>CM057006.1:23517055-24952055 GCA_029891345.1 Dryococelus australis | reverse complement strand
GTTTTAGTTACATGCCGAATTGGGTGAGAATTGTTGAATGGTTTACGTGATGTAATGTAAAATACGAATTTTTTAAATTTGTACTATTTTCCAAAATTGATTACCAACAAAAATACTCATCTCAAAATTTAATGCTTGCACAATGGAGTGACAGCATACAAAATTTGGTTTAAATCGGTTGAATGGTTCCCGAGATATATCACCCGAACTTTTGAAATGGCCGCTACTTAGACGTGGTCGAAAACTTTCAAATTTACGTGTCCTTGTTAAGTATTATACGCATACACACACCGACACACAGAAGGAAAGTAAGCTCATAAGCCTTTCTTTCTTTCGAAAAATAGGCTGAAAAATGTCACCTAGTTCGCAGTGTTTGCCGACCGACAAGAAGATATTTAGCCACAGGACCTGATTACCAGAGCCCTTGCCTATGTCTCTTGAACATTAAGGATATTGCATATACGTATTGTCTGCGCAGGCCTTCTTGGCCTACTTTCCAAGGAAAGAAATGCTTATGAGATAACTTTCCTGTCTACGTGAATGTGTGTGCCATGTGTGTCCGTCCCTTCCATTTTTGAACGCGTGGACCGAATTTCACCAGACTCGGCACACATATACAACTAAATAAGGACACCTGGATTTTATAGTCTTTGAGCACTCAGGGAACTTGCTTTCAAAATGGCGACCATTATAAAATTTAGGACGATATATCATTTCTCGGAAACAATTCAACCTATTTTAACCAAATTTTGTACGCTAGCTACGTAAGTTCTAAGCATTAAATTCAGAGGTGAATATTGTTGTTGATCAGCCATTTTGGAATATAGCACCACATGAATAAATAAGCTTTTACGTTGTATCTCGAAAACTATTCAACAACCTATTTTCGTCAAATTTGGCATGTAAGTAATACTACGATTGGCCAGGTAAATGTCAGTAACAGAAAATAATTAGTCACTTATTTTAAAAATAGTGGTAAGACAAATATTTTAAGTTTATTTGGTATTGTTGACATACCATTTGAACAGTTAAAACTAAATTTTGTACGCTGACAGTATCTACTACAGGCACCATATAACATAAAAACAAGCACTTTTGTCCACCATTTTGTAAGGTAGTACCACATGAAATAAAGTTTTTATATCTTATCTCGGGAAATAATTCTCCAATGCCTACCAAATATGGTATACACGTACTACTACGGTAGGTAACGTAAACTGACATGTCTTACTTATGTCACACACTTGTTTTCAAAATGGCGTCGAAACAATGTAGTTAATTCCAACGAAACTTTGCATGATGGCTGCATATATTACAAAAATCAAATGTGTATACACAATATCTAGGGACAGCCAAATTTCCGCGAAAAGATTTCACGACCAGTTGTATTTCACACCAATATAGCTCAGATACTATTCTTGATTGGATGGTCTAGATGTTACGCGTCTTAGGCGTATGCCCGCTAATCACAGCCGTACAGTATCGGAGAAACTTCATTCTCATTGGCCCGTCAAGTACGAGAATGTCTTCTGCCAAAGACTCGCGGCTAATAAGCTAAGGAAAACTGCTGGTACGCCCATAGGTTATTGAAATCTAGCAAGTGAGGAAATCTTTTCGCGAAATTCGGGCGTCCCCTAACAATATCTCTTTTGTCCACCATTTTGTAAAATCGCTTCACTGGACAAACTTAAATTATGTGATCTAAAAAAACTGATTTCTACCAAATTTGACAAACAATTAGCATTATAGCAGGCTGCGTAAACTAACAAATTTCGAGTGGGTCAGAGATACCCATTTGTTAAATGGCAGCCATATAAACATTGTAGCTCCGAATTTTTTATCTACGAAACTGGAAAACAAATTTCAACTTAATTTTGTATACTGACAGTATCAGTTATATCCATCAAAACTGTATATGCAAAGCCTCATTTCTCCGTTATTTTGTAAGACTGCCCCACATGAAATAATATAGGTTGTATGCCGTATCTCGGGAACAATCAACCGATATCTTTCAAAATTGGCGAATAAGTTGTACTGTGATAAGCTATATTTATGCTTGTATTTTAGGAATCAAAGTCTCTTTTTTCTGAATGGCGCATATACAAACATTTTAGCTTAGTCTATATCTACGAAACTATGTAACGGATTTAAATATAACTTTGTATATTTTATCTGTGATAATAAAATCGAATGTGCTAATATATAAACTTTTTGCCCTCCATTTATGAAGATCGTCACATGGCCAATGGAGGTTTTACGTCATATCTCGAGGACCAATCAACCGATATGCATATAGAAACTTTACTTTGCCGGATATTTCGCAAAGTAGTGTCAGGTGAGTAAACTGAACATTATGTCATATTTGCGGAATAATTCGACTAATTTCAACAAAATTTTGCACGCTTCAGAAGGTCAACTATAGTAACATGATGCAAATTGGGTCGGGCAATGATTTAACAAATGATATCCATGTGAATATTTTTATACTAGGGGTTAGTCCATGACCGTGTTTCAGTATGGCCACGTGCCTAGAATAGTTACGATGTTACAATTTTTGTTATCGATCAATGACTAAAAAAAAAATATTAAAAAAAAAAAGTGAAATTAACTCAACATTGGATAAAGTTCTATCCAAATAAGCCACTGCGGCCTCACTTGGAATCGCTCTATCCACTGAGCCACTAAGACCACAATTGGAATTGCTCTAGCCACTTGGCCACTGTGGCCCGACTATATATATCTCTATCCACTGGGCCACTGCGGCCCCACTTGATATAGTTCTAGCCACTAAACCACTGCGGCTGGGATCGCTCTAGCCACTGGGCTACTAAGGCCCTACTTGATGTGAAATTAAATCAACATTAAAGCGAGACATTTAGAATTAAAAAAATGATATTCCATTACCTTCATATCTTTATGCAATAATCTCTATGCATTAATACAAAACTTTCATAGGAAAAGTAATTAAAAAATGAGTTTTTAGGGTCAAAAGCCACGATTGCGTAATCTGATCTTGCTGAAATTCGAACTTGGCCTGTATTAGGCCCTGAGGATTCGCTCTGCAAAATTTGAAGAACTTTTGTTGGGTTTCTAGGGGCTTTGAAGTACTAAAGACGGACAGAGATCGTCTCCTTATGTAGCAAGAAGATGTTTGTCAAATTTCTGTAGCTGTGCCACCAAGATAGTTTCGCCACTGGCAGCTCGACAGGCTCAGATACAGTTCCCATGACAAGCAAAGGAGATGACGTTTAGATGCAGCTCTTTCAACCACAGTGTCCACAGTTCTGTACTCGTTGTACAGCATGGTTGTACATTGCCTTAAATGTCTCGCGTGAGAGTCGATTTATACTGACCTTCCTTGCGTTTAACTCACTTTCCCTGAATTAAGACACCTACATTTGATTGGTTGCTATGCACAACATGAAGGCACTGTGTAATTTTAAGTGCACCTCGCATCAAAATTTTACACCTGCAACTGAAAACCATTAATCAGAGCACGCCTGAATTGTTCGTTGTAAATTTTTTGTAAATACATAAACTGGAACATGCTATTCGTTGTTAAGCTAGTCAATCAGAAAAAAATTTACAAGAATAAATCATATATTTCCTTCACTCTACTAAAATCGAAACAGTAAAAATTGTTTGAAATCAGCGGACTTGACAGCAGATTTGTTAAAATGGCTTTACTTAAATCCATAAAATTCTACTGATCAGTTTAATTGCTGATATTCCTTGATACTAGTTATGCCAACTGTCTCATACTTTATTTCTAGGGGTAGTGAAATTTCGCGAAAAGATTTCAAGACAAGTTATATTCCAAAACACTGTACGGTCGTTTAACTATTTTGATTGGCTGAATTACTTTTGACACGTGTTAAGTGTCTGCACACGAATCACGTAGGAGCCGTGCTGATGTTGTCGAATTCTGAGTGGCCCGGTAAAATATGGAAACGTCTTCTCATGCAGACGGCAACCAATGGCAGTAGACAAACTGCTGTTGGGTTCTCATAGTAGTATTGCAATCTACTCTGAACTCAATTTTTTTCGCGAAAAATCACTAGCTCTATTTATTTCATTAACATAGCAGTAACACATTAGTGCGTTCCGCTGATTTGCCAGTAGATAACAACTCATTAATAGAGACGTGCAAAATTCGTGTTATCTTTCGGCCAGATGATAGACTCCACTGACTTGTAAACAAGTGACCACAGTTAGTGGTTTCATTGGTCTCTGGTCTGTAATTAACGTCACGTATCTGCTTAATCTTCTCAAAAGAGATTAGCCACTCCACCGCTGGACTTATATTATTGGCTCAAGAGTTCTGCTAGGCCTGCCAAACATATTTTTGGCCAATGGTCGAAGTTGGTCAAACGCACAGTAACGTGGAGTTCAGCCTGTTCTTAAATAATAACGCGAATGTTGCAGATCTCTACTCATTAACTGAGGATTCACTGAAATCACTGCTTCAAATCTAGAGAGTAGATTTGTGGGAGAAGTCTTAATTAGAGACCCGACAATTACGTGAATTCATTTAAGGACAAACTAATAAACTTTATCTGCATGCACCATGGAGTTTCGCTAGAGCTAGTGATTTTTCGCGAAAAAAATATGAGTACACAGTAGACTTTAATACTATAAGCATCCAACAGCAATTTGTCCATTTCCATGGTTGCTGTCTGCTTGAGAATTGAGAAGGCGTTTTTATATTTGACCGGGCCACTCAGAATACGGCAACATCGGCACGGTTCCTACGTAATTCGTGTGCAGATAGTTAACATTTTTCTAAAAGTAATTCAGCCAATTAAGAAACATAAACTATCCTACAGTGTTTAGAAATATAGCTTGTCTTGAGATCATTTCGAAAAATTTCACTACCACTAAGTTTCGCTTCTAATGGACCACAATTTGTTGGACACACCTCGGACGAATTTCGACCAATAACAAACATGTAAGGAAAATAAGGAGCGAATTCAGTTCTACTTGATCAGTGGTGAAACTGGAGTCTAACTCGTTGCTTAACGAATCAGCGAAATTTCGGGGTTTCTTATTCATATTACTTAGAGCCAGTGATTTTTTGCGAAAAAAAATCTGAGCACATGGTATATTTCAATACTATAAGCGCAAACAGAAATTTTGATGAAACAATGGAGCGATGGAGCGATAGAGCTATGGAGCTATGGAGCATCCAATCCAATCCTGTTAGAGATAATGCAGGTCACAGCCCCATACTCGTCGAGGTCAAAAGGCGGCCCTTCATATTCGCAATTAATCTTCACGGTATGAATGTACTCTGAGAAAACCCAAACACTCGTTCGCCCCGGAAAAATAAACACGAAGGTACTTACATAGCAATATGTTATTTAAATGTGCTTGTAAGCACATGCAGACTATATATCTAAATATAGACATTTAAATTAATTTTATATTCCAGTATTTATATGTAAATACCTATATATAAATTTATAATAATGTTATATTCCTTGTTTATACTTATATACAATAAAATTAATCAATATATTATCATATTTATATGCAAATTTTTCTGTATATACATTTAATTATTTTAATTTCCTATATTTATATGTACATACTTATAATTAATAAAATTAATTTTATATTCTCATATTTATAAGTAAATACTTAAATAGAGCCATTTTAATTAATTTTATATTCACATATTTATATGTACATACTTAAATATAGACATTAAAATTAATTTTAAGGTCGCATATTTGTATGTACATATTTGTATACCTATACATATACATAATTATGTGTAAGATAAATTGAAAGAATTTTTAATTAATATATTTATATACCTAGACATACTTATATACCTATACATATAAATTAAATTGAAAAAATGGTATATATACATACTTACACCTATCCATATAAATTAAATGAAAATAATTTAATATTAACATATAAATTGAAATAAATGTATATTTCCATACTTATAATTACATATCTACATATATAAATTAATATTGTAATAATTTAATATTAACGTACTTATATATAACTATACATATTTATACAATTATACACAAATGTGTATAGTCCTATCATATATATATATATATATATATATATATATATATATATATATATATATATATATATATAATAGGATCTGCATGTTTTCTTCCAGGACGAACGAGTATTTGGGTTGTCTCAGTGTACTCCCATTCCACGAAGATTAATTGCGAATATGAAGGGCTTCCTTTTGACCTCGACGATTATGGGGCTGTGACCTGCATCATCTCTAACTGGATTGGATTGGCTGCTCCATAGCTCCATCGCTCAATGGGTAATGGGGTCAATGGGTCATGGAGTCAATGAGTCATGGTGTCATGGGGTCAATGGGTCAGTCTTGTGAGGGGGTCGTTCCGACAACAGGAGTCAGTTGTATACTTTAAGTGTGGCCATGATTTATAGGTGAGCGAAGAACTTGTCTGGAAAAAACTGTTTAAGTTATAACTGCATGGTAATGTGATCAAGAAAATAGCATCTAAAGCCTGCCTACTTACCTGTGTGTGATGTCTCAATTTTCGCATGTGATTGGTTATCTGCAAATCAGGTGGTAACTTGGTGATTGGCTGGTCGGTGTCTTCACAATGCATTAATGGTGTAGTGGGATTGGTTCAAAGTCAATATGACGCCATAAGTCTTGCACACATGTATATTAAAAGCAGTAGGGAGGTAAGCCGAGAGGTTTAGTTAGACAGCAGCTGAGTGGAAGGTGGATCGTCTCGACTAGCTTCTGCCTCTTCACATATATTTTTTCTCGAGTGTTTGCTTTTAGGTCGTTCAAGGTCATGGGGTTGAGGTCAAGGTAGTCTGCATCTAATATGGTGGTGGTAGTGTGTTATTATTATGCTTGTTGACGTTTATGTGTTTTCCTAAGTTTTCAATTTTCAAGATCATGCAAGGTCATGGAGTCAGGGTTGAGGTAGTTTGCATCTAATATGGTGGTGGTATCCTGAAATGTATTATGCTTTTTGACTTTTTTGTATTTTTTCTCAAGTTTTTATTTTCAAGGTCATTCAAGGTCATGGGGTGAAGGTATAGGTAGTCTGTGTCTAATATGATGGTGGTAACCTGTAATGGATTATGCTTGCTGACTTATATGTATATTTTCTCGAGTTTTTGTTTTCAAGGTAATTAAAGGTCATGGGGTCAAGGTCATGGCAGTAGTAGTCTTTAATGTATTATGCTTGCTGACTTTTATGTATTTTTCTCGATTTTCTATTTCCAATGTGATTAAAGGTTATGGGGTCAAGGTCATGGTAATTGGCTTCCAATATGTCGGATGGGAGATACCTTCCAAGATGGCAGTCTACAGTAAAGTAGTAAACAAATGAAGAACGAAAAAACAAATATGGCGGCCTCCAGTAACATATAATCAAAGATCTCTCCCTCCAGTAGTATATTAACAAAGATGGCTGCCTGCAGTAGCATGTAAACAAATAACGAATGAAAAACTCAAGATGGCGGAATGAGCATATGTGAGGGGAGTGGAGGCGAGGGAGTCAGTCGTCTGCTGGGGATGGAACGAATGTGACTAATGGCTGTGCTGGGATGATCTTCGGAAATGTAAGTTTTTTAATTACATGTTTTATAGTAATTTTTAAGGGAAATTTTTTAGGTAAAAGGAGAAATTGTGAGGGAAAAGAGAGAATAATTGCCGGTGGGTTAAAGACTTTTTTATTAAGACATTTTTAAAATGAGATTTTATAAAAATAAATTTTAGAATGATTTCTCCAATTTTTAAAACAATTTTTAATTAAAATGTTAATAATACTTGTTTGTAAATTGATCTATTTTTGAATTTTTTGTGAATTTTTTATTATTTTGTTGTTTTTTGGATTTTTGGGTCGAAGGTCAAACGGCAAGGTCAAAGGTCATGGGTACTGATCCCTGTCTCCTGGTCACCCGGGTCTGACCCTGGGTCACTGATCCCTGGCACCTGGGTCGCTGATCCCTGACCCTAGGGTCACTAATCCCTCCCGCCTGCTCCGGGAAAAATGGGAATTTTTTTTAAGGAAAAAAAGGGAATTTTTTAAGGAAAAAAGGGAAATTTTTAGGGAAAAAGGGCTGCCGGGCGCATCCAAATCCGATGCCAGATGACCAAGGCCCAAAGTCGCCTTACCTCTATTACTATTGTGTTTATACTCAACGTTATTATATTTAATTATATATTTTTATAATCTATATTCATTTATCTACCGATAAGATCGTCCCCCAGTAACACCCCTTCTCTATTATTTAAGGACAATGAATGCCAGTAGCCGGGTAGGAAAGTTAGCTGTTTTGAATAACTGGGAAGCAGGTAGCAGGGCAAGTGTTACAATATTCACAACGGCTGACCTGAGAGTTTTGTTTCGCACATTTCCCTTCTTTCGCCCCCCCCCCCCCATATATTTCCCCGTGTTTGCCACACCGCTGAGTGGTTTATTTCCTAGCTTGATTGGGGGGGAGGGGCGGGGGGAACTGTTATAGGATCGGAAGCTTTGCTTAACATTTTTTGGTTCTCTACCCAGGGAAAAAAATGGGCGGGGGGGGGGGGGGGTTGTGGGAATCGCTTTATGGAATTATTTTCGTCCCAGTTGTAACGACAACGGAGTTGGTTTTTCGGTGCAGTGCGCGCTGTGCTAGCGCACGGAACACGAAACACGGAAGCGCAGGAAAAAGGGGGTTTGCTCTCGGCTGGCTGGACCAGCCAAGGGATGCTGCGACGTCTGTCATTTCACAGGGGCGGCCCTGGCGATAACGCTCCACGCCGCAAAAAGAAACAAAAACCGGCGATTACACTCGCGGACCGGGTAGGGAGATAGAGAGAGACAGAAAGAGAGAGAGAGAGAGAGAGAGAGAGAGAAAGAGAGAGAACCTTTGGGGGAAGAACTGGCCCGGGTAAGTTGGCTGTGAAATTTGTTACTCTGAGCATGTGAATCTCTCTCCCCCCCCCCCCCCCCAAACCGCTCACAACCCCATCGGTAATTGTTAGCAGAGAATGTCTGAAAAAAAAAAAATTCCATTAATTTCTTTCATGTCTGTTCCCTCGCAGCTTCGTGACTGCGAAGGACAACGAACTGGAAAACTTGATGAAAGGGGCAGATTTTTCCTGCTTTCTCGTTTACCGATTGTAGATTTGGATGACAAACAGAACTGGATCATATCGCCGGGGGAAGTTGGTTTCTAATACGCTTCATTTCCTTTCGTGCATTCCTTGTAATGCAATTTAATGAAATGCGAGGAATATATTAATATCAAAAAACGTTACCGATTTTTTTATAAAACAGAATCTTTTGACTAATTTAATTTTTTTTTTTTTTTAAGGTCTTAATACTTTAAATTTGGTTTGCTTTCTGTTTGGAAGGTAACGGAATTACGCCCTATCAGTAAGACAAAGCGATATTTTTTAAAATAGAAAATAAGAAATCCTATATTATTTTGAAGAGCCATAATTTTGGCATGCCTTCCGACAAATGTCTAGCAAAACCCTGCTCCCCCTCCCACACAACCCAAAGTCAAATGGGATCAACCGAACGACCTCCCGAATGTGAGTCAAACACGTGGTTTCTCCGCCATGCATATTGGTTACAACGCATGTCCCCCATATTGGCTAAACACGCACTGTTTGGTGAAAGCGTGCAGTTTGGCTAAACATGTGGAGTTCGGCCAAACACGTAGTTTGGCGCAAAACACGCGCAGTTCGACTAAAAAAAAAAAAAAAACACGTTCACTATTGCTCGTTTTGACGCTATACTCTCGTTGGTATATGTACGCTCTGTTGACCAGCCGCTTTCGAGAAAATAATTGCATGAAGCTTATCCCAGCACGTTATACAAAGCATATTCCTTTATTTACTAAATTATACACGGTAAGCAAAATAACGGTAGCGTGTCTGTAGCAGTCATACAAAGCATCATTGCAGCCACCTTTTTTTTTTTTCTGCTGGCGATGTGATTACCAATAATGGCGTTTTTATTTCCATGCCCAGCCAAATGCCAGACATGCATTTTTATTCTTTACCCCAGCGCCTACGCCTTTTCTGGATAATGCAGGGGTACAAGTATTTCCTATCATTGTTATCTACCTTACAACTCTCCTTCAGTTGGCTCTCTGGGGCCATGTAACGTTAACCTTTTGTTTTTATCACTCTATATACCACCACCATTTGATTCATTATTGTTGTATGTGATTACAAACTTTGTTTTATTTTACTCCCAAGCAGCTCGGAGGGTGTGGGTGGCGCGGTGTGATCCCGCCATCCACCCTGACTCTCCCAGCAACCTGGGGGTTATTTTCTTTATTCTAGAGTATATATGTCTACTCTCCTTTTTAAGTGATTGCATAGCGGCTCCGCAATACATTAACTATATCCATCACTTCGTTACGCAATAGCCAGGAGGGGAGACTTTGGACAACTTTTCGTTCCCCCTTCCTCGCATATACCTTCCCGCAGTCTTGTTCATCGTCACTTAACTCTCATGTTCCATTGACAAGTCCGTATATTTCCAGTCTCTATCTCGCTGGTTCCTTTCTTATTTCAGTTTCAACCTTTGTTCATATTCCTTGTAAGTTGCCAGGTCTGCATCACGTCTTATAACGGGGCGAAATCCCCCAAATTCGACAGTTGCCTTCTGACGAATACTTTGAAAGTTCTACCTCCCCCCTCCCCAACCGGGATTACCTACGCTGTGAATTGGGTACGCTCCCACTACAAAAGCTATGTACTTCTCGTGTGGTAAATCGGGCGAGGTTTCAAACTGCAGGGCACTCGTGAACAGAGACTGTCGCAACAGGCTGATCACTGGCCAATTGGCCGCTGTGCGAATGGGGCGGAGCCTGACTTGATCTCTCCCGTATTGCGTTTCACGCTGCACTGAAGGGCAAATATTTGTGGAACGTGGTTATATTCTTACAGAGAGTAACGTAGAGCAGAATAACTTCCATCCACGTAATTGTAATGAATAAAAAAATGGTTTTTACCCGTGATTCTAAGAAGAGGATTAAAACTAACCATATATGTCCTTATAGTTGAAAGATCTCTTCTCGTTGGTTATTTCATAGGTTAATATTGAGTATCTATTAATTGATATTTCACTGTTACAGAAATTCTGATTAAAAATATAAGTCGGCAGTTTAAAACAAAAACACAACCGATGAGACTTTCTTAGAGAATACTGTCACGTTAAACAATTAAAAATTAAAATTAATGTGTTTTAATGTTCAATTTTATTTGAAATTTTAGAAACGAAATTAAGTATAAAAATTGGCAAGATTTCTTAATGCGCCAGTCGCCCTTGTGGCTGTTTGGCATGATACGTGTTGCGGAAGGTTGTCGATCGACGAACGGATGCCCGACATGTTGTTGGCCAGTGTAGCAAATCTGCTGGCGTGTGCGGCTCGAATTCGCGGCGTTAGGAGACCGCCTCTCGTCGGCGCTCTCGAGCACTCTTGCGGCGTAAGCTCGAAACGAATCGGGCAAACCCAGGTGCTGCAGCCAATAACGGGCGGGCAGTAAAATGTCCAGGAGCTAGGGCAGCGTTTGCGGAGCCCAGTGGGACGTCGCACGGACACGAGAGTTCGACAGTTTCCCCGCGCAGAGATCTAGGGAAACGGGGCACGAGAGTCTGCCATATTGCGGCCATGTAGGACAACGAACAACCTGAGCAGAATCTGTACCTCGTGCGACACTCTACCGTCGAGATGGAGTTTCAAGAGAGCTTTTCCTTGCCAACTTCTGCATTTCGATGACATTAATGGCTTCATAAGTGACATCCCCGCCAAGAAAACGTCAACTGACATGGACGTCATTAACTATGGATTTTATCTTTTGGGGTTTTGGGGAGAACACAAACGTTTCATTGAAAAACAGTTCTTTACTATGCATACAGTTAAATATATACCTCACTGTTCGCTGGCAATGCTCTTCATTCAAATAAGATCAAATTAATGATTCACTCATACAATAAGAAAGTTAAATTTTACAGCAAGGAAACTAGAAAAAAATTTCGAACGCAGAAAATATGGTTTCTGCACCAGTTTCGTATCTATTAAAACGTGTGTACAAAAGCTCAATTAACTTTTCAAATATCAACTGAATTCAAGATGCCAATGTGAACAAAGTACGTAATATGGAAATCCTGATCAACATCGATGTTTTGTTATAGGCGTTGTTAACGTTTTCCTAGGGCGTATCCAAGTTCGCGACTGAAGGAGGTCCTAATAAAAATAAAATAACTATTTTTAACTTCTTTATTTATTTACAGTTTTATTTTTAAAAAATACACACAGCTGTTAAACAAACAAGAGGTTACTGTTAACTAACCAACCTACTTTCCCCAACATGGGTGCAAATAAATTTGAGTAAAGTTCTTGAAAGCTTAGATGGCCGGTAGGCATTGACATCTCATTGACAGCAATATCATTAGAGATGAAACCAGAAACATGTGAAACAGTCAAGACAATTAAAATACACTCGTGATTTATCTGGGATTAGAATTCACAAAAACTCGTAAAATTAAGCCAGCTTGCGATCAACTGCATCACGGAGGTAGAATTGGGAGCATCAACTTCGGATGTAATCAGTATACTGTGTTTTGAATTATAGGGTTCACTAACCTGAAATATTACCTTGGCCATCATTTCGAAAATCGGTGTCTGAGCCACCAAATACATGAGTTTACATGGTCTACCATAACGATACTTGAGTGAAAAATTTGAGAGAAATCGGTTTATTGGTCTCCGAGATATGGAATAAAAACAGTATTTTCTTAAATGGGACTATGTTACAATATTGCTTATAAAGGGGCTCTGTACACGATGTTTGCCCGCAAAAAAGTTTGATTAAAATTCTTAACTTGTTAAATAAATATGCCAAACATATGAATATATTTTTATGGCCGCCATTTTTAAAAGCATTGCCTGACTCCATTTAAATGATTTAAGCATACTTGGTCTTCTGCAGGCTTGCAAAATGTTGTGGAAAATAGTTGAATTAATCCGCAAATACAACAAAATGTTCAGTTTACTCATCTGAAAGGGAGAGGAGGACTTATGCATGCATATCGGTTGAATTGTCCTCGAGATATGGCATGAAACCTCCTTTGACATGTAACGACCCTCATAAATGGAGGGCAAAATTTAATATATTAGCACATTCGATTATTTTCAAAGATAAAATATACAAAGTTAAATTTAAATCTGTTACTAAGTTTCGTAGATATAGCAGATTAAGCTAAAATGTTTTTTTATAAACACAGGTTAGAAAATCAGAGATTTAGATATTTAAAACATATTAATTAACATAGCCTTCCACAGTACAACATTTTCGCGACATTTGAAAGAAATCGGTTGATTGTTTCCCGAGATACGGCATAAAAACGATATTGTTTCATGTGGGACTATCTTACAAAATGGCGGAGAAATGAAGCTTGGCATAGACAATTTTTATGGATACAACTGATAATCTCAGCATACAAATGTAAGTTCAGATTTGTTTTGCCATTTCGTAGATAAAATAATTCGGAGCTAAAGCGTTTATGTGGCCGCCATTTTAAAATTATGTATGTCTGACACACTCAAAATTTATCAGTTTACATAGCCTGCCATATCGTTAATTGTTTGCAAATTTGGTAGAAATCGGTTGATTTTTCGGATATCACATAGTTTCAATTTCTCAAGTGGTTCTATTTTACAAAAGGAGTAATTAATTTCATTGCTTTCGATGATATAACATGCAAAACTAAAATAGCTATATGGCCGCCATTTTGTAAATAATTGTCTGGCATAAAGAATACATTCAGTCAACATTACCTACAGCAGTCCTACTTGTTTGCCATATTTGGTAATAATCGGAAAATGTTTGCAAGAGATATGACATAAAATATTTATTTATTCGTGTGACAATATCTTACAAAATGGAGGAAAAAAAGAGGCTACATGTAAACACATTTTATGTTTGTTATGTATGCTCCCAGTATGCAAAGTTTAGCTGAAATAGGTTAAATGGTTCCGAATATATAGCATACTATTCTAAACTATCCTAGATGGACGCCATTTTGAAAATAAGTGCCATGCATACTTGAAACGTATTTGTACATATCAACTGTGGCAGTACTACTTGACTGCCAAATTTGGTAGGAATATGTGAATTGTTTCCCGAGAAATTACACAGAAACTTTATTAATTTATTGTTTTAGATGCTTGTAATGGATACTGTCAGCATAAATGAATGTATGAATTAAAATTATTAAAAAAATTATCCTAACTGCATGCCGTGCAGAAAATTTGGAAATAGTTATTAATTTCTTTAAATAGTTTAACTACACGAATATAGTTACGGCCATAGGTTTAATAGTGGAAAATATATTGCAAGTTACGTGAAAAACTATTATATTTCATAAGCTTTTTATTTTTGTCTCCGCCGTGGCCCTCAGTCAATACCGTTTTCCTCGCACATCCTGAGGTCACACAAATTTATCACAGGCAATCGTGTAAATTGGAAAAATCGATGATGAGTTACCGCATCCAGAGCAGCTGTCACCGATGCGGCTGTCCATATGTGTACGTCTATGATATCCGTGCTTATTGTCAGTCCTTAAAGGTCATTTAATTGCGACATTCGTATAATATTGCATTGAAAACTAACAAAGATAAAAGCACAACATTTGAAGCGAAAAAAAAAAAAAAATAATTTTCTTAAACTTGTGTAATAACGGATAATGTTGCTGGAATAATATGAGTGTGCGTGAACATATGACAATCTCGAATGTATAAATATTTTCGTACTCTTTCATTGACGTTTTTCAGGACTACTGTCTTATTGTTTCTCATATGATCGTGCGTAAGCTTTAAGAAATTCTCCACAAAGTCATATACTGTGGTAGTATTAAAGAATCTGACACATTTATTACTTAAAATTTCTGATTTTCGTCGCTGTATAACTATAAGAGCTAAAATATCAGTTTTCTACATACTGAGAATTATTTCAGAATCACAGCCAGAAAACAGCAGCTTATAAAAAGTTTTCACCTTTAAAAGACCAAATTAAATGTGACCTATAAAGATTGGAATTTTGAGGTTTACCGACTACTCAAGACATAATAATTCCAAGTTACTTTCTGCATTTCCTTGATAATGCAAAAGAATGTCCGTCAATATAAACGCAAACAATTCAAACATACACATGCGTTCAAGTAATTTGTAAACATACAGAAAGGTACTATGTTTAAAAGAAGAAGTCGATGAGAAATGACTCATCGCATATTGCTACGGGATTTTAATATTTGAAGTTTCATCACTATGTTTCGTTTACCTTGCTTTCTAACGATATTCTTGGCAAATACAGTATATGTTTTTGATAATATAATTTAGAAACTGATATTCTAGTGTTAGCATAATTTTTTTTTAGGCAGAATTAAAAAAAATATTAAGACATTTTCGTCTTGTTTTAGCGGGCTTTAATTACTCATAAGAGTCATGAGTAGTAGGATTAAGGGGACTCAGGAAAATAGAATTCAGGGATAGGAGGCAGAGGGTTATCCGCGATGACGTCATTGGCGCGTCCGGAAGCCTCGTTTATCTCTCTCTTCCTGCTCCCAGCCCATGGCTGGCGATTCCCACAAACCATAGTGCTAGATATGATTTTAATAAAAAGATTTGAATAAAAAATGAGTACAATAAAAATTATAAAAAAATAACACCCACAACTACCTATCCCCTCACACACTCGCTCCTCACACTTTTTTAACACATTCAACCCACAGTCATTCATCTAGAAATGCTTCCACATATTCTCCTTCAGAGTGTAGTTGAATCTCTCGACAATATATGCTTTGAGATTGCTGTACGTGGAATACGGATTTATATCATGTTTCTTCATCAGGGCCTTGAAATCTTCATTGTAGAATTCCTTGCCCTAGTCAGTTTGTAAATTAGTGGGGATTGCCATTCGCATAACACATCCGCCATGGCTTTTGTGATGTCACCTGCATTCTTCGACGTGACCAGCCTGGCCCAGGCGAATTTGCTATAGGCATCGTTAGACTTCAGCGTGTATTCTTAGCCCTTGTTGGCCCGAGCATATGGTATCATCTCGACGAGGTCGGCTTGAAAAAGTTCGTTCATCCCAAAAATCATGCCATTGCGACGGTAGTTGTTGCACCTGGCAGCTGCATGCAGTTCGGGGTAGTTCCCATCCGACTCGTCGTATAAACCTCCCCCTTTCAGTTCTTCGACGATGAATATAATCTTAGTGTGCGAGTAATTTCCAACCCTTGGCGAAGCGACCAGTGGTCGTTACCTGTCCATCAGTTCATTCGTGTCATCACAAAGGCATAATCGATGTTCTTGTCACAGTCTATATTCTGCAGACTATCCACACTTTTCATTGCTAGGCCACTGAAGAGGTCTGCGAAAATGTCGAATATTTGTGATCTTTGTCCTTATAAGCACCGCTCTCGGGATTGTTGTCTTATTAAAGTGCGAACATGAGTTGGAGCAACATCTTGTAATCCAGGAGGTCGGATTCGGTAAACTCCTTGGGATTCTTGCTTAATAGAAGTTCTTAAAGACCAGTTATTCCACATGTCTTGTAATTCCGTACTTTGATTATTCCACCTGATAGAAACTCCATTTCATCAGCACTCAGGAACCGTTTATCATTATGCCTGTATACACTGCATGTCATATTGTTACGAGATGTGTACGATCATAGGTACCACGGAGATAGATACTTAGATTTCGAGGCTTTCTTTTGCGGCTTTTTCATGTGTGACAAATCCACATGCGATCCTTCATCATGAACCATTTGTACGTCATCATTTTTACTTTTGTTTGTTAGCTTAGTAGTATCGTCGACTTTGGTCTTCACGACTATGGGTGCTCCATCGCTCTCCCTGAGTATACAGATACAGCGAGTAATGGGCTTAAAGATTTCTTCGTTTATAAGGTCGGGCGGAAGTGTAGCTCTCTTGGCGAGCAAATACTTTGAGCGAACCGACTGTATCACTCGATGCAGTACGGGTGGAGGGATAGTTTCTGTTATGTATGTCCAATGATTAATTTGGGGTAAGTAGGGGGGATGGTGGTTATGTGAGAGGTGTGGGGTAAAATGTTATTCGATTTTTAATAATTGTTTTACATTTACAAGGATTTTTTATTTTAAGGTTAGAAGTGTCAAGGTCAAAGTAATTTCAATGAAATGTTTATGGGTCAAGGTCAAGGGTGAAGGATAAGGGTCAAGATAATAGGTTAATGTCAGAGGTCAAGGTCAAGAGTCAAGGTCATATATCAAGGTGTGGGTTAAAGTGTCAAGGCCCATGATAATGTTCATAGTTCAAGATCAAGGTCACATGTCAAGATGAAGTTTCAAGATCATATGTCAAGGTCAATAGTCAAGATCATGTGTCAAGGAAAAATTCAAGGTCATGTGTCAAGGTCAAGATAATAGGTAAAGGATAAATGTCTAGATTCATTGGTCAAGGTCAAATGTCAACATAACAGGTCAAGTTTGTGGTTACTCATTTATTTAAGGGGTTAAGAGTGGTGAGGAGTGTGATGGTGAGGGGATGGGTGGTAGTGGGTGTTATGTTTTATAAATTTTTATTGAAATAGTTTTTTATTAAAATATTTTTTATTAAATAACTTTTATTAAAATAATTTCTAGGATTGCGGGTCACTGAAATGGCCGGTGGTAGATAGGGCGCGGCGAGGGGGGAGATGAACGAGGCCGCCAACTGCGTCTGTGATGTTTTCGTGGACTACCCCTACCTCCTATCCCTGAACCCTGTGTGTTCGAATCCCCATAACCCTACTACTTTCATGGATTAAGACTGTTAGAATATATAGCGTTCATTTCATCCTGTGAATAGAAAATATAATTTACTGGAAGTAATGACGATTATTATTTGACGATAAATAAATAAATGATACAACAAATAACACATTCAATAAAAATTACTATGTTTACGTGATAACCGTTCCTATGTTTTTCGTTTTCACGTCAACAGTTTCCACTTCGCTTTCGTAATTTCATTTCATTTCTTTAAATTTAGTTTTCTGACATCTGTGGCTGGAATGACGGTTATTTGTGATACAACAATTAGCCAAATAACTATAATATTATTTTACTAAAGAAAGTATTAACTATAGACAAATTACTCAATTATATAACTTCCGAAGTTATTATGTCATTAAGTAATGCTACTTCTCTCATAACAACTGGAACTTCCGTGTTAGTAGAAATCATTTTAAAAATTTTCGGATGTTATGTCTTCAAGCACTCACGAAGAATATTTGTTACTCTTCTTTATTTTTGCTAGAATGATTATTTTCTCAAACATAAATGTTTAAAATTTTTATTAAAATAAATTAAATTATAGTATACCACGGTGATACGATTATTTGCAAATGTATATTGTTATTGTTTTTGGTATTTGCCATTTTTTTTAAATACTCACGGACTGAAATGCATGTGTTTTGTAGGAATTATCCATCGCACGCTCTCAATTATAATTCATTACGAATTTAATTTCATGAAATGATTCATTGAATATCTTAGACTTTCAGAAATAACGCTCACACCATACAAAATTAGCCGTATTTTTTTTTCCAACTTTGTAGGGTCACACAAATGTTTTTCGCGGAAATATTTATCCACATACTATATTTCAACTTCCCATGTGCATGTTCGCAAATTTCCTTTGGATATTGGCTGCGTGTCTGTGTGTAAGAAGACATTTTTTATTCTACTGAGCCAATCAGAATTAAGTTACCCGACACTGAGCGTCCGTGATTGGCTGACAGACACTTAAGACGCCTGCGAGTTAAAATAATCCTATAACTATATTGGTTCTGAAGTAAAGTGTTTTGGATAACAAATAATCGTGAAACTTTTTTTGCGGAAAGCAGGTGGCCCTGTGCCTATGGGCGATGGAGATAAGGGCTTTCACTAATGGTAAAGGCTGTTCACGATAAAGTGTACACTTTAGAAGTTAACCTTAAAGAAAAATCACTGCTCCCGCATGCATATATTTCAATGGGCGCACTGAGTGACATTCGCCCAGTAAAGTTGGTAACAATGGATGGAAATTAGTTCCATATTTTAACGTCGAATTAAAAGTGTCATGTAATTTAAAATTATTTCTTTCGCTTTCTGTTTTTCTAATGCATCGAAGTGTCAAAATGAGCATTTACTTTCTTAATAATTACGCAGTTTCATTTGACCGACGCATGAATAAAGTGATGGGGCCCATGGCAATGTTAGTTTTACATAAGGCGGAGGAACACACAACGAGTATACAAGTAGATCTTAAGCAGAGCTTTCAAAAGTGCTCATTTCACCGTGAACAGCCTACAGCAATGGAATTCTTGTCCAATTCACAGTCAACGTCAAAGTATTTGAAATGCGGGAAAAGAACTTGAAGTGTGTAAAATTGGCCGTCTGACATTTGGCATTCCGCTCGCGTAGCTTATCTGCGAGCAGTATTGACACGCGAGGAAAAGGCGAGGGAAGGAAAGCGCGCGTGCAGAGCGACAAACAACTGAATATTGTAGTAAGATAGTTAGGGTTGCGGTCCTCGAAGAATGGTTCGGATGGGGGGGGGGGGAGGGGGTGCTCGAGTTTTGACAGGCGCGACAACGAAGGCTTCAATAACAACGCAGTTTAACGAACAACGATGACGCGTCCATCGATTTGCTGTTTCCCCTCTTGCCCTGGGACATCCCATATTCAGCCCTTATTCCAGCTGGCAAACATGTTTGCCCGTCGGCAAATGGGCCCGCTATTGTTACCCCATTTAACCCCCCGCCCGCCTGACACACATGTGGCCCTTCGTCGCTTCGCTAAGGGCATTCCGGCGATGGGGCCGAACAATTGGTGCCCGGGGAAAAAACAGATCTCAGCGACTTACAGCTTATTTTCGACCCCCCGTAAGGAGGTTTTTGTGGTTAAGGCGGATCAGTCCTTATCATCTTGGATTTTTGGAATTTTCGTCGTAAATTGCGTCGCAGATTTTGCATCTTATTTTGGGCTTCGACAAAGCGTAGGGTAATACACTGCACATGTTCTAAAAACATGTATTGCTAGACTATTGTTGCCAGGTCCATTTCTGTAACCGAAAGCAAGAAAAAAATGATTCATTTCTTACCTTTAATCACTAGTGAAAGAAATAACAAATTATATAGAAATGTAATATGTTGGTCATGCTTAAGGAGCTATTATTTATGCCATGCCGTGTGAAAAATTTCATTAAATGTTCTTAAATGGAAGTTACGACAAAAATAGTGAAAATCCAAGATGGCGGGGACTGATCCACCTTAAGGCAATACAGTTTATGTATCATGTTGTTTGGAACGACAGAGCACAGACCATTCCCTAGTGCATGGTCTAAGGTCAGTATTTCTTGATTAATGTTGATGTCGTCGGCTTTGGAAGCTGTTATTTAGGATATGTCATGCGGAACATTTCAATACACCTTCTGAAATAGAAGCATTAGCGAAAAATCGACAAATCTAAGGTGGCGGGTGGGACTCCGCCTTAACGGAGCACTTTCGAAAGCCTTGCTAAGGATCTACTTCGCTTTACATTTTGTATCATTCCGCCACACGCAAAAATAACATTGCATTGGATCATATCACATTATTCGCACGTGTACGCCATCCAACTGATGTCGTGAAATTTTCTGGACAGTAAATGCGTCAATATTGTCCATTCATGGTTATTTCAAGCTTTAACTGAAGACTTGCTCAACCTCTACTTAAAGGTCATTCCTTCGCAACAGGCAAACAAAACTTAACCGAGTCTAGAAAATTTCACCAAAGGGACTTTACACCGCGTTCGATCGCGCTCATGGTAACAATATTTTGCATAAGAACCATTTAGACATTACCAACACGACTGCTTTCTACCTGTTTTTATCCATGTTAATTATCGATGAAATATTATAGTTAGAGAACTGAGAAATTCGCGAGTTAAAATGACCTGAAGGCCAGACTCTACAGTCTTGTGTACAAGTATATCGATATCAACTGTACATTGTCCGCCTGCTGTCATAGTGGAAGGCGACGATTGGGCCAGCGTTGTCCAGGGGGTGTCAAGCACTGTGTGGACCAATGGCTAAAGTTATATAAACACACGTGTTTTGAATTCTAGCTTGACCCGAAATGAATCCTCAAATTATTTAGGTTTTTATATATGGATAGAGTTAGTGATTTTTCGCGAAAAGATGTGATGACAGTGTAGACTTCAATATTATAGGAACCCAACAGCTGTTTGTGTATTGCCATTGGTTGCTGTCTGCTTGAGAAGGCGTTTCCATATTTGACAGGGTCACTCACAATTCGCAACATCGGCACGGCTCCTACGTGATTCGTGTGCAGACAGTTAACACGTGCCAAAAAGTAAGTCAGTTAAACAAGACAGGGGAATGACCAAACAATGTTTTGAAATATAACTTCTCTTGAAAGTTTTTTAGCTAAATTTTACTATTGCTGTATATAGGTTATTTTGATAATCTCGCCAAAATTGATAAATAAATTCACTTATATTGGGTGGAAAATAAATTATATAGATCAACTGATTACGTTAGCTTAATATAAGTATCCTCCCACGTACGGAGTATGCCACGTGTGTTAAAATTTCCGAGAGTAAGTTTATTTTGACTGCGAGATACTTTTAACTGAACTTCGAAGCTCTGGTCGCAGCGAGGTAAAAATGTCCTCAAACTATATCGCGATCTGGTTGGGCAACACTCTACTTCTGCCGAGTGGCTCCGGCAAACTATCATCCATCGCAGGATTGCAAAGGATAGTTTGCTACATTGCGGGCGGCAATTTCAAAGTCGTTGGAGCCCCAGGGCTAGAAGTTTCGTTCGTGGATTTCTAGCGTGTGCTGCTGTCATGTTTCCCTCGCCGGAGACAGCACGTTCTTCCGGGAGATTTCGCCCCTCAGCATTCCACCCGCCAACTCCAGCAGTATGTGGACAAGCTGGGGGCGGCTCTGACTTGTTATGTGAACATTCCATATTCCATTGGTTGTTTCGGGAAGCTTACCATCAACAAAAAGTTGGAATGAAGCCGGACACGTAGACACGTTACAGAAAACATGACGTCAGCAGTTTAATCATGTATCAGCGGATATGCCTCGGGAATAAGAATAATTATTTCAGTCCTTCAGATCATATACATGAGAAATTGGCACAGTGATGTCCTCCAAACAGTTCATTCCTTGTATCGTCTGCATTAAAACTATCCTTAAGCCCCTGTCAGACTATCAAATTTTTGCCTTCAACTATATTTGACAATAAAAATTTGAGAACAAAATACTGCCATCAAATTTTTTCTTCCAACAAATTTTATCAAATAATCTTTAATGTGTTTGAAAATGTTTCACACACTGTCGCAATTTTTTTTAATTGGGAGAATCTTATCTGAAATGTTGTTTAGAAATTATTATCATAGTGAGATATTGCTAATGTTCTCCTATGCTGTCCATTACGGGAAGAAATGTAAGTAATTTTGTAATTTATTTTCGTTTCTGTACTAAGTAAAAATTTTATTTATAAGATATGTTTCCTGCACAACGAAATTTAATACCTCTGAGTGCGTAATATAATGTGCAATATTGTCTCAAAATGGCATTCATACCCAGACAGTTTCTATATAAATTAATTATCTTCATAACTTACTTCGTTTCCAGTAATCGTTCATAATTTTAAGATTCTTGGCGTCCGTTTTTGTCGTACACGACTCTAATTGGCCGAGACCGTCAACCATAAAATAAATTTTAGAACCAGTCCAATTTTCAAATGTTTGATGGAAACTGAAGCCATCCAACTTTTCCAGACAAATAAGGAGGCGTTCATGACGTCTCGATGACGTCATAACTGCCCAAGTTTATTTAACCAAACTTATTGTAAGTAATTTGAAGGGAAAAATTTGACAGTCTGACAGGGGCTTAAGCATTTCGTTTGTACATAAATTTGGTAAAACGATAATACGTTTCCAATAACTTTCTCCTAGTATCAAAGCTACTATTTGACAGGCGTTAAAAATAAACTGCATGCGGAGTGGGAAGTTAAAGAGATGGCTAGTACTACGCAATGAATTATAAACTTGTGCTTTTAAACATTGCGAATCAAAACTCGTGCCATTTTTCTTACGCATGTATATGTATTTCAAAGATTTCAGCGTCATGCTCTTCAATACGCACAGGCATGGATACATTGGTTGTCTGATGTCACTGTGGAAGGCGACGTTTGGGCCAGCTTTTTCCAGGAGGTGTCTAAAACCGCGTGGATCAATAGTTGAAGTTATATAAACACACGTGTTTTCAATTCCAACTTGTCTTTAAATGAATCCGCGAATTCCTCAGGTCTTAAACATTAGGTCAGAATGACGAAATTTCAATCCAATACGGTAATAAAAATTTTCTCCAAAACTGAACGACAAATTATATCAACGGGTTATTTCAAAGTGTTGCATTTTTCACTTATGACTTACATTTATTTTTGTTATAATAAATAACAGCATGATCTGCAATACAGAAACAAATAATACGATTGCAATTCTTTCAGAGTTGGGCATTATTTATAGAGTACTGATTGTTAGCGAAACAGGCTTTATATTTTAATGACTGACAAAATCTCTTATATTTCGAAAACTATTAGTTAACATTCTGAAACTGTTATCCTGTATATATTTTAAGCTCTTATAGTTTGAAGAAATGCATTTAACTTACATTTTGGCATACACAGAATGCAGTTTCCATTTTTTTTTCAATTATCACTAGTGTTTTAACCACCAATGGATTTAATGGGTAACGCATTTAACTGTTGGTGTTTCAACGAAGGAACGGAATTGTGGCGTATGTCTACATGAGTTAGGTCCCATATATAATAAGTAATTTCTAACATGTTAAAAAGTCCTACCCTTAAAGTTATCGTTGCCAAGAAAATAATAACGCAATAACAATGCAGTAGCTGCTGATGCTGCTTTACAATAGTGTTACTCGCTACAGCTGGCACCGGGAGGCTGTCCGGCGATGTGTGGGGTGACACCCTCTACCCTCCCCTCTTCATGCCTGTTTGCTCTGCTTCAGGGAAGCCCGTGAATAATTGACAGTGGCGAGACTTGCTTGCGTCGTATCTTCTCCTCCCCCTCCCCCCCGGCTGAATAAGACGACAGGAGGCGCAGGAATATTCTGGACGTTAGGAAACTCGGCGCAACTCGGGAATCAGTGAAAATTCTGTATGACGTCCTACGACCCATAAATACAAGCCACAGCGGGACTGCGGGCAGTGTTTGGCCGAGGCCATCTGGCTAGTGCGCGAGCGAAGTTAGTTGCGAGACGATGGCGGCGGACGAGTGTTCTTGGTGTGAGTGTACGAGAGAGCGAGAAACCCGACGAGTGAAGCATACTGTGCGTGAGTGCGCTCGGAGGACTCTAGAACATTGCGGACTGGCGGGACATGGACTTAACTGCGGTGGGACTGAATTGACATGTAATAGGGATTTTATTGTATAATTGGAGCTGTCAAATATGGACGTATAAGTTATAAAATAATTTAATAACTTGCTTCACAGTCTATTGGGACTGATTTTTAACTATGTAATTTAATTGATTAATTCGAAGTAATTATAAATAGTATTTATTGAAGGCATTTATTGTAGACAGTAAGTTATATCGATTTATTGTGAGATGTTGAGTTGGGAGAAATTTGTTTGTGGTTAATGTAAATAAAATTAGGATATTATAATTAACACTTTCATTTAATAAATATCACCACCCCTTAACGAACTTGGTTTAGCCCACTGAATTTCGAGAGAGAAATTGTATCAATATTTGCCATGTCCCTTCGAAGAAACTTAAATTCCCAGCAACAATGTTTATTCTGTTTGGCGTAAGGAAACGCAGGAGAAATGTCCAGGATGGAAGGGAAGCAAAGCCCTGAGCAGCAGGTGGCACGGGATGAAATAACTACACTAATCTGGTCCTTCTGCGAAGAAGGGAAGTGAGGACAGAGGCATTTTGATCCATAATCCTTCCCCGTTTGCTCAGCGTTAGGCGGGATTGAAAGCCTGGGACGTGAGGGAGATGAAAAGGGTGTGGAACCCGGCGTCCTAATGGCGCGCGATGAGCGGGATATCAGCCCCCGGGGTTGCAGGCCATAAGAACAGATCTAGGGGGATGAAAGAACTGACAACGCCGTATATTTCTCCTGAGCCTCAAAACTAGTTGATGCTGTCATAAAGCAGCGATTCAGGGAGATAGGGCAGGCAATAACTCACGTCGAAATACGAAAACACATTACATCTACACAGTATATAATTTTTACAAAAAGAATTTCCACCAATAACTACTGTGCATATAATGTCGCAGTTTTTTTTTTATCTTGGGACAAAAATATAGAACTAGGAACCGCTGAACTCCGTCAAACCATTTTTTTTTTTTTTTTTTTTTTTAATTCTGCATTCAGTCTTGGCCCGTTTCTATTATGTTACTTGCAACTCCACTTCAAAAACTTGTGACGTAAATATTTTTAAGAGATGTATAATCAGTGGGCCTCCACCAACCTCCGAGATTAATGGGATTCCCAGAAATAATGACTAACCTGTTGTCGCTAGTTTAACATCACAAACACACGTTCCACATGATACTGAGTGAACAAATATTGTAGGTTTACAAGCTGTGATCTTTTGAATCTACAGATGCCTGTAAATATTCATGAGTTTACATATGTTGTAGGTTGTGTAATATACATGAATAGCTTCTGAATACGCACAGAGAAATAGAATTGTTTCAGTACATACCAAATACATTTGTTTGCATGGCGTTTGTTTCAGCTAAACGATATTTTCTTGGTATAAACAAGCCTCCGTCCCATCAAATGATTGACCTCTACTATAGATTAAAGACTCATTATTTACATTTTAACTTTAATGTGTTAGTAAGTAGTGTAGTATCTGTTATTCGTAATTAATGTCTGGAAACATCACTTTCATAAAATATTAACTGCTTTCAAGACAAGTGACATCTTATTACGCAGGACCATTTGGAAATACGAAACCTGGGTTAAAAAATTTCTAAATGAATGTGTGTATGCGCGATGAATGAATTTTCTCTTAGCCAGTATTATAAATGATGCAAATCTGCAGAACGCGAGTGTAAGTCTAAAGCAGATTACCTATATCCCGAGTAATTACATTACAGCAGAGTCTGTCTTGTGAATAAAGTATAAATATTATTTCTTATTTTTGCGTTCCAGGTATATTAATTTAATATTCTTTCCCACGCACATTTCAGTAAAGGCTATTATTATTCGGCGTCTCCCTTTTGTCTGTATTTCAGCTTTTATCGGTAAATCCACAAACTGCGTATTGTTTGCATAACAGCTCCACCTGGATAGTGTTTTCTATTAATTTCGGTACACTTCAATCCCGGGTGTTAAAAGATACGTTTAGAAATTATGTAAGTAGAATAAGTTAAAGCTGTAATATATATGCCTAAATGTGTGTGATGTGATTTTATAAAGGACGTGTATGAACATTCAAATATAGAATTAATGAGAAAGATGGCAAGTTTATTACCTCCAAATTTGTTTTCTGTTGCAGAGAAATGCTTGAAATAAATCCCTGAAGCATACATTAATTAACAGTGATGAACGGTTTCTTTATATTTGTGCACGTTGCAACCTTTCAGCGATTACAAGTTTCCGTGCGTTATATAGTTTGCAAAATAAAGCGATGGCATTTGCAGTTGTGATTAAACTCATTCCTCTCAGATACCGATGGCTGATAACACTGCTATATCTGTAGTTATTGAAGACCAAGTTTGATTAAACCTTTCCCGATAAAACCCTTTCTTTAAAGAACTTGAAAATATCAATAAATTACTTAATAACAAGTCCGAAACTACATCTTTCCAAATACCCATATTTGGAAAATTTTGTAGTCGAAAATTAAATGTTGCTGATGACCTTGTATTGGTTTCGCACATTGATACTGTTTGTAAATTCTGCGATAAGTCAAAAACCGGATTTTTTTTAGTGGAAAATGTGAGGTAAAAGTAAGATACACCAAATGCAACCACGCGACATACCCTTAACAAAGTAAAAAACTTCAGCAAAAATTATTTTAATTTTTTTTTTCAAACGTGATCATTTAAATTATTTCGTATCTGTTGCTTCAAACCTCATTAAAAAAAAATTCCACAAGCCATTTTTTTGGTTTACTATACTATAAACTCAGCAGCTAATATGAAACGTCTCTTTATAACCAATATAACAGGCGAGAATGCAAAAAATAACCTAGCGCAATAGGTTTGACTATAAGATTATCTACTGTGGCAACATTTTTCAAGAAATGTGTTGTTACTTTATTTTGATGTATATTAATGACTTCAATTGGGAATTTTTTTTGAGGCGTTTCATTTACTGTCCATAGTTCTATTGATAAAAATAATCAAAGTAAATGAATGTTTGGTCTTCACGCTCAATCACTTTGGTGCTAACTTTGTATAGGCTGTTCACGGTAAAATGAGCACTTTTGAAAGCCCTCCTTAAGATCTACCTGTATGCACGTTGCGTGTTCTTCCTCCTTATGTAAAATTAACACTGGCGGTGGCCTAATCACTTTATCCATGTGTCGGTTCAGTGAAACTGAAAAACCATAAGAAAAGTAAAACATATCTGTTAATTTTTACACTTCGACGCATTATAAAAAACAGAAAGCGATGGAAACAAAAAAAGTTTTTCACAAATGGTTACCCGACCATTTTTATTCGACGTTAAGATATTTTGAACTACTGTCTCCTCTATCGTTACCAACTTTACTGGACGCATGTCACTCAGTGCGCCCGTTAAAATATATGTAGGTAGGAGAAGTGAATTTTTTCCAAGGTTGATTACAAAAGTGCTCACTTTATCGTGAACCGCCTTTAGCAATGAAATGCACTACTCCTAAAGGTTTTTTTTTGTATCAGAAATAACACGCGCTGTCTTTCCAAAAAGATGCCGTGCCGCGGGGCTGAGGCACGCTAACACGTAACCTCCGCGCGTGCTATGTGCTCTTGGTGTTTCTTCGCCAGTCCGAGCAAGCTTGTTGGCTGCCAACCTCCGCCGATCGATATAGGAAGGGTTTTTACGTCTCTCTTCATAGTTAAGAAGACTAGCTCTAAGTACACTTAGGGAGGTAGTCATGGCCCCAAAGTGCAGGCCACGGCTGCCCAATTCCCTCTTTCCCGCGATCCACGTCTCCTTGCATGATTTTCCTTCCTGGCTATTCACGATAAAGTGAGCACTTTTGAAGGCCCTGCTAAATTTTCGATTTCAATTAATTTCTACCTTTCTGCTACATTTGAATATAAACATTGCAATATGATTAATAAACATACTCTATACAATTCATCATTCTCAAAAGTTAACGTTTTATGCTGCAATACAATACATTTAATAGGGGATAATGCCTTTTGGAAGGGCCTTAAAAAGTGCTCACTTTACCGTGAACAGCCTTTAGTAGGCGTAAGGGGTTAGAACTGAGACGCAATAAAATCACGCCCTATCTTCGGGCCGTAACTTCGCATGACACTTAGAATAAGGTAGTTTCACGGGCCCTGCCCTGCCTACCAAACCGGCAGTCGCGAACTTCGAATGGGGAATCAATGCTAATTGCCTTCTCATTGCGCCAATTTTAAATATAATTGTTTCAAACAAAAAAATACTCGACGTGGAATTTCTTAAGGAATGATGTTACGGTGAAGTATTTTGCCAATTTTTTTTATTAATACATGTTTTTTTTAAATAAAATTTAAATATTAAAATTTTAATATTTTGTCCAGTTCATTTACGTGTGATAAATTGTGTCAGCTCTTGAAAAGTAGCACGGCTACAGTGTATCCTTCCACCGCAGCGGCTTTGTCACTGAAGAAAAAGATGTTCGTAAACAAATGTTTTGAGTCCAATGCACACTTGCATTTTCCTCCGTCCTCGTGTTGTTCCCTGTCATGGCAGGCACTGAAAGGCTGGCCTTAGCTAACTTCCTTCCAGTAATTAATGTAGGATAATTCTTTCTTTTTTTTTAACCTAATGTGCTGTACTGAACGACCACTTCGTCTTATTGCATTCGGATTTCTTTTGATAGTAATTTTATTTCAGTTCGTAACATGGGCCAGAATACAATGTTACCTCTAGAGAATAATTTAGATTAGTGGTGTGCAGAATCACCGGATTTCAGAATGACATTAAACGTTAGCTCAGCTGCGGTTTCGTGACTGCGGAGTTTACTTATTGATTTATGAACGTTTGTGTTGCGACAACATTTACGTACTGAGAACTGCATTGTACGACAGAAAAAGCTTTAAACCGTTACTTTTGGTATAGGCTGTTCACGGTTAAGTGAGCACTTTTTAAGGCCCTTATTCATGGTGCCTTTCATCCAATTTCCATCTTCCTGCTGCTTTTTAATATAAACATTGCAATGTGACCAATAAATACAGTGTATATATTTCACCGCCATCAGAATTTAATGCCCGAGGCTGCAATAAGATATATTTATTTGCGGTTAATATATGTTGGGGGTTGCCCTTAAAAAGTGCTCATTTTTATCGTGAACAGCCTATACAAAGTAATATTTATTTACTGTGAAGCAAAACAGCTCAAATAATGTTTATTGCTTTGCTATACAAAAAGGTAATATTGCCATGAAACAGAAAGGTACAAAAGAATATTAGCGTCAAACTTATATTTCTGTAACCTTCTCTCTGAATTGAAGCTACATTGTGTTGCTATGAACAAAGCATTCTCAAAGAAATACTTTTCTTTGTCGAACTGAATACTATGTGTGAAATTTTTAGAGCGATGGTCTTTTCGGGTAGTATATTATGATGCTTTTTTACTAGAGCACGTAACATTTGCGAACTGAATAAAAAATGCAGGGGATAAGATTCGTTACTTTTCAGATTGAAAACTCTCGCCACATTTGGAAGTGAACGTCTAAGTCTAAATTAAAATATGCTTATTGACTATTATTCCAAATGAGAGGAGTTTCAAATGCGCTGCCTTGACCGTCGTTGCTGTCGAGCCGCGAGCACGCCAAATAAATGTCTTATTACTTCTGCGTGGTGGAAGTGATATTTCCATTCATAATGACGAGATAAGTGAAAAAATTTCGCGTTATCTTTCGGCGACATGGTAGACTCCGCTGCCTTGTAAACAAGCGGGTACAGGTCGTGGGCCAGTTGGCCGCTGCACTGTAATCAACGTCACGTATCTGCCTGATCTCCTCTAAAGAGATTGGCCACTCCACCGCTGTCCTTATATTATTGGCTCAAGAGTTCTCCGAGGCGTGCCAAAGATATTTTTGGTCAATGGCCGAAGTTAGTCAAACGCACAGTAACTTGGAGTTCATCTGTATTTAAATAATAACGCGAATTTTGCACGTCTGTAATAATGACTGTTGAACTTGGGAATGATATTTTAATTTTAGGGAATACTAGTATTTTTTTTTTTGCCGTTGCACGAATTCTTGGAATGTTACTCTCCCCCTAAGCAGCCCCCACCCGACAAGCGGCGGCTACTGTGTGTCACACGATCGCACGTGTACTCGGACTCAGGTCCCACCATGGCGATCCGGGTTCAATCCTCGGCCGGGTCACTCCGGATTTTCGCATGTGAGAATCGCGCCGGACGATGCTGGTCGGAGGGTTTTCTCGGGTATCTCCCTTCCCCCCGCCATTAGCATTCCGGCACTGCTCCATACTCACCTCAATGACCCTCGTGGTCTCCGAAGACGTCGATGTTAAGAGGCGTCCAGATCTCGTCTTCGCTCTTCGTGCTCATGTATTCCTAAACTGTATAAAAGTGTTGTCTAGATAGCTTATTCGCGGATCGAACCAGCACTTCTGAAATATTAATTAAAGAAAAAACTTTTGTACGGGAAACAGAATTTATACTTTAATTAAGAGATACTTCAGATATATAAATGATGTTAAATTATTTAATACGCATTTCCCAAATATATTTAAAAGCACACTAGTAGAACTTGGTCCAACTCGTGTGTATAGTTGGGCAGGTAATTACGTCAATAAATAATTAAGTCCCCGGCTAGATTTATTGCAAGAGCATTACGTTAGCAGACCACTGAGATGAAACTGGACTTAACGCACAAAATAATTCCTAGTTTTAGCATTGTGTAAAATCAACGTACCAACCGAATAGCAGACATATTAAGCCATATTTTATAATTTACCAGATTGGAATAAGCCATGAATATAAAAAAATTAATATTAATTTCTATCTGGTGAAAAAAAAAAACTGATGCATTCAAAATCAACAATTTCCCTGGGAACTTATACAACGAGGTTGGCTCACAGACGAAAAATGAATGTTCTATCACACAAAATAGAAATTGTCATTGACTGGATAATGTGGCGCTGCAAATAAAAATGTCTGAAGTAACCCTACTTATTCCGGCTTACAAAAACTACTAGTATAGTTTACGTACGTCACAATTAGCACCACAGGACGCCAGAATGGCACAATACACTTCATAGCTGTCTGCATATATTTTACCGTTAAGAGTTACTGAAACACAATTTCTGGCAGGAAAATACCAAAAAATATATAAATTTACTGTTCAATAAGAAATAGAGCGTGTATCGTCTGGTAGCGCCATGTATAACTCGCCTTCGAAATGTCATAGGTTCGCTTTCTATCGGCGCCGTGCTGGTCGAGCGGTTAGACTGCTCGCCTCCCACCAAGGCAAACCCGGATTCAATCCACAGCCGGGGCACTCCCGCATTTTCACTAGCGGAAATAACGCCGGACGTTTCCATGCCACTGGTCAGCGGGGTTTTCTCAGGGTTCTCCAGTTTCTCCCACCCTTGCATTCTGGCGCTGCTACATTCTCACCTTTTCGCCCTCATCGGCTCTCAAGACCTCGTTTTTAAGAGCCAACCTGGTGTTTTTAATTTTTATGTTCCTCGCTGACAGCTCCTATGCGATGAGTAAATTGTGTCCGCAAATTGAAATTGTTAACAGTGTTTAACTAACTTTCATAATTCGCTGGCGGCGTGTAGTTTGATAACAAACATTTCCAAATCGCATCACATGTATCTAGGACGAATTCCGTTATGTATTCACACTGCAGTGATGCAAAGGTGTTGTCTGTTTCTAGGTGAGTGCAATAAATAAACCCTGTATAGGTCTACAGGGATTTGTAGCGGACAACGTAGAGGTCGTATGATTTTAAAAGGGTTTTATTCGCAGGTAAAGGTATACAAGTCAGGAGGAAAAATTTAATAACGTGCTTTAGAAGAGAATGCGAACCACCGATAAGTGAACCAGCAGGATCGTGTTTGTGTACACGTATGCGTGTGTGCCCCCCTTAAAATCTTTTGAACCCGTGAACAAAATTTTAGCAAACAAGGGATTCACATAGTTCTGAATGAAGTACAATCAACTTCCACATTTTTCTATCACGCCGGGTGCTATGTCATACCTCGGAAAAAAAAAAACCATTAAATCAACTTAAACTAAATTCCGTACATTGACATTGCATCACGTTGACATTTCATTAAGAGAGGGAAATTGCTATTGTTTAAGCATTTTGGAAGACAGCACTACAGTAATAAATAAAGCTTTAACGTTATATCTCGGAAACTACTCGATCGATCCCCGTACAATTTGGCAAGCAAGTAATACAATCATAGACGAAATAAAGATGCCCTACTTAAAAGTAGTGGTATTTTTTATACTAAAAATTTTTTTTGTCACAAATAGCATTACATTTTCCCTTTGGTTTTCTTGGCAGCGGTAAAATCATTCAGCCCAAAAATTTGGACAACTTCTAAAATATACTTGTTTGTACTCAATTCATAAGTATTAGCCGTAACACACAAACTCCAATACTAGTTTGGAAAAAAAAAATTCAGAATTATACGTACTTATTTAAAGTAAAACTATTTTTTAATATCTGTGTACTTGAAATTGTATCAAATTATAACTAACACAACAATTTAAAACATGAGGGAAAACAGACTTCACTTACGCAAGCTGCATAGTTTTTGAAGAAAGCGTTTATACTGAAGGTTTAACAGGTTGGCTACCTAGGTAGCAGGCACTATGGATATACGACATGCATGTAAAAATATACCTGAAAAATGTCAACTACGATATGGTTCAACACTGTAGAGCATGTCAACTAAATGTGGTATTAGCAAACAACCTTATACTTAGAGACAGGTGTATTTCGCGAAAATATTTACGGTCATGCTAGAATTCAATATCCTACATCTACAACCACAACTTCCTTCGGTTATTGGCCGTGCGTCCACGTGAGAAGACATGTTCCTATTAGACTGGGCCAATCAGAATAAAGTACTCCGATACTGAACGTCCATGATTCGCGGGCAGACACTTGAGGTGCGTGACATTTAAAATCATCCAACCACGAAAGTTCATATGAACTAAAATGTTTTGGTCTATAACTGGCCTTGAAAGCTTTTCACGAAAAAACTCCTGTCGCTACTTATATGTAGAGCCAGTGATTTTTCGCGAAAAAAATTCGAGCGCTTGGTAGACTTCAATTTGCTAAGCCCAAACAGAATTTTTATTTTACAATTGGTCTCTTTCTGCATGAGAAGCTGTTTCTGGTTTTAACAGGGCCAATTAGATTTCAACAACTTTGGCGGGGAACCAAAGTGATTCGCGTACTAAGAGTAACATGTTAATGTAGCCAATCGAGAAAGATAAACGCCCATTCAGTGTATTGAAATACAGCTTGTTTCGAAAACTTTTTGCGATATTTCACTGCGCCTACTTATAAGAAGGTGCCCGTAAGTTTCGCGGATTCATTTGGCAACAAGCTAGAATCCACAATAATTTGTGTACTCGAATCTCAGTTAGTTGTTCATTGGCTGTTGTTCCAGTTTAATCCAGAGCAGGCAACACGGGATACGGTTCTTGTTTTCTTGCAGGTTACTTATTGGGTTAAATTTATCACGGGCGTGGCTTACAAACTGCGGGCCAATGGAAAAAGAATCCAAATGCATGTGTGTTTGAAGTCTAACTTGTCCTCAAATGAATTCGCGAAATTTCCGAGTCTCTACTTCTATGTGGAGACCTGAAGAATTCGCGTATTCGTTTTGGGTCTAGCTAGAATTCAAAACACGTGTGTTTATATAACTTTAGCCATTGGTACACACGGTGTTTGGCACCTCCTGGAGAACAGTGTCCAATTGTCGCCTTCCACTGTGACAACAGGCAACCAATGTGTAGTTGATGATGTAGGTATATTTTTACATAACACTGTAAAGTCAACCCTGCAGGTGATTGAACTCGCGAATTTTTCAGGTGTCTACTTATATGTAGTGCCAGTGATAAGCACACAGTAGACTTCAATACAATATATCAGGGTGAGGCATTTAAAACAGGCCACCTTAATAAATCGGCCACTTGTAACGATAGATGTTTCACACAAACGTTGTTTGGGGAAAAGGGGCCATAATGTTACGTTAGTAAATAGGTGTGATGTACGCCGAGAGGTGACGGAAATATAGGGGTCAACTGCGGTACGTTAAATGGGGCAATGTAGTTTAATGTTCACATTTCTAGTAGCCGTGACACATGTTTGCATTCATCTTGCGAAGAGCTGTTCAGAGGTGTGTAATAAAGTATGTCATCCCATTTACAATACCGACGTTGACCTCCATTACTCCTTCGCCACCAAACTCTTAATGTCACATTATGGCCCCTTTCACCTCAAATGTTTGTCTGAACCATTTTCTGCTATCTTTACAAGCGGGCAGTTTAGTAAGGTGGCCTGTTTTAATTGCCTCACCATTTACAACTCAGCTGTTGTTTTACCTCCATTGGTTGCTCGTGTCGTTTGCCCATTTGACCGAGCCACTAAGGATTCCTTAACTACGACAATGAATCTCCGTGATTCGTGCGCGAACCGTTAACATGCTTCAGCCAATTAGGAAATGCTGGCCAACCCTACAGCGCTTTGAACTGTAGCTACATAAGTGCTGTATCGACGTAAGCAATATTCGTGATACGTCGCGGTCGATTTTCAGTTCTCGCACAGCCTTTGCAGGCACCTCAACACTGGCAGCACTGCAAGGTATCGGAGCGCCAAGAAATGGAGCATCGCGAAACCAGCCATCCACGGGAATGCAAACGGTGTGGTTCACGCCCTTCGCCGATGAAAGAGGAGGCGAAAGTTTCTCCTCACAGCTCTTTCGCACGGGAGACCCACCGCCGGTATAAATCGAGTTACGTAATCGTCAGGTAGAGAAGATCCACAGTTCGGGGGTTGATGGAGAGGGTTGGAGAGCGTCAAAATAAACGTGCGGTGGAGGCCGGGGGCCAGAATTTCCACCTCGGAGACAAACTTTCGGTAACATGGTTTCGCAGTTGCGTGAAAATTTCAGTGTGGACCTTTCCACTGAAACGAAAGGCCGTGTCACTGTTACCCAGTTTTATAGAAGTTCTTCAAATATACGGCGATGACACGAATACGCTGAGGGTCAAACGGATGACGTCGAAACATCCCTCCCCCCCCCTCTAGCTCTCTGAAGGTTCTCTTCTCTCTGTAATGCCATAATCCCAAAAAACTGTTTTTCTGGACAGCAGGCGATAACAGAATTTCTGAAGTAAACCTACGATTTAAAAAATATTTCTACTCGTTGATGAAAATTTTAATTTAATTTAAACATCGAATGACTTATTTTTAGACATGTTTGGTAACAGAAGTCAAATGTAGTTTTGTGTTTTAAAATTAATATAAAAGTTTAGTGTTTAAAATTGTTGTGAACGATGGTGTTTCCTTTTCATTTAATGAAATTCATTGTACGAATTAGTGTCGTGTAATATATACGGTTTAAAAAAATGTCATTGGATCAATAGTTTAGATCATGATTACTTATTACTAGGGCACTGTATTATAGTTTGAATAAATGCAAATGATTTATAGTTATACAACTTTACGTGTTAAAGTGTGATGTTAAATCTAAACACATTGAGGTCTGCACACATTTACTGGCACTTAAGACAAATTAGAAGTGAGCCGCCTATATCCACTACTGCAAGAACACCGGTTCTGTTGGTGTCTGTGTTAGAACTCACCATCGTCCTATTGGTCCATACCACACCCGACACTACCATGTACATTACAGCGTTCATTATTGGCCGGTCATCGACTAATGGAGAGCCGAGCTGATAATGACCCAATCAAATGTCCTTTATCATATAAAAGGATTTACAATTAATTATGTCCCTTTGAGTGGCTATATAAAGAACAATTCTATCGTTAGCAATATTACTGTTATTGGGCTATCGTGTTCTTGTGAGGTCATGTTAAATACTAGCCGAACAAAGACTGCACATCCATGTGAGTTTCGTTCTGAAAGACAAAGAAATTTTCAAATTAGCTTTGCTCGAGCTACACTCGAGCATAGTCTACAAAGTGTTAAACTGTTTGAATCAGTTCATGTGAATTTGTTTATGGGCAGAGACGTGTGCAAAATTCGCGTTATCTTACGGTGACGTTATAGACTCCACTGCCTTATAAACAAGTGGTCACAATTCGTGGTTTTATGTCCACTGCAATGTGATGAGCGTCACGTATCTGCTTGATCTCCTCAAACGAGATTGGCCACTCCACGCCTAAACTTATATTGTTACTTCAAGAGTTCTCCGAAGCGTGCAAAACATATTTTTGACAAATGGCTTAAGCTGTTCAAACGTTCAGTAACTTGGGAGCTCAGACTGTCCTTAAATAATAACGGGAATTTTGCAGGTCCTTACTTATGGGCTAACTGGTAGATCACCTCAGGAGACTTTCAAATTAAAGTGAACACTTTGTTAAAGGAAAATATAATGTATCTGTAGGGTGACTTCACTCTCGCAAAAATAAAAAACTGTTCCAAAAATTTTAGACTTTAATATTCCATGTGCACACTAGAAGCTTTATTTTGGTAACTGCCTGCGTGAAATTGTGAGAAGATATTTTGGTACTTGACTAGGCCAATCGAAATTAGGTTGTGCCTGAGCTGAATGTCTGTGGTTCGCGGGCTGGAACTTGCGACTCGTGGCAATATAAAACCATCCAGTCACTAAAGTGGACATGAACCGGAATGTTTTGAAATGCAACTATACAGATTTTGGCGTGTCCAGATATACGCCATAGTTAGACACCTGAAGAATTCGCGAGTTCAATGACCCGCAGGCTAAACTCTACATTCTTATGTACAAATATGCCGATATCAGCTGCACATTGGTTGTATGCTGTAACAGTGGAAGGCGAGGATTGGGCAAGCGTTCTCCAGTGGTTGTCAAACACCGTGTGGACCAATTGCTGATGTTATATAAACGCACGAGTTTTTAATTCTAGCTTGTTCCGAAATGAATCCGCTAATTCTTCAGGTCTCTAGCCATAGTTAGAAACCTGCAAAATTCGCGTTATTACTTGGAATCAGGATAAACTCCACAATACTATATATACTTTAGCCGGCGTCGGCTGCTGCATAGATGAAAAGTCACGCTTCTTTTGACTGGACTGCACAATTGACAGGTGTCCATTTACTGGCTCAGAGTTATCCAGGGCGTGACAAAAAAGTATGGTCCAATGACAAACGTATTGGAAAGGTATGCGACGCCCTTATCTCAAGGACGTGGCAAAGGGGCATAACACTGCCCAAAATTTAAGCACGAACAAAATGTATTTGAAAACTTTCTCAAAACAATTTCAAACCTGTAAACCTGTAATCTTTTCCAAAACAATCTACAACTACTGAAAAGAAGAACACTGAACTTGGATCATTCGTTTTACTCTGTTCAACAAAGTGTGGTAACATTGTTCACTTTTCATAGCAAACAATATACAAAACAACATGTAAAATATTTTTGTACTACAATTTTATATATTATTACGGGCAACAACGAAACATTGCAACTTTGATTTCTTAGAGAATTTCATTATCATCCAAAAATTACAACAGGGAAAAACAAAAGAGATATACATATGTGCTATGACATGTGGCTGAATTTTAGTATGCTCAAGCTTAATGTGGACTATCTTTAAATTTGCTGAAGTCAATGTATTTCTATCTGCGCGCCAGAGCACCTGGAAAATTTGAAAAATTTTAAAAGTTTTTATAATGTCCCACATGGACCAAACTTATGATCATTATTTTTCATACAAGTACACATGACACGTGGCTTATTTTAATAGTATCAAACTTTAACAGAGATAATTCTGAAAATTACTGATATCCGAAATTTATATGCACGCCAGGGCGCATTGCAACTTTCAATCCTTAAAAAAAATACTTTGGCAAAAAACTAACGGGCGTATAAATAGGAAACAGTGAAAGATCATTTTCACCTAAGTAGCTTGACCTTATTTTATACAAAGTCCACAATGGACACAAACGAACCAATAAAATTGTCAAACGTAGGCCCAATCTAAAACAACTTGGGTAAAACGTTTTTCTTTTTTGCAAAAATCCTATTTCTCAATTATTTTCGGCAAAATACTAAATATTTCCAAATTTAAAAAATGCCGGTTTGTAGGCAATGCATGATTTTTGATGATATTGCGCCTACAATTATCAGGTATATTTTATTTTTCCGGCCGGATGGGCCACGACTCTAATTAATTACAACATTACTGGTGCGAATACGTAGCTTAAGTCGGAGACCCCAGGCTGTCCATGTCTGGTCTGCCGAGGTCGCCTCCCGACTATTTGTACAAGTGAACTTACAATACCCCCTATTGTGGTACAGCTAAATGCTCGTCCTGTCAGGTACTGCGGAAGGTCCCACCAGTTTTTAATTTTTGAAACTAAAATGTCACATTGCGGAAATGGCTTCACATGTCGCGTGCTCTGTGCTTGCAAACTATCGTTCCGCGATGGCAGCGCCGCACGGCGGCACCTGTGCGAAACACCAGAGCTTCTCGTTATCAGAGTCAGGCAGTCCACGATGTAAGAAGGACGTGTGTTATCTGTGCTCCGTGCCAAGCCATGTTGTGTTTTCCAGTCAACAAGAAGCGTTTTCTTCACAGAATCAGCGATGGACAGGGAAAAATAGGTTAGTCGTATTATAAATGCACGTGATGTGTTTTCTTAGGTAACATTGTACATGTGTTTTCTCACACACGTGTTTTAAAGTTCACAAACGGTAAATCTTCTAACGGTCTTCGTGTAGGCTTCTTGGTCAAACAGGTACGTGATGTTGAGTGGGGAAGGGGAGGAGAGGACGAATTTTGTAGAAAATTTGAGACACCCTTCACAGGTACATGTGTTTTAAAGTCTAACGTGTCCTGAAATAATAACGCGAATTATGCAGGTCTCTAGCCATAGTTATATAACAAATAAAAAATGAAAATCAGGTACCATTATTAGGAGAAGAAATTATGGTATGTCATAGTGACGTTAAATGTCTCAACAAGCCACACTTCGCAACGAATTTTAAGTCAAGTAAGTTAAACTTTGTTTCGTTGACGATGGATGAGTTGAAAATAAGTTACGGTGGTTGGGCGCATCGATTTAGTCACAGAATAATTTAGGTTACAGAGGTGGAACATTCGCTTGTACCGCGAACTCCAGCTGTGAACGACAGTAAAATTTTTTGGGTCGCAGTTAGCCACTCAACGCCTGGTAACTTACCCGCCAGCCGGCAACCGAGCCAATAGGGAACACTTCGCAGCACTCGGTAGCCAATAAGACACAAAGCCTGTTGGGGCCGCGGTGAATGAGTAGTTAGCCTGCTCGCCTCCCACCTAGGCGAACCGGGTTCAATCCCCGGCCGGATCACCGGATTCTCGCAAGTGGGGATCGTACCGGACGATGCCGTTGGTCGGCGGGGCTTTTCTCGGGGATCTCCAGTTTCCCCCGCCCCTCCATTCCGGCACCGCTCCATACTCACCTCACTCACCATCATCGGCTCTCAATACCTCGCTGTTAAGAGCTGCCCAAATCTCTTTACTCACTCACTCACTCACTCAAAACGCCTGTTCCCATGCATTCTAAAATAATGTTTGTACTTTTACAAGAAATTCCTTTGTAAAACTGCGAAGAATGTCCTTGTAAAATCTGCAAAACGTATATTTGCAATATCACAAATGACGGCCTTGTATTAATACTTACAGCATTGAAAAGTGTACATAAATTGTTATTATTTTCTTTTTAGAGAACAAATGTGACGAATTAATTAATATAAGAGAACATCTTTTAAAATAATTCTAAATATAATTTATGAAGGAAAAACACATTACCAGCACGGGGACTAGAACAAACACGCATTATGTTATTAGCCTGTGCCTTTAACCACTATACCATATCGACTTACACGCTTAGCGCTATTATTTATGCTAAATACCTGTATCTCCAAGTACCTACAAAATGTTAAGGAAATTATTTGATATATAATAATACATTCACCGGTACTGTATTTAGTTTTAAGAGTTCCGTGTTGCTAGGAGACATTGACAAGTAATGAGTAACACAAATACGGTCACTTTTGAAAGAAATCGTAATTTTATTATGTTTATTTGAGTTCTTTAAGTGGGAGAGAGTGCCAGCGAGTACACAACTTCGTGCTCTCTCTCTCTCTCTCTCTCTCTGCGTTCTCGCTCTTCCGCACGCTCTCCGGTGAATCGAGACGAACAGAGAGAGAGAGAGAGAGAGAGCTTCCTCACTGGCGTAATGACGTGGTCTCGAGAACTAGAGCGCGAGAGAGCGCTCTCCGGGCCAAATTGAGACACGGCCTTGGGATTTCAAAACAAGATGTCTGGCAAGGAAACAAACACAATATATGTAATTTCATGGTTGCGTTAGATTTATGTGCTATAACTAGAGGCCTGAAGAATTGATGAATTCATATTGGGACAAGCTCGAATTCAAAACACATGCGTTTATATAACTTTAGCCATTGGTCCATACAGTGTTTGATTCGTCCTGGAGAACGGTAGCCCAATCGTCGCATTTCACTGTGACAGCAGACAACCAATGTACAGTTGATATCGGCATATGTGTACATACGACTGTAGACTCTAGCCTGCAGGTCATTGAACTCGCGAATTTTTCTGGTCTCTAGCTATAACAATTCCTGCCTTGAAGAGTACAAATAACGTGAGTATATTTTGTTTTATTCCATTGCTCCAAGTTTGCACGATAAATTAATTATAGTTCTACTAACAATTTCTCTGCAAGACAAACCTACCTATAGCACCTACAGCTAGTCGATCTACACATTCTATTAAATTAATATTAAACATCGCGCGATAATAAAGACTGGCCTCCTGTAAATTAGTTGTGTAGCTAATCTTACAATAAAATGAGTGAGGATTGGAAGTAGCGTTCATAAAAACTAACTCCTCAGATATATACTAACAGATATTTTCAGTTGTTGAGGGAAAGGGGTAGGAAGTTTGGCGAGGGATTACAGAGAAACCCCTTAAACACATTGAGATCTAAACACATGCATTGGCCCTTAAGACAGATTAGAAGTGAGTTACTTATATCCACTACTGCAAGAACACCAGTTCTATTGGTCAACATCGTCCTATTGGTCCATACCACACCGGACACTATCCTGTACTTTACAGTGTTCATTATTGGCCGGTCATCAACCAATGGAGAGCCGAGTTGATATTGACCCAATCAAATGTCGTTTATCGTATAGAAGGATTTATAATCAATCATGTCCCTTTGTGTGGCTATACAAAAAAGAAATTCTATAGTTAGCAATTGCATTGTTACTGCGTGGTCGTGTTCTTGTGAGGTAATTCTAAACACTAGCTGAACAAAGACTGCACATCCATGCGAGTTTTGTTCTGAACAACAAAGAAATTTTCAAATTAGCTTTGCTCGAGCTACACTCGAGCGTATTCAACAAAGTGTTAAATGGCAGCCGGAATAAAATGGAAAATTATAATTTTTATAGAATTTTCTGGAGCGGGCCTTCTGAAAACACTTATTACACTCTGTACGTCTTTTAAAAAAAAATAGTCGCCGTAGCACGAATAAAATTAATATGCACCAGAGACACAAAACAGATCTCACGTCGCATTTGCACGTGGCGTCAGTCGAACCAATATTTTGTCTCCCAGACAGCGGATGTCTGGCTGCAGCGTACAATGTAACTCCAGGGAACTGAGGAAACTATAAACTTGCAACCTAATTAAACTCCTGTTCTAATTTTGCATAGAGGTGGAGTGGTTTTATTGCAACCATCAATAAACTGCGCCCTTTAATTAAACTGCGGAGACTTGCCGACACCATTTGAGAAAAACATTTTCCCAAGCTTTCGTTTTGCGTAACCCAAACTTTTTGGCTGTGTGGGAAATATACGCCTAACTGCATAATTATATGGCACGAATCTATAAAATATCAAGTACGCAAAATGTATTATTAAAACGCATTTTCTGTAATGCTAATCATATTTGCGTGTGTGTGTATATATATATATATGATGTGTGTATTGGGGGGGGGGGGGTTTAGCGAGTGAAGAGATTTGGCGCAGCTCTTAAAGGCGAGGTCTTGAGAGCCGATGAGGGTGATAGAAGGGAACATGGAGTGGCGCCGGAAGGATGGGGTGGGGGAAGCGGGAGATTCCCGAGAAAACCCACCTACCAACGGCATCGTCCGGCACGATTCCCACTTGCGAAAATCCCGGCCGGGGTTTGAGCCCGGTTCGCCGTGGTGGGTGGCGAGCGTGCTGATCGCTCAGCCACAGTGGCCCCTGGTGTGTATGATGTGTGCGCGGGTATGTGCGTGTGTGTGTTACCATGATAAGGGAAGTGCCACAAGGCACTCTTTTGTTTTTCAATTTTTTTCGACGATTATAATTTTTTATATTAATAATATTGTGCATATTGTATTAGATTTTTTTTTATTATTTCTTAATTGTAGATAACGTTATTCCTTTCTTATTTTTTCAATGTCTAAATGTAATTTATTTGTATTTAATCTAAACTAACGTAACACAGGATAATACGTTTTATAACATGTCAGTTTCTGCACACACTTACTAGAGTTCAAGACAAACTTGAAGTGAAGCGCCTGCATCTACTAATGAAGTAATATAAATATCACGTTTTGTTGGTTTATTTTGCACATGAACTATTTTATTACTAATCATTAACATCCCGCTTATTTTCCCTGTTTTTAATTCACATCAATAATAAATTAAAATAATGCAATTTTTAAATAATATATAGGGATAAGAAAATTTCGCGAATTAATTTCAGGACAAGATAGATGTCAAACACGTGTACACTGAAGTCACCTTTTCAATTGGATCACAGTCCATTAGACACGCCCTGGAGGACTCTGAACTAATAGCAGGCCAGGAAGGAAAACAGTAAGCGAGCCCCATACTGCCAGGTGTTTAGTAACACTGGTTACTGTGTGGATCAGCAACCAATGAACACACACGTGAGTCTCGAGTTTACACAGGACTGTGGAATCTAGCCAGCAGGTCATTGAACACGAGAAGTTTTTTTAATCTCTAATAATATAAAATTAAAAGTTCAATTTAACTAAAAAATACGATACATTTATGTCAACAGATGCGTTAAACGCACGCGAAACATGGTGTTTAGCAAACATGTCATACATGGGGTGATTTTTCAAAGGTTAGATTAAAAAAAGCATCAAGATCAGTGGCGTGTGGCGAAGTGTTGCAAGTCAAACTGGTGCTTGCTCCCTGCTGTGCATTATCGGCGCACGCAGCAGCAACCAATAAAAGCCGTGGAACACAGGGAAACGGAATGCATTTCTACCACTCACAACGGCAAGGCAAGGTGCCCTTTTCACACTTCCTGGGGCATCACCTGCTGAGCTGCGCTGTAGCGGTTGAAGTGTGAACTAGCAAGCAATAGGGCTAACGCCAGCTCACCTTGCAACAGTTCACCACACACCAGTGGTGAAGATACTGCGACACGACATATATCTAGCGACACCGAATCTTCGCAAAAACACTCACTTCACGGCCACTTGTGTTTCGTAACTAGAGACCTGCGAAATTCGCGTTATTATTTGGGGACAAACTAAACTTCAAACACGTCTACCTTTGCAATGGGTTTCACATTGGACAATACGATATCTGACACATCCTGTGTAACTCTGCGCCAATAAAGAAACACTTCACAATTGTGTGCCCCAATCACACGCGGGTCAGTAAGAAAGGGCGTGGTTTCACTTCTATGCAGCAGCCAATGGAGAAACGACGCCGGTTCCGGTATATACAGTACTGTGAAGTGCAACCTGATACCAAATAATAACGCGAATTCTGTATGTCTCTAGTCATAACACGTCATCTCGGAGCCACTCTCGTTATCGGATGATCTATGTGATAATGCGTCTTCCGTGCATGCCCGCGAATCACAGACGTACAGGATCGGAGTAACCTAATGGCCAGTCAAGTAAGAAAATGTGTTTTCGCAAAGTCACGCGGTCAATTAATAGTTACCTGAAAAATTTGCGTTGTTATTCGGAATCAGGCTGAATTCCACAGTACTGTCTGTACTGGAGCCAGCGTCGTTTCTCCATTGGCTACTGCATACATATGAAGCAACGCCGTATTTGACTGAATTGTGCGTGATTGGCGCACACAGTAGTGAAGTGTTCGTTGATTGGCGGAGGTATATTCAGGGCGTGTCAAACGAAGTATTGTCCAATTGAAAACTGACTGTAAAGGTACGCGTGATTTATGTTTAAGCTGTCCTTAAATAATAACGCGAAATTTGCAGGTCTCTGCCAATCATCAAAAGAAAACAGATGGTACGCCAGTGGTGTATTGAAATCTAGCATGTGCGGGGATATTTTTTGCGAAATTCGGGTGTCCCTGCATATACAGGATTAATCTCAATTAGACCGACAAACTTCGGGAGGCGATTCTTCATGAAAAAGTGAAAGGAAAACGTACGTGGCACTTTATACCTAAACTGAATATTAAGGGACCTATGAGCCCTTAAAAAAAAAACGAGATTTTAAGCCGTATTTGTACAATATATCGGCTCTTACGTTGAAGGTCCCGATAACATACAATAATGTTCCGAAAGTTGTCATCGTATTTTACTTCGTTACCGATATTTTGCACAAATACGGTTTAAAACCTCGTTTTTTTAAGGGCTCATACCTCCCTTGGTTTAGGTATAAGGTGCCACATATGTTTTCTTTTTACTTTTTCATGAAGAATCACCTCCCGAAGTTCGTCGGTCTAATTGCGAATCATTCTGTATATCCGAGTCTCGAATGCACGGAGAAATATGGGATCTAGTGGACACGCCATCAGCTCCGAAATCGAAAGTGAGCCTCCAATTGGAAACCGATTTATCATCTCAGCTAACTTCTCTGAGAGTCATTACGTCACGGGTGAGAGTTGTTTCCGGGGTAGGGTTCAGGGCGGAAGTCGGAAATGGCTGCATGGGGGTTAATTCCTCTTCCCCTAACTAACCCCGCAGCGTCGCGGAAAAGCCCAATTTGAACGAGCCCGGCAATCAGCGCTGCAATCAATATTCGCCCTTCTGGACCTCCCCCGCGACCGTAGGTGGCACTCTCTCGTTTATCTCTGCTGATTGCTGATACAAACGCCCGTCATTGCGCTACGCTAATAATCCATCACGCGGGCTCGCTGATGTCATTACAAACCACGCGGCCTGTGTGGTGGCTCCAGTTGTTTAATCACTGCGCTGCGGTGTGAGTTCTAGGTCGGCGGGGACACTATGCTCGCCGCGACATTTGCGCGGGGCAATGCGGTGCACCATCTGTTCTTCTCTTCCCTTACACATTAACGCTTTGAGGCCTGACTATATTTCCTGGCAGTCGCGACAATCTAGATGCGAGTCGTATATATAGAGACCTGAAGAAGCCGTGGATTCATTTTGAGACAAGCTAGAATTCAATACACATGTTTTTTTATATAAATTTAGTCATTCGTCCACGCGGTGTTTGACGCCTCCTGGAAAAGGCTGGCCAAATCCTCGCCTTCCACTGTGTCAGCAGACAACCAATGCGCAGTTGGTATCGGCATATTTGTACATAAGACTGTAGAGTCTAGGCTGCAGGTCATTAAACTCGCGAATTTTTCATGTTGCTACGTATATATATATATACACATATATGTATATATATATATATATATATATATATATATATATATATATATATATATATATATATATATATATATATATATATATATATATATATATATATATATATAATGCACTATAGGAGCACCAGCTCTATTCGCCTGTGCCTCTCCACTTACCAGCTTCCTATTGTGCGAATCATACCGCACGTGCTTACAACATCGACAAGTTTCATTATTGGCTATCTGCTGGCCAATGAATTGGCGAGTTGACTGTGCCACAATCACAGTGAGTTGCTATGTACAATACGCTATACAGGCCATCCTGTATGTTATTTATAACAAGAGACCCGATAAATTCGCGAGTTCAGTGACCTGTAGGCTAGAGTTCAAAGTCTTATACACTCTCATACAGATATCAACTGTTTATTGGTTGATTGTTGTGGTAGTAAAAGACGGTGGTTGGGCGCACAATTTGCTGTATGTCTATTATTGGCTCATTTATCTCCAAGAGGGGTCGAACAATACGTCGAACAAATACAAACGTAACATGAACGTACATGTGTGTCAATTCCAACTTGTCTAGAAATGAACCCGCGAAATTCTATGGTCTCTATTTATAACTGAATGAAAATTAAAATATTTGTTTACGGAAATTACAACTGATGTGGCGCAGTGTTCATGTGAGGTCAACATAAAATCTATAGCAGCAACGGAAGCATGTCCATGTGGGTTCTGTCTTCAAATGTCAGACCCTTGCTACTTGCTTGACTCAAAGATGCAGCAAGGCGGAATCCCAAATGCAATCTGTGCAAATAGTAAACAAATGGCAAAAGCCAACACAAAGGTTTTCTCAAGTAGGTCAGGAGTATCATTAGTTTGAGCTAAGTTCAAAAACACAGATTATATATATATATATATATATATATATATATATATATATATATATATATATATATATATATATATATATATATATATATATATATAGTTTACACATATTCTTGTCCAATTACTGGACCTCAGGTACATATATGAAAAATATTTATGTGAAAATCCAAGCCCCTACTGACTTGTTAAAAAATCACAAAAGAGCATCTTACAATAATGCCTTTATAATTATTATCAACAATATTTCCAACATGGAAAATAGATATGTATATATTTTTATTTTCTTATCATACAACTATAAAATATGGCAATATTTAAAACCTTAAAACTCCAGGATGAGTTTGACTTGTCTGCCATTGAATTACATACTGAGCAAGAACAGAATTTTGCTTTCTCCCCTCGTCCACTGACAAAAATAACTCCTCGCAATTAGACAGCCTTAACTTTCGAGGAGAAAAATACAAATATTAGAACTGCTCGAAAGATATTCCTGAAAATGTTAACGGTCGTTCATTTCTTAGAGTTTAATCGTAATAATATATGCAAGCAAAATTGATCATAGAAACTTTTTAGCACATTTTATTACGTTTAGCTTTACGTCAATGTGACGTCATAACCTACTGATTGAAGAGCCTATCAAATAATAGAAAGTTAAGTGGCAAGTTACATAACTTCTGATGTATGATGCTCCCTCGAGGCCGAACGTCTGACCTCGAAAGAGTAGAATGACAAAGCATATATACTGTTACATTTCAATTAATTCCTAGAGGGGAGAACAAATTCCAAACCCCACTGAAAGTATTATTTGACTCTGAAATTACAGGAGCCAATAGGAGTAAGTATTAACATATTAGGAGCTACCATCGTTATACTTGGTAATGGGAAATATCAGAACATAACATACCCTAGAGGGGTATAAGTAATGATTGGCGAATGACAGTTCTTATCTACAAACATGTCCAAATAAGAACGACACTGTGTCACGCAAACGGCCGTTTGAACGGCGCGCCGACCTTCTGCGCAGATGACGAATGAACCCCCACCATAAGGGGAGGGCGATCCAAGCGCCCAGCTCCGCCGGCAGCAGGAATGGAAACTACGGGCGCCATAATGCCTCTTGCTGATCCAAACGCCGAATGCACGAAGTCTTTCTGTAAGTGCCATGAAAAATTTATTTTTACTGTCGTGCCGGACCACAACAACACCAGCGAGCAGCACAAAGTTAGACAATATCGTAGATTATAAGTAAAATAAGAATGTTCAATTTGGTCCAAATTTTTTCTTCACTTTCAGCAAAAGTTTTTGCGTCCGTATAACGGACTTTATACGTTGTCTAGTTGAACGGTTGTATAGGGGGCAGACCAGAGACAACAAAATCGCGAAGATTATCTTGCAGTTGTCTCAAATGCAAAGAAATTTGTCTTACTACCGTTGTCGGATATAGACTCGGGTATAGTCCTCAATGTGTTAAGAGCATTTGCTATATCACAATCTGAATACTCTTCAAATAAACTTCTTTAAAATAAACCCGATCTTTTAAAACCTTACAGTGAACCATTTGGAAAGAACCTCTATTGCAAACGTGCTTGAAGTTTACCTTGTCCTCAGATTTTTCGGGTCTCCGATTATTAAAACATCAAAAATATCGTACACTCATTTCTGGGAAGTTAGTATCCAAAATTTTGTAACTTTGTGTTTCCTTCGTAATCAGTTCACATGTCGACACGTCGTGGAGAATCCTGAATCGATAATAAACACGCCATTGAAATACAGGCTAAATCATCGTATTTAATTGTTACAGCAAACAACTAACGAACTGTTGATATCTGCATGGTTGTACATGAATGTGTAAAGTTTCACCTAGAGGGCAATAAACTCAATAATTCTTCAGGTCTCTAATAATAATTTTTTACCTTTCTTGTAAATTGTAAAACTAGGAACCAAAAAGGCATTGTTATATGCTATTCACGGTAAATTGAACACTTTTTAACGCTCTCCCAACAGGCAGTTACCACTAACAATTATTTTTTATTGAAGCACCAAACATTAACTTTTGAGAGTGTAGTATTGGCTTTGAGAGTATTGTATTGAGTGTTGTCTGGTCACATAGCAATCTTTATATTAAAAAGTGGTGAAAAGGTAGAAATTGGTTGAAAGGAAAAAAATTGCAGAGCATTAAAAAGTGCTCACTTTACCGTGAATAGCCTATAGTACAGACACACACAATTTCGCGTTAAAGTACTGTGAGAAACGAGATGTCATAAAAGTATATGTTAGCTTGATGTGTGTCATTGGTGGCGACGTGAAAAACTCGCGAGTTCAACTGCCTCTAGCCCAGACTCCACAGCCGTATGTGAAATCATGCAAATATCGCTGGTCATTGGTAGGGCTACCTATTTTTCACGAAAACATCCTACGACCAGTTGCACTCCAAAACAAGTTAGTTCAGATCCTATATCACGGTTGGATGATTTTAACTCGCGCACTTCTGAAGTGTCTGCCAGCCAATCACCGACATCCAATGTCGGGGTGACTTTATTCTGCTTGGCTCAGCCAAGCAGAACGTGTCTTCTCACACAGGCACGCAGCCCAGACCTGCAAGTAAAAAGTTGATATCTAGTCTGTGCAAAAAACCTATCGCGAAAAAACAGGTCATTGGTTGATTCTTGTCTCAGTGGAAGACGGCGGTTGGGTCTGCATTCATTTTATTGTGTGTTTATTATTGACTCAGAGTTGTCCAGGAAATGTGAAATAACGGGTAGACCAATAACTAGAGACCTGAAAAATGTGTGAGTTCAATGAGCTGCAGGCTAGACTCTACAGTGTAATGTAAAAACATGCCAACATCAAATGCACATTGGTTGTTTGCTGTCACAGTGGGAGGCGACGATTGGGAACCGTTCTCCAGGAGGTGTCAAACACCGTGTGGACCAATGGCTTAAGTTATATGAACACACCCGTGTTTTGATTTCTAGCTTTTCTCAGGTCTCTGTCAATAACAAGCAATACGAACAAACAATATTTTGAAATCTAGCTAGTCCTGAAATGAAACCGCAAATTATTCAGGCCACTAGTCATTGGACCTACGCTCATCCGACACTCCCTGCAGGATTCTGAACCACTAGTAAACACGTACAACTCTGATGGCTTAAAAAGGTCGTGGTGGCTGAGCAGTCAGATTTTTTTTTTATTTATTTTATTAACCCTACTTAGAAGTACAGCCATCCAGGGTGTTTAATTCTATCATGACTACTACAATTTAACAAACAGTAAATAAGTTATATAAATTCACTTTTTTTGTAGGAGCGTGGCTGTTCGTCTGGGCGCCCCTAATTTAAGTTACGTGTTAAATTTATATTCAAAACAGCATTCATAATTCCTAGAAAGGTGGTGAGCTATTCTGCCCGACCGAGACAGCTCCCCGACGGGTATCCTTTCGGCCACCGCCCCCCCCCCCCCCCACGGTGAATCGGGTTTAAACTCCGACCGGGTCACTCCCGGACTTTCGCCAGTGGGAATCGTGCCGGACGATGCCGCTGATCGGCGGGTTTTCTCGGGGATCTCCTGTTTCCCCCGTCCTTGCATCCCAGCACTGCTCCATTCTCACCTCGCTGCGCCCTCCTCAGCTCTCAAGACCTCGATGTTTAGAGACGATCAGACCTCTCAACTCAACTCTGGTGGCTTCAGTTTTTTGGCCTAGTCGAACACGAGACAGTGGCTGTGGGCAATGAGAAAATGATGTCTCTTTAAGGAAGTATATGACTTTTAAATCTGGCACCATTGCGAATTTTTTTTAAACTCGAAACGGCACGGTCTCCATGTATTTAGGGACGTGCTAAATTCGCGTTACTTTGTGAATGCAGACGGAACTCCAAGACTGTGTGTGCCCGTTTAGTTTCTGTCTTTCTCAGAAATATAGCGTGGCACGTCCCAGGGACGCATTGAGCCAATAGCAAAGGCTCAACAAATGAGCAACCAATAGCCTGCGAAACAGTCACACGTCACATGGTTGTTGGTTACCAATGGAATCACGAATTGGGCTCAAGTACTTATGGGGTGGAGAAGTTTAGCGTTGTACCAAAAAATAACGCGAATTTTGCATGACTCTGAGTATTAGTATTCACTTTTGTAATCGCCACAGTACAGCAGTTTTTATGAGTTACTAGCAAAACTACCCGGCGGTGCACGCGTTTTAGAGAGCAAGGAGACATAAGCTACACGACCACGTTTTAGGGATTTCAGGCCCAATGAGAAGCCAGAGGTACACGACCCAATTTTGCTGGTCTCCGTCCCAATTAGCCGGGGAAGGCAAAGGGGTGGGTGGGTGTTAGTTTCGACCTACACAATACTTTAGGTCGGGTATTGAAGGGTATCCCTGCGAAATTTGGTCTAGGTCCCGTTGTGTATGATCGTACAGAGAATGAACATAAATACAGATACACACACTATAACATAAGCTTTTGCAATTAAAGTATTCGTGAGGCAAAGATTGCATTCAGCCGCAGAAAGACGTGCAAAATAAGCGAAAGAGTCAAAAGTAAAGAAGTTGCTTCCAGGTTAACTGGTTCTGACGCGAGTAGTTAGTGTACGTAAACACTACGACCGTGTGATGGGTAAGCTGATGCCGTTATTTGCTCGACCTTTCGAAGTAAACGAGAAGTTTTTTTCCCGAACTGTTACGAGTTGGTAGTCCCCCGGCACCAATGATATAATAGGCAGACGTGATTTGGTGAACTTTAAGAGTATATCGCTCACGTGAAGAGGATGGCTTAGCGCGTGCTGGAAGTCAGATAATAGCGAGAAGGCGAAGTCAAGTTGCCGCCTTGTGGTACGCTGGCTAGCGAGACACTGTAATGTTTATAAATAATGCCTGCTTTGTACGATAATTTTTTTTCGTAGAGCCGAGAGATTGCGCGTGACCCGACTGAGTCAGCAGCGCCCTCGTCATAGCCACGAGAATTAAGTAGTATACCTACCAAGAATTTTTTTTTTTTAATGTCTTTAAGGACGAACTGAGCAATCATCGCCAAGCGAGGGTTATGTTAACACGTCTGGAGCGAAGCTACTAACTTATATTTGAAGCATCGCAGATTGCCTATCACCCAGGGACCATAACCAAGAACCACTTCGAACTAGCATACACAGCTGAGCTGCCTGCCACGTCAATGCCAAGTCGACTCACTTACTGGTGTCCTGCCATCTCCAAGGATCTGAGGACCTAGAACAATCAGAAAAGGAGGGGCGAACCCTGGATCAGGTTACAAAGCAATGATGTTCTTTAAAAACAACAAATAAATACTCTAATACTGGATCTTACGTAGCGCGGTTATTTTCTGCATTGATGATGAGGAAATCGCAATCCCATTGGTCTGTGAAGTCTTCTCGATATTCCAACCGTATAAAGTAGCAAATGATATTCTACTACGTTGATGATATTTTTTCCGGCTTGATTAAGCTATTGTTATTCTTGGAAAGTTGTTTTTACACGTTTTAAGTAGTAAGCTTAAATTGTTGTTGGTAAAGTGTTCATGTATTTTTTTAATCCTTCGTTGTTTACTATAGAGGTGCAGCGTAATGTGACGCTAAATACAATGAGACGCCTAACAGTTGTTTCAGGGAATTTATTGTGTTATTTTTATTACTTTCGACGCGACCCGTAACTCTTTTACATAGAGAATTAAGCCGTTAGGAGTGTGTCAGATTAGCTATTTGAGTAGGAAGCCCTCCGATTGACTGGCAGGTTTGAATCCTGCACTCCCATTGGCTAGCGGAATAGCGTAAGGCTAGGCGGGTAAGTTCAGTTAGCAGATCGCTCTCTCTCTGCCGCCATCTTTAAACGGGTTAAGACATAAGTCAGGACGCACGTCCAGAAGTTGGATGTAGCATAGGTTTTTCTAAGTAGTATATTAGGGTGTTTTAGTTTCTACAGTTTGCTTAGTTAATATTGTTATGTTTCTACGTAGAGAAGTGTGCTGTAAGTCCCTCCGTATTGTAAGCAGCTGTTTAGGAGCGTAGGCCAGTTAGTTAGACGCTATGTTGGCACGGCGTTTTTAACAGCTAAGAACCAGCATATTTTAACCATAATTTAACCTGAGAGACAGAGTTTTTATTCTTCTACCACAATGCCAAGCCAAGTTTAATTTTTTTCAAGTAATAATTGCAGACGTTTTTCATTCAGTGATTTTTTTTTGAAGTGACAAACTGACACGTCAGGCTAGTTTACATTCTTGAATAAGGGTATTGTTAACCACCTTTATGTCCGACCACTTCCTATCGGCAATGCTAGTTTTTCATAAACCCTTTGCTATTGCCATTTAGGATTTATAGTTAGTTTCATTTACAGCCAGAATACTTATCAATTAAATTAAAGAAACTGAATTTGAAATAAAATAATTTGGCTGGAAATTTTATGTAGTCTGACATCTTTTCCAATTTGCATGAATAATTGTTTTCGCTTCCTTGCCTTCACTGATAACCCAGTTCTGCATAATTTCTGCATGTCCTTATGGAAAGTAAGTTGCAGAGTGTGACAAATAAATGGTCACTGATTCAAGTAAGTGTGGTAAACTAAGGCGAGTGTTCTTTGCACCGAACGTCTGGTTCTCGAGCCTGCAAGGGGCAGGCAGACGTTTTCCTCAGGGGAGAAATAGTCTACTATCACACTGCTCAGTTCTAATAAATTTTGTCAACAATATACCCAACCTAAAACACTTTATTTCACACTGTTTTATAAGCCTATGGGAGAGTATGATTATGCTAACAGCCCAATACTACACTACCTATGTTCCACAAGTCACGTATTTTCTATTCAGTGCTATATGATTATATCCTGTCTGCTCATATTTTATATTAATACTAAGTACTTGGAATAGGTCTACAGCACGAACAGCAGATACATATGGCTGGGCACTTGTCATTGTGTGGCGCATGTACTGCAGGCTAGCCACGTGTAGGTTTTTCAGTAAGATGGTGTGCATAAACTATAGTACTATTCTGGCTATATTGACACAGGGAAATATGACGGCTTCGTGTTAATTTATTTCTTGAATGTGGTGTTTACGTTTCAACACTTTGACTTCCAGCTACTACATAGATATACAGTGCTGGATACAATTTAAATGTGCACTGTAAAACTTACAGGAAGTTTTGATAATGAGCCGTCTAATTGGCGTCATAAGTTAGACAAGCACCTATACAAACACACGGAGGCAGAAAATGGGTCGGCAAATAAACAACGGGATGAAAAGGGGGAAGGGAGACCTGTATTTGATAATGTATTTAGCCCGCCAACTTCCTGCGGTCTTTCGTATGCTAAACGATTTGAGTCTGCAACAGGAAGCGGCGAGTAATTAATGTGACCCGGCAAGGCGGCGGATGGCGCCAAGTTTGCGCGGGCGTCGTTCATCTTACTTAAAGGTGTTGTGACGGTCGGCCGTGACAGCTCATCAGACCTTCGCCATCGTTAAGGAAAATGTCACCGCGGTTATTTGATCTGACTTGACGTCCCTCCCCCCCCCCCCCACCCCCACCCCCCCTTCACACCAACGCTGCCTAGCAAGTATTTACGCGAGACGCGGACGATATGAAATTTTTGCTTTGTAATGGGCCGGGAGATTATATTACAAAGACTTACCACGTTCCTCCCCCGAGGTCTTAAACTTTGTGTGCGAAATTTAGGAGAGGCGCGCTTTCGCATGCCGTCACCCGAATAATAGATTTATTACCTCCGAACGCAAAACACGATAGTAAATATTATTCCAAAAAAATGGGGTAGGATAAATTTCTTAACACTTTGTAGACTGTGCTCGAGTGTTGAAAATTTCTTTGTTTTTCTGAATAAAACTCTCGTGGATGTGCAGTCTTTGTTCGACTAGGGTCTCACGATCTCACAAGAACACTTCAGCGCAGTAACAATAATATTGCTATCGATAGAATTAATTTTTATAGCCACTCAAAGGGACATGATTGATTGTAAATCCTTTTATTCGATAAAGTACATTTTATTGGGTCAATATCAGCTCGGATCTCCATTGGTTGATGACCGGCCAATAATGAACGCTGTAAAGTATAGGGTAGTGTCCGGTGTGGTATGGACCAATAGGACGATGGTGAGTTCTAACAAAGACACCAACAGAACCGATGTTCTTGCAGTAGTGGATATAGGTGACTCACTTCTATAGCCTGTTCACGGTAAAGTGAGCACTTTTTAAGGCCCTCGCAACAGTCATTAACCACTAATAAATATATCTTATTGCAGTCTCAGACATTAAGTTTTGAGGGTGGTGAAATGTATACCCTATGTTTATTGGTTACATTGAAATGTTTATATTAAAAAGAAGCAGGAATATGGAAAGTGGTCGAAAGGAAAAATTTATAAGCGCCTTAAAAAGCGCTCACTTTACCGTGAACAGCCTATAATTTGTCTCAAGAGCCAGTAAATGTTCACATTACCTCAAAGTGTTAACCACACAATAAAACGTCTACGTTATCACATATTCCACAAACATTCGCAATAACTACACTATAAGAAATTATTCGTAAATTTACTATACCAATGTACACGCTCAGTGAGAAAGCGCGAATGGTAATTTTTTTCCCCTATACATTCATTGTAGCGTTCCTATATTTGTTCAGTTAACAGTCAAGCGGCTAGGCAAGTTCAGAACTTTGTATAGCATCGACGCTAAACATTCCTGTATCTGCAGCTTGATGTGTGGTATTATTTCCATACACGCTAGAATTTAAAACACGTGTGTTTATATAACTTTAGCCATTGGTCTACACGGTGTTTGACACCTCCTAGAGAAAGCTGGCCCAATCTTCGCCTGCCACGGCGACAGTAGACAGTTGGCAACGTCATATTTGTACATAAGACTGCAGAGTCTAGCCTGCGCGTCATTGAAACCGCGAATTTTTCAGGTCTCCATGTATAGGTTATAAACTTCCATTACAGTTTAGGAAGTTTACCAGAAAATTGTTTATAGTGTACACAACTCTTATTGAATAACGAAGAATAAAGCCCAAATGTCTTTAGCAGAGACATTCAAAATTGGCGTTGTTATTTGACGACAGATGAACTTCATGTTACTGTGAGTTTGACCAACTCCGGCCATCGGCCAAAAACGTATTTTGCACGCCTCGGAGAACTCTTGAGCCAATAATATAAGCCCAGCGGTGGAGTGGCCAATCTCTTTTGAGGAGATCAAGCAGATACGTGACGTTGATTACAGTTCTGAGACCAATGAAACCACGAACTGTGCTCACTTGTTTGCAAGGCAGTGGAGTCTATCACGTCACACAAATATAACGCGAATTTTGCACGTGTCTGTCTGTGAGTAGAGACCTGAAAAATTCGCGAGTTCAGTGTACTGCAGGCTAGACTCCACAGTCTTATATAACAATATGCCGATATCAACTGCACATTGGTTGTCTGCTGTCACCGTAAAAGACGACGATCGGGCCAGCGTTCTCCCGGCGGTGCCAAACACTGTGTGGACCAACGGCTGAAGTTATATAAACTCAAGTGTTTTGAATTCTAGCGTGTCTCAAAATTAATCACCGAATTCTTCAAATCTCTAGCTATGAGAGGAGTCAGTGATCTTTCGCAAAAAAAAAAAAAAAAAAAATCTGACGACGTGGTAGATTTCAACACTCTAAGCATTTTTATCTTTTTTATTATTTTTATTTTGCCATCGGTTGGCCTCTGCATGAGAAGCCGTATCCGTTTTTAACCGGGTCAATTAGATTTCAACAACATTGGCAGTGAACTAAGGTGATTCGCGTATTGGTAGAGACTTGCAAAGTTCGCGTTAGTATATGGGGACACATTACACTTCAAACACGTGTACCATTCAAATACGTATATCATTGGACCATACTTTATTTGACACGCCCTAAGTCACTATGCGCCAATAAATGAATACTTCACAACTGTGTGCCCCAATCACGTGTAGTGCAGTCAGAAAGAGAGTGACTTCACGTCTATGCAGCAACCAGTGGAGAAACAACGCCGGCTCCAGTACACACAGTACTGTGAAGTTTAGCCTGGTGACAAATAATAACGCGAATTTTGCAGGTCCCTACGTATTAGGAGTAACACGTTAATGTAGCCAATCGAGAAAAGTAAAAACCATACAGGATACTGAAATCTTTTCGCGAAATTTTTTTCCCCGTCCCTGTGAGCAGTCATGTTTTGAGAGATGATTTCGTAAGGATACGTGATTTTAAAGAATAAAGGATCGTTTATCTTTCCTGATTGGCACATGTCCACTGATTACACACGAGTCACGGAGTCTCGCTGCCAACATTATAAAATCCTGAGTGGCCTTGTCAATGAACTCTTTGTAGACTACGCTCGAGTAGCAAAGATAATTTGAAAGTTTATTTGTTGTTCTGTACAAAACCCGCATGGATGTGCAGTCTTTGTTCGGCTAGTGTTTAACATTACCTCACAAGAACACGACAGCGCAGTGACAATGATATTGCTAATGATAGAGTTTCTGTTTTTTTTATAACTACTCAAAGGGACATGATTGATTGTAAATCATTTTGTACGATAAAGGACATCTGATATGGTCAATATCAGCTCAGCTCTCCTTTGGTTGATGACCGGCCAATAATGAATACTATACAGTACTTGATTGCGCGAAGAGGGGGGGGGGGGTCCGTTGTGGTACGGACCAATAGGACGAAGGTGAGTTGTAACACAGACGCCAACAGAACCGGTGTTCTTGCACAGAACTGGAAATATGTGACCCACTTATAATTTGTCGTAAGTGGCAGTAAATGTGTGCAGACCTCAATGTGTTAAGGAAAGTTTTCTCGTTCGTTCAGCAGCTAATAGAAAAGGAAAACTGCTATTACGTGCTCATCACGTTGAAGTCTACCACATAGTCAAAATGGAACACGAGAAATAAACGTATTTATTATCAAACTTCTTTCGAATTGTAGATCTCGTTTTTAGTGTGTGTGTGTGTGTGTGTGTGTGTGTGTGTGTGTGTGTGTGTGTGTGTGTGTGTTCTAACGACCTCATAATGTCACATCTCTATTGAACAATTTCGACCCGCTTATAAGATAACGTACACAAATATGTTTTTTTTTTTGTAAACAGGCTACTTGTAATTCACTGGACACCAAACACATAAAATTATAACTGGCAGGAATAATTTCACAATATATTCAACACAAAATAAATTTTGCAGATATGGCCTTGAGGCTAACCAACTCTGCATCCAAACTCTCGACTTGCTCAGTCATCAATGAATTACATAAATCACTGGCATATAAACAGTACTGCAGTAGTGAAAAAAAATTCTGATTCATGGGAAAATTGGACAAATCAGCCGTGTAATGTCACAGGTTTAAAGAGTGTGTTTGTACGGGATTTCGATCAGAATGTTTTTGTGATCATCCAAACAGTTTTTAGTTCGTGAAAATTACTGTCCGTTTACCTTAAAACCATTGAAATGAGAATTACGTAACATATTTGGACGAAGAGGTGATATGACGTTAAATAAATATAACTTACATATCGTAACAAAGCTGCATGCTCATACGTGAGCATACAACTTTTTAACGACGATAATAAAATAAAAGCACGCCATAGAATATCAACATACGAGGTAAACTTGTTAGTGACATCATAACGAATTATAAAAGTTTTTTTGCCAGTTTAGTTTTGACGAAAGTCAAAGAATCTCACTAATAAAAATCGGGATGTAAAATTATACATATATAAAATTACGCACATAAATTTTTAGCAGAATATAGGACCTTGTCTACGGGTATTACAGAAAAAACTTTCCGTTTCACAGAAAATCGCTATTTGTGTAAACTGGCCTACAAGTTAAACTTACTTTTCACGATTAATAATGTGAAGAAAAATATTATATCAAAAGAGCCTTTTTTTTTTTGCGTATAAATGATATCACTTTTAAGTGACTTCAAACGACAGTTTTGATGATACACATAAGAATGTGTATTTCCTGCGAGCATACCTAAAGAGGCCTGTCTATACAAAGGATATAACCGTGTAAATGTGAAGAAGCCATACGCTCGTGATGCTTACTTCGTCGAGATGCACATTCACTTTTTTTTTTTTTTTTTTTTCATGATTCTGCAATGCAGAAGCCCAGGGCACACGTCCCTTCTCGGAATTCAAAGCGGTGGCTTCGCAAACAGATCAATAGCACTGTGGCCCAAGGAACCTAGACTGTAACTCCTCGTGTTTGTATACAAAGAAGTGGCAGTGGAACTTCAACCATGGGAAGAAATGGTCTTTCGCAGCTAAGAACGTCCTCGTGAGAGAAGCTTCACAACGACCACGCTCATTTAGTATTCTTCCGCGGTACGTGACGTAAGCGTTGCCACGGGCCTTCGTTACTTTATTTATGCTCCATTCAACCGGAGCAGAAAAAAATAAATGCTTTAAATAGTCTTTTGTTTACGATATTTATTCTGATGTAAAACAGTGCTTTAACGCTTTGAGGAGTATGCACGTATATATTCGGGACTACGTTTATATGGGAATTTCTTTACCATTGAAAACCAAACTCACACTTTTATAGTTTTACTATTTCACTATACATTATCGGAATATAAGTAAAAATAATTACAAGCCAACATTTCAATTTGTAAGAATAAACTTTAATTTTTTAATAATTTCTCAAATGAACATAATGGATTGTAAAGCGTGTTACATCTATCATGATACATTAATTGGTACACAGTCAACACGCGACTCCATTGGTCGACAGCCAGCCAATAATAAACTTAGCAGAGTACAGAAGGCGTGTGTAGTGTATCCGGAACCAATAGGAAGATGATAAGTAGAAATGCGGCGATCAACTCAACTTAAATTGCTGTTGGGGAGATTATAGGGAGCTCACACCAACCTTGTCTTCAGTGTTTGTAAATTTCCGCCGTTCTCAAAGAGTTAAACTGTACCGACAAAGGTGTTATCTTTTCTGAGCCAGACGTGACTTTGGGGCGTTTGATATTGTCGACTAAATAATACATTTAACGGTGAACAGGCTATACCGACTAACTAGGGGTGGTGAAATTTCGCGAAAAGATTTGAAGAAAAGTTATATTTAAAAACACTGTAGGGTAGTTCACTTTTCTTGATTGGCTAAATTACTTTTTGTTATCTGTCTGCACACTAATCACGCAGGAGCCGTGCCGATGTTGCCGAATTCTGAATGGCCTGGTAAAATATGAAAACGCCTTCACAAGCAGACAGCAGCCAATGGCAGTAGACAAACCGCTGTTGGGTGCGTATAGTATTGAAGTCTACCATGTAATATTATTTGTTCGCGAAAAATCACTACCTCTACGAATAACTAGAGACCTGCAAAATTCGCGTTATAATTTCAGGACATTTCAAACTTTAAAAAACTATTTCTTTTTAATAATTTTGTCATTGGCCCATTACTTGTTTGACACGCCTCGGGTAACTCAGTGCCAATAAATGAATACTTCACAATCGTGTGTCCCAATAGGGGCGACACGAACACGCACGCCTAGTGCCTCATCGCTCCTACGAGCAAGGAGTGCAGTGTTTCCGTCGTGACGCTGTACTGTGCAAATTAGATCTGTAACAGCTAGACTTTATCACACGCGATGAAAGCCCACATATCAAACTACACCCGTATTGTTGTACTTTTCTCTGGCCGCATAAGAAAACTGCGTAGGCAAGCTTTTAAAAAGGTAATATTTGACCATTTTCATGATATTTTTTCACCAAGAATACTCTTAATAAGACGAAAAAAAAGGGGGGTATAGATAATTATTTGTAATCTTTTCTGACAGAAAGTCGTATTTGCAGAACGTTCATTTACCGAGATAAGAGTATTCGCGCAAACAACTATTTCACAAAAATGCAAGCAGCAGCCAATGGAAAAACGTCTGCTTGAGTACATACACTACTGTGAATTTTAGTTTGACGCAAAAAAAAATAACGCGAGTCTTGCAGGCCCCTACGTTTAACCTTCCGCGGTCCCACGACGCGGAATGGCGTCATCATATCGCCTTCCACAGGGGCGCATCCGTGCGGGCCGGCCTGTAATTACTTGCGAATTTCCAGCCCCCGCGCGCTCAACTTTTTTTTTTTATTTCTCTTCCTGCTGCTCGCTTCTCAGCTGACCGCGATACGCGGCCTAATTAATATGTAATCAGCCGGAGAGAGCGGGCACGCAACTGCTAAGGGCGTGTGTGTGTGTGGTGTGGGCAGGGTTGTGGAGGTATGGTAAAATAGTTCCAGCCATCGCCCTCCCCCTCCCCCCTCACCCTCTGCGTCGACCAACGGGCGTAAAAAAAACCCCTGCGCTGCCCGTAATTACAAACACGAGAGTTTATCAGCAGTCAGATACAGCGCGCCCGGTTGTAAACCCGACCGATGATGTTTGTTCAGGAGGGCGGAGTTGTTTAATTTGGATTTTAAAAAAAATTTCGGAGGGAGGTTTGGGGGTTCGTGGGGCGCGTGTGTGTGTGTGTGAGGAGAGGGGACTGGGGCGTGCAACTGCGCTGTCCACCCAACTCACCCCCTCTAGAAGGGAAAACAATGGCTTCGCTGGCGGGAGATAGCGGGTACGGCGCTCCGCGGGACTGTATTTCAGCGGAGGGAAGCCCGGGCCACTTAGTTTGCATTTTACTAGCGGCGAGCGGGGGTAGTAAAATTTTATGCGGTTTTTATCTCATTGCTTCGTTCTTGCAATTGCTCACGGGGGCTGCAAGCGCTGCTGGGACTCAATTAAAAAATATATATCCTAAAGGAGAGCTGCGCCCGCTTGAAAAACGAACGCGTGCATGTATCACGCGTGTAGTACATACTTGTGAGCGCGGCTTATTTTTATTTATTTTTTTTGTCTATTTCTTGTATTCGCTGTTCATAGACGTTGCCGTGAGTAGGCGATCACGAGGCAGCATGTCCAATGCGCAACTCGTGTTTCGGAAGATTTTAATTTTCGATGCTCACCATCTCCGCAATAAATATTCACGGTTACTTCGCGCTTTTCTGAAGTCCTGCTAAAGTTCCACTTCCAGGCTGTTCCTCCACCTCGTGCAAACCATGCTTAGCCATTTGAAGACCACACAAATTTACAAGCACCGAAGACAAAGTTGAAGTGAGCTGCCTATATTTCGCAGTACAGCAATGTTAGTTGTGTTGGTCCCTGTGTTTCCACTCACATACCATCGTCCTATTGGTCCTGGCCACACCTGACGCGCTTACAGTACTCTTCAATGTTTATTATTGACTGGCCGCTGGCCAATGGAACCGCGCGTTGACTGTGTGCCAATTAGTAGAGACGCCTGAACTTCGCGAAGAGTTTTCACGACCAGTTTTTCATAACAATTTAGCTCAGATCCACATTCGTTATTGGATGGTTTACGTGTCACGCGTTCTTAGGCATCTGCCCGCGAATCTAAGGCGCAGTGTCTTGAAATCACCTAATCCTGATTGGCCAGTTAAGTGGGAGAAGATGATCTCGCAAAGACCCACCGCTTATAAACAAAATAAAACAGTTGGTATTCCCGTAGTGTATTGAAATCCAGGGCGTGCGGAAATCTGTCCGCGAAATTCGGGTGTCCCTAACCAATTAATGTGCCGAGGCGGATGTAATATATTAAACAATCCATAGTTTGCATTTCATGAAATTATCAAAAAGCACAATATTATTCTTACAAATTGAAATGTTAGCTAGTTATAATTTTTTACTTGAATTCCGATGGTGCCAAGCGAAATAGTAAAACTAAAAAAGCGAGTTTTCTTTTAAAGGGCAAAAAAATTCACATATAAACGTAGCCCCGAATATATACGCGCATACTCCTCAAAGGGTTGACTAAATATAGAAAATTCCACTGAAGCACAACGCGCACTCAGTTGTAATTATATTTTCCACGAGAACAATTTCTTACTAGGCGCTACCGACACACGTGTTTTATTACTTTTTTTTATTAGTATTTATTATAAATTAAACATTAAAATTTATAAAGTAAACCTAGGTAAAATTTCAATTTAACAAAAAGTAAGGTGATTTTATGTTAACACAGGTATAAAACGCTTTTGTTACAGAGTATATGTAGGAAATAACTAAACACGTAATACGCGGGGTGATTTTGCAAAGGTTTGATTCAAAACGTGTGAAGAAACCGCTAATAAACTATAGATGAAGATACAGGAAGTGAAATCACACGCACGTTCCAGGATAAAGCCAATATATTTTAGTACGAGGAACATTTTAGCGTCCTATCCATTAGTTTAAGCACACATGTACTTTTACATCAGTTCTTAAATGGAAATAAATATTTTTATCATACTGTTATTTTTTTCTGCCTCCAAAAGTCGTAGAATAATAATCAACCTGGAATAGAAACGAAATGTGTTGTATTAAACACAGAGCCTTGTGCAAACGGTAAAAGCGGAATGCTGTTATTTCATTCTCTCTCGCTTTTATCTATATTGTTACGTAACTGGGCACTCAAGCTCACGACGTAAATACTAATCGTGCACTTTTTTTCTCTCTAAATAATAAACTTCTCTTTGAAAAAAAAATTCATTGTTCTACGAGTCGCCGGCATTAGCAGTGTGTGCATGTGTGCGTGTGTGGGATCATCCAGTTATTCTTTTCCCGGACCGAAAAGAACTTGAGGTGTCTTCCTTACTTCGAAAGTTTTCTTTGATTTTTTATGTTATTTAATTTCTGATGCGTAGGGCCACCTGTTTTTCGTGAACATATTTACGCAGTGGCTAGACTTCAATATCTTACGTGGACACTTGCAGTCTTCCTTATGCTATTGGCTGCTTGTCTTTGCGGTGAAAAGTGTTTGTTACACGAGAGAACCAATCGGAATTAAGTGACTCCGATACTGGCTGGCTGTGATTCGCGGGCAGATAGATAAGACGCGTAACAATTCAAATGGTCCAATAACGAAAACGGTTCTGAAATAAAAATGTTTTGGAACACAACTTGTCCTGAAATCTTTCCGCGGAAAACAGGCGATGCGTAAACTGGCTGAAACGAACAGAAAACAAGTTACGGTAAAGTTCAACACAATTAGTCTCTCTCGTCAAGTTTCACCTCGTGATGAATGTAGTTACCTTGTGTGAAGCCCGCCTGCTGTATCAAAGAGATGAAACATTCGCAGCGCACACATAAGAGCTGAGGAGAAGAGAAAATCGTGCCATGAGATAATTGGTAAAGAGATTATGGAAGTAATATGGTAATCCGTTAGAAAACTAACCTGGTGTTTTTTTTTTTTGGGAGGGAGAGGCGGTGAATGAGGCTTGTCCTATGGCACGGTTTTGTTTCGGAGTCACCTCTTAAACTCTCGTGAGGCCGAAATACCCTCCGCCTACTACTTTCTTTCAGTGCTCATAAATTATTATAGGCTATTCATGGCAAAGTGAGCATTCTTGAAAGCCCTCTCATACGGAATAATAGTCAAAAATATATTTTATTTTAGCCTTAGAAGTTAACTTCCGAGTACTGTAGAATATACACACTGTGTTTACTACTCACATAGAAACATTTATTTTAAAAAGGTGGTTAAATGATTAAAAATGGCTGAAATAAAAAGTAACCACTTCCTCAAAAGTGCTCACTTTAACGTGAACAGCCTATACCATAGTGGAGAGGTTTGACCTGATCTTAAAAACGAGATCTTGAGAGCCGATAAGGGTGAAGTCGGGTGGATATGGAGCAGCGCCGGAATGCAAGGGCTGGATGGGAAAGGGATGCCCCCGAGAAAACCCGTAGACCAGCGGCATCGTCTGGCACGATTCCCACGTGGGAAAATCCGGCAGTCACCGAGTTGGGGATCGAACCCGGTTCCCCAATGGCTGGAGACGAGTGATCTACCCTCTAATATTACGACTGACACATCGGCATACGTTTAGGTCTCACGCGATTATAGACAACCACATACAACTAAGAGAACGTCGAAATTTCCCGCGAATTTACGCAGTATAAAATAAACTGTTTTCTTCACATGGCTCTCTAACTTCTAATCGACACCAGTTGATTCTGAGTCAATAAAGTGGCGTGTATCGAGTGACAGGAACCGTTTGGCTAGGCCTATATAGTTCCTTACATGCGCTACTTTATTTCTTTTTTTGTTGTTGTTGCCGTAGCGAGGTAATTTTTACCTTACACCAGGTGGCACGTGATGGCCGCTATTTCCTGACAGGTTTTTTTTTAGATGGTTTCCCAGCCCTTCGGGTTATTACTAGTGCCGTCTGCTTTGCGCTATTGTTTAAATCCTGTTAGCTTTGGTTCCAAATAACTATACCAATTACAGGTATAGTCATTTGGAACCTTAGCAGTTTTACTTTGGTGTACCTGGCCGAATCGACCTTTACCTCCTACCTAAGGAGCCTGTTGCTACGTATAGCTAGACTATTACCTCAGTAATTTATATTTATTTTAGTCCTTATCTAGTAAAGCTATTTCTGATCATCAGATTCCACTCTTACTTGCACTTCGAAACACATTTGTCAATAACCAATATCGCTGCTGAGTTATTTTAACTAGCACGTGCTTTGAGAGTCTGCCAACCAATCACGGGCGTACAATGTTGAAGTACCTTTATTCTCATTGACCCAGTCGAGTCAAAAATGTATTTTCACACAGACACGTGGCTGGCTAATAGCCAAAGGGAATTTGCAAACCTGCACGAAAGAAGTTAAAATCTAGTCTGTGCACAGATTTATTCTCAAAAGACAGGCAGCCCTAGTTATTACTTATAACTAGGGACACCGGAATTTCGCGAAGAGATTTGTTTACGTGTTACGCGTCTTTAGGTAGCTGCCCGCGAATCTAAGACGTGCAGTCTTTAAATTACCCAATCCTGATTGGCCAGTTAAGTAGGAGAAGATCTTCTCGCAAATGCATCCCGCCGATAAGCAAAAGAAAACAGTTGGTGTGCCCGTAGGATATTGAAATCTAGCATGAGCGGAAAGCTTTCCCCGAAATTCGGGTGTCCCTACTTATGATCAGTGAGCCAAAGTCAGGGGTGCCTTAAGGCACGTGTACCTGAAGTCCAACCAAAGCTTCAATTACATTTTATATATACTTAATTAGGAAGTCTTACAATTTATCAGCTGAACTTCTGGCTACGTAGGGCGAGACTCTTTTAGTCTGTTAAGTAGTTCAAGATATGCCACGTATATTAGTGATTATTTATTTATGATTTTAACACAGTTAGTAAAGACGGTGAACTGTCGCTAATCGATACCACATTTCGTTGCTGTTGTAACAAAGTAGTTCAATAGCAGAATTTCTTCATGACCACAGGTGCCTTTACAAAAAAATATATACAAAAAAGGGTTTGTTTGGTAGGAGAAAAAAAAAGGGGGGATGCGGATTCATTGTTGGCAGGGATGTAATACATTCAAGGTTATTTCTCACTTTTCTAAAAGCCTGTTAAAGTTATACTTCCAGGATATTCTTCCGCCTCATGCAAACTAAGCTTAAATAAGTCTAGAAAATTACGCCAAAGGACAACGCACCGAATTCGTGCGCACTCCCTTGTAAGAATATTTTGCATAGGAACTATTTCTTACTAGGCGCTACCAACACACGTGTTTTCTCACTTTTATTATTCATATTTATTATAAATGAAATATAATAATGTGTCATTAAAATAGAGGTAAATGTTAAAATTAACGAAAAATATATTTTTTATTTATGCATACTTTTGATATACATGGAATATTTACGAAATAACTGAACACGATATACACGAGGTGATTTGTCATACGTTTGATGCAAAAGTGCGAAGAAACCGCTAATAGACTATTTTCTGAAATTGTTTCTTATGAGGTGCACGAATTTTTATCCCGATGTGTGTAAAGATTGGCTTCCAGGACTTTTGCGATCGTTACAATGATGCCATTGTATCTAAGTAATACAGGCAGGATAGTTTTATCAGTATGTTTCGTGAAGGGCTGTCCTTGAGGTTATCAGAAAGAGGCGGTATACTGCCAGCGACACAACTGCTGGCGGGTGAATTTACAAGAAGCGTAGATCTTTTTGAGCGAGGGGGATAGTTATCTGGCTGTGCGCGCAGCCTGCCGCAGCCTGATGCCGTTCGAAAAACTTTTCGTCTCCGAATAACGAGCTGCGCGTTTGCCGACGCGCGCCGGATATATATATATATATATATATATATATATATATATATATATATATATATTATATATATTTTACAGTTTATAGACCTGGGTTGCCAGAAATCTATATTAGACTATACGAGTTAGATCCTTAAATTATTCAAAATCCGGTATGATTAAAAGTAACAACGAAACAAAATGAATACCTTAATTGAAAGACGAATTAGACTTTTTTTTTGACAACTAAAACAAAATTTATATTTTTTCTATAGCAACTTATTAAATATTACAACACCTCAGTTGAACCAATATCGAACAATAATATTGCAATTGCATTCACAACAGCGGCGCAGATTACGAATTTCAGAGATAAGGGGCACTAGTAGTATGCGCGTACAAGATTCCACATCTCACATTTATCACTCACAACTTACTGTCAAAATAGAATTGTTTTTGAGAAACGTCCCTTATACTTTACATGGGGTGCCTAAAAGGATTATAAATCGATTGTTTGTATAACATCGTACAGTACTTAACACTATACAAAAACTATAGAAAGGACAGTCAAATTGTACCTATTTCGTGTCGAACTGCATAATCTGGCAGCCTTGTTGTACGCAGCCTGGCCGTTACTAATATCAGCTGTCGCCGACTGGGCCATGCCGGCGGCCTAAAGGCGATGTCACACGATACCAGATTCCGCAAAAGCCTGCGGCATTTCCCGCCTTTGTACGGCCAGATTCCGTACCAGGTTTGGTAATAGGACACGTCCTATTTCTAGTGGCAGGTACCATGCCAGGTTTCGTACCTGGCCAGTAACATCGCAGATTCGGAGCATACGGCGCTCCCTGTGGCTACTACTTGTAACGAGTAAATGAAACCGAAATGGACGCCTCCGTCTTGTTTATACATGCGTGAGGTTGAAACTCTTTCAAATAGATTTAAAATACAGCAACGACGAATAATATTGGTGATCACAAAGTTAAATTACTGTTTAAGACAGTTCTAAAAATCGAAAACGTTATCTATTCTATGAATAAATAAATTCGAGCGATTCACATATCTATTATATATAAACACCACATCTACTGTGTGAACTGGTAGTACAGTGGTAAAGTTGCGGGATCCGTCATTATAGCATTACTTTATTACTTTAACTTTATTACTTTACATTTCAACGTAATGTTATAATGTAACGTCATTATAATGTACTTTTGGAAGTGAGGTCCAAACTCCATCTGATCCTAATTTTTTTATCACTTAAAGTTAAATGAGGATAATAACATGGTACGTTAAGAAACAACTTTATTTTGCAACCAGTTATCAATTTTCGTAAAAATTAAAAATAACACACTCGTACTCTAGTGACTTAAAATCATTTTCAAGAAAATGAATGAAGTTATACTAGTAAGAAATCAATTTATGTAAAACGCGAACAGTAATATAGCAATATTCAGACGTGGTAGCTAATTTTTCATAGGCATACGAAAGTTACTAACTGGTAGCAGTTCTACGAATGGGGTTCATATTTACTACAAACCTCACACTTCGCACCCATCAGTAGTAGGAGCATGTGTGTTCTGGCCCACCAAGTGCAAGAGAGACCAAGTCGCATCTGGTACAAAAGTGGACTAAGTGTCAAATTATGATATTCAAATGAGATTAAATAATTTTTATTAATTTAATAATTAATGAGACTAATTAACCGATTAATGAAATTGATCGATTAGATTAATCTATTATTTAAAGGATATTTTGATATCGATTTTATATTAAAGAATTCTTTGATATCCAAAATTATTATTATTTAATTGGTGTCATAGGGGTGATATTGGTGGGGCAGGATCGATGTGTACTCTCTGACATCCTAGGGTCGATTGACCAGAGGAGTGGGTTGTAATTGCATATATAGGAGTTGATGTTGGTGTAAGACTTGTATAAGGGTTAATTAATTTTTTTTTTGATGGAGCACATACATGCCTGGGTGTTCTGGCCTACTAGGAGAGTGAGATGTGGATGAAGCAAGGGCATGCGTGACACTTCCGGACTACTAGGCGAGTGAGGTGTGAATGGAGTGGGAGCATGCATGTCACTTCTGGACCACTGGGCGAGTGAGGTGTGAGATGGAGCAAGAGCACACTGGTATGTTCTAACCCAATATGATTTACATTCAAATAGCCAAATGAACTAAGTATGAATCATTAACCAAAAGATTTTAACTATGTGATTACTGAATGGAACACAAAATTAATATTCACAATATATAACTGATGATTAAACAAATTTAACACCAAGCTAATATAAAATTACAACTCCCCAACACAAATATAAATATGTACTTCACCTTGACAAACATTCCCTCCCAAAAAAAGTACAAATACTTTACTCATTGCATCCTCATTGGCTCTTAAATCTTGCAACGAAATACAGTTTAAACCATACCAATTGATTAATTACATAAAAAATTAAAAGTAATAGATTACCACCCAAACAAAAGGAATAATTGCACAATAATTGTACATCCATTCCCAATCACAACCGATAGGTTTATTTAATGAATAACATATCAAATATTATTTAAAATACTTTTATTTAGTTTAAAAACAATTTATAAAACGTAATTCAATCTTTCAAGACCTTTATTCCTCACCCACGAGTTGTGTGCTTTTGGTAAACCCCTCCATCGAACCAATGAAATATATGTTTCCCTTTTAATGATTTTATCAACCAAATATTAATTTGGAGAAGAAATCTTTTCCAATTCATGTTCATAAAAACCACCTTTTATGGGTTGTCAATCATAGGTTTCTATGTATTACACATTGGGAAATGAATTTCGGACTGAAATAATTCGAAATATTTCATAAGACCAATAAAATGTGTATTTTTTCTCAGAGATTACCTTCTGCTTCGAGATATGTATAAATTCACCAACTTTGAAATTAGATTTTTTTTTCGATTACTTTAACATTATTATACAAAGTTTTCATCAAATTATTGTCCCTAACCTTTTCAGGCACCATTTTGATCATTCTATGATATCTTGAATTATAAAATTTAACTAAATTTAACCTAACTAAACTAACCAGAACTAACTGCTTACCATCAGTAAACTGAATTGTGCTACAGTTCGTCTCTCCTTGCCGGATAGCTCCTTCTTGGCAGGGTAGCAGTAGATGGTGGTCAGTTGGGCTAAGCACAAGAGTGGTCCGCAGCCCTCTGTGGTGGGATGAACACTGACAGCTGCTGCTACTGCGAATGTATATATAAGGTGACACCCTCCTCCCCTCCCTCCCAAAGGTACCTATACGGACAAGGCAAATAGTCAGATTTGATAATAAAACATGTTTTTACTAAAGTAGATATAATTTCCTTAATGAATTAAATGATTTAAATGGGAAATTAAAAGGTTTTTAAGGAATTAAAAGATTTTTTTATGAATTAAGAGTTTTTTTTATTTCCTTGTTTACAAGTGTATTGAGTTGATACTTTAATGTGAAATATGCATACTTCTTCGGTTTTAATGATTACAGTTACATTTAATTTCGAATTTTCGTACATATTTTAGTATGCAAAACGATTCCGGACATTAATAGTCTTTGTAATGCAGCACGTACAGTTATTTAAAATATCTATTTATTGTATATTATATAACTTACAATTATGTTACAAGCATTGTGGGAGTTAGTGTTTCATTTATTTTTATAATATTGTGTAAGGACTCTGAATTATATTACCCAGAAAATGAACCCATGTCTTACCTGGGAATCGAACCCAGCTTATATTATCCATGCCTTTCCCAGGATTCGAACCTTTAACCCATATAGTGGATAATCTGACTTCGCTATGGGGGTTGGCGATGTAAAAAATAAAAATATATTACATGCATGGAAGAGCTGTTTGTAATGGAGTTGGGGCCATGTGAAAGGGGAAGGCTGCATCAAACAGGAGATTTCTTTCACTTTGTGTCAGGGCTACAAGAGGTCATTCTACGGCCTCCACAGCATGGAAGCTAGTGTTGTGCTGGCGAGCAAACAAAAATTTACAAGCTTGGCCAGAAATGTTGGTGGAACTGGACAATACTTTCAGCAGACAAAATCTACGAGCTCTGCTCTCGGACTGAAATGCCACAGCAGAGTTTCTTTGAAATAATTTTATTTTCTGTATACACTATTTAAAAAAAAAGTATCTTTTTTTCAAAAGCAGTTAAAGTGCTTGCCTTCAGTTATTTTTAATTTTGTGTAGTTTGGTCATTCCTATTTTGTGGGCTTATCTCATAGTTGACAGAGAGTGAAGGGGGGATTCTCTGTTTAATGTTGATTGAAAAACACTAGCATGCTCTGTTCTCAAACACATCTTGTAATAGAAAATTCTTAATAGCAGGATTCACTCTGAAACCTTAAAAGTAAATTACTAAAGATTGTTTTAACTTGTATTTTAGGGCTTTATGTAGAAGCCTATTTCATATTTGTTGGTAGAATTGTTATACAGCGCGTGAGCCTTCTTGTTAAGGATAGTATGACAATTTTAAAACTGCTATTCGATTAGGTATGATTTCGCCTTAGTATTTTTTCTTGAAATTGTGATCGACTATATTTTTTTATTACTCTTAAGAAACAAGTTTGTGTTTTCTAGTTAATAACTACCTGTTTTCTGATTAATCTCATAATATATATGATTTTTAATAGTGACTTAACTTGACTTATTTTCAAAAGAACCATTCACTATTTTTTCTGTTGATTTATCAATCAAAATAATGACTGAAATTCTTAGTTGAGCACATTTATAAATAAACTTGTTAGATACAAAGTGTGGTTTAATTTCGTAAAGAATATGTGTTTACAGGATATATATGCACCTACATTAAAAAATGTTTGGTGGTAAAATGTCTGGATAGAAAAAATATATTAATACCAACTTGTTTGGTATCAGAAAATTTTAGCTAGCAAAAATGTTTGGGTAAAAGATTCCTGAACCTGAAATTTTTTTTATGGAATAAATGTGGTTTAATGTAGATGTGAAGGGAACACGTTAATGATGTTTCAAATTTTCCTCACTGGGACAGCCGTGGACCTGTGGGCCTTCAGAAAGTTTGGTTTCTGGGAATGCTGCTTCCCATGGTCAGCAAAGTTACCTGGTCACCGGCTCGCCACCCTCCACCTGACTCAGCACAAGAAATGGGGGTGGTTCTTTGTGAGTGCTGGAGTCGTGCTGTGGTAGGTGGTGTGAGGGTGATCAGCACTGGCTTTGTTGAGTGCTCGGCAGGGAGAAGGAGAGCAGGCGACAGCAGTTGTGTTGGATGGTTGGAGAAGGCAGAGAAAGGGCATGGCGATTTGAGCGTTCACCTTTGGGGGAAATTGGAACTAATCAAAACACTGTCCGCACCCATGAGGAAGGAGCTCTGCATTCACAGGGGATGGAGGACAATGGGGTATCGCGCATGTCTGGTTAGGAGGGGAGTATCCTAGGGCGATATGTAATAGGCGTCGTCCGCCGCCCGAAGCAGTTAGGTGAACAATATATTACTTTCTTACCATAGCGAGAGTCTCGGAACTACCAACACTGCCGACAGCATGGTCGGAGGGTGGGGTGATCCAGCAAAATCTTTCCACCTGGGAGAGGTTAATTCCAAGCGAACAGCCGGTCTGCCTGTAGCAGTGATCATGTCCGATATACTACAATACACTTATAGTCTTTATTTAACTATGCGATCATTGAGAGTTATGCAGCTATTGGAAAAGTTTGAGAAATTGCTGCGATTTTAATGTGAAGTAAGAGGGAAGCCAATTTCTTGGATATATGCGTGTGGTTAAATTAATTTCTTAGTATATTCATTAATATTGTAAAGTGTTTGTTGGAAGATCGTTCATCTGGTTTAACCTGTATATCATTGCATGTTTTGAGAGCCGATGAGGGTGAAGAGAATAAAGTATGTGTACTTTTGTTGGGAGGGGACATTTGTCAGGGTGAAGTATGTATTTATATTAGTGTTGGGGAGTTGAAATTTTATATTAGCTGGGCGTTTGTTTAATTTAATTAAATTTGTTTAATTATCAGTTACATTTTGTGAATATTAATTTAGTGTTCCATTCGGTAATCGCATGATTAGAGTCTTTTGGTTAATGATTCCTACTTATTTCATTTGGCTATTTTAATGTAAATTGTAGTGGGCTAGAACATACCTGCATGGTCCTGCTCCATCCACACCTCACTCACCTGGTGGTTCAGAAGTGACATGAGTGCCCTCGCTCCATCGACACCTCACTCTCCTAGTGGGGCAGAATGCCCCCGTGTGTATGCGCTCCATCCACAAATAAAAAAATGTCCGTATACCAATCTTACAGCAACACAACTCCTATATAAGCAGTTACAACCCACTCCTCTGGTCAGTCAACCTCAGAACGTCACAGAGTGTACATCGATCCTGCCCAACCAATATCACCCTTATGACACCAATAAATTAAATATGAAAACATTTTTAATTAGTTGATTAATCGAATTAATTAATTACATTTACATGTTAATTAATCTATTTAATCATTCAATTAATTAAATATTTATTTAATCTTGTTTGCATATCATAATTTGGAACTTAGTTCACTCTTGCACCAAATGCAACTTAGGCCACTCTTGCATTTGATAGGCCAGAACATACATGCTTATATTACTATTCCCATCGAGGTTGCCAAATGCTAGTACGCGAACTACTGTCGTTGAATATGAATCTTCCATGGCGGCTCATATAGCGGCTGGTATATGGTATACCGGATCATGCATCAGGTCTCGTAGAAGCTTCTACAAAAACCAAGTACGGCTGCAGGTATAGTGTAATATCAGCTTGAGAGCAGGCATCTAGGGAGGCGAGCCACCAGAACTTGTGGCACTTACAGTAGAAACAATTCTCACAGAAGAATCCTGTTTATATATATATATTTATTTAACAATGCTACACTAATGTGCAGTGCACTCGCATTAGGGACGACTGGGATTCGAAACCTGGTCCGACAATCCTGATACATGTTTTCCATGGTTTCCGGAAGTCACCTCACAGCAATACTGGGATGTGGCGGCGTGTGGTGAAATGTCGCTAGGAAAGCTGGCGTTAGGTCCGTGCTGTGCCTGTTGCTTGCTAGTTCTCACTTCCACTACTAGAATGTCGCTCGGCAGGTGAGGCCACGGGACGTGTGCAATGGGTCACTTGCTTCGCCCGTTCTGAGTGGTCGAGATACTTTTAAGTTTTCCTACGCTTCACAGTAGTTGTTCGTTCTTGCTGTGTGTACCGAGTTTGTACAGCAGTGAACATGCACCAGCTTACCTTGCAAACAGGCCACCACACGCCACTGCTGGGATACTTCGTTTCAGCAAATCATGGCCTGAAATAGTAGGGAAATGGCAATTCTGGGAGAAGGTGTATTTTTTAAATAATTTTTTTATAATACTTTTTCCAGAATTGTTTAGAACTTTTTAGACTTTTTTTTTTGGGATTTTGGGGATTTTCGGGATTTTTTTTTTTAAGTTTTTTGGGGGGTTTTGGGATGAAAGGTCCCGGAGTCAAGGTAAATGGTGAATTTCAAAGGTCATTGGTCAGTGGTAAAAGGGAAATGACTTTCAAGATGGCGGTATGGTGACAGAACAAAGTGGCGGCTCCCCCGAATCCGATTCCCGATCCCCTTGTCCCAGAATCGCCATTTCCCTACTACCGCCCGTTCCTGCTTCCCTGAGCAACATTTGCTCCGTCTCTAATGACCACGCTGTCGACGAGACGTTAATCCGTACCCATCTAAGGATGCCCCGCCTAATTGGGATTGGATTCTGGAAGCGCGATAACGTGATCTATGCGGACAGTCCGTACTGGTGATTCGGGATACAACCGATAGTCAAAGGGCAAAGGTTCTACGACGCAAGTCTGATTACAAGTGGTTCGGATCCTACTATCATGAGCAAGCACCGTCGCCTTTGTCATCCGTGCTTAACAACGCGAAGTAAAACCAACGACGGACATTGAAGTTTGTGGACATTCTCCGAATAACTGCTCCTTCTTTAATAGTGTTCAACAGAAAAAAAATATTTAATGCATTTTTGGAATATTACTAGACACATGAAAAATTCGCGATTTCAATGACTTGCTGGCCAGACTCCACAGTCGTTTGTAAAATAATGCAAATATCACTGATCATTGGTGCTTGTCGTCTCACCGGAAGACTGCGATTGGGCATGCATTTTATTATTCGTTTATTATTGGCTCAGAGTTGTCCATGAGGTGGGGAGAAACGGGAGGACCAATAGGATGAGCAATACAAAATGTACGAGGTTCTAAATGCTAGCTTGTCCCGAAATGAATCCGCTAATTGTTCAGGTCTCTACATATTGCATAACTTTTCGTTGCGATATCGAATTATAGTCTGAATAGATAAGGAAATTGGTGGCAAAATACTTTCCAAAAACGAATGAAAGAAGCACTAGGAATTTAAAACTTGTACCCTGTACCATAAAAATCTTAAAGTTGAACTAAGGTAACCCCATCAGCTACAGCTCAAAATAATTATTATCGTCAGTGTCATCAGAAATGTCACTAACTATTTTTTCTTAGGAACTTGTAACGTGGTTCGCCAGTATTTCGATTTCAACTTTTCAGAGAGAATTTGATGTCAAAATAGCTGTAACCTTTACTTTCCGCAAGTGAACCAAATGTGGGATTTCAAAGATGTTCATTATGTAATTTATGTGACTAAAACACTTTGCCTAGAGCCGCACTACGTGCATATAGTTCCATCGCAATAACTTCAAACTATTCTGAAGCCCTGCTAAGTTCTGCTTTCAGTAAGTTAATCCGCCTTATGCAGACAAAGTGTACAAAATTACGCCACGGGGACAGCGCACCGCATTCGTGCCACTCAGATAATATTTAGCATAAGAATTATTTATTATTAATCGTTACCAAAAAAACCTATTTTATGCTTGTTTTACTTTGCATTTACTATAAATAAAACATTGTTATCTATAAATGAAATATAATAAAACCTTAATCTAATAAAACGTTTGGCATTTTTATGTTAACAAAAAATTTAAACGCTTGTGGGAGAGACATTTAGAAAAATAATCAATCACGCCATACATTGCGGTGACTTTTTGAAGGTTTAATTACGAAGAGTGTGATTAAACAACAAATAATATACCCTAAATATAATTTCTGAATTTTGTAAAAATCAAGATTATGAGTAAAAATGTTCACGAAATCATAAAATATCCTCGTAAAACAGAAAAGAAAAAAACCTCTTGGCTCTTGAACGGTCTTGGAATGTCTGGCCACAAAACTGACTGTCTTTACCTGGCACGGCGGTTCCTGGATTCAAGGCCCCCAGTTACTGATTTGTAGAGACGTGCAAAATTCGCGTTATCTTTCGATGGCGTGATAGACTCCGCTGCCTTGTAAACAAGAGAACATAGTTCATAGTTTCATTGGCCGCGCACTGTAATCAATAGGGATAGTGAAATTTCGCGAAATAATTTCAAGAAAAGTTATATTTCAAAACACTCTATGGTAGTTTATGTTTGTTTGGCTGAATTCCTTTTAGACAAGTGTTAACTACCTGTTTGTTTGGCTGAATTCCTTTTAGACAAGTGTTAACTACCTGTACACGAATCACGTAGGAGCCGTGTCAATGTTGCCGAATTCTGAGTGGCCCGTAAAAAAATGAAAACGCCTTCTCAAGCGGACAGCAACCAATGGCAATAGACAAACTGCTGTTGGGTGTTTATAGTATTAAAGTCTACCGTGTACTCATTTTTTTTTTTCGCGAAAAATCACTATCTCTAGTAATCAACATCACGTACCTACTTAATATCCTCAAAAGAGATTGGCCACTCCACCGCTGGACTTACGTTATTGGCTCAAGAGTTCTTCGAGGCTTGCAAAACATGTTTTTGGTCAATGGCCGAAGTTGCATGGTCAGAACGCACAGTAACGTGGGGTTCAGTCTGTCGTTAAATAATAACACGAATTTGGCAGGTCTCTACCGAGTTGTCGCGTGTAGTTGTTGGCAGGATAAAACAGCAGAAAGGAAAAAGTAACTAGGGCCTCAAAAGTGCTCACTTTACTGTGTGCAGCCTATAAATAGGATGTTCTAATAAGCGAATGATTGCTTTAGGCAGGTCTCGTGCAGGCCATGGCTGAAACTCCGCATGACAGAGGAGACATTTGCAAGTTATTTACTGTATATCATTCTAATCTGCCATTCTATTAAGCACTGCATTTGGACATTTATTAAAAGCAATGCACGGCTACTGTACAAGGCGTCACTCGCATAAGCAAAGCATGCCATAGGTAGGGCCATGTGTTTTTCGCGAAAAGATTGTAGGATTACTTGTACACCAAACCACTAGGAGTCATATCCACTTTAATAATTGGATGCTTTTAACTGTCACGTATTGCAGTGACTAACCTGCGATTCATGGACACTCAGTGCCAGAGTTACATAATTCTGATGGGTCCAATTTGTGAGTAACTGTCACCAGACAAAGACACGTTGCCGATAGCTAGAGACCTGAAAAATTCGCGGATTCCTTTCGGGACAAGCCAGAATTGAAAACCTTGTACGTTTGTATTGCTCATGCTATTGGTTCACCCATTACTTCACACGTCATGGACAGCTCAGAGCCACAACGAAGAATAAAATGCATAACCAATCGCCGTCTTCCAGTGAGACGAGAAGCAACCAATGTACAGTAATATTTGCATTATTTTGCATACGACTTTGTATCCTAGCCAGCAAGTCATTGAAATCGCCAATTTTTCATTTCTCTACCAATAACGAAAGGAAAACTGCACGCATGCAGTAGGACTTTGGAGTCTAGTCTTCACGCTTATCTATACGTCTAGTCTTGGAGTCTAGTCTTCACGCTTATCTATACGGGAAAAAAAGGTAACTCTAACTATTAGTGTCTTTGTACGGTTTTCTATTAGCTAGGCTGGCGTCCAGGTTTGTTCCTTGAGCACTGATTGGTGGATGACACTTCGCCGTCGTGAAAGAGTATGAGGCAGTTTGGTCTGGGGAATTGAATCTAAGGAGAGCTACAGGAAGGAGGTAGCTGCAAAAACTATTCCTCCGCATTTGAGGTAATATTTTGACCCAACACAATAATGATCAACATTCCCAGTCGTGCAGCAACCCCTTGTATCTCTTACACCTCCTCCCTGCAAAACTTACTGGCCGCAGATGTTTGCCCATCATAGCATTAACACATTGAGGTCTGCAAACATTTATTTGCACTTGAGACAAATTAAAAGTGGGTAACCTATATCCATTACTGCAACAACATCGGTTCTTTTGGTGTCTCTGTTAGAACTCACCGTCGTCCTATTGGTCCATACCACAATGGACACTACCCTGTACTTTACAGTGTTCATAATTGGCCAATCTTCAACCAATGGAGAGACGAGCTGTTATTGACCCAATAAAATGTCCTTTATCATATAAAAGAATCTACAGTCAATCATGTCCCTTTCAGTGGCCATAAAAATGAAATTCCATCGTTAGCAATATCATCGTTACTGTCTCGACGTATACTTGAGAGGTCATTATTTACACTAGCCGAACTAAGACTACACAGCAATGTGAGTTTTGTTCTGAAAAATAAAGAAATTTTCAAATTAGCTCTGCTCGAGCTATAGTCTACAAAGTTTTAGGGGTTGTGGATAGGGGCATCCGATTTTCGCAAAAAAGATTCACGTCCTGTTGTATTTCATAACAGTTTAGCTCAGCTCTACTTTCTTCATTGGATGATTTACATGTTCCGTGTCGTAGGAGTCTGCCCACGAGTCGCACCTTATTCTGATTGACCAGTCAAGAAAGGAAATGTCTTCTCGGAGAGACATGTTGCCAATAAGGGAAAGGAAACTTTTAATATGGCCATACGTAACGACAGGTTTATTTTGCGGAACTACGTATGGTCATCTAGTCTTCAATATCCTCGCCCACGACCGAAACTTCCTTAGGCTGTTGGTATAAACCCGAGAATTTCGCGGGATCATTTCTAGACAAGTTAGAATTCACACACATGTACGTTCATGTTATGCTTGTAATTGGCCGACGTGGTGTTTGACACATCTTGGAGATAAATGAGCCAATAATGAACATGCAATAAATTGTGCACCCAAGCACCGCCTTTTACTACCACAACAATCAACCAATAAACTGTTGATATCTGTACGAGAGTATATAAGACTGTGACTTCTAGCCTACAGGTCACTCAACTCGCGAATTTCTCGGGTCTCTAGTTATTGGTAGGGATAGGAACATTTCACGAATTCATTTTCAGGACATGATAGACGTCAAACCTGCGTACACTGAAGTTGACTTCGCAATTGGATCACAGCTTATTAGACACGCCCTGAACGACTCTCAGCCAATAGCAAACTTACAAGGAAACCACTAGCGAATCCCATACTGCCAGGTGTGGGGTAACTCTGGCTGCTATCTGGGGGATTGTGGAGTGTGGCCTAAAGGTCATTGAAGTCGCAAAATTTTCCTATCTCTTGTTATTGGTCGCACGTCTTCGTGAGAAGACATGTTCTTATTTGACTGTGTCAATTGTAGTAAAGTACTCCGATATTGAATATACATCATTCGCGGACAGGCACCTGAGCCACGTGACATTTAAAATCATCCACCCACGAATGTGCACATGAACAAAAGTGTTATGGAGTATAACTGATCTTGAAATCTTTTCGCTAAAAACACCTGTCCCTATTTATTGATCATTCGAATGCTGGGGACTATCATATACAGCAATAGTTGATACAGTTTTCAATTTAAAGGTTGCCAAATTTTTGTGAAAAATTAATAATTTAAAACAAATAATCAGTAAACTTTATTAAATAATTTTCTTAAAACTAACAAATTAACCAACTTTGTAAACTGGAATTTATACTTTGTGAAGAAAACGTTATTTGGATAACAAAATTTTACACATACCTATTATTTAAAGAATATGAAATTTGGTTAATATTAAGTAGAGGGTTTTTTTAATTGGGTTTTTACAGTTATACTTACATTAACGCCATAAAGCATAAAACACTGTGCTGATCATGGTATCTAACAGACAACAATATTTTTCTTATTCTAAAATTTTACTCTGAATTAACTATTGCTGTGAGTGGTGGTTTTGTTGATTCAAGAATATAGTCGATAAAAACCTCCATTAAAAACAGTTTTGAGATAAAAAAAAAGTTGGTTACCACAAGCATTTTTGTCAATACAGACACAACCAAAAATGTTGATGAATCAACAAAATTATTCTCTTTTTTCAGTGTTCTTTTTTTAACCAGGAAAGGATTCTATGGTCACTAATAAATTCAGGTAAGTTCAAATTCAGGTCTCAATTTTATATTTCGGAAATTCACACGTAGCGCGACCTTGCATATGTACTTTTTTTTGGCGTAATAGCTTATATGTAGAGACCTCAAAAATTCGCGAGTTCAGTGATCTATAGGCTAGACTCTACATTCTTATGTACAAATAGGCCCATATCAACTGTACATTGGTTGTCTGCTGTCACAGCGGAACGCTACGATTGGGCCGCCGTTCTCCGGGAGGTGTCAAACACAGTGTGGGCCAATGACTCAAGTTATATGAACACACGTGTTTTGGATTCTATCTTGTCCCGAAATGAATCCGCGAATTCTTCAGGTCTCTACTTATGTGGCGTGCTTTGGAAAATATTTTTTTTTTAATTAGCCTACGTTTTAACTTGGTTACTTTCCTAGGAATCTCCTCCAAACTTAATACTTTCTAAACTGAAATGCTACTGATTCCGCATCTGTCATCTGTTCTACAAACTCAAATTCTGATTCCAGCTAACAATCTCATTGGTAAGAAAGAATTAAACGTTAGGTTTACTCATGGCTACATGCATGAAATCTTATAGCGCTGCCATTAAAACACTTCTGCTTTAATATGCAACCATTACTTTATTATTTGGCTACGAAGAAAATAATTTTACCGAAGATTCAAACGTATTTGAAAGGACAGCGGAATGAGGGCTATTCAAATAAGTTATTAACGATCAAAAGATTAAATATAAACCATAAATAACTACTGTTTTCATAACCTTGCAGCAAATTCATGCAACGATTTGTCTGGTTTACTTACTCTACAAGCGTGTTACATGATTTGGGATTCAGGTGTAGAAAATCCATGGACACGTATGTCTTGTTTAGATGAAAAATTAAGTTACTTTTTTAAGTGTAAAGTCATATTATGCCCTCCCAAAAATTAACCTAAAGGCAAAAGGTGGGCATTTAAAATACAAAACTTAAAAAATGCAGTTTCTTCTAGCAACTGTACACTATGAATTAATAAGTTGGCAGATGACTATGGTCCAAAAACGTAAGCCGTACTACACATCCCGTAGTCGAAAGTCAATATTCGTTTGGTAAGACAAAGATATTGTTTCTGTTTGTATCAAGTAGACTTCAACTGTTTCGTTGTTTCCCACAGTTGCACATGTTCTTCCTCCTCAGATGTTAACGTATTTGCTTTTCTATTAAAACACATTAGATATAATGTGAATTCTGGGTGCGTCTCGCGAAAGGAAGTGAAAAGAATTGGGATAGGATGTTGAAGTTAGCTTCCGCACGCCAGAAATTCTGTTGGTACAAGCTCGGATGAAACTGGAGTTGTCTCAAGCTACGTGATAGCAAATAATCCCAGAAGGCATAATGGACAGTATTCGTAACGATCTTCTCTGGTCTGGTCATCTTATCGATACGTTATTCTGGAGAAACCCTAATCTGCACTTTTATACCAACATACTTTTCCCTCATACTCAAACACATTTACTAATTTAAACGAGAATATATTTTACACTTATTAGCATATTAATTTACGAAAATAAATTCTCAGTGACAATCATTTTCTCCTAAAATATACATCGGTTTTTATCTCTATCGTCGATAACAGTCGAGGCATAAAATACCGTGTGTAATCCTGCCGATTCGGATATTGATATAGATCGAACAATCCTAAGCAAATCGCGATGATTTCTAAGGCTAATAGTTTTATTGAACGAGAATTTTTGCCATGAAAGAAAACACCTACATAATTTTAGTGAAAAATCTTTCGATAAAACTGTCTGCTAATTTTATTTTCAAACGAATAAAGAGAATTATAAACAATGGTTCACATTGAGATGGACGCGACATTTTAAATTACTTCGCGAAAAATGAAATCGAACGAAAAGTACCAGCCAGAAAAACATGAAAATTTAATTCGCATATACGGTTTTGTTAGGAAATTGAAACGTACAGAAAAGGTTCTGCGTGTTTGAAAAAAAAAAAAGATCGTCAGTTTTCAAGATATTTACAAATATTTCTGTTTCGCACAAAGAAGTTAGAAAATATTTATATTGCAGTTTCTATCAAATTTCAAACGTGTAATTTAAAAACTGGCGTAACGAGGAAAGCCGAACGTCGACAAAATTTGCTCCCTCCTTAATGATGGCATCTGCGCAGGTTTTTAAGGGAGGCCTAAATGGTATAATGTGCAAGACTAAGGATGGGAAAATATATGATAATGGGTTTGAGGTCACTAAACACCACTTTGTTCTCACATCGTTTTGAAAATGGCCTATAAATAGAGAATTGCAAAATTCGCTTTATTAGGTGGCGGCAGACCAAACTCCGAGATTTACAAGGATAAAATTTCGAGCAAGCGATCTCCAGTACACAGGTTACTCAGGTAGACGACGCCGTATAGTTCACGGTAGGAAATTAAATCCAGAATTTCGTTCAAACAGATACAGGGAAGTAAACTCCAGCCTGTTACCAAATAATAGCGCGAAATGTGCACGTCTCTACCTATAAATATTTTATCTCTCATATTAATTAACTTATGTAAAGAGCTTCGCAAAAAAAAAAAAAAAAAGTTCTTTTAAACACCTTAAACCTACTATTAAGGACATGCGATTTTCCTGATAAATTGTACTTCAAACCACGTTTGATAAGTTGCCTACCCGCGAATCTCAGAGGTCCAGTGCCGGAGTAAGCTAATTTTGATTGGCCCGGTTAAATAAGCCAGTGTCATCACAGAGTACTTAATAATACAGAGGTGAAAGAGCCGCTTATTCCTCGAACTCCAGCCGCACACGGAGCCACAAAGGCTGAACGGTTAGACTGCTCGCCTCCCGCCAAGACGAACCGGGTTCAATCCCCGGCCAGGGCACTCCTGGATTTTGGCAAGTGGTTATCGTGCCGGACGGGGATCTCCCGTTTCCCCCCGAACTTGCATTCCTGTGCTGCTCCATTCTCACCTCATTTCACCCTCATAGGCTCTCAAGACTTTGTTATTAAAAGCCGCCCGAATCTCCCAACTCTACTGTGTCAATCAGAATGAAGTTACCTCGACATTGGGCGTCCTTTATTGGCTGGCAGACACTCAAGACGGGTATGAGTTAAAATCATCCAACTGCGATATCGGTTCCGAACCAACGTGTTTTGGACCGCAACTAGTCGTGCAGTATTTTCGCGAAAAGAAAACAGGTGGTCCTACGTGTTTACTCTGCGTGTTTGCACTGGACTCGCATCTGGCCATCCCGATTTCGATTTTCCATGGCTTTCCGTAATCACTCTAGGCGAATGCTGGGATGTGTCCCTAACAAAGCCCATGGCCGATTCCTTCCCCAATCCCTCTTCCCTGTGCAACTTGCACCGTCTCTAATGACCTCGCTGTCGACGAGACGTTAAACCCAATTACCTACTATCTGTCTCATATAAGATGGCGAGATTTTGACAGTTCAACGACTGTTTACTTTTAGTTTATGAATCCTTTCGCCATCAGCTGTTGCGTCAATTGGAGGCTACACGATGACAAAGAAATGGCTTTCCGGAAAAATAACATGGCGTGTTTAGGACATAGATGGACAGTTTCCAGTTCAGTCTGCCCTTAAATAATAACGCGAATTTTTCAGGTCTCAACTTATCGCTAGAGACATGCAGAATTTGCGTTATTATTCGGCATCAGGCTAAACTTCACAGCACTGTGTGTACTGGAGCCGGCGTAGTTTCTCTATTGGCTGCAGCATAGATGTGAAGGCACGCCCTTTCTGACTGAACTGCGTGTGGGTGGGACACACAATTCTGAAGTGTTCATTTATTGGCGCAGAGTTACCCACGGCGTGTCAAAAAAAGTATCTTCCAATGACAAACGTATTTCAGAGGTACAAATGTTTAACGATTAACGTGTCCTCAAATAATAACGCGAATTTTGCACATCTGTACTTATCGCGTATTTTGTATCTGTCTGAAGTGCGTCGCCAGTGAACTCATAATAGCCAATTTAATTTTAACTTTTGTTCGTTCGTGCATCAGCTGATACACGATTTTGTAAGCGGCACTTTGTTTGTTAAGTATACGTCAAGTTGCCGCTCACCGACTGTCTACCTGCGGCGTTGGGGAGCATCGCGAGGACGACGTCGCGAAATCTGCCAGGTGTACACACGCCGTTTTCTCCGCCAGTTGTCGCTCGCGCGAGTGCCGAAACTTCGTCTCTTACGCCCAAAGCTCGCGGGTCGTGATGTGGGCGCCCAAAAGACCTCGGACCCCCGGAGTTCCCCCGCTGACTGCGCGGCTTTTAAGGGCTGGCAGCATTGTGTTCCGGGGACTTCCTGCCACACCCACCCCCGACGGAGCCCGCGCTACCCCGTGGGCGATACATTCGCCGGAAATACAGCAGCGGAGGGGCTGAATAACAATTGCGCTGCCCGCGGGAGTAATCCGAGAGGCGCTGACAACTGAACCGCGCTGCGCAAACTCCTCTTCTCTAATTAGGAATAAAAATGACCATCCTTCACACACGACAATTCCCACGACTCTGCATAAAGACTTTTTTTTTAACCTGAATTTCATGGTTGAACAGTTAATTAGATGGCTTGCAGATAAAAGCTAAAATATGTGTGCGTATCACGACGTTCAGACAAACAGAAGAAAAACGTCGATTTTTAAGAACAATTTTTTTTTTGCATTTACGTATTTTATTGTTTTACTTATTCGCTACGACTTCACTCTGCAACGATTATTGAGACTTGTGTAACGTACGGTACAACATATTTCGTAAATTTATTTAATTTTGAATTTCTGTAGACAGGGGCAAGAACTTGGGTGCAACGCGGCATTTGAAGAAGGTTCCGGACTGGGCCAGTGTCGTCTAAAAATACCGCCGCTGCAGGAGGAGCGATAATTTTTTTGTGGTAGCCATCTGGCTGTAGTGCGGAAATCGGGCAAGGTCTGGTGCAGCAAGGGAGATCAGCGGAAAGGATGGGGGACGGTGAACGATGAGAGACGTCGACAGACGAGTGTGTGTGTGTTTGTGTATGTGTGTTTGTGTGTGTGTGTTTATGGTGTGAATGGACGAGTGAGCGTGGTACCCTATGAGTAGAGAGCTACTGTGCGTGCGGGTGCTCTGAGCTGTCTAGAACATTCCGGAATGGTGAAATATGGAATTGTTGGGCTTAACCATATTCTTTGAAGGATGATGAACTAAATAAAATAAAAAAGTTAATAAGTTCCTAATGATAGTCATTTTTCCAGATAGCTTGGAAAGTTTACAGCACCTTATGGATAGAGTGACACAGAGTAGTTATGAATATGGTCTTGATATTAATATAAATAAAACAAAATTAATGGTCATTAGCAAAAAAAATGTATCCCTGCGTGTAATATTAGTATAAATCAGAGACTTGTTGAACATGTACACAAATATACATATCTCGGTACCACCATAAATGACTAGATTACTATGAGGAAGTGAAGTCTCGTATTGGAAAAGATGCTATTTTAAAAGTCATGAGATAACAATGACCACAAAAATGAGACTTCTACGCTGTTATGTGTTCTCTGTTCTTTATGGCGTTGCAACTTGAACTCTGGCGGACTCACTCAGTAAAAGATTGGAAGCCTTTGAAATGTGGTTGTATCGGAGAATGTTAAGTGTGCCATTGACAGACCATGCTACAAATGTTGAAATTCTTCGGAGAATGAAAAAGTGCTAAGAAGTGTTGATCACGGTGAAAACAAGGAAGCTTCAGTACCTCGGCCATATCATGAGGAACGAAAGCAGATATCAGCTTTTGCAGTCTATTCTATAAGGAAAAATAACCGGGAGGAGAAGCACTTGTAAAAGAAAAATCTCCTGGTTGAAAACATAAAAAAAAAAAAATGGACCTCTAAGACATCTGCAGAGTTATTCCGAGCAGTGCTTAATAGAGATAGCACAGCTGAGATGGTTGCCAACATACGGATCGGATAGGAACTACAAGAAGAATCTATTTACAAATGCTACAAAAATTCTTCCACTTAATATCATACAATAAACTTCTATAACATGCTATTTGCAATTATTATTTACTTAAATACTTCACAGAAATTAATTCAATCAAATTACTAAAACGAGTCTCAATAAACAGCGTACGAACACCTATGGAATTATTTTACAAATTATATGTGCATGTTTAACAGTTTCAATTTTTACAACAAACTCCCGCTTCACATGTTTATAGAGTTCACATAATTCAGATGAACTTGACAAATTGTAGCAATACTACGCTGAGTATCTATGAGTATTTTTGTGACGGGGGAAAAAAACTACCTTTCCAGGCAGAAACTGACTTACTGTTTTACTTTGTTCGTGGTACACTCTAAAGTCTAATCATTGGGTAACCACTGATTCGCAGTGAATTTCAACTACTCGAATTAGTGAAAACGGCTTCACTTAGAACCAGTGGAAAACCACGGTGAAAGAATTTCACTGATTGAATAAGTGACAGCCAACTGCTGCGGGGAATTAAATATTGTTTTTACTGAATTTAGCCAAAAAATTACTATAAATAAACATACTAACGATAGTTTACTATTTATATTGCGCAACTTACTGTAATTTAAAAAGGCAAAAAATATATATATATATTACTCTGCAAGTGGCCTAGATTGAATACATACACCTCTCCAATTCGCATTAAAACCGTTAGCTTACAATCTCGGCTATCAAACCACGTTTAAAATGAAGAGGAAAATACATGTCTTACACATACTTATCGAAAGTGTGTAGTTTTAAATTATGTTCTCTTTCTTTTCGTTTTAGTTTAATTGGGAAAGCTAGCATTGTTAAAACGAATAGTACATATGAGTGCACTCTCTTCTCCACATTACATGCAGTTTAAACCCTCAAACAGAGCGCTGTCATGATCATACGAAAACGAAATGAAAGACGTAAACTCGGAATGAAATACTGGATGTTCCTGTTACCTCGTAAAATGGTGTTTTGAAAGATTAAACACATTTTAGAAAGTATCTCGTATTGGTTTTATTAGTTTATGCATTGTAATTTCACTTGAAACACGCTGTTCAACGGCCAGTTTTACACGCTGTTTGGTACATCAGTCATAAAACAAATCTTCAAAAAACAGCGAAAAAAAGTCTAATGAATCACTGAAAAAATGTCACTGGATGAATAAGAGAAGGAAAGCTGGCATTTTTTCACTGACCTTTCAGTTAACTTCACCGAAGTGACTGTTGAATCAGTCAGGTACTGTTAACTGATTGAAACAGTGAAATTTTCACTGATTCATATTTGGAGTGCACATTATCAGTGCTTACAAAGAATCGAATATTATTTGAAGATCAGCACTCACTACCTCTTCCATATGTGTGTAATATTTGATTTAATATTCCCCCTCCCCCCCTGTATGAGACATAAACCTTTAAATAACTATTTACATGCATACAGATGTTTATTTCTTTTAATTGAACGTTGCGATGTAAATCGTAATATTTTAATCTTCGCTGTTTTAGTTTTACGTACGTGTTATTTGTTTAAATTGTACATGTTGTGTGTTTTCCGTTATGTTACGAGTCTGCAGTGTTTGTAAAAATGTTCTATTTGCAAACTAAAACTCAAAATCATATTTATTTATGTTTTGCTCCCAGTGGTAAAACCACGAGCGACCATCTTCCAAGCCTGCGTCTTTTCGTGGCAGGAAAAAAATTTAATAACAGTTCCTCGACCGAATCTCTAAATGACAGCTGACAGTACCTGCTGCAGGGAATATCTCGCGTGAGATTTCTCTCCCAAATATCCGAATATGAATCCTCCGGTGTGTTGACACCCAGCTTCCTTTGACGTAATATCCCCGCGCAAGCTTTGATTCGGTCACAGGTCCACGCGACGTTTCCGCCCCCCCCCCCCAATATAGTTCAACCCCTGCACGAAAATTTTATCCCCTTTCGGGTGGTTGGGGGCGGGGGCCTGGGAGGGTATTTTTTTTGGTGTTGCGGGGGCGGAGAGTTAATCTCCTTTCCAGCTTCCCAACGCCTACCCCTCCCACAAACAGATTGTCAAAAGCCGAAGAGGACGGGGTATTTATCCGAAGGGTCTGTCAGGTTGGTAAAAATCCTCTCACCGCCGACTTTTGTCCCAGTCGTAGCGGGAGAAGTCCTCGGAAACGCATTAAAGGAAACTTCCCCACGGACAAGGCCTAATGGCAGGAGAGTGAACGTCTTTTTTAAATTCGGAAACTAAAGGTGATAGTTCGAGCCGGTTCCACGCCTTCGTGTCGTAAAAAGGGCAAGAACTGTAATAATACTTATCATTAAACTTCTACTATAAGATTCGACGAGAGTATATTCAGAACCAATCATCATTTCAAATGTAATAAATCTGTTAAAAGTAATTAATAAAATACTTTATAATTTCGTATATTAATTAAAAAATAATTTAGTAGGATAACTTGGAAAATAAGAAATATACAATAATACACCACAAACGGAGAACAAAATACAACATGCCATAAATTAGAATATTAAAAAAAAATTCCAAAATCAATGTGTATTCAAAATTTCATTACTCAACTAAATTTTAAAATATAATATAGTTTATTCGCGGTAACGTGAGCTCTTTTAAAAGCCATCTCACTTGGAATAATAGTCAATAAATGTGTTTTATTTTAGCCTTAAACGTTAACTTCCAAGTGCAGTGGAATATACATACTGTGCTTATTATTATATTGCAATATTTTTTTTAAAAGGTGGTAAACGAATAAAAAAAACGGCTGAAAGAAAACAGTAACTAGGGCCTCAAAAGTGCTTAATTTACAGTGAACGGCATATAGAAATATATATAAGACAATAACTTAACACGCTTTCCGCTCTGCATAGCTTCGCTTGCCTAGTTCCGCCATAACTAGGGAGGAAGTGTGTGAAGGCCAGGCTAGTGAACCGAGGAGAGCACAGATATTTACAAAGACATGTCGCCGAATGTAACAAAGCCGCAATAAGCCTATCGTGAATCGCGCCAACTTCTGCCCTCGAGCAGATTTAATTTCTGGGGTTATCGTCCTAAGAATGTTCTGGTCATCGCCATACCCTCTCTCAGCGAGACTCGGGGTGCGGAGAACCTTCTAGATCGGGCCAACGAGTCGACAGTTTAGAAATTGGAGAATTGCGTGACCTTAAGGGCCAAATGTGCACAAGGGACTGTTAAATTGGATGCGCGAGTGTAAGACATTTGAAATGATGGAAATACACAGGCTGAACACGTGTGAATAATAAATGTGAATTAAGTGATCGCAGCCAGTACAGAGTTATTGAAAATGACTTCTTTTAGAATAGAAATAGACATTTATTAATGCGCGCCCTGAGAATAACTAGAGTGACAGTGGAGATAGAGATGTTTCATGAGGCCTGAGGGGCGTATCCGAGTTTGTGAGGGATGGAGATCTCAATAAAAATAAAATTAATTAATTTGATTTTAAAATTTATTTACGCAGTTATTATTTACCAATTTAAATTCTCTATCTCCACTATTACACGTTTTATTTCTCAGTGAGCACAACATATAATGTCTATTTCAACTCTAATAAATGTCCATAATGTCACTGTTTGGATACAGTCAATCAACTCATACTTATCATTAACATATGTTCATTATGTCTGTTGCCATTATTTTTAATGTCTTTCACTCACGCATGCAGTCCAATGGTGTAACCTGCCAATCGTACTATTCGCTGCACCGATGCTCGCAGTCGCAGATTTTTCTCCCTCTCGTCGATGAAACTCCAGCCACTCCATTCATTCAACAACTAGAACTCTCGACTCGGAGGGATGATGAGCTTTGCATAGCCCCTGGCCTTGACCTGGAAGGTTCGCCGCACCCCGAGTATAGTTGAGAGAAACAAGGTCAGTAATCCAGACATTTCTTTAGGGCTCGCAAAGACACTCGATACCCAAAGTCGGGAGCAGAACGCGCCTTGATAGGAATAACAGGCACACTTTGTAAACATCCCTTTGTGAAAAGATGCTGCGTCTCCGAGTGCAAGTGATAGCATATGCATCAATAAATTCGACTACTCTGTCTTTCACTTCCACTCGTTCGCGCGGGACAAAGCAGCGAGCACATAACACTGCCTCCTCCTCAAGTATGTTCGTCTCGAACAGACTTTACTATATGTGGTCCTTCGTAGAGTGCTATTCGGTCGATGTGGACATCATTCGACTTCGCCCGAGAGCCTTAACGACAAATCCGAAAGACCGCATCATTGATCTTCATCAGAATCCTGTAGAGACCTTCCCAATATTTCTGCAGCTTCGAGCAGTGCCACTTTATCCTCCATGGGTTGTACAGCCACACCAGGTGTCCTTCTTGAAATATCTCTCCCGGCATTCTCTTGTCATACCACGTATTCATCCTGTCACTATTTATTCTAAGATGATTTCGAGCAAAATCATGAATGCCAACATGTGTGTTACGTAATTTGCTGGCATAAACAGGGGCTGCAACTTCCTCTTCTGTTGGTTGGCCAAATAGCAGGTGACTAGGGAGGCATAACTCTCTTCCAAACTGCATCCTTGATGGCATTACCCTTGTGGACTCGTGAACTGCTGAGCGGTAATCAAGAAGAAACAATGACACCATTAAAATCCCAGTCATTTTGGTTATCTGCCACAAAGACTGACAGATACTGCTCAAGGGTGTAGTTAAGCCTTTCAGCTGTTCCTCCGACTGAGGGCGTAAGGCTGTAGTCCTAGTCTTTTTCATATCAATAATCTTTACAACATCCTGGCACACTGCAGCGTCAAAGTTTCTTCCCTTATCGGAATGGAGTTCTAGAGGCACCCCAAACCTCGAGAAGTTCTACGAGTGTTCCATCCACTGTTCATACTACCTGGTTCAGGAGGAGAATGACTTCAGACCACATACCAGAGTAATCCTGGGGCCACAAGTATGTACCGATTACCCCTGTCTGTAATAGGCAAGTGGCCCAGAATATATACTGCCATCATCTCGATCGGGGTAGCAACATTGTATTTCTAGAGGTAACCTTATTCCCTTGTCTTTGGGCTCTTTCTCGCAGTGCAGGTGTCGCACATTCGCCACCACTTCTCAACATCTTCCTGACAATGAAACCAGTAGAATCTCTGTCTATAACTGTATCGAGGGTCTTATTAGCACCAAAGTGCCCACTGGTTGCTGTATTATGCAGTTCTTTTAAGACTTCCGGAAGCTAGCATTCTGGAAGGACCAACTGTAACTGTATGATTTTTCCATCTTTACTTTCCCAGTTTCTGTAAAGTACACCATTATTCAGTACTAGGTGACCCAGACCATGACTTTTTTTGTACTGTCACGGGGTTAGAACAGTTTCCAGGTTAAAAAATTTGGTTATTATACAAAAACTGAAAAAAATAATATTTCTCTATCCACTTGGCCACTGCGGCCCCACTTAACATAGTTCTATCCACTGAGCCACTAAGGCCCCACTTGGAATCGCTCTATCCACTGAGCCACTGTGGTCCCACTTAATTAACTCAACATTGAAGCGAGACATTTAAAGTAAACAAATATGATATTTCATTACCTTCATATCTCTATGCATTAATACAACACATTTCATAGGGAAAAAGTAATTAAAAAATTAGTTTAGAGGGTAAAAGGTAATGCTTGTGTAATCTGATCTTATTGAAATTCGAAGTTGACCTGTATTTTACCCTGAGGATTTGCTCTGCAAAATTTGAGAACTTCTGTTAAGTTTAAAATTACTTAGAGGTATTAAAGCCGAACAGACAGACAGAGATCGTCTACTTATTATATAGGATGAGGGAATTTGTTTGTGTCCAGTATGCTTTGACTGCAGCGCTCAGACTAGATATCTCTGCGCATTTTGGCCGACAGCCAGCTTCTTTCCACTTTAATAATGGCTGCAAAGTGGGATCATTCAGCTGACATTTCCTAATACCCTCATCACTCCAGATAGGTGTCCTAACACAAGATAGAGAACCTTGAATTCTTGTCCTCTTTACCTTCAGCGATTCGTCACTCTTGTCTTCCTGGCGTTCACAATGGCGGCAGAATGGATCAAATGACCTTCTAGAAAATGAATTTGCTTTGCTGTGAAGGCGTCCAGATCTGTGCTATTTTTCAAAGTCATATTCTTGAAGATGCTGTATCCAATACGCTATTTGACCTTCGGGATTCTTGAAATTTAGTGGTCAGTGTAATGAAGCATGATCAGCTAACAGAATGAAAGGTCTGCCATTAAGGTAGGGGCAGAAGTGTGAAATTGCCTTCACCGTGGCCAGAAGCTGCCTGTGTGTAACACTGTAATCTCTCTCAGGCTTATACAGTTTATTACTTAAGCATTCTAGTGGTCCTTCTTTCTCATCTTGAACCTGAGATAACACAGCTCCAATGCCTGCATCATTAGCATCAGTGTCCAAAATAAATTCACCCTTTTTCTTCGAGAAACCCAGGACTGGTGGAGATACCAAAATTTTCATTAGTTTACTAAAAGCATTTTTACACTCAGTGGTAGGTGCCAGTTTGTCTGTTAATCTTGATGCACAGTGTGAATATGGCTATTTTCACCATTCTTGCAGCAAACTTACAAACTATACCAAACATATCTTCATTACCAACCTTGGTGACAAATTACAGCCAAGCTTCTAGTTCTTTTTATCAGGGTACTGCCCGTTGTGTCGACCTGAGATCACCTCCTTTGCGAAGCGGTGCCGTGACGGTTATTACGTTAGAACAGACGTCACGCCCATTAGAAACACTATTTCAGAGAACACCGGCATAGTTTTAAAATGCTTTTTCAATGCGTTGTATCTAAACATACGCATTATATACATACAGAAATACTCTAGGGGCATGAGCTGAATCTTAATGCAGCCTTTCCACCAATACAACAATAGGTTCACCGCTTAAAGTCTCATACGTACACACAGCACGACGAGAACTCCACTCCAATTAAGGACCTGGCTAATTTTTCTCATTAATTTTCTTCTCATTTACATTGTAGTATATTCATTTCACTTGTTTTATATATTTTTTGATCCCGTATTAACTTTAGTACTTTTCCTTTCCTTTCTCTGTCATTTGATTCTTTTTTTCTATCGACAAATATCGTTAGGCCCCTAACGATATTTAAGTCAGCTTAATGACATATCAAAAATGCCTGAATTGACGACAGTTCTTACGGTTATTTTACATTAACATATTTGTTTTCCATGACATAGCTCAATACATGTAATGCACGTTAGTATTTTGCCGCGACTATGTTTAACACTGTTAACTGCGAGGTAAAGGACTGTACTAATTATCATTTTGTTATTTATATGTGTTGGGTTATTTCTTTAAAAGGACGGCCTCAGTTGGAATAAATATTAAAACGAAGGCACAACCAGTCAAGCAAAAAAGGCACATTAAATTCAAGCATGCAACTCGTGTTTCTCATGTTTGTCATACAAACTTAAAAGATAGCGGTGAACATCCACACAAATAAGCCTACGGTAACTTTTATTCCGCTCATATTTCTATGTATTGCTACTTACTGTTTATTAGGTTTATTGAAATTTATTGGGCCCGACTTAGTAATTTTCTTCTGAGATTGTGGCAAATGACGTTATCCCACTGTGTTTCAAATCCCTTAGGGCAAAGGTACGACGTTGTGATAAATAAACAGACGTTGATGTAAATAATTAACTTCGTCATAAAAGCAGTTCAAAGTTAAAACGTATAAATAGCGCTAATCAAATATTTTAAACCACGCACACACACAGTGCCAGTGTAGCGACCACAATGCACAAAGGCACGCCATTTCACAGACGCAATGATTAACGAAACACACTTCACAGTATATTTATTACTGCCGTGGAAACACAGATTTACCACAACATCGTAACTTGCCTATGTAGGTTTAAAAAACCACAACGTCTACAAACGTGATGTATTAATTCGAAGTATTTTTCGAAGTAAGAATAATTTACGTTTCGTTTTGACAAAAAGCAACACGCCATGTCATGGCTCGCCACGTCTGCCAACTTCACTTGGTAACTGACCCGTCATCGTATCAAAATATATTTAAATAGATATTCAAACATAGAAATATATTTTCAGTTGTAAATTACAAATTCAAAAATCATTATTTTACTGTAATAAGTATGAAATATGCTATAACTGAAAACATGTATAATTATTTGTTTACTAGCGAAGTGAAACTTCCCGAGTGTGAAAGAGAGAAAGAAAGAGAGAGCCATATTTGCCTCGCCGAGCACACAGCTGTTTTCAGTTACTTTCTCGCTCGATAAAACAACACCGTAACATTACGGTCTACTCGCGGCATTTTCCGCTGTTATTTTAAACTGTAAAAATGAGATATATTGCCATCGGGGCTACCTAAATAATTAAAAATTTCAATACGCACCGTTTAATATACAAACAGTATACTAAAAAACCAGGTTAAAATAATATTTTAACTGTGAACTATTTCTTACCGGCCGTTGCCAACACGTCGCTGTCTCGCTGTTGTTAATTCATATTTAAAAAGAAATAAATATTACAATTTATAGAAGATATTCAGGTAAAGTTTCATTTATTCAATAATACAGTACTCTAAAGTTAACCACAGTGTTATATATCTGTAGAATACAGGTTATTGAAAAAACAGGTTGACATGTTATGCCTAGAGCGTTTTTTCAAAGGTTGATTTTCATAAGTCGCTACCAGTCGGGAATGGACTATATGGTTTCAAGGTGCTGAAGAACCTTGTGATACAAGAACATAACTTCTTTTTTCCTTTTCCTTTACAAAATGTCTTTCCTTTCATTTTCATCCCTAGTGATTAAATTTTCCAGTGCCTCTTTTCACTCAGCAGTATTCACAACATATTACACATAGGGTAACTAGGTGCCAAAAGTCCTTACAATACACGTGCAGGGGCAGCGGTCGCTGAGCGGTTAGACTGCTCGCCTCCCCACCAAGGCGACCGGGTTCAATCTCTTGTCGGGTCACTTCCTGATTTTCGCAAGTGGGAATCGTGCCGGACGATGCCGCTGGTCGGCGGGTTTTCTCGGGGACCTCCCGCTCCCCCCGCCATTGCATTCCGGCGCTGTTTCAGTCTGCCCTCACTTCACCCTCATCGGCTCTCAAGACCTCGTCGTTAAGAGCCGCCAAAATCTCTCAACTCAGATACACATACACTATCAGGTTTTTTTTCCCCCTCTGTTACTCAGTGTTCCTCTCATTTCTCTGTCTTAGTTATTGAATTTCATCCTTGCTATTCATTTTCCTCTCGCTAAGTATTCCACATTTTCCTCTCGCTAAGTATTCCACAACATTTTCCTCTCGCTAAGTATTCCACAACAATTTACACCTATATTTTTTTGCTTTTCAGTTACACTCGTTTCTCTTTGGCTCAGCTGTTTCGCTTTCCGTTTACCTTTATTTCTGTTCTTTTATTATTATTTCCCTTATTATTCATGTTCTCGTTCAATTTCTTCGTGTCCTGCGATTAACTATATGCTTCGTCGTTCGTCACTGTCACATGGCAGTAGTATACCTATACACATTTTTTTTAAAATTCCTCATTGCGAAGAATTATATTTCCACCAGTCGCATTCTTTTTATATCAGTGTTGTTTTCTTAGGTTTGAGAGTGCCGTTTGGTGTGGTTTTTTTTTTTTTTTTCACCCCTTTTGAGGTTTTGGTTGATTTCCTCATATTCTTATCGTGTTATATTTGTTGCAGTCACTGCTCGAGTTGTATACATCCCACTGGCTGATTCACTTACTTCTTGTTCCAACAGAAGAGCTTGTAAATCGACTGGTGTGTCGTGTGTTTGGAACTAATTGTATAGTGTTTTTTTTTTTTTTTTTTTTCGTATATCATTGCCTCTACATTTCCCGTGAAAAAAAAAAACACATTATCAATCAGTCATAAATGAGAGTCTCGCTCGTGGCAGCTATGGCGCTCTTGATTCACGTGGCAATTTCGCCCTCAAAGACCCCGCGCGCCACTCGGCCTGAAATGCTCGACTAACCACCTCCCGGTAGGCGGCGCCATCGACGGCTCGATCACGTTCGTGCCTCGCTCACTCGCTCAAAACAAAAAAGAATAAAAAATTTGCCCGCAAGTGCGGTATTTTCTTCCGGCCCAGCTTCTCGGGCTGCAGTCCCGCGGTTCGAACAGCAATGCGAATGGAATTTCTATCGAGACGGCAAACATTCATGGTCCCGACACACTCATAAAGCTGGCAGCTCGTGACTTTAGCAATTATTTACGGAATGCAGTCTCGTGAACAGAGGTTCGCCAGGGGCCAGGGAGAAGGCGTACAGGGGGAAAAAAAGTATTACCCACAGCGAGAATTTTCAATTTTCGCTTGTTGGGCACGAAAGCGGGCTAGCAAGCGAAAAAAAAAAAAAAAAAAAAAAAAAAAGTGTCTGAGGGGTTGGGGTGTAATACGGGCTGGCAACCTGTGCATGTTTGTAGATTAGCGCGGGTCCGAAACACGCACGATCCGATTTTCACCCTGCATTATTTACCAGAGGTTGGAGGGGTTTGGGGGGGTGTGGCGTATGGGCGAAAGTTCAGAGAGTGTGTGTGTGTGTGTGTGTGTGTGTGTGTGTGTGTGTGTGTGTGTGGGAGAAAACAGAAATATCGCGGACGCATATCTCCCTATCCTCATGCAGTCTCGCCCAAGAGAAGGCGAGGTAGAAAGAGGCTGTTCATGGTTTTGTTATGTTTGTAGGGGGGGTAAAAAAAAAAAAAAAAGCATCGCAATGCGTAAGGCAATCCCGAGGAATTGGCCCGTGCGTATTCTGGCAAGGATCCAAAGTTGGGCCTCCCCTACTCCGTCACCCACCTTCTCTAGCCACAAAAAATTCAAATAAAACTAACCCCCTAAGGAGCTCAAGCTCTTCCCTGTAGTAGGAGTGTGGAGGAACCAATTACATTTCCTCCTGACACTGCATGTTGCACGAGTGTGGCGTCTTCCCGTATTCCTCGGAAGCGAGAGGTTTACATTAACACGCGGGCGATAGAATGAGTGAGTGAAGAGATCTTGAGAGCCGATAAGGGTGCGGCTAGGTGAGTATGAAGCGGCGCCGGAACGCAAGGGAAACCCCCGAGGAAACCTGCCGACCCGCGGCATCGTCCCGGCACGATTCCCACATGCGTAAACTCCCGGTTCGCCTTGTCGGGTGACGAGTAGTCTAACCACTAGGCCACCACGGCCCCCGCGATGGAATGAAATGGGAGTGTTTAGTTACTAGCAAAGCAGTTGGGGCTTGAAATGTCATCTTCGGGTGTAAAAAAAATGCACCATAGACTATACGAAGCTATTAGAAATATTCAACGCATGTTTGATGTTAACTTCGCGTTCCGACACCAGGGTGATCTGCAGTCGCCACTTCATGCTCGTAGCGCGGGAAGACACGTGATGATCGCCAGATTTTAGTATGTGTCTTGGGTTGAAGCACAGACTAGAGACGAGGTATACCGATCACGCTGGCAGCGCTCGACAAGACTCTCGTGTCCCGACACTGAACTGCTTTTCTGTCAAAACGACTAGCAAAAACCGGCGTGCGTTGGATCTGAGGTTAGAATACCGTTCAGTAAACAAGCGCTTGAGATGTTTGTATATTTCCTCAAACCAATTTGTAATACGGGTTGATTCAAATTGTTGAAAGTAGGTATTTTATTAATGTGATAGTGCTTGACAATTAAAAACGGAGATATAAACGAACACGTTCATCACAGTTGACAATACGACAGTTGTGTTGCTTTGGGGTAGGTCAATGTTGGGTACATGCGCAGAAGACGAATAATCGGTCTATTTAATCTTTAGAAGTAGAGTGGTTTCAGATGGAGTACTGCACTCTAATTGCAATATGTGAGTATCGTTAGAAAATAGTGCACGCACAACCAACATTACAAGTATAATACGGCCAGTCTTGCCGACGAAAGAAGAACGCATTATGTTTTATTTCCCTAGCTTTAAGGTTAAGAAGATCACCAGCTGCCATCAGCTGCTCGTTAATAACTGATACTATTTCGTTAAGGGATGTACACTGTAAACTGAGCACTTTTGAAATCCCTGCTTAAGATCTACTTGAATGTACGTTGTGCAGTTTTTGCCATGCGCCTGATCACTTTGTTCATGCGTCGGTCAAGTGAATAGGTAGAATTATTAGAAAAAAATAATCTTTTACAATCATGCTAATGCTTATACGTATCTGCATTATATACCACTAAGCAAAAATAATTTCATGAACTCAGAACTATTTTGTTTAGGTAACTATTTTAACTCAGCGTTGTGACACGTAAGTACTTTATCTCCGTCGTTGCCAACTTTACAGGCTGAATGCCACTCAGTTTGGCCGTTAAAAAATACGCAGGTAAGGGCAGTGACATTTTTCAAACTTTGATTTAAAAAGTGCTCAGTTAACCGTAAGTAGCCTATAGTTCCTTTGATTAATTCATTTTCGTAAGAACAATTATAATATTTTCAAAGAGAATTTAGAATTTGCAATTTTCCTGTAGCTTCCATTGTAGTAGGCGAACACTGTTCAAGCAACTTCGTTCTTCTTCATTTTTAATTACCATCGTTATTCCGACGATTACGAACGTAAATTTAAATATTATGAGGTAATTATACATGTTTTAACATTTGAATAGGATGGTTCGTGATGTACATGATGTGCTGTGATTTAAGCTTTGAGGACGACATAACGTCAAAGCGAAGTAAACATATTACTCTTTTGAATACCTTTTCGCGTAACGGTAAACCGTCCCGCAAGACATCAAGTTCACGTGCCACGACTTACCTCTGCACTGCGTAGTTCATCTGCCTAGATGTGTACTTACCTATATGGTCGGTTCTTCCAGTTTACTACAACCATTTGTTTTAACCATCTGGCTATTATATGTTAGAATATTATTGTGGGGGATACAGTCATGTACATGCACTCTCGAAGAGCTGGTAACTGGAATTTGTGAAAGCATTGCACAACAACGATCCAGGTAAAACTGACGATAAACAACTCGCTCATTGTGTTGGGCCGGACGTGTTTCATGTTCTTTACAAGATTATAAGGATTTTTTTTTTTTTTTTTACAAATTTAATCTCAAACATAGCTGTTGGCCATTCACGTTAGCTGAAACTAACTTTCATGTGTCTTTGAAGTTTATTGCATGACTTGAACAAAAATCGCGTTTATATAACTGTTAAAAATATTACTAAGATTTCATTATAGTGAAGATGTTATATCACGTCTAGAGCTGCTGGAAATATATCACTAATTTTTCATTATAGGCCATTAGTCTGTGCTGTGCTGTGCTGTTGTAGCGCCTCACACGACTTCTTCGTGCCGTTATTCGAACTGGCGCAATGCGCACGATTGCCGAAAGAGTTGATGTTGTTTTCATTTACGGCGGATGCCACTGATAGGTGTCCTGATCGTGCCACGCCGGACCGATCTGTCTTCGCGAACACAGTAAAAAACATTTCAGGAAACTGGAATCATGGGAAACAAAAGACGCCAAAGACGGAGAAGAGCAACTGACAAGGCGAATGCAATTAGCATCTCAGCTGTGGTAGCACGCATTCCACATGTCAGCACGCGATCCACATGTCAGCACGCAATCCACATGTCAGCACGCAATCCACACGTCAGCACGCAATCCACATGTCAGCACGCAATCCACATGTCAGCACGGGGCAGCTTGAACGCGAGAGTGGGATCGATCAACGGAGTATTCTGCAAACATTACGCAGCAAGAAATTCCATCCTTTCCACATTTCACTTCATCAACAGGTACGTGGCAATTTCTCTCGACATCGGGTACAGTTCCCCAAATGGCGTCTGTGAAAACTACAAACTGATAACAGGTTACTGCCCAAAATTTTGTTGGCGGATGAAGCATCGTTTAGAAACCATGGGCAGATTAACCTTGGCAACATGCACTACTCGTCAGCTGACAATTCACACTGGCTAGGAGAAGTGGATAAACAGCGAACATGGTCTATAAATGTGTGGTTCCGTGTCGTATATGATCGTCTAATTGGTCCCTATTTCATTGATGAGACACTAAATAGCATCAAGTATTTACAATTCCTAACAGAAGTGCTGTCACAATTATTACAAGACAACCCACTGGACTTAAGGCAATCCATGTGAATCCAACACAGAGAATTACAACGGTTCGTAACTGAACATTCAGTGGTCGCTGGATCGGTAGGTCTGGAAACACGAAATGGCCTGCACGTTCCCCAGACTTAACGCCTGTGGACTTTTATCTGTGGGGAGAATTGAAACAACAGTTCTTCAAAGAACCACCAACGACTGCAGCAGACATTAAAGGCTGTGTAACACGAGCTTGTTATGCGATGCGTCAGGATGAAAGTCGACGTGCTGTATTGTCTCTTCAGAATCGCTTTGCAGTATGTATCAATGCAGAACGTAACCAACAAATTGAACACCTGATATAATTAAATAACAAAGGAGGCGTAGTCTGAGGCAAGCGTTTTTTTTTTAAACAAATGCCAGCTACAGTACGGCGCTACATAGGCCCACTGCGGCGGCGTGGTTTACTTCGTCACTGGCCTTCAGCCATCTTGAACGACCGGCAAATATCACTGTATTTATTGCATCTTCATATGCACTATCGAGGAGTGTTAATAACAATTATCGTTCCGTTTAAATTAACAAAGCTGACCTTTGTACCTTCTTTACCCTTCCATATACGTGGGAATTTTCGATGTAAAGTTATTAGCGCCTTGGACCAAAGCATTTTTGTCTGAAACATCTTCTGCCACTGAAATTTGCGGTGTTCTGCAGGTTGACTGCCTTAGGTGCCTCATCCTGTATGTATATATATATATATATATATATATATATATATATATATATATATATATATATATATATATATATATATATATATATATATATATATATACATATATGTGTGTGCGTGTTTGCACAGTGCCGAAATAAAATAAAAGTTTGAAAACTTCGTGCGCTTAATCACTTTTCTACCTAAACTGCTTGAGATGTTATTTCACTGCTTGAGATGTCATTTCACTGCTTGAGATGTTATTTCACAGCTTAGGTAAATTTATTTCTTGGATTATTTTTTACATTTATTATTTACACTACAATTGCAAAGTATTTTTGTTATCTACGCATGTGTTTGCGTTTTGGTATTTGAGTTTTGCCAATTTCAGTCAAAACGGAGCTTATGTTAACTAAAGTGTAAATTCAAGGCTACATTTGTCAATGTTATTAAAACTGTTATTATTTCATTTATGATTGTTTCATCAAACCTTAACGGGGCTACAGGGGCGTAGCAAGTAATTAATGAGAGTTATGTAATGAGAACTACATGAAAGGTGTTTATTTAACATTAAGGGTGTACAATATTATTTCAATATAAACACAGTAGAAAATGCGCAGTGCGAGCTATACCAATTTAGTGAAGTATAAATTTATATTAAATTATAAATATTTAACCAGCCACCTTCTGAGTAAAATCTAATTGGAGAGTCTCCGCCTTGTTAATGATTCCGAAGGCTGATTAAGATGGCGCAAGTCGATGTCCGGACACACCCATCTTCAGTGGTCTTCTCGTTCCATTGGCCCGACTACAAAAGACACCGCCTATCGGCTGCGTTGTTCCCGTTTACTGGACGCTGGAGGGGGTTTCTGTGGTTTGCGATTTCATATATATATATATATAAATTCAGCAATCACGGCCTGGATAAATATGCGAAGGTGTGATCAGGCAGGCCATTCAGCCAAGGCCTGATCACTACTCGTACTATAACATATTTCGTGAAGTTTGTGTGAATTATTACTTCTTGAGCCTGTACTATAAAAATAGGCCACAATATTTTTTTTATCACTTTGTATTCTCAGAGTTAAGCTACGTTTTATTCGAATTAAAAAGAATACTTAGAAATTTAAATCGCGTTTAGATGTATTATTTTCTCGAGTTATTATTTATGTAGGGCCGAGTGTAAGTGTTTAAAATAATTATGAAATAAAATTTAAAATAAACTTGCAGTGAACTTTTACATTAGAAAGGTTAGTTACTGAACTAAGCATTGCCCTTTTTTCTAAAACGTTGAAGAAACAATTTAACATGTTGTCCTGCGTCTCAAAGAACTGACAACGCAAGTAAGGAATAAAATATTTATTTCTGTCAAACTACAAACAGGTTCTGAGTAACACAAAGCAAAGTCTGTACAGAAATTTCTCGGTAAACTAAAGCTTACAGAAGATGGACATGACTACACCGAGAAAAAAAATATATGGTTGCAGAAACGCACCCAAACATAGCAGTTTTACCAGACACGACATAATGCAAGCCAGGTATGCTGTGGTAAAAAGTCTTTGCTCTGTGTTGTCCTATTTTGTCCCTACTTATTTTGTCAATGCTATCCTAATTTATTCAAGCAGGTTTCTATCCGATGCTGTTTTCTATGTGTTATCTGCTGGTTGTGTGATTATATACACATATTTTTCGTAATTAGTTGCTGTTCTGTTTTTTGACCCTATTCCCTCTAGGAAATTTCTGCTGTTGTATACATATACTAATTTTCTCGTCCGTAGGTTACTTGTCTTATTTAAGTATTTTTTCGAGTTCAGTCATGTTACCGCATGGTAGATATTTGTATCGCAATGGCGAATGTCCAAAATTCTCCACCCAGTAACGTATTTACACTTTCAACTTTGTAAGCAATTAGTACTCACGTGGCCAATTACAGTTGCACAAAAACAGTAACTAACAATTACTTGGTATGGTTGATGCATTTAAGTTACAAACGTAATTTAAATTTTTCCCTGAAAAATAATGTTTTTCAGAATGCCGATTTTAGATGCAGCATTTTCCAGGACATGAGGCAAATGTTGGCTATACATAACCTCACAAGACACTGGCTACAAGCACTGAACTTTAACTCTGGAAACGTAAACAAGTGCAAAAAAAAAAAAAACAGAACGGCTTCCATGTGTCCGAGCAGCCGAAGGCGAGGGATGCAATAGCAAAACAACACTGCTGGGACTTGCCTGGAAAATGTCCAAATCTGGTCTTCGCAACCGCGCGAGATGAAGGGTTTTAAAAATTATCGATATCAACGATATATCGGTATAAATCGTCAATATTTTCCAACGATATTTTATCGAAATCAATATATTTTCCAGGTATCGGAAATAAACATGATCAAAATTATATTTTAATAAGCTCTGTTTTGAATTAAAAAATTCAATTACTTAGGCATCATGCACCTAAAACAGGCCCCACATCTTTCTGCAATACCTCGTGTCTTCAATATGTAACATTTCACATTTGTCAAATTCTTTAATAAATAAAATATAGGATTCCACTGTACCGAGAATCGATATTTAATTTTCGAAATATCGTTTCGTAAAACGGTACTATTATAAACAACCTATATAAATAACATCGATGATTTTTTTTTTCCGGTATCAACTTCCCTAGCCGAGATGGGTAAATAATGCTTCGCCTCTGTTGTGTACTTGGCTCGTTTTTGTCCTCGAGGGGGTAGCGAGAGGAACCGACAGTGGCCTATTAGGCCTGTGTGCAGAAGATCGGGCGCGCTTGTGTGAAGCAGAAAAATGTCAGTTCTTCCCCTATCCCCCGGCTACACCCCGCTGCTTCCGCTAGACTGTGGCTGCAAGCTAACGATGCTCTAGGGAGAAGGGGAGGTCCTCCCCCCCTCCAAGCGTCCAGACAGGGCGGTCTCTTGTTGCCGCAGGGGGGTTGGTGGAAGAAGGGGAGTTTCCTGTAGTCCCTGCGGGGATCACAAAGCCTCCCCTCGGAAGCCCGCCAGATTTATTCCTTCAGCCCTGCCACTCACTTCTGTCTGTACAAAGGGAGAGTCCCTCCTACAATCACCATAGATGACGTGCGAATTTTTTTTTCTTCTTTTCGCCACTGTCTACTAAATAAATGCCTGAAGCGAAAAGGCTAATTTGTCTGGAACAGGAAACACACGAAAACGGATAGCATTCCTACATATTAATTATAAAAAATAAATAAACAGCTAAGCTCTAATAAAAAAAACACCGGACGAAATTCTTCAGGGTTTCCCTTAAGGTCAGGCTTCACCATGCATGGGCGTATAGGGAATTAAATGCTAAATTCGGGAGGCCACCGTGGCTGAGCGATTAGCACGCTCGCCTCCCACCAAGGCGAACCGGGCTCAACACCCAGCCGGGTCACCGGATTTTCGTAAGTGGGAATCGTGCCAGACGATGCCGTTGGGTCTTCTCGGGGATCTCCCGTTTTCCTCGCCCCTACATTCCGGCGCTGCTCCATATTCACTTCAATCACCCTCATCGGCTCTCAAGACCTCGCTGTTAAGAGCCGCCCAAATCTCTTCACGCTAAATTCTGACAAAAGATCTCTCAGTCATTTTTTGTGGTAGTATTTTCAACTAAAATTTTTTTTGTTTGATATTGAACACTTCTAGATTTGTAAACCATTGAAATTTTAATTTTGTAATTTTAAATTCGCATTTTATTACATATTTATGAAATGTAACAATTTTATAAATAATCAAAAAGTGAGTTTAAAATTAAAAACGTAATATTTGGACGGTTTCCAAATATAGATACGTTCTATCACTAAAAAAATCCTTAGTTTGAAATACTACCACAAAAAATGACTGAGAGACCTTTGTCCGAATTTAGCATTTAATTCCCTATGCGCAAATGTCTGGCCTTCATAAGTGCACTCGAGTTAATGAACTTACACGGAACTACAGTACACTAACACGTTCGTGTGCCAAAATTAAAAGAAAAAGTAGGGTCACCTGTTTTTGCTGAAAAGATTCCACGACTGGTTGTAAGTTACCCCAGAACACGTTGGCTCGGAACCAATATCGCGAAAGGGTGATTTTAACTATCACGCGTCTTTAAGTGTCTACCAGCCATTCCCTGCCCGTTCAGCATCATCTTAACTTGTTTCTGATTTGCTCAGTCGAGTGTGAAATGTCTTCTCGCACAGACTCGCGGCCAATAGCCAAAGGAAATTCTTCCAGCTTGCACGTAAGACGTTGAAGTCTAGCCTGGACATAAATCTTTCCACGAAAACAGGCGGCTCTAATAGTGATGTGTGATTTTCGCGGTAAGATCTCCACTACAGTCTATACTTCAATATCGTACGGCGGCACATGCAGATTTTTCCTCGGTTATTGGCCGGGGGCATTTGTTTCGCTGCTTGACCGGGTCAATAACTGAACGGCTGTGATTAGCTGGTAGGTATCCACAGGACGTATTACGATACAAAACAACCAATCGCGAAAGTGCTTCTTAGCTAACACGGTTTGAACTATAACATGATACGGACAATTTTGACCACAATCGTGTCCGTAATAATGGCGAAGGGCAATGAAAAAACGGACGATGACGATTGCTGTTAGCATCAGCACAGACACGTTTCCTTGTAAACTCCAATATGAGGCTATAAACACAATCACAGTGAGCCATATCCGTGTGCAGTTGAAATAAACCTAAGCGGGTGGCGAATCGTTAATATCTGATCAAGAGCATCTACTCCAATCCATGGTGATAACCAGATATAGGCTATTCACGGTAAAGTGGACACTTTTTTAAGGCCCTTGTAAATTTTTCCTTTCATCCGATTTGCATCTTCCTGCTGCTTTTTAATATACGTTTTGCAATGTGACCAATAAACGCATTGTATAAATTTCACCACCCTTGAAATTTAATGCTGGAGGCTGCAATGAGTTATATTTATTAGTGGTTAATGCATGTTGGGAGGGCCTTAAAAAGTGCTCACTTTACCGTGAACAGCCTATACCTTCAAAATTCGCTTTCTTATTTCGGGACACGTCAGACTTCAAACACATGTACCTTTGCAATAGGTTTGTCATCGGACCATACCTTATTTGACGCGCCCTCGGTAACTATGCGCCAGTAAATTAATACGTCACAAATGTGCAGTCCAATAACGTGCAGTCCAATCAAAAAAAAGTAGTGGCCTCAAATCTATGCAGTAGCCAATGGACAACCGACGCCGGCTCGAGTATATAAATCGCTGAGAATTTCAGCCTGGTAGTCATTGGTCCACACGGTGCTCGAAGCCTCCTGGAAAAGGCTGGCCCAATCCTCGACTTCCACTGTGTCAGCAGACAACCAATGTTGCAGTATATATCGGCATTTTCGTACGCAAGACTGTGGAGTCTAGGCTGCAGGTGATTGAACTCGCGAATTATTCAGGTCTCTTAGTTATAAGTCATCTCCCAAACTCGTGTTAGTACTTTCGAGACCAACAGGATACTGGTATTCACGAAAGCTGTTGTGGTTGGTGTGGGCTTCATTCTTTGAAAATAAAGTGAAGTGAATCCTCACTGGATCCTCTGCTTTCTGGAATAAACTAGAGCGTGAATGTGTTGTCCGCTCCTGGTACAAAGTGCTTCCTATAGGCTGTTCACGGTAAAGCGAGCACTTTTGAGGCCCTAGTTACTTTTTCCCTTCAGCCACTTTTTTTTCTTCTTTTAGCAACCTTTTTAAAATAAATATTGCCTTGTAAGTAATGAACACAGTGCGTGTATTCCATCGCACTTGGAAATTAACGTATAATTAGGGATAGGAAAAAATTCACCAGTTCAATGACCTGTAGGCTAGACACCACAGTCATGTGTATGCTCGAGCCTCAGATGTTTGTTCATTGGCTGCTGCCCCAGAGCAGCCTGGCACCTGGCAGTATGGCACTCGCTACTTGTTTCCTTGCAAGTCTGCTATTGGCTCAGAGTCGTCCAGGGCGTGTCTAATAAACTGCGATCAAATTGCAAAGTCAACTTCGGTGTACACGTGTTCGGCGTCTATTTTGTCCTGAAATGAACTCGCGAAATGTTCCTAGCCCTACGTGTAATGCTTAAATAAAATATGTTTACTGACTGCTATTTCACATGAGAGGACTTTCAAAAGTGCTCACTTTATCGTGAATAGCATATAATAATGTTTCTCCTTGCTTTCGTGCCACTAAAAAAAAAAAAAAATGTCTTCAGTCAGGGGGATGATCCATTTTGCACTGGGAAACCTTATAGCTGACTGTCATTTAATCACTCATCCAGGATGCAGGGGGTTGCCATGACTTCACGCGGGCTGCACCCAGGCACTGAAATCCTAGAAGCGTTTAAGCTAAATTACTAAGGCCACCTGTATTTCGCGGAAAGATTTACATACAAGCTAAGACTTCAACTCATACGTTCAAGCTTGCAAATTTCCTCTGGTCATTGGCTGCCTTCCCTGCGTTAGAAGACATTTCGTACTCGACCGGGCCAATCAGAATCAAGTCACTCTGACACTAGACGTTCGTGACTGGCTGGCGCACACTTAGAACGCGCGTGGGTCGACACTATCCAACCACGATATTGGTACTGAACTGACGTGTTTCGGAATGCAAAGTAGTCGTGGAATCTTTTCGCAAAAAAAACAGGCGGCCCCATATGAATTACTGATACCATTGTAAGATTTTCTTCAGGCGCGCTTGCTTGTTCCTCGCAAATAGAACCTGTTCAGTTTTCCGAACATTTCAAATAAACGTTTCAAAAAATTTCAATGTCCAGTATAGTTGGTAACGACGTAGGGAAAATAGTCCCGTGCCTTAAGGGGCCACGGTGGCTGAGCGGTTAGCCCGCTCGCCTCCCACCAAGACGATCCGGGTTTAGTGCCAGCATGTGAGAATCGTGCCGGACGATGACGTTGGTCAGCGGGTTTCCTCGGGGATCTCCCGCTTCCCCTGCCCCTTCATTCCAGCACCTCTCCATGCTCACATCAATCACCCTCATCGGCTCTCAAAACCTCGATGTTACCTAAGAGCCATCCAAATCTCTCCACTAACTCACCCATGCCTGAAAGTTGAATTAAGAATGTTAGGTAGGTAAATATTGAAATTATAATTTTTTGTTTTATTTTTTTATAGTTCAAATATATGAGTGAAGACGCAGCAAATTTGTAAAATATTTCCTTTTCTAACAGTTTTACAGTTCTACTTGACCGACGCGAAGCATGAATAACGTAATCAGTATAATGGAAATTCTATTGTTATGCAGTATATGGTGGAAGAGTGCATAATATGCATACAAGTAGATCTTAAGCATGAAAGGATTAATTTAGAGTGTAGGAATGACGATACTTTACTGTTTCCAAAGCAACAAAATTAATTATTTGATTAAGAGTAATAAAATTATTTCATAAAATAACAATATACTTTTGAAAAATATTTTATGCATTATGAATTTATAATATTTCGTAATGGAAATGTTCATCGAAAATCGCGGACAGCATGCCTCCAAACGAAAAACATAAACACGAAAGTTCAAATCGTATAAAATTAATTTGATTCCGTGTACTTCTTTATAGTTGTTTTAAATGTGCATATCTAATTTCCTTGGTGGAATGTAATTTATTTCTTTTTCTTTTTTTTAGATTCTGCTTTGATAGCGGCGACATTTCAAGTGACGCACGGAATAAAGTCAAAAGTAGAAACCAGGTTCCTTAATAGAAATGACCAGGAAGTGAAAATTAGAAAACTGCGATGCTGACTTCCTTAATAATCATTATTTTTCTCTCTTAATTTAGATCCCATCTGCGAACACACGAACTATAGATGATTATAAAAATAAGTTCGTCTAGATGTGCGCGGACATCCATTAGCCGGACAAGAACTGCACGCAAATTGCTCTAATCATTAAATGTAGCTGGCTTTACTAATTCCACGCACGCAATTAGTCTCATTGCCAATGTGTTGCGAGAGTAACACGTCATGCTCCGTGTTAATTAACGTGTTATTAACCCTCACACACACACACGCATCCCTTCCCCCTTTTTCCGCGACCCAACTGGGACCGCTGATATCGACATTCATTTTATGACCTTCTATCTGAGTGGAATCTAAATTGCGATATCTCCCAGCCTCCATTAATTATTGCTGGTCAAAAACTCCGAATTATAATGGGCGTGTTTCGGTTTTTGAACTAGCCCTTCCCAGTCGGTGGCCGCCTGTAGATAGGGATGCCACATGATAAAGAGGGTTGACTGCATTGGCTACGCTGTTAAAAGTTTCAGGGTATTCACGTCAAATCTACGTCAGTGTGCATTCGATGCACAGAAATGCCTCTGTATATGGCCGAATATATATTTAGTAGCTCGAAGCATTTTGTTCAGAAAACAAAACTTCTGGAGGTAGCAGAATTAATTTCGCTCATCTTACCAAAACGCACAATCGAATAAACACAACCTCTTTGTTGGGCTAAAAATAAAATTAGACTTTCACCATAATATATAATTGACTCAACTGTATATATTTGCTAGGCCACCCATTTGAATGCATTAGTTCAACAATAAAGCTCGAAAAATTTCTTGAAATATTTGTGATAATTAAGATGGCAAGAGCATTAACCAGATGGTTAATAATTTCATGAAGGCCCATATAAAACTAGTTAAACAAGAAACTAAAATGTAAAGCTGTAAAACGTGAAAAATTTATTTACTTCCGTTGTCTGGTATTTTTAATGTATATATTTAGAAACATTCTGATTTCGCCTCTAGTCACACTGACGTCGCTATAGTGTAGCGTTCTGGTACAAATGGATTGGGTTCGAAAATCGATCTTTAATTGCACGAGACCAAATCTTACAGTTTGGAGGAATTCAAAAAAGAGCAAAATGATTTGGTTTCAACAACCAAACATTTAATTGCTCATATTCAAATAATTATTTTTGTTGCGCTAAACAAACTTTGCCACGAACTTACTAATTTTTAATTTGCGTTCAAATCCCACTCCAGTAGAAAATATTCCAACTTTATGAATTCCTTCTCTATAATCAGAAAGACAACTGCATAACAAATCTGATATTTTCTCGCAGTCCCAATTTATAAACCGGAAATGCTGAAATAAAACAAGCTACCGAATCCACGCAAAGGTTAAGTGAATCGACGGAACATTTTGTGAAATTTACAGAACTTTTTTTTTTTTTTGTTGAATAAAAATTATGTTCGTAATTTTAGTAAGCTTTCTGGATAATTTAATTTTTACCAGTACTATTCCGTAGATTCAAGGAAATATTTTTGTGGCAGTATAGTGATCACTAACATCTGGGCGTCCAGACGTTCCCACCAGGCAGGGTTATCATGGAGCAGCTGAAAATAAATGAGCTCTAATCACACTGGGAAATAGTCAGCAGATTGTTTATGACGAAACAGTTATATAACGTGTTTTCAGGATAGCAACAATCGAATTCTGATTAACACACACACATGTATGCCTGCTTGGCTTTCACTGACGTCATAGCCGTACGCATTTCTGGGTTTGTCGGAGGAGCTTAGAAATCATAACCGTGATTGACGATTGGGAGTATATGAATTTTGCGAAATATTTTGTGATTATACCACATAGAGTTTGACAAGCCCTGAACAACTTATAATCTTGCAGTTTTTTAGAGTTATATTAAACGTTGGTCGTAGGTATTTCACTATATATGATTACCAGATACTTACTTATATTGACACTTAATTTTAATATAATTTCCTAATTACGTTTTATTATATGAATTAACACTATAATATTTGGCTATTTTAATAGTTTATTGACATAGAGATAATATGTAAATATTTTTAATTTATTTCTAGACGGTATTCAGTAGATATTAACATTTTGTTTGTTATTTTCATTTCTTTACTAGAATGTAGTCGGCCAAAAATATTTATTAAACAAACGTAATAAATAAAATTATCCTAGCTGTCTCTTGTCTTGCCATTGCTGATTGCGGAGAGATGTGTCATGGTCAGACGACAGCCAATCGGAGGACAGGAGACAACATAAGTAAGGCAGATGTATAATAGAACTAATTTTTTTTTTTAGATCAATTCTCACCACCTCCAAGGATAGACGTGTGGACATAAATAATTATATATATATATATATATATATATATATATATATATATATATATATATATATATATATATGGAAGAATTACAGAAAGATGTTCGTAAATACGAATAATTAATAGTTGAAGAATAATAATTCTAAGTTATTGTGTTTGAGAATATGATGTATGTAGCTGTAGGTCTTGTTTAAGAATATGTTCTAAGTTTCACTCCGATAACAAAAATCTAGTGATAATTGTATAATGTATGGGATGCATTGAAGAAGACTTACAAGGTAAATAGAAAATTGGGAAGCTGAGAATTTGAAATAATGTTTCTACTGAAATATTATAAACGGCGCCCTAAGTATTAATGGCAGAGTTGTGAATTGTCTGAAATGTAACGAACTCTTTGGGCAGTGATAAACAGGAAGAAATATTGTGGTCAATACTGCGTGTAACCAAGCTGAGTAAAAATAAAGGATTTGCAGCGTGAAGCAGATAATGAATACAAAATTGATTGCAGAGTACTTGAAGGTCTGTGGAATCTAGGCTGCTGCCAAATATTTCTTGAAATTCACGTACCTCTACTATTGTCACAGGTGAAAAATGATTTATACGCAATTAGCTAGACATAAATGGGTTGAATCAAGGACGAATATTGACACAAAATCTTCTTTGTACGCTGTTAAAAGTTTCCGTATGTTGAAGTAAATTTTTACGAAAATGTACAGCAGATGTATGGCAATGCAATTCGTAATGACGAAAAAACGGAGATGAGACTGTAAATGCAAACCGCAGAAACTCCCCATGTTTCGCACAGCTTCGGATTTCGCGAGCGAACAATGCCGAGTTTTCACGAACCTTTATATAGGGTATTCACAGTAAAATGAGAACTTTCGAAAGCCCTGCTCAAGATCTACTTGTATGCACGTTGTGTATTCTTCCGCTTTATGTAAGATTAACATTGTCGTGGGCCCTATCACTTTATCCATGCCTTGGTCAAGTGAAACTGTGAAATTGTTAGAAAATTAAATATTTTACAAATCTGCTCATTTTTAAACTTCGATGCATAAAAAAAAAACAGAAAGTGAAAGAAATAATTTAAGTTATCACAATTGGTTACCTAACACTTTCTATTCGACGTTAAGATATGGAACTACTTTCCATCCATCATTACCAACTTTATTGGGAGCATGTCATTCAGGGCGCGCGTTAAAATATATGCAGGCATGGAAAGTGATTTTTTCTTAAGGTGGATTTCAAAAGTGCTCAGTTTATTGTGAACAGTCTTTACTATGACTCATTCTTACAAAAGTCAAAAAGCAGCGTCAGGGGTCTGTAAAGTTTAACAACACTTAAAATATACTAACGTAAATAAAAATTAAAAAATTGCCCATGTTAATGTAGCAGTAGAAATATTAAAGTTATTCCACAAAACCGTATGATAAATTGCACATAATCTGTTAGAGTCATGAGTATTTAACTTTCTGATCCAGGTTCAAACATCGTTCAGGTGTAAATCATTTCAACTTTCTTTGAGTATCTATTACATACACAGCAAAACACCCACTAACGAAATTTAAAGACTTTTTCATTATCTCTTTTGTGTTTAAACTGGAAGTACAAAAACACTAACAAAGGAATTAACACTTTGTAGACTATGCACGAGTGTAGCTCCAGCAAAGCTAATTAGAAAGTCTCTTTGCTGTTCAGAACAAAACCCGCGTGGATGTGCGGTCTTTGTTCGGCTAGTGTTTAACACGACCTCACATGAACACCACAGCGCAGTAACAATGGTATTGTTAACGAAATAATATTTTTTTAATAGCCACTCAAGGGGACATGATTGATTGAAAATAATTTTATACGAAAAAGGAAATTTGATTGGGTGAATATCAGCTCGGTTTTCCATTGGTTGATGACCGGCCAATAATGAACGCTGTAAAGTACAGGGTAGTGTCCAGTGTGGTATGGACCAATAGATGATGGTGAGTTCTAACTCAGACACCAACAGAACCGGTGTTCTTGCAGTAGTGGATATAGGTGACTCACTTCTAATTTGTCTTAAGTGCCAGTAAATGTGCGCACACACCAATGCGTAAACGGAGCGGTTTCTGTGAAATTTTCGGAAAGTCCGTTTTTGAATATCGATGCGTCAGTAATTCAACGGAGAATTTTGGACACATCTGGATAAATTTTTACCAGCACTTCTCCGTGAAATTGAGGATTTTTTTTTCTTCTTTTTTTTTATAACGTAGGAGTACGACGTCAACATTTCTAACTGTTCAAAGAAGCACGCAGATGAATGTGGCGTGAAGGATTTATAATAAATATTAATATTTTTTAAAAAGGATCCTGTTTGAAATACGGTCAACCATTTATTTATATCGTCGTCTTTCAAAATCGCACACGTAATATATAGAGACCTGCAAAATTCGCGTTATAATTTAAGGACAGGTTGAACTGCACGTTGATGTGCATTTGATCAACTTCGTCTGTTGGCCAAAAATACATGTTTGGCACGTCTCGGAGAACTCTTGAGCCAATAACATAAGTTCAGCGGTGGAGTGGCCAATCTGTTTTAAGGATATAAAGCAGATACGTGGCGTTGAATACAATTCAGCAGCCAATGAAACAACTAACTGTTGTCACTAGTTTATAACGCAATGGAGTCTAACATGTCACCGAAAATTAACACAAATTTCACAACTTAATTAAATGTTTATAAAATAAAATGCTAAAAACATTCGTTTTAAATTATTTTATTTATTTTTTACAACAAAGTTTGGTAATTATAGTGATTGCCTTACTTGCAAGAGTAATCTTGCAAAACGTGCATTCTTAAACATCCAGAATGAAAATATTGTTAACACATTGAGGTCTGCACACATTTACTGGCACTTAAGACAAATTAGAAGTAAGTCACTTATATCCACTACTGCAAGAACACCGGTTCTGTTGGTGTATGGGTTAGAACTCGCCATCGTCCTATTGGTCCATACCACACCGGGCGCTACCCTGTACTTTACAACGTTCGTTATTGGCCGGTCATCAACCAATGGAGAGACCAGCTGATATTTATCCACTCAAATTGTGTGTATCGTATAAAATTATTTGCAATCAATCTTGTCCCTTGGAGTGGCTATAGTAGAACGAAATTCTACCGCTGGCAACATCATTGTTATTGCGCTGTCGTATTCTTGTGAGGTCATGTTAAACACTAGCCGAACAAAGACTGCACATCCATACGAGTTTCGTTCTGAACAGCAAAGGAATTTTCAGATTGTCTTTTCTCGAGCTACACTCGAGCGTAATCTACAAAGTGTTAAATTAAGATTAAAATGGAGTTTTAATTAATATATTATTATTTTTTAACATTGAACCACTTAAGTTACCCATTACTTTTTCGTTCCATTTGTTTCAAAAGAGGAGGTTTTCGGTCTGACAAGTAATCCGAATTATCTTTAATGATCCTACGAAAAGAATTGCTATTAGTTTACTGCCCCCAACACCTACTACATAGAGAAGGCCATCGCGCTTTCGAATTCCGAGCGTCTGACGTCAAGCACTATAGGCCATCGGCCTCCAGGCGATTCGCTGGTCTGGCAGTGGCAGAAGGTAGCTGTGCTCGTGTGGACGCCTTATTGTTCTGTGTTTATTATCTTTGCTTAAAAAAAATTTCAGTAGGATACAATATACAAGTAAAAAATGTTTTATATTGAAATGACTTTTTAAGTATTGTGTTTCATATTGCAGGGGTGATTAAAATAACGAGGCGAAAGTGTACTTTTTTTTAATTTATGACCGGTGAATAGTAGAAAGAAATGTGTTTTAGCTATACAACGGAAAAATGTCCTGCCCTGTCAACAGTCAAAAGTAAGTTTTTTAAATAAAATATGAACATCTTAGCCTACTAAATTCTACTCTTAAAATTAAAGTTGTACAGGCGTATATGTATGATAACCTTATTGGGGCTACAGGAAGGTTGCGGAAATTTTATATTAATGATTTATTAGAACCGAGAAAAATGCAGATATGTAATTTTTGTATTGTCAATGCCGTCTCCTTACATATTTAACCGAACGCATGTACTGTCAATTTTTTTCCTGAATGGGAGAAGAATGGGTTATAAAGTTAGGCTACTTCAAAACGGAAAATTAAATAAAGCTGTTTAAAAAAAGGAGACGTACCGTACATATAATAACGTAATGTGTTCGTACACTGGGAAGACAAAATTAATAAATTGAATGAAATAAGTACGTGAAATAAAGCGTATTATTTCATCTGTAAATTCGGTAATATTTGTACATTGCCGGAAATTTCAAATTATGTTTAATAGAAGTATCAAAGTGCTCGCATGTAATGATTAATGCATCATTTAAATATAAACTTAATTAAAGAATTAATTCAACAATTTAATTTTCACAATTTAATTTCCACCGTAAAATTCAACTGGGAAATACGAAAAAAGAAATGCGTAAAAAGCACTAGGGAAATAATTTTGGCACAGTAGGCCGGGTTAAGTAAACTAAATTGTACATTGAAAATTATGTAATATATAGGCCTACCAACGCTATGCAAAAATGTAGTAAGTGTTTACAATTTATTAGTAAATAGTTCAATATGGTATTAAAACACGTGTTTTAATACATTCTCACACGACGAAAAAGTTGAAAACCGAAACTGCACAATAGTTAAGTTAACCTTCATCTCATTCACAATCGCATTAATGCAGAGTTTCACCGTAGTATTTTCTTTTAAATACAAGTAAAATGAATCACGAAGATATATCACTGATAATTAAGCAATACAATAAAAAAATAACAGAAGGGTTAAAAGCAATACTAAGTTATGAAAATTAAATGCTTTGTTGCAATATCAATGTTATGATAATTTTGCTGCACTGATATATCCGCCAAGTTTTCTAAGATATTTATTGAATCTTCATCTCAAGGCTCACTTAATGAATAAGTAAAAAGTGTTCGAGTGCCCTTGTTAACATTTCCATACATTAATGATTTTGAAAGTCCGCTACAATTGTGTACTTGATTCTCTCGGTGACACATATTGTACCAACAAATTCTAAGCTTAACCCATCTCAGGACGCCGTAATAGCAAATAAATTATGCTTCATACGAGTTGGTCCAATATACGCCTATTAGCCAGTGGTTGTGTAGTTGGTTCGTAATTAGCTAATTTGTTACCATATCTGTTTTGGATTATTCAAGCATTAAAAAAAATTGGCCTTTGTTCAGACGCTTACTACACACATCACCTCCACCATCATAGCTTTGATTAACTGCAGAAAATTTTCGTCCGTATGCATCAGAAACAGTGATTTCGGAGTTGGTGTAAGGATTATCTTCCTGTTGTTTTACTCCTGTAAGAAGTTAGTGAATGCGGATATAATCCCCAGCGGGAATCAGACCGAACGCCTCATATTACCTTTGAAGGATTGAACGTACATTCTAAACTTATTCTTGTTCATATACAAAAAAATCGTGTCGCTCGGCTGCCAAAATAATTTTTATTAGTCTACGAGTAAAAACACTTTCCTTTGTAATAAATACGTCACAGATATGCATGTTGTAAGTTACAAAGATAACCATGATTTTACTTCGGGCTCAAAAATTTAAACTAAGCTAATCGATTTATTCTGGCATAATAGTCATGCTGAAGTTCCTAAGTGAAAAGAAAATGCACTGAAGATAATTAAATATACTGAGATTCGAATTTGCTTGTAAACATACCTAGCTAATAAGTAATTGAAAATTAATTAAAAAATTTTCCAGCCAGGAGAAGTGACAAACGTGTACAGTTTTATCGAAGAGCATAATAACTTTTCGAGCATCCCACTAATATAATGAACAACATTCAGTTAAATTAAAACGAAAATAAGATAAAGTGAACTAAATTAGCTCGGAACTTTGGAAAAGTCTCGCAGGACGATGGCTCGACTCAAATTTGTTGGCTAATGTTATGGGGTACGCTTATATTATTTGGTTTGGTGTAGGAATGAGACAAACGTGAATTAAAAGAAGTTAATCTTGGGGTAATGTTGGTACTTTATCACAGCCATGAACGAGTCCGCTACACCGTGCGGTAACCGTTTCTGTAATAAATATAATTTAATTCAGTCATACTTAGTTTTGAATTAAATACTTATCACAAAAGTGGAGATTTTAAGCATTCTTTGGAATTAATAGCTTGGGATTGTTTTGCAAATAGGCACTGTTTCGTGATACAATGCTTTCCCTTCAGGTAATATACAGCGTATGTGTGCAAAGAATGTAAACAAATAAATGATTATCATAGGAACACTAAAAAAATATAGTTTTGGAAGCAGAAAGCAGGGTATCGGCGCCTAATACTGGAATAACAATCGCTTTTTTTAATGCAGTGGTTAAAAGACACGCCTCGTTTTGTTAACATATGCTGTGACACCCATATAACACTTAAGAAGTATTATACACAATCAACGTAAAGCCACGAAGATGTATGCCAGTCGCAAACTTATTGACCGCGGTCTGGTAGCGTGTCTGCGGAGGATGGCCCACGCGTGATGACGTCACAGCAGTGCGCTCGGGCCTTCTATCTAGTCGTTGTTGACTGCACCCACAGTAACCAATAATAACGCTTTTAATATACTAGCAGCAACCAGTAGCATTAACCAGGGGAAAACGCTGACTTTATTAGGTCCCTGCTTATGGCCCCTTACTGCACCGACCAAGACTTTACCTATTTTGAGACAGAATGAGTATACAAGGGATAATAATTTTACAGTGTTACAAAACGTAAGTTTTCTTCTTTCACACGCAACGTAAATGGTACTGTTCTGGAAATTTTGGTCATGTGTGTGCTACTTTTTAATGTTTTCCGCTTGTTATATAGTTGAGCGTAGTTCTCCATTTTAAGCATTCGCCTTCACTCTTAAAGATAACTAGTTGAGAAATCCAGTAGCTGAATTTAAACACTGTACTACTGGCACAGAAGACAAATGTAAAGAGACAAGTAAAATTCCCATTATTATATGGAGACATGTCTTATTTCCAGCAAGTGTACGTTAGCACGTTTGTCATTGGGCCATTCTTTACACGATTCACCATGGACAACTCTGCGCCAATTAGAAAAAGCTTTGCAAAATTCGCTCTATCATTTGGTAACATGCTACTCTTCACCGTCCAGTACCTACTCCAGCACAATTCACGGTTTCACTAGTTAATGAAAGTAATACGGCGTCATTTACTTGCAAGACCGCTTTACTGGAGATTGGTTGCTCAAATTTTAAACCTTTACTATAAAAGTGGCCTCGGGACGAGCCATACAAGTTGTCTGCCAATGGCCACGATCAAAATAACGGTAGAGTATCGCATGTCACCATATTATTACGCGAATATTGCAGGTCTCTACAAATGAGAGGGACACCGGAATTTGGGGCAAAGATTTTAGCTCATGCTGGACTTTAATATCCTACCGGAGGGGCGTACCAAAAAGTTTTCATATGCTTACTGGCCACGAGTCTTTACGAGAAGACCTTTTCTTGTTTGACTGGCCAATCAGAATTAGGTAAATATGATCATGTACGTCTGTTGTTGGAGAGCACACACCTTATACGCGTAACACCTGGATCAGCCACTCAAGAACGGTGACCTGAGCTAAAGTGTTATAAAATACAACTGGTCGTGAAATATTTTCTCGAAATTCTGTTGTCCTAAACAATGAATAAAGACAGGATAATGACGCGCTCCATTCTTTTGCAGTCCTTTCAGAAACGGGCTTTCTTCACATCCGTATACTTATAGGTAGGGACAGGAAGATTTCGCGAATTCATTTCGGGACAAGATAGAGGTCAAACACATATATAGTGAAGTCACCTTCGCAATTGGATCACAGTTCATTAGACCCGCCCTGCACGCCTCTGAGCCAATAGCAGACTTAAGCAAACACCTTGCGAATCCCATAAATGCCAGGTGTGGGGCAACAGCCAATAATCACACAGCTGAGACTCCAGTATGCAGAGGACTGAGGAGTCTAGCCTACAGGTCTTTGAACTCCCGAAATTTTCCTACCCCTACTTATAGGCCATTCAGGGTTACTTCACACTTTTCTGAAGTCCTGCCAAAGTTTTACCTCCGGGATATTCTTCCGCCTCATGCAAACAGAGTATAGAAAAGTACACCAAAGGGACAACGCAGCGTATTCGTGCGCACTCAGTGTAATATAATCTGGTATGCCAACTATTTCTTACAAGGCATTGCCAACATACCTATATTCTCCCTGCTTTTATCCATATTCATTATAAATACGAATACGTGTTTCTAGCGAAAATATTTATGACCATGTAGACTTCGATATCCTGCTTCCACAACCACGACTTTCTTTAGTTATTGGTACAGACAGGTGTTTTTCTAGAATATATAACAAGACCAGTTGTACTCCAAACACTTTTTTACATATGCACTTTCGCGGTTGGATGATCTTAAATGTCACGTGCTTCAAGTGAATGTCCGATAATCACGGACGTTCAGTATCGCAGTACTTTATTACGATTGGCTCAGTCAAATAAGCACATGTCTTCTCACGCAGACACACGGCCAATAACCAAAGGAAGTTGTGGTTGTGAACGTAGGGTATTGAAGTCTAGCATGGCCATGGATATTTTCGCGAAAAACACATGTCCCTAGGTATTGGCAGCGTGTCTACTCGAGAAGACATGTTATTATATGATTGGCCAAATCATAATAAAGTACTCCAAAACTGAAAGTCCATCATTCGCAGACAGACACTTGAGGCATGTGACATTAAAAATAATCCAAACAAGAAATGTGCATATGTACTAAAGTGTTTTGGAGTACAGCAGGTCTTGAAATATTTTCGCTAAAAACACTTGTCCATAGCTATATATTAAATATTATAATTTATATAAAAAATATAAGTAAATGTTTAGTTTTGTAAAATAATAAGGCACTTTTATGTAAACAGATGTATAAAAGGACTGTGATACACGGCATAATCAGTAAACAACCAAACACATCAATATCATATATGGGGTAATTTTTCAAAGGTTTGACTAAAAAAGTGTGAGTAAACTGCGAATAGACTATAAGTAGAGATGCTGGAAAATCGCAAAAAAAATTTTTGAGCCAAAATATCTTCAATGATACTCTAACAAGTTTATTCTTTCATGATTGGATGGACAATGATTTGAGTCGTCTAATTTGTTTGCAGGCCAATCACTAGAGACCTGCAAAATTCGCGTTATTTTTTGGGGATACGTTAAACTTTAAACACACGTACCTTGGCAATATGTTTGTCATTGGACCATTCTTTATTTGACACGCCCTGGATACTTCAACACCAATAAATTAGCACTGCACAATTATGTGCCCCAATCGCATGCAGTTTAGTCAAAAAGCATGAATTCTCATTTATGCAGCAACCAATCTAGAAACGATGCCGACTTCATTACAGGCGGTTCTGTAAAGTTTAGCCTGATGCTGAATAATAACGCGTATTTTGCATGTCTCTACCAATCACGAACGTGGTGTCTTATACTATCAGAATACTCGTTGGGCCAGTGAACTGGGGTAGAAATTTCATACATGCATGGCAGCCAATAAGGAAAGAAAACTGCCGGACATGCATACAGTACGCTGAATCCTAGCAAACAGCCAACATTTCCCATGATAAACCATCATCTCTAACTATAAGTACTCTGTGATGGCACTGCAAGTGCAATCTCTAGAAATGGCATTGAACAGGACTCAAGAGAAATACTGTTTCTTCCTGAACTCGACAATGTTTTGAAACAGCTGGCTCACTCACCTATGTTCTCCACTTCGCACGGCAGCACAAGTGTGTCTCCAATCACGGTTCGGTACGTATGGCCACGTGATAGGAACCTCGGAGCTCCAGCCGCCGACAGCGAGACACCTGTGGCAAAACAGGAACAACATCAAACACACCTCATCTTCAGTGAGATAAAAATAGAAATGTATATATATGTATATTTGTTCGTGTAGTAACAGAAACATATTTTCTTGCTCCAACAAAATAATTTATTGACTAACCAAAAATATTATCTTTGAAGTTTAACCATTGGCCAGCGGGTTTTCTCGGGGGTCTCCCATTTCACCCGGCCCTTCATTTCCGGTGCTGCTCCGTATTCACTTCAATCACCCTCATCGAATCTCAAGACCTCGCTGTTAAGAGCCGCCCAAATCTCTTCACTTCAATTCGAAGTTTAACCCTTTGAGGAGTACTGGTGTGGTCACCATTAGCCAAGGTTGGCAAGCGACGCTCCAGAGTCCAGGATGGTGTGACTTCGGCAGGCCAGCCCGGCTGTTTGTAAAACATCCTCCGCCAAGGAGGGTAGTGAGGCCAGGAGTGACCCTATATAAGGCTGGGGCGATGACAGCTCGTGGCCGTCTTGAGTCCAGAGGACGACAGAACGACTTCCACAGGGACCACTAGGCCAGTGGTCCTACTTCGACTCCAGCTGCTGCCACTGTCGAGGAGGTCTGCATGTTGGCGACGGCGAGCCATAGCCAGGGTAATTATAATCCCAGTAGGGCGCCCTAGGTCGTGCAGAGTTAAGATATTCGTGTAACCTATCAGACTCCCTCAGAGTCAGAAGCACATTAATTAATTGTAATTTAGATTGTGCAGTAGAGTCCTGTCATGGTACTAGATAACTGCTGAGAGATATATTGTTAATTATAATGTAACACAGAGTTCGAGTTGAGTGTAACATTGTATAGTTGCTATAATAAATGTAGTATTTTGTGACCTGATTCATCCTGAGGACAGGTCACAGCAGTATGCACATATATAACCGAGGCTACATTTATGAGAATATTTCTTTACTCTTGAAGACAACACTCACACTTTTATAATGTTATTATTTCGCTGTACTCTATCAAAATCCAAGTAAACAATTACAACTAGTCAACATTTCAGTTCGTAAGAATAAAACTGATGTTTTCAATAAATCCCCAAATGTACACAATGGATTGCATTACCTGTTACATGTGTTGCGACATATTAACTGGCACATAGTTAACGCGAACCTTCATTCGCCGACGGCCACCAATAATAAATGTTGCAGAGTACAGAAGGCGTTCCCAGTGTGGTCACGACCAATACGACAATGGTAAGTGGAAATAGAGAGACCAACACAACTGAGTATAGGCACTTCGTTTCAACCTTGTCTTCAGTGGCAAGACATGTGTACCGTCCTCAAAGGGTTAATGGCAATGGCGAGTTCATATTAATATGTTGGTGTGATTGGTCTGTGTCCATTGCAGACTATGGGACTGAATAAAATAAAAATCGCAAACGTGCAGAATTCAGCAAGATAAAAAAACGAATAAATATTTTACAACATCAAAGACAGATAATTAATAGAGACCTACCAAATTCGCGTTATTATTTCGGGACACATTAAACTTAAAACAAATGTGCCTTTACTATACGTTTTTCATTGACGACAGGCTCCTTGCACTTGCTATCGATCCAACACCATGCTCCACAGGACCTGTCCAGCGCTACACACCCCTTACCCCCGCCACCACTTCGGCCATCAGCCCAGAGTGCATGTTCTTCCTATATGTAGACTGTCGGCCTCGGCTAGCCATCCCCCTGAACCCCCACTCAAGAACGAGTCTTTGTGGACCACCTCGGAGACACTCCAACTGTCAGACACCCCTCAGACCAGCGAATTTTGAACTAACCCGAAAACATTGACCTGCTTGCAAAGTTCACCTCCCCCCTCCACCAGGAGACTTTTACTTTGGCTTGTCTGTTGACTTGTTCAGAAAGGGATCTTTAAGGCATTCTCGAATCACTGTCTTACTTCCAGCGAAATTAAATTTTGCTACCAAATTCCCGATGGTGAAATGATTTCCCTAAAGTTGAAATAAATTTTAATTCATGTAATTTATATATTTTTAAACAATAAACGTTATCCCTTTTTCCATCAAACTTATTACAATTAGTCTAGGAAACTAAATACATTTTCATGCAAGAGATATTCTCACTCGCTCATTATTATTTTTTAAGTATTGAAACAACTATGTATCTATTATTCCTCTTACACAAGTTTCAAATACCAATTTAAAACGAACTTGTTTGAAAAGAAAATGTATTTACTTTAAATCTGTTTGTAAATATTTATTCATATAGCGAGAAAACATACATATTCAATCTTTTTTAAATATTTGTGCATATTTTTATGTGTAGATTTCTCCATAAGTTTCCCAGCTGTGAATTTCGAATATAATATCTAACACAAAATGTGTATATTTAAACTTATTTTATTTAAAAATACTACATTTTCGACGAAATATTAATTATACAGCACAAATCCAACTTGGAATAACTGCAATCGAAGCTGAAACCTGTTAAACTCCAACTTTGTGTTTTAAAAACTCCAAATTAAAAGGGAAATGGCTACAATTTTTTTTAACAAAAGTTAAGTGTTTTAAAAAACATTCAATTCTGTTTTCTGAATTTCCATAAAGTATGATCGTGTTCAACGACCTGGCATCTATGTGTTGATTCCTCAGCAACAGAAGTAGTAGTAATCTCTTTTTGTGTGATAATATCATTTTATAAATTGTTCGCTGGACTTTGGCTCTTGCTGCTGTAGAAACTCAGGCCAGCTGGAAAAGTTCTTGGAGCTGTTGTGTATAGCTAAGAGGTCTTTCTACCTGCCTCTAAAAAGGTATTTATGTCAGTCCACTCTCAGTTTCCTATGTCCCCAATGCCCTATAATTTTAGCAGTGAACCGACAGAGGTTTTCTCGAGATTCTACTGTTCCCTCTCATTTAGTTTCAAATTCATTCAGATATTCCGTCCTTTTCTCCATCACTTTTGTAATTATATTTACCCTCAGCCCTTCAAATTTTGTTTTTTATTACATTTCCTTAATGGAAATTTCATAACTTAATTTATAAAAAAAATTTCTCCCTCATGAACAGCATAGCGAGAAACTTGTATTTTTCTGTGAAAGTGAGGAAACAGGTATCCTGATACCTGAGTTTAAATACAAACCAGCAGCTTACTATCAGTGCTAGACATCCACTCGTTCCATTTTAGCAAGAATTTTTGTTTCAAATTTTTCTTTAGTAGTATGAAATGTTTTATCCACTCATCATACTTAAATTATTATATATATATAATGTCACAAGGAATGACAAACTAATAAATAGCAAGTCACAATACTCTTTTTAAAATTTAAAATTTTTTATTATTTAGAAAAATTTATAAAACAGATCTTAGTTAACACTTCCAAGACAAAGACTCTACCTACATATTACACCTCAAAATCATGCAATGCATTACAAACTTTTTTCAAGATGATATCACTGAAACTGTTACAAGCCTGAGAACCAATCCTCCATCTTACATCTTAAAACTGTCAAATAATTACAACGAATCATGTCACGGCTGAAAACCATTAAACATTTTTTAGCATTTACTTGTGAAAGCCATACAAGTTTAATAACCAATACTCCAGCTTACATCTTAAAACTGTCAAATAATCACAACAAATCATGTCACAAGTGAAAACTATTAAAAATTTTTTTTACCATATACGTGTGTTAGCCACTCAAGATTAATAACCAAAACTCCATCTTACATCTTAAAACTGTCAAATAATACAACAAATCATGTCATGACTGAAAACCATTAAACTTTTTTTGCCATTTACATGTGAAACCCATACATGCTTAATAACCAATACTTAGGGACATCCGAATTTCGCGAAAACATGTCCGCACATGCTAGATTTCAACACCCTACGGATATACCAGCAGTTTTCTTTTGCTTATTAGCCTCGAGTCTTTGTGACAAGACATTTTCTTACTTGATGGGCCAATCAGAATTGCATGACTCCAATACTGTACTCTTGTGATTCGTGAGAAGGCACCTAAGACACATAACACCTAGATCGTCCAATCAAGATAGGGGATCTGAACTAAAGAGTTATGAAATACAACTGGTCATGAAATCTTTTAGCGAAATTCGGATGTTCCTACCAATACTCCATCTTACGTCTTAAAACTGTCAAATAATGATAACAAATAACCTCACAACTAAGAACCATTCAACATTATTTACAATTTAAGTGTGTCAGCCATACAAGCTTAATGACCAATACTCCATATTACATCTTAAAACTGTAAAATAATATCAAATCATGTCATGACTGAAAACCATTAAACATTTTTGTACCATTTACATGTGAAAGTCATACAAGCTTAATAATCAATAACCTGTCTTACATATTAAAACTGTAAAATAATCACAAAAAATCATGTCATGACTAAAAACCATTAAACATATTTTTTTCTACCAGTTATGCTTGAAATCATAAAATGAATTTTAATTGTTAAAACTGTTCAAAAATTCAACATCTGAAATCTTAAAATTTATTAAAATCGTCAAAACTTTTCATCATTTTTCACTTTGAATCTAAAAATTTATTAAAGTCATTACAAACTTGCCATTATTTTATGTCTGAAATCACAAAATTCTTTAAAATCATTTTTAAAAAAATTGAAATTATGAGACAACTTTATACTTTCAATTAATAAACCGTAAATTTAAAATCCTCACCATATTACAAGTGAAAATCATTAAATTCATTGTGACTCTGGGCAAGGAGTGGTAGCACCGGTAGACCTGAGTGTATTGCATAGGAACCTATGATGGACAGCCTATTAAAGGCAATTTTTACGAATATGAACTCATAAAAGTAAGTTCTCCAAATTAATATTTGATTGATAAAATCATTAAAAGGAGAAAAGACATGTCCTTGGTTCGATGTAGGGGTTTCTCAAAAGCACATGGCTCGTGGGTGAAGAATAAATATATTAAATGATTGTAAAATTATGATACTAAAAATATATATTTGTAATTATATGTTATGTGTTATTTGATTTAACAAACCTGTCATTATTAATAGTGTTTGAATGCGGAACATAATGTGCAATTAATCTGCTTGTTGAATGCATTAGTGTTTAAGTGGTAATCCACTACAATTATTTCCTTTTATTATTATTATATTTCTTGGAAAACTATTAAAAATACAAACATCTATATTTGAGTTACTCCTTATAATGGGGAATGAATATATAGTTGTCCAAAGTTATTTATTTATTCACTTCTATTTTACCAGATAAAACAAAGTCTTTTTAAGAAACTTCAAATTTTTTACAAATAATATGTATGACAAAGGAAATTTCTTATTTGTCCTTCCTTAACGATCAGATACAAAAAAAATTGAAGAGAGAGGGGAGGATGAGTGAGATAAGAGAAAACATTAGTCGATGTACTTAACAAGACTTTCATGTATTTTCCATTAAATATTCAGAATGGGTTAAAATATCCTACAAATAGTATTTGCTTTCAATGTTATTATTAGCGAAGCTAGTTATATGAAGGAAGTGAAAGTTTAACATTGGACAAAATTAAATTACTTTTCTAAAAATTTCATCAGATATTTATAAAAAGTTTTCACTTCACGATTCGAGAGTTGATAGATTTCGATAGAAAAGGCGATAAAAATATTTAACATATCAGCAAAAATTATTTGGAATCGATAAATTGCAATTCCGTAAAGACATTTACATATCTACGGATATTACTTATTTTGTTAATATAGCTTTTAAAGTTGAGGGAATATTTGTTTTAATAGTGGGAGTTGCCTAGTAAATCTTATTTCGCTGGAAGTAAGACAGGCTCTGGGCTGGAGAAAGGGTTTTCTCAATGGGTCAGTCTCCAGGTGAAAGTGAAAGTTTGTAGTGTAAAGGGCGGAGGGGAGCTAGCCAGGTATTCGTTGGTATTTTTGCAAACAAATTAACATTTTGGAAGAGTCCAACTTGGTTTCTTGAGGGTAGGTAAGCAGTTGGACACCTCTTGTGATGGACTAATAGACGTTCTGTGCTGGAGGTGGAGGAAAGGACGCATATCAGGCACAAGGAACCTGTCGTCTCGGACAAAGACGCGTTCTGGGCTGGACAGAGGGAGGGGTCGGTGGTGGGTCGCCAAGGGTGTGCAATAAGTCCTCGAGCAAACCGAAGATGCGGTCTGGTGTAGAGGAAGGGGGGTGTAGGAAGGAGTGATCAGACCATTTCTATCTGACCAGCGCCATGTTAGTTTGAGGCAAACCCTTGTTCTGGATACACGGATGCATCACTCTCTCCTATAAAGCACCTCTTCACCGGTCGCAGCATTCTGGCAGGGTCCCGTGCGACGATCGAATAGCTAGCAGAGACACGGCTAGCAGGCTTCACATCTCTTTACGCGATAGTGTCTGCTCCGGGTTTCAGCTATCACTTATAATAAATGTTTTAAGGACTTTTAATTTATCGGGGGAAAATTTTTTGTGTGTTAATCCCTACATAGTGCATCCATTATTTTTAAATAATTTTATTAGCATTTATCGTGTAAACCCCATTTCTGAGCTCGGTTGACGGAAGTTCATAGAATATTTTCAACTCGTGTTTGTGTTACAAAAAGCAGTGAATATCCCAGACATAACAGAAATGTGTGTTAACATCATTTAAGTCGATGTAGTATGTATGTTATTTCAAATCATTTTTCTTCGAGGAAGTTAGAGTACTTGGTAAAATATACACTACGTTTCTATAAAGCTTTGCTGGATTAAGTCCTTCTTCATGTCGTGATGAAATTTAATTTTCCCAGGGAGGTGAAACTTGTGTTAAAATTCTAGGTAAGCATTTTTAAAAAGTTCATGAGAAACGTTCAGGAAGATGTGATTTAATTGTTCGTGGATAGTAACTCATTAAAAGTAGGGAAAAAGGTTCTTTAATGCATTAAGTGTGTCGTACTCAAAGTAAGCCGATGCACACACAGGTGCTGTTTAATCTCAACACCTCGTTCAGCTTATAAGTCTATGTAAGTGGTATATCCAAGACAGTGCTGCAGTGACCTCCCGAGCGAATGGACGTATATTAAAATCACTAACTGTTAACTGTGAATTTCGTTAAACATTTTGTTTTTTTATGCATGTTAATAAATTTATTTATTTTTTAATAATCGTCATTTAACATGTGGATTCTATTTCAGAAGTTAATCTATGAGTGTTAACTATGGGATTTGCTAAACTTTTATTGTTATAGGTCGCCTGCCAAGTGGTGCTCGAAACAGCTTATAGGAGTCCACAAATCCTATACTGACATCATTCATTCACCGGTCTCACAGGTGGATGGACATGTTTTAAAATTATGTCAGGTGCGTATAGAACTCTGAGGTGTCATGTAGTGTAATTTGTTATGTGTTTTCAAATACGCTGTTGTGTTTAGAAAGACTGTCATTTAATTAAAGTAATTGTATATTGATAGGGACATTTTTGCTTCGTTGTAGATCATTACTTCATTTTCTTTATGACATCTGGAGACACGTAGTTGTGTATATTTGAAATTTGTATTTCCATTGATTTCTCTTCTGTGTAACATCACCACTGTTATTCATTTGGAATAATGCACTACTTAAATACTATTTTTCAAAGTCGCCTATCTCTCAACACTGTCTATGACCAATATCCCCCCCACAAACAACAAAAAAAACACTTATGACACTCTTGCATAAAACTCAACACACACACACCCCTTCCCCAACACAGACACACCTCAGTGGAGTGCTAGAGCTCAGAGGGTGAACATCGCTCCGCTATATATACCTCTTCCCCAACACACTACACATCAGTACAGTGACAGAGCTCTAAGGGTGAGGGTGTAACAGAGCTGCTTCCCACCCCAAAAAATTAAGAAAGATAAATTAATAAAGTGCTTTTGCACACTCTTACACCAAACTACAACACAAAAAAGCCATCAAAGTAATTTGATCAAACTTTTTTCATCAAAAAAATGTTATCAAATTTCTTTGATCACATTTCATCGGATTAAGATAGGATTAAGAATTAATCCCTTTTGATATAATTTTGATATAAAATCGATAAATCTATTAATCAAAAGTGGCCTGAAACCGGCACGTCCCTACTGCTGGTGATGTCAGTATTGGTGCAAGCTTCTGGACTTGCATGGAAAGATCATGATTTCACATATTTTGTAACATACCAGACGTGAACGGGTACACTCTAAAAATTTTTTGTACTTTTACAAGAAGAATATTTGGAAACCCAGTTGCCAAGAAAATCCTTTGTTTAAATACAAACAGTTTTCATGTCAAATCTGGAAAACGTATATTTATAATACTACATAAGATAGCCTAATATTACAACTTACATTTCTGAGTCTAGATAAAAATATCATTTCTTCTAAAAAACAAATGTCATGAATTAATAACAGAGAATTACTAAAATAAATATTTCGAGAAAAAAAAAAAACCGCCTGCATGGAGACTAGAACCTACGCCCCTTGCATTAATAGCATGCAACCTTAAATACAAGTCCAACTTGACTTACGAGTTGAAGACTAATTTTTGCATTAAATATATCTGCAAAGAAATACAAAATATTAAGGAAGCTACTTGATTTAAAAGGATACATTTATTTCATTTTAAAGGGTTAGACTTGTTTTAAGTGATTTAACCTATTCAAACTCGCAATACATTTCTAATACACACATACATTTATTTTTGCACACAACTACACTTTACATCACCCGTAGGTAGAAAGACCTGCAAGACTCGCGTTATCATTTGGGGACAAGCTAAACCTTAAACATGTGCAGCTTTGCGATAAGTTTCACATTTGACGATACGTCATCTAACACACCCTGGTTAAGTCTGCGCCAATAAATAAACAGTTCACAATTGTGTACCCCAATCACATGCGAGTCAGTAAGAAAGGGCGTGGTGTCACTTCTATGCAGCAGTCAATGGAGAATCGACGCCGTCTCCGGTATATACAGCGCTATTGAGTGCAGCGCGATGCTTGCATGTGTCTACCCAAAGGGTTTGCACAAACAGCTATATACAGTTTTAAGTTGCGGAGTGTCCGCCATTTTCCTGCTGTAAGCTCGTGGACACGGGTCAGTAGAGTATAAACATTTCTTGAAGTATATTACAAACACGGCCCGTGTAGTTTTACAAGAGAAATATTTGTACTGTTACAAGCATTTGTAAATTTACGAACAATTTCTCAGTAAAAATTGCAAATATTTTTTTTAACAGTGTATACTCTGGATAGTGTGTTTAGAGGTAGATTTCAACTGGAGTAATTTCCCACTTCTAGCGTTGTGCAGCTGGCAATTTCCAAAACTTATCACGCGCTGGCAGTTCCTCGTTGCTACGTGTCGGGGACAAGATCTGCCGCCGGCGAGGAACAGCTTGTTCGCAGAAACTTCGTAACTTCGCTACCACGTGCCGCCGAAAATGTGCGATGCGTTGAGACCTGAAGAGTTTGCGGATTCATTTTGTGACAAGCTGGAATTTAAATCACGTGTGTTTATGTAACGTTAGCCATTGGTCTACGCGGTGTTTGGCACCTCCTGGAGAACGCCGACCCAATCTTTCGCCTGCCTCTATGACAGTAGACACCCAATGTACAGTTGACATCGGCATATTTGTACATAAGACTGCAGAGTCTAGCCTGCAGGTAATGGAACGCGCGAATTTTTCCAAGTTTCTATTGATTGGCTGATCTAGGTGTTACGCATCTAAGGTATGTGTGCTCGCGAATCACGAGCGTACATTATCGGAGTTATCTAATTATGATTGGCCAGTCGAGTAAGAAAATGTCTTCTCATGAAGACTCATGGCCAACAAGCAAATGAAAACCGCTGGTACGCCTGTAGGCTATTGAAATCTAGAACGTGCAGAAATCTATTCGTAAAATTTGTGTCCTCCTGGTAATGAGTAAACCATTCTCACTCTTCCCTAATATTTCGACAATTTTTAAGTTTATGCGTCAATAATTCACTTTAAACTGTAGTTAAATATTACAACACACAATAAATGTAGCTTAAGAAAAAAACTTTAAGGCATTCTCAAAATATTTATGTTTATGGCCGGTTAATTAAAAATCCATACAATTAGTGTGTACAGAAAACTTAGAATTTTAAATCTTATATAGACATAGGTAAGGATAGGAAAAATTCGCGAGTTAACTGACCTGTAGGTTAGACTCCACAGTCCTGTGTACACTCGAGCCTCAGATGTTTGTTCATTGGCTGCTGCCCCATAGAGTAGCCAGTGTTACTCCACACCTGGCAGTACGATACTCCCTACTTGTTTCCTTGCAAGTCTGCTATTGGCTCAGAGTCGTCCAGGACGTGTATATATAAACTGCGATCCAATGGCAGAGTCAACTTCAGTGTACCCGTGTTTGAGGTCTATCTTGTCCTGAAATGAACTCGCGAAATGCCCCTATCCCTACACATAGGGACACCCGAATTTTGCGAATAAATTTCCGCCCATGCTATAGTTCAATAACCTACGCGCGTACCAGCAGTTTTCCTTGGCTTATTTGCCGTGAGTCTTCGTCAGAAGACATTTTCTTACTTGACGGGCCAATGGGAATTAAGTTACTCCTATACTGTACGGCTGTGATTAGCGGGAATACACCTAAGACGCGTAACACCTAGATCATCCAATCAAGAAAGGGGATCTTAGCTAAGGTGTTATGAAATACAACTGGTCTTGAAATATTTTCACGAAATTCGGGTGTCGCTACATATAGGCTACTTAAATAGAGTAAAAAATATTAAAAAAAAAAAAAACACTCAAAATTGTTGTTAATAATATTTGTGTCTTATTTCTTAGCTTTACATACTTAACTTACTTTTGCATAAAATTAATGTTATCGCAAGTTACTACAACTGTTCAAGTAATTACCTAAACTTCTCCTACGGTATTGTAACATTTGACAATATATCATTTCCTTAATGTTAAATACACCGAAAATCCTTATTTGTGAGGAAGGAATCCAGCAAGCATGTCTAAAAAAATAAAATAAAAAGGGAACACTGGCTTACATGAAAAGAAACGTAACATTCTCTTTATTATTGGTAACATGTTAGGCTTCACTGCCCTGTACATACTTGAGAGCAAAACGTGATTTCATAGGTTATTGGCAAACTATAAGTATAGGGGCACGGTTATTTGCGAAAATATTTCGAGATAAGTCATATTTCAAAAACACTGTGGTTGTTTACCTTTCTCAATTGGCCACGTTAACATGTTAGTTACTATAAGTACGCGAATCACTTTGGTTCACTGAAAAATTTTTCGAATTCTAATTGTAACGGTTAAACACAGAAACGGCGTCACGTGCAGAGGGTTACCAATAACTAAATAAAAATGTCTGTTTGTGCTTAGAGTTTTTTTGCGAAAAATCACAGGCCCTAAATATAAGTAGAGACCCCGAGAAATTCGCGGGTGCAATGACATGTAGGCTAGACTTCACAGTCTTATATACTCTCATATAGATATCAACTGTTTATTGGTTGATTGTTGTGGTAGTAAAAGGCGGTGGTTGGGCGCACAATTTCTTGCATGTTTGTTATTGGCTCATTAATTTTCAGGAGGAGTCAAACAACACGTCGACCAATTACAAACGTAACATGAACGTGCATATGTGTCATTTCCAGCTTGTCTAGAAATGAAGCTCGCGAATTTCTCGGGTCTCTAACTATAAGGCGTCGTTTACCTGTGTGACCTCTGAACTGTAGATTGGTTTAGCTGCCTTTGTTCCTCCACTAATGGCTAAAAGTATCCCTGGGGCGAGCCACACAAGTTGTCTGCCAATGCCAAAAGTCAAAAGATCACACAACGTCTTTGAATTTAGTCTGGCGCCGAATAACAACACGAATTTTTCGGGTCTCTATTTATTGGCTAGAATAATAATCAGATTTGTCACAAGTTTCAGTAAATAATTTGGGATAAATTGTATAAAAATAATTGCTACTTAACAACAATGATGCCAGATGACTAAATATTCATATCTGAAAAGAATAATGACGATGATTTTCGATTGTTATATATATATATATTTTTTGGAAATAAAATAACTTCCCGGTTTGAAATTTGCATTCTCTTCGGCTTCATTACAGGCGACGCGCAGAGGATTTGTTCATTATTCATCCCGATCTTAACGTAACCACTTTATACAGACTGTTACTTCGTTCTTCGGTTTCCTCTTAATTTCCTGCTTGAAACCCGAGAGACATTATAAAGACGTATATATTGTCTGCGATGCCGGATGGAAAGGAAATTATTTACATTATTCACTTTAGATACATTAATTACAATAATAAATCATTTCCTTCCAAATGGCATCGCAGTGGTGTTACAGAAGGCCATCGATTTTTTAAGAAATTATTTTCTCACGCACGTCATATTGACCTTATTTAGTAGGTACTTAAAAGCATGTATCATAAAAATTTATAAATGCATGTTAAACCGGAAAATTTCATATGTGTATACTTTTAAAATATACGAAATGTTTTTTTTTTTTTTTTAACTTGCGTAACTCATTTCCTTAATCTGAAATTGGGGCCTCGGTGACCGAGCGGTTAGCCCGCTCGCCTCCCACCAAGGCGAACCGGGTTCAATCCCCGACCGGGTCACCGGACCTTCGCATGGGGGAATCGTGCAGGATGACGCCAATGGTCGGCGGGTTTTCTCGGGGATCTCCCGTTTCCCCCAGCCCCTTCATTCCGACGCTCCTCCATACTCACCTCAACCACCCGCATCGGCTCTCAAGACCTCGCTGCTAAGAGCCGCCCAGATCTCTTCACCCACTCTTCACTCATTCATCTGAAATTATAAGTTACTATTCCTATGTCACGGTTGCAGATTTTTTTACCATACTTACCGTTTGCAATTATTAGCAGGGCCTATTTAACAGAGCAAATATATATCTCGTCATGGGTTTTAGTGTTCTAAAATCAGACTGATGTATTTATTTATTTAAAATTCAAGGTGAAATCTGTGTAAGAACGTATTTTAGTCTCCGATTCATAACAAGCTAAATCAGGAAAAATAAAAATTATTCAACAATATGGAATCATGAGTTCGCTTAAAACGCAGGTAACTGGCCATCAACCCAAAAAACTTTTTCCGTGACTGTGCACGCCAAAGATTGAGCGAAGAGATTTGGACGGCTCTTAACATCGACGTCTTGAGAGCCGATGAGGGTGATTGAGGTGAGTATTGTGCGTCGCCGGAATGAAAGGGAAGGGGGAAATGGGAGATCCCCGAGAAAACTCCGGAGTGAACCGGCTAGGGGTTGAGCCTGGCTAGCCTTGGTGGGAGGCGAGCAGTCTAACCGCTCAGCCACCGTGGCCCCTGCAGAAAAAAATGGTATGAAGCCCAAACGGCGACTGTTCAAGGCCAGCTCCGGACACTTTCGTTGCTGCTTATCGTCTCGTTAGTCACTGTGTAATCTATTTCATTTTTCGTATCGCTCACTGTGAAACTAGATTATAATTATTTTAAAAGCTGTTCACGATAAAGTGAGCACTTTAGAAATTAACCTTAGAAAAAGTCACTGCCCCTGAATGTATATATTTTAATGGGCGCACTGAGTGACATTCGCCCAGTAAAGTTGCTAACGATGGATGGATTGTAGTTCCACATATTAACGTCGAATAAAATGTGTTAGGCAACCATTTGTGATAAATGGGGAAAAAAAATTTCACTGTCTGTTTTTTTTTTTTTTTTTTTTTTAATGCACCGAAGTGTAAAAATGAGGAGATTTGTAAAGTACTTATTTTCTTAACAATTTCACAATTTCATTTGACCGACACATTAATAAAGTGATGAAGCCCATGGCAATGATAATTTTACATAAGACGGAAGAACGCACAGCGTGTATACATATAGAATTTAATCAGGGCTTTCAAAAGTGCTCATTGTACCGTGAACAGCCTATAGGTATTACGCGAGTCAGTACATTGATTTATTTGTTCTGTATTTCCATATACGTTTCATCCCTAGGCAGAACTCTCGGTGGACATATTGGAAACAACTTCTAATTAGCGAAACTTACGGCACTTGGGTAGAAATTGTATCTGGTTTGATCATTTCCTTTAATTGTGAAACCATGAAATAATACCTGTAACATTAGTACGATGAATAATAGTAGGCATAATAAGATTTCCAGCGCAATGTCTCTACACATTTCACGCTACAATGCGCTAGCGACATTGGTTTCTATGCGTGTCACCAAGATAAATTAACACTAGTCGTGTGTCAACTGTTTTGACTTCTGTTGTGATTGTGATATTTTTATAACAATTATCATGCTCTTCAGCGAGAACCATAATGACTGAATTTCATTTACGCTTCGTTAAATTTCCTTTCATTATTTTTTTTTTTTTGGTTTCGATAAATTGTTTACTTATGGTAACGTTTATTCTGTTTATGTATTGTAAAAAAAATGAATTTGTCTTATCGGTTTATTGGTTGGGTTTATTAGTATTTTACAACTTATACGTTCTTTGTGTCATTTTTTTATTGCTTAAAATCGTATAATTAAATAGAATCGAGAATGTTTTGTATATTTATGAGCTTCATGGATTTTGCCAAATGGCCTGTTGTGGCCAAAGGATTTCACCACCTCGTCTGCCTTCCTGGATCTTGTCTTTCTTTTGGCCCATACTTCCTGGTAATTTTAGGAAATTATTTTCTTCCTTTTTGCTGACGTGTACAGTCCATCGTTAATTGTTAGGGACATTCAATTTCCACGAAAAAAATTTCGTGAGCTATTGTGTTTCGTAATACTTTATCTCAGATCCACTTTCGTGATTGGATGATGTCCGTGTTATTCGTTTTAGGTGTCTGCCCGGGACTCACAGACGTACATTATCAGAGTTACCTCATTCTGATTGGCCATTCAAGTAAGGAAATTTCTTCTCACAAAGATACGCTGCCAATAAGCATAAGAATACTGCTGATACGCCCGTATAGAGTATTGAAATGCAGCATGTGCTTAAATCTTTTCACGAAATTCAGTTGTCCCTACTCATTGTACTTATTATCTTGTGTTAGTATCTGTACAAACTCCAATTCCTCTCTTATAGTTTGTTTCACAGCAGATCCATGCTCGATATATAACGGGAATATATTTTTTTACTTCATTAATACTTAATAAACCAAGTAGGTCCTCTGAACACATGACCGACGAAAACACGAAAACCAAATGTCCTGGTGTTAGCCTTGATGTAGATTTATCCAGTCGCTGATTACCTGCGTGTGGCTGTGGGAGCAGACCTTGTGCATGATTGGTTCCCAAGTGATGTGCGTTGCTCTCTATTGGTTTGGCTGTTGTCGGGCAGGTTCTTCTTCGGGAGCTTATTGGCAGCTTACCCACACACCTTGTCAGAGCACGAGGTGTTTTTTTTTTTTTTTGTGTAGAGCCGCGTGGTCACAGAATTCTTAAGAATACAGGAGAAGAAAAATGTGTCGTGTATGTGGCGAACTCCAGCTTAAGACCACAGAACAATTATGTATGGCTAGGGCGACATGTATTTTCGCGGGTTCACTTGGCAACAAGGTAGACTCAATGACACTAGGTGTTCTCGAGATTTAGTTAGTTGTTCATTGGCTGTCGCTCCAGACCAATTAGCACGGCGTTCTGTCTTTGGTTCCCTTGCAGGTTCGTTATTGGGGGAAAGCCGTCCGGGGCGTGTTTCACGCGCTGTAGTCCAATAAGAACCCAATATGAAATGTACATGTGATTGAAGTATAACTTGTCCTCCAATGTATTCACACAATTTCTGGGTCTCTGTTTATTGGCCACGTGTCTTCGTGGGCGGGAAGGCAATTACTTACTTAGCTGAGTGGGTCAATCGGAATTAGGAAACGCCGGCAATGAGTGTCCGCCTGCAATAAGTCACAGTCAAAAATCATACAATCACGAAAGTGGTTTTGAGCTCTATCCACTGTAAATTGATCACTCTCTGAGGTTCTCCCGACAGGTATTAACAACTAATAAATACACCGTGTTTCATAAATACTTGAGTGATATAGGCTATTCACGGTAAAAAAGGGCACTTTTGAAATCCCTGCTTAAGATCTACTTGCATGCACGTTATGTATTCTTCCGCCTTATGTAAGATTAACATTGTCATGGGCCTCGTCACTTTATTCATGCGTTAGTCAAGTGAAACTGTGAGATTATTATAAAAGTAAGTATTTAACAAAATCTACTAATTTTTACACTTAGATGCATTAAAAATAACCATAAACTGAAATAAATTATTCAAGTTATTAGAAATGGTTGCCTAACACTTTTTATTCGACGTTAAAATATGGAACTACTTCCCATCTATCGTTACCAACTTAACTGGGTGCATGTCATTCAAAGCGCCCGCTAAAATATACGCAGGTAGGGGCAGTGACTTTATTCAAAGGTTGTTTTCAAAAGTACTCTCTTTATCGTGAACAGCGTTTAACATAAATTTATTGCAATTAAACCACGTGACACATATTAATGGCAACAGTGCAGAATGATCGAGGAACACAAACAATGTGTGTGTGTGTGTGTGTGTTGTAATACGCCATGATTTCGCAGTCCTACCGTAAGGCGTCGCTCATAATGACGCCCGAGTGTTGTTCAGTTGACATTCCTTAGTGTTATGTAATGGCTGCTATTCGTGTATACACGTGTTGAGAAATCCTTATTTTTTTTATCTCACACTACGAAGTTAGCCCCCAAAATCACTGGGCCTCACGCCTGTGACCTGTTTTGTGGGGATACATCGAAGACAGGTTACACGACCCGCCGTTGCTGCATAATATCGCATACCTAAGATAGGGGATCGTCGCAGCTGTAAGCACTATAGACATGCCCATGCTGAAGCGCACTGCAAGAAATGGGAAAACTACCTGACAAGTGTAAATTATAGACACGTGCAAAATTCACGTTATTATTTGGGGACATGTTAAGCTTGAAACACGTGTACCTTTGCAATACGTTTGCCATTGGACCATATGTTATGTGACACACCCTGGGTAACTGTGCACCAATAAAGGAACATTTCACAATTGTGTGCCCCAATCACGTTTAGTTCAGTCAGAGAGGGAGTGTCTTCAAATCTGTGCAGCAGCCAATGGAGAAACGACGCCGGCTCTTGTGCATACAGTACTGTGGGGTTCAGCCTGATGCCAAATAATAATGCGAATTTTGCATGTCCCTAGTAATGTAATATTCGCAAATTTGTGTGGGAATGATTGTTTACCTTACGGGTAAGGTAAAATTACCGCACTCTGGAGTAAAATTCACGTACATGGTAGTGGAAAATCCCATACATGGATGGGAAAATTACCTTATGATGTGTGGACCTCCTCGTCCATTTGTAACTGTTTGATTATTCCATTTAATATATTTTTACCTTAAAATTAATTTTTGTTGTTTAGTTATACAAGCTGTCCAACATGGCACTTTACAAGTAAGGTCACTATGGAGTAGAATTCACGTACATAGCGGTGGAAAATCCCATAAATGGATGGGAAAATTACCTTATGACTGGTGCATCTCTTCAGCATTGTTTAAACAGCTAAGTGGGAGGACGGGTGGAAGAAACAATCTTTTAACACGCATATATATTCAGTAATGCTGTCACGTTGTCATCGTGATGTAATGCATAGCGCATCGGCCTATCGTGATAGAGCATGTAGGTTCGCGCCCACCCACCAGAAGATGTCGAGGATTCTAGTATTGAGGTTTCGGTTACTATTCGTCAGGAGATAGAGGTAACAAAAATGTGCACAATACTAATACTCCGGGTAGTTTTTTAATATAATTTTATTAGATAATATAGTTAATATTCCCTTACTTCCTTGGGATTTTCCGTTACTTGAATGGGATTTTCCCCCACTTTCGTCAGGTACTTTTTCCTTACGATTAGGGAATAGTACTTTACTTTTTATGTAAATTTACTCTACATTTAAGGGGTAATTTAACATACATGTAAGGGAATTTTACCTCAGTGTGACAAGAGCAATACTATCGTGTGACATACATTGAACATTTATAGTTGTCACAAATACTATTTTGAGTTCCACACATTGAACATTTATAGTTGTCACGAATACTCTTTTGAGTTCCACGTTCATTATACATAAGAGATGATGGTTTATCGCGAAAAAAGCTGAATGTTTGCTAAGATTCAACGTATTGTACACACGTCAGGAAGTTTCCTTTCCTTATTACCTGTCAGGCATGTAATGAAGATACTACCCCATTTCACTCGGCCAGTGAGGACTCTGATACTATAAGGCAGAACGTTCGTAACTGGTCTGCAAACAACTTAGAGAACTCAAAATCGCGTTTATCCAGTCATGAAATAATAAACTAAGTATAGAGTGTTATAGAAGATATGCCGGCAAAAAAATTTTCTTTCGCACTTTTTCATCATCTCTAATTATACAACGTTTTCATTACTGTAATTTCAATTCTTCCGTTGCAATAAAATTATGTAATTCCTCGAATCTTTATGAAACAACCTGTATATTTTATCGCAGCTCAGATGCTACCTTTTGGAAGTGGTGAAATGTAAGTATGCATTATTCTTATTGGTCACATGCAATGTTTATATTAATAAGTGGAGGAAAGAAGAAATTGGTTGAAAGGAAAAATCTAGCAGAGGCTCACTTTACCGTGAATGCAGAGAAGTCAAATGCCGTAGCGGATAACTTTGATGAGGGTGTATAGTATATTAGCGGTATCTTCACACACGGTGAATCAAACCTTCGAAAAAAATTCACCCCATGTATGACGTGGTTGGTTGTTTCATAAATACGTCATATATCGCCAGCGTCCTATACTTCTGTTAACATAAAAGTATCTTATTTTTGGTTAAATTTAACTTTTACTTATATCTTAGATGTAAATTATTATGTTTCATTTATTGTTAATATGAATAAAAACTGAGATAAAATGGATGTGTTGATAACGCTTAGTAATAAAAAGGTTATCGTGCAAATATTATGAAAATGTGAGCGCAATGATGTGATGTGCTGTACCTATGGTGTAAGCTTTTAGATTTAGTTTATGTTGGTTTGCATGAGGCTGTGCCATTTGAAGGCATCGCTTACTTTTAACCATGTGTTTATTTTTTAACCTTTGTGTCCTCTTTCAGGGGGTAGTTTGGTCTCCATGGCAAAGCCACTTGTTTTCTTTTCCAGCTCCTAGTTTTGTCAGTTGCATACTTTTGTGTAAAAGCAAGGTTAGATAATGTCTTAGTCACTGTTTCTGTAATTTTGATTATTCAACTAAGAATGTTACAAGATTTCGTTACTTTTTCATTTTGAAATTTACCGGTAACCAGTTGCTCTGATCAGTTTAAGCTGTTGTGTCAACCGATTTAAATATGTCTAGTTAAAGGAATTGTTAATTTTGTAATGAAATATCCTGTATTTGGTTTGTGAATTTCTTTTCTATCGGTGTAATTTTATTAAAGTAAATATACCATTAATGTAAAATACCGCATAACGAAAAAGGATAGTATCACTAATTTTCTGTCAAGCGACTTGATACCTGCGATAGTCAACGGTATATTTGGAACACACCCTACAGCTTTCCCCTTGCTTGCTGTTCGGTAGGAAAATGCAGTTTTAAAGCCATTTGACTACCTTGCTGCCGAGGTATAGCAAATTTTCTTCGAAGTCGCCTTGCGTCTTCTTGATGATTGTTTCATGATGAAGTAACACCTATGCCGGCGTTGCCAAGGGAGAAGTCCGGAAGATGGGCCTCATCTCAGGAAAGTCCAGCGTTTTCTTTCCCATCATTTCCGGCATGTGCATCAATCTTACAAATATACAGCAATCCAGTCCCCATTTATTGTTATTTTGGACTCACTCAATTATTAAATAAAAGTAACATATTAATTTTTTGAATGACTAGACATATTTTGTAATTCTGAACTTTTAGTTTTCTTTACAGTGAGATGCCTACAAAATTAAGGATCATTTATTAAAAAAAAAAAAAATTTACTACAAAAGTTTGTTGTTGACAAATACCAAACATATTTTATAGAAATATTTTCTTTGATGCTGTTACTGTCGAACATTTTCAATATTTTGTTATTGTCATGTTGTTTCACCTCCATTAACAAAATGTTTGGTCACACGAATGTAAATTCTCCTTGCTCTTTTTACTATTAATCGCATTTTGCTTTAATGCTGTATGTAATTACTTAATGCTGTATGTAATTACTAAATGACCCGCGTGACTTCGTTCGCATGACATATAGGACTGCGGCCTCACTTGATATATAACTATATACTGTGGCCCCACTATCGGGTTCTCTAGCCACTGAGCTACTGCTGCCCCAATATCGGGTTCTCTAGCCACTGAGCTACTGCTGCCCCACTATCGGGCTCTCTAGCCACTGAGCTACTGCTGCCCCACTATTGGGTTCTCTAGTCACTGAGCTACTGCTGCCCCACTATCGGGTTCTCTAGCCACTGAGCTACTGCTGCCCCACTATCGGGCTCTCTAGCCACTGAGCTACTGCTGCCCCAATATCGGGTTCTCTAGCCACTGAGCTACTGCTGCCCCACTATCGGGCTCTCTAGCCACTGAGCTACTGCTGCCCCACTATTGGGTTCTCTAGTCACTGAGCTACTGCTGCCCCACTATCGGGTTCTCTAGCCACTGAGCTACTGCTGCCCCACTATCGGGCTCTCTAGCCACTGAGCTACTGCTGCCCCACTATTGGGTTCTCTAGTCACTGAGCTACTGCTGCCCCACTATCGGGTTCTCTAGCCACTGAGCTACTGCAGCCCCACTATTGGGTTCTCTAGCCACTGAGCTACTGCTGCCTCACTATCGGGTTCTCTAGCCACTGAGCTACTGCTGCCCCACTATTGGGCTCTCTAGCCACTAAACTACTGCTGCCCCACTATTGGGTTCTCTAGTCACTGAGCTACTGCTGCCCCACTATCGGGTTCTCTAGCCACTGAGCTACTGCTGCCCCACTATCGGGCTCTCTAGCCACTGAGCTACTGCTGCCCCACTATTGGGTTCTCTAGTCACTGAGCTACTGCTGCCCCACTATCGGGTTCTCTAGCCACTGAGCTACTGCTGCCCCAATATCGGGTTCTCTAGCCACTGAGCTACTGCTGCCCCACTATCGGGTTCTCTAGCCACTGAGCTACTGCTGCCCCACTATTGGGGTATCTAGCCACTGAAGTACTGCGTCTCTTGGGAAGGAATGGAAGATAGCCCATAGACAAAAAGAAAGGAGACATGGCGGAACTTTTTTTTAACAATGCTTTTTTATGCAGTAAAATTACAATAAGAATTTTCCTGAAGGAAATTAGATAGTTTTCCGGGATAAAAATTAGCCTAACTCACTCTCCGACCTTCCAAATATATCTGTGCAAAATCACGTCGATCCGTTGCTCCGTTTTGACGTGAAAGAAGGACAAACAAACAAACAGACAAATACACTTTCCCATTTATATAATAGTAAGGGTTATTATTATGTATGTGTAAGGGTGCGAGAATAGGAATTATGGCTCTGCCTCTTTGTTATAGCGGGTCAAAACGACACAATTAGGTCATTCGGAGTATCCTCTCCAGCGCCACTCGTGATAGGCTTGGCGGAGCAACGAACACCGATATCCTGCTGGTGTCTGGAGTGCCTGTGTCCAGGATCGTTGACAAGATCTGCGGCGCAGAACTACTTGCGGCATGCTCGCGGTTATTTACCACGAAGTTTCGACCCTGCTACAAGGCGCAGGAATATCCTGCTCTCTGATTGGCCACGCGAAGCTCTTGGAGCGGGCCTTGCGTCTTGACTGGCTACCTGATGCGTTGCGGACGCACCGAGAGAAAAACCGAACAAAATATTTGTTTTGTATGGGACCAAATATATATTCAGTTGCCTTAACAAAGTATACTGTTAAGCAAACAAAATTTTAAAAACACAGAATTACTTTTGTTGGTCTAACAAAATATATGTTTGAATAAACAAAATCTCTGTGTCTGTCCAAAAAAATAATTAGACTGTCAACTAAATATTTGGTCGAATCAACTGTATACATTTGTTTGGCCACTCATTTGACTGCCTTCGTTCGAAAATACAACTCGAGAGTTTGTTTGTATTTTTTGTGACAATTAAGGTAGTATAGACTATTCGCCTTATAGTGAGCACTTTTTAAGGCCCTCCAAACAGGCATTAACCACTAATAAAAACAACTTATTGCAGCCTTAGGCGTTAACTTTTGAGAGTGGTGACATGTATGCACTGTGTTTATTGGCCGCATTGCAATATTTATATAAAAATGCAGCATGATGATAGAAATTGGGCGAAAGTAAAAATTTAGAAGGGCCTTAAAAAGTGCTCACTTTACCGTGAACAGCTTATAACCGTGTTTTTTTAAATGCATCTATTGATTCCTAATAATCGCATAAACACATTAATAAAACAATGCAACAAGAAACTGACAAGTAAAGCTGTAAAAATTGAAATATTTGTTTCCACACGTTGCCCAATACTTGCAGTATATCTATTTAAAAGCTTTCCGGCGTCATCAGTTTTCACATAAGCTGGGATTACTCAGGCGCATCGATTGGACGCAGGTGATCTAGGTTCGAAGCTCGGTCGAACTCGTAAATCTGTTTGATATCGGCCCAAACTGTTTAATGTACGTGTAGATAAACAGACCTTTAGCGGCACCAAACAAATTTTGTGTCGGCAACAAAATATTTAGTTGCCCCTACACAAACAAATAACTTGGTTGCCGCAAACAAACCTTGTTCGATTCAACAAAACCTTCTCCTCAGTGTGGTTCCTTAGTGGCTGAGCTGTCGGTTGGCGAGTGAGTTACCGGTCGCTGATTGGCGAACGGCCGTCCCGACACGTTGTTGGCCAGCGGCGCCGTATTGCCGCCATTTCGCCTCTGTAACCTTCTGTACTCTGCGTCCGCGGTGTGACGCGCACTAGGCGTCGAACGAACCCCTTCTGGAAATTTCGAGAAACTCGTGGGCGCGTCGGGGTGAAGAGATGCCGTGTTCTCGGGTGGCGAATTGAAAAGCTTGCTAAGGGCTGGATCGTTATGAGACACTCTCCCCGGGGGGTAGTTATTTCGTCAGTAGGGGGTGGGTGCTGGTGGCAGGGGGAGGGGCGCCCTTACAAAGCTCACGCGTCCGACCAGGTCACGCTTCGTCATCGCGACTTGTTTATTGAAAAATGCCGTGACTGGGGCGTTGGCGTGCAGGGCTTGGCGGCGGGTGGCCCGCCATTAGCGACATGCATGGCTCCACTGAAACACCCCTCCACCCCTCCATCAACCCTAGACCACTTACCCGCTGGCAACACCGTAGAGAGACCAGACGCTCGGGTTGGTACGAGGGTTCTGCCGCGTTTTCTGGAATTCACATTAACGGATCCACCACAGGCGAATATGCCTGGCTTGCATCGGTGTACACCGATTGGGAGAATTTCCGAACGTCAGGTTCTTGATAACCTTTTTTTTTTTATGTGAAAAATTTCGCTGATTTTAAGTGGAACCTTTTTCACTGCGAATCAGTGGTTTATCACTGATTCGAATTTAGAGTGTAATGCACGCGAAATAACTTTAAAACTAGGGATAGGATAAATTCGTGACTTCATTTCAGGACAAGATAGATTTAAAAAACGTGTACACTGAAGTCACCTTTGCAATTGGATCAGAGGTTATTAGACACGTCCTGGACGACTCTGAACCAATAGTCGACTTGCAAGGGAACAAGAAGCGAATCCCGTATTGTCAAATGTGGGGGTAACACTGGGGAAACAGCCAATGGGGAAACATCGGAAGTTGGACTTCACAAATTAGTGTGTAGTCTCGCCTACAGGTCATTGAACTCGCGAAATTCTCCTATCCCTATTTATAACATATGTCATACCTCACTGAGAAAACAGTTCTGTTGTATCAAACAAAGTTGGCTGGGCCCAAAACAAATTAATTGTTTGTATAGGAGGAATGAAATATTTTGTTTTTGAAACCAAAAAATATGTGGTTCTTATTTAATTGCTCCAAACTTTTTTTTTTGGACTTTATGCACGTTTAACAATTTCGGTTAATATAATGAAAGCTAGAAGCCCAGCCGTAACTCTAACATATAGCAGCTGTGCCTTAGCAACCACAGCTAAAGTAGCAATGGCTTAAGTGGGAAATACTGGACAAGGTGAGCAAATAAATATGTCGAGTTTTTAAAAGCTTTACTTTATAATTTCCAGTTCAACTTATTTTACTGGGGTGTTAATTCCATTATTAAGCATCAACTAAGTTAACTAGCAAACACTGTGGTAGTAACAGTGACAAAAAATACAAACAAACTCTCGAGCTGTATTTTCGAACGAAGGCAGTCAGATGAGTGGCCAAACAAATATATGAAGTTGAGTCAATAAAATATTTTATTTGCAGTAAATTTTTTATGGTCCAACAAGTAGGTTTGGTTTATTCAAGCATGTATTTTTTTTTAATGAACAGAATTAATTTAGTTGCTTTTCATGTTTGGTTTACTCAACAAAATATTTTGTTGGGACAGCTAATTTATTCTGTGCCTATGTATTAAACAAATATTTTTTTCGCCATTCTCTAAGCGCAGATCGAATAGCAGTGCTATCACATTTTTTCATTAACATGTTCCATATTTTTTCTTTAAATAAAAACCAAATGTTTGTGCACAGTTCGAAGCTTGCATTTTTATATATGTTGCAATTAAACTCGGCCCTTTGGCTTTCTTCGACTTTGCTTTCCACAAATGCTTTTATTGTTTAGATGTGTGTTTTCAAGGTTGTGTCCGAGAATGCATCGAATGATCCTCTGTTTTACGTTCAGCAGATCCACCGTCATTTCAGGCCGGTCGATCTCGTGGATACATCGATTCAACCGAACACGTCAAAAATAGTAGTTTCTGAATGTCCGTTGTACACCGATTGATACATCTATGAATTAAAAAAAAAAAAACGGGGCTTGTCGGGGGGTCTCGAGCACTTATAGGGTGGTGGATTGAAGTGAGGATAGATCAGAAGCGGTTCGCAAGGGTGGAGGCAACGGGAATACCCCGAGAAAACCCCGCCGCTCAACGTCCACCACACTTCCCACATGCGTGTGATCCGGCTGGGATTCGAACCCGGTTCTTCCCGGTGGGATTCGCGTAGTGTGACCACTGCGACACTGCAGCCACCATTACTTTTATTCTTGACATTACTAGCTTACCTACCAAACATACAGCAAGACCTCTGGGTCATCGCACTTGTATATTTTGTCTCAGCGCTCTTAGCCATAAGGCCTTACCACGCTTCGGCCTCCCAATAGGCGGGGGAGAGGAATCACGACCTCTCACCGCAAGGAGACCAGGATTAATGCAACCATTGGCCAGACCCAAGCCCAAGCATGGCACGTCCGCACATCCTAATCCTCTCTACCACAGAGGTTCTGATATTCTCGCACTCAGAACCCAAGCGTGTGGTCTGGCCGGGGTTCTACCCATACCCTCTAGTGCCTCTCCAGGGCACAACCGGAGCAGGTTGCCGCTCACCGCCCGGTCTTTCAGCGAGAGTGGGAATCTCTCCAGACCTCCTCCAGCATGTGGAGTCAACCACTGCCAGCACGAGTCCAGCCCTCTGATCGGTCCCCAGAGAGAACCTCCAGTGGGGCCAACCGATCGTCTCAAACAGTGGTTGCAGCTGTCACAATAACCACCACACTAGGAAAAGCATTCTCCAATTACCACCATCTTAAATTTGTGTACAATTCGGACTGATGTGAGGTCAGTCGGGATAGCTGAATTCGTAGAGCTTCGGCTAACACAGTCGAAAGTTCCCGGGTTACAACACAAGTCCAAAGTCAAATTTTTGGTGATGTAAGATAATTCTCTACAATTAAATAATTATAACTTTGTATTAATCTAGTTAAGTTTAACATGTAAAAAAGACCTGAAATTTATTATTTATATATATTTATTAATATAATTACAAAATACTTGAAATTTTGACAGTATTTGAAATTGATGTACAAAATTTAGCAATTTTAATTTTCTACTGGAAGATTAAAATTTAACATTCAAAAATCCGCGTAGAAGGATGTAAAACATGCCGCTTTTAACTGAGACAAAAAATTGCACTTTTTTTTTATCCTTACCCCCCGTGGTAATGTCCCCATCCCCCGTGGTTTGACTCCAGCCGGATACTCGGAGAATTATATTACATCGTTTGTAACACCTAAAAAAATTTTCCCCGCATAAAAGCTTTACTTTTAATTAGTTTTCACCTCGTCACCTATGTAGAGACATGAAAGATTTGCATTATTTTCTTTTTGCAGACTAAACTCCATGACGCAGTGTGCTCGTTGAACTTCTCTCATTGACCATAACCTGCGTGGCATGTCCCAGGGACGCTCTAAGCCAATAGCAAAGGCCCAACTGTTGAACAACCAATGGCCAGTGAATCGGTAACCCATGTTATTGACCCCCCCGCATAGTTGTCAGTAACCAATGGTATCACGAATCTAGTCCAAATAGGTATAGGGCAGAAACGTCTAGCATACTGCCAAAAAATTCCGCTAGTTTTGCACGTCTCTAGCTATATGCAAAGACGTGCAAAAATTCGCGTTATCTTTCGGTGACTTGATAGACTCCACTGTTCTTATATACAAGTGACCACAGTTGGTGGTTTCGTGGGCCGCCTCACTTTAATCAACGTCACGTACCTGCTGATATTCTTAAAAGAGATCGGCCACTCAGCCGTTTAACTTGTGTTATTGGTTCAAGGGTTCTCTGAGGTGTGCGAAGCATATTTTTGCCCAATGGCCGAAGTTTAACAAAGTCATAGTAACTTGGAGTTCAGTCCGTCCTTAAAAAATATGTTGTTCGCGGTAAAGAGAGCACTTTTGAGGGTGTAGTTACTTTTCCTTTCAGCAATATTTTACCCTCTAACCAACTTTAAAATTAAATATTGCCATGTAAGTAATAAACACAATGTGTATAGTCAATCGCGCTATAAAGTTAAGGTCCCAGGGTAAAATAAAACATATTTATTGACTATCATTCGAAATGAGAGAACTTTCAAAAGTGCTCGCCGTACCGTGAATAGCCTATAATAAGGCGAGTGAGTGAAGAGTTTCGGGCAACTTTTGACAGCGAGGTCTTGAGACCCGATGAAGGCGTGAGGTGAGTGTGGAGCAGCGTTAAAGTGAAAGTGTGGGGGGACGGGAGAACCTCGAGAAAACCCGGCGACCAGCGGCATGGTACGGCAGGCACGGCTCCCACATCCGAAAATCCGGGATTGATCCGGCCGAGTTTTGGAGCCGCTCAGCCACCGTGGCCCCCTATATTAACGCGAATTTTTCAGTACTCTAGATATATGACGGAAATTAGCACACCTCACCTTCGATCTGTGGTCGTCGCAATTGCTTCGAGAAAATCAGGAACAATACAAGTGTTTGCCTGGGGTGATTTTGGAGAGCCGTGGAAAACAGAAATCAATACCGTCCGTCCGGAAAATGAACTCGGGTTCTCCCTAAAGCGCATAGCCACTGCACCCTCTCATTCGGCATCTTTCATTTAAAAATTAAAAAAAAATATTGGAACCCTCTTTTTAAATATTACTATAAGCCCATCGGAAATACATACCTTACATTTACATACCTATTCGTGTGTCTCTAAATTCACATTATGAGGTACACAGATTACTTAAAAAAATGTATATCCCATTACGTACGTAGGCTATTTCCACCTGTTCGGCCACGCATACATTAGGAATTCAAGTCGAAGTAAGTCATTATTTACGCATCGATGCTGAGAAGGAAAACGTGCGACGAAAAAAAAAAAAAAAAAAAAAAAAAAAGGCTTTTAAGGGTGCATAATTTACATGCGACCTAAATTTAGCTTCCCTGTCATTCTCACAGAAAAATCCGGGCGAAATGTTACCCGAATAAAGACGAACAGGGTGCAATGCATTATCCAACACGTGTGCATCACTGAGGGTAAATCGTAGTTCACTCGGACCAAAAATGTGGTATTGACCCTAACCTACAAGATGACACCAAAAATAAAACTTCTGCATCAACTTGAACTGACTGGTGAAAATTGCACCCCACAAAAATCTTATATACTCTCATACATATATAAACTGTTTATTGGTGGATTCTTATGGTAGTAAAAGGTTGTGGTTGGGCGTACAATTTATTGCATGTTTGTTACTGGCTGATTTATTTTCAGGAGGTGTCAAACAACACGTCGGCCAATTTCAAACGTAACATGAACATTCAAGTGTATGAATTCTAATTTGTCTAGGAATGAACTCGCGAAATTCTCGGGTCTCTACACATTATTTATTGCTGCAAAGAAAACATTTTTTTAAAGAAGAACGACTGCAAAGTAGACTTGCCACAACATAATCTTTGTTTCATCTGTATGACTATGAGAACCACGCATTCGTCGTTATAATAGTAGAGGAGACGTCTTTGTGGCAATGTCAGCTACACAGTGTAAAGAGAATTTGTGATCTGAAAAATAATCTTGATTTATAAATACGAGAGTAGCAGAATACCTTTCAAAATCATAATCACTTAAACACATAGACACATCACACATCGATAACCAGGACATATCTGATATTCGAACCCACACGCCCCGTGATACTAGCCCAACACCTTTCGCCGAAAGACCACTTGTTTTCTTGTGCTGAAATTTCTCATGATAGGTAGGTTATTTCAGATAGTAACAGGAGTAAGAATATAATGTTACCTGTTGGGAAGAATTGAGTTTAGTGATACTCCCCACTGTTAAACCCCCTCCCCAAAGCATTATTGCTTTCTATGTATTTCCTCTCTCTCTCCCAATCCCTGCGACTCTCTATCTCTCTTATTTTTTCATGCTGTTTTCTGAACTCATGTCACTGACTACGAGACTATGGTTCCGGGTTCGAGTAACGATTAAGGTTTCCATTATGTGTCCAACAATTTTTGCGCGTGAGCAGACGGCGATATCCGGAACAAATGGCATACATTTGGAGTGGGAGTTTAAAAAAAAAAAAACAACACAATTTAGATGAAATATATTACTACTCAAACATTTTTACTGCATGCGTATTTATATATTAATTGTAATAACCCATATCATTATTATTCATCTACGATGGTTTATTCACGCCTTGTTTAAAAACCTGGCTTCAACTCAACATTTCTACTCTAATGAAAGGCACTTCGCTGATCTGAGGAGAATGTTACAAAGCGTCACACATTTTCTGGGGCTATAAGGTAAACATTTATTTGATAAATACTTGCGGGTTAGTGCTGTAATACGTGCGCAAGTGCTGAACTTGACATTTAGCGACGTAATAGCACTCCTTAACACTGTATAAGATCCCAGTGTTTTAATTGCAATTTACTTGTAGCCCATGTTGGAAAGCAAACTGGAATTATTCACTAAGAAGGTTCCAGACCGATCAATGCCTGCAAATACAAAAAAAAAAAAATCATCTCGTGAAATGAAAACATAACCTGCTGCTTGTGCTTGAGTACAGGAAGAGAGAGAACAAAATTACGAAGAACTTCTGTCCGATTTCGCGTGTTGCCTCAACAGACGTTATAAATTCCTGTTTAATAATGCCAACATAACTTCTTGCCGGGGAACGTTCTTTCAACATCAAATTTATTTACTTGAAAAAACTGCACGTGCCTTTCTTCACGAAGTTCTGGGTGGTAGTTCCTTGGCATGCCTCGCAAGCGGCTGATAAAACATACCAGCCAACCGTAACGAAGAAATGCCATGCTATTTATAAGCCGACTTGAGTTGTTATCCTTTATCTGCATTTCTTGTGGTAATTTTCCCTCAGTAGGTCACCGAAGAAAAGAAAATTGTTGCGTGTAAAAATACTTAAGTCCTGAAAAATTAAAACAACTGAGAAAATTTAAGTTAAAAAAGAAACACACAAATTCACCACACATTTTGTGTGTGACCACGAAATAATTCCATCACAAGTACACTAATTGTCATAAAAATTTTCTGCACCCGAAACGAAACGTGAAAACAAAGAGAGGCATTTCGGCCAACCTGAAAAGATCGATAACGTTAGTAATGAGAATGTGGTGGATCAGAGGCGGAATGAAGAAGTGGTAGGGGACCAGAGTGCTTGAAGTGAAATTCTACACGCCACGGCATCGTATGTCACGCTCCCCAACACGGGGCTTTCCACCCACCAGTTTCCCATTCGCTGGACCTCGTTGTCGAACCGTATAGGCAGTTCACGGTAAAATGAGCACTTTCGAAAGTCCTGCTTATGATCTGCATCTATGCACGTTGTGTATTCTTCCGCCGTATGTAAGGTTAACATTGTCATGGGCCTTATCACTTTATTCACGTGTCGGTCAAGTGAAACTGTAAAATTGTTGAAAAAGTAATTACTAATCTGCTCATTTTTACACTTAGATACATTTTAAAAAATCAGAAAGCAAACGAAATGATTTAAGTTATCTAAAGTGGTAACCTAACAAGTTTTATTCAACGTTAAGATAGTGAACTACTTTCAATTCCATCGTTACCAACTTTACTGGGCTCACGTCACTCAGTGCATCCGTTAAAATATATGTAGGTAACGGCAGTGACATTTTTCTATGGTAGATTTCAAAAGGGCTCACTTTATCGTGAACGGCCTTTAGTTGTAGTCTAACTGTCCCGCCATTGAACCAACTGCGAATAAAGCTACAGTTTCATTTTTACAAATATCCCTAAAACAGTTTTATTACGACATAACTAAATATTTACTTGTGACACCTGTTTTTTTTTTTTTTTTTTTTTGCGAAAACTTTACAAACTTGATAGAATTCGATATCCAACGTGCACACCTGAAAATGCATTTGGTTATCGGCCGAGGGTCTTCGTGAGAGGGCATTATCTAACCTGACTCTGCCAGTCATACACAATTACGTTTTACTGCGCGCAAATGATTTCGCGGATATGCAAATCAGACATGTGACGATTCAAGATCAATCAATCACGAAAGAGAATCTGAACTTCGGTGTACAACCAGTCATGTAATATTTCGTGGAAAACAGTTGCCCTTGATATAGTTGTGTCTCCACGAGAAAATATTTACAACCTTCGCTGAATGGCTTTAGAATATCGCCTGTGAATTGTTCCTAAAAGAGTATTGGAGTTTTACAACCGTGGCGTTAGGGTCTGTTGCGTGAGAGGCCATTAGAAAGACGCTTTGATATGCATGGAACAAGTGTGGATGACGTAAACGGGGGGGGGGAGGGTGCTTGGAACTTAGCTTGGCAAGAGGGGGAGGGAAACCTCAGTGATGGGTGATGATAGGGGGAATGGGTAATACTGATCACAAGTGGAGATATCCTGCTTGGGGAGGGGAGGTAGAGGAAGCCATACGGTGAACGCCACATGGTAGGAGCCCGCACATATTCAGCCAGTACCCGAAACCGAATAAAGAAAAATCACATTCTCATACTTTTTATAAATAAAAAAGTGGTAGATCAACGGGAGGTAGTAACTTTAAACGGAAATGTGCCGCAGTTTTTCTGCCATAACACACAGAGCAATAGCAAAGACATTTCCGGGAGCTGTTGGTAACTGGAAAAAAAAAAAAATCCTGAGTCACGGAGTCTTAGTGATATTACCCTCTGTCGTTCCGCGTTGTTGTTAATTGGTCCATCTTGATTCGTACCTCAGATGGTACAAAATATTGGGTGAGGAGATAAGAAAATAACACGTGCCAGGTGAACGATATGTTGATGAATTTCGTTACGATTTCTACGAAGTTACTTTATACCAGTAAAAAAAAACAGTAATTTCGGAACCACTATCAAGCCTTTTCACCGGATACAGTATATATACACACACGTGCACCTACACACACATGTACACGAATACTAGCACTTTTCCAACCCAACCAATCGAGACATTACTAATTAACCTGGTGAACTGCTTCTTGCATACTAAACAAAACAAACTCTTCGTTCACCAAAAAAGTTAACACAAACTACGTATTTTTTTTCCAGTATTCGATAAAAGGTCACATCGCTCAACAGAGCCAATGGTATCTCAAATTACTGCCAGCTTGGCAAAACTTTATTTTATACGTACTTGTTAAAAACGAGAAGTGCATAAAGCTCGATGCCGTATCGTACAGTGTGGCGATGCCAATTCAAACGTTAAATGTTCCTATAAAATTGATGTTTAGGCCTAGAGTATTTTTTTACGGTTAATTAACTAGTTTTGAAAAACTCTTTGAAAAAAAAATTTCGCACATAACTGTATACATTTTAGATCGTTTAGTTACTGATATATATTTGGTATATTTGCCCACATATACTATATCAAAATATGTTCGCCTCTACCTCCTAGCAAGACCTATATCTAGGGACACCCGAATTTCGCGATAAGATTTCTGTACATACTAAATTTAAATAGCTTACCGGAGTACGAGCAGTTTTCATTTACTTATTGGCCACGAGTCTTTATGAGAAGATATTTTCTTGTTTGACAGTCCAATCAGAATTATGTAACATTGATCTTGTAGGTCTGTGATTCGCGAGCACACACTTTAGACGCGTAACACCTAGATCAGCCAATCAAGAAAGTGGATCTGAGCTCAAGTGTTATGAAATACAACTGGTCGTGAAATCTTTTCGCTAATTTCGGGTGTCCCTACCTAGCTATATATTCTCCAATACACAACTGTAATGCATATTTTATTTCATCAACTGTAATGCATATTAAGTAAAATTAATATTTTATGTAATCAATACCAACTGTAACAAATTACTAGGGATATGGAAATTTCGCGAGATCAATGGACTCCTCAGTCCTCTGTATACTAGCATCTCAGCTATGTGTTCATTGGCTGTTGCCCCACACCAGGCGGTTGTGGGATTTGCAAGGTGTTTCCTTGCAAGTCTGCTATTGGCTCAGAGGCGTGTACGGCGGGTCTAATAAACTGCGACACAAATACGATAATGACTTCACTATATACGTGTTTGACGTCTATCTTGTCCCGAAATGAACTCACGAAATTGTCCCAACGCTACCAATTACCTCAAATTGTTACGCAGGCTAATACCTCAATGTAATTTATACAAACATTAAACAACAAAAAGCTAATGTAATAATGAACGTGGTTGTAACCGCACACTTCAAATATAAATTCGTTCGGAATAGTCATGATTTTGACACCTCCTGGAGAAGGCTGGCCCAGTCGTCGCCTTCCACTGTGTCAGCAGACAACCAATGCGAAGTTGAGATCGGCATATTTGTACGTAAGTCTGTAGAGTCTACCCTATGTGTCACTGAACTCGCGAATTATTCGCGTCTCTGTCGATTAGTAGGACCACCTGATTTGCTCGAAAAGATCCCAGAGTACTCGAAATAATGTATCTCAGATCCACTTCCGTGATTGTATGATTGATTTTAATTGTCGCGCATTGCAGGTGTCTGCTCGCGTATCACGAACACTCAGGTTCGGAGTTACGTAATTCTAATTGGCCCAGTCAGGAAGTGTTTTTCGGCATAGACACGACGCCAATAACTATAGCCTCCTGCTTTTTTTTTTTTTGCTGGAAGATTCCACTACAAGTTGAACTCCAAAACAATTTAGTTGAGAACCAGTATTGCGGTTGGATGACTTCAACACGCACATGTCTTCAGCATCTTGCCAGCTCGTTATTGAGGTCCGATATCGGGATAATTATTCTGATTGGCCCAGACGAACAGAAAAAAAATTCTTCACACAGACATGCAGCCAATAGCCAAAGTAATTTTCCAAGCTTACACACAAGAAGTTGGAGCCTAGCTTGCTCTGAAATATTTTCGCGAAAAACGAGTTGCCTTACCAATACCCAAAGGAATATTGCTCGTATGCATGTAGGACATTGGAATCTAGCCTCCCCGTAAATCTTTTCGCGAAAATACAGGGGGCCCTATCGATTAGCCACCACTACCTGAAATTCGCGTTGTTATTTTGGGATGCCTTAAACTTAAATCACGTGTACCTTTGGAAATTGGTTTGCCATTGGACCATACTTCACTTGATACACCCTGGGTAACTCTGCGCCAATACATGAACACTCCACAATTGGGCGCCTGAATCACATGCAGATCTGTCAGAAGGGGCGTGGCTTCACGATCAGTCAGCAGCCAATGAAGAAACGACGGCGACTCGTATATAAACAGTACTGAGCTGTTTAGCCTGGTGCAAAACAATAACGCGAATGTTGCACGTCCCTAGTAATTATAGACTTGGAAAAATTGGCGGTGTCATTTTGGGACAAGCTAGAATTCAATACACGTGTGTTGATAAAACTTCATCCATTGGTCCGCACGGTGTTTGTCACCTCCTGGAGAGTGGTAGCCCAATCTCCACCTTCCACTGTGACAGCAGACAACCAACGTGCAGCTTATATCGGCATATCTGCACATAAGACAGTAGAGTATAGACTGCATGTCATCGAACTCGCTAATTCTTCAGGTCTCTACTAATAATTACTTTTGTTATGCGTTGTAACCAACACATATTTTGATCAGCACTCCATGTGTATCAGTATAACGCTGTGACGTATTTTGGGGTAAAAAAGTGCATGTTCTATAATATAGATATATATTATATATAGATACATATATATAATATGTATTATTAGCGTGACATTTTTATGAGACGCAGAAATGTAATCATACCAACGTTTCCCATCACGCGAGGGGCTTTCTCTACTAAACGCTGTTAAAATATTTGTGTTCACCTTAGCCGATCCAAGCTAAGACCAGTGTAAACCCCAGAAAAGTGGTACTCCCGTCAAATAATTATCAGCAGGGTACCTTCAATACGGTAACACCTGAAAATTGAAGTAGAGGTAAATACATACGTGTTTCTGGTAGCCCCTAACTGATGTATTCACAGAAAGGTTCCCAACGAATTGTGAAAAGAGAATTTATATTGGACGGTTAATTTTAAACACGTATTCTTCAAAATTGGTAGCCAGTGGCATTTATTTATTTTCTAATACCGTATGCACATTAAAATAAGAATTTTAGTGTGAAAATACTAATGCTCCCAATTCTTCCCACTGCCCCTTAATCAAGTAATGAACACAAGATATATAAGTTCCATAGTAATTGCAATATTATACTAGTAGCACAAGTATAGTATTGCGCAGAGGGGGGGAATCTCATTTAATTTTTTTAGTGTGGCTAACATTATGTCTACACAAGGTTTATCAACACTTCGAGAACTATGCCTGACATTATCTCGTGCAAAAATCGCGTCAATGTTTCTCTGTTCATAAAATACAAAACTGGCCTGTATGTAGTTAGGTTGTTTCTATATTTTTGCCAGTATTTTATTAAGAACTAATACAACATCAGCGGCCATTTTCGCAAACAGAACCCCGAATTCTTGCCTAACTTCTAAAATTAACACGGTGGACTGTACATCCTCTTATATTAGAAGGAACGTTTCGTCGGAAGACGGACAACCCGGCTTTAAATTTGCTCTTAGCCGATCAGTAAAGAAAGCCTACTGTGTTGTTTGATTAGTAAGACGGCGATAAGTGAGAACAAGAGACCAGTCGATGGAGACCTGAAGAATTCAAGTATTTATTTTGGTACAAGCTAGAATTCTAACAACGAGCGTTTATATAACTTAAGCCATTGGTGTTGGACACCTCCTGCAGAAAGCTGGCCCAATCGTCACCTTCCACTGTACCAGCAGACAACCTGTGCAGTTGACATCAGCATATTTGTACATTAAGACTCTATAGTCTAGCCTACATATCATCTAATTCGGTAATATTTCAGTTTTCTGCCGATAGACAGGGACACCCGAATTTCGTGAAAATATTTCGAGAACAGTTGTATTTCATAACACCTTAGCTAAGATCCCCTTTCTTGATTGGATGATCTAGGTGTTACGCGTCTTAGGTGTGTGCCCGCTAATCACAGCCGTGCAGTATCGGAGTAGATTAATTCTCATTGGCCCGTCAAGTAAGAAAATGTCTTCTGACAAAGACTCACGGCCAATAAACAAAGGAAAACTGCTGGTACACCCGTAGGTAATTGGAATATAGTACGCCCGGAAATGTTTTCGTGAAATTCGGGTGTCCCTAGCATGCTTGCAGTTGCAGATATAGGCAATTCACTTCTAACTTGTCTCTGAAGCCAGTAAAAGTGTGCTGTCCGCATAGAGTAGGAGACAGAATCGGTGGCTCCGACCTTCAAGAATGAGAAAGAAGAAGTTATTGCCTGTGAGAAGGAACAGTACCAGCGTTCACATAGGGTTATTTTGGATTTTAAAAATTTGAAACTCAAAATAAGTTTAGAACAACGTTCATATAATTATGGAAAAAAAGCAATAAATCAAATTTTATCTATAATTAAATTAAAATTTTATTTTAAAAAGTGATACCAATGCGGGGTAGAATTCATTATGCATTCTGAATAATACAGGTCTAATAAAAAATTCCTTGAGGATTATTCGCAACAAAGAAGATAAACACAAAAATGAATATTTTTATAATAGGCGCTCAACCTATCTTAAAGACTAGTGCTGATTCTATAGAAAAAACATCAGTGCAGTGCTACTTACTACTTCTTATACGGTAGGGGCCTACTATAAATTGATTAAAAGTATGTCCCTTTACATTTCCCGATCTCTTCTCTTAAGGAATGTTGTAGTTTTTTAATTAAACCTCAAGCTGAATTCGTTCAAATGAAAGAAAGCCAGTCACACAATGAGAATTTTAACGCCGGTATGTCAGAAGATTTAGTTTTGCTCGTTAACGGGTTTTCACGCTTCTTTCAACATAGACTTACGAGAAAAAAAAACCCTTAAACTATACGATGCCTGTTTATGTATCCTCACGCTTATTAGAGTGGTTTCATAACACACAGGTAATATTTGGTATCGCCTTTAACTTTTGCGAAACCTGAGTAGCATATTAATTATTTAATTGCTTCCTTAGATAGCAGGGCAGGAAAGAGAAGGGAAATAAAAACTGGAATTTAAAGACATAAAAAGATAGAGAATATGTATTTTGAGATTTTGTGCACTTCAGTTTGTCCTCAGTATTTCAAGTCGTTACTGAAAGGACCAAAGTTGTCGGTGGCGTGGAACATACGTGAGCCAAACACTTTACTGTGTTCTGATAATGCAATGCCGCTTTCAGCATCCTTGACCTACGCCATTACTTGCAATGATGAAGTGCTCTATGGCTCAGTGTTAACTAGATGCTCCTAGGCTTAGCACGTCCTCTGTTCTTGCCAGCGAAATTTACGGCATTCGTTAACCGCGCGACTCCAGCGCGAACACTCCCCTGTGGGGAATTGGTGTCGGTAGTACCAACATGGCACTAACTGGTGCGGCATTAGTCAGCGGCGACACGTTGCACGGGATTGAACTCGGGACTTCCGAGCATGTCGCCTGATACCACGTCCGCATCGCGAACGTTATTACATCGAGAGTCCAATACCGTGCGCGTCCTGTTGCCCGGCTGGAGTGGGATTAGAACACCGGTCCTTGAACCTAGAGGACGTCGCTTCAAATTCCGCACCGGAAATCGTAAGTTACGTGAATTAGGATGCATATTGATATAGGCTGTTCAAGGTAAAACGAGCACTTTCGAAAACCCTGCTTAGGATATACTTGTATACACGTTGTGTATTCCTCCGCCTTATGTAAAATTAACATTGATATGGGCCGCATCACTTTATTCATTCATTGGTCAAATGGAACTGTAAAATTATTAAGAAACTAAATACTTCACAAATCTGCTAATTTTTACACTTCGATGCATAAAAAAAAACAGAAAACGAAAGAAATAACTTCTAAGTTATCACAAATGGTTACCTAACACTTTTTATCCGACGTTAAGATTTGTAACTACTTTCCATCCATGGTGACGAACATTACTGGGCGAATGTTACTCAGTGTGTCCATTAAAATATATGCATGCAGTGGTAGTGATTTTTTTCTAAGGTTCGTTTCTAAAGTACTCACTTGATCGTGAACAGTCTTTCGACACCCGAATTTCGCGAAATATTTCCGCAAATACTATATTTCAATACCCTACGCGTATACCAGCGGTTTTAGTTCGCTTGCTGGCGGCGTGTGTTTGCGAGAAGACATTTTCTTACCTGACTGGCCAATCAGAACTAGGTTACTCCAATACTGCACACGTCTGTGGTTCGCGGACAGAATCCCAAGACACGTGACTCGTAAATCATCCAAACCCGAAAGTGGATCTGGACTAAAGTGTTGTACAGTGCAACTGGTCGTGAAATTTTTTTTTCGCGGAATCCGGCTGTCTCTATTGATAGAGATTGTGGTTTATCGTGGAAACGCCGGACAGCATATTAGGTTTCAACGTCCTATGCGCATGCCAGCAACAATTTTTTCCTCGCTGGCACATGCGAGATCCTATCTCCTCGTCTGGCTGGCCGAGTGAGATTTAAACTGCTCTCACACTGAAAAAAAAAAACTTGTTATTCAGAATAAAAACTGCGTATGTGTCATACAGTCATAAAAGTATTAGGAGACCGTGAATAATAGGGTACTATCTTGGTAGGAATAATTTCCGAGTAAATCACCATCTCTAATTATTGTGTTACAGTCCTCATAATGATCTTTCAAGATATTCAAGCTCTCTTTATATATATATATATATATATATATATATATGATCTCAGGGACTCACCAAATTGGTGTACGCAAATTAAGTGAGAAATGTGTGAGATAAATTTTAAATATTTGTTAAATTTTACCTTCTTATAATAGTTTTCCTTTAAATGAAACATATCCGAAAACTGATTTTTAATATTTCGCTTATTAGTTTTGTATTTAAATTACCGGTTTAGCGGGGCGTATGAGGCAGACTTAGCAATGAGGACATGTCTAGATATTATCTATCATTACCTGTGTTAATTTCTCAGCAGAAAAAGGATTTCCATCACTTAAAAGAATTAACGGCGATTAAAGATCGTCGCTCGAAGAAGGAAAGCTCATTAGTGGCATGGCTCTTTGCACACAAGTGATATCAGCTTGAAAGTAGATTTCAGTGATATCGTTGAGGACTGTACTTGAAAGACAGCCCTGAAAAATACTGCCAGAGAGAAATAAACACGAAAAAAATTACAAATGACAATCTAAACTATATAAAATAGTAGCGATGACTACGTAAATTAGCGATGAGGTGGGAAGGTATTCCGCAATACTTAAAGAAATATGTAAACTTCAAAAGTTCTTTAGTATGTTACAAAAAAGTACTTTGATGATTCTTTTTACAGTTTACGGTTGCTATAAGCTGTTCGCAGTGAACTGAGCACTTTTCAAAGCCCTGCTCAAGATCTACTTGTACGCACGTTGTGTATTCTTCCGTTTTACGTAAAATTAACATTGCCATGGACCTCATAACTTTATTCATGCGTCGATCACGTGAAACTAAAACTATTAGAATAATAACTATTTTACAAATGTGCTCATTTTTACATTCAGATGCATTAAAAAGAACATAAAGCGAAATAAATTATTTTAGGTATCGCAAATGGTTTACTAAAACTTCTTATTTGACGTTATTAAGACGTAGAACTTCTTGCCCTCCATCGTTACCAACTTTACTGGGCATACGTCACTCAGTGAACCCGTTCAAATATATACAGGTATGAGGAGTGACATTTTCCTAAGGTTGATTTTAAAAGTGCTCACTTTATCGTGAACGGCTTTTAGTGTGGCACACGCGGGGTTCAGAGAGGTAGATAAGGGAAGGAACCCCGAAGGACAGCTAGGAGAGTAATCCCTCGCAAAAAAAAAAAAAAATGGCATAGTGTTAATGTTTGTTAGAGGGGAGGGTAGAGTCTATTTACTACGTGCCCAGGGAGGCTCAACCCTTAAAAACCGGCATGAAGATATTAAGCAGACAACGTTAAACGACATAAGCTTTTTTTTTGGTCCTCTTAACTCGATTAAAACTCATACGTCATAAGGTGACGTATGTGATTAATCAACAAGTCTGTGGACGGTGTGTTATATAAAGAAGATCTTGCCCCTCTAATAACTCGTTCGGAAATATCATCCCCCTTCCGTTTGGAAATGGCTGTTGGCGCCCTACGTTAACGTCAAACTTTACAACACTACGTTATAAGTAATTGTTAACGACAACCTGTGAATCAGCACGTCTCTATTAACTAAAAAGGTCGTCTTGTCGTGAGTCTCAGGTGACCCGTTTGTGAGATAATTAAGGGTAGCGAAATTTCGCGAAATGATTTCAACACAAGTTATACTTCAAACCACTGTAGGGAAGTTTATGTTTCTTAATTGACTGAATTACTTTTAGACAAGTGTTAACTGCCTGCACTCGAATCACGTGCCAATGTTGCCAAATTCTGAGTGGCCCGGACAAAAATGAAAACGCCTTTTCAAACAGACAGCGACCAATGGCAATAGACAAACTGACGTCGGGGACTTGTAGTATTGAAGTCTACCCTGTACTCTTATTTTTTTTCACGAAAAATCACTACCTCGATCCATGGTACAATCAGCAGCAACTGATATCATTACCAAAATAAAAGAGATGTCCTTATTGGTGCTAGCTTCTGATTATGTACAGCACTGGCCATGATTTCACTTAATCTGCAACATGTCAGACAGGAACGAGAATATTCGGGATAATTTGTTATGTGGTTAACACTGATTCTGTTGGTTTTCTGTGTAAGAACTCGCCATCGTCCTATTGGTCCATACCACACCGGACACAACCTTGTACTTTACAGCATTCGTTATCGTCCGGTCATCAACCAATGGAGATCCGAGCTGACATTGGCCCAATCAGATGTCCTTAATCGTATAAAAGGATTTACAGACAATCATATCCCTTTGTGTGTCTATGCAAAAAAAAATTCTATTGTTAGCAATACCATTGTTACTGCACTGTCGTGTTCTCGTGAGGCAATGTTAAACACTAGCCGAACAAAGACTGCACATCCATGTGAGTTTTGTTCTGAACAATAAAGACATTTTCAAATTAGCTTTGCTAGAGCTACACTCGAGCATAGTCTACAAAGTGTTAAAAGAACACGTATGGGGTAGTTAGAGGTTGTTACTTGACATAAAAACTCCAGTGTATCGCATTTATTAATTCGCAGTGAGCGAACAGTAAAAAATTAAAATTTTGCTAATAGGTAGATAAATGAAAAATTCGCGATTTCAAAGACTTGCTGGGTAGACTACGCAGTCGTATGTGAAATATCGCAAATATGACTGTTCATTGCTTGCGTATCGTCTCCCTGGAAGATGAAAATTGTTAGGGGCAGTGATATTTCGAGTAGAAATTTCGAGGCAATATACAGTTAAAAACACTGTATACTGATCCAGTTATTTTTTTTGATTGGCTGAAACTTGTTCAGGTCCGTGTTGTTTGCGCACGGATCACTAAGGTTCAGGCCGGGTTCACACTTGCATTGAAGTGACGCGCGTCGCGTCACCATGCGGTGATTCGTCACGCGTTGCAGTGTACATGCATGGCAGTGGCACTATTCACACTAGCGACAAAGTGATGAGCGGTGACAGGCGGCGACGCGCGCCACTTTGGCAACACCACATGGTGCCCGCCTCAACGCGAGGTAGCGTGCATAGAGGCAGTACACGCGCATAGAGGCAGTACACGTGCGTAGAGGCAGTACACTTGCGTAGAGGCAGTACACGTGCGTAGAGGCAGTACACACTCGTAGAGGCAGTACATAAGCATAGAGGTAGTACACGTGCGTAGAGGCAGTACATGTGCATAGAGGTAGTACACATGCATAGAGGCAGTACACGTGCGTAGAGGCAGTACACGTGCATAGAGGCAGTACACGTGCGTAGAGGCAGTACACACTCGTAGAGGCAGTACATACGCATAGAGGCAGTACACGCACGTAGAGGCAGTACACGTGCGGTTACGGAGCAGAGCACACTTGCGTTGAACTGTCGCGCAGTATTATGGAGGAGGACAACGTTATCGATGTGGAAAACTTTTTTTTTTTCGAAATCTAAAAGCATCCTGTTAATTGGGATTTGAACAATGACAATTACAAAGAAAAAAAGGGGGGGATAACAGCACGGCTGCAGATAGGTGATGTTGCTTTTGACAATTTTAGTAGCAAGACAGAGATAGAGAAAACTGAATATGGTATGTATACAGTTGTAACTGTCATGAGTATTTAAAGTACAGTTTTGTAATATAATTACATATGTACAAAACATTGTCGTGTAACATTGTAAAATATAAAACAGTGACGTGCAAACATTTTGCAGAATAGTACAAACAGTTACCGTTTACTACATGTCCAGTTTTGTAATATACTTACATACATACTTAACATTGCTGTGGAACATTGGAACATCTACACCATGATGTACAAACGTTTTGCAAAATGATTGTCCGTAAGTACAGACGTATTACATGCAATCATAGGAAGGTCTTCAAATGTTTCATCTACTTATTGAGAGATACAAAATGATACTGTAAAGTGTCACGGTAAAGCTGTCCACGGTAAAGTGAACACTTTTGAAACCCTAGTTACCTTTTTATTTCAGCCATTTTTTATCCTTTAACGACAAAATTTTTTTTTTTAAATATTGCCATGAGATTAATAAACACAGTTTGTATATTCCACGCACTCTGAAGTTAACGTCCAAGGCTAAAATAAAATACATTTATCGAACATTATTCCAAAATAAACACCTTTCAAAAGTGTCTACTTTATCGTGAACAGCCTATAACAGTCATATCCTATTGTTATTTTGCCACGGAACCGTACCCACATTTGAAACGAAATATTCCGCCCAAATATTTCTAATGTGATTAACTTGTAACCCACCATTTACATTATCATCCATTGCAGCATCCTGTACCTCTTCCAAACCTTCAATGGACAAAGTATCTTCAAAATTGTAACCATCTCGAGATCGTACGTAATTATGTAAAACGCAGCCCGCCCTAACTATGTCTGTAAATAAATCAAGATTGCCATCAAGAGGTCTGTGAAAAATGCGTTATTTGTTTGACAGGATTCCAAAGGTGAATTCGCTGTACCAGCGAGCTCGACTTAGACGACATTTAAAGATGCGCTTTATGTGCCACAAAAATCGTCCTGAAAATGGGCGGAGCACATGTTTTTGTAAACCGAACGCTTCGTCACCGACAAATGCAAAGGGTATTTGCGGGCTGGTGGTGCCATGCAAATGGTTTAGATTGAGGAATGTTAATTGTATTTGTAATTATGCGATCCCATAGTGTGAATCTTCTAAATAGAGTACTGTCGGGATTCTATTCCAAAGGAGCCAACATCAATATAAATAAACCTGTAATTAGAATCAGCCTCACCTAACAATGCGATAGAATGGTAGTGTGTGTAATTGAAATATAGAGAGCCGACCAAAGCTGGTTTGACAATTCGGATGTGCGTTCCGTCGACAGCCCCTATGCAATTGGGGAAATTTGCTTTCTGCAAGAAACGGCCAGCGATATTCAGCCACATCTCTTCTGTTTGCTCCAAATTGTTTTACGCACTTTCCGCAGATTCTTGCTTGCTGTTGGACGGCCGACTGCGTAGGAATATTGTAAATCCACCAAACTGCATCCACTTCCTAAACACCTGTAAAGAATATGCATCGAGATAGCAAAAAAATTGTCATTTCGAAAGTTGCTCTTTAGACAAGTGTAACTATAATACATGGATAAAGTAAAACAAATTGGTAACATTAATTATTTGGTTCGAGGAAGAAAAATGATGGCCAAATGGAAGAACCTGAAGATAATTACTTGAGGAATGTAAAGAAGGTACCGAAGTCTGGAGAGGCAGCCCGAGGATACCGCCCGTATCTACGCGGCAAGCAAATGTCCTTTTTACTAAAAGTTACACAACCTAATAGTATCCAATCGTCATTACCCTGAAAGAACACGGGAAATATCAACTGCAATAGATGACACGCCCTCCGATGGAACAGGTCATATTCAGGAACCCGCAGAGTATCATAACATAGAAACACCAGCTGAAATAAGTTACAGAACTACTAATCAGCGCAAAAGAAACAAAACGTTGGAAACATGTATAATGGATTATATTAATGCACCGTTACCAACGTCTGCAACGACCAGCGAAGATAATGACGACTTACATATTTTCAAGTGCTTATTGCCGACACTAAATACGTTTCCCATTGATCAAAAGCTGGAATTTCGGAGTGAAGTTCTAAGTGTCATGAAGTGCATCCGAAGCAAGGTTACACATCAGTCCGGTATTTCCTCACAAGCACCTCCCATACCGACTCACAGTTTTGCATCAACATCATCCAACGACGCTAATAATTCAGTGTTTATCATCAACAGTATCCACATTGTATTACTCCATCTACTTATCCACGACATACGTTTGTCTCGCCACCCCAACACGGTTTGTTTCAACAGTCACATTCGACATCATGCCAGCCATTAACTCCTAGGACCGTGTTGACAACTCTCCCGGTGACTTCAACTCAAAATCCATTGCCTACCCTAACCAGTCCACAACAAGTATCTCGAGACGGTTTCCATACAACGCCACACCAACAGGCAGAACTTTCTCCTACCACGAATGATGATGTGAGTCCGTCCTACTCCTAGTCACATTTTTCACCATCGAACACTTCGAGTGACGGGATCTTCGGTGGATCATAGAACTGATTTGTTAGTTTTCATACTTAATTATGTTCTACAGATAAAATGTAGACCTTGAGTGAGATATTGCGTGTTGTTGGGACACACGCCTAGGCTTTGTGACCAGTTTGTTAAATGTATAAATACATAATGTTGTAAAGTATATTGACAATGTTTTTATAACACATTTAATTTAATGTAATCGCCAACATTTCTGCTGGTGTTATAGCAACCCTTAATTTGGTGTCTTCCGGTTTGAGTCCGTCCTCAAGTTTTACTACCAATTCATCAAATGATTTTACGCTCATTCTAAAGTAATTGAAAAATTTGTTTTCATCTTTCTCGCAATTACATGAAACTTATCACAAATGCGCCTTTCAAAAATCTCGTATTTACATATGGGTAGGGACCTGCAAAATTCGCGTTATATTTCGATGCCATTATAAACTCCACTGTCTTATAAACAAGCGAGTTCGGTTCGAGATTTCATTGGCCGCTGCAGTGTAATCAGTGTCACGTATCTTCTTGATCTCTCAAAAGAGATTGGCGACTCCACCGCTGACCTTATATTATTGGCTCAAAAGTCCTCTGAGGCGCGCCAAACATATTCCTTGGCCAATGGTCGAAGTTGGTCAAACGCACAGTAAGTTGGAGTTCAGTCTGTCCTTAAATAACAACGCGAATTTTGCAGATCTGTACATATATGGATGAACCCACATTCTTTTCTTTTTCGACATCCATTTATACACGACATACGCGAAAACAATTTTCTTTTTCTTCCGAATTACTTGATTCATGTTGCTGTGATGACATCGTTACGACTATTGCAAACCGCGATGTTTCTACGCAGGTGTGAACTGTACTGCAAACTGCGATGTTTCTACGCAGGTGTAAACTGTACTGCAAACTGCGATGTTTCTACGCAGCTGTGAACTGTACTGCAAACTGCGATGTTTCTACGCAGGTGTGAACTGTACTGCAAACCGCGATGTTTCTACGCATGTGTGAACTGTACTGCAAACTGCGATGTTTCTACGCAACTGTGAACTGTACTGCAAACTGCGATGTTTCTACGCAGGTGTAAACTGTACTGCAAACTGCGATGTTTCTACGCAGGTGTGAACTGTACTGCAAACTGCGATGTTTCTACGCAGGTGTGAACTGTACAGCTTGCGTCGGAAATAACGTGCGTCTGCTAATCGCGAGTCACTTTAACGCAAGTGTGAACCCGGCCTCACTGTCTGATATACGTACTCCTTAGTGGCTCGGTCAAGTGCAGAAACAATACTAAAGGCTGTTAACGATCAAGTGGGCACTTTACAAACGAACTTCAGAAAAAAGTATTTTAATGGGCTCACTGAGTGACACTCCCGCAGTAAAGTTGGTAACGATTGATGGAAAGTAAGTAGTTCCATATCTGAGCGTCGAATAAAAAGTGTTAGGTAACAATTTATGATAACTTAGAATTGATTCTTTCACTTTAATTTTTTTTTAAATGTATCGAAGCGTATAAATAAGCAGACTGGCAAAATATTTACTTTCTCAATAATTTCACAGTTTAACTTGACAGACGCATGGATAAAGTGATGAGGACCATGGCAGTGTTAATTTTACATAAGGCGGAATAAATTACATAGAGCATACAAATAGATCTTACGCACGGCTTTTTAAAGTTCTCATTTTACCGTGAATAACCTATAGCAGACAATGAAGGTGTGACAACAGCTAAGGTGTACCTAATTATAATATTTAAGTCTACAATGGGCTCAGATTTTTTTTTGCGAAAAATCACTGGCCCTAGCGAGTGGGTGTGCATTTTATTCCGCATTTACTATTGGCTCAGAGTTGTCCATGAGGTGTGAAAGAACGGGTAGACCAATAAAAGTGAGTGAGTGAAGCGATTTGGGCGACTCTTAACAGCGTGGCCTTGAGAGCCGACGAGGGCAATCGAGACGAATAGGGAGCGGTGCCGGAATGGAAGGGCAGGGGAAACGGGGAATTCCCCAAGAAAACCCACCGACAGACGGCATCGTCCGGCAAGATTACCACACGCGAAAATCCGGTAACCCGGCCGGGGATCGAGCCCGGATCGCTTTGGTGTGAGGCGAGCAGGCTAAACCACTCATCCACCGCGGCCCTACGGTAGACCAACAACATGATTTCCAATTCCAGCCTGTCCCGAAATGCAACTAATAGCAGACACATCGTCTTTTAGGTTGGCTAAGGAGTTCGTGTGGTCGAAATTTAAGTAGTCCCGGCAACGTAGATATTCATGGTAAGTTAACAATTCTAAAGTTTTCTGCAGCCAGCGGTAGGTTCTAGCTAGATACACCCGAATTCGCGGAAAGATATCACGGCCAGTTGTATTTCATAACACTTTAACTGGGATCCACTTTCTTGATTGGGTGATTTAGGTGTTACGCGTCTCAGGTGCATCGCGAATCGCACGCAGAAGTAACCTTATTCTAATTGGCCAGTGAAGTAAGGAAAATTCTTCTCACAGAGATACGCTGCCAATAAGCAAAATAGAACTACTGGCACGCCCATAGGGTATTGAAATCTAACATGTACGGAAATCTTTTCGCGAAATTCGGATGTCCCTAGCTGTAGATACTATAAGTAGAGCCAGTGATTTTTTCACGTAAAAATCTTAGCACGTCGCAGATTTCAACAAACACTCTTAAGTGCAAATAGAATTTTTTCTTTTGTCATTGGTTGCCCTCTGCATGAGAAGCGGTTTCTGTTTTTAACCGGGCCGATTTGAATCTAACTACTTTGGCAGTTAATAAAAGTGGTTCGCGTGCTGAGAGTAACATGCTAGTGTCGCCAATAGAGAAATGTAACGAACCATAAAGTGTTTTCTAAATATAGCTTGTCTCGAATTCTTTTCGCGAAATTTCACTGCCCCTAAATATGACGTATTTCGTAAAATTTAAAAGAGCTGTACGCGACTGCCATACACATGTAGGAATGTAAATGATGTTTACAGTCATTTTAACAATACGTTTGTAACATATGCTGTTGCAACGATTTTTCTCAATTTCAATTACTGTATAGTATAAACTTATGTGAAATATTTATTTTATTTTTCTGAACTACGAAATAAAGAAAAACATCGGTTCCTTTCAATCTTTTAATATTTGTTGGTAAACTAAAATAAGATGTATTTATACACACCGACATGTATGCAATTTAAATATATTCAGAAATCATTTTGAAATATTAAGATATAATGCGTGAGTTGTGAACACAACGTTATAATAAAAATAGACATCAGACATAACAATTAAAAAAAAAAAAAAAACCACAATATCCCATACATGGGTTATACGGCCGTACTGTTTACACATTCGAACACGACAGGAACACTTTAACTCACGTAATCTTAGATAAGCCACTTATAAGGATGTGCCATAAAACGGCGAGGGTTTCAGCCATCCCATATACGGTAAACACGTTATATTGCATCCCTTCCGCCCTCCGCCGCAGTATGGAGCGGTAATTGAAATCCTCGGCCTTGTATCGCACGGCAATAAGGAGGGACAGATAGCATCTTTCCCCTCAGTGGCATGGCTACTATGGCCCTCGCGCTCATCACGCACGAAGCGAACTAAACAAGCGTTCCGTGCCAACGTTTTGGCTCGGAATTATTTCGTCGTCGACAAAAAAAAAACCAGGGCGAGTGAAACGATTTTAAGAACCATTAATGCAGGGGCAAATTTATGGGCCTGCATACAGAATCTACAGGTCGAGTCGACCCAACAAGGGGAACTGCTGGAAGTAAACCTACATTTGTGAATCGTAGCAGTGAAATTTCGCGAAAAGAATTCTAGACAAGTTGTATTTCAAAACACTTTATGTTTGTTTACCTTTCTCGATTGGCTACATTAACATGTCACTCTTATTAGTGAAAAATCCGTGAGTTCAATTAATTGCATGCTAGACTATACAGTCTTATGTGCAAGTATGCCCAGATCAACTGTACATTGGTTGTCTGCTGTCACAATGAAAGGCGACGATTGGGCCAGTGTTCCCCCAGAGGGGTGTCAAACACCGTATATATCAATGGCTAAATTTATATAAACATACCGGTTTTGAAGTCTACCTTGTCCCGAAGTGAATCCGCGAATTTTTCTGGTCTCTACTTACTACGCGAATCACTTTGGTTCACTGCCAAAGTTGCTGTATTCTAATTGGCCCGGTTAAAAACAGAGAAACGGCTTCTCATGCAGAGGGCTACTATTGGCAATATAAAAAATTTCTGTTTGTGCTTAGAGCATAGAAATCTACCATGTGCTCAGATTTTTTCGCAAAAAAATCACTGGCTCGACTTATGAAGTACATGAATCAGAAAATATATAATTCAATTGTATGCATGCAGTTATTTACAAGACGTGCCCATGTTCGGTGCTGTACAAGTAACACGTGGTTTTTAGTTCCGTGTGAAATTCGTTCCATCTTCATTTTTCCTGGCAGCGTTAGTGTTTCAGACATATTTCCACGAAAATGCCAGTGTGTTTGTTAAGCTGCTGGTAGAGACCTGCAGAATTTGTGTTATATTTCGGTGCTATGATAGATTCCACTGTCTTATAAACAAATGAGTACGGTTCGTGGTTTCATTAGTGCTGCAGTGTAATTAAAGTCACATGTCTTATTGATCTCTCAAAAGAGATTGGTCACTTCACCGCTGACCTTATATTATTTGCCCAAGAGCTCTCTGAGGCGTGCCAAACATATTTTTGGCCAATGGCCGAAGTTGGTCAAACGCACAGTAAGTTAGAGTTCAGTCTGTCCTTAAACAATAACGCGAATTTTTCATGTCTCTAGCTACTGGTATTTTGCTAAGGGCCCCTGATATTTGCTAAACATTTACGTTCAGATATTACAAACAGTAGAGAGGTTTGGCCGGCTCCCAACATCGGGGCAATGATCGCCGATGATGTGGCGGCGGGGTGAGTATGAAGTAGAGCTGGAATGCAAGGGTGGGGGACACGAGATATCCCTGAGAAAACCCGTTGACCAGCGGCATCGTCCGGCACGATTCCTACTTTCAGAAATCCGGTAGCAACCCCGCCGGGAATCTAGACCGGTTCGCCCATGTGGGAGCAGGGCGCCCTAACAGCTACGATTTGGTAGCAGCCAATGAACAAATGGCATCAGATGGGGTATGTAAACGACTGTAACATCTAGATGGACGCTCGACAGCAAGGCAAATCTTTCAGGTCCCTAGTAATACAAAACATTTATAAAATCATGTGTAGATTGAAGGTAGTTGAGTTAGAAGTGAGTAAAGGTTAAGACTTGGCAACCGAGTACTTAGGCTATGGATAGAGACATGCAAAATTCGCGTTATTATATGGCACCATGCTATACTTCACTGCCCTAAATCTACATGAGAACAATTCGTGTTTACATTGGCTATTGTAGACTATACGGCGTCATTAACCTGTGCGACCGCTCCATTGTAGGTTGGTTGCTCAAAATGAGTCTTTACTATTGGCTTAAAATGTCGTTCAGACGGGCCACTCCAGTTTTGGGCCAATGGTAGAATACATACAAGCATACAATGTTTTGGAGTTTAGTATGTAGTTAAAAAATAACGCGAATTCTGCAGGTCCCTAACTCTGGATAGAGACCCGAAAAATTCGCTAGTGCAATGACCTGTAGGCTTGACTTCGCAGTCTTATATATTCTGATACTAGAGATCAACTGTTTATTGGTTAATTGTTGTGGTAGTTCAGTGGGCGCAGGATATCTGAAAGCTTGGGACACGTCACAGCTTTACCGCTGCTTGGCGCAGCAGAGGCGGGAGCGAACCAGTAGGGCTGGCAAAAACCGCGTGTACATTGTCTACTCGCCACTCTCACGCACTGCTGCCTTCCAGCACAGTGACGCCTTCCATTTCGTCACTTGACGATCCCGTATTGCAGCTGTCGTTCGTTCTATCACTATCACTATCACTGTCCACGCCTCCTAGCGTTATTATAATGGGATCAATGTCAATGTGGAAACGAGCATCCAAGTTGTAATACTCAATTTCAAGCCTCTTCACATGTTCACGGTATGGTTTCCAGCCGTCTTCTCCTACACTGTCAAACACTCCTTCTCGCAGAGTCGTCGCACATCGCCTAAATTACAGGTGGCATTTTGTGACGCAACTTTTCCTTTCACTTCAGCCCAGATATTTTCAATAGAATTTAAGTCTGGGTGATAAGGGGGGTAAACGGAGAGTTGGGTGTCCGTAACTTTTCAATATTTCATCCCCTGAATAGACAGCTTGCCGAGGCTTGTGCTGTTTTATAAGCTCATAAAGTGTCGGCTTAAGCACATAATCTGCAAATTGAGTGTTGTGATGCCTCAGCCACTCTTGCACTCCCTGTTTCGTAGAGTTGGATGTTGGTGATTTATTAATCCCGACGTTGTGATAAGGTGCGTTGTCTTAGACGACTACACTGTTGACAGGTATATTAGGTGCCAGTTTTTCCCTTAACCCCTTTTCGCAATTTTCTTTGTTCGTGTTGTGATGGTAGTCTCCTGTAGATTGTTGAGACTTCCGCATCACTTATGCATTTGGAACAAAACCACTTCCACCTCAAGCATGAACTATTATCAGTCGCTGTCCTTTCGAAACAGGTGTCAGTAGGCCGTGCACTGGGTCATCACTCCAGGATTTCTGTGGCACGTGAGATGACATAATATATGTTTCGTTCACGTACGCAATATCTCTATTTTCGTTTCTGAATCTTCTTATAGGTCTTAAATATTCAATTCGCTTCTGTCGTATATCAGATTTATAAATCAAAATAAGACGCTGCGATTTAGTTTTTTCTTCAACTGAAACCAATATTTTTCCGAAGTTTTCGTAATGTTGTATTACTGCCTTGAAAATCAATGTCCTGTTTAAGTTTTTTTCCGTAACTTTTCGACGGTTTGGGACACATTTCTTTGTTACATAAATGTTGTATACAGTCCTACGGAGAACTGCTTGATTTATATCATCAAACTGGAATTTACAGGCCCCCCTGTCTCTTCTTATCGGGTGTAATAAAGTATCCTCCATCAGGCCGAACCTCTTCGTTTCCCCTTGTATCTTCTGCACTGCGCCACGAGATACACCAGTAGCTGCAGCTGCCCGCAGCTGAGCTTTTACTTTGGGAATCGACAGTTCCAGAGCTCCGGCTTCGTTCTCCATGAACTTCAAGACATTATCAATTACTTCCCTGGTCTGAGAGAGTAATTATTGCCTTTTATTTTCGATAGGAGCGGTGGCATATTGGAAAAAAAAAAGCACAAAACTTAATATACCACTGTCATATGGGTCTCTAAGCACACGCATACTTTCAAAAACCACACTGATGACTAACATTATAAGGACATATTGCATGTATCCAAATCCTTACACATTTTTACGGACTCAAATACACAATCGCGATGTCAGCGTGACATCAACAAATTCTTAATAAAACCATGGATTAAACGTCAAGCTGTTTCCCGCGGCCGTAATTTTACACAACGCCTACTGCATTCACGTTCGAATTCCTACTTCAGATAACAGTAGGGACCACGAACACAGCGAACAAGCAAATGTTGTGGATTAGGCCTCCAGACTGCAAAAAGGTTAATATTTTCTGGTCTGGTAGTACGAGTGTAATGGGCCTTTCCTGCGCATACGAAGTCCCTTACTTATCCCCTCCCTTGCGCCGACCTGTGGTAGTACTAACCGTCTCTCAGGCTTCAGATATCCTGCGGCCACTGCAAAAGGCGGTGGCTGGGCGCACAATTTATCGCATGTTTGTTATTGGCTCATTTATCTCCAGGAGGTGTCAAACAACACGTCGACCAATTACAAAAGTAACATGAACGTACAAGTGTGCGAATTCCAACTTGTCTAGAAATGAACCAGCGAAATTCTCGGGTCTGTAGCTATGGGTAGGGATAGGAAAATTTCGCGAGTTCAATGACTTGTGACTTGTAGGATAGACTCCTCGGTCCTCTGCATACTGGAGCCTCAGCTGTGTGTTCATTGGCTGTTGCCCCACACCTGGCAGTTATGGGATTCGCAAGGTGTTTCCTTGCAAGTCTGCTATTGGTTCAGAGGCGTGCAGGGCGGTTCTAATAAACTGTGATCCAATTGCGAAGGTGACTTCAGTATAAATGCATTTGACGTCTATCTTATCCCGAAATGAATTCGCGAAATATTTTCATCCCTAGCTATGGGTAAAGACAGTAAAAAGGCGCCTTCTCCTCCAGTGACCACGGTGGCAGAACGGCTAGTCTCCTCGTCTCCCACCAAGGCGATCCGGGTTCAATACCCGGCCGGTTCACCCCGTATTTTCGTAAGTGGGAATCTTGCAGGACGACGCCGCTGGTCGGCAGGTTTTCTCAGGGATCTTCCGTTTCCTACACCCCTTTGTTCCAGCGCTGCTCCGTACTCACCTCACTTCACCCTCATCGGCTCTCAAGACCTCGATGTTACGAGCCGCCCGAATCTCTTCACTCACACCGCGAACTCCAACATCACACGCCGTTCGCCAATCACCGCCTGGTAACTTACTCGCCGACCGGCAGATCAGCCAGTAGGGAACCTTCCGCTAAGCGCGGTAGCCAATCGAACACAAGGCCCGTCCCCCAGAGCTTCGCGAAGCCAATCAGAGAATGTTCACACACACGCAGTTTTTGTCTCCGTGTACTTGGCTATCGACCTGACTTGATGCTTTCCACACTGAGAAAAAGGTCCTGTTGAATCAAACAAGATTTGTTATGTGTAACCAAATTATTTGTTTGTACAGTATAGAGGCAATGAAATATTTTGTTGCTGAAACCAAATTATTTTGTTGTTTGTGCAACTAAAGATTTGTTTGGCTACGCGTACATTAGATAGTTTCGGCCGATATAGAAAATATTTACAAGTTCAACCAGAGTTTCGAACCTATATTACCTGCGTCCGCGCGCTACGCCTTTGTAATCGGAGCTAATATGACAAATTATGACGTCGGAAAGCTTTTAAATAGATATACTGTAAATATTGAGCAAAAAGTGCAAACAAATATTTCCAGTTTTACAGCTTTACTTGTCAGTTTCTTGTTGCATTGTTTTATTAATGTGTTTATACGATTTTAGAGCTAGTGACTTTTCGCGAAAAAAATATGAGTCCGCGGCAGACTTTAATACTGCAAGCACCCGACGGCAGTTTGTCTATTCCCATTGGCTGCTGTCTACTTGAGGCGGAGTTTCTAAATTTGACCGGGCCACTCAGAATTTGGCAGCAACGTTAACACACGTCAAAAAATAATAATTCAGCCATTCAAGGTAGACAAACGACCGTACAGTGTTTTGAAATATAACTTGTGTATCGAAATCTTTTTGCGGAATTTCACTACCTCTGACGATTGTTAATCATCAATTGATGCACTAACAAAAAACGGTTACTATCCTAATTGTGACGAAAAAAAAATTAAAACTCTGGAGCTATATTTTCTAACGAAGGTAGTCAAATGAATGGCCAAACAAGCATATACAGTTGATTCAACAAAATGTTTAGTTGACAGTCAATATTTTGTTTATTGAAACACATTTTGTTACACGAACAAAAGTAATTTTGTTTGTTTTCAAATTTTGTTTGCTCGACAATATATTTTGTTAGGTAGGGCAACTAAATATATATTTCGTCCTCTACAAAAAAAAAATTGTTCGATTTTCTCTCAGTGCACAGGTTTTATTTTCTGGAAATGTATTACGACGTCCATTTGAGCGAGGCAACATGCTCTTCATCAGGCGAAAGACATCCATTAGGGTTCGTAACAAGCTGTCCTAATCCCCGCCCAAGGAGCTACTTCGTGCTTCTTCTCAGACTAGGGTTTGGCGGAGCTACCCGCGACCCCCCTCCCCCCCCTGCAACAACCCCAAGAAGACGTGTGGGCACCGTAAGTAACCGTAATGGGTAGCAGGCATTAGCTTCGCATTCAATAACTTTAACCTTCCCCCCCCCCAAGACGATTCATATAGTGAGGGGAGCAAGAGTTCCCCTATATCAGGCCGTCTCCAGGAGGTAAAGTGGTGCCGGTAATGCACTCTTACGTAGGCCCGTACACCCGCCTGATCAAGTTTTCGTGAGGAAGGTTGGCGCGATCTGCAACACGTATTGCCACGAGACGCTAGAGGGGCATATCCGAGTTCGTGAGGGCTGGAGGGTTTGACCTTTTGAGGTGTACGCACGTATACATTCGGGGCTACGTTCATATGGAAATTTCTTTACCCCTTGAAAAAAAAAAAACTTTCACTTTCATAGTTTTACTATTTCGCTTGACACTATCGGAATCTAAATAAAAAAAAAATTACAACTAGCCAAGATTGTCCTTTTTAATAATTTCTGAAATGAAAACGATGGATTGTTAAACATTATACTTCGGTTTCGGCACATTTATTGGTGCATAGTCAACGCGCGATTCCATTGGCCGGCGGTCAGCCAATAATAAAAATTGAAGAGCACAGTAGCGCTCCATTTGTAGCCAGGACCAATAGGACGATGGTATGTGAGTGGAAATACAGGGACCAACCCAACAGAAATTTCTGTACTGTGAAATATAGGCAGCTCGCGTCAACCTTGTCTTCGGTGCTTGAAAATTTGTGCCGCCCTCAAAGGGTTAGTAAAAGACGTAAAATAATTACATTTTATTTTTATTTTATTCACAAAGCTATTATTTACAACATTAAAATATCTAGATCTAGTATTACTCCTGCAATTCTCAGTGAGAGCGATATTCCATGCCTATCTCAATTCTAATTAGTCCTTTTAAATGTCTCTATATTGGTTATAGCCACCTAATTCGCACTTATTATTTGCACAAGCTTAGTCTGGCTATTGACATCATTCCAAATGTCACACTCACGCATCGAATTCAGTACAGTACAGCCCGCTAGGCTCACTCCTCACTGTACCGATGCTCGCAGTCGCAGACTTCACTCCCGCTGGTCACTCTCGCCGCCACTCGTCGCTCCGCTGGCTCATCTATCGCTATCTTCGCACACCTGTCGCTTACGCTCGCGCAATTCTCCAAACTCTCAAACTCTCACAAGCTGCCCGCTCGGAGACATTTCGCTTCTTTAATAGTCTCGTCGGCCCGATCTGGAAGGTTCACAACACCCCGAGTCTCGCTGAGAGAGACAAGGGCGAAGAACCAGAACATTATTTTCAAACACAACCGTATAAATTCAATACGCCGAAGTTCAGGAGCGCACGCGAGTTGCCGAATGCATACCGCGGGCTGCACGCTGCAGCTTGCCTCTGTGAATCGCCACCCGCTTCTCACATTACGCTCGCCTGACATTCCTCCGCTTTTACTAGCGGTACGTAGCAGGATACGCGACGAAGAGAAGCTAAATGTAAAAACACTTAGGGGAAAAAATTAAAGGCTGTTCACGATAAAGTGAGAACTTTTTTAATCAACCTTTGAAAAATGACAATGCTCCTACCTGAGCATATTTTAACGGGTGCACTGACTGTCATGCGCCTATAGGCTGTTCAGGGTAAAATGAATACTTTTGGAAGCCATGCTTAAGATTTACTTGTATGCACGCCGGGTATTCTCCCGTCTTTTGTAAGATTAACATTGTCATGGGCCTCATGACTTTATTCATGCGTGGGTCAAGTGAGACTGTGAAATTATTAAGAAAATAAATACTTTACAGATCTGCTTATTTTTACATGCATAAAAAAAAAAACAAAAAGCGAAATAAATAATTTTAAGTTATTACAAATAGTTGCTTAACACTTTTATTCGACGTTAAATTATGGAACTATTTTCCAGCCCCCGTTACCAACTTCACTGGGCGCATGTCACTCAGGATGCCCGTTAAAATATATGTGCAGGTAGGGGCAGTGACTTTTTTTCTAAGGTTGTTTTCGAAAGTGCTCACTTGAGAGTGAACAGCCTTTAGTAAAGTTGACAAAACGGCGGAAAGAAAGTAGTTCCAAGCTTTAACGTTGAACAGAACGCATTAGATAGATGTCTGTTATTACTGAAATAATTAATTTCACTGTCTGTTTTTTTAATACATATAGGAGTAGGAATTAGCAAATTTGTGAAATATTTACATTTCTTATACTTCAACAGTTTCATTTCATCGGCGCATGAATAAAATCACGAGGCCCATGGTAAAGTTAATAATACATATAGTGGAAGAATACACAAAGTGCCTACAAGGTGATGTTAGTAAGGCTTTCAAGAGTATCCAGTTTACTGTGAATAACCTTTACATGTGTGTTTACTATGCGTGGAAAATTATAGAGGCTATTACAGTCCCTAGCCACATACACAAAATTGAAACCGTGAAAGAAGTTAAAATTACGTCTGAGGTAAAAAAATATATATATATATAGTTTTCCGATAGTACAGTTAATTCCTAAAGGCCATGCTAAAAACGACGGGGTGTGCTATGTTTTGTGAACGCCAATATTTACCTACGTAAGTGCACAAGGCCAGGAATCTAGGCGTTTTTCACACTTGATGTGAACCATGGATTTCAATCAGTACAATTAGAATAAATGGAATACACTGAGCTTCCACTGCATTGCCAGTGAAATTCGCTAGGAACTAGAACAAATCACTGTTGTATCAGTGAATACCAGGAACTGGAGTGATCAGTGGAATTTCACTCATTACAGTGGAACAGTTTCAGCAGATATGCATTCAAATTCGTTGGAATGGAGAAATTTTAACTGTTGAGATTTTATTGTGTTCAAAAATCGTGCTTACAGTTTTCGCTTGTGACAAAATAAATGTCTCTCCTGTCTTTCCTATGAGGTATTTTTTTATACAAAATTATGGCAAAACTGGCCCGCGAGTCTGTAGCATTTATTTCAAATACAATACGATGGTGACGTTATCTCGTGTTTTTTGTAACGCTGTGACACATTTCGATATACTTTCTTGGCCTCTGCTAGTTATAAATGCCGCTTGACTCACTTGAGTATAGAGGAGGTTTAGTGATACGCTATTATTAAATTAGCTCAGTGTGAAAACTCAAATACCAGCATTTTATTTCATTTCGCTAATACCCGAAGGTTCGTTCCAAATTAGCCATGGAACTTCAGTTGATTGTTATAACATTATAACATTATGATTCAATTGGATATTGTTTGTCAAAGTTCAAAGAGAGACTATAATTTGTTTTGCCACGAGCCACAAAAGAAAATTACACGCAAAATAATTGTAACTACTGCAATATTTACTTTTGTTGATTACACCAGCATTACTGTACGGTTAACACATTAAGAATTTCTGCACTCTTTCATTATGTTTAAAAACTATTTTGGTTTGAGATATACCGTTAGTGTGATTTTTTTCTTGTTTGCGAATGGCACGACACGCCCAGTTGCACGTCCAAATATTACTTAATTATTTTTCGTAATTTAATATAAGCTGACATAACTGTAAATTAATTATAAACTTAAGGGTCCGGGAACATCAACTCTACCTCACTTGCAATTAGACCCTCAGAATAAGTACCACACGTCAAGAGACAAGCTGCGCTCGAAAAAAAAAAAAAAAAAAAAAAAAAACAGTTTCTTTTCATCCCTATATACTTTAAGGCACTTGTACTCTGTTGAAAATACTTTCATTACTTTGTGAGGTTTTTTATATAAAGTGTATGCAGTGTTAGCGACACTACGAATTGATAATATGCGCAAGTAACGTTTAGGTTTGTTTATTTCCAATCACCGGAAAAAATAGTTTATACAATACTTTGAGTTCATTTGAATACTCGCTGAACATTGGCCTTAATCTTGTGGTAGTTAATATATGGTAACGTGTGTATATTATATATATATATATATATATATATATATATATATATATATATATATTGTGTATATATATATATATATATATATATATATATATATATATATATATATATATATATATATATATATTGTGTATATATATATATATATATCGCACTGGCGCTAAAAGCAAAAACTTGACATTAAAATTATAATAATGACACAATTTGCACACATAAAAAGTAGTCGCCGGTTGTAGGCCGCGCGAGTGAAACACGACAGTTAAAAAGTAGTCGCCCGTTGTAGGCCGCGCGAGTGAACCACGACAGTTAAAAAGTAGTCGCCCGTTGTAGGCCGCGCGACTGAAACACGACAGTTAAAAAGTAGTCGCCCGTTGTAGGCCGCGCGAGTGAACCACGACAGTTAAAAAGTAGTCGCCCGTTGTAGGCCGCGCGACTGAAACACGACAGTTAAAAAGTAGTCGCCGGTTGGAGGCCACGCGAGTGAAACACGACAGTTAAAAAGTAGTCGCCGGTTGTAGGCCGCGCGACTGAAACACGACAGTTAAAAAGTAGTCGCCGGTTGTAGGCCGCGCGAGTGCACCACGACAGTTAAAAAGTAGTCGCCGGTTGTAGGCCGCGCGACTGAAACACGACAGTTAAAAAGTAGTCGCCCGTTGTAGGCCGAGCGAGTGAACCACGAAAGTTAAAAAGTAGTCGCCGGTTGTAGGCCGCGCGAGTGAACCACGACAGTTAAAAAGTAGTCGCCGGTTGTAGGCCGCGCGAGTGAACCACGACAGTTAAAAAGTAGTCGCCCGTTGTAGGCCGCGCGAGTGAACCACGACAGTTAATATCGGGGAAACTTTCAGTCCTAACCGTCGGCGATGTTATTGATGATACAGTACATTATTCTCTGTTGAGTGACGAAACCGTGTATGCAAACTCCAGGCTTACACGAAGAATGAACGCTGTTCTTAGCAGCTGCATACCCGACAGGCTAGAAACCCTGCTGTCCAACTCCACCTAGATGGGGCCGTGTGCATGGCTGATATCGACCACACGCCGCCCGGCGTAGCGAGGCATACTTTCCAACAAATTGGCAAGCTTATTCAGAAACACAATTTAGGTGCCTTCATTCCAGCAGTCCACTCACGCACGCGTAATAATTACGAACGTGACGTGATGATGGATAAGTAGGGATAGCAACATTTCGCGAGTTCATTTCAGTACAAGATAGACGTCAAACACGTGTACACTGAAGTTGACTTTGCAATTGGATCTCAGTTTATTATACACGCGCTGGACGACTCTGAGCCAATAGCAGACTTGCAAGGAAAAAAATAACGAGTGTCATACTGCCAGGTGTGAAGTAACATTGGCTACTCTATGGGACAGCAGCCAATGAACAAGCATCTGAAGCTCGAGTATGCACAGGACTGTGAAGTCCAGCCTACAGGTAATTGAAATCGCGGAATTGTTACCTATCCCTATAGATAAGACAATGTATTGCAGCTAACGTTGCGGAAAAACACACAAAAGTTACTGCAAATTTCGCGGAGACTGTGGGTTTCGCACTTAACAAATTCATACTCGACAAACACGCCGACGTCTTTGGCACCGTTCCAATACCCGCGATCGCCGATGCCTCGGTTGTACAATCGCCATCCGCTTAATCGCGCTCAGCATACCAGCTGGCTTCGCGAGCACATGCACTTTGAGCTACCACATGACCCGGACAGCCGACGAACTTCTCCCTTGACCTACCGCAATGCAAAAAAAAAAGGCCGTGACCCGCGCGCTACTAGCGGCGACCACGCAAAACACAGGGTAAATAAACAAAGAGTATCTACTGTCACGCTCAGCTGGACAGAAGTATAATTACAAATACAAACTTTAATACAAAAAGTAACTGAGATATAAAAGCAATAATAATTACGAGACTGCAATCATAATATTAAGCCCTACACTCTAAATCTGGAATCAGCTTTTTTTTTTTCACTGATTGCCAGTTGAAACTGCTCCATCTGGAATCAGTAGAAAAAGAAAACTACTAATCTCTTCAGTTAAATGAAATCCACTAATACAAACCGTGGAAAATCAGTTAGTTATAGTCGATTAATAAAAAGTACAAGGATTAAAAACCGTGCATTAAGGTTTGAAAATTACTAGATGTAGAAGGAAATTTTGGAAGTGGTTAGTATCGAGCCGCCACCCCAAAAAGCAACACATTCTCTTGTTTCTTTTGGCTGACGTTCTACCAACTCTGCTACTTTGCCTCTGAGATAAACAGTCTCGCATTTGCGTAGTTTCGTAATGTCAAAGTAGGCCTACTTCAAATTATGCGTACGTAGGTACCTACATGTCTTTGTAAGGCTCGAAAGTCATTCTAAGTTAAGTTTAGTTCAGATTGTGTGCTTTAAAAGAGAAATGTTGTAGTTTTAACGGTGTTGTCGCTGTTTTCTATGTAACTGCCATTTTACAATGCAACGAGATTTTACAGAATGAAACTGTTATTTTGAAGAGACAGATTGACTAGTAATAACTGTGTTTGTCGTTTAGTCATTATTTGATCTGTTAACTTGCAGACCACAAAACTTTTGTTTGTGTAAATCCACCTTTCTTAATGAATAACCGCACTATCGAGTCAGTAAAATGATCACTGATCTATCTGTCACTAAATATAACAGTTTAAATCTGACGCCTAAAATGGAGGATACTAGTGGACATCGATAACCTCGTACATTAAAACCACTATATTTATATTTTAAAGCACAGAATTCGAAGTAAACTAAATATAGATTGACTTTCGAACTTTGCAAAGACGTGTACTTGAGCATAAATGTATATATGTTGACAAAAAGAAATACCTTCACATCATGAAACTTGCAATATTTGACATTACATTATGTGGTCCAATACCCATAATACGAGCTTACATTTGGCAGTGGTAAAATATGTCAGTGGATATGGCTGATCATGAAAGATTCAGCATGCTTTGTTTTATGGACTGAGGTTCGAGCCCAACCACGTCCAAATAAGTTATTGTGTGTGTTCTGCGACAAAATAAATTGTACATATCTTACATCACATAAGAATGCTATGTGCTTATTTATTAACCAACTATAAATAAGTAGTTTTCTACTGCTTGAATTAGTAGATTTATTTTAACTAATGCATTAGTGATATTTTTTTCTATAGATTCCGGATGGAGCAGTTTCATCAGACAATCAGTAAAAAATAACTGATTCCGATTTAGAGTGTAATAAGAAATAAATATATAATTATATTAACAATTGATATAAAAATATAAATTAAAATTGCCAACAACTTAGTACTAACTATGGTTCGCACACACAGGGTTACCAACTTTTAACACGTATCACTAAAATCAAATTATTGACGTTGCAATTGTCACAATATTTTTTTTCCAAATATTTCTGCAATCCTTCACATCCTACAGGAAATTTGTACATTCACCCTCATTAAGAACGACGTGTTTCTTGGACCCTATGATGAGTGTACACGTATATACACGAGGTCGCGTTTGTATAGGAATTTCTTTGCTGTCGAGGACAAAATTTACACTTTTATAAGTTTACTGCTTCGCTAAACTTGATCGGATCTAAGTAAAAAAATCACCAGTTGTCAGCGTTTCAATTCGTAAGAATAAAACGGTTCTTTTTAATACTTTCTCAAATGCATACGAAGGATTGTAACATTTGTTACATCTGTCGTGACACGTTAATTGGTACACTGTCGATGCACGACTTCATTGGTCGACGGCCAGCCCATAATAAAAGTTGCAGGGTACAGTAGGTGGGTGAGATGAATCCAGAGTCAGTAGGAGCATGGCAAGTGAAAATACAAAGACCAACATTACTGATATTACTATGGTACAGTAGGTGGGTGAGATGTTTCCAGAGTCAGTAGGAGCATGGCAAGTGAAAATACAAAGACCAACATTACTAATATTACTATGGTACAGTAGGTGAGTGAGATGTATCCAGAGTCAGTAGGAGCATGGCAAGTGAAAATACAAAGACCAACATTACTGATATTACTATGGTAGAGAATATAGGCAGCTCACTTCAACTTCGTCCTCAGTTCTAGAAAATGTATGCCATCCTCAAAGGGTTAAACATTAGTTGCGTAAAGCAGATTACAACGATAACAAGAAAAGCACCCGTGCTGTGGGTGGAGTAAGTTACTTACTGTGCATAGCTTTGTTGAAACACGAAGTCAAATACACTATGTTAAATTACGAAAAAATCTACAGATATATTTAGTCGATCGTGAGACTAACTCCATTTATGTAGCAAGGATTTTTCGTCCAGTACTCATAACTAGAGAACTGAAAAACGCGCGAGTTCAATGACCTGCAGGCTAGACTCTACAGTCTTATGTACACATATGCCGAAGTAAATTGCATATTGATTGCCTTCACTGTGACAGTGGAAGGCGACGATTCGGCCATAGTTCTCCAGGAGGTGTCGAACACCGTGCGCACCAATGGGCAAAGTTATATAAACACACGTGTTTTGAATTCCAGCTTGTCCCAAAATGAATCCGCGAATTCTTCAGGTCTCCACTCATAACTAGGGGCACACAAATTTCGCGAAGATGTATCACGACCAGTTTTATTTCAAAACACTTTTGCTCAGATCCACTTTTGTCATTGAATTATGTAGGTGTTGCGCGTCTTAGGTGTCTGCCCGCGAATCACAGACGTACAGTGGCGGAGTAACCTAACTCTGATTGGTCAGTCAAGTAAGATGATGTCTTCTTGCAAACACAGGTCGCCAACAAGCAAAAGATAACTGATTGTTTGCCCGTAGGGTGTTGAAGTCTAGCATGTGTGGAAAACTTTTCGCGAAATTTGTGTCCCCTTACTCATAACCTACCCATCGCCATTATACGCTTAGCCCACCATTTCAACTCACTGTTACTGCTTAACTGCTACGTTTATAAATGCAACTTTATTTAGTTTGTACCTGCATCGATTTCTGCATCATCATTTCAGCCGACGACGTGTGAGGCAGTAGAGTACGAATTTTGAATAATGATTAATTATCTACTCAAATGCCTCTTGATAAACCATTTAGGAGATATGCACATTAGTAAAAAAGAAAACATCAATTAGTTAATTCTATTATAATAACTCTGAATAGTAGTTTTCCCCTACGTTAATTCCGCTTTTTGTCTGTTAATATAGAGCAAGAAATTACTCTGGTCATAAGAGAACTCTGCCCAAGGGACTTATTTTTCCTGGAACAACCATAACAATTTATATTTTAATATCTTATACATTTCAGGCTTTAACCAAATAAACACTATTTCACAAAGTGCTCTCATAGTCAAAGGTTTCAAATTATTTGTTCGACAGAATACACATATTTTATCGGCTTCTTCCATACAAACAAACAACACTGCACAAGGATTTATATTCAAAACTGCTTGACCATCCTTAGCTATTATGTGGTCAAAGCCAAAACTTGGCATATTTTTTTGGAATTATATATATATATATATTGAAATTGCAATTAAAAAGAATTGAATAAATACTTTGCTAAAAAAAAACACCAGACATTTTAATTGCCCTCTCATTTCTCTCTGCAGTGTATTTGTAACACATTAATGGTTATTTTCAGTTTTTAATGACTACTCAATCCTCTAAATGAGTATTTTCTTTAACAGTACAATTCAGGGTAAACTTAAAATGCTCTAACGAAACAACATAATGTTTTACAAGGGGACGAAGATTACAGAAGAGCGAGTTTTCTATTAGCCCGACATAGCGAGGCAAAAGGTAACCCCTCAGTGCCCCTCCTGGGTTTTAACCGCGACTGCGGTAATAATAATAAATCAGCCTTAAAAGGACAGCAGATTACGGGCTGTGCAGGAGGCAAGAGGCAAGCCGCGATAAGGGACAGTTATTATTAGGAATGATAGTGGCACGAGCTTGTGAGGGGAGCGCCTCTAACAAGCTTTCTTCTTCAAGAGGCACGCCTTAAGTTTAAGTGCATGGGCGAGAGTTTCGACGCTAAGCGATACGGACGACAATAACACACTCGCCCAGTGCATCGTAACTAGGGACCCGGTAATTTCGCAGGTTCATTTCTAGACAAGTTGAAATTCACACACTTTTATGTTCATGTACTTCTTTAATTGCTTCTACGTGTTGCTTGACTGACACCTCCTGGAGATAAATCCACAAATAACAAACATGCAGTAAATTGTGCTCCCAACCACTGCATTTTACTACCATAACATTAAATCGATAAACAGTTGATATTTGTATGAGAGTATATAAGACTGTGAAGTCTAGCCTACAGGTCATTGCACTCGATAATTTATCGAATCTCTACTCATAGCTAGAGACCTGCGAAATTCGCGTTATATTCCGGTGATATGGTAGACTCGACTGCCTTATAAACAAGTGAGCACAATTCGTGGCTTCATTGGCCGCTGCACTGTAATCAACGTCACATATCTGCTTGATCTCATCAAAAGAGATTGGTCTTTCCATCTTGAATTCTTATTATTGGCTTAAGAGTTCTCCGAGGCGTGACAAACACATCTTTGGCCAATGACTGAAGTTGGTCAAACGCACAGTAACTTAAAGTGCAGTCTGTCCTGAAATAATAACGAGAATTTTGCAGGTCTGTACTCATAGGTTAGAGACCCGAGAAATTCACGAGTTCAATGACCTGTAGGTTAGACTTCACAGTCTCACATACACTGATACAGATATCAACTGTTTATTGGTTGATTTTTGTGGTAGTAAAAGGCTGTGGTTGGGCGCACAATTTCTTGCATGTTTGTTATTGGCTTATTTATCTCCAGGAGGTGTCATAAACACGTCGACCAATTACAAACGTAACATGAACGTACATGTGTGTGAATTCTAACTTGTTTAGAAATGAACCCGCGAAATTCTCGGGTCTCTACGGATAGCTAAAGACCTGCAAGATTCGTGTTATTATTTTACAGCATGTTGGACTTCACTTCCTTGTATCCACTTGAGCACAATTTGTGATTTAAATGGCTACTGGCATTTATACGACGAGTGAGTGAGAGATGAGATTTTAACGGCTCTTAACGTCGGGGTCTTGAGAGCCGATGAGGGTGAAGTGAGGTATATAGTAGCACTGGAATGAAAGGACGGGGGAAACGGGAGATCCCTAAGAAAACTCGCCTACCAGAGGTATCGTCCGGAACGATTCCCACTTGAGAAAATCCGGAGTGAACCGGCCGGGGACTGAACCCGGTTCGCCTTAGTGGGAGGCAAGCAGTCTAACCGCTGAGCCAGCGTGGCCCCATTTATACGGTGTCATTAACCCGTGGGACTGTTTTACTGGAGATTTGTTGGCCAGCGTCTGAGGCTCTAGTATTGCATAAAATCATACATTGGACGAGCTAATCAATTTGTTTCCCAATGGCAACCGTAACATACAACGCCTTATAATTTAGCCTGTCGCCAAATAATAACGCGAACTTTGCAAATCTCTACCCATACCTAGAGCCAGTGATTTTTCGCGAAAAACAATCTCAGCACATGGTAGACTTCCATATTCTAAGCACAAACAGTAATGTTTACTTTGAGTTCGGTCGCCCCCTGCATGAGAAACAGTTTCTGTTTTTAACCATGCCAATTAGTAGAGACAGCCGAATTTCGCAGAAAGATTCCCGCACATGCTGTATTTCAAAAACCCACGCGCATACCCTTTTGCTTATCGGTCGTGTGTGTTCGTGAGAAGACATTTTCTTACTTACTTGACTGGCCAATCAGAATTAGGTTACTGCGATACCGCACGTCTGTGATTCGCTGGAAGATACCCCAGACGCATAAAACTTAGCTAACCCAATGACGAAATTGGATCTCAGCTAAAGTTTTATGAAACACATCTGGTAGAAAAATATTTTCGCGATAATCGGGTGTCCCTACCAATTAAAATTCAACGACTTTGGCAGTGAGCCAAAGTGATTTGCGTACATGGTATGTACAGTGTTTTGAAATATCACCTGTCTCGAAATATTTCCTCTAAATTTAACTGCCCCTACCCATAACTCATGTGCGCAAGGCGTTTAAACGGCGTGCAGTGATTTCGTCGAGACGCATCCCCGACAAATTCGATAGATCTGCAACAGTATTAGTAGAGGCGTAGGGGTTTCAGATTCAGATATAAAGGGATGACGCCTTTATTGATTGGCCTAATTAATTTGATATCAAATGGATATCAAAGGGTTAGTCAGAAAGGGATAATTAAAACGGGTCAATCAAAAAGGGCTAATCAAATTGAAAGGTTTGAGTTTTATTGAAATGGTCAAATGTATTGAAAGGGATAATTTTTAATTGGATAATTTTTTCTTGTTCTGCTTTTTTTCTTAATTTTTTGGGAGAAAATAGCAGGAGCTCTGTACGATGTTGACACTGTGGAGTCCTGGAGGCGATTGACCAGAGTCGTGGGTTGCAATGTGTTATATAGGTGTTGAGTTGAGTGCAAGAGTGTGCTAAAGGTTAATTTTTATTATTTTTCTCTAATTTTGATGTGTTTGTAGGGATGCTGGCAGTATATAGGCGATTTTTACGAATATATTTAACACATGAGAGAAATTCAGAGTGTTAAAACGATTTCTAAGAGTGGCCTAAGTGTAAATGTTATGTTTTTTGGGGGATATTGCTCGTAGATGGTGGTGGGAGATAGACGACTTTGAAATATGCGATTTACGTGTTACTAATGACAAACGATTGACAACTGTCTCCGAATGCAATTAAACGTTAGAGAATTTGAGTGTTGTACATATGAATAAATTAAACACATCGAATCGCAAATTTCAAACGACTACGTGAATAATAAGTGCAATTACACCAGTATGGAATTAAACATAACATCATTTTACTACCTTGGGCTTAGAAATGTAATTTACACGAGAGAGGCGTATAACACAATTATGTTAGTATGGAACTAATGATGTACAGCAAAATTTCCCTATAAATTAAAAGAATAAGATATATAAGATATATATATATATATATATATATATATATGACACCTCTCGCACATACCTTACCCGTCTGTCTGCCTGTGAGACTGGCGAGGAGGAATGTAATCCACACATAAAAATTAATAAATTGATTAACATGTGTAATAGAATTGCATCCCTCCCAAAATACGTATGTCAAGCTGTGAGCTCAGTGAAGCACTGAGTCGATCTTACATCGAGAGCCTGACAATATATACGTGGAGCACGTTCGAAGGCTGACAAATGACTAAGGTTATAGCTACTCGGAAATATATGTGAATATGATTTAGGTGACAAATGTATAAAACTGTTTACGACACATACACTAATATATAAATTGGCCAGGTTGAATTTTAAACAGACTCAATAGAAAAACACGTAATGAAATGGCAGCAGCGGCTCCTCGACAACACATCCATCCACCTCGGAGGTCATTCGATGAATGAGTGTATCGTATAAGGTACGCCTGCTTATATATGTGTAGCACTGCCGGAATCTTAAAGGCAACTGAGTATAAATTTACGACTGGCAGAAACTCTACCAATCTACTATTAACGATTTTATTCGTCCTACAAGTACGTGAATGTATAAAAGTAAATTATGTAAAAAATAACAAAAGTGCTACCAATTTTTTTCCATAAAGTCTGGTAAATAGAGAGCACTTGTTAATAGCAAACACGAGTTGAAAATCATACCAAGTTTTGTCTAACTGACACAGGAACAGGGTTTACACGAGAAACACACTATCACGTGAAAATTTATGTTTTTTCCCAATAAAATAGTTTTATATTAAAACACATATATTATAAAACGTTAATCGCGGCTACCTCACTCTGAAGCCTGGTGAAATCGAGAGATCCAGTTTTGTGTCTCTGAAGTGTGAAGATTGGCGACTAAGATGGTGGTAGCCCTCGAGAAACCTCCGCATCACTCTGCCCAAGGCCAATCGCTCCAAACTTCCTTACACCCCCACATTCCAGCCCTCACAAGTCCTGGGTCAATCACCCATCTTCCCCGAATGTCAATTTTTCGCCACTGAGGCAAGATGGTGACAACTGGCAAGAGAGCTTCACATTGCCCCTGCTCGCCTATAGACATCACCCACCTTCCACCCCTTGTCCAGAGGGATGTGTCCCGAGGTCAAGAACCCCAAACCCCCCCTCCCATTACTGTGAACCCAGAACACATTTTTCGAATATTTCGAGAATTGCTCAATCTCCCTCCCTGTCGATCCAAGGTCACCCAAGAATCTGGTGTATTCCCAGCGAAATAAAATTTTATAAGTCCCACCAATCAAAATTTATATGCCCCTGAAACTAAATATTGCCCTAAATCTTAATCCCCTGATAAATTTCCAACAAATTGTATATCTTAGGACAAGAACTGAATTTTAATGCAATAAACTTTATCCGTTTCCAGCAAACTTATTAAAGCATTTCCAGGAAACTAAGTATATTTTTCATACAAGAGATGCTTTCACTCCCTATAATTTTTTTTAAACATTCAAAGATCACCGATTTTCAAACATTTATCATTCCATTTACCTAATTTTCAACTATTACGATAGAAGACACATATATATATATTCAAACTTTCAATCTGTTTTTAAATATATGTGTATAGCAGAGAAAAATACGAGTTGGTGGGTAGACTTGTCTACAACACTAAAATTTATTTATAACCAAAGTTTCAATTCAAAAACTTCCCAATCAAAATTTTTAGATACACAATATACTATAAAATGTGTATGTACTCGATCTTATTTACAAATGGATTTCCCTAAAAAACAAATTTGGACGTAATATTACAGAAATAGCATGAATGAATGTTGAAATGACTTCTATCGGAGTTGGAATATATCAATTTCCACGATATTTCAATACATTTAAGCAAAATTTAAAGGAAAACGGTGGCCATTTTGTAATCGTATAACCCCGTCTCTTCGGAAAATACATTCCGACTACCAACAAATTATTTGCATCGTAAAGAGATATTCAAAACAAATAACTTTATTCCATACAACTTAGGAATCGACATAACGAATTATTAGATAAAAGTTAGTGGGAAAAACGAAATTCATAGTACATATGCACATTTAAAACAGAAGACCATTAAGACAATCACAGCTCAAAAAGGTTTGCTCAACTGATTAACCTCCTTTTAACACAATCATTTAGTAAACAAAATCATTAAAAACCCCTTACAAAATACTTCTAAACCCATCTCTCCATTCTATATACCTGAAATTAAATTACTATTTATTCATTTTAATCGAATACCAAGTAAAGACATATTCCATCTAACATAGGTACATTTAATCACATGGTGAATTAGTACGCATATCCCTGCAAATAACATACAAATATTAGCACTGAAGACATTTTATCGTCATTAATGAAACCTGATAGTATTTAAAACATTACATTAATCAGAAACAAGTTAGTTGTCATTCTGACATTGTGAGGTGAACATCTATTCGGATGTAAACTTTCTCCTCACACCGAAGATATCTACATTGATGAAAATGGGGACATCGCCGAATAAATTACACTGCAAATACTGTGGGAAAGTTTACACTTTCGCCTACAGTGTTCACAGACATGAGAGGAGCAAATGTTTGAAGAATCCATCTTGTAGGATTCTTAACTGCAAATACTGTTTTCACCAGTTCGCACGAACGGATATCTTGAGTCGTCATGTCGATATCTATAAAAAAAAAATAATATTCTGCTTGAGAAAGTAAATGTAACATCTACACTACATAATATCACAAAAGGAGAGGGAAATAATGTAATTACAAGAAATGACATAGAATTGGATTGTATGAAATATACAATAACATGTGAATGTAATGATTTTCGACATAACCTATCGCAACCAGCTGCGAAGACCAGTGTGGGTGATGAAAGAGTCATTTGAAGCAAAGTAAAATCGATATTTATAATGAGACATCAGGTGAAGACAGTAGTGAGGATGTCAGTGATACTGTTGAAGACATTCCTTCAACAAATGCTGTGAAGAAGGCAGAAGTCATTAACAATGCTCGTTACATATTTTCCAAAGACCCGAATAAACTTGTTAATTAACTTAGATATTTATTGGAGTTTAATAACATATAACCAGTATGAAAATTTTTAGTATCTATTTTTGTAAAGTGCCATATACTTACTGGTGCTATGATTTTTGTAACCTCCTGTACTTGGTTGTGTTAAAATGCTGTACATAAATTTTTGGATCAGCCTGTATTTGTATATATTTTGAAACAATTGCCTAATATGTCGTATGTTCTGTAACATTCTATAGATTCCTTATTTTGTAAATAAGTTGTTTTAAAATTAATTTTTACATTTATTTAACCTATTCCTTATTAAAAGTGAACTTGTTTTGGTAAGCAAAATATTTTCTCGACAGTCAGAGGAAAAGTTCTGGAAGCGAGCACTCTAACTGCTTTCTCACAATGGACAACATAATATACCATCCCAGATAAGGTTTAGTTGATATAAATTGGGTTCGAGTTTGGGTTATTTCAGATACGAATGTAATCTAGTTTCTGACTTTCAATGTTGGGTAGGTATGATTTTAATACATAGTTTCTGTATTCGAGTCCTTAGTTAGGTAGAAATGTAATCTAGTTTACCCTCTAAGGGTTCAAATGTAATATATGATACCTAATATACGTTACTATATAATACAATACAGTTCAGTATGGTATGTTACAATATGTTATGATGTGTTACAATAAATTAGTTGGTACATTATGTTAGTACGTTACAATATGTTACAATATGTTACATTGTTACATTATAATATGTTATGTTGGTAAATGATGATACATTACATTAGTACATTACAATATGTTAAATTAGTATATTATGACATGTTACAATACATATTATTATAACATTTTTCACAGAATAACGAACGAAACATATAATTAATAAAATTTCCAATAGCTTGATAATCGTTTGTTCGTGGTAGGGTGTAAAACATAGATATGCTTAATTTGTATAGATGTTTAAACTTAAATGAATTGCGTGGAATTTTGCTCATTAAACCTTATTGCCTGTCTTATATATACTCGCTTCTAAATCTTATAATTGTAGCATTTACCAATATATCAAGACATGAAAAAATAATTACATTAGAGATATAAGGGTTTAGCAGTGTGATTACTCACTTTACAAAGTTATAAACATTCAAGGTTAAATTTCAATGTTTTTTCCAATAGTAGCAACTGCAGAAACCGAGATTTCCGAGGTTGCCAGCCTGAGTCCAACAAACCCCCACAGGACACATTTTTGTTTTATTATACCCTGGAAACAACCCAGGCACCTGCCTTTTCACGAAGGAAGTAGCCTAGGACATCCCCACCATTGGTGGGGAGGGCAGTTCAGGTCAAAACATCTTTCTAGCTGTTTGAAATCTCTCGAGCAAAATATTGTGTCTTCTACTTGATAACATTAATATTCACTTAGCAAGCTCCATTACACAGGAAAATAATATACACAAGATGTATATTAAAAATTATAAAATATTTATGAAACATGTTTTTAGATCCTCATACTCACCAATTTTTACAAAAAGTTTTTAAAATGTCTTATAAAATAGAATTTTTAAAATTATATTTAAATCATGTTAGTGTAGATTAATGGAAAATTTATGTATATGGTTAGTGTAAATGTGATTAACAATATATGGATTAAGAAAAACATGAACATTAATTACTAAAATTTATATTGTAAAGCGTAACACGTATCTTGAACTTGACAAGGAATCAATCTGAGGACTGTCTCTAAGGGAGAAATTTACATTTCTCGTTTAAGGCACCAGGCACTCGGATACCTGAGGATATTTCCTTTAAAGGACAAATTGTTTCTCATTGAAGTTTAATATTCTGTGTTAGGTAATAATTGGTTTTAATTTTAGTTTAAACAAGCACTATCTCATATTGAAAATTCTTCTTTCCTGCTATGTAACAAGATGAATGTATCTTTGTCAAAAGTTTAATTTAATTTTTTTAAAGAAGTTTTGAATTAGTTTTTCTGAGTTTTGTATAAAGTATGACTGTATTTTTCACTAGCAAGAGTTTTCTAGTTGATTCTTCAACTGTAACAGTTGTAATCTTGGTGCTGTGAAAAAAAATTATTTTAAAAGAAGGCTGGACTCCCCCAGTTGTAGGGCAGCGGAGAAACATTGCGGAGTGACACCCAGGGCTCTTTCTACCTGGCACCTGAAAAAGTTTTTGTGTGAATAGAGTATCGGTTTTTGTTAAATTCCCTAGAGTTCTTGCTCAACAGCCCAATAAAGTTTTCTCAGGATATTCAGACCTGTTCGTTTCTTCCATTTCAAAAATTTATTCAGACATTTTCGTATCTCGCCAGCATTTTTGCGAGTTCTCCTCAGATCTTCAGACTATGTTTGTTTATTACATTTAAATTGAAATGCTGGTTTTTTCTCCCTCATCAACTTTGACATCAAACAACATGTAAAATTATTATTTTCCAGTTACCAGGCTTTAAATTCAAAACAACACTGATACTCACCAAGTCTTTTAATGATTACCAATATATATTTTTTTAAATTTTTGTTAGGTAATAAACACAAAGTAATGAAACGGGAAATTTTTCAATCTAATTAATAACAACTCGCAGTATTCAAATTTAATATAGAAAATTTTCTATTATAAAATATCCTTAAGAGCTAAACTATTTAGAACTAGTTTACAACAAACACTGATAGAGTAAAAGACATTTTCAATATTAATTTTTTAAATAAATTAAACAAATATTTACATAAACATTTCTTACATACTTTAAAACAAACATTTACAAACTAAAGTAGCAAATATTATTAACAACAACAAGACATTTTATAAAAGAAACCACACATTTTACAATTTAAACTTCCAAACATTTCATCATAGTTATTTACATCTGGAATCTACTACTACTACTAATACTACTACTACTACTACTAATACTAATACTAATACTACTGCTACTACTAATACTAATACTACTACTATAACTACTGCTAATACTACTAATGCTACTAATACTGTTACAAAATTGTCTGGCCCAGATTAAATGATCAAAAAATATTTACAAAAAATGATTAAAATATAAGACGTAACGTAATCGCTGTGAATGTACATTGTTTGTGTACAGCCTGTCACATCGAGAATATTTTCCAGTCACCTACACACGCCGACGACAGGGTGTAACACATACACTCACATGTAGCACTTTGTCATCACAGATTTTTATTAATGTGTAATCCCACACTGTGAATTTCTTCTTATTTGAAAAGGGGACAATCTATCGAAAACAATTGTATTCTAGATACAGACAGGCAAACAGGGATCCAGCAGCATTGAATGGTGACACAATTTGTAGTTGGTGTAGTCAGCTGCGATGATGTTTGTAGTTTATGTAGGCAGCTGTAGTCAGCTGCGATGAGTGTGGAACAGGATATGTGTGGTGTCGGCAGATACTCGTCATTGGCAGTTGTGATGTTTTAGATGACAAGGCAGAAGAAATTATGACGTTAACTGCAGTATTGAGGGAAATTGTTTAGACCTATATTATTTGATAGTCTATAGTAATACGCCATCCGATTTATGGATTTCTAATATTGCATTAAAATCTTCTAGCAAAATTTTTTTATTTGTGCATCGGAGCGAGTGAAGAGATTTCAGTGGTTCTCAAAACTGGGGTCTTGAGAGCCGACGAGGGTGAAACGAGGCGAGCAATGAAGCAATGTCAGAATGCCAACATTCTTATCGCTAATAACTTTGATTACTTAGTGTTGTTGTTACCAGCTGTGAATAGCCACTATTGAAACATATGAATGTCCCTATCCGTGCCAGTGTTACTCCTTAGCACACTCTTGCACTCAACTCAACACCTATATAACAGATTGGAACCCACCACTCTGGTCATCGCCTCCAGGACACCACATCATCAACATAGTGCAGAGCTCCTGCTACCCCCTCCCAAAAAGAAAGAAAGAAGTACAAAAAAATATTTATCGAATTAAAAATGAACCCTTTCAATACATTTAACCCTCTGAATGAAATTTAACCCTTTCAATTTGATCAACCTTTATCGACAAACATTTTTAATTAACCCTTTTTATTAACCCCTTGATATCAAATCAATTAGTTAAATCAATAAGGGCTGCATCACTTTGTATCTGAAACCCCTACGCCTCCACTACTAACAGTGGGACTTTGTTACACGCGAAGAAAACCCACAGATGACACTACGACTGTTTGGTTTTACTTTTCTCCTTCTATATCTTTACCTTCTTAACTGGAGACGAACCAAACCCAACGTTATTTTTGGTACCATGCTATACTTATCTGTCCTATACCTATTTGAGCGCAATTCATGTTTGCATTGGTTACTGGCATTTATGCGGGATCAATATCATTTGTGACCGCCTCACTGGCGATTGATTGCTCAGAGCGTCCCTGGGAGATATCACGGAGGTTATCAGTAGGGTCATGCAAAATTCTCATTGTTATTGGCACCAGACCGAATTGCACAGTCTCTATATACTCGAGCCGCCGTACTTTCTTCATTGGCTGCTACATAGATATGAAGCACGCCCTTTTTGAATGAACCGTGCGGGATTAGAATGCACAATTGTGCAGTGTTGATTTATTGGCGTAGAGTCATCAAGGTTGTGTCAAATAAAGTATGGCCCAATTACTAGGGCCATGAATTTTTTTGTGTAAAGATTTATGCTCAATTAATACCCTACGTTAACAACAATTACTTCTGTTAGTTATTGGCCACCCGTCTACGTCACAAGACGTGTTCTTACTTGACAGGGGCCAATCAGAATAAAGTACTCTGATTCTGAACGTCCATTACTCGCGGTCAAGGCACTTAAATAACGTGATATTTAAAATCATCCAACCACGAAAGTGCATATGAACTAAAGTGTTTTGGAGTACAACTGGCCTTGAAATCTTTTGGCGAAAATCACGTGCCCCAACCAATGACAAACGTAATGAAGGGATAGGTCTCTAGTTATCGGCCAATGAGAGAGTTTAAACGAGCACTCACAGTCTTGGAATTTAGTATACAACCACAACATATCTCGAATTTTACATTTCACTACTCTTAACATATTATCCCGAGAACACTCGTTCACATCTGACTTGTTGCAAAATATAATCACACTTTTCTGAAGCCCTGCTAAAGTTTTACTTCCAGGATATTCCTCCACCTCATGCAAACTAAGCTTAACTAAATCTATAATATGATACCAAAGAACAATGCACCGAATCTATTTGCTCTCAGTTGTAATAATTAGAGACCTGAAGAATTCGCGGATTCATTTTTTGACAATCTGGAATTCAAAACATGTGTGTTTATATAACTTTAGCAATTGGACCACACGGTGTTTGACACTTCCTGGAGAGCGCTGACCCAATAGTCGCCTTCCTCTGTGACAGCAGGCAACCAATGCGCAGCTGATATCGGTATATTTGAACATAAGACTGTAGAGTCTAGTCTGCAGGTCATCGAACTCGCGAATTTTTTACGTCTCTAGTAATAATATTTTACCTAAAAACTTTTTCTTACTAGGCGGTATCAAAACATGTTTTCTCGCTGTATTTATTCATATTTATAATCAAATAAATATTATAATTTATAAATATTTCAAGTAGCAAACAACACGGAGATAACAGTTGGCCAACTTTTGGCAAAGGTGGTACATGTTTGCCCACATAACGGTAAGTGTTTTCTTATGTGATACACAATAAGACCACGTGAACAATAGTGACTGTATTTACTTGGGAAATATTTTTGATTTGGGACATTAAACACAAAATGATTGACAGAATTTAATGTATGACCCACAAGCAAACATCAGTGAATCGCCAACTGGCATCTTAGAACACGTGGAAAACATGTAACCAATGTATGCCAAAGAGTATGGAAATACGATCATTTTTCCATATGAAACGCTCATGTTGTAGACAGGTTCAATTCTAATAATTGGGCATCAACATGTGGCCAATTACGGGCCACTTATCACAAAATGACTGACAGAATTTCATATGTGGCTCACAAGCAAACATCAGTGAAACACCCACAAGCATCTTAGAATATGGAAGTAACGTGTGGCTAATGTATGCCAAAGGGTATGATTATAAGATAATGTTTGCGCATAAAGCCCTCGCGTGGTAGAATGGATCATATCTGATAGTTGGGCATCATCATGTGGGAAATCGTGGGCCATTTAACACAAAATGACTGACGGAATTACATATATGGCGCACAAGCCAATGTCTGTGAAACACCCGCAGGCATCTTAGAGTACGTAGAGAATGTATGGGATATGCTTGCCAAAGAGTACATAATATAAGATCATGTTTGTACATAAAGTCGTCATGTAGTAGAACAATTCATTTTTGATAGTTGGGCATCATGTGGGCCCCAAAGTAGCAAACAACTAAGCAATTAATAGTTGGCCAACTGTTGCCAGTGATGACAACGTTCGCATTTATGACTGTTGGCATTTATTATATGGTTGACAATCAGGTCATATAAACAAAAGCGATAGAAACTATTTTACAAATATTCGTAATGTGGGCCAATGCTCTCACCAGGAATGTTATATTTCAACAGATGCCCCACAAGCAGATGATACAGGAAATGCTATCTGTTACTCACTGTTGGGAAAATATTAGCAGTATGTTTATGGGCCATTTACGGTATGCCAACTATTGTTCACTGCTGGGGACATGATAGCAGCATACTTACCTCCTTTTGTTGTATGCCAACTGTTCCTTATTATTGAGGAAACACGATCAGCAAGCTTACGTTCCATTTATGGCATACCGACTATGTGTTGTTGTGCAGTAGCATAACTAGTATATGCGTATTCAACTGATCTTTTTATTTCATGTATATGTGAAGCAAAATTATCACGTGGCATTGCTAGTAATAGTAAAAGAAATAGTTTTCAGACCAGAAACCTGCAAAGCATAACACGCAAAAAGAATTCATTAGCTTGCATTTTAAATTCTACCTGAGAGTAGTCCGAAAGTAAAATACTAGTCTTTTAAACAAGACACATAAATCCCAGCATTGACTCGTGATACTAACATTGTCTATATAGCAAAGCTAATAATCCACTATGTATGTGAAGTAAGTATCCAGATTTACCTAAAAGGTCGTATATGAATACATAGTAGAGTAGTTGTTAATATACTTGACTGTAGACGAAAGATTTGTGAGTTCGATTCCAGGTTTATCCAAAGAAATGGACTAATTGTTAAATAAAGCTGAATATAACACATATGAATTGGTAAATATGTCAATTTTATTTAGGATAGAAACCATTATTTTTTGGTCTTGAAAATGCATGGCAAGCTGCGTCTATGTGGGCCACAAGTTGCCAATAGCTGGGCCACAAGTGGCTTACCAACAGTTGGCTAACGACATGTGGTTTACTTACGGCGGGCCAGAAGCAGAAAGCCAGTGGGCCAGTGCTGCCACACATGGCCCACTGATGGTGCTGACTTGTTCGGGGTACAGTTAGTTAGGCAGAAGCGGGCCGCTTGTGGGCATATTGTATTTTTCTACAAGGACGTCATCTGAAAAGCGGTCCAAATGTGGCCAACTGCAAGAGGCATCTGCGAGTGCAGTAGAGTGGTTGACTGATTGTTAACTGATTATGGAAACCATAAGAGGGCCGCTCGTGTACAAGCGGATTCGCACGCGTGGATCAACTGACTTTGGCTACTTGGGAAATTCAGGCAAAACTTAGTTAAACGGAAAATAAGATTTAACAGAGGTATAAACGCGTGTTATACATGGCATATATAGTAAATAACTAAACACGTAATACATGAGGGGGGGAGAATTTTTTCAAATGTTTGATTCGAAAAGTGTAAAGAAACTGCGAATAGACTACATAGGGTTTCCCGGGACTGAGCGGTTAGTATGCTCGACTCCCAACATTGCGAACCGGGTTCGATCCCCAGCAGGATCACTCCCGGATTTTCTCAAGCGGGAATCGTGACGGACGATATCGCTTGTCAACGGATTATCTCGGGAATCTTCCATTTCCTCCCCCTCTTTTTTTCGTTGCGGCGCTTCTCCATCCTAACCTCATTTCACCCTCATCGGCTCTCAAGCCCTCGCTGTAAACAGCCGCCTAGATCTCTCAATTCAACTGCATCGGACACGTGTAGTGTAAAACGATTATTGGCTGACTGTCTGTCTGCCAACTGACTGTCGAATTAAATTAGCCACAATGTCAACTTTGTTTACGCAAGCAAAGAAATTTACAAGCCATCATCATTATGACCCGTCGCAATATTTTTTCCTGGTTTTATCATACTAATGGGTTGCATTATTTATATTTTTCAGTACCAACAAACAAAAATCGAAAGGGAGAAATACGTTTGCGTAAGTTAAGCCTTTTGCATACACAAAAAAAAAATTACGTATTGTTTTACAATGCAGTGCTGCTATTTTCACATACTGAAGTACAATATTATAATATAAATAGTGAAGCACTGCATTTTAGTTGTCTTTTACTCAAGTGGTGTAGCACTGGTTTTTCCATAACTTTCAACGTGCAAACAACAATTATTCCAGTTGATACAGTATTCTACGAGGAGATTTACCCCGATCTTAATGTATGACAGATTCGCATCACAATCTCTTCTTCCTTGCGAATCCATTACAGACGTTACGGAAAGTATGTTACGCTTGCAATCCCGCAGACTGCTTACTTCGTTACCAGTCTTTGGCTCCGAACGCTCCTCCCCGAGTACACACTCGGCGTCTCAGTATACACTCGAGAGTGGATTGCGTAGCCGCGTGTGAAAATAGCTGCATTCAGACGAAAAGCTTCACTAAATAAGGGAGCCTATAGAGTGAGAGTGAGCTAAGAAAGCAGGAGATGAAATTACTGCAGACGGAAGCGGCATGACAAAGAGATGACTCGAAGAAGAGCCCAAGAACAAAGGAGCTCAAGCGAAATGTCTTCCCAATTGTGGATTGTATTGCGTTTGAAATCCGAGTTTCCGTCTAAAAGCACTAAATACTTCCCCAAACGCGTTTATCTATGAAAAGGAAACACACTTCACGTAAGTAATGAACGATAATTTCAAGATATCACGCATATTGCACATAACAGTTAGGAGTCCTCCAACATAGCTTACAGAGCCTTCACAAACTGTTGTAGCAAATATCCTCTCTAGCCTTTCCGTGGAGGGAGGGGTTAGCGACCTTTACCAGTAAAAATTCCTTTACAATGAAAAGTCAAGGTAATAAGTAGAGACCTGAAGAATTCGTAGATTCGTCTTGGGACAAGCTATAATTCAAAACACGTGTGTTCATATAAAGCCATTGTGGCCCAACTGTGTTTGACACCTACTGGAGAATTGTGACCAATCGTCGCCTTCCACCGTGACAGCAGGCATATTTTTACGTGAACCCGCGAATTTTTCAGGTCCCTAGTAATAAAACGTACAACCTCCACTTTACAGATTTCAGGGGTATCATCGTAAGATTTCCTGACTCCAAACTCTCTTGATCCGTAGTAATTGGTGTAGCCAACTGCGGCTGCGTTTCTGGCAAGCCCGTGACACATTTTTACGTGCAGAGGTTGTCTGCACTAATTGCTGCTTGCCAACGTTTGTATTCCAAATATGCCAACCCTGCTAATATTTGTCAGTGTCCTTATCCATCCCCAGCAATACCATCATGCGAGATAAGCTGATGGTTGTAGCAAAAAATAAACTAAACGGATACGTAAAACTTTAAGATGTCCAAGGAAGATGTTCAAGGTTGATTGAGGAGTTTTGAATTCAACCATTGAAATATGCCACTTCCCCTATCTACGTGTATTTTAACGAGCACGCTGACTTGAATGCGGCCAATAAAGTTGGTAACGCCGGAAGAAAGTAATACCATGTGTAAACGCTGATTTTAAATAGTTATGTGAACATTTGTGAATAGCGGAACTATTTAAATATATTTCCTTTGATTTATTAACGTAATTGTAAGATTTATTGAATTTGTAAAATCATTACTTGTGTAATAATTTCACAGTTTTACTAGAGCGACGAATGAATAAATTGATGAGGCCCATGGCAATGTCAATGTTACGCATGACAGAAGAATACACAAAGTGCATAAAAGTAGATCTTAATCAGGGCTTTCAAAAGTGCTCAATTTACCGCGTACAGTCTAGAGGGCAGGAGGCAGCCCTGAACTTTGCTATAAACATATCAAAACAAAATATACGATCTCGCCCCAGCTGCACGTTGCACGAGAACACACACACACACACACACACACACACACACGGAAGTTCGGTGTCATGCGCTTAAGGGTGATTACTAGAGACCTGCAAAATTCAATGTTATTATTTACAAGCAGACTGAACTCCAAGTGATCGTGCGTTTGAACGACCGACTTTAGCCATTGGCAAAATATATGTTCGGCGCGCCTCGGGAAACTCTTGAGCCAATAATATAAGTTCAGTTGTGGAGTGGAGTGGTCGTTCCCTTTTAAGGAGGCCAGGTAGATACGCGACGTTGATTACAGTGCAGCAGCCGATAAAACTACGAACTGTGGTCAGTCTATCAAGGCCGTGTTCCAAATAGCAAGAAATGTGCTCTGCCATGCACTCGCACTTGGCAGTGACGTCACAGAGTGCCGTTCCAAATGTGCTACATCGAGAACGAGTGTAAGTACGAGTGCGAGTGTTTGTTAAGAGTGTGTGCACATGCATGCTCTCTATCCGTGCTCGCTACAACCGCCATTCTTTTGTTTGTTTTCTAACTTCAGGAAAAATATATAAAACCGCCTTAATGTCATTCTCCTACGTGTGACTTTCTTAAACAAATATATTATAGGACTATTTTGGGTTGCGCATTACAATTTACGAATTTATAAAGCTGTACAACATTACTGAAAACAATGGAATGGCACAGGAACAAGAATTTTTTCGCTGTAAAGTATTTTCAGTAAATGTTGAATATATGTATAAATTCGGATATTATTAATTCATAATTTTAGAATAAACGGTGCTATAATTCCAAGTTAGAACTGTTGATTTCAGATAAAATTTATACTTGACTCTTTTCATACATTACTATCTCAACCATCGTCATTCCTACTCAATCCATTGTTAACATAAATGAAAATTTTAATGAATGTATAGTTCTTTTAAGTAAATATTATTTTGTTAATGCAGAACAACAATCGATTGTAGACAGTTTCGATTACTTTGGAAAGTGCCAGTGACGATAGTTCCATAAGGAGGGAGTGCGAGTGTGAGAGCGAGTGCTGGCCATTTGGAACACGTCCCAAGTCGCCGAAAGATAACGCGAATTTTGCACGAATCAAGCGATGGCACTATATGCACCACTCTGCGTTGTCCTTAAAGAGGAACCGTTTAATTAACTGTGGTAGATTTATTGGCTTTCAACCATGGCATATCCATCTGCGTGCTTTCATTTCAATTTCTGCGTGACGCAAAGTGCCTATCATAAACTAAGAAATCTAAGTAGGACACGAGCTTAAGAATGGCGTATGCCAGAGCGATCCCATCCATTACTTATATTGTCCGTTTACCTTGTGATTATATTGTAATAGTACAAGCTTTTCCCAAATTCCTACTTCAAGCTAGTGGATACACGGGATTCACATGGGGAAACCACCACTGCAACAAGTGCAGCAACACTAAACCAAGAGACTGAATATATCACTTCTGCTGGGTGGAAGATAAATACTGAAGTGAATCGCAATTGCTAAGGACAACCGAATTTCGTGAGAAGATTTCCTCACGTGCTATATTTAAATAACCTACGGGTGTACCAGCAGTTTTCCTTAGCTTATTGGCCCGCGAGTCTTTGTCAGAAGACATTTTCTTACTCGACGAGCCAATCAGAATGAAGTTACTCCGATACCGTACGGCTGTGAGTAGTGGGCATACACCTAAGACGCGTAACACATATATCATCCAATCAAGAAATGGGATATGAATAGGGATGATGGAAATTCGTGAAAATGTTTTGATTGGACGACCAGGTTCTTGACTCTGCTGAATTCTTTGTAGGCCAATCACAAACGTTCTGCTTTAGAATACCAGAATCCCCATTGGTCCAGTTAAATTGGATTGTAGCTTCGTACCTTCTTGTCAGCCAATAAGAAAAGAAAACGGTCGGAAATGTGTACAGTACGTTGAATCCTAACAAACAGTCCTCTTTTCCCGCGATAAACCATCATCCCTAGTTATGAGCTAAGACTGACCCTAGCAATTGCTATAAAATTATGTTTTCGGCTGTTTAGTTGTTCCATTATTGTGTTACTGGTCTACTATTAGAATTGAGCACCGTGGTAATTAAAAATTATTTTCGTAAACATTGTTATCCCGAAGCATGTTCACGGATACTCGGGTCAGGAATATTTGCTGAGTTTTGAATTTTATTATGTACTATAAGTAGGGATAGGAATATTTCGCGAGTTCATTTCAGGACACGATAGGTGTCAAACACGTGTAAACTGAAGTTGACTTTGCAATTAGATCGCAGTTTATTATACACGCGTTGGACGACTCTGAGCCAATAGCAGACTTGCAAGGTAACAAGTAGGGAGTGCCATACTGCCAGGTGTGGAGTAACACTGGCTACTCTATGGGGCAGCAGCCAATGAACAAACATCTGAGGCTCGAGTGTACATAGGACTGTGGAGTCTAGCCTACAGGTCAGTGAACTCGCGAAATTTCCCTATCCCTAGCTATAAGCCCAGGTGTAGACACACTTTCACCCAACGGACGGAAGTTCATGCATTTTTTTTTTGTTACTTGTACGGCACGTTTTATGACATTGGTTTCAATCCATTACATGAAACAGGGTGTCAATGTGCAAGTGTTGCGAGAAATGAAACATTTAGTAAACAAAAACTTCATACATGCCGTGATTTTTCAATGTTTTGATTTAAACAAGACTGAATGTATCGTGACTAAACTACATACAGTCCTCGTAATAATTCCCAGGAGTCTGTGAAAAGTATTGACCGGAGAACGCTATTTAACTAGCTAATTCGGCGGCAATGTATAAATTCAAGCATTTGTTATTTTCTAATGCTACCGTAATTAGACCACAGTTGTTAAGACACATATTTTATAACTGTGAGCCAGTAATGAAAATGAAGCCATTGTGTAACCATACGTTATTTAATTAAACATAAGTCGACCCCTTCACATACACATTCATTTTCCGTTTCAGGTGTTGCAAGAGAAGAAATTTTGGCGTGCGAAATACTTCGAATTTTTTTATAGCAGCTGAGAGTTTGATAACCTATGGAAATTGTTTTAGTAGATTTATGGCAAATAAAGCAACCAATCATGAAGTAGTAGGTGTGTCGGCAGTAACCAATAGCATTGCCCAGAGAAAGGCGATGTCCGTTTTGGTAGCTAGCTTATGTACGTGTACAGCACAGATCATGATCTCGCCTGTTCTGCAACAGGTCTAACTTGAGCGAGTGTACTCGGGGTATTATATTAATAGTTTAGTAATTGAGGAGTCGGTTCATTTGTCGCGGGCTTAACCTCACGCCGATAATTTGAGACCTGCAAAATTCACGTTATTATTTCGGGACACATTAAATTTAAAACACACGTACAATTTTTCGGGTTTATTTCTAGACAAGTTGGAATTCACACGCATGTTCGTTCATGTTACGTTTGTAATTGGTCGCCATGTTTTTCGACACCTCCTGGAGATAAATAAGCCAATAACAAACATGCAAGATATCGTGCGCCCAACCACTGCTTTTTGCTACCACAACAATCAACCGATAAACAGTTGATATCTCTGTATGAGAGTATATTATAAGACTGTGAAGTCTGACACGTCCCAGGTAACTCTGCGTCAATAAATGGACACTTCACAATTGTGTGTCCCATTCGCATTCAGTTCAGTGAGAAAGGGAGAGTGATTTCACGCCTAGGCCGCAACCAATGGAGAAATGACGCCTGCTGGAGTATATAGAGTATTGTGAAGTTCAGGCTGATGCCAAATAATAACGGGAATTTTGCATGTCCCTACGGCGATTGCCTACGCGATGCTGTGGAACAGGCCTTATGTCTTTGAGTGGGTAGTGCGTGTTGTGAAGTGTTCCCTATTGGCCAGGCCGCCGACTGACCTAAAAGCTACTTGGCGCTGATTGGCCAAAGCCGTTACGACATGTTTCTGGCCAGTGACGCCATTTTGTTTGGCGTGTGCTGCTGGAGTGCTCGGTGTAGGTGACTATTCCGCTTCTATGTTTTCAACTACTCTGCGGACCAACAGTACACAAATACATTTTAAAATCAGATCATGCAGACAATCTTCAATCGTTGCAAACGCGGAACGAGTTTCGTGGAGTCGTAGCCACAGGCTGATGAAGGCAAGAACTAGGGACCGGTGTTTTTTTTTGCGAAAAGATCTCAAGGCCAGTTGTACTCCAAAACACGTTTGTTCATATGCACTTTCCTGTTTATGATTATAAATGTCACGTGCCTCATGGACGGTCAGTATCGGAGTACTTTATTACGATTGGCCCAGTCAAATAATAACATGTCTTCTCACGTAGACACGTGACCAATAACCAAAGTAAGTTTGCGTTTGTGAAAATAGGGTATTGAAGTCTAGCATGGTCATGAATATTTTCGCAAAAAACACCTGTCCCTAATAATAACTCTGATAATATTAATGACGTTAGATGGGAACTATTTATCATGCCTCGTACATAATTAAACAAAAAAATAATAATGCTACATAGTTTAAAAAACGTAAACAATATTAACAGGTAATAAAAATATTATTGTTATTATTAACTTTGCAATGAAAAATAACGCACAGCAGTAAATAAGTTTGCCTGCATTTCAAAATATTTTAGCTCATATCCACTTTACCGATCGGGTGGTTTATATTTCCACTCGTATTTGGAGCCTGTCTGCATATCGCAGGCGTTTAATACCCGAATAACCGTACTCTAATTGGCCCTGTCAAGTGTGATGTTTCTCACCAAGGAAATCTGCAATAATGCACGTATGATTTTGATGTTTAGCTTTGGCCAAACTCTTCGTGAAAAGCATGTTCCTATAGGTAAATTTTTGTAAAATATGTAGGCCCGAAAGACGTTATCGATTTACTATCTCATCAAAAATAATTTTATTTGAATTACTATTTCCTATAGATACGTGATGGTTAGATATACTTTAAAACCATGTCATTTTTATACCGATTTATTTTCGTTAACATATTAGCGTTTTCCTCCTCCTGCCAATGAATATGTTCATCGACGTATTTGCAGAAAAATCACTGTCAAAACCCATAGTGGGTACACAAGTAAATAGAGACCTGAAGAATTCGCGAGTTCAATGACCCGCAGGCTAGAATGCACAGTCGTATGCACAAATATGCCGATATCAGATGCTTATTGGTTGCCTGCTGTCGCAGCGGCAGGCGACGACTGGGCCATCCTTCTCCAGGAGGTGTCAAATACCGTGTGGACCAATGGCTCAAGATATATAAATACGCGTGTTTTAAATTCTAGCCTGTCCCGAAATGAATCCGAGAATTTTTCAGTTCTCTAAAAATAATACGCATCAAAAATTGTAGTAATTTGCAACACATGTAGCCAGCCATAGATCAAAGTAGCTGTTAAAGGGGTGAAACCCTGAGAAACTGTCAACTTTTCTGACGAGACACCATAGGCTGTGTCCGAATTCACTATGGGTATGGACACCTGTTTTCCGTGAAAAACTCCCAGGACTTCTTGCACTCCAAAACATTAGAGCTCAGATCCACCTTCTTGATGGGGTGATTTCAACTGCTACGCATTGCAGATGTCTCCCCGCGAATCACTGACACTCACTGTCGGATTCGCCTAGTTTTGATTGGCCCAGTCGGGTAAGGAACTGTCTCCCGACGGAGACAAGTGGCCAATTACCAAATGAAAATTGCACGTATGGAATAGGACGCTGGAGTCTAGCTTTCGCGTGAATATTTTCGCGAAGAACAGGTGGGCCTAACTATGGGCTGTTAACTGGCTTCGAGCCTCAGAAAATAGCATCAAGACGCTATCCAGATTCACAGCAAGGGCAATAATGCATCCTGGAACACCCACTTCAGCCAAGGGGACACAGCACGTTCCCTTACTCGGACTCTTTGTTGGTTTTTGACGCTCCGCTGTTTGAGGTATTTCAGTTATAGGTTTGTTCACGGTAAGATGAACACTTTTGAAAGCCCTGCTAAAGATCTACTTGCATACACGTTGTGTATTCCTCCGCCATACGTAAAATTAATATTGCCCTGGGCCTTGTCACTTTATAAATGCTTCGTTCACATGAAACTGCGAGATCGTTAATAAAGTAAATACTTTACAATTCGGCTCATTTGTATACCTCGATGCATTACAAAACAGAGAGCGAAATAATTTTTTTTTAATGAACACAAATGGTTATCTAAGTCTTTTTATTCGACTTTAAGATATGGAACCACTTTCCAGCCATCGTTGCAAACATTACAGTGCCAATGTTACTCAACGCGCCCGTTAAAATATATGCATATAGGGACAGAGACTTTTTTTTAAGGTTCATTTCTAAAATGCTCACTTTACTGTGAACAGCCTTTACTGGTGTTTACAACTTTTCACAGCCGCTGAAGATACTTCCTAGCGACACAAATACAAATGTAATTCGCAGAGAGTAAAATTTGATAGAACATGAATAGAGGTGGTTGCGAACAATAGCTAGCGTGTGAATTCATCAAATGCACAGCTAGCAATAAAGGGAACAATGGATCGTTACACGCGAAGGTGTCAAAAGGAAAATGGTCGAGGGCACGTAGTATTGTATTTGGACACCACAGAAATAACCTATATTGATGATTATCATGGACTAATGATGAGGTAGACCAATTATTCGTCTCCTGCGCGTGCACCCGACATTGGCCTAGACCAAAAAAACAAAACTGTCAAAGTACATGGTCAACATTGATTAATGTATTATTTATATCTTAATTTTCGAAGGCAAGCACTTTTATATGGATAAAATGCTTTTGCTAATTTTAATTTAACCAAAGTGCATTATGAATTGGTTAAGTGAAGTATGCATACATCTCAAAGCACTTGTTTACTAATCAGTGTTCTAACCTCAAATCCAATCCATGCCATTTCTGCTAGTCACGTTTGGCAGAAAAGCAGTTCAATGATACGACACGGAGACTAATTCTGCGCAGCCAGCGAGTTCGGTCTACCTCAACTTTAGTCTATGATCAGAGCTAGTGATTTTTCGTGAAAAAATATAAGTACACTGTAAACTTCAATACTATAAGCACCTAACTGCAGTTTGAGTATTGAATTTCGTTGCTGTCTGCTTGAGAAGGCGTTTTCATACTTGACCGGGCCACTCAGAATTCGGCAACATCTGCACGGCTCCTACGTGATTCTTGTGCAGACAGTTGACACGTGTCAAAAAAGTAATTCAGCCAATCAGGGTACGCAAATACCCTACAGTGTTTTTGAAATATAACTTGCCTTGAAATCTTTTAGCGAAATATCACTGTCTCTATGATCATTACAGTCCATTCATGATTACTTCCAACTTTTCTGAAGCCCTGCTGAAGTTCTGCTTCCACGAAAGTTATCCGCCTCAAGCAAACAAAGCTTAGAAAATTCCTACACCAGAGGGACAACGGACCGTATACGTGCGCATCCAGTGCAATATTATTTAGGGTAAGAACTATTTCTTAGTAGGCATTACCAACACACCTATTGTATTTCTGTCTTTATTCGCATTAGTTATAAACAGAATATTATAATATATAGATAAAAAAGGGAAAGGTTCAATTTAATCAAAAATATTTAGAGACCTTAAGAATTCGCGATTTCAATGACCTGCAGGCTAGATTCTACAGTCTTATGTACAAATATGCCGATATCAGCTGCACATTGGCTGTCTGCTGTCACAGTGGAAGGCGACGATTGGGCCAGCGTTCTCCAGGAGGTGTCAAACACCTTGTCCCGAAATGAATCCGCTAATTCTTCAGGTCTCAAAAAATCAGTTATAGTACGCTAGAGATACGTGACATATTTAATTAATAACCAAACACGTCATACAATCGGTTTTTTTATATTATCATTATTCAAGTAGTGCAAAGATTCCCCGAAAAGACAGTTTCGCAGTTTCACACTAGACGACGTCGGAGTAGGCTATAGAAGGTGTAACTGCTGCCACTGGACCCTGCACGCCAGTAGAGTGGGCCCTTCAGCTGTTAGGCGGCGGGGCCGGGCCCATCCATCAGTCACGAGCTGACAGCTTGCTGACAACGCAGACAGGAGGGGGCGTGGCACGTAATGGCACGTCAGTGCGTAGTCTGCTTCTCTCCCCGGCACACCTGACATGACGAGAGCTCTGTCGACTCCGCGTATCGAGATCACACGATCGTGTTCTAATAAGCTCTGAACACTGTCAAACGTAAATAAAAAAATTGGGTGTGGCTGTGTTGGGGACACGGCCGCTGGTTTAGCGTGAATACGTCTACGTTGACGTGCTCTGACGCCATGATGTTTTTTTTTTTTACGTTCCCGGCACTGCTTCACTCTATCATATGTGGTTTTATGGGTATCACTGGAATGCTTTTGAGATGCTCTTTCCAACCGTATACGATTTCTGTATTTCGACTTGGCTTTTTGACCAGTATAGGCCGAAATTGTGGTGAAGTTTTCATTATTTTTTACATTAAACTCATACAGTTTCGCCATAAACACAACACACGGATGATTTTATACGCGCAATCGATTGATCTTGACGAGAGCTGTCCATTGAAACCTAAACGAGCGTCGTAGCTTCACCTAGTCAAAAGTTATACTACGCGGAAGTTACGAGACGCGACGAAACGAACTCAAAATTGCCTCCCTTCCCCCAACACGCCGTGCGCAATGCTTTGCAGTCCTCACTCAACGTAACATATTCTTTGATCCTTGGGCAATCGAGTGGTGTAATTGAATTTTTAATGTAGACGATAGATTCAGAGCTGTAATGCCAAACTGTATCCCCTGATTTTCTTATCATCGGATTTTCTGGACTTCCACTATGGTGGCAAATTTAAAGACGTATTCAAGTCAAAAATATTTAGAGAAATATTGTTATATTTCAGACATTTTACAACTCTGCCATTAATACGTTGGACGCCGTTTGTAATATTTCAAATAATTGTAGAAGTCGTTACCTTAAGTATAAATCATAATATTGCAATTCAAATCTACTCAAAATTTAATTTTACTCGTGCTTCATTTTCTTCAACAAAATTATGCATTTATCATTTTTTTTTACGTACACGATAAAATTTATATTCATTCTTCTTCATCTTTCAAAGCGCATTGCAACAATATTATATTTTAAATAATTTAAACTTTCATATTATATGGCTCATGTCCATCGTCGGAGGTGGTGAGAATTGTTCTAAAGAAAAAAAAAACTAGTTTTATTTTACATATGCCTTACTTATGATCTCTCCTGTCCTCCAATTAGCTGTCGTCTGACCATGACACATCTCTCTGCCAATCATCAATGGCGAGATGAGAGACAACCAGGACAATTTCATTTTGTTATTTTTAGAGACATGAAGAATTCGCGGATTCATTTTGAGATAAGCTAGAATTCAATACACGTGTTTTTATATAAATTTAGCCATTGGTCCACTTGGTGTTTGGCGCCTCCTGGAAAAGGCTGGCCTAATCCTCGCCTTTACACTGTGTCAGCAGCCAACCAATGTGCATTTGGTATAGGCATTTGTATACATAAGGCTGTATTGTCTAGGCTGCACTTCATTGAACTCGAGAATTTTTCATATCTCTAGTTATTTTGTTTAGCAAATATTTAATGCCGATTACCCTCTAGGAGAGAAATTAAAAATGACAAACTGAATACTGTCCAGAAACAAATGAAACATATGATATCTATATCAAATAAACTTTTAAAATAACCAAAGATTATACCGTTATATCGTATAACAAAGCATAATTTGTAAATGATACTAAAAGAATGGACAACATAAACAAGTACTCTGTAATCATATATAATGAAAATGTCCATGATTAACGGTAAACATAACCCCAAAAATATGCAATGTTACAATGTATCACCACCAAAATATAACAACCCCCAACCAAGACAACCAAAAAAAAGTAGCAGCAGAGTTTCTATCAGTCGATAAATTAACGACCTCATACAATGAGGAATGTGAAAAAAAAAAATGCTGATCTAAAATAAAGACACAACAAAGAATGAACACAATGAAAAAAATTGATTAATGCATATTATTGTTTCATGTGTCTGGTCTGCGCCACTGACATTGGACCACGCGCGCGCGGGAGAGAAGGACAGAGTAGTGACAGATAGCGGGGAGGCAGGTCAAGGGAATATTTTAAACGACAAGCGAGAAATAGTTTTATCAGCATTCGGAGTTATGAAGGAATTCTACCGCGATAACCCTTTGGCGGGTCATCGCTCCTGATCTTAGGCGGATAGGATTTCTGCGTTTATCCGGAGAATGCTCTGGATTACTGATCTCGTTTGTCTCAGCGTGACTCGGGGTGCGTTGAACCTTCTAGGTTCAGGGCGACTGATATAAAAGACAAGCGAGAAATAGTTTTACCAGCATTCGGAGTAATGAAGGAATTCTACCGCGATAACCCTTTGGCGGGTCGCCGCTCCTGATCTTAGGCGGATAGGATTTCTGCGTTTATCCGGAGAATGCTCTGGATTACTGATCTCGTTTCTCTCAGCGTGACTCGGGGTGCGTTGAACCTTTTAGGGTCAGGGCGACTGATATAAAAGTGTGACAGATCTCCGGGCCGGGAGTCGTTGAATGTGTGAGTTTCAGCGATGTAATCCATTCGTGGTTACTTCAGCCTTTTCTGAATCACTGCTAAAGTTATACTTGCAAAATATTCCTCCCCCTCGTGCAAACTAAGCTTAAGTAAGCCTGGAGAATTTCACCAGATGACAACGCACCGCATTCGTGCGCACTAAGTGTAACAGTATTTTGTACAACGACTATTTCTTACTAGGCGCTACCAACATAACTATTTTCTCCCTGTTTTTTATTCGAATTATTTATGAATGGAGAATCTTAATTTATAGATAAAATATGAATAACATTTCAATTTAACAGGAAAAAAAAATAACTTATGAACACAAGTATAAAACGCTTGTGATACCTGGCATATATTTGAAATAACTAAACACGTCATACACGGGGTAACTTTTCAAAGGTTTGATTAAAAAATGCCGAAGAAACCTTGAATAGACAATAGACGACTAGCGAGTAGAGAAGCGCGCGGCGAGAGAAGTTGCCAGCGGGAGGAAAATCTGGGACTGCGAGCATCAGATCAGTGAAGGGTACGGCTGCAGGCTGGCCTATTGGACTCTATGCATGAGTGAAAGACATTACAAAAGATAGCAACAGATAGACTGATGAGCATGACTTGATTGACAATAACAAAACACAGACATAAAGAAGGACGTTAATTGGCGTTAAAATAGACATTAAGCATTGCGGTTACTGGTAAATAAAAAGAATAATACTGGAGACAGATAATTTAATGCTATAAATAATAGCTGTGCGAATAAATTAGAAATGAAATTTAATTATTTTGTTTCTATTAAGACCTCCATCCCTCACGGACACAAGACCTCACAAAACCAACCATCTTCAAGTATCCCACCGCGCGTCCAAATCATTACGGGCGAACAACTACGTAAACATTCGACCAACTTCGGTAAACATCCCCACTGTGCCGTAACATCTTCCAGCGGCCCGAAGGCGACAGGCCCATTAGAAACCGAGAGAACTGTGGGCATCTACAGTAATCTTCTGGAAGTACCATCCTTTTCTCCTGGCGACCCCTTGCAACTCCACTTACCCTCCTCTGCCCCTTACCGCCCGGGGTTAGGCAACCCCTACGGCCTTTGAGGTCGAACAAGAGGGCGTTCCCTTGAACAACGAGCGAACGGCTGTCGGGGGGGGGGGGGGCGGCTTCCCCCCGGTCCGGCGGTTACACAACAGCCCTGGGAGAAATGTCGTCTCAACGAAGGCCGTAATAACCTTTACACGCTGTCAACTGCAGCTTCCCTTGCTGACGCAAAATACTCGCCAGCCGTCACAACAGGCGGGTCCGCTTCGCCTGCTCGCCCCCCCCCCCCCAATTCTTGTAGTTTGGCGAGCGTTGAAACTACGTCCCGGACAAACCGCGAACTTGCGAAAATCCAATTTTCGCCCACAATGAAGAACTGTCTCTTCGTAAAAGTAGGAATAATGTTTAACTTGCTTAAGTTCCCCTCCCAACTGGCGATGGAAACGCTCTGCAGAGTGTTTGAAATGCTATTTTTTTTTTGGAAACTATTAAACGTGCATTCAATGTGCTCATCTACTACGGGACTTAAGCTTCAGACGGGGATGTCGAGTGCTTTCAAGACGACACATTTCAGAGCGCTGTATGTCAAAATATACAGGTTCAGATACGCGCATAGCTCAACGGCACTGCATTGAACCCTCCTGCAGACTTTCCGACAGTAAAACAATAGAGCCATCGCTGAAAGTTCCATAGGTGCTCGCAGTGCGACGGAACACTGCAGGCCATTTCAGAGCCTTGCGCATAGCGGCGATGGCGTGCTTGATGGGCGTGGAATTATCGCCCTTATCGGTCACGCGCTTTTCAGCCTCAAACGTGGAGACAGTGCTAAAGTCACGGCTCCTGTATGCATATATTTCAACGGGCGCCCTGAGTGACATGCACCCAGTGAAGTTGGTAACGATGGCTGGAAAGTATTTCCGTATCTTAACGTCGAATGAAAAGTGTTAGGTAACCATTTCAGATAATTCAATTTTTTTTTTTTTTTTTTTTTTTTTTTTTTTTTTTTTTTTTTTTTTTCATCGAAGTGTAAAAATTAGCAGTTATGTAAAATATTAACTGTTCTAATACTCACATTTTCACTTGACGAGGTCAAGTTACAATATATTAATCTTGTATAAGGCGTAATAATACACAACGTACATACAAGTAGATCTTAAGCAGGGATTTCAAAAGTGCTTATTTTACAGTGAATAGCCTATAGGTAGGTGAGAGCCTTAAATATAAAATTCTCAAAAAAGTTCTGTGTTGCCTGTAACTGATTGCACATCAAGTATGTTATTTGGGACAGAGTCGGCGCATTACAAAAAAAAAATTGCAGTAGTCAAACCTGGAGTAGTATTTCGTACAGAACATGTGAATTTCATCCCATACTTTCTCTTCGGCCATGAACAACCTAGAATTAACCCAGAAATTCCGGGGCGCCACGGTGGCTGAGCGGTTAGACTGCTCGCCTGCCACCGTGGCGAGCCGAACTTAATCCCCGTGCCAGGTTACTCCCTGACTTTCACAAGTGAGAATCTTGCCGGAAGATGCCGCTGGTCGGCCAGTTTTCTCGGGATCTCCCTTTTTCCCGCTCTCGCATTCCGGCGCTGCTCCGTTCTCATCTCATTTCACCCGCTTGACTCTCAAGACCTCTTTCTCGTTGTTAGGAGCCTCAAATAAATTATTTCATTCCCTCTTAATATCGGAAACAATATATAATCATTTGTCAAAAGTTTGAGCAGAAAAACACGAAACACATATAATAATGGGATAAGGGCGAGGAACTTAAATAATTCTTCACTATGTAAATCTGGGAATATGAAATGGAGAATAGTTGAGACATCAGTTAACTAGTTGAACTTACAGTGCAATGTGTTAAAAAAATCGTCCACGACTAGCACGTTTTATACTTCCATCTGATTTCTTATGGGGGCCACAGTGGCTGAGCGATTAGCACACTCGCTTCCCTCCAAGGCGAACCGGGCTCATTCCCCGGCCGGGTCACCTGATTTTCGCTAGTGGGAATCGTGCCGGACGATGCCGTTGGTCGGGCTGGGTTTCTCGGGGATCTCCCGCTCCATATTCACTTCAATCACCCTCATCGGCTCTCAAGACCTCGCTGTTAAAAGCCGCCCAAATCCATTCACTCACTCACGCGATTTCTTATGTTCAGCTCTTTTTTGTCAGCAGTTATTCTTTCAGCCGGAAAGCAACGCAGCCACGGTAATCGGAAAGCGATGCAGGCAGGCCTTGGAAGTGGGTGGAATATTAATTTGGAACAACAGCGTGTTCGCAAGTCCGAGTATAAATCTCCGCTGTGGACCGGCCTTCCCCTGAGCAGGCAGGCGTGTGTTACAATGTGTAATCGATAATCAAAAGCGCACTTTGTGCCCCCCCCCCCCCGAGCAAAGCTACGTAACAACGTTACACCGCCGCGTGCCCGATTCACTGGCAAAGTTCGCGTGACTGGCCGACCACGGGCGGCGCCTATAAATTAGCGGCTGGTCGCCCGTAATGAGTTACCTCATGCTAACGGGTCGTTCACCAGTAGATGCCGCTTCAAATTTGTCCCCTCCCCCCCCCCCTCAAAAAAAAAAACTCCGCCATTAAGGCGACAACAAGCATCACGAAGAATGTGGAAAAACCGACAGCGTGTGAACTATTTTTTCAAATAATTTTTTCAATGGGGTTCACACCGTGTGTGCGACACAATGTTTACTATAAATTAAGACAAGCTATAGGCTGTTCACGATAGAGTGAGCATTTTTTAAACCCTTGCATAAGATTTACTTGTATGGACATTGCGTATTCTCGCACCATATGTACACTTGACGTTTTCAGGGGACAGATCGCTGTATTCACCCGTCCGTTAAGAGAAACTGTGAAATTATGAGACGAGTAAATAGTTTATAAATTTGCTAATCGTCACACCCGTGTGCTCTTAAAAATAGCATGAAGTTCAACTAATCGTTCTAGTATTCACAAATATTTAGATAACACTTTTAATTCAACGCTAAAACGTGGAACTACTTTTTCTCTAACGTTGCCAACTTTACAGGGAGCATGACACTCATTTGACGCGTTAAATTGTATGCAGTTAGGGACATATCTCTGAGGTTGATTTCAAAAGCGCTTACTTTATCGTGATCCGTCTTTAGAAGTGAGACGTGAAGAAATATCTTATAAATTATTCGGACAAGCTAGACTGCAGAACACGTGTGTTTATATTACTTAAGCCATTGGTCCACACGGTGTTGACACCTCCTGGAGAAGGCTGGCCCAATCGTCGCCTTCCACTGTGACAGCAAACAACCAACGTGCAGTTGATATCGGCATATATGTAAATAAGATTTTTGAGTCTAGCCTACAGGTAATTGGAGTCGCTAATTTTTCACATCTCTACTTAACACTTTGTATACAATGCTCGAGTGTAGCACGAGGAAAGCTAATTTGAAAATTGATTTGTTGTTCATAACAAAACCCGCATGGATGTGCAGTCTTTGTTCGGCTAGTGTTTAACATGGCCTCACAAGAACACGACAGTGCAGTAACAATGATATTGCTAACAATAGAATTTCTTTTCTTATATCCACTCAAAGGGACATGATTGATTTTAAATCCTCTTGCATGATAAAGAACATTTGATTAGGTCAATATCAGCTCGGCTTTCCATTGGTTGATGACCGGCCAGTAATGAACGCTATAAAGTACAGGGTAGTGTCCGGTGTGGTATGGACCAATAGGAGGATGGTGAGTTCTAACACAGACACCAACAGAACCGGTGTTCTTGCAGTACTGGATATAGGCGACTCACTTCTAATTTGTCTTAAGTGTCAGTAAATGTGTGCAGCAGAGACCTGGAAAATTCGCGAGTTCAGTGACCTGCAGGCTATACTGTACAGTCTTATGTACAAATGTGCCGATATCAACTGGTTATTGGTTGTCTGCTGTCACAGTAGAAGGCAACAATTGGACACCGTTCTCTAGGATGTTTCAAACACCGTGTGGACCAATGGCTAAAGTTATATATACGCACTTGTTTTGGATTCTTTCTTGTCCCAAAATGAATCCGTTAATTCTTCAGGTCTACAGTTTGCAGACCTCAGTGATATTTCGTATATCAATATGAAATAAGCATACGATAAAAGATATGTCTTCCAATATAGTTTGTTCCCGAAAGAAACTGCTGCATCGTAAAATTTGTGACTGAGCATGATCAATCGAAAAACACGAGCTACTAGAATCGCTATTGTTATTGGTGAACTTGAAGATAGCCACACCTTAAAATTAAGAAAAGCTAGAAGTGACTAGCCTGTATTCACGACTGCACGACCATTAATAAGGTCAGTAAAATTTCGCGAAAATATTTCGAGCCATTTAACTGGGCCAATGAGGATTCTGACACTCTAAAGCAGAACGTTTGTAAGTGGCCTACAAAAAACTTACTAGCCGACTCAAAATCTTAGTCATCAAATCGTGAAAGGATAAACCAGCTATAGTGTTATGGAGTGTGTTAGCTCAAAATTTTTTTCGCGATTTTCCTATCAGCCATATCCATTACTAGAGACATACAAAATTCGCGTTATTATTTGAGGACGGAATAGACTTCGAAAAGTTATACATTACCGCTGGTTTTATTACACGGCTACATTTTGCCTAACACGTCCCGGATGTGTTTGAAGCAATAAGAAACAATGATAGTATATCCCAATCGCGTCCAACCAATTCTAATGGAGAATGGCACCTGCCTTCTGCGGAAGCCAATAATCAAATGGCGCTACTTGAATTGTATAGGACGGCGAACGTTCATTGTGCAGCATGAAAACAACGCGAATTTTGCAGAGGCTAGAGATCCCGAGAAATTAACGTGTTCAATGACCTGTAGGCTAGACTTCACAGTCTTGTATACTCTCATACATATATCAACTGTTTAGTGGTTGATCGTTGTGGTAGCGCAAGGTGGTGGTTGGGTGCACGATTTCTTGCATTTCTGTTATTGGCTCATTTATCTCCAGGAGGTGTCAAAAACACGTAGACAAATTACAAACGTGATATGTACGTACGTGTGTGTGAATTCCAACTTGTCTAATAATGAACCCGCGAAATTCTCGGGTCTCTATCCATTACCACTATTTATCTTGATACCTGTATTCCCATTTAAAACTGTTCAGTTGGTTCGCACAACACGAGACAAGGTTTCTATGTCGTACAACTTTCCTTATTGGCCGGCTCTCTGCCAGTACCATACCGAGTTGACAGTTACACAGTCAAATGTTCTTTGCTACGTATAACAAGATACAATTAGAGGCGATGGTTTATCGCGGGAAAAATAGACTGTTTGCTAGGATTCAACTAACTGTACACATGTCCGACAGTTTTATTTTATTATTGGCTGTATCATGCATGTATCGACCACCCAATTTCACTGGACCAATGAGTATTCAGACACTATAAGGCAAAACGTTCATGGTGGGTCTGCAAACAACTTAGCCGAATCAAAATCTTTTTCACCCAATCATGTACGAGTACACTAGTTAGAGTGTTATAGAAGATAATGTTGGTTCAAAAAATTTCCGCTTTTTTCCACTATCTCTACATGCAGTACAATCCATTCTGTTCATTTGAGTAATTTGCATTTTGAGCGATTTTGACACGATATTACGTTGCAGAGAACCTCATGAACACTTCTGGCTAGTGAATATGTTTGGAAGGTACAGAACTGTTTATCTAAATTTCTCTAAGTGTGTGCACCTCATCTGATGTAGTTTTAAAGCAACTGGGTAGACCCAGTATAGCCGAAATATAACTAATATGTATTTTTATTTCCTATAAAAAGCCTTCGTCATTTGAAAAATTAATTGCGTTCGTTAGGGCAAACCAAGATATTTTACAAGGTTAGGATAAACTACAAACGAATCCCTCTACCCGCCACCTATTTTTTTTTTTTTAAATCTATTGGACGAAAAAGTTTTAATCATATTGCTAAGGTCATTGACTTTTTTATTTGAACATGTACAGTTATGCTCAATTTCGAACGTTTTCGTCACGTTTACTGTTGCAACACTTCGTTGACTATTTTAGAAAAGTTCTGCAATTAATCTTTGGATAAAAAATAACAGTCTTTACTTATGAGCGGAGAAATTATCCACAGCGTAATCTCTCGAGGACCATGTCAGCGCTAATCTGGAGGGATTAAGATAATCTTCTCTTGCCACTCGGGTGACAGGCTACGCTTCGTTATTCATAATTACCGTCCACGTAGGAATTATACGTTATTAAGGTCCCCGCCTACCCGATGATCAAACTGCGTTGCAGAGCGATTGAAGTACACATTTTAACACGAAACTTAAAAGTTGCTTCCTATGTGCCGATCTACAAAAGAACACGCACTTCAGGCGTGGCCTGTTAAGGTTGAAGTAAAGAAACTGCCTATGGAGCACTGCGCCCGACTATACAACGTGAAGAACTCTTTACAAAAGTAGTACAGACACCTTAAATATTGTCAAAAAAGTGTGATTTATGCTGAATATGAAAGAGGAATGCATATATTTTGTAACATTATAATACAATTTACTAAAATATGGTTTTGAAATGTTAAAAAATCAATTATATTAGTTGGTATTTATAACAAAATTTAAGCGCATTTCAATTCTGGAAGCTTCAGAAAGCAGAATTCGCACGAAAATCTTCGTCATGGAATATCGCCACAATCTTTACTATGGTTGTGTGTAAGAAAATTGTAATAATAATGTACGAAGTAATTTTTATAATTATTTTTATGTGCGTCCCTTTGTCACAAACATTACTGGCCTAAATAAAGTTAATCATAAAATTAATGTGATACATAATTACTTTAATACAGACTTTCCACACTGAGAGAAAATCTAAAAAAAAAAAATATTTGTTTGTGTAGTACCAAATATGTATGAAGTTTCCCCAACAAAATATATAGTCGAGCAAATAACGTTTTACAAGCAACAAAATTACGTTTGTTTGGCTAACAAAATATCTGTTTGAATTAACAAAATATCTGTTTTGGGTAAATACAAATTTATACTGTCAACTTAATATTTTGTTGAATCAACTGTATACGTTTGTTTGGCCACTCATTTGAATGCCATCATTCGCCTATTATTAATATAAAAATTGCAATGTGACCAATAAACAAAGCTCTCTGCAGTTAACATCTTATACCAAAATAATAGATTATTTTTTTGGTTATTGAGTTTTATAGAAGGGCCTTAACCCTTTCAGACCCACTTTAATTTACGGTTTCAGGAGTTGCAAACAAATAGATTTATGACGAGAGCTGTACTTGAGTCGGCACAACACATGTTTCGTTGTCACAGCCAGTGACATGTAGGCTTTATTTTTGGCTACAGTTATGTGGATAACTACAGCCTAGACGTGTATGGAGGTGTGCGTATCATGTACCCACAGGTAAGATTCTGGGTCATTGATCTTCACAGTGTGTAGCGCAGACTACCTTATCGGTAGAATGGCATATGCCAAGCCAAGCATGACCGTCATCATCATTAATTATTTTCTAAACCTGAAATAGAGGAGACACAGACATAGAACTATCAGTATGGTTAAAAAAAAAATCGCACCTCTTATGTTGTCTCTTACATGCGTTAGGTTTTCATCCCAAGAAATGTATTTAAATCGATTTTATCGGTTCTTCAGTACGTAAAACTGCTTAAATAACATTCCTTAATTAGTATGTCGATGATTGATTTGAGTTCTCCGGATTTGCAGTAGAGTGCAGGTCCGGAATAACTGTTATCAAGAGTTACGTAGCAGAGCCGGATAACTGAATTTCGACATGCCGAAATCCGGAGCGATTTAAATAAACAATTTGCATCCTCCAAGTGGAATAACACAGCGAAAGTGACTACATGGCGCTCAACGCGTAACCCTGATGCCAGCACTCACGCACATGGAAAGTGACTACACGACGCTCAACGCGTAACCCTGATGCCAGCACTCACGCACATGGAAAGTGACTACATGGCGCTCAACGCGTAACCCTGATGCCAGCACTCACGCACATGGAAAGTGACTACACGACGCTCAACGCGTAACCCTGATGCCAGCACTCACGCACATGGAAAGTGACTACACGACGCTCAACGCGTAACCCTGATGCCAGCACTCACGCACATGGAAAGTGACTACACGACGCTCAACGCGTAACCCTGATGCCAGCACTCACGCACATGAAAAGTGACTACATGGCGCTCAACGCGTAACCCTGATGCCAGCACTCACGCACATGGAAAGTGACTACATGGCGCTCAACGCGTAACCCTGATGCCAGCACTCACGCACATGGAAAGTGACTACATGGCGCTCAACGCGTAACCCTGATGCCAGCACTCACGCACATGGAAAGTGACTACATGGCGCTCAACGCGTAACCCTGATGCCAGCACTCACGCACATGGAAAGTGACTACATGGCGCTCAACGCGTAACCCTGATGCCAGCACTCACGCACATGGAAAGCCGCCGTCCTTCGATCAACCAGCGTCAGGCAAAGTACGTATAACAAGATACAATTAGAGGCGATGGTTTATCGCGGGAAAAATAGACTGTTTGCTAGGATTCAACTAACTGTACACATGTCCGACAGTTTTATTTTATTATTGGCTGTATCATGCATGTATCGACCACCCAATTTCACTGGACCAATGAGTATTCAGACACTATAAGGCAAAACGTTCATGGTGGGTCTGCAAACAACTTAGCCGAATCAAAATCTTTTTCACCCAATCATGTACGAGTATACTAGTTAGAGTGTTATAGAAGATACAGGCAAAGAACAGGCAAAGTACTAGGAGAGCAACGCCTGCTCTCCTAGTCTCAATTTCAACAGCAAAGTAGACATTATCCGTTACTGCACTTTGCATTACGACTGAGTCGCAACAGAGCGGAATTTACGAAAAACAGGCGAAGTGAGCATTAACTAGCAGTAAAGAGAATTTTTCCCCCATCAATCTATGTGTCTGTATCTTGTATAAATCCGTCTAAGAATAACTTGTTTTACACCCGAGCTCCGACTTGAATGATATTACAGTATCATGCATAAAATAATGGCGTGCATATGCTTAACAATAATATGATTTCTTCTTGCTCTGGTCAGAAAAAAATTAATTGTAGTTTTAAACACAAAAATCTTACAAATTCGTTGTTAAGAAATTTTCGCTGAGAAAAGTTTCGAAAATGGTTTTTATGGGTCTATTAAATTAAAAATTATTAACATAGACTATTGAAAAAAAAATTAGCTTCAGTGTTACTTGTATATTGGCATTTCTTTAATGACAACACATTACCAACATTCCTAGGAAAATTTTATTGTAAAATAGATGCGATCACTTTACAAGACAGGTGTAGAAAGTAAGCTATAGGTGACCCTCGGAGTCACTGACATTTACAAAAATGGGGATTGTGCTGTTACAGGACTCTCGTGAATGTGCGGAGAAACAGAGGGCTACTGAACTTATGTCCACACACATGAGGCTCTCGTAATATCGTCCACTTACGGTTACTTCCAACTTTTCTGAAGACCTGCTAAAGTTCGACTTCCTATGTATTCCTCCGCCTCGTGCAAACAAGGCTTAACCAAGTCTAGAAAAATACGCCAAAGGGACACCGCACTCAAGTGTAGTAATATTCTACATTAGAACATATTTCTCGTCAGGCATTATCAAACCCACTTCGTTTCTCCTACGTTAACACAGTATTTGTAAACAATGAAAGTAATTGTTCAACAAATATGTCAATAGTGTTGTGAGTTTACCAGAGTATTTCTGTTACACTGTAAATATTCAGTGGTAAATAGCGTGGAAATTTGCAATCAACATACACGAAGTAGGCTCATGATGAATAAAAACGGAAACGTATATCCGTAGATCTACATACAAAAATGGAACATCTGCGTATATGGGGTTTCCACCGTAGATGAATATACGGTAGAGCAATTTCGCTGGCAGCTACAATCATTTTACCACAGAGAATATGAAAAATCAATAGCCCAAATATTAATTTTCAAAAATTAGGTAATTACATCAAGGAGGGCACATACAAAATAAAATAAATTAAGGTAAAAACAACCATTCCGTGAAGATCATCAGAATTTACATACAGTTATATTAATGGTTAACTTATTTGTATACAATTAAAGCTACTTTTATTATTACATTTTTATTAAAATATGCTACAAGTACTTTCAAGTGTTCTGAAAAAAAAAATTACTTCAAAGTCTTGACATCATAGAACATCAGGAGACATTGTAGTTTATAAGTAGTGTTAAGTTTATTTTTTCTTATTTGACATAACGAAACATGCAATTGCGTTCCGAACAGAAGTTCACGATATTCCTGCACACACACACACACACACACACACACACACACACACACACACACACACACACACACACACACACACACACACACACACACACATCATTCCTTAATGTTGCACCCTGCGCACTTACACAACTTGAACCTTCGCTGAAAATGGAGACAAAACATATGGCAGCATAATTAAACTTAGATTATAGTTAAATTAAACTACAAATAAATTTAACTTTCGCAATCCGACAACACTGTATAATACTATATATCCGATTAGCTCACATCTGGCTCTCTATATCTACGATAATACCATAATTCATTCTAAAATAAATGAAAATAAAACCCGAATATATTACAACAAACAACCCTAAAATTAGGGAGAAATTAAAATATTGTTAATAAGAAAAAAAAACAGTCGAGCACGACATTAACATAAGTGCAAGATAAAATGTGTGAAGCTTTTTCTACAGCAAAGAATAGCATATTTGTTTGGCGCTGTTTCATTTACACTAACAAAATCTACATTTAATCCATAGGGAAGATTAAATAAATTTTTCGGTGGGCTGTTATTAAATTGTTACTTTAAAGAAGTTCATATTTAGCGATTTGTTTGTGGCAACAAAACATGTGTTGCAGCAGTTAAAGTGTCTTAGAGAGCAAAAATATTTACGTGATAAAACTACGCTTGAACAGGCTGAGTTACACCCCAACAACAAATTGTGTGCTGTAAAAATATTTTAAGTTTACCGAAACTCTCATTCATTCCACAACTTCACTAGACAACAGATATAAATTTTCGTGGCCTATTAGGAAATAATTTTGTCGTTTATATTTTTTTACTAACGGTTTCCGTTTTGTGTGTATATTTTTCCATTTAAATGCCAGGGATAGGCTTTACCTATATTTTCGAATTTATCTACTTGTGCCGAAAATAGTTTCATATGATGCCAAAATTCATGTCATTAGCTTCGATATAATTAAGTTTTTTCTCACTCTTCTGTGCGTATAAATCATTTGTCGACGTAGAAGTTTGCTTAAAACGAAAATCTTGATGTGAAAGTTATTTTTAGTACTAACATTTTAAATAACATCCGCCATATTACGATCGTCGAATAATTTATTCTATTCTGAATAAGAAACTTTAGAAATTCGATCTGCTAAAACAATGCGTGCGGATTATTTTTACCTAGCTCGGTTTTGTGCAGGGGTACTCGACACCTAAAGGGATGGAATCATCGATCTATAACCGCGTTGGGATCTTTATTTTCGTCCTTTTTTTTTGTGAACCATTATAGGCTTTTAGCGGATGGATCCCGTTTGTCCCTGCCCACTTATGTTTGTATTTTAGGGCGTCGGACCCTAAAAAATTAATCTATTTATTTTTCTACCAAACATTGTTAAACTTTTCCACATTATATGTGATGACATTTTCCTCGAGTAAAAATATCTTACGCTTTATATTTTTAAATAATTTTATGTGAAATTAAACATTTCTCTGTTTTTGCTACAGACATTATAACAAATATTACCTAAGTTGTAGAACTTGAAAGATCTACAAAGTAAACTAAATACTATGGGTTAACGCGTGACATGTTATGTTATCACCAAATAGCAAGACATTTATATGAATGAAATTGTTAGAAATAAATCAACTTCTGCATATTTTTAACCTTTTTATTTCTATCTATGAATTGATATTTGGTGATTTCATATAGGTCACGTGATAGCCCATGGCATTTCTTCCCTTAGTAAAATGTTTTATTTGTATAGATTAGTTAGTATTTAAAATAGTTCGCAGGCTTTCATGGCCATTGTCATCTATTTCCACGCTTCTGGATTTGAGCTACGTCATGGATTTCTTCTCCAACGTTTCGGCAGTCGTTCAGCTGCCGTCATCAGGGAACGATGTTTGGTACAAAAATAAAATTATTAATTTTTCGAGGTACAGCATCCTTGATGATTCTAACCTTTGCTAATAATTAGAGTTCTAACGATTTATTCACATTGTAGCAGACACTGGCGTTGTTGATATGAAAAGAGGTACGTCATAGCCTATTCGCGATTTCTTCACACTTTTTGAATAAAGTCTTTGAAAAATCACCCCATGTACGTCGTCTTTAGTTATTACCTAGATACGCCATGCATCACAACAGTTTTATAAATCTGTTAATATAAAAGTATTTTAGTCTTCGTTAAATATAAGTTTTACATAATAAATATGAATAGAAACAGCGAGAATACATGTGTGTTGGTAGCGCCTAGCAAGAGATAGTTCTCATGCAGAATATTATTATAAATGAGTACTGCACGAATTCGGTGCATTGTCCTTTGGCGTAGTTTTATAGACTTAGTTAATCTCTGTTTCCACGAGGCGGAGGAATACCCTGGAAGTATAACTTAAGCAGGGATTCAGAAAAGTATGAAGAAACCGTGAAAGGAATATTGTGTTTTTTTTTTTGTGCGGTTTGCCGGTAGATTTTTCATCACGAAAGTTATTTTATGGAATAAATTGAACCTTAATATTTGTTACGCGAGACGCACGATCTATGATACTGTCGACTCCGTTATTCTGCCAGTTAATAGTTCATTTTGAGATGGCGGAAATCTAATATTGACGACGTTTGTAAATAGTTATGAGTGGGCTCTCGTCTGATGTCATTCGTAAGTGTTTTAAAACACTGTCGGCAGGGATAGGAACATTTCGCGAATTCATTTCAGGACAAGATAGACGTAAAACATGTACACACTTAAGTTGACTTTGCACTCGGATCGCAGATCGTTAGACACGCCCTGAACGACTTTGGGCCAATAGCAGACTTGCAGTGAAACGAGTAGCGGATCTCATACTGCCAGGTGTGAGGTAACACTGTCTACTCTCTGGGGAAGCAACCAATGAATATACATCTGGGTCTCGAATATACACAGGACTAAGGCGCCTAGCCTACAGGTCATTGAACTCGCGAAATTTTCCCATCACTAGCTATTGGTTTTCTTTCAAACTGAGCACTGGAACTGATTCATTTGATTTGCTTCCCGTGTTTAAATAATTATTTTTGTTTTAGCATAATTGAAACACCAGTGGTCCTAGAGATCACTCGTGTTCTGCCGACTGAGATTTAACAGGAGAAATTTAAGTTTATCTTTTTCAATGGATCGGTACCCTTTATTAAATTCAAATAACGTCAATAAAGTTATTATCCAATTAAACAAATATATCTAATTGTCTCGAAGTCCTCGATAACAATTAAACAAGAGAAACAAAGTTAAAGTAGCTGCTGCTGTTTTGACTGGGATCAGTGCCCAAAATGAATGCTGATTTCGGTTGCATTTCAGTTTATTCTTGGGAGTTAAAATATTATTTCCAGGTTATTCCTATTCCACTGGTGAGTTCCAAGCTGTCGGGGCCAGTTCACAAGCTTCTGTTGAAGTTAAAACGGCGCCGGGAACCCACAAGAAAGCCCCCATATACGTGCCCCTTGGATTGCGTTTCACCTATACGCCGGGCACACGGAATAAACGTAACGTGTTAGCCTTTTATTATATTCTGGAGTGTAAAAAAAAAGTCCACACCATATGGAGGGAAAGCCAAAGTTGCATTCAACCGCACAAATAAATAGCAATGCTCGTTTCGTGTTTGTAGTACTTCCCTCGGGGGTACAGAAATAGAAAATCCGCTGCACGCCCGAAAACGAAATACAAAGAAGGAACGCACTGAGAAGGAAGGGACTAAAATGAGATGTTATGAAACCGTTACGGGGGGGGGGGGGGGAAGGGGGTAGGAGACCTCCCCGAAACAAGTTTTTCCTTTGTCTACACACGAAAAGTGAAGACACTCCACTTCTCTCTTCCCTTGTTTGCCCACGCGCGATGCAACGGGCCGGGAGGATGAGAAGAGGGGAGAATCGTTGGATGCAGCAAAGGAGTTGGCAACAAGACGAAGGTTGTATCACTTTGCAGGGAGCCCGCCTCTAGCTGCAGGCGACGTCGGAATATAGTCACAGGGTTTGGAAGAGGAGTGGAGGAAAGGGAGGGGGTGGTGTTATTGGGAAGAATAGGGGTGGAAAATAACACTCCATCTGGCAATATACCGACACGAGAAGATCAACCGTGGTAGACGACAAGATGAGGAAGAAGGGGGGGGGGGGAGGAGGAGGGGGAACAAAAGAAAAACGGCGTTTATTGCGCGGATAACATTTTACCCGTCGTCTCCTCCTCTATTCATCTTCCGCAGCGAGTCTTCGCACGATCCTTCCACGAAGTTCGCCTATACTTCATAATTCCGGGTGATTTCATAAGAAAGTATTACCAATATTTTATTTTCTCTCGAATATTGTCAGCAAAGCGAGTACATACGTTTGCCAGGCAAGCTACAGAGTGTTAACGAAGTTACAGACTTCTTTCTCTTTACCACTTTGGTCTTCCAAGTCTCGCTGCAAGGAGCTGTGTCCATTCAAATTTTTCTGAACTATGGAATATTTGAATGTTACTCTTCTTTCACGACAGAAATGAAAGTAGATATTTTGTTTCTCGACCATGAATTCGGTTACTAAAACATGCATCTGTCCGTTGAAAAGAGTACACACGTATGTCGCTATCGAACAAATCGCGTAAAATGCAATGGCGCTGGAATTTTGAAGACTTATGCTATTCATGTGAAGGGATTATAGCGCAGACTGCTCTCGAAACTATTGGCCAAACTGTTATTGTGTGCTCTTTGAAAAAAAAAAAATTAAGTTTAAAAAATTCAGTCAGGAAACATCGTGGTAGGTAGCCCTCTGTAGAACAGTGTTTTTAACTATAGCGAAAACGGTGTATAGGCTGTTCGCAGTAAAGTGAGCACTTTTGAAGCGCTAGTTACTTTTTCCTTTCAGCCATTTCTTATCCTTAAACCCCCTTTTAAAATAAATATTCTCAAGTAGGTAATAAACAGTGGTTATATTCCATCGCACTCTGAATTTAACGTCTAACGCTAAAATAAAATATGTTTACTGAATATAATTCCAACTGAGAGACAGGTTTAAAAAGTGCTCACTTTGCCGTGAACAACCTATATCTAGAGACCTGCAAAATTAACATTATTATTTCGGGACACCTTAAACTTAAATCACGTGTGCCTTTACACTTGGTTTGCCATTGGACAATACTTGACTTGACACGCCCTGGGTAAATCCCGCCCCAATAAATGAACACTTGCCAATCGTATGCCCGAATCACGTGCAGTTCTGTCAGGAGGGGAGTGGCATCACGTTTAGTCAGCGGCCAATGAAGAAACGAAGGCGGCTCGAGTATAGACAGTACTGGGGAGTTCAGCCTGATGCCAAATAATAACGCGAATTTTGCATGTCCCTACCTATATCTGTTATGGACAAGCTGCTGTATTGAAACCCTTTAGCCACCGCTTAAGTTTATAATGAGACAGAGCACACGCTGATATTATTCATGCTTTTTCCATCGCCGTCACAATATTGTGAACTACATTACATCCACTTTTATTGTCTTAATATTTATGGCTGTGAATATTAAATGGTGTGTAAAATGATTACAGTTAATGTCAGTAATAGTTAGGGGTGGCGAAATTTCGCGAAAAGATTTCAAGATAAGTTAAATTTAAAAACACTGTCTGTTATTTCACGTAATTTGATTGGCTTAATTACTTTTTGTCACGATTTAGCTGTCTGCACACGAATCACGAAGGAGCCGTGCCGATATTGCCGAATTCCGAGTGGCCCGTTCAAATATGGCAACGCCTTCTCAAGCGGACAACAGCCAATGGCAATAGACATACTGCAGTTGGGTGCTTATAGCATTGAAGTCTGCTGTGTTCTCATTTTTTTCTTCCCACGAAAAATCACTAGCTCTAGTCATAGTGTGTGAGTTTGTAGGATTTATGAAGTGGCATATCAGTAAACGCGAGGCGGAAGGCCCAGCGAGTCATCTGTTGTGCGGCCAGGATCGTGCAGCAATAGTACACACGCCAGTGAGATCGTCTAAGTAAATTGACCCACACGACCGCATCGTGACCTCTTCGAGGAAAATCGTGAGAACTTACGATTGGCGTAGGGCGCCGGGGTGAGGCTCGGACACCGATTGGCTGAGGGAGACAGAATGCCGGTATTCGTGGAGCTAAGAGGACGTGTTTGTATGTCATACTATGTGGTCACAATACATGCATAGGCTGTTCACGGTAGCATCAGATGTCCTGCCACGTCATTTCGTTTTGTGTACTTCCCTGCTCTGTGTCTCTAGAAAGGAACCGACCCGTTATTTTCCTGGAGTCGTTTGGAAAAACCGAGAAAAACCGAATTTAGTTTAGCCTGACCGGTAGTCGAATCCGGGTAATCCACGATATTTTTTACCACTGTTTTTCCCCTTTCTTAATCCATTACATTTTACAACTATAAAATATTTAATATTAAATTTCTCATGACATCACTAGATACCCGAGATATTCGCGAGTTCAATGACCTGTAGGCTCGACTTCAGAGCCTTATATACTCTCATACAGATATCAACTGTTTATTTGTTCATTGTTGTGGTAGTCAAATACGGTGGTTGGGCGTACTATTTATTGCATGTTTGTTATTGGCTTACTTACCTCCAGGAGGTGTCAAAAACATGCCGACCAATTACAAAAGTAACGTGAACATGCATGTGTGTGATTACAACATGTCTAGAAATCAACCCGCGAAAATATCGGGTCTCTAGGCATGACTACTCAATCATGGGGCCGCGGTGGCGCAGCGGATAGCGCACCCGCCTCCCACCAAGGCGACCCGGGTTCGATCCCCGGCGGGTTCGCACGTGGGAATCGTGCTGGACGATGCTGCTTGCCAGCGGGTTTGCTCGGGGTACTCCCGCTTCCCCCGTCCTTGCATTCCGGAGCCGCTCCATCCTAGGGTCCCACCTCATGTCATGTTCAGGGACGACGGGCACCTACGGGTCCCAGCTGGAAACTCCGTCCCTCGGAGGGTGTTGCCTCGCCCTGGGTCCACCCTCATACGCATTTATTATTTACTACTCAATCCGACGTACACAAATAGACACAAGTGCCTTGCCCGGGGCTCGAACCCGGAACCCTTCTCGTTGTAATCCGATGTGCAACAAACCATGCCACGAAGGTCGGCAACCTCTCGTTGTCGTAGACCTGTTATTATTTATTTCTATTTGTTATTGGATGAAGTAGGTGTTCGACTAACTTAACAGAGTATTTTGGCTTAGACTAAAATTCACGAGCCAATACGTAATCTTTTAAACAAATAGTATGTTGGCATGTAATAACTAAACAAAAGTTGAAGTGGTCCTCTTGAAATACTACACACGATTTAAACTGACCTTGTGTGAACTGGTTTACTGAAATCAGTTCACTTTACAAATTTAAGTGGGTTATGACAACGGCCGACCAAAAGTTACACTACAATGCAACCAGCATTCACGACTATTCACCGAGAACACAAAATTATCAAAAAAAAGTTTTATTTCACGTACCCCAAGATCATTAGCCAGAGATAATTAATCAGTAATAATACTTGCGCATCGCATAGTGACGTAAATGTCACAAAGTATTTATAAAGATCAATGTTTAAGTATTAATAAATTTCTGTTCGTCGCAACACTAATTCCTGGTTGGAAATTGACAGAACTCATGAAATAAATAATGTCTTCCAAACTTCTTTAAGTTTCGTGAACCAGCCGATTTTTGAGCAGATCTGTACGTATTTGTATATTTGTTAAGCTCTGATTTTCTGTAAATATAATAGATTTCTTACTCGGATTGTTTACACGAAAGAGGCGTGTTTGATAAGAACATTTATTTAGTGTTTCTGTGATCGAAGAACTGCAAATCGCGCACCGCTTGGAAACGTATAGGTTATTCGTTGTCTTACCCGCATGGCCTCGACACTCGCTCGAAGATTCTCTACGGAATAGTCAGAAACACGGTTTTATGGACACCGCGTTGACGTGTCTGTCGAATGTTTAGTTTTTCGACGTGATCTGGTTTTATCTACTTAACGAAGTTGTTCGCAGTAAGTTGAATACACCTTAGCTGCATTATAGCTCCGCGACTAATATTTAAGTATCGTTGTAAACAATTGCCACGTGTTTTCTGGCTGTTGCGTGCATTTAATTGGAGTATTGAGGAACGAATGTGTTATTTAACAGATCCGCAAATAATACAGTCCATTTATGTATCAATACCGTTTCATTTGCTAGTAATCAGTCAGTGGTCAAATTTCAGTTCGGCTTTCAATTCATATTAATTACTATAAGACTATTCACGGTAAAATGAGTACTTATTAAGGCCCTCTCAACAGGCATAGACCAGTAATAAATATGTCTGATTGCACCGTCTGACGTAAACTTCTGAGAATGGCGAAATGTATACACAGTGTTGTTAGTCACATGGCAATGTTTATATTAAAAAGTGAGAAATTGGTTCGGAAGGTAAAAATTAGCAGAGTCTTAAAAAAAATGGTCATTATTAATAAAACATAATAAAATACAAAAATGAAAAACGTAAGATGATTGGGACAACTGAGCTACTACACGAAATAAATCGTTTGGGAATTGGCGATAAAAATGAGGTAGTAAATTCTAAAGAATGGAAGAACTTTTTTCTGAGGGAAAAAAACTACGTTAACGGTTTCTTTCTTTAGAAATTGTATGAGTTAAAATAAAACACAGTAGTTTTAAGAGGCTTAAGTACATGTAATCGATAAAACATACAATGAAATGATAAAAATAAGGAGGAAATAAAATGTTTTCAGAGGCCACCCTTTTTTATCAGCTGAAAAAAAAGGCATCTAGTAGTACATGTTGAATGACGGGTCATAAGTCATGAAAGTCACAAGTAGTCACGGGTAAAGGCAAGTAGTGGCAGGTCGTCGCAAGTAGTCACAAGCAGTCACGGGTAAAGGCAAGTAGTGGCAGGTCGTCGCAAGTAGTCACAAGTAGTCACGGGTAAAGGCAAGTAGTGGCAGGTCGTCGAAAGTAGTCACAAGTAGTCACGGGTAAAGGCAAGTAGTGGCAGGTCGTCGCAAGTAGTCACAAGTAGTCACGGGTAAAGGCAAGTAGTGGCAGGTCGTCGCAAGTAGTCACAAGCAGTCACGGGTAAATGCAAGTAGTGGCAGGTCTTCGCAAGTAGTCACAAGTAGTCACGGGTAAAGGTAAGTAGTGGCAGGTCGTCGCAAGTAGTCACAAGCAGTCACGGGTAAAGGCAAGTAGTGGCAGGTCATCGCAAGTAGTCACAAGCAGTCACGGGTAAAGGCAAGTAGTCGCAGGTAGTCACGGGTAATCTGAAATATTTAGGTATGTATTATTAATAACGCCATGAAATCTGAGCGAAGAGATGACGGGCTGCTAGCATCCTATAAAGTACACAATTATTAATGTCGTGTGAAAGTAAATCAACTAATGCACGAACTAAATATTTTTTAAAGTTATTCATTAACTTTTGAAAGTTATTTCGCCCATATCGAATTATTAGTATCTTCGCCTAATGCGATACCGGTTCCAGGGAAATACCGCAAATGTGGTTACTTGGTCGGCCCAGGACGTTTCCAATTCCACGGTATCGGTGGAAATAAATTCCAGGCTGAAACGTAAGTTATGCCCTTGGCGCAAGCGAAGCGAACACCTCGCAGACGATAAAGTATCGTTAAGCCGTATTTCGCATGACTCACGCGTTTCTACGCAAGGCTGTGAATTCTCGAAACAGGGCGTGGTTGCAAAAACTTAAAATGTCATGATTAAACGGGACGTGTCTTCCTGTATCACGAAACATTTTACACGTTTTATACTAACACTTTTGTTTCACCTAAGATGTCACTTATTTTCAAGGTTGTTGTCGAGTCGAATAGATAGATTTGGGCGGCTCTTAACAATGAGAGCTTAAGAGCCGATGAGGGTGGAATGAGGTCAGAAAGGAGCAGTGACGGAATGCAAGGGCGGGGGAAGCGGGAGATCCCCGAAAAAAATCCGCCGGCCAGCGGTATCATCCGGCACGATTCTCACTTGCCAAAATCCGGAGTGACCTGGTCGGGGATTGAACCTGGTTGGCCTTGTTGAGAGTTAAACACTCTAACCGCTCAGCCACCGCAGCCCTTTCAATGTTGTTAAAAAAAACAGACAGAAAAAAAGTGTAGTTTTCTCGTTCGTGAGGTAAATTAAAAGCCAATTTCTCAACACAAATATTTTTAAAACATTACAGTATGGTACCTAGTGGGGTGTTGATGCACGCTTGTATATAATAAAAACACCCAGTTTTCAGACAGTTCAAATATACTATGTTTATTCTGAAAATTACTCTCAATAACTGCTTCAAAACTTAGTCTCTCAAAGAAGTTCACAGGCTAATGTAACGAAATACCATGATCGTATAAAAAACATTAAACATTTTGAGAATTTTTTTATAATAATAATTTCTCGATACTTCTACATCGTTCTCAAATCCTTAAATCTCTACACCAGCAAGGAAACATCTTCCGGTTTCAAACGCTTCCGGTTTCAAACGCTTCCGAATTTCGCGGGCGGTGACTGGAATGGCAGTTTCCAGTGCGTCCGTCCCTGGTTATGGATCTCGGTTAAGGCATGGATGTGACTACATAAGTCAATTCACAATTACTAGGGATAGGAAAAATTCGCGAAGTTCAATGACCCGTAGGCTAGACTCCTCAGTCCTCTGCATACTGAAGCCTCAGCTCTGTATGTTCATTGGCTGTTGCCCCACACCTGGCCGTCATGGGGTTCGCAATGTGTTTCCTTGCAAGTCTGCTATTGGCTCAGAGGCGTGCAGGGCGGGTCTAATAAACTGTGATCCAATTGCGAAGGAGGGACTTCACTGTATATGTGTTTGACGTCTATCCTGTCCCGAAATGAATTCGCGGAATTTTCCTATCCCTAACAATTACATCCAACTTTTCTGAAACACTGCGTAGGTTCTACTTCCAGGGTATCCCTCCAAATCGTGCAAACAAAGCTTAAACGAGTCACCGACTTTCAAGATCTCGCTGTCAAGAGCCTCCCCCCCCCCCCAAATATCTTCACTCCACTCACCTAAGCGAGTGTTGGGAATTACACCCAAAGAACAACGGGACGCTTTCGTGCGCACTCTGTGTAGTAAAATTTTGCTTAAGAACTAGTGTATTTCTAATAGGCATTACCAGCACAACTATTTTCTCCCAGTTCTATTTGTATTAATTATGAATTAAATATTACGATTTATAAGTAAAATATAATCAAAACATAATATAACAAAAAATAAGGTACGTTTATGTTAATACAAGTACAAAACGCTTGTTACGCATAATATATTTAGGAAACGACCAGGTACGTCTTACATGGGATGATTTCTCAAAGGTTTGATTCAAAAAGTGTGACACAACCACGAATAGACTATAGTTAGAGACTTGCAAAATTTTGCGTTATTATTTTGGGACGCGTTAAACTCGAAATACGTGTAACTTTGCAATACGTTTGTCATTGGACCATACGTCGTGACACGCCCCGAGTAACTCTGCGCCAATAAATGAACACTTCGCGGTCGTGTACTCCAATCACGCACATCTTAGTCAGAAAGGGCGTGGTTTCACGTACATAGAGCAACCAATGGAGAAACGACGCCGGCTCCGGTATATACAGTACTGTGGAGTTCAGCCTGATGCCGAATAATAACGTGAATTCTGCATGTCTCTAACTATAGTTTGTAGGCCAAACATAAGGTTAAGTTAGGAGAGGAGTATCTTCAAATTGAGCATTGCACTCAATATGCAAACACGCAGAACTCATTAAAAAAAATAGCACACGCACACTACACAAATTCTCGGGAAAATTATGGGGGCCGCGGTGGTGTAGTGGTTAGATTACTCCCCCTCCCCCTTGGGCGAACCGTACTCGATTCCCGGCGGGACCGTTTACGTGTTTTCGCTTGCGGCAATCGTTTCTTACGAGGCTGCCGTTCGGCGGGTTTTCTCGTGGATCTCCCGTTGCTCCCGCAACCTTCATTCTAGCGCTGCTCCTTACTCACCTTGCTTCGCCCTCATCGACTTTCAGGAACGCAATGTTAAGTGCTGCCCAAATCTCTTCGCTCACTCGGAAAAATAACGCTTTAAGTTGCATATGAAAGAAGAATGCATATATTTTGTAGCACTGTAAAATATTTTGCTAGAATTGACCTGTTTAAATGTTTTCAAATATTAATTATTAAGAGTATGTTTCCAATCAAAATTTAAACGTGTTCCTATTCTAAATGCTTTGAAAATAATATTTTGCGAAAAACATTCATTATACGAGATTATAATAAGAATTACTCTGATTTTGTATGTAATAAAGAATTGTAATAATATTTACAAGTACTTTAAATAATTAAACAACTTCACCTACGAAATTTATAGTTTTCATAACTTACATAATTGTGCATTTAATTAATATCTTTACATATTTGTAAGTATTATTACTAATATTTACCACATTAAATCACAGCAGTTACTCTGATGGCCTTTGGTGACAAAGATGTTTTTGCAAAATGTGCCTATTGAAACATGCGAGGTGAAAATATGTTTGAATATTTATTTAAAATCAACTCTTATTATTTGATTTTTTAAATATATATATATATGGGTGATAAAATTCTACCAGAATATTTTACACTGTTACAAAGCATTTGCTTTGTTTCATCATATGCAAACTTAAATCGTACTTTACCGACATTAATTTGCAATAGTAACGAGGTTGGTCTACTGGCATGAAACAGAGATGCTAATAAATAAAAAATTTATAAGATTACCTAGTGTCTTTACTAAGCTCAGTGGTTAAGTCACGAATGATTTAATACATTTTATTTCAACCACCAAAATATTAAAATCTCTGTGCTCGTGTTTTTTTTTCTGTGCGCATTGTATGGCTTTTATGTGAAGACACCTGTATTATATAAATGTTTTACCTTTTCTGGATATTAACTTAACTGTATATTTTTTTTTTTTCAGTTAATAGACTTCAGTTTTATACCTTTGAATGGCAATGTGAAAAATCGCAGGATGACACAGGTCGTCATAACAAGCAGCTTTTATAAATATACCGGGGGTCAGGAGAAAAATTAAGGTACTTATGGCGCGGACGCAGTAAACATTTATAAATGTCACAACTGGAAACGTTAAACCTGTCACTTTTGCCAAGTCTGGTTTACTTTTTAATTTTGTTTTTGGTAGTGTGCAATAGCTACATTAGTCTTCGAAATATAACCTGGGCATTGCATTAGCAAGATATGACGTCAAGGGTAATCAAGAGACTAAGTGAAAGTTAAATGTGCCCTTATTGACACGGCAGACGCGTAACAAGTTTGTCGCAAATTTATGGTGCCTTTCAAAAGTTTGAAGAGAGATCACTCGCTCATCTATTTTTATTGTCTCTCTCTTTCTCTCTCTCTCTCTCTCTCTCTCTCTCTCTCTCTCTCTCTCTTTCGCACAAACACACACATAGTAAATAGGGGAAATTTAGATCACTTTGTTTACAAATACCATAATCGTTTATTGAGTGACTCGATTTCGTTTATAAATTCGTATTATACAAATGTTTTATCTTGTTTGCAGGTTATTTATACTTCATTCATTACAATAATGTCGGCCTAGCTGAAAATAATGAAATTGATTCCTCTTGACTACAGGATCGCAACAAAAATCCATATCACAGCCATGAGTGTATTAATAATATGATGATAATATATATATTTTTTTACGATTTCAATCGGTTTCCCTGTCCCACCACAATAGGACAACGTCATGAATAAGTACGGCTGTGAAGGAATTTTTCGAAATTCAACCCCTCATGTGGTCAAAAGAGGGTCAAATTTTGATTGGAAAAAAATATTAGGTGACCCTATTAATTCAAAACTTCGTGAATGCACTGTAAAATGTAAACAACTGAACATAATGTTAACAGTTTTTGTAGAAATAAACCAAGAGTGCAATGGAAACTGGAATCAAATAACTTCAAGATGCGGTAATACACCAAGGTCTTGCTATTCATAAAATTAATATTACGATTTCATCTCCTTGTAGGCTTACATTATTAGATAACGATAAAAGTGTAATTACTTTGACATCCTCTAATTGGCCCTAAACTGTAACAGATTATTGATGACATTTAGCTTATATTTTCAAATGCTATAGAGACATGCACGATTCGCGATATTATTTGGCATCAGGCTGTACTTCACAGTACTGTATATACCAGAGCCGGCGTCGCGTCTCCATTGGCTGCTGCATGGAAGTGAAACCACGCCCTTTCTTACTGACCCGCGTGTGACTGGGATACACAATTGTGAAGTGTTTATTTGTTGGCGCAGAGGTACCCAGGGTGTGTCAGATAACGTATTGTACAATGTGAAACTTTTTACAAAGGTACACATGTTTGAAGTTTAGCTTGTCCCCAAATAACAACGCCCCAGGAATATCACGAAACGTGTGCTTAAATGTTTTTCACACGTATTGTATTACTGTTTTAGCTTTGCGATCTTTATTTAATTCTTGTTTTAGCTTTACAGGAAAGCCAAGTAGTATGTTTCAGTGAAATAGCGCAATTTTTTTTTCTCTGTTACACAAGCTACATCGCGAAATCACGTGAAACATAACCTTCTACCTTGTCAAAGATGCCAACAAAAATTCCGCACAAAATTGAATGTGAACCGGGACGTGCCTATCATTTAATGGCCAACCCTTTTGAAACAAGTAAACGAATTTGCGGGGCTAACGAGTCCAGCCAAAGCATTTTGCAATTGATTTTCAATCGGTGTATTGGAAACGATCGTGTAATTCCCTGAAGCGTCATAGAGAGAGAACAGAAACAGCCAAATATGCGAATTTTTCGGAGACAAGTAGCGTATTTGTGATCTCCAAACGGAGGATCAGAGTAGATACGTACACATGCTATCTCCAACAAAACTACTTCAACAATATTTGGATCTTTCCCACAGTAATCATTACTGTCATAACCAGACAGAATGTTCTGTAGGCATAGTACCGAACAGTTCTGTAATCCGGTTTGAGCGTGTCATCAACAGAATATTCTGTTAGGTTTTTATAATCCTAGGTATTGTGGGAAGAATCCAAATATTTTTGAAGAAATTGTTCTGCTAGAGAAGCTATGTATAGGTAGAGAGACCTGAGAAATTCTCGGAATCATTTCGGGACAAGTTAGACTTCAAACACTTGTGCGTTTGTATTAATTCTGCGATTGGCCCACGCCCTATTTGACAGCTTTTACAGAACTCTGAGCCAATAGCAAATAGGCAGGGAAACGAAATTCCAATCGCGGCCTCTCGCCGTGGAAGGAAGCATCCAATAAGCAGTTGTTATCTCCGTGCGTATACAAGCAAGTATGGATTCCAGCCAATTGGTCATCGAACTCGCGAATTTTTCCTGTTTCTGTGTATAGTCTATTCACAATAGTGAATACTTCTGAAAGCCCTCTGATTTGGAATAATAGTCAATAAATGTATTTCATTTTAGCCGTAGACGTTAAATCCCGAAAACGGTGGAATATACACACACTGTTTATTACTTAAATGGCAATATTTTTTTTTTTAAATATGCTTAAAGGATAAAAAATGGCTGAAAGGAAAAAAAGTTACTAGGGTCTCAAAAGTGCTCAATTTACCGTAAACAGCATCTATCTGTTCTGTCGTAGGAGCACAGGCCCGGAAATTTGGCGGATTCCTCTGAGGACAAGTTAAATATTCCATTCACGCGTTCCAATGTGTTTGCGATTCCATTGGCCCATAGTTCGTCAGCCACTCCCCAAACGACTTTCGACCAGTACAGAACGTGCAAGGGAAATAAGAACCGAATTGCGTGCTACCGCGTATGGGATTAAAGTGGAGCATCAGCCAACGGGCCATTGACTGATGCTCGAATACACAAAGGATTGTGGACTCTGGCTTGTTGCGGAAAGAATACGCGAAATTTCCGGTTCTCTAACCATAAGTATGGTGGCAAATACATCACACACAGAAATACAACAAGCGGTTCTGTTGGCGTTAGGCCTATCCTCTATGCTAACAATATTTAGATTGTATAGGCTGTTCACGGTAAAATGAGCATATTTGATAGCCCTGCTTACAATCTACTTGTATACACGTTGCGTGGTCTTCCGCCTTATGTGAAATTAACATTGCGATGGGCCTCATCACTTTATTCAGGCGTCGGTAAAGCGAAACTGTGCAATTATTTTAAAATTAAATTTCTAACAAATCTGCTAATTTTTACACTTAGGTAGATTGAAAAATTAACAGAAAGCGAATGAAACAGTTTAAGTTATCAGAAAAGGTTACCTAACACTTTTTATTGGACGTCAAGTTACGGAACTACTCCCTATACATCGTTACCAACTTGACAAGGCGCATGTCACTCAGGGCGCCCGTAGAAATATATGCAGGCAGGGGCAGTGACTTTTTTATAAGGTTGATTTCAAAAGTGCTCACTTTATAGTGAACAGCCTTTACCTACAACTAATTAGATGGCTGTGCTTATTTTAATAGTCTAGAAGGTTCCTAGACCCACTTTTTTTTTTTAAATTTTATAACGCCTTTTAAAAATGATCTGCTTTGGAACCTGGCATCAAACTCTCCAAAAACAAAAGGTCCGGCCGGCGATGATGCGGACATACGAAGAGCTGTCATAATTCAGGGTCGGCGGGTCATCAGAGGAGCCTGAGAACGACGGGAACAAAACGGGTCCATCGGGACTTATCAATACTGCAAGAGGCGGAGGAGAGATGCTGACTCGGCTGTGAAATATTCAACGGGACGATCGCAGACGACCGCTCACTTATTCACCCGGTGGGTGTGCCCGAAAACAACAGCTAGCAGACGGTTTCACTTAACTGGCGTCACGGATGCCACCCCTGCGTTAAGAAAAAAAAAATTCAGAATTTTGGTTTGACGTCACGTGGAATGAAAGCCAAGGACGAAGGGACCACATAATAGGTTATGGACGCCCGAATTTCAATATATTTCAATACGCTACGGGCATTATCAGCAATTGTATTTTGATTATTGACGGCGTGTGTTTGTGAGAAGACATGTCCTTTCTTGCATGGCCAATCAGAATTAGGATTACTCCGAGGCTGTACGTCTTTGATTCGCGGGCAGGCACCTACGACGCGTAATACCCAGATCATCCAATCACGAAAATGGGTCTGAGCTAAAGTGTTACGACATACAACTGGTCGTGAAATGTTTTCGCGAAAATCGAGTGTCCTTGATGACTAGAGACCTGAAGAATTCACGCAATCATTTTGACACAAGCTAGAATTCAAAACACGTGTGTTTATATAATGTTAGCCATTGGTCCAAGCCGTATTTGACACCTCTTGGAGAAGGCTGGCCCAATCGTCGCCTTCCACTATGACAGCAGACAACCAACGTGCAGTTATTATCGGCTTAATTTTACATAAGACGGTAGAGTATAGCCTGCAGGTCATTGAACTCTAGAATTTTTTTTCAGCTGTCTATAAATGACAGGTAAATACTGAGAAGTGAGATGGTGCAAGGGTTCCTTTGATGTCAGCTAATCCATTCGCTTGCTGGCCGAGCGAAGTTCTGGAACGGGTCTTGGTTCTGATTGGCCACTGCGTGCTGCTACGAGTTCCCTATTGGCTGACTGACGGCTGGCAAGTAAATTGCCAAGTCACAGAGTAGATAAATAAACATAGACGGAATGTTGTGCCGGTTCCCACGATGCGGGCGCACCCATTCTCTTATTGTCTGCGTGAGGTCGCGGGCATTGGTCTTGTGCTACCGAGGTCTTGCAAACTTTTTTTTACTGGCTGGGCAGCGACATGTATATCTACTCGTTTGTAAGACTACAAGGGCCGTGTTTGTAACATACCTCAAGAAATGTTTGTGCTACACTGACCCGTTTCCACGAGCTTCAGCAAAATAGCGGACACTAAACAACGCTAAACCGTATTTAGCTATTTGTGCGAGTGACGTAAAGCGTAGCTGCGTGCAAAAAGAAATATATTGTTAAGTTTGAATGACGTAAAACACTTAAAAAAAAAAAAAACTCAAATAATCATATTGAAATGACATTTTCAATAAAACGTGACCGTATTATTCATTAACTGTTAATGTTTCCTAGCGGCACAGAACACTTAAATCGGCTCTTAATACCTCATTTTTAAGAGCCGTACAAAGCTCTTAACTCAATAACACAACTCTTCGAATTAAATAAATGTACATATTCTTACTAACCGAATTACTTCCCTAATATTGTATAGGTACTTGCAGCTATATTTAGTGTAAAAATATGTTTCAAGGTAATAAGTTAAGTTGTTCTTGTTGTTAAGAGTGCCTGCTATTGATAGAAGGGGTGTGGATTCTAATCCCTGTGCTTGTAAGTGTAATTGTTTTTTTCGTAAATTGTATTTTGATTTTTTTTTTTTTAGTTATTCTCTGTTATTAATTCATCACATTTGTTTCCTAAAAAAAAAAAAATAATAATTTTATCTACACTTCTCAATATTTTCAGTTGTAATAGGCACAAGGCTATAATTTGTTACATTCAAATGAATATCTTGCAGATTTTACAAGAAAATTCTTTGTAGGTTTACAAAGGATTTTCTTAGCAACTGGGTTTCCACGGACGTTTTCCAAGGATTTTTCCTGCAAAAGTACAAAAAAAAATTTTTACAGTGTACTCACAGCAATAACACTTTTTTTTTTTTTTTTCAAACGCCGTTTCGCATTAATGATGCATAGATACATGCAAAATTCGCGTTATTATCTAAGGGCAGACTGAACTCCAAGTGATTGTGTGTTTGACCGACTTTAGCCATTGGCTACAAATATGTTCGGCACGCCTGCCTCGGAGAACCCTTGAGCCAATAATATAAGTTCAACTGTGGAGCGGCCCATCCCTTTTATGGAGGCCAAGTAGATACGCGACGTTGATTACACTGCACCGGCCAACGTAGGCCTATCTGCGAACTGTGGTCAGTTGTTTGTAAGGCAGCGGAGTCTATGACGTCGACGAAAGATAACGCGTATTTTGCACGTCTCTAATGATACATGAACAATGTGAGACGGTCAGTGGCAATGATAATCTTACGTAAGGAGGGAGGATACAAAGGAGAATAAAAGTAAATCCCAAGCAGGGCTTTTGAAATGTTTAATTTACCACAAGCTGCCTATATTTATCTGCGCTAGAGATGTCGATACCGGAAAAAAATATCGATATTATTTAAAAATTTGTCGTTTTACGAAACGATACACCGGAAGAAAGATAACGATTTTCGGTACATCGGATACTGTATGTATTAGAGACGTTGACATGTTTAAAAATTGCTTGGAATATTACATATGGAGGACACAGGGCATTGCATAAAGGTATACCTGTTCTTGGTGCATGTGGCCAAATAAAACATACAGTAATAATTTTTTAATTTAATTTTTGTCTTCGAAACGGAGCTCATTAAAAAAAAACACTCCATAAATGTTTGTTTCCGATACATGGAAAAATATATTGATTTCTATATAACATCGTTAAAATATATCGACGATTTATATCGATATATCGTTGACTTAATATCGTCATTACACCTTCCAACTGGAGCCAGTGGCCACAAAATCACATCATGTATTCACCTGCAACACACAAATATCCCATACCTTTAATGAGGGAAGAGAGTGACTGATACATTGCACGGACGATATCAGCAGACTGCAACCAACATACTGCATAGTGTAATGCATAGAATATTTCCAGTGTACAACACACAACTCTCTCACTTATGTCAAACGGCCGATAGGTAGAGACCTAGAAAATTTGCGGACTGAGTAAGGGACAAGCTAGAATTCACTTTAGCCATTGGTCCACACGGTGTTTGACACCTCCTGGAGAACGCTAGCCCAATCGTCGCCTGCCACTACGACAGCAGAGAACCAATGAGCAGTTGATATGGGCCTATTTGTACATGAGAAAGTAGAGTCTAACCTGCATGTCATTGAACTCGCGTGTTTCTCACGTCTCTACTGATAGGCATCAACACTCCTGGCTGGTGATCTGGGGTATTTGCCAATTTGGGTTTTCTGTGGCTATTTGTCAATATTTGGCTCCTGAAAACCCAGGATCGATGGTATACCGTAAACGAGTATTGTTTCAACATCCCTGGTGTGCGGTGATTTAGTGTATCTCGATCCTTGGCAGTAGAGCCCCTTGCGCAGAATATACTCCAACATAAATCAGGTGCTGTGTCTCTCACATAGCAGCTGTGGCTCTCAGCGAGACTGACAGCGCGATCCAGTGCTTATGATCAGCGGATTTTCTCCTAGTCATCCTATTTCCCTCGTAATTTCATCCCCATGGCCGACTAGTTGCTTCTTGTGTCCTAGGGAGAGCAATAAACACTGAAGTTTTCAATATGACTGGTGTTTTAAATTACTGTCATATAATTGTCAGTTAATTGCCTGAGCGATGCCAATTTTTTTTTCAAAACACCAACCTTTAAATACAGATGAAATATGTAATTTACACTTTGTTATTTTTTCTTTTGCTTTGGACCTAATTTCCGTCTTTGTCTTTTTTATTGTAGGCCTGCTGCATGTTGTAATGTTATGTGAATCTAAATATCTACTAATATTCGATCCTCTCCCTCCCCCCTCCTCGCTCACCCTTAGACAGACGTTTATTTTACCTCGTACTGTATGCCAATATATTGATGAATATTTTCTATTATAGGCTGTTCACGACAAAATGAGCACTTTTGAACGCCCTGCGTAAGATCTGCTTGTATGCACGTTGTGTATTCTTCCGTCTTATGTAAAATTAACATTGCCATGGGCCGCATCACTTTATTCGTGCGTCGGTCAAGCGAAAGTGTGAAATTATAAGAAGAGTAAACATTTTATAAATCTGCTAATTTTTACACGCTGATACATTAAAAAAAAAAAACGGAAAGCGAAATAAATACTTAAAATTATCACAAATGGTTACCTAACACTTTTTATTCGATGTTAAGATATGGAACTACTTTCCATCCATTGTTACCAACTTTACGGGGGTTTGTCGCTCAGTGCGCCCGTTGAAGTATATGCAGGTGGGGGCAGTGATTTTTTTTAAGATTGATTTCAAAAGTGCTCACTTTATCGTGAACAGCCTTTAACTGTACATAGCTAATTTAAATTGTTTTCTTTCTCCTGCTAAACAAACAACGAGTATTTCGACTAAGATAAAAATTGGTAGTATTCAGAATCAGTATTTTTATACTTCTTTTATAAGTCTTTGGCAGTAAAGACGCCAGTTGAAAAACAATATGTGTTTAAGCACTACTTTAAAATATCGGCGGACATTTGTAATGTCAAATTATAACATATTTACCCGGCATTATTTCCAAAAAGTCTTTTTATAATCTTTCAAGAAGGAGCACGGCCATAGTTCATAAAATAATTAATGCGTGGTGTTAAATCAGTGGCACTAATGGACCCTTAACGCAAAAATAAAGATGTAGTTATTAAATAATCACTTTAGTATAAATTTCTTCAAAGATGGACGTGCAAATTATATATGCTTACCAACCAACAACAATTTGTACGACAATTAGCTTATACTTCTGCTTTATGACTACCTTTATATTTACTATTTATATCGAAAGCTGTTTCATACTGACCTTAATTAAAACAAAAGCAAAATATGCTAAATTATGTGGGTTTTCTAATTTGTTATTTATTCATCAAAAAATATTGAAAACTGTATGATCGATGCAGTTACTATGATATTAAATATTAACAACTAATTCAAGAAAGGAATGCGTTACTTTTATTAATGGCCAAACGAGTTTATCAGTAATAAAAACCATTGGCTTTAAATGCGAGAGGACAATAATAAAACCGTCATCATTACCTTTCAAATTGCGAACCGAAGTTCATTTTTATCAGGTAGGCTAATGCTAATTTCGAAATTAAGTTATGTTATTTGTATGTCTTTAAATCATTAAATTCAATTGAAAATTTAGTGGGAGTACACTGATCTAGTTATAGCTATTCATTGGAAATATTGCGATGAGAGAGTCCCGCACAAAGCGAATAAACACCCCCCACTCAGACATACACCCGCGCATGCGCACACACCCACTCAAAGAGTGTTTGGATAGTACACGCAGAAAAATATTTCGTTTCTCTCGGAGAAGTGTTTGCATAGCTAAATTGGCCGTTACTTGATTTCGAATTCGCTGGGTGTCTCTGCGACCAGCAACAAGAGCGTTGCTGACGTTCCAAGGGAAATATTTTGAATAAAAACACAAGGGGACACGAACGTTTCTGTTGTGGGTGGAAAAAAAAAAAAAAAAAAAAAATTACAGTGCGCCCACTCGCCCGGACCTGGGCTTGTCTCGAAAGACTCCAGTGTTTTCGCAACGACAAATTCGCGTTATTGATCGTACGCAAGAGATGAGCGTCGGTCTGGACAAATTCTATCGGGCACGCAACTGTAGGTACAGCGTAGAGCCGTTCCACAAACACAACAATACAGCATTCTATAGGCAGTGGCGTGTGGTGAAGTATTGCAACGTAAGCTGGCGCTTCCTCACTGCTGCATATTCTCGGTGTACGCAGCAGGCACAGGTAATCATAGTCCATTCTCGGTTTCTCCAGTCTTTTTGAATCAAACCTTTGGAAAATATCCCCAAGTAATATGTGTTTAGTTATTTCCTAAACACACACTCTGTATTACAAGCGTTTTATACTTGCGTTCATAAAAGTTACTTTTTATGTCAAATTGAAATGTTATTCATATTTTAACTATAAATTATAATGCTTCATTTATAAATAATCTGGATTTAAAACAGTGAGATAAATAAGCAATTTGGTAGCGCCTAGTGAGAAATAGTCCTTATACAAAGCACTGATACACTGAGCGCGCACGAATGTGGTGCGTTGTCCTCTGGTGTAATTCTCCAAGCTTACTTAAGCTTAGTTTGCACGAGGCGGAGGAATATGCTGGAGATAGAACTTTAGCATGGCTTCAGAAAAAAACTGAATAAACCGGGAATGGATTATAGAACGGAGCTTAGGGTAAGTGAAAGCATTCCGACCACTCACGAGCGAGCAGGCAAGGAACCCATTACATACTTCTTGTGGCATCACCTACCAAGCTACGTCTTAGCTGTGGAAGTGTGAACTATCAAGCAGCAGGGTACAAGCACACAGCTAACGCCAGCTTAACTTGCAACACTCCACCACACGCCACTGACTACAGGGTATTCCTGGTATACTGAGCACTTTCGAAGGCCTTGCTTAAGATCCACGTGTGTGCACATTGTGTATTCTGCCACCACATCGGGGCCACGGTGACTGAGCGATTAACACGCTCGCCTCCCACCAAGGGGGAACCGGGTTCAATCCCTGGCCGGGTCACCGGACTTTCGCAAGTGAGAATTGTGCCGGACGATGCCGTTGGTCGTCGGGTTTTCTCGGCGCCGCTCAGTATCCACATCAATCACCCTCATCAGCTCTCAAGACCTCGCTGTTAAGAGCCGCCCAAATCTCTTCACTCACTTCCTCCGTATTGTTATTGCGTGGACAACTGTGGCAAGCCGTGACTATATTGTTTGCATAGACGCGCCATCCAACATATAACGAGTACAAGGGCGTCGTGCAGAGGAAATATGAAAATAGTAGGAGCAATTGCCAAATCACGGCCGGACGAATAATGAAGCCACGGCGGCGTGATATAGGAGAGTCAGACGACTGGAAGGATGTATGTTCTCGCCTCGACGCCAACAAGGGAAGACGTTCCAGAGAGCCAGAGGGATGACGGCATGACGCCCGCAGTAGCCCGTCTACAAACCAGCCTTTGGCACAACACAAGGTGGGAACTATGAAACCAAAACCTAACCGCAATGGCGGATTCATGGAGCTTCAATAGAATAACTTAAATGTATAAAGTATCAGTTCCTCCGATATGTTTCCAGTTCATGTAATATATGTAAATAATAATATTTCTAACCATGTAAGGGGTAAGCGTTGGGTCAATTATAGAGTAGCTCTAAATCATTGAGTACGACCCTCATAACCTTATATTTTAAGCCAAATAATGATTTCAGTTAAACATAACAAGCTTAAAATATAACACAAAGTAAAATTAACATTACCGTGAATCTGGACACGTTGTTCATGCGTCGCTCAACCGAAACTGTGAAATGATTGGGAAAATAAATGTTTTACAAATTTTCTCATGCTCATTCTTATACTTGCCTTGACGTAATGTTTTTATCTGATTGGCCGTTTTGTTGGCAGATGGCCTATGTTTATATAATTGCATGTATGCTTTGGTAACGAGCACATATTGGACAGCATTGTTATTCTTGTGTTTAAATTGAAATATTTTCTTTTATGTTAATTGTTTTACAATACATGTAATTTTTAAAAGCAGCGTATTTTTATTTCATGATTTTACAGTTTTGTTAACTCCAGTCGTGTTTATGTCTTTCACAAGTTGGCAGCTGAGCATGACGTCACTAGCTGAGAGGGTTTTTTTTAAATGTGCTTTTGAGGTAAGCCCTATAGTGGTAATGTTATTTTTAGTTTGGAACTTCCGCTGAAAAATGTGTAATTGGGAACGAACCTGGGCGACATACTGAATGTGAAACGTTGTCAAGCTGGGCAGCCAGGGTTGCTTGCCCAGACTTTAAAATTGATTAATATGTGCTACATTGTTTGAATCGACTTGTTGAAGAGTATTAACTTATTGGATTAAAGCCAACCGCATACGCAGACGCGCAAATGAAGAGGGACCTGTGTGTGTTTTCAACATTAGCACTCAAAGTGAAATGGCATAGGTAATATGCTATTATCCTGTACGCCTTATTACCTGAGGTCAAGCAGTGACATCTGTTACTGCAAAAAAAAAAATACGCACTCAAACGTATTAACTCACATAACCCTCGGTGAAAGAATTTATTGGCTCAGCCGTATTGTAATTCAGCTTCGCCAGGGATGATATTATAATACGTTTTTGCGGGATAGAGTAATTTTGAACTGAACTTTTAGAAGGAACGTTTTAATTTTGCACTGTTATAATGACAGCTGCTAAATTCCTCAATATGATTATTATTATTTTGTTAAAAGCTCTTTAAATCCAACACACTGAATGAATGGCGTTTTCTCAACCATAGAATATAAATTTTATTTTGAAACCTCTGCTTAAGGAAAGTAATTTTCAATTGAAATTTATTTTTCACCATTGGGTATTTGTTTTCTGTAGTTTACAGGTAGCGTTGTGTTCCCTTTTTTTTTTTATGTACAAGTGTTTGCTTATGTGTATCAAGGGAGGTCGTACTATTAGTCAACGTGCTGAATCCCTATTATACAAGAATAAAATACCGCATAGTTCTCACTCTCACAAGCACTCTACGTTCAGTGCCAGAAAAAAAAAGTATAATTGTTACAATTACATTCATACACACGCGCATGTTTATACGATTCAGTTTAGTGACGTCCATGACAAAGGGTATTCCCACGATTCGATTCTTTACGTGGCATTAAAAATACTTTAAATTAAACGTAACGACATGGAACTACTTTTCCCTCCACCGGATACATAATGATACATTCTCTGTATATGTGAATTAGTAATGGAAGAAATATTTTCTGAGGAAGCAATAAAAACATTCAAATGTTATTTCCCGCTCTCGCGCTTTATATAACGGCTTCCAAAAATCTGAGTAACTTCAATTAACGTTTTTTGGTGCTTGTTTATGATCCGCAAGCTTTTAAATAATGGCGAAGCGGTTGCCATTTCTCATTCATTAAATGTAAAAACGAGTCACAGAGCAGTCTACCAGACGCATATCTCTCTTCAATCTTTCTAATCGCACTGGATGAACGGGACTGATTAGATGCCATATCACATGTGACATGACACGAGGCAGCATCAAGTAATGATTTAATTTAGTTCGGAAAGCGACGAGCTTGTGGTGACGTACAAAAAACCAGTGATATTTAATCGTCAAACAAAATATGTTCTCCGCCCTCAAACTGAGTTGGGCGGAAATAATAATTATTTTTAACGGATTTCAGCGTCTATCAATCAACCGAAAATTCGGTTACGATAATGAGCGCATGTTTTTAACCGAAAGATTCCAGGACTATTTATACTCCATAAATAGAGACCTGCAAAATTCACGTTATTATTTGGCATTAGGCAAAACTTCACATTGCTGTATATACTAGAGTCGGCGTTTCTTTTCCGGTGGCTGCTGCATATATGTGAACTCGCCCTCTTTCCGACTAAAATGCACGTTATTGGACTTCACAAATATTAAGTGTCCATTTATTGACGCAGATATACCAGGCAAGTGTCAATTAAAGTATTGTCCAATGACAGATGTTTTGCAATGGTACATGAGTTTGAAGTGTAATGTGTCCCCAAATAATAACGTGAATTTTGCATGTGTCTATCGACAACACTTGAGCTTAGATTCATTTTTGTTACTGTATTATATTTAACCGCGAATCACAAACATTCAGTGCCGGAGTTTTTTTTTAATTCTGATTGGCCCAGTTATATAATAACATGTTTTCTCACAAACACACGTGGTTAATAGCCAAAGAAAAGCTGCAAGGTTGCCAGTAGGGAATTGTAAAGCTAGACTGCGCCCATAAATATTCTAATGCAAAAGAGGTGGAAGTCCTTACAATCTAATGTTAAACTAACCTATAGACTGTTCACGGTAAAGTGAGCACTTTAGAGGCTCTAGTTATTTTTTTCCTATCAGCCATTTTTTATCCTTTTACCGCCTTCTTAAATAATTATTGCTATTTAAGTAATAAAAACAGTGAATATATTTCACCGGACTCGAAAGTTAACGTATAAGGCTGCATTAAATTACATTTATTGATTATTATTATAGATGAGAGGGTTTCGAAAAGTGCACACTTAACCATGATTAGCGTATACATATAAAAACAATGGAATACGAAGGGTTCAAATACATGCCTCTCAACCATGGACCCTCCCCCCACCCCTTAAAGAAGGTCAGCAGGTAAATTGTATGTTTTGTGTAAACTTATGACAAGGCTGCATTGCTCTCCAAAGGAGACAAAAAAATACTTCAAACAACAAAAAAAAAATTAACACCTGCAAACAAATTTATTCCTTTAATGTTTATATGTGCGTGTAGGCACGTATATGTGCGAGTGAGTGTGTGTTAATTTTAATGCATTTATACAAATGTAAGCCTAATCAGTTGTTTGGTTGTACAATTCTTGTTAACAGAAACATACATTTTACATTGAATTAAACACACAGTTGCATTGGTGTCTTCAAATCTTCAAAATAATTATTTATGCAAATAGCTTCCTATTTTTTTATAGTAAAATAAATGTTATGACAGTTCAAACAGACTTTGCTTCAATGCAGTGTGTGGCGTATGTCGATCTATCGCGATGGCAGAAACGTTTGGTCGGCATTATTACTCAAATACGTTCAGTAATGGCGTACATAGGTTGTTGGCGATTATTTAAACACTTTTGAAATCAACCTCTGAAAAATATTACTGCCCCTTAATACATATATTTTAACGGGCACTTAGGCTGAGATGCGACCAGTAAATTTTGCAAAGACGGAGATAAATTAGTTCCATGTTACAACGTTGAATTAAAAGTGTTAGGTGAACACGTATTGAATTGGGTTGAGCTGAGAGATGTGGGCGGCTCTAACAACGACGTCTTGAGAGCCGATTAGGGTGAAATGAAGTGAGAATGAAGCAACGCCGGAATGCAATCACGGGAGGGAAACGGGAGATCCCCGAGAAAACCCGCCGATCAGCGGCGTCTTCCGGAGTGACTCGACCGGGGAATGAACCCGGTTCGCCTTGGTGAGAGGCGAGCAGTGTAACTGCTCAGCCACATCGGCCCATCTGAATATTCCTTTGGTTACTAAAATATATTCTGCTTCCTGTTTTTAAATGTAAGTAAGTTCACTGATCAACAAATTGGTTAAAGATATTTTTTATACAATTCTACAATTGCGCCTGACCGACGAATGAATAAAATTATGAGGTTCGTGGCAATGTGTTAATTTTACATTTAGCGGAAGAATACACGACGTACATACAAGTATATCTTAAGTAGGGCTCTCAAATGTGTTCATTTAACCGTGAACTGTCTATGCCTTCATGTGATCATCGCCTCTCATCTCAAAGGATCTGGATTTGATTCCCTGTAACGATTCTTTCAACTGGGTGGTGGGTTTAACCAAATATCTCGTATCTAGGGTCAGAAGAATTTCGGGAATAAGTATGAGGACTATACGGACTTAAAATGCGTAAACACCACAGTCACATTTGAAATTGGTGAATGATTTATTATTAGAGACCTGGAGAATTCGCAGATTCAATATCGGACAAGCTAGACGTCGAAAAACGTGCGTTTATATAACTTTAACACTTTGTAGACTAGGTAGAGTGTAGCTCGAGCGATAATAATTTGAATATTCCTTTGTTGTTCAGAACAAAACGCGCATGAATCTGCAGTCTTTGTTCGGCAAGTGTTTAACATTGCTTCACAAGAACACGACACCGCGGTAACAATGATATTGCTAACGATAGACTTTATTTTTGTACAGCCACACAAAATGGCATTACTGATTGTAAATCCTTTTATACGATAAAGTTCATTTGATCGGGTCAATATCAGCTCGGCTCTCCATTGGTTGATGAACGGCCAATTATGAACGCTATAAAGTACAGGGTAGTGTCCGGTGTGGTATGGACCAATAGGACGATGGTGAGCTCTAACACAGGCACCAACAGAACCGGTGTTATTGCAGCAGTGGATATAGGTGACTCATTTCTAATTTGTCTTAAGTGCCAGTAAATTTGTGCAGACCTCAATGGGTTAATCATTGGTCCATACTGTGTTTGACTCCTTCTGGAGAACGGTGGCCCAATCGTAGTCTCCACTGTGACAGCTGACAACCAATGCGCAGTTGACATCGGCATATTTATACATAAGACTGTAGAGTCAAGCATACAGGCCCTTAACCTCGCAAATTTCTCAGGTGTCTATTTTTTAGACACTACATAGGGTACTTTTCAAGACCCGATAACAAACTTGCACGGAAAAGAGTATAGAATCTCTTTGTAGAATAACGCTAGCGGTGAGTGCCAATTAAGGACTCCTTGCATCAGCGAGAGAGCAATTTTCTTTTCGTTTGGATTTGTCACTGCGTTCAATATATTTTTATCACTGGCAACAATCTTTCTCCTAGCGTGGACTGTTAAAGTAATTAACTGTCTACGAAGTTTGTTGTTGAAAGAAATACGAAGACATTCCATAAATAACTGTGTAACGGTAATGTGAGAATGATTGTTTTTTTGGCAAGTTATGATTTAAATTGTGGCAAAAATCTTTGCCAGTCATTATTTCAATAGTAAGTCCACATCAGCATCTGCTGTAAACAGGCTTTTCCCGTAAGTCCATAGGTCTGTAACAGTAGTCTAATTAGTAATTAGACAAAAATACATTTCCATTAAATCGTCAAAAAGTCCGGTTAAAACACACACACATGTGTGTGTGTGTGTGTGTGTGTGTGTATATATATATATGTGTGTGTTTTTTTTTATACTTAGAGACACCCGAATTTTGCGAAAATATTTCCGGGGAATGCTAGACTTTAATAACCTACGAGCGTACCAGCAGTTTCCTTTTACTTATTGGTGGCGTATCTTCGTGAAAAGACATTTTCTTACCTAACTGGCCAATCAGAATTAGGCAACTCCGATACCGTACGTCTGTGATTCGCGGGCAGATACCAGTAAGGCATGATAGTTACAATCATCAAATCAAGGATGTTGATCTGACCTTTAGTGTTTTGGAGGAGAAGCAGTGCTGTAATATTTTCGCGGGAAACAGATGCCCCTATTTGTATATCATTAAAATTTTACTTTCCCAGATCCGCGTTATATAAAAAAGTATCTTGCCAGCTGATATAGGCTGTTCGCGGTAAAATGAGTACTTTTGAAAGCCTTGCTTAAGTTCTACTTGTATACACGATGTGTATTACTCCGCCTTATGCAACATTTGCTGTAGGCCTCATCACTTTATTCATGCTCGGTAAACTGAAACTGTAAAATTATTAACAAAGTAAATACTTTACAAATTTGCTCAGTTTTACACTTCGATGCTATGAACAACAGAAAGTGGAAGAATTAATTTTAACTTCTCAGAAATGGTTACCTAACAATTTTTATTTAAAGTTAATATACGGAACTACTTTACATTAATCGTTACCGACTATACTTGGCAATTGTCACTCCGTGCGCCTATTAAAATATACGCATGCAGGGGCATTAACTTTTCTTTAAGGTTCATTCCTAAAGTGCTCTCTTTAACGCGAACAGCCTTAATCACCTTATTTGAAGGTTAAAACTAATTAATGTACCAATGAAGAAAAGACAAAAAACATGTTATCCTGTGCAAATGTGATATAAGCTTCCAAGGGGTACGCTATGTCTTCAAATAGACATAAGTCGAGATATTAATACGCAGCTTTAATATTCAGAAACTCTTAATGCCATTTATTTTGAAATATCTTATATTGTTTTTTCAACGTGATAAAATAAACCATTTTAGTACCAAATAATTCACTTTCAAGCGAATTATTTAAAATTCTAACTTATGCAGTTTGTTCCTCTTTGTAACCCGCTTTAGTGTGTCATTTACTACTCGATTTTTGCAGCAGTGCCTAGAAAAAGTAGTTGTAGATGAAGGAAATATGTAGAGATATACAAGATTTGCGTTTTTTAAGTCATATAAATCGTGCCATTAACAGCTGGGTATCACTAGTTAAGAGGCTGACACAGACATTGCAGTCGATAGCAAATTAACTTCTTTTTCGAAACTAAAGATTTCTATAATGTTTTGTAAATAATTCGTTTCGAAATTCACATGGAAATAGTTTATTATTTTTAATAACCCCATATCAGCAAAACGTTATACTCATTAAAATGTATAAACTTGTTTATATATAATATTTAAACCTCCAGTAGGCTATTTAATTAAGCTGACAATGTAATTTCATTTAGTATTACTACCTCATCCAAATTTTAAATGGCAGAAAAAGTCAAAAAGTTAACTTAGCCTCGTTTCAAAGCGACGCACAATTAAAATCATGAAACATGTTTATTTTTATATCGTTATGTACACTTTGTTATTGGTAGACTACAAGAAATGCTGCATAGGAACTGGTCAAAAGTTAATTATTAATTGTGTTGAAATGCCGAACAGTGACAATACACATTGTGTCGTGAAAATTTGTTTACGCATTCCGGAGCATAACACGATATTTCCAAATAATTTTAGCTTTCGCTAATGTTTTGCACTTTATTTATTTATTTCTCCCGCGCAAATACCAAACCATGTTCAACTTAATTATAATATTCATGATGCCGGTATTTGGCGACAGAACGGGGCATATGGAACAATAATAATTAATATTCAATACACTTTGTTCGACGGCAGATTAGCTGCAGGACAAAGTCATTAATATACGAGGTGCACTACAAAATGTCCGCCAAATTTTTCCGACGCAAATAATTACGGCTGATCGCCTATACGTTATCAAAGTAAAAAAAAAAAAAATCCATTGAATTAATGTTTAATCAGCTCCCCGAAGCGTCATAATTAAAACAGGTAATGCGCGTTTGAATTATTATGTGAAACTGCAGGATAATTTCACAAATCTTTCTGCCTAATTGTTTTGTGCTGGGCTGAAAACTGAAAGTTTCATTGCCTGTACGTTCAAACTTGAACTGTATGATTAATGCAATACAAAACTAGTTTACATCATTATTAAAATACAAGCTTAAGGTAACAACACTAAGACTTTTTCGTAACCAATACAATAGAATCACGAAAACAAAATGCATTATGTCGAAAACGAGTTTTCTAATATTGATGCCGAACGATAGTCTCTGTTGCTGGGCAGATGCATTTTACTACATTTTCCTTGCAAAAGCAGTTAGTTGTATGCAAATTTGTACTTTCGTCCTGTCAGAAGGTAAACCTTCATCTAAATTCGACTGACAAGCTTCGGCTGTACGTTAATCACGAAAAAAATAAGTTGAAAACATATACACAACCTATAGGTGGTCCAAATTAAATACCAAGAGTGGTACACATCTTTGAAGTTGGACCTGGAAAACTTGTTTATTGCAAATATTGGAGATGATATTTAAGATGGAACACTGATTGTCCACTGAACTGAACAAATATCTTCATAACATCACAATACTAGTCATTGTTATCAAATTATGTCATCCAAATAATCACCGTTACTACCCGTATTTCGAACTAACATCAACGTTGCGGTAGAATATCAGGAATTTGAAGGACGGATTATTACTCCTCCTATGACAATTAACAAAAAAACGTCGCCCATTGTAAACACCCTAAAACTGACCGTTTTCGAGTCATTCGTGTTTTACTTTCGAAATAATATTTACCAATACCTGACAGGTAGGGCACGCACAATACCCAATGACTCACTTTTGCTGCTATCCAAGAGCGGGGAAGATTCCAGAGAGAGGTACATTACAGTGCTACAGTAATAAACATTCTCTTCTACTACAACTTTAAAAAACGTGTACCTCCCTTAGAATTAATTTTAGACCATACGTCGTATATATGTTTTCAGCTTCTTTTTTCGTTATTAACCTACACCCGAAAATTGTCGGCCGAATTTAGATTATACATACATACCTATAGGAAATACTTCTTCAAAAAAACCGTTGGTTGTTAAATTTACTCAGCTGAGTGTTAAGGTGACATATTTTAATGGGGAAAATTTTCTTTCAGGGTAGTGCCTATGTGTAGAATAGAATAAGCTGGATTAAATGTCCATTTATCAGTGGGTTCGTATAAAAAAAAGGGTAAATTATCTTAATTTGGGTGCCTTAAACCGAGTCACCATGAGAACATATGCTGTAAGCTATATGTTTGGCTACAGTAATACGAATCAGTTATGACGTAGACCAGTAAGACGTTTTGCGAATATTTATTCACGGGTAAGATCATTGGTCATTGAGATTCGCAGTGTGCAGTGCAGACCAAAACTACCTAAAGATTGTTCACGGTAAAGTGAGCACTTTCGAAATCAACCTCAGAAAAATGGTTCTGCCCCTACCTGCATATATTATAAAGGGCTCACTGAGTGACATACGCCCTGTAAAGTTGGCAACGATGGATGCAAAATAGTTCCATACCTTAACGTTGAATTGAAAGTGTTAGGTAACCATTTGTGATTACTTAAATTATTTCTTTCGCTTTGAGTTTTTTTTAATGTATCAAAACGTAAAAAAAGAGTAGATTTGTGAAATATTTACTTTTTGTAATAATTTGACAGTTTCACTTGACCGACGAACGAATAAAGTGACGAGGCCCACGACGATGTTGATTTTACATAAGGCGGGAGAATAGACAACGTGTATACAAGTAGATATTAAGTACGGCTTTCCAAAGTGCTCATTTTAGCGTGAACAGCCTTTGCATGAGCGTAGTGTACACAACTGCAAAAACTGGGTCTGAATGGGTCAAATTAATTAGCAATGAGACAGTTACACATAATCATTATGAACACAGTACAGAAAATCTTTGTTTGCAGTGAACAACGGGAAAGTTATCTAGGATATTCAACTACAGAAGCCAGAGTCAATGAGACTGAGAACAGCTTTATATTATAGGTAGGGAAACCCGAATTTCGCGAAAAGTTTTCAATACCAGTTGTATTTCATAACACATTTGCTCATATCCACTTTCGTCATTGGATGATATAGTTGTTACACGTCTTAGGTGTATGCCCACGAATCACAGACGTACAGTATTGGAGTAACCTAATTCTGATTGGCTGGTCAAGTAAGAAAATGCCTTCTCGCAAACACAGACAGCCAATAAGCAAAAGAAAACAGCTTGATTGCCTGCAGGGTGTTGAAATCTAGTCTGTGAGGAAATCTTTTCGAGAAATTCGCGTGTACCTAGTTTAGGGATGTGATTTTATCGTATAAATACCAGAGTGCATGAGAGGTTTCAACACTGTATGTTCATATCTGCAGGTTTATTGACGTTATTGCCTGTCGTCTGAAAGAGAAGTTTGTTTTTTTTTTTTTTTTTTTTTATTTGTGTTGGTTAGTGAGAATTCTGACACTTAAATAGTAAACTACCTCGTTTGTATGCATATAACTACTTCGGAGAAAAAAAATCGTAACCCAGACTAACAAGCCGTTAAAATACTGCACGGTTCTGAAATATATGGCCAAGAAAACTTTACGCTAAAACAATTACATCTCTAATTATTTTGTGATGGTACCGGTGAATGGGAATACTCGTTTCGACGGCCGGTAGTCACAGCTAACAGATATCTTGTTTTCTGGAGTTCTTCTGACGAGAGATTGACAGATATCTTTGGTGTTGTAATGTGTTGTGTTGACAAAGTGACATCTCAAATGACATGTCAATTTGGGACAATCACAGGCCTGTGGGGGCATTATTTCGCAAAGAATCAAGAATTATGTCTCTACTTTGTTATTATGTGTCTACCAACTTCGCCTCTACCGTCATTCTGGATTGTAAGTTTTCAAAGGCCTTCAGTTACAAAGAAATTAATTTTATCTTTCAATTTAAGCGTCTAATACAGAGTACATGTTTCCACGGCATGAGCTTTATTATTAGGCTGTACACAGCTCAAAACCAATGTTATCTAGATTCCAATAGCCAATGTTTACAGTATTTTTGGGCATTATAGTAGCGGGGCCACGGTGGCTGAGCGGTTAGCCTGCTCACTTCCCACCAAGGCGATCCGGGTTCAATCTCCAGCCGGATCACTCCGGATTTTCACGTGTGGGAATCGTGCCGGACGAAGCCGTTGGCCGGCGGGTTTTCTCGGGGATCTCCCGTTCCCCCTGTCCTTTCATTCCAGCGCTGCTCCATACTCACCTCAATCACCCTCATCGGCTCTCAAGACCTCGATGTTACGAGCCTTCCAAATCTTTCAACTTAATATAGTAGCGCCGCTGTAACTTAGGACTTGGGAGCTCTGCCAACGCCAGGCCACTTCTGCCCGGGAAAGGAAACGATCGGATGTGAGCGGTAAGGCAGGTGGGAGGGAGTGCCTGCAGATTCGTCTGCCCGCCTGCCAGCTACGTGTGGGTTGGTGCTTAGCAAGTCGTTCTGCCTCTCTCTTTCACTTGGGTAGGCGGAGTCCGTTCTTAGGCCGGCACGACTATAGTAGACACGTGCAAAATTCTCGTTATTTTGTGGCACCAAACTGGACTTTTCTGCCATATACCTACTTGAGCGCAATTCAAGATCCCAATGGCTAACGATAACTACGCGGGTAGTCTATACCATGCGCGACTTCTTCAATGGCCATTGGCTGCTCAACTGCTGGGCCTTTGCTATTGGCTTAGAGCGTCCATGGGATAGTCCACACAAATATTCGGCCAATGAGAGAAGTTAGACGAGCACACATCATCTCGGAGTTTAGTCTGCAACAACAAGATAACACGAATTGCAGCAGCTATACAGATATTAGCAGATGGCGGAAAAAAAATTCGCGAATTCAATGACCTGCAGGCTAGACTCTAAAGTCTTGTGTACGAATATGCCGGCATCAACTGCACACTGGTTGTCTGCTGTCACAGTGGAAGGCGACGATTGGACCAACCTTATCCAGGAGGTGTCAAACACCGTGTGGACCAATGACTAAAGTTATACAAACGCATGTGTTTTGAATTCTAGCGATTAGCCGTGTATATATTTCTGAGAAGTCAGGGTGATGTTTGTCCGCGCCATTCACAATTAGGTTACGCTGGCATTGAACGACTGCGATTCGAAAGCAAGCACGTGAGAGACGCGTGGCAAGTTAAACCCTCTAATCGCGAAAGAGTATATTATATTAGCTTGTGCGTTTTGAAACACAGCGAAGAAAGTTCCTCTTGGGGGGAGGGGTAGGGTTTGGGAGGATGCGGTGTCCCGATTAGTATGTAATAAAAGAATAATTTTTCTGCCGAAACCACTACATAGGACCATAAACGCCTACTGCGAATATAATAGAGCACGAGATACGTTGTTTCTTGGCGAAGGCTGTTCACGGTAAATCGAGAACTTTTGAAAGCCCTGCTTAAGATCAACGCGTATGAACATTGTGTATTCTCCCGCCATATGCGCAATTGACATTGCCACAGGCCTCGTCACTTTATTCATGCGCCGGTCAAGTGAAACTGTGAAATTATTTGAAAATTAAATTTTACATATCTGTTAATTCTTACACTAGAGATGCATTGCAAAAATCTGAAAGCAAAAGAAATAATTCCTGTATTCACAAATATTTTTTTGACACTTTTAATTCAAGGATTATGCGTAGAACTATTTTCTCTCCATCACTACCAACTTTACTAGACGCATGCCACTCCGTATATATATATATATATATATATATATATGCAGGTAAGAGCAGTGATATTTTCCAAAGGTGGCATTCAAAAGTGCTCTCTCTATCGTTAACAGCCTTTACCAAGGCGTAAACAAGTGTTGCATAATCCATAAGATGACGTCATAGCCTACGTTCACGCGTGAATGGAAGAGACAGATTAGCTCAGCCCGATCGATGCTTCACTACAATAGCGTAACAGATCAATAAATACAGTATTTCAGGAGTAACAGCGTTGTATTAATGACATGCCTTACTCCGGTGCTTTGCCATGCTACATTATCCCACGAAAAAGTATGGGTTTTTAAGTTGTAAAAATTTTACACGTAATGTATATTTATTTCCTATATATCCTAAAATAGTCAATAAAAAAAGTTATATTTTATTTAGCTACACGATTGCGGTACCGTAGTCCTCAAGTTTTTTTTTTTTTTTACACATTAAATTGTGGTTTATTGTGATGGAAATAAAATCATGTTTGATGGGTGCTGTATTATGGTTGGTTAACAAATACTTTTTGTGTCACAAGCAATACGCTGTAGGCCTTATGTTAGGGGTTACTGATATGAACGTCTTAACATATAGCAGTAGCACAATTTAGAAATCAGTTACTCTCAGGAAATATCACTAGACACTGAGCTTCGTAAAGTACAGTACCAGTCAAATATTACCGTCGTGTGTAACATGAAGACATTTGGATACAATGGACATGAAATGGTTAAATTACCCATTAACCCGTTCGGTAATTGTGTCCATGATCGTGGAAACGTTGCAAATGAACGATACTTATGACCGGTACTGTACACATCAAGGCATAAGTGCCGAACTGAGAGTCTACCTTCTGGCTAATCTGATTTGTGGAATTTTCTACACCTCCTTAACATGAATTGTTAATGTGCGCCTCATAGAGCAAGCAGTACATTGTTCATTGGCTGCGAAAAAAAAAAAATGCTGAACACAAGTACAGCTCATACCAAAAAATTACGTGATTGCAACACTTTGACTACGAAATGAATGTGAGAACGAACGGGTTAACCGGACAAGAGATATGTAAAGGACAGGTGTATTTCGCGAAGATATGTTTATGGCCACGCTAGGCTTCAATATCCTACGTCCAAAACCACAACTGCATTTGGTTATTGGCCGGGTGTCTACGTGAGGAGATGTTCTTATCTGACTGAGCCAATCGTAATAATGTACTCCGATACTGAACGTCCATGATTCGCGGACAGACACTTGAGGCACAGGACGTTTAAAATCACCCAACCACGAAAGTGCATATTAATAAAAGCGTTTTGGAGTACAACTTGTATTGAAAACTTTTATTGAATAACACCTGTTCCTATAGGCTTTTCAGAGTAAACTGAGCACTTTTGAAAGCCCTGCTTAAAATTTTCTTATATACACGTTGTGTTTTCTTCCACCTTATGTAAAGTTAACATTGCCACGGGCCTCATCACTTTATTCATGCGTCGGTCAAGTGAAAATGTGAAATTATTACACATCTAAATGTTTTACAAAACTGCTCATTTTAAACATTGATGCATTATAAAAATAAAAAAATAATAATATACGTTATCACAAATTGTTACCCAATACTTCTTATTTGACGTTAAGATATGGGACTACTTTCTCTCCATTGTTATCAACTTTACTAGGCGCATGTTACTCAGTACGCCCGTTAAAATACACGCAGGTAGAGGGAGTAACTTTTTTCTAAGGTTGATTTCAAAAGTTCTCACGTTATTGTGAACAGCCTTTACCTATATTTGAAGCATGTTAACGCTTTGAAGACGGCACCAATTTACTGGCATTGAAGACAAGGTTGAAGTGAGCTGCCTATAACCTCCACTAGAGCCATTTTAGTTGAGTTGTGCTCTGTATTTCTACTTACCATCGTCCTATTGGTCTTGGTTACACTTGACACGCTTACTGTACTCTGTTAAGTTTATCATTGGCTGGCCGACGACCAATGGAGTCGCATGTCGACTGTGTACCAATTAATGTGTCACGATAGATGTAACACGTTTTACAATCCATCGTGTTCATTCGAGAAATTATTAAAAAATAAAGTTTAATCTTGCAAATAGAAATGTTGGCTATTTGTAATGTTTCACTTAGATTTCGATAATGTCCAGTGAGATAGTAAATCTATAAAAGTGTTGGTCTTGTGTTAAGGGCAATGGAATTTCTATATAATGGTAGCCACGAATATATATATATGTGTGTGTGTATGTGTGTGTGTGTGTGCATACTCCTTAAAGGGTTAAAACACTGTACTGATTTAAAAAGCTGATTTTAAGCTAATCCCCGGCGTGATCTGCAGAGCTAAGCAGTGTTAAAATCGCGCGACCTGTCGGGACGGAGAGAGAATAAAAGTAAATAAATCACAGCGAGCAGACGTCGTGATTAAACGGTCGGAACGCGATTGCGCAGGCGCGTCGCGAGGTGCTAATAGAATCGCGGGTTTGTTACAGTCCTCCGGCTGAACTGGCAGCGATGCGACGTCGCTTAATTGTAGCTGCTCCGAGGAAAAGGGCGAGTGGAGTCGTAATTAGTGTCGCGGGCTAGATGTGATTAACCCCACCTTCAACCCCCGGGACGATGTAACGAGGAGGGCGCCATGAAACTCTCGATGGTTACAGTAACCCCCCCCCCCCATACACCCCTCATAATCACCGACGGCGGCGAATCAGCGGAGGGATTTAATAAAATTAGCCCCCCCACCACCCCCCGGCCAGCCCTTTTTCCAGTATGTCGCAATGCGCTCCTGAGAAACTTCGGACCTTCCTTTCCCTTCAACGGGTGTTGGACGCCAGCCATTACCGGGATACCCGGTCAGCAGTTTGTCAAGTGGACGAACTGAGAAAGGCGCGGACCATGTGTTAACGCTAAACACCGAAGGACACCTTGAGCCAATGCAGGGAACTCGAGGACGGAACACTGCTTTTCAACGATATTCCCCCTACTTTCTTTGAGCAGATAATCTGCTAGTTACCAGTGTTCGAATTGAAGAAAAAACAAATGGGGTAAAAATCCCTCGTTACTCTTGTGTGTCTATGTGTGTGTGTGTGTGTGTGTGTATATATATATATATATATATATATATATATATATATATATATATATATATATATACACACACACAAACACAAGGGTTCTTACTACTTCTACATTTTTATTAATTCGAACACTGGTAACTAGTTTATAGGGCATATATGTGTTATATATATACACACACAACAGTAACGAGGTATTTTTACCTCTTCTATATTTCCATTAATTCGAACACTGGTAACTATATAAATTAGTTACCAGTGTTTGAATTAATGAAAATGTAGAAGGGGTAAAAATCCGTCATTACTTTTGTGTGTGTGTGTATATATATATATTAGTTACCAGTGTTCGAACTAATGAAAATGTAGAAGGGTTAAAAATCCCTCATTACTGTTGTGTGTGGATGTGTGTATATTATGTATGCGTGTGTGTGCGCCTGTGTATGTGGATATATATATATATATATATATATATATATATATATATATATATATATGCATCCACACAAAATGTATTTTTAAAAGTCGTGTCGAAACTCAAACCGAGGTATCTATGGACTAAAGCAAACAATAAAACCAAATAGCAAAATGATCTAGAAATTCATCTTGTATTATATAATTTAAATTGAATCTAGTAAAATAGCGCCGTGACTTCGCAACTTTACGTACCTGCGTGCACAGCAAGTTGCATAACCCGAAGGCGGACGGAACTGTCGCGTAATGATAGCCTGTACATAGATCGCCATGAAAACACGTTGCAGACCCTACGTCGCCAACAATAATCTGTGTTTCTTGTTGGAAATAAAATGCAATCACTTCTGGCAGCCTTTACTACTCAATTCCTAATCCGCCATTGCTCATGTAGTTCGACACATGTGTAGTAACAGGCAGGCACTTAGCGGTGCCCGCGTACCTCGAGTTTATTGTGTCCTATGTGAAGGCGTTCTCCTCATGGCATGCAAATTCCGTTCGCCTGCGGATTATGCAACTTGCTGTGCACACAGGTACGTAAAGTTGCTAACTCCCGGCGTTGTATTGCTGACAATTCAATTTCAGTAAGTAGTACCTATCTAATTTCTGCACACAAGTTAGTATTAATTATTTATAAATTTCTAAAGTATTTAAAATGTGATTTTGACGTGTACTTATATGAAAATTATCATCTCATTTTTATCTCCGAGGAAACAGTAATTATTGAAAATTAGGAATTATGGAAATTCGCGAAAAAATTTTTGAGCCAACATATCTTCGATAACACAAAAACTTGTTTGTACTTTTGTGATGGGAATGACCAAGGTTTTGACTCGGCTAAGTTATTTGCAGGCCAAACATAGACGTTCTGCTGTGGAGTATCCAGAATCCTCATTGGCCCAGTTGAATGGGATAGTGGCTTCATAGATGCATGACGGCAATAAGAAAATAAAACTGTCGAAAATATGTCAATTACGTTAAATCCTAGCAAACAGTCACATTTTCCCACGGTAGACCATCGTCAGGGACACCCGAATTTAGAGAAAATATTTCCGCACGTGCTAGATTTAAATGTCCTACGGGCATACAAACTGTTTTCCTTTACTTATTGGTGGCATGTTTTTACTTAACTGGCCAATCAGGATTACGTAATTTCAAGACTTTCCGTCTTAGATTCGCGGGAAGACACCTAAATACGGGTAACACTGAAACCATCCAATCACGAAAGTGGATCTGAGCTAAAGTGTTGTGAAATACTACTGGTCGTGAAATCTTTTCGCGAAATTCGGGTGTCCCTAACCAGCATCTCTATTGATAACGTACAGCATGTGGTACAGGTATAAAAAAAAAAATCTTTTTCGTGGTAAACGCCCGTAAGAAAGGCTTGTTTGTACTGATCGAGAAGGGAAAATGTTGACTGCCGCGTGAGGATTATCCTTTTCAAGTTGCGTTATCCGTCTTGCTGACGCAAGGAACACCAACCTACAAGAAATGAGATTCCCATTACCGGCACGACATATGGTTGGGATCGAAAACCTCGGTACTAAAGTAAACAACATTGGGCAAACAAATAAAAAATAAAAGACGGAATCGACACATGTTTTGAAAGACGCGCGGCATTCTCTTATCCGCTAATTTTTTGAAAGAAGCACGGCATTATCTCATCCGCGAATTTTTTGACAAAGTATCTTCACGCTGCTTCATTGCGTTTATAAGATTTGACGAAAACACGCGGCCTTACTTTTTCAAGTACGGTAGAATATTTTCTGATCTGTTGCCAAGCTTCAATGTAGGGGAAAATAATTCTTGAAGTTACGTAACATAACTGGTAATAAATGATCTATAAATCATCCTAACGTTGCGCGTATTATCATTATTCATAAACAGACGAGCAGTAAATGTTATGGAACTTTGGTGAAATGTTCTAAGTTAATTTGTGAATATTCGTGTTTTTTTTTAATCAGATGACAATAAGAAAAGTTATTCTTTTTAAGTAAATTTTCGTATGTAAAAAGGAAATTGAGAATTTACTTTTCCTTGTGAGACAAAATTTTGAAAACGAATTTTTGATTTCAGATAATGCTGAAATGGCCTGAAATTGTTCCGACTACAAAAGGCGCTTTTTTGCTACCTTTTGATGCTTGAACATAATATATGAAATCGACTGAATGCTCCTACCGCCAAAGGAAAACTTTAATTGCCACTAATTATTTACACGTATTCGATCTGTCAATTGCCATCATTCCAAATGTCACACTCGCACATCGAGTTCAGTAGTTCCACCTGCCAGGCTCACCTTCACTGTACTGATGCTCGGAGTCGCAGACTTCGAACATCGGCACAGTAGAAAGTTCTAGGAAGCACACACTCTAAATCTGAATCAGTGAGCATTTCACTCTTTCAATCATTCAAATGTATGTGACTGATTCAACAGTCACTCCAGTGAATTTAACTCATGAATCAGTGGAAGAAAATGCCAGATTTCCTTCATTTATTGATTCAGAGACATTCCTCACTGATTCATTAGTATTTTTTTTTTTTTTTCACTGTTTACGCAGTGGTTTATTTTTGACTGATGGATCAGTGAAACAGCGTGTAAAAATGGCCGTCTAAAAGGTTAAAAGTGTACGTTAAACAATGTGTATCAAGTAAAATAACAACGGAAAAACTAATAAAACCAGTAGAAAATACTTTCTAAAATGTGTCTCGTCTTTCAAAACGCCATATTATGAGGCAATAGGACACACAGACTTTCATTACGTTTTTACATCTTTCATTTCGTTTTCATGAAATAGTCACAGCGACCTCTTTGAAACTGCATTTAATATGATGAAGAGAGGGCACTCTTGTATACTGTTCGTTTTAACAATCCTAACGGTACCAATTAAATCAAAAACGAAAATTAAAGGCATACAATTTAAAAATTCACTATTTCGCGTCGAAAGTGTAAGTTACATATTTTCCTCACAATATTTCATGTTGGCGTGCTAGCGCAGGTGGTAAGGTAGCTGCCTAGAGTAGAAAGGCTTGCTAGTTCAATCCCGGCCACGTTTGAAAAGTATTCCGCTTTTTTTTTTAATTGCTCTTAACTGCGCAATATAAATAGTAACCCATGCAGTAAACTACATATGGCCCATGATGGTTTACAGTCGGATGCCAAGCCGGCAAACAGTTGGCCACCAGCTGGCGTGCCTCCGGCACCATTGCTGGTCCTGAAGAGGGCACCACCAACTAGCCATATTTTTGCCCATAACTGGGCCAGCTGTGGTGAACACAAATGGCCCAAGCACGGCCCATATGCTTACAACAGCAATGGCCCATCGATGTACCGTTTCGCAGCCATCAGATGGCCTGCCAATGGCTAGCCATGGTTTCGTCATATATCTAACACTATTTCTTAAAAATTATTATTTTTACCATCAATACCAGTTTATCGTCGGTTTTAACCTACACCCCTTGCATTGACAGCCCAGCATGCTAACCATTAGTTCACTGTGTATTCTTACATATAGATGATCTAATTTAGAATATATTCGGACTTTAATTATTAACAAACACTAATATAATATAAATTACACTAGTTATTCCATAGTCTTAAAATTTTCCATGCGAACAAATCAGTTTTTTAAATCATACAGATAAACAACAAAAAAAGTTGTTATTGAGAGAAATATTCCTACAAGAATAGCGATATTAAATACACCAAAAACATTACATATGTCCAATTATTCAATACCAGGCACGAAGTCAAACATAATACTGCATTGACAGCATTTTGCCATAGATATTTCCATCACTATATATTTACAAATAATCTACTCGTTGTATCATATGATCTATGAATATATTAGACAAACACACATATAAAAATATATGTGTGCGTGTTGTTTGAAGAAGCTATCTGCGAAAAGTGGGAGCCATAAAAATTGCCATAATAAGCCAAATTTCACCAGCAAAGGTCCATCAATGTACCACTTCATAGCCATCAAATGGCGTATGGATGGCTACCCATGCTTTTACCAACAATAAGTATAGATTATGTGCGACCATTGCTGGAATACAATTGGTAAGCCATTTGTGGGCCATTAATAGGTCACCTACTCTCAGCCATCACTTTTATTTCCATCAACGTTCCATCAGTGGGCCATAAATTGCATGATAAGTGTCCTGTTGCCAGCAGTTAACCATAGTAGGGTCAGTTATGTAGACCCATAAGTTTTTTGGGCCAACAGGAACCCAGCAATGCCATCAATAAAAACCATAGTCGGCCGACTGTCTCTTAGTGCGCGAAAAATTATACTGTAGTGCCATCAATAGACCAAAAAATGAATACATTAAGTGCTGCCAGTGCTGGAATACAGTTGGTTAATAGTTCACCTACTCTCAACCATTAGTTTCATTTCCATCAACAGTCCATCGGTGGGTCATAAATGGCATGCAAAGTGTCCTGTTGCCAGCAGTCAGCCATTCCATGACCATTTGTGTAAACCCATAAGTATACATTGTCAGCAGTCATCCAGCAGTGCCAGCAGCAAAACCACACTCGGCCGACTGTGGCTTGCTACATGGGAAACTATCGTAAGTATGTTTATATCCCGTAATTATTTGGCTACATTCAATAAAAACAATATTTAACTCGCCACTGTAGTCGGCCATCACTTATTCAATCAGTGAAATAATTTCACGTTACTAATTCAATCAGTGAAATTTTTCACAGACACGATCCGTGGTTTTACACTGATTCTAAGTGGAGCCATTTTCACTGATTCAAATAATTGAATTTCACTGCGAATCAGTGGTTCGAATTTATAGTGCAGAACATTTCCGTAGCTCCTGAGTTCATCTAGTCACCTCATTGCGTAACGGTATTTCGAGAAAAGGCCGCAAATTAAAATTGCAAGAGCTCAATTTCATTTATTTATCTAAATACTCATATTCCTACGATATCATTTCAAGAAAATTAGTAAAAATTGTCTACGAAGTTTTCACTTAATCGCATGCCAACATCGAAATTTTTCTCCTTTGACATGACGGAAAAATTAAAAACTAACTGATGTGTAGGAATATGATAATTGGATGCCAAGCAACGTGAGTGAGTGAAGAGATTTGGGCGGCACTTAACAACGAGGTCTTGGGAGCCGATGAGGGGTCATTAACGTTAGTATGGAGCAACGTAGGAATGAAAATGTGGGGGAAACGGGAGATCCCCGATAAAAATCCGCCGACCAGCGGAACGCTTCCCACATGCGGAAATCCGGGAGTGACCCGGCCGGGGATTGGACCCAGGTCGCTATGGTGGGGGGCGAGCAGGCTAACCGCTCAGCCACCGCAGCCCTGATGCCAAGCAAAGCGTCATGAAATACCTAAGTATGCCCAGGCAATCACACAAAGAAAAATTTATCTACAAACATCTCGCCTATGGCCGTTCATAAACTTTTGTAAATTGGATATAAACATTTTCCCTTGTGTCATTTCTGTAAACGGATTGGTTTCCTATTTGTATGTTGCAAAAAGTGTCAAAATGTGTTTCTGACGAGTGAAATTTCCATACAGTTCGGTGTATGTGTTTCTTCCTTTTCTGCAAGTTTAACAGTGTTTGCTCCATCACAGTATCTTCTTGCTAACCAAGAGTCCTAGAGCCCTTAAGCCACACATTTTAAGTTTCTATCCGAGACGCCTGGACAAAAAAAAAGAGTAAAAAGAGTTGAAAATTCCCTTTCCGCTCGTTGGCCTCGTGATACGAGGGCGGTTACGTCTGAGAACGGGGAGGGGGAGAACATCATATCAGGAGACAAGACATTTGAAGACTCGCGGGGCTTATGAAATATGAAGTCGGGCCAAGAGCAGAGCGGAATGCTGGTGTATAAATTATTCCGCTTGTTATCTTAACTGAGTGTTGCCCGTGATGGTCGCCGGAGTTGAGAAGGCGGGAGATAGAAGGAAAGAGAGGAGATGTTCATGCGGGACTGTCATCACGAGGTTTTATAAATTACGAAGTAGTCCTCCCTAGATGAGACGCTCGGAGCTAGATGAAACTACGCCCTTAGTGTTGCCAACCTAACGACCAGCAAGACGGCTACATACACTGAGAGAAATGTTTGTACACTTTAACCATTTTTGACGTGAATACGTCTTTAAATTTGCAACCATAGTGGGAGGCAATCCAGAAAATCCGATGATAACAAGATCGGGGGGATAGAGTTCGGCATTGCAGCTCCGAATCTATCTTCTTCTACATTCAAAATTCTATTACACCTCTCTATTGCCAATGGATCAAAGTCAAAGAAAATATTACTTTGAATAAGGGCTGCGAAGAATCGCGCGCGGCGAGAATGGTTTTTGGGGTGGCTGGGGGGGGGGGGGGGGGTTTCTGGTGAAAGTGTATGAGTTTATTATAAAAATTAAGAAAACTAAAACAATGCCGGTCTACACTCGTCAGAAAGCCAAGTCGAAATACAGAGATCGTTTACGGTTGGAAAGAGCATCTCTAAAACCATCCAGTGATACCCATAAAACCCCGTATGATCGAGCGAAGCGGTGCCGGGAACGTAAAATAAACATCAAGGCGTATTTACGCAAAACAAATGGCCCTGTCCCCAACACAGTCATAACCCACTTTTTTTTTTGTTGATGTTATTTTACAAGAAATATACTTGGCAACCCAGATGGCAAGAAAATAATTTGCAGAACTACAAACAGTTTTCTTGTGAAATCCGCCAAACGTAAGTTTGTAATATTACGAATTATAGGCTTGTATAACAACTTATATTATTGAGAAGTAAACATAGAAATTGTTTTATTTTCTTCTAGAAAACAAATATTGTGATAAATTAATAACAGACAACACGATAACAATTATTTCAAAACATAATTCACGAAAATATAAACTTACAATTTGCCAGCACAGAGACTGGAAATCACGCCCTTCAAGTTATAATTCCACACACTTATACATAAAACCAACTTGACTTACGAGCTTCACAATTATTATTGTACTTATTGTACCGGTAAATATCTACGAAATACTCGTAAAGTTATTCGGGTAAGAATAACGCATTTATTTCATTTTAAGAGTTCTGTGGGGATATTAAATATTAACATTAACACTTAATGAGTAATAACGTCACATATTTTTAGAATTATACTCTTTTTTTTTGTGATCGAGTTGTTGTTATTAAAACTAGCAGTACGTTTCTCCTTGCAAGCAACTACACTATACATCACGCCTACTTTTTGCACAAACAGCTATATATGATTTTATGTTGTCGAGTGTCCGCCAATATGCATGAGCTCGTGGATACGGGTCGGAATAGTGCAAACGTTTTCTGATGTCTATTACAAACATACATCTTGTATGAGAGCAATTTTTCAGGATAAATTGTTGTACTGTTACAAACATTTGTACAATTATAACCTTTTCTCAGAAAATATTACAATTTTTTTTACAATGTATTTAGGTTAACATATATTTTATAGCCCAAAAAATACTTTGTTGAGTAAAAAAAGTTAACGACTAGATTAAGATTTTTGGAGATTCGCCATTGCGATGCAAATGTCTGTCATGGGAACAGGACTGAACACGGGGGAAAAAAATCACTTAAATAAGAGTAGTGACCTATGGACGAGAACATAACTATATGTATACAACACTGGAAAATTACTAGAGGGAATAGAGTCAAAAAACCGAACAGCAACTAATTACGATATATATGACCAACAGATAACACATAGAAAACAACACTAGCTAGAAACATGCTTGAAAAAATTAGGACAACACTGACAAAATAAGTAGCAACAAAATGTGACAACACAACAAAGAAACGCACTCAATGCAGTTTTACCAGACACGACAGAATGTAAGCCAGGTATGCTGTAGTCAAGAATATATATATATATGCACAAAACCAGAAAATTCCATGAAGGGATCCATGCAACGAGACTCCATTTATCTGAGCTATTTAGACAGCCTTTGGTTTTTCCCTTTCAGTCCGTCCCAGAATCTGTTGAAACAGATCCACTGGAATCAACAGAATTGTACTGGCTGTCGTAGTTGTGGGTATTCACAGTTTTAACTGTGTTTCTATTGATAGATTCCTAGTGAATGATATCGGCACAGAGTAAATAAGAATACCCAGGTGACTAATCCGCTTATTCCGCGAACTCCACGCTGAGAAAAACGTTTTGTTGAATAATCCAAGATTTGTTTGGTGCAACCAAATTATCTGTTTGTATATGGGCAATACATTATATTGTTGCTGAAAACAAGTTATTCTGTTGTTCTCATTTGGTTGGCCCAAACTGTAAGATTTGGTTGGTGCAACCAAAGGTTTGTTTGGCTACACGTACATTAAACCGTTTGGACCGATATAAAAAAATGTTACAATCACGACCGAGTTTCGAACTTAGATCACCTTCGTCCGAGCATTACGCCTTAGTAATCTCAGCTAATGTGACAAACGCCGTAATTATTTCTAATAGATATCCTTCAAATATTGTGCAACGTGTGCAAACAAGTATTTCAAGTTTTACAGCTTTACTTGTCAGTTTCTTGTTGCATTGTTTTATTAATGTGTTTATACGATTGTTAAGCATCAATAGATGCATTAAAAAAACACGGTTACTATCCTAATTGTCTATTCGCAGTTCCTTCACACTTTTTGGATAAAACCTTTGAAAAAACACCACATGTAACACGTGTCTGGTTCTTCCTATAAATATTGTACTATCATGAGCGTTGTATACTTGTGTTAACAAAAAAAATACCTTAATTTTGGTTAAACTGAAATGATATTTATATTTCACATATAAATTATAATATTTTATTTATAGTCAATATGAATCTAAGAAAGGAAGAAAATAGGAGTTTTGTTAATGTCTATTAAGAAATATTTATTATGAAAAATAGTATTATACAGAGTGCGCACGAATGCGGTGCGTTGTCTCTGTGGTGTAGTTTTCTAGCTCGGCTAAGCTTTGTTTGCATGAGACGAAGGAATATCGTGGAAATATAACTTTAGCAGGTCATCAAAAAAGTTGGAATCAACCGTGAATGGACTATATACGGTGTAGCTGAGATACATGTTGCTCACTGTTCATATGTAAACTAGTTAGTGCATAATTATTTCTGTATTCGGGATAAACTAAACAAATATAAAGTTTAAAAGTTTTTTGTTTTTTCTTTAGCAATATTAAAACATAAATGTTATTTGCATTACATACACAACTGCTCCATTTTTGCTGCGAACTTTCTAAAAACTCAAATAATTAAAACACGTAAGTTTTTTTTTTTTTTTTTTTTTTTTCCTCTCGGCTGTATTCGCTTGGCTACTCCACAGCTTTCTGAAAGGCAGTGATGGCAGTATCCGCTGACTTTACGATCCACCGACGTTTTAATATTCATTTCAAAATAATATTACACGATTTTTTTTTTTTTTTTAGGTTAACACGTGCCAGTAAAATTTTTGTATGCAGCCACCAGCATCGAATTATTTACGCGCCACTACTTATGTATTTTTTAATAAAACTTTAGTGAAAACTGTGCATTTTATTTGCACAATTAGTTTTTTCCAGGCACGCGAAAACCGTATCGGAACAAATCGTGTATAACTCTACAATAAAAACGTATTTAAATAGCTGGGAAAACGTCAGCTGCTCTCTGTACAAGAGATTCGCGTTTATTTCATGTCTAGGCTCCGGAAGTGTACTTAACGTTAGCCTTTAACAATTATTGTTATTGTCTACGATTTGCGTCCTGTGGTGTGAGAAAATTATGCATTTCCGGAATTAAAATAGCGTGTGAATGTTTTCTAAGCCGAACCATTTGCTACACGATAATTTGAAACATGAATTTACAACGTGTACGTGTGCAAGAGATACGCGTATTTGAATATTAAAAAAAAAAAAAAAAAAAAAGCTTTTCCTTTGCTTATTCCTCGACATTTGATGACACGTAATATGGCAAAGAATCATCTGATTTATTGATTGGTTGGAACAAAATCTGTGGACAACCCGAGGATTTCTATAGCAAATCCCTGACCATGCTGAGAAAAAAAAAATACTGCTGAATCAAACAGCGTTTGTTTGGGGCAAACAAATTAATTGCCTCCTGGGGGCAATGAAATATTTTGTTGCTGAAACCAAATTATTTTGTTGTTCTTATTTTGGTTGCCACAACAATGACTTGGTTAGTGCAACTAAAAATTTGTTTCGCTCTACGCATATCATATATTATTCACGGTAAACTGGTCACTTTTGAAAGCTCTGCTCAACATCTACTTGCATGCACATTGTGTACTCTTCCGCCTTGTGTAAAATTTTACAAGTTTTGTTTACTCAACAATATATTTTGTTGGGCGACTAAATATGATCTCTCCCCATACAAACAAATATTTTTTGTCTGGAACAACCCTTTTCCTCTGCGCAAGACCAGTAATATCGTCTAACTTCAGAATTAGTGATTCCCATGGATAAATTCTCTCAACCATTCGAATCACAGGAGAATCTCATTAATTCTCCGCATGTTTGCTCAATAATTTGCTCATTGAATCGTGATTCGTCTGCCACAGCACCGGCAGACGTACATAAATACGTCTGCCAATTCCTCGCATTTGTTCTCCTATCAGTATTTCAAACTTCAATAACCGTGTATTCGAAATAAAGTCTTATTCCATTAAATAGATTTCAGAAACTTTGACCTTTTTCGATTTTTGATAATTTTGTTCAAGTTTGTCGATTTTTAAGATTTGCGTAGCAATAAAGAAACTAATCTTTAAAGCTATAAAATTGATGAAACATAATTATTACGATTTACCTATTGTGACAAGGACTTTACAGAGAGCAAAGACATTAAAACGAGCATTATCAAGTTTGGCACCGAAGAATAAGTTGCTGCAGCAGAATGGAGAATAATGGCTACAGACTATGTTTATAGGCTGTTCACGGTAAAGTGAGCACTTTTTAAGGCCCTTCTGAATGTTTCCTTGCATCCAATTTTCATCTTCCTGCTGCTTTTTAACATAAACATGGCAATGTGACCAATAAACACAGTGTATACATTTCGCCACCTTCAAAATTTAATGCCTGAGGCTGCAATAAGATATATTTATTCGTGGTTAATGACTGTTGGGAGGGCCTTAAAAAGTGCTCACTTAACCGTGAACAGCCAATAGTTCCGAACACTGCCAAGAGTGAATCTCTGCGTGTCCGAACTATCTTAACTGCTGCAGAATATGTACCAATGGTTCGTATGCAGTTGGCATGTTACTGGATGACGTCTATTACCACTTCTGTATAGGTACAGGTGTTTTTTTTTTAATGTGATAGGACCTGCGATGTTCAGTTTTAACCCAAGCTTGAAGATCATTACGATGGACACCATGCCCTACCGATATTACCTAAGTAGATAACGTGCGAGCACTCTGCAAACGTGTGATGAAATTTCCTCAACCCATTACGATTTTGGAGTTGAGCTAAATACCGTTCATCATGCTGTGAATCAGTTTAATCTCAAAGTTTACCAAGGTGATCACGGCAAGTTGTTTAATGGTCTACGACGGAGCAGCTATACTAGGCATAACTTTGCAGCAGTAGAACTTTGTGTTTGTGTTAACGTCGGTTTCCGTCGCTGCGTAAGCTTTACACGTCCCACTCCTCTCATCCACCAAATAAAATAAATAAACTGCCTACTGTTATACGCACATTATGTCTTGTGAATTCCGTCATTAACCCTTTGAGGACGGCGCTAATTACTTGCGACTGAAGACAAGGTTGAAGCGAACTGCCTATATTCTCCACTACAGAAATCCCAGTTGTGTTGGTCTCTGTATTTCCACTTACCATCGTCCTATTGGTCGTGGCCACACCGGGAACGCCCACTGTACTCTGCAACGTTTATTATTGGCTGGCCGTCGGCGAATGAAGCCCCCGCGTTAACTACGTGCCAGTTAATATGTCGCCACACATGTAACAGGTTATGCAACCCATATTTTACAGTTGAGAATTTATTGAAAAAAAGCAGTTTTATTCTTACGAACTGAAATGTTGACCATCTGTAATTGTTTACTTGGATTTTGATATGGTCCAGCTAAACAATAACATTGTAAGAGTGTGAGTTTGGTCTTCAAGAGCAAAGAAATATCCTTATAAATGTAACCCCGGTTATATACGTGCATACTCCTCAAAAGGCTTAATTCAAAATGATCGTGTTCAACAGTGTAATTTTATACTGTATGCCGAAACCTCAGTTTCGGAAACCCAACTTTCCGAACTAAGGTTATTGTGAAGAGTATATACTGTCACACGAAACTCCGTTTTGGAAACTAGTGTTTCGTGTCTTGTTTCATGCCGGAAATAACTAATATCAAAATAACGAAAAAGAAATTTATTTATTTCTCTTGTGCTGATACGAAAGGGAAATACATTTTACAGAAATTAATAAATATGGCAAAAAAAGTTACGTAAAGTTTCACATATTGCTTCATAAAGTATAATATTAAAATACGGTATTCCGTAACTTTCCGTCACTACTCAGGAGATGTAATCATTAAAATAACAAGTGTTGGGTGATTGATGGATTTTAATTTTGAAAATTTATGAAAATAATATATTTATAGTTGGAATCTTCCTGTAATATAGTATCTTAATGTCAAAATATGGCAGCACTTCTCAATGACAATATGATGAGAAATTATTCTGAAAGTATGAGTTTGGCTAATTTCAGTTGGTAGATAAAACAGGTTCACAAACAATCACCCAAGTAAGAAACGATTGGACAGAATTAAAACCATATTGTATAGAACCAACAGATTTTCATACCAAAAAATTAAATAAACACTGAAGAAGATCTCCGACCTAACTTAAACTCTCTTCACTGAATAAAGGAACAACCTAACTCCCCGAATAACAATACATCATAAATATAGTATTAATCGACATGCATCTGATATAAAATACAAACAGGCGTAACGAGATCTTTATAATTGCCAATACTGTCAGACTAATAATAAACAAAATTCGTAACACGTTAGCAATACTTCGAAAAACTCGTAAGACGAAGTTAACACTCCCCACTGGGTGGTTCAGTAAACAAAACTGTGAAAGTCTGCAAAAGTAAAAAGTCATAAGAAAGCGTTTCTTCTGGAAATTTCGATGCTGGTATCCCTTTAAAACACAAACGATGTGCATCCTGGAGTTCCTTTTATGCGCAGATAGAATATTTGTTGTATATCTGAACGTCGGGCATTCCATTTATAGCCCTTTCTTTGCGCTAACTTAAGGGGAAACTAACCCAAGTACTTTGGCTTTTACTACCTTTTCTTAAAAAAAAAAAACGATCATTCTTAAAGTGCCAACTAGCTATTGACTCTTACACTGCAGTACAGACAAAACAAGGCGACTACGAACTCGTAATTACGCCACGCAATTTAAATTTTGTCAACATTTGGCAAATTCTATATTGTGATACACTGAGAGAAAGCCAACAAAATATTTGTTTGTATGCGGTCAAAAATATATTCAGGTTCCCCCCAAAAAAAATATTTTGCTCAGTACACATAACTTGAAAAACAACAAATTAATTTAGTTCCTCTAACAAGGCACACGATTGCATTAACAACACTTCTGTGTGCTGGACCGAAAGAAATCAGAATGTCAACAAACTATGCGGTTTAATTACCTGTGTATATTTGTTTAGTTACTCATTTTATTGAGTTCATTAGAATATACAGCTCGAGAGTTTGCTTGTATTTTTTGTGCTAATTAGAATTGTGACAAGTGTTTGTTACTGCATTTATTGATGCGTTCTAGGGGCACGATTTTGTGATGTTATTTTTAAACAAATTTAGTTTTAAAAAATTCTTGATTTTGGCGATATCAATTTTATTATAAAAGTCTCATAAATTTAAATGTCATAACTTAAATTGTACATTATTAGAGCCAACATTGTACAGTGTTATTTTAATGCAAACTTTATTATAAACAATTGTTGATAATTTATTCTTATATGCATATTCCCATTAAAATTTTGTAACGTTTATGCAATTGTTTAAACAGGAGAAAGCAATTTATTTGAGCAAAGGTAACGCACAGAATTACCATAGGTTAAAAAAAAATCACTTTTTAACGGACTTGTTTCTTTGTAACATGTATGTTGAGGTTACTAAACAGCGTGGATATTTTGTTACAGTCTTACACGAATGGCTAGGATAATGTTTTATAGAGAAGAAAAAGACAAATACAACATTGCTATTATCATTAGATGATAATTTCTCATCCACATTGTATTTATTATTTACTGCTGTTATTCACTCAGCCTGAATGACAACAGCTTCGAATTATTTTTTTTCTTCCTATAATCCTAAAACTTAAATTATTTTTATCATCACTCAGTTCATACATTTTTGGATACAGATTGTTGATCATGGTTTCACTGATAAAATAGGATAATTGGGCTAAATTTCATTTGTTTTGTGTTTTAACTGAAATTTCTGTGTTAGGCGGCGTATAACTTGCACTTCACTGTTATTTCTGTTTTAGCGCTATTCGCCGCATAATGTTGGCTCTAGCAATAACAAGGGACGGGTGTTTTTCACGAAAATATTTCAAGACCAGTTGTACTCCAAAACACTTTTGTTCATGTGCACTTCTGTGGTTGGATGATTTTAACGTGCCTCAAGTGCCTGTCGGCGAATCATGGACGTTCAGTATCGGAGTGCTTTATTACTATTGGCCCAGTTAAATAATAACATGTATTCTCACGTAGATACGCGGCCAATAACCAAAGGAAGTTGTCGTTGCGGAGGCGGTATATTGAAGTCTAGCATGACCATAAATATTTTCGCGAAAAAGCACATGTCCCTGGCAATAACGGTATAAACACCCTTATAAATAGGGGTAGTGAAATTTCGCGAAATGATTTCAAGACAAGATATATTTCAAAACATTGTAGGGTAGTTTATGTTTCTTAATTGGCCGAATTACTTTTCGACAAGTGTTAACTCCCTGCTCACGAATTACGTAGGAGCCTTGCCAGTGTTGCCGAATTCTGAGTGACCCGGACAAAAATTAAAACGCCTTCTCAAGCAGACAGCAACCAATGGCAACAGACAAACTGTTGTTGGGTGCTTGTAGTATTTAAGTCTACCGTGTACTCATATTTTTCGCGAGAAATCACTAGCTCTGCCAATCAAACAGGTTCAAGAAGAAACTGCAAATGAAAGCCATAAACTTGAAGCGTTTATTTGCGCACGTTGTCCAATATTCAATATTTATTTACTTAAAAACATCGAAATTTCATCAGTAGTCACTTAAACCGATGTTGCTAAGCCGTAGCACTCGGTCGCGGATGATAAAGGTTCGAATCCCGATCTCGCAGGTTTTTTTTTTTTTAATATTGAACGAGACTCTTTAATGTACGCCGAGCCAAGCAAATAGTTAGTTGCACCAACCAAATCTTTGTTTGTAGCGAAGAAATAAGAACAACAAAATAATTTGGTTTAAACAACCAAATATATTACTGCCGCCCTATACGACAATTAACCCTTCCAGGACGGCACACATTCACTGGCACTTGCGACGAATTAGAAGCGAGTCGCCTATATCCACTACTGCAAGAACACCGGTTCTGTTGGTGTCTGTGTTAGAACTCACCATCGTCCTATTGGTCCGTACCACACCGGACACTACCCTGTACTTTACAGAGTTCATTATCGGCCGGTCATCAACCAATGGAGAGCCGAGCTGATATTGACCCAATCAAATGTACTTTAGCGTATGGAAGGATTTACAATCAATCATGTAAACTTTGAGTGGCTATAAAAGGTAGAAATTCTACCGTCAGCATATTATTGTATCTGCGCTGTCGTGTTCTTGTGAGGACATGTTAAACACTAGCCGAACAAAGACTTCACATTCATGCGACTTTTATTCTGAACAACAAAGAAACTTTCAAATTAGCTTTGCTTGAGTGTAGCACTAAAAAGTGTTAATACGGTTGCTCCAAACAAACTTTGTTTTATTCAACAAAACCTTTTTCTCAGTGAATATACACGTGTTCGTTGTTCAGTTGTTATGTCTGTACTGAAATGTAAGGTAATTAATTGGTTGGGTATAGTAGCACTTTGGGCGCAGAGTTGGGTACAGTGGTAATTTTGGAATTTTCTACTTTAGCCTCTTAAAATATGTTCCGTAGTATACTCATTCGGAATAGGTTTAACCATGGTCTTTATCCTACAAGTCCAGAAGCCAGCGCCAGTAAGAACACCTCCTTTCCCTGGGCAATGCTATTTGTTGCTGATGATGCGACAACTATCCTGTAATTGGTTGCTTCTTCTGCCGTGGATCCACTGAACTTTCCCCATGCGTTCCAATACTTCACTAGTTATGAGTAGAGACATGCAAAATTCGCGTTATTATTTGGGGACATGATTAACTTGAAACACACGTGCCTTTGCGATACGTTTGTCACTGGACCATACGTTATGTGACACACACTTGGTGACTGTGCACCAATAGAAGAACACTTCAAAAATTGCGTGCCCCAATCACGTGTAGTTCAGTCAGAGAGGGCGTGTCTTCACGTCTGTGCAGCAGCCAATGGAGAAACGACGCCGGCTCCAGTGCATTCAGTACTGCGGGGTTCAGGCTGATGCCAAATAATAAAGCGAATTTTGCACGTATATAGTTATGAGAACTTTATGATTTCTTATCTCGTCCAAAATAACTTCCTCTTATGCAACACCTGAAAGGAAAAATATAACGCATATGTAGGGCCACCTGTTTTCCGCGAGAAGATTTCAGGACAAGTTGTGTTCCAAAACAATTTAGTTCAGAACCACTTTCGTTATTGGATAATTTGAATTTTTACGCGTCTTACCTATCTGCCCCTCGAATCACAGCTAGCCAGTATCTGGGAAACTTGATTCGTGTTGGCTCATTCATGTAACAGACACACTTCGCACAAAGACAAGCAGCCAATAACCAAAGGAAGACTACAAGTGTGCACATAAGACATTGTGTACCCTCCGCGTAAATCTTTTCGCAAAAAAACAGGCGACCATATGTATAGGTCCTTTAACAATTTGCCTGCCAATATAATATCTCATAAATAGAGGTAGTGAAATTTCGCGAAAAGATTTCAAGACAAGTTATATTTCAAGACACTGTAGGGTCGTTTACCTATCATGATTGGTTGAATTACTTTTTGAGACGTGCTAAATGTCTGCACGCGAATCACGTAGGAGCCCTACCGATGTTGCCGAATTCTGATTGACCCGGATAAATATGAAAACGCCTTCTCAAGCAGACAGCAACCAATGGCAATAGACAAATTGCTGTTAGATGCGTATAGTATCGAAGTCTACCGTCTACACATATTTTTTCCGCGAAATTTCACTAACTCTACTCATAAAACGTGAGTTTTAAAGAGGATATTTTTATTTTATTTATCGCCTTAGTTTCAGATGAAGGAAATGGGTATATTTTGTAATACATACATATATATATATAATCCGTTCAATTACTGTGTCCATGATCGTGGACATGTTGCAAATTAATGATACTAATGACCGGTACTGTACATATCAAGGCATCAGTACCGAACACGCTGAGAGTCTACCTTGTAGCTCATCTGATTTGTGGAATAATCTTACACCTCTTTAACATGTCCGTATCATTGAGCAAGCAGCACATTGTTCATTGACCGCGAGAAAAATGCTGAACACAAGGAAAGCTCATACTAAAAAAAATTACGTGATTGCAACACTTTGACACAGAAAATAAAGTGTGAACGTACGGGTTGTGATGTTTCAAAGTCACGTGAGTAAATGTGGTGCACGTGACCGGAAAAAATACAGCTGTACATGATATATAATTAGGGATAGGAAAATTTCGCGAGTTCAATGACCTGTAGGCTAGACTCCTCAGTCCTCTGCATACTGGAGCCCCAGCTGTGTTTTCATTGGCTGTTGCTCCACACCTGGCAGTTATGGGATTCGCAAGGTGTTTCCTTGCAAGTCTGCTATTGACTCAGAGGCGTGCAGGGCGGGTCTAATAAACTGTGATCCAATTGTGAAGGTGACTTCACTATATATGTGTTCGACGTCTATCTTGTCCCGAAATGAATTCGAGAAATTTTCCTATCCCCATATATAATTCACTTGGCAATCAAAGTGCTAAGCAGTTAAAAACCTAAACAAACTACAAAAACCTATGGCGGAGGGAGGTCCCCTTGATCACGTATAACGGCTACCCTGTTAGCCACTGAAATAACGGGAAGAGAGGGTAGCAAGAAATCCCTCCCTTCCCCCGAGCCGTCAAACCGACCGCCGTGAACCCGGACAGCTTAAGATGATAAATTCCCTTAACTTAATTACAGCACGGATGTGTGTAAGCCACAAAACTGGGACTGAATTCTCAGAAAAAAAAAAAGGAGGGTAGAATGCGTGCTTGAGAAGGGTGGTTGTCCTGAGGGTTAAAAAAAAAGGGGGGGGGATTATTTAATTTCCTGGGCGGAATTTCTTTCACCGTCCTCTTCCGACTAGGGAGGTTTTTATCTGATCAGGTCGATGATGTGTAAGTCCTGTTTGTAATGAATAGTCGAGATAGTGTTTCTGTGGCGTGGATAGGGCTTGAGAAGAGAGAGAGAGAGAGAGGGGGGGGGAGAGAAGAGGAGGTGGGAATGGGAGAAAGACGTAGAAGAGAGCCTCTCTTTATTCTCAGGTTCTTTAGCTCTGTGGACTGCGTCGCTGAACCTCTCCCATCCCCCTGGACCAGACCATCTCTTCTCATCCAACAACTTCTTTTTTTTTTTTTATCACACTAGGTTCGGTAGGAGTGGCGACCAGACAAATGGGGCTTTTATTTCGCCGCCGGCTCGGAAAACCATTTTCTGCCCTCGAACGGCTTCTTGTTCCATTTTTTTAAACCCCTCTTTTCCTTGCAAAAGTCGGCGTTGAAGTATACGGGTCGTGTTTTCTCGCGGCGTAAAACTATACTTCGTGCGGTGCCGGGATCTGCAATATCGTTTCAGGCAGAAGCTACTGGCTGCAGCTGTTCACGAAGATATTTGAATGGGGTGACTCGGATAAATACACCACTGCACATAGCTAGAGACATCAAGAATTCGCGGTTTCATTTCGGGAGAAGCTAGAATTCAAAACCGTTTGTATTGCTTATACTTAAGGATAGGAAAATTTCGCGAGTTCAATGACTTGTAGGCTAGACTCCTCAGTCCTCTGCATACTGGAGCCCCAGCTGTGTGTTCATTGGCTGTTGCCCCACACCTGGCAGTTATGGGATTCGCAAGGTGTTTCCTTGCAAGTCTGCTATTGACTCAGAGGCGTGCAGGGCGGGTCTAATAAACTGTGATCCAATTACGAAGGTGACTTCACTATATATATATATATATATATATATATATATATATATATATATATATATATATATATATATATATATATATGTTTGACGTCTATCTTGTCCCGAAATGAATTCGCGAAATTTTCCTTTCCATCCTTATACTAATTGTCTGCCCGTTATTTCACACATACTGGACAGCTCTGAGCCAATAACAAACACACAATGAAATGCAGACCCAGTCGTCGTCATCCACTGAGACAATAAGCAACCAATGGACAGTAATATTTGCATCATTTTACATACGACCTTAGAGTCTATTGAAATGCAAGTTTTCGCCCACGAAATTATTTATCATTCTTCCAATCTGCAGATGTACGAAAAGAAAACTCACTTCAGATGGGTGTTGTTGAGTGCTTTCAAGACGTCACGGATATTAGAAACGCCATTTCGGAGTACTCCAAATGGCTAAAAACGGCTTTTTGAAGCACTGTATCTCAAAATATACGCGTCAGAGAGATACAAAACTACTCAAGGGCGCTTCACTGAACCTTCGTACAGACTCTCGACTAATAAAATAATAGGGTCACCTCTGAAAGTCCCATTGGTACCCGCAGTGCGACGAGAACAATGCACGCCAGTTCAGAGCCATGCGCTTAGTGGCGATGCGGCACTGAATGCGCGTGGGAGTGTCGTCCTTAAAGTTCTTACGCCTCTCGGCCTCAAACTCGGAAAAAAAAATGTCCAGGTAGGCGGGGGCCTTAAGAAGCGACCTACAGACCGGGAATAACATGACTTCACGTTTCACGTAACGCGAAACGAGTAACGCGTTCACGTAAACGGGCTATACCTTGACTACTGTGTTTCAAGGTGACCTATCGCGATCATTTCACGTAACGTTCACGTGATGGGTAGAGACCTGCAATATTTTCGTTATTATTTCGGGACACGTTAAACTTCAAACACGTGTACTTTTTGCAGTAAGTTTGTTATTGGACCATGTTTTATTTGACACGCCCTAGGAAACTCTGCGCCAATAAATGAAAACTTCACAATTGTGTAATCCAATCACGTGCAATCCAGTCAGAAGAGGAGTGACTACAGAGCTATACATCAGCCAATGGAGAAATCACGTTGGCTTGGGAACATACAGCACTGTGCAGTTTAGCATGATGACACATAATAACGGGAACTTTGCACGTCTCTAGTGATGTGGAAGCTTGTCAATTTCTAGCTTTTTGTAGGGGCAGTGAAATTTCGCGAAAATATTTCGAGACAAGTTATATTTCAAAACTAGGGTTGTTAACCTTCCTCGGTTATCTAGGTTAACATGTTACTCTTAAGTACGCGAATCAGATTGGTTCGCTGCCAAAGTTGTTTATTTCTAATTGTGCCGGTTAAAAACCGAAACGACGTCTTATACAGACGCAAACAAATGGCGAAACAAAAATTTATCTTTGTGATTTAATTATTGAAGTCTACCACGTACCCAGATTTTTTTTTCGCGGAAATTCACTATATGATACCCGACTCTCAGTATGGAAGAAGTTGTTATGTTGTATTTGTTTTTGTCGGGGTTGTCTTTTATTTTCGCGATGTCGGCTGCCCTCACTTTTTTTTAATAAATGTACTGCATATATAATTTTCTCCCGGAAATGAGGATGAAGTCGTAATACATGTTAGGCAAGGATTATTTTTTTCGTTTTTTTAATTAGCTAGTATATATGAAGCTCAACATAACCTAACCACACTTCATTAAGTGTGTTTCTCAGGAGCGTAAAAATACTTGTATGAAAGGGAGAATATATACCATTGTGTTTGCAATTTTTAGTTTACCTACTTTACGAAACACAGTTTAATATTCTCAGCAGCTAGAGTTCTTTTTTTTTTTACATACGATTTGTTTCCATATACAAGAAAAAACATGTCTATATCTCCCGGAGACATTTCGTTCTGGAGGTTATAGCTATCTCCTAGTTGTTTTCAAAGTTTATACGAATCACAAACGCCGTACTTCAGCAACCTGTTATAGCTACATCAATATCAGAACACAAATACTACCGTATAACTTGAATTTTTATATTTTTCAATCTGAAAAGCAACAATACTTATCCCCGACATTTTTATTCAGTACACAATGGTTACGTGCTTACGTGAAGCATAATAATTAATAATATTCCACCCAAAAAGACCACGTTTTACGTAACTTACAAGTGAAAGTGGGGCGCGATGCCTGTTACATGTACTGTAAAATGGTTTATACTCTTACTGCAAAAATATTTTGAACACAGTAGCTAGTAAAAATCCTTTGCAGAACTACAAGCATTTCGTTGTGAAATCTGCGAAACACATAGGCATATTTGTAATATTAAAAATGATAGGTTTGTATTAGAACTTAAAATATGAAGTAGACATAAAATAAATTTTATTTATTCTAGAAAACAAATGCGATTAATTACTAACAGTCTATCGAGAAAATATTACTTCGAAATTTATTTCCACGAAAAAAAAACGTCATATCTTGCCAGCACAGAAAATAGAACCCACGTTCGTTGCGGTACTATAACAGAACCTTAACAACTACACTAACTCAGCTCATGAACTTCATAGTTAATTTTATGCTAACTATAACAGGAAACAGATGCAAAATATTTATTGAAGTTATTTTGTTACGAAGCACGATTTTATTTCATTTTAAGAATTATGTATAGATATAAAACCTTAATACTGAGAGTTAATTAGCAATAGCGTCACGTGTTTTTAAAATTGTCGTATTTTATTTTGATTTGAGTTTTTGTTTTAATGTGCACGTTATTCAAAATTGCAGTACACTTCTTGCGTGCAATTACACTTTACATCGCCACTAATTTTTTTTTCACAAACAGCTATATACGGTTTTATGATGTTTGAGTGTCCGCCATTTTGCTCGAGCTTGTTGTACGTGTCAGCATAGTACAAACATTGCTTGAGGTCTGTTACAAACATAGCCCTTGTAGTTATATATATAGGTATATATATGTCTATGTGTGTGTGTGAAGTCATCGCAATACCCGGCCCTCTACCGGCTTCTGTATAACCAAATTTCAAATGGAAATGTTAGTGAGATAACTCATGGTGACACAGATGATGGTCGATTTTGTATGTGTAGTGTACGCTCGCGGTTTACATAAACACGCGCACAGTTCGACAGTAGTATAAAAAGTGGCGACACGAAATGCTCACAGATCTGGTCAAATGGTTTGGTTGAAAAGTACATTCATGCTTTAAAGCAGCATCCTGCGTATGAAAGCGTCTCGCATAAAATTAGATCCGCTCTTACGAAACGATGCTGGTTAAAAATAATATTTCACACATTTATTGTGTTGATGTTGAGATCAGCCTACTTCTTGACTGCGTTTATGCAGGGTTTTTTTATAGCAAAGATTCGATATTCTTGTCTTCAGTTATGCAAAATGTTCGACCAATATTTTTTTTAGATCTTTACTTATTAGGCTTAACTTCTGTAATAACTTAATTATACTTTTGAACTTCATTTTTTATCTCTCTGGCTACAGAAGTTTGTTACGAACTTTGAAGAAAGCTGTTTGAACAAGGAGGGGAATTTTTTTTTTCTTTAATTTTTCTCCTCCGCTTGATTCCTGCAATAAACTGAGTGATTTCCCCCCTCGCCCCTAGACACTCTCCATCACCACTCCAACCAATCGGTCCGGGGGGATGGAAGATTGACGGCGCTTCTAACAGCGAACGCGAATTTGATTAGATGAAGAAAGTTCCGAAGTCGTCGGATATCCTGCTGTCGGTGGGCGAGAAACTAGCACGTGGATGAAAATGTAAACAAAGATGAAGAAGTGGCGGTGATGCTTGGGTATCAACACCCAGGTCCTCAAAAAAAATTTCCCTCTCTGGCAGCTACTAAACTGTAAACAGTGTAACAAGAATATATTTTTTTAAATCATTGTATTACCACAAGGGACCTGCAAAATTCGCGTTATCTTTCAATGACATGATAGACTCCACTGCCTTATAAACATAGTGAACATAGTTCGTGATTTCATTGGCCGCTGCACTGTAATCAACGTCACGTATCTGCTTCATCTCCTCAAAAGAGATTGGCCACTCCACCGCTGAATATGTATTATTGGCTTAAGAGTTCTCCGAAGCGTGCCAAACAAATTTTGGGCCAATGGCTGAAGTTGGTCAAAAGCTTAGTAACTTGGAATTCAAACTGTCCAGAAATAATAACGCGATTTTAGAAGGTCCTTAATTATCACCGTTTATTTATTAGTCCTACTGCATAGCTGTTGCATAAATAATCATAATCTTGCTTGAATTGATTTGTTGAAAGAACTATTTGATCTGAAGTGTGAACATAGCTTCTTTCTGTACACTGTCGAAAATTTTCGTACAATTACGGAATTTTTAATTGAAACTTGCTCCGTATGCCTAGAGATGGTGGTTTATCGCGCGAGAAGTTGACTGTTTGCTATGATTCAACATACTGTACACATTTCCGACAGTTTTCTTTCCTTATTGGCTCTCATGCATTTATTAAGATAGTGCCCCATTTCACTGGGCCAATGAGTATTCTGATGCTGCAAGGCAGAACGTTCGTGATTGGTCTTCTAAAAACTTAGCCGAGTCAAAACCTTGTTCGCCCAATCACGAACGAATAAACTAATGAGACTGCTACTGAATATGTTGGCTCAAAATTTTGTCGCGATTTTCCATCATCTCTACGTATGCCCTATAGATTCAGGTTTCGGAAATCGATTTGAACCTTATTCTTCGAACTTAAAAATATAGAACAAGCCATCACAGTAATAGTCACAGAAGATTAGTAGAAACTGTAAATGTTAAATGTGTTAGTTTCATGAAAATAATATTTGTATTCCTTAACTTAACAAATGAGAGTCATATGCGTCATGATCTGAGAGGTTTTCTTATTCTATTGAGGATAAAATATATTAATTTTTTCTCTTATATTACTGATTGAAATACCAACATTTCTTTCATAATCTCGTTTTGAAAACCATCAACAAACAATTTACAGAGATGCTCCGGGAATCCATGGAAGTTTTGTAAAATTAACGGAAAGTCCGTTACTGAGCAACACATGAATAGGGAACTGCAAAATCCGTGTTACTATTTAGCACCAGGCTAACGATCTCAGTGCTTTATATACTCGAGCCGGCATCGGTTCTCCATTGGCTACTGCATAGATATGAGGCCACTCCACTTTTGATCGAACTGCACGTGATTGGACCACACAGTTGTGAAGTGTTCATTGGCTGGCACAGAATTACCCCGAGGGCGTGTCACATAAAGAATGGTCCGACGACAAAACTTATTGCAAATATATGTGTATTTGAAGTTTAACGTGTCCCCACATAAGAGCGCGAGTTTTGCAGGTTTCTACAAATGAAGTGTCCGCTATTTTATGAAGATGCCGTACTACATTTCTACGAATAAATTTCTTGAATTTCACCTACATCGTTTTTGAGATTAATGCCTGCAGCCACAAACGCAGAAAATTTCACAGCACACAATTCAATAAGGACATCAGTTTCTGATTTAAGTGCTAACTGTGGGGACTGCCGACACGCAAAATTTTGGTCTGAATCGGTTTGAATGGTCCCTGATATACGACACAGCACCAAAGGGATTAATTTACCACCATTGGTTTATATAGAGTTGGGGGGGGGGGGGAGAAACATACATAGTAACAAGTAAAATGTTAATTTCATAAGGCTATCTTTCCCTCGACAAATGTGTGAAAAAATGTCATCTGACAGTACACGAAAGGTTTCGTTTTAACATTTTAGTATAGGAACCATATTCGTCTTCCATTCTGCGCTTCTGCCAGGTGTGTGTTGTGTCGTATGAGAATGTAAACAATTTTTTTTTTTATTTCTAAGGGTAACTTTTCCTTTCGACATCCCCGCTTACGATTATTAAGAATGCCTGGTTTTTATAACTTGCCGACCAAAGGAAATTTTTGTGTCTTTCGTACTTTACTATTAAAAATAACAGCAGGTGATCGGCGAAATATTTGCGCTGTTGCTAAAATAACATAAAACATTTAATATAGGTCGTTCACGGTAAAGTGAGCACTTTTGAAGCCCTAGTTACTATTTTCCTCCAACCAATTCACATGCTTCCGCCACTTATTGATGTAAACCCTGCCATGTGAGTAATAAACACAGTGTATACATTCACCATTCCCAAAACCAAAAGTCTGAGGCCACAATGAGATATATTTATTGGTTATTATGTCTGGCGAAACAGCTTCAAAAAGTGCTCAATCTACCGTAAACGACCTACATCAAGATGTATCTCCGTCTTTACTCTTTCTGTGTTAATCAAAGATCAAAATTTTTATTTTTGAATGGTAAAACGATCCTTGTTCTACTTCCCAGCCAGTTAATTCTATCCTCTTTAATATCACTGGCTGTTGGGTGTTATCACTAAAAACACGACTTTGGGCTGAAGAGCCCATCAGTGATACAAATAAGAGCTTCCTTTATCATGAGCTTTGTATAATTATGTCGCGAGATATTAGAAGATGTTGTAAAACGTTGAGAATTATATTGTAACTCACAAAATAGTTCGGCATAAAAGTCATTTTACAATTTCGTTTCTATTAATTTTGGAAGTTAATATATCACTTGCTCTAGAATTTCAGCAGCTAGTCAGTGACAAGAAGTTACAAGTCCACTCTTCGCAAGAAGGGAATTTCTGGCCCTTAATATGAGACATTCTAAATGTCTGGCAAAATATTTTACCACAAGACACATAGTAATAGAAATAATAAATTTTATTTCCGGCACTAGTATGAATTCTTTTTTTTTCTCAAACAATTAACATATATCAAATAACTACATAAATGGCAATATAAACTCTCTAATAAATATACTAGGCTGTTAAAAAAAAATGTTCGTTCTTAGATATAAACGCGGGAAAATAGATTACATCTGAAACGTGAATGGCTGGATATCTTCTGAATTTACGCCCAAGAGAAGTAAAGTGTGTGGAATGATTGCCAATTATTTTTGCTGTCGTGTGCTGCGGGATGGTAGATGGAGAATAACGCCTGAGTGGTTAGGGGGAGAGAGAGAGAGAGAGAGAGAGAGAGAGAGAGAGAGAGAGAGAGATATCCAGTCTGTACCATGTACGAAGAAGGGGTAGGTGTAAGATGAGAAGTATGGTGTTAGCAAACAGAAAGAACTTAAGAAGGTCGCCTGACTGGAGCTATTTTACGCTTTTGCGACCCAGAGGCGTAGGAGCGATAAGGGCGACATTGCCACGCTCGTCAAGCGCGCTATCGTCATTACGTGCAAGGTGGGGTAAGGTGTTCTCGTCGTGTTGAGTGTACGTATGAGACTTAAAGATGTGACCCTATCATTTTACTTTTGGAAAGTATGTAACAGAGTTCAATACAGGCCCCTACGGGATATTAACCGTAATGTGAGCACTTTTGAAAACCCTATCAATAAAAGTATTTTATTTTAGCCTTAGACGTTAACTTCCGAGTGCGGTGGAATGTACACTCTGTGTTTATTACTTACATGGCAATATTTATTTATAAAGGTGGTTAATGGACAAAACATTGCTGAAAGGAAAAAGTAACTAGGACCTCAAAAGTACTCAAAATACCGTAAACAGCCTATATCTCAGTTTTTCCTCGTGTCCTGGAAGCATTATTTAAGATACCGCAGTCTGCAAAAGCCGCATTGAACGATGCTGATCGGCTCGAAAATAATATTAACAGCATTAGTGATATCTTGAATGTACCATTCTGTCCTCGTCTGGGGTGTATTTTTTTTCCCCCGTAGGTAAACTTATCTGGGACTAGTTCAGTAGTTTCACAAAATAAAATAAGTATTTTTAACACGCTGGAATGCAGTTGATGTGCCTGGAAGGCAATCGCTTTAACGCCTATTTTCTCAAGTACCTACTAAATCCTGTCATTACAATCGTTGTGAATCTCGTTCCATGGGAGCACAATGCAAGCAATTGTTTCCTATTATTATTTATGGACAAATGTGTCAACGAAAACGGGGTTATTAACACACTATGTTCTGCACACATTTACTGGCACTTAAGACAAATTAGAAGTGAGTCATCTATATCCACTACTGCAAGAACACCGGTTCTATTGGTCCATACCTAGGGATAGGAAAATTTCGCGAATTCATTTCAGGACAAGATAGACGCCAAACACGTGTACGCGGAAGTCACCTTTTCAATTGGATCACAGTTCATTAGACACGCCTTGGACGTATCTGAGCCAATAGCAGACTAGCAAGGTAAACAACTAGCGAGTGTCATGCTGTCAGGTGTGTAGTAACACTGGCTACTGTGTGGGGTACAGCAGCCAATAAACAAACACGTGAGTCTCGAGTGTACACAGGACTGTGGAGTCTAGCCCACAGGTCATTGAACTCGCGAAATTTTCCTATCCCTATTCATACCATACCGGACACTACTCTGTTATTTACAGCGTCCATTATTGGCCTGTCATCAATCAAGGGAGAGCCGAGCTGATATTGACCTTATCGAGTGTCCCTTATCGTATAAAAGGATTTGCAGTCAAACATTTCCCTTTGAGTGGCTATAAATAGAAACCCGGAAATTTCGCGGATTCATTCTGCATCAAGCTACTCTCAACCATCCATTGTGTATTCGAGATTCTTTAAGTTGTTTATTTGCTGTTGCTCCAGTTTAACTCCAGACTAGACGGCACGTAATTCGATACTTGTTTTCTCCGCAGGTTCGCTGTTGGTTGACCGTGGTCCGGAGCATGTCTAACAAACTGTGGACCAATGGAAGGCGGTACTCCCATATACATGTGGTTGAAGTTTAACTTGTCTTCAAATGAATTACCGAAATTTCCGGGTCTCTAGCTATATTTAAAAAAAACGAAACTCTTTCGTTAGCAATATCATTGTTTCTGCGCTGTCGTGTTCTAGTGATGTCGTGTTAAACACTAGCCGAACAAAGACTGCACATCCACGCGGGTTTTTGATTAAACAATGAAGACATTTTCAAATTAGCTTTGCTCGAGCTACACTCGAGCGTAGTCTACAAAGTGTTAAGAAACGTACCAAAGTTCTGCGATAATCAGAAGTGGGGAATGAAGCAGCTATGCCGACCTTCACCTGCCAGTTAAGGAAATGATTTTCTCTCTGGGCGGCATTTCGGTAACCAGTAAATAAAAATTACGCGGCAAGTAACTCGTTTTAAATTACTCACCGCTGATGCTATACGCTGTTTTCGGTAAAAAGGAAAAACCAACAGGTAAGTGACAACAGAACAGTTCTGTAAACGGGTTGTAAGGTAGCACCAGCGAAACTTCTGGACCAGCAAAAGTACACTCTGTTAGTTTATTGCAGTATTGTATGTTGAGGGAAAAATTCAAATATTTTCGAAGTTTTATAGTTGAAAGAACTGCAAGTCCTGCATCAGGAACAGCATGTTCTGGTTTCAGGACTACATTCACTGTCGCAGACACAATCGCATAAAGAAACACAACATACAGTTCCGTGACCATAGACCGTTCACGGTAATATGGGCACTTTTCAAAGTCCTGCTTAATATCTACTTGTAAACCCGTTGTTTATTCCTCCGCCCTATGTAAAATTAACATTGCTATGGGCCTTATCACTTTATTCATGCATCGGCCAAATAAAACCGTAAAATTATTCAGAAATTAAATATTTTACAAATCTGCTCATTTTTACACTTCCGTGTAGTAAAAAAATAAACAGAAAGCTAAAGAATTAATATTAAGTTATCACAAATAGTTACTTAATACTTTTTATTTGGCGTTAAGAAATGGAACTACTTTCTATCCATAGTTACCAACTTTACTGGCCGAATGTCAGTCAGTGCATCCATTAAAATACATGGATGCAGGGAGAGTGACTTTTTTCTAAGGTTCATTTCTAAAGTGTTTACTTTATCGTGAACGGCATTTGTTACTATCTCCATTAGGGGCCGCGGTGGTGTAGTGGTCAGACTACTCGCCTCCCTCCTAGGTGAACCGGGCTCAATTCCCGGCGAAGCCGCTCAAGGATTTTCACACGCGGTAATCGTGCCAGACGATGCCCCTGGCCGGGGAGTTTTCTCGGGGATATCCCACCTCCTCCACCCTTGAATTCCGTCGCTGCTCCATATTCACCTCACTTTACACTCATCGGCTCTCAAGACCTCGATGTTAATTTACATAACTACTAAAGTTCGTCGTACGTTATTTTAGGTATACATATTTTTTAATATTCCGTATTTAATCAATAAGTTTCTGCCTTTTTGATAGCAGTAAATAATACACAGAAAAATTACACGCAAAAAAAATTAAACAACTAATAAATTGTAAGTTTTCTATAATTAGACATTTCCAATAATTAGGGATAGGAAAATTTCGCGAGTTCAATAAACTGCTGGCTAGACTCCACAGTCCTGTGTACACTCGAGACTCACATGTTGCGTGTTCATAGGCTGCTGACCCACACAGTAGCCAGTGTTACTACACACCTGGCACTATGTCACTCGCTACTTGTTTACCTTACTAGTCTGCTATTGGCTCAGAGTCGTCCAAGGCGTGTCTAATGGACTGTGATCAAATTGAAAAGACGACTCCCGCGTACACATGTTTGACGTCTATCTGGTCCTGAAATAAATTCGCGAAATTTTCCTATCCCTACCAGTAATACCTCCGAAACTTAAATTATGATGCCAAAACGAAGAATTTGTGCATAGCAGTTGAAGACTATCTTTAAGAGTTGGAAAGAGAAGTAATAAAATAATTAGAACAAAAGTACCATATATGATTCATTATCCTACTAATATGTAGGCCTACGTATTTTTAATTGCAGTAAAGGGGAAATAATTCCATGCACACTCAGATATATCAGAACAGAACCCATGCCTCTAAATGCCAGCTGAGTTATTGAAGAGTGGCAAATGCAGAAGTCTGGTAATAGCCTTGTAATTACCGTCAGAAATTGCATCCAGTTACGACAAATGCATCGGTGCCGCTAATAGGAACACGGTGAGTTTAATCAGGTTTGGATCGAATGTTTAATACAGCGTAGTGCAAATAATAATGGATTTCGGGATCAGCACGGAAACAATTATTTTCGAGTGTAAATAGCTAATTGCCCACAAGTCAAGCTTTTGTAGGGAACATGTGCTGAAAATTGCAATTTTAATGCTTTTTTCCCCCTGCGAAATAAGTGTATTTTTTTTAATTAGTACATTCAACCAGTAACCACATTTTATGAGATTATGAGCTGCTTTTCGTTTTAAAAACCGATTAAAATACTGGCAAATATAAAAGTCTGTTTGATGACCAGACCTCGTGTTGTAACAAAAAATTTAATCCCCTTTCATTGAAGTTAATTTATTACTCTAATTATATATGTTCAGTGTGGATGTAAGCCATTTACAATGTAGCATTTCAGTTTTAATCAGTAGACTGAAATTCTCAGCTTCCCAAATTCTTTTATATTTCCTCGTTCGCCGTTTCAAACAAATTAACAAATAACTCATCTCAAACACATTAATCAATCTTGTTCTTCTTCATTTAATAATTATTCAACTTGTAAACCTCTTGCAGCAGTTATTTCATAAATATCAAAATATATAATATCGCATTTTTATTACGTTAAATCCACCATGCCCATCCTAGGCTGTGATTTTATGATTTTTATTAAAGAAAATTTTCGTTCGATTTCACTTCAGCCTTACTTATGTTTTCACCTGAGTTCGCCTATTGGCTGTCGTCTGACCACGCCACATCTCTGCTCCAACCAGCAGTGGCGATACGAGAACCAAAAATGGGTTCATTTTCTTTTGTTCACGCATTTTATAACATTCAGTGTTTGTTACCCACTAGTGAATAAATTAACAACAACAATTACGTAATACTGAATATCGTCTAAAACCAAATGAAATCTAACCTACATGATCTCTATGTCAATAAACTAGTACACACTAAATTAGAATCAGTGGGAAGCCACCGATTCACAATAAAAATGCAACTACTCTAATCAGTGAAAATGGCTCCACCTAGAATCAGTGGAAAACGACTGATTGTTTCCGTGAAAAAATTTCACTGATTGAATAAGTGATGGCCGACTGCAGTGGGGAGTTGAATATTGCTTTTATTGAATGTCGACAAATAATTACATGAAAGATACATATTTACGATAGTTTACTTTTTATATTGTGCAATTTACAGTAATTTAAAAAAGTATTAAACTCGTACACCATTCGACGCTAGGCAGTTGCTCTGCCATGTGAGCTACCACGCCAAGTTGGAATTATAGAAGGAAAATATACGTCTTAAATGTTTGCTGCGAATTCGTTTAGTTTGAAGTTGTATGTTCATACTTTTCGCCTTTGTGTTGTTTGGTACCGCTAGAATTATTAAAACGAATAGTATACGTGAGTGCACTCTCTTCAACACATTGAATGCAGTTTAAACCTTCAAACAGAGCGCTGTGACGATTACATGGAATCGAAATGAAAGACGTGCAAACGGAATGAAAGGCGGTGTGTTCATATTACCTCTTATAATGGCGTTTTGAAAGACGAAACACATTTCAGAAAGTAATTTATATAATTTTTTTTTTTTTTCGTTTATTCGTTGTTATTTCACTTGATACACGTTTTATAACGGCCATTTTTACACGCGGTTTCACTGAAACATCAATAAAAAATAATTAGAGATGGAGCAAGTTGCTCAGATGTTTCACTGGTCATCAATTAAAAAATAAACCACTGAGAGAATTAGTGCAAAAAATGAGTGACGAATCAGTGGGAAATGTCACTGAATCAATTAGTGAAGGGCAAATTGCATTTTTTCACTGGTTCATCCGTTAAATTCACTGAAGTGACTGATGTATCATTCAGATACGTTTGACTGACTGAAACAGTGAAATTCTGACCGATTCAGATTTAGAGTGTAAGTAGCCAAAAATTAAACTGCACTTCGTTTAAATCAGATAATAAAGATTACTTTGGAAATTATATTAAAATTAATTGTCAACATTGGCAAATACTCTGTAAGCACAGAAAAATATAATATCTAGAACCGAAGTTAAATACAACACCTGAAAAACAGCAATGCTACAATATCTAAGAAAAGAGAAATTTAATTTCAGTTTGAAGGAAAAACACCACATTCTCTACGCAAATAACGTCTCGACTGGTGTGTTTATACGTATTAATAAGAAAAACATATTGCTAAAAAGAAAACAACAAAAATTAAAAATTAAAACGCTATAAACATTACTCGCCATATTACGTAATTTTAATTTGAAATTATGATTACCTATCCCGGGATATATGGAAATATCTCGAACACGTTCGGATATTCACAGTCACAAAGATTATTTCATACGCCAGTGCCAAAACGGAAAAGGTAACATATATCTCGAGAAGTTGCAAAGGAAACGGCTGTAAAGGTAAAGGCCTGCACAGCGTTAAATGTGGGAGGTGCAGAGACCTGAAAAATTCGCGAGTTCAATCACCAGCAGGCTGGACTCTTCAGTCTTACGTGCAAATATGCCGAATTCAACTGTGCATTGGTTGTCTGCTGTCACAGTGGAAGGCGACTATTGGACCAGCCTTAGGCATCCAGGAGGTGTCAAACACCGTGTGGACCAATGTGTAAACTTATGTAAACACAAGTGTTTTCAACTCTAGCTTGTCCCAAAATGAATCTGTGAATTGTTCAAGTCTCTAGGGAGGCGTCATTAGGTGTTAAGACTGTAGTCTATTCGCAGTTTCTTCACACTTCTTGAATGAAACCTTTGAGAAATCACCCCATGTGTGATGCGTTTAGTTATTTTCAAAATATGCCATGTATCAAAAGCGTTTTGTACCTCTGTTAACAGGAAAGGATCCTATTTTTTCGTTAAATTGAATTTTTAACGCTATTTTACCTATAAATTATACTAAATAATTTAAATTAAATATGAAGGAAAACTGTGAGAAAACATGTGTTTGTATAGCGCCTAGTGAGAAGTAGTTATTATGCAAAATATCATTAAAGGCTTTTCACGATAAAATGAGAACTTTTCTAATCAACCTTAGAAAAAAGTCACTGCCCCAACCTACATCTATTTTAACGGGCGCTCTGAGTGACATGAACCCAATAAAGTTAGTAACGATGGATGGAAAGTAGTTCCATAATATTAACGCCGAATTAAAAAGTTTTAGGTAATCATTTGTGACAACGTAAACTATTTCTTTACCTTTCTGTCTTTTTAATTCATCGAAGTGTAAAACTTACCAGATTTGTAAAATATTAACTTTTCTAATATTTTCACAATTTCACTTGACCGAAGCATGAATAAAGTGACGAGTCCCATATCGATGTTAATTTTACATAAAGCGGAAGAATACACAAATATGTACACAATTAGATCTTAAGCACGGCTCTCTAAAGTGCTCATTTTACCGCGAACAACGTATACAACTAAGTGTGCATGAATTTGGTGCGTTGTCTTTTGGTTTAATTTTCTAGACTTCGTTAAGCTTAGTTTGCACGAGGCGGAGGAATGTCCTGGAGGTATAACTGTATCAGCAGAGACCTGGGATATTCGCGTTATTATTTGTAATAACTAGGGGTAGCGAAATTTCGCGGAAAGATTTCAAGACAAGTTATATTTAGAAAACACTGCAGTGTCATTTCCCTGTTTTGATTGGCTGACTTACTTGTTGACATGTGTTAACTGCCCGCGCACGAATTACGTACGAGTCAGTGGCCGGGTCAAATATGAAAACGCCTTCTCAAGCAGACAGTAACCAATGACAATAGACAAACAGCTGTTGGGTTCTTATAGTGTTGAAGTCTACCCTGTCTTCATATATTTTCGAGAAAATTCACTAGCTCTAGGTAATAGCACTGGACTCTACAATCCTGTATATAATCGAGCCGTCTTCATGTTTTCAGTGGCTGCTGCACAGCTATGAAGTCATTCCCTTTCTGACAGGCCTGTACATTATTTCTGCATTCCTTTGTGACGGATTTATTCATTGCACTGTTAGAAATTTCCGTATATCTACGGAATGTTTTACGGAAATGTACAGCGTATATACGGAAATGCAATCAGTAATGACGAAAAAACGGAGTTAAGTCCGTAAATACAAAATACGGAAAGTCTCCGTATTCCTTTTGGCTTCGAGTTTCGGGGACGAACAATGCCGATTCTACACGAAGCTTTCTTCGCCCCTGTAACAAGAAAATTATCGTTTCTGCGCCAGTTAAGATTATCCACGCGACTATGACCTATTCTTTCAATCATTAAAATATAGCATCAGGCATCTGTAACACTTGGCAACACTAAAAATACACTAAATTTAATAGAAACAGAATTTTTTCTTTTGGGTTTTCAATATAAATATAAAAGTTATGCATCAATATTCAAGTGAACGTTGTTGGTGAATGGTTAGCGTTGTGGACAGGTAATTTTTTACTCGGGTTCAAACCTCGCTTAAGTACAAAATATTTTAACTTTTTTATATCATTTTTATACATGGTAGAACACACACATAACGAAAATTAAAGACATTTTCACTATCTCTTTTTATTTTAAACTAAAAGTACAGAAAACTACCTTGGAAATTAACGGAGAGGTTCCGTGAAATTTACGGAAGATCAGTTTCTGAAAATCAATGTGTCCGTAATTTTACGGAGAGTGTACAGATTATTCTGGATAAAATTTTTCCAGCACTTTTCCTTAAAATGAAGGGAAATTTCTTTCACAGTGTGTCGCAGAGTTACCCAGGTCGTGTCACATGAAATATCGTCCAATGACAAACGTAACGCAAAGGCACAAGTGATTGCAGTATAACGTGTCCTGAAATAATAACGCGAATTTCGTAGGTCTCTATTAATGCAGTCTCAATTATATTAATTTTTGAAAACTCTAGAAGAAAAAAAAAACAATTCCGAAATAGTCCCTAAAATGCAATTATTGCGAAATGTTTAATGACTGGTAACTGTTATCTATAATTTCACTTTGCCCCTATCTCGTAGTTGGTTGACGGAATATTCGAGTTTAAATAAATCGGGAGAAATATCTAGAAAGCTTTTCAAATGTATTTATAACTTCCCCTATCTCATTAGTACTTAGTCAACTGCCGTCATATTCTACAGTAATATGCTTATTTCACAACCCAAATTAACAAGAAACGAATATTTGTATTTATAGCGCAATAGCGCGATGTTAAGAGTCAAGTTCCACTTGTAGATGCGTTCTTTTACGTACGGTTATAAGTTCTAGTACGACTTCAGCAACGACGAATTCAAGTCAAAGTGTCATTAATAAGTAGAAATAAATATTTCCTTAACTCTAATAAGTAAGAATCTAACAAGATTGATTAATTACGTATTGGCAGGGGTAGTGAAATTTGGCGGAAAGATTTCAGGACAAGTTATATTTCAAAACACTGAATGATCGTTTACCTATCTTGATTGGCTGAATAACTTATTGACACGTGTTAACTGTCTGCACACGAATCACGTTGGAGCCGTGCCGATGTTGCTGTATTCTGAGTGGCCCGGTCAAGTATGAAAACGCCTTCTCAAGCAGACAGCAACGAATTGCAATACACAAACTGCTGCTGGGTGCTTGTAGTCTTAAAGTCTACCGTGTACTCATTTTTTTTTTTTCGCGAAAAATCACTAGCTCTACGTATCTGTCATTGACGGTAGGTATCTTAAACGAAAGAGGCCTTTCGGATTCACGGATACTTAGGGAATAAAAAAAAATACAGTCACCGACAGACGAGCAAAGTTTTTATTGTACAATTTTTAAAATCATGTTATATTTGAGGGATATAAGTATAGACACCCGAAATTCGCGAAAACGCGAACAGTTCTATTTCATAACACCATAGCTCATATTCACTTTCATCGCTGGATGACCTAGGTTTTGCGCGTCTTAGGTGTCTGCCCGCGAATCACAGACGTGCAGTGTCGGAGTTACCTAATTCCGATTGGTCAGTCAAGATTGAACATGTCTTCTCGCAAACACAGGCCGCCAATAACCATAAGGGAAACTGCTTGTTTGCCCCTAGGGTATTGAAATGTAGCATGTGCGGAAACCTTTTCGCGAAATTCGGTTTACCCAAAATACAAGTTTTCAAGTAAGGATATTAAATTTAGCACTTGTTAACGCGAATAAGTTTCTCTACAAATAATTACATTTAAATGCCATACGTTACTATAATATCACATATAAATCGCAGCTTAACGTAAGAGCATATTATATATATATATATATATATATATATATATATATATATATATATATATATATATATATATATATATATATATATATATATATATATATCTATATATATATATATATATATATATATATAGAGCACATTATAAATTAGGAGATACTTAATATATTATTCAACCAGCCACCTTGCATTTATTTTTATTAAAGATAGAGAGATAAAGTTAAACAACTAAATATTGTGAAATGAATCATTTTCATGTCGGTACGTTTCTGGAGAAAATTAACATTGTTCCATTTCAAATATTAAAAACATTTCTGTCTGATATTTAGGTACGTACTTGCGTACTGTTTGTGACTATACAATAAAATACTTTATGTACCTCATAGTAAATTGTTTAACCAAAACATTCTAGGGCCTAAGAATACTGAAAATTGTCTTCAGCACATAAAGTAAAATGCACGGAGAAAATGTTTCGCATGTCTTGCCTTACTCTTCACGTATAAAAATTGTTCAACTAAAAGAAGATTATGTTACAAGTGCACTTGCTTCAGCAACGCAAGTTATCTTGTTCGAAACAACAGAAAATTAAAATATTTGAGCTTTTAACTCCATTACGCGTCGGAAAAATGCAAGCATTGGTATTCGTAATATGAGCAACATAAAATATAAATAAAATTTTACTAAGAGAAATAATCGAGGCGTGCAACGGCCCGTAATGTGTAAGCGAAATGAGTTGAATTGTTAGGAATAAAATTTAATTAAATTGACTGTCCAAAATTGTACGTGTCAATTATCGCATTCCTTTCTCTCTCTCTCTCTCTCTCTCTCGCTCGCTCTCTACCGGACTTTGCATTACATCATCACGCAGCGGTTTTTGAAGTGCAGTGCTTTTGTACCTTTGTTAAACTCGGCATTCGCCATCACCCCCTCTCCCTCTTTATCACCCCCCCCCCCCAATAATCCCACGCATCCACCAACGGTTGTGTATATTTTCAGTTGCAGTGTTAATAGAATGGCGCCATTGTGTTAAAAATCGTTTCCGTAAATTGTCGCGGGCGTTGTCACGCCCTGCTGAAATACGAGTGGGTGTTTGTGGGGAGGGGAGGTGTCGGGGAAAACGGCAAGGGGGGGGGGGTAAAACGTAGTTTTTGTCACCGGGTCTGCGAGTGGATTACGAGGTTAAAATTCACCTCGCTCATCATCGACATCGCAATATTCACCGAGCCGATGGACCCCCCCCCCCCCACCGACATTTCCATTCGCGTCGGCAGCGAACGGGCGCGCTGTCTGTCCGGCAGAGCAACGGCGTTAGAGCCCACCAATCACAGTTAGGCCGCTCGCCCAAAGTTGGAAATATTACCCGCGAGCGAAGGTCGTCTATTCTCATTCCTTTCCCGCACCCGGCCGCTTCATTTCGAAACAATAGAGTTAAGTATCTGTAAGGCAACCCGCAATTCATTTGTCAAAAAAAGCCGTATTCATCTCGGCTGGCATTTAGCTCGCCTGAAAATGCACAGTCAAGTATCTATACTAATTTTAAAAAACCTCCACACATAGTTGCGTAACTCTAGAGAGTTATATGGACCTGCACGTTTTTTTTTTTTTTTTTCAATAGTTGTTTGCGTGAATACGCGTATCTCGGCAAATAAATGTTCTGCAAATACGACTTTATGTCGGAAAAGATTAAAAAAAAAAAAAAAAAACAATGATCTACGTCCGTATTATCTTACTTTTGTCATATTTAGTATATTCTTGGAGCAAAAAAATTCGTGAAGATGGTCAAATATCGCATTTTTAAACCTTGCCTGTGCAGTTTCCGTAAGCGGCAAGAGAAAAGTACAAAGACACGGGCGTAGTTTAATCCGTGGTCTTTCATCGCGTGTAATAAAACCCGCTGTTACAGATCTGAATTGCACAGTACAGCGCCACGACGGAAATACTGCACGCCAAGGCGCGTGGGAGCGATGAGGCACTAGGCGTGCGTGTTAGTGTCGCCCGTATTGCTCCCTCGCTTCTCGACCTTGGACGCGCAGCTCCAACTAACTCTTAACGTGTACAGCTTACCGAGGTCTTTCGAAGTCAGTTTTCGGGTATTACCGGGGGAATCGCGCGCGCCTATTTTCCCGCACGTATGCAACCCGCACACATCACTCCCCCTTCTAACGTAGCATCGAGCGTAGGAGAACACCACGTGAGCGTTGATTCGTTGCCGTCAGTACAATAAACGGTGAACGTATGATGTTATGTCAGCAATGCATTCAGAAGCAGTCACTTTTCAAGAAATGCGCATGTGTTTATTGTGTTCAAACATGTTTATTGCGATGTTTGCCTAATACGTCGGTACGCGACGTTTGCGTCCTTAGTAACACACATCTGCCTCGCTTCGAGCCAATTGCGTTTCTTCACGTGACATAAAAATACGGTCTCCGCTTACTGCACTGGCGACAAGGAGTCAAAGGCGCACGTGCTGTCTTGTAGCGATTCTCCATTTCCGCGACGCTGATTGCTGCAGGCTGACAACGGCGTCGAATGTTCAGCTAACAAGACGAGGCTCCTGCCGTAACGAGTACGTAAACAGCACGGGACTCGGAAATACACGAGGCAATGATTTCCCGGCAGAGGAGAGACTTTGTTAGATGGGTTGTACGAGTTTCGGGTTGCATAGATGCGAAAACAAAAAAAAAAAAAAATAGGCGGAGGCAACTCACCCGGTGTATTAGCACAGATTAAATAAGTTCACTCGTGAAAAAGTATAGGCATAAATATGAAGACTGCTGCGTAAATTAATGAAACCATTAAAAGGATTTATCACAAGCTCAACATGAATTCTCGGGTTCGGCAACGAAACGCGAAAATCTTTGCTCCAGTATGAGGCAGTCATGTTCCATGAAACCAACAAAATGGTATGTTTCTCTTATTAGCAATACGGCTTTACTTCGTCCTTTACATGTTCTACGAACAATAATAAACTGAAAAGCGCCTCCGTGATAATAACTTCCCACTAAAAATTCACGGACTACATTAGGCGATAAAGCGCAAAAAAAAAAAAAAAAAAAAAAAATGGTTTTTACTTCACTCTAAACTATTATTCGGAAATTTATCATACCAGCTTATACGGTAGTGACAAAGTGGGAATGGTAATATTTTCCCCTTATAAATTCATTGTAGCGTTCCTACATTTGGTCAGGAAAGAGTAAAATGCGCAAGGAAGTTCCCAACTTTGTCTAGTAGCGACGCTTAACATTCCTATATCTGCAACTTGATGTGTGGTATTAATTGAAGGGCAGTGAGTGATATTTCGCGAAAATATTTCGAAACAGGATGCAGTTCAAAGTACTGTGGAGTCGTCCAGCTTTTGTGATTGGTTCTGGTCCGTGTTGACTGTTTACGTACGATTCATCGAAGGAGGACTGTCGGAGCTACGGAATCCCGAGTGGCTCTGTCAAATGCGGACACGATACCAGCAGCCAACGGAGGTATTACAACAGCCAAGGTGGACATACAGCATCGAAGGCTACTCGGTGCTCCTATCAGTGACCCTGTGTATTATTATTATGTATAGAGTATAAGTTAAAAACTTCCATCACAATTTAAGAAATTTACGAGAAAATAATTAACAGTGTTGTAAAAAAGGAAACTCAAGACATATCATACCAGAAGCAGTAAATACAGTGTCAAATATACTCGGGGAAACAGTTAAACCCTTTACAAATAAAACTTATTCTATAATAAAACTTGCCTAGATAGTTTCACTACTAAAGTCCCTACCTGCAACATTTTCTATAGGTTATTCACGGTAAAATGTCCACTTCTGACAGCCCTCTCATTTGGAATAATAGTCAGTAAATATATTTTGTTTTAGCCTCAGACGTTAACTTTCGAGTCCGGTGAAATATACCTACACAACTCCGTTAATTACTTACATGGCAATATTTATTTTATAAACTATTGGAGGGATAAGAATTGGCTAATAGGTAGAGACCTGGAGAATTCGCGGATTCCTTTTGATACAAGCTAGAATTAAAACCATGAGGGTTTATACACCTTAAGTCATTGGTCCATACGGTGTGTTTGACAACTCCTGGAGAAAGCTGGTCCAATCTTCGCCTTCCACTGTGCCAGCAGACAACCAATGTGCTGTTGTTATCGGCATATTTGTACTTTAAGACTGTAGAGTCTAGCCTACAGGTTATTGAACTCGCGAATTTTTCAGGTCTCTACTAATAGGTTAAAAGTAACTAGCGCCTCAAAAGTGCTCACTTACCGTGAAGAGACTATATTGGTTGACTGCTGTAACATTTCCTAGCATCAAATAACTCTGCATGCCATTGCCTAAACTGTTAAATTATATAATGCACCATTTTCACAGACTTTATCATTCCCGTTGTACTGCACTGCAGAGTGTCTGAAATACATGTTTCTCCACGAAACTTTTAAATGCATGTCAATTTTGCTGAACTGTGGGAAGAACACACGCTTCAGACGAGGCCTTCTGAGCGATGCCAAGCCATCACGTACATTATAAACGTCATACCTAGGGCCGCCAGTTTTTCGCGAAAAGATTTCAGGACCACTTGTACTCTCTTGGTTGGATGACTTAAACTGTCTCGCATTTCAACGGTATGTCCGCGAATCACGGGCACGCATTGTCGGAGTTGCCTAATTCTGATTGGCCCGATGAGGTAAGGAAGTGTCTCCCGACAATGACACGTGGCTAATAACCAAAGGAAAAGTGCACGTATGCCCATAGGATGTTGGAGTCTAGCCTTCGCGTAGATTTTTTTCGCGAAAAATAGGTGGTCCTAGTCATACCTCAATAGTAGTTTTTGATTTATTTTATTGGAACAGTATTTCTGATTTTTCTGTGTGTAGCAAGCTTGATCAGTAACACTTGCCGCAAGCTTATTTCGGCAACCTGCAACTTACAAGCATAATTCGAGCCAGCTACAAACTTGCCATTAAAGGCTGTTGGCTATAAATCAACCTTAAGAAAATGTCACTGCCCCTGCCTGCATATATTTTGAATTGCACAATGTGTAATATGCGGCCGGTAAAATTGGTTACGATGGATAGAAAGTAGTTCCATATGTTAACATAGAATATAAAGTGTTAGGTAACCATTTGTGATGATTTAAATTTTTTTTTTTTGAGAAGAAGAATTTTAAAATGTTTACGTTTATAATAATTTCGCAGTTTTACTTTACCGACCCGTGAATAAAGTGATGAGACCCATGGCAATGTTAGTTTTACATAAGGTGAAAGAATACACAACGTGCTTACGAGTAGATCTTAAGCAGGGCTTTCAAAAGTGCCCACTTTTCCGTGAACAGCGTATATCAAGTATGTGCTGGTCATGAGAAATTTTGTTCGAATCAAGCCTGAGTCACACATGTTACGACTGGCTTGCGTGGCAGGGGCCGTGGTGGTGTAATGGTTAGAGAACACGCCTCCCACCAAGGCGAACCGGGTTCGATTTTCGGCGAGGTCGCACCTGGATTTTCGCACGTGGGCCTCGTGCCAGACGATGCCGCTGTCCAGCGGGTTTTCTCGGAGGTATCTCGTTTCCCCCTCCATCTCCTTACCGGCGCTGCCCCATACTCGCCTCGCTTCACCCTCATCGGCTCTCAAGACCTCTATACACTCACGCTTCACTCAATCCAATGGCAAACTTAACACAGGCTTACATGGTTCGCATTCCACATGACACTGAAATAGGCGACCAATACTGACGAGAGTTCCTCTAGGTACTGATTCTGCTGATCAGTAACCGGAGGAATGGTGTAGCGACGTCTGGGTTGGAGACTATACTTCCGGCTGAAATTACTGACGTGCAGAAGGTCACAGGCAGTCTCACTAAAAAAAAAAACGACGCAACATGGCGGCGATGTATAACGAGCAAGTTACGTTGTTGTTACATGCAGAAGTTGCAGGTGGAAAGAATATTGTCAAATTCTTTGATCTCATCGTCAATTCGTGACACTGAATCAAACGAAATTGAAATTAAAAAAAAAAAAAACGATCCCTGTTTACAACATGTTTAACACATTCAGGTCTGCACACATTTACCGGCACTTGCGACAAATTCGAAGTGAACCACCTATATCCACTACTGCAAGAACACTGGTTCTGTTGGTGTCTGTGTTAGAAATCACCGTCGTCCTATTGGTCCATACCACACCGGACACTACCCTGTACTTTACAGCGTTCATTATTGGCCGGTCATCGACCAATGGAGATCTGAGCTGATATTGACCCAATTAAATGTCCTTTATCGTATAAAAGGATTTACAATCAATAACGTCCCTTTGTGTGGCTATACAAAAAAGAAATTCTATCGTTAGCAATACCATTGTTACTGAGCTGCCGTGTTCTTGTGAGGTCGTGTTAAACACTAGCCGAACAAAGACTGCACATCCATGCTAGTTTTGTTCTGAATAAAAAAGCAATTTTCAAATTAGCCTTGATTGAGCTACACTCGAGCATAGTCTACTAAGTGTTAAGCCTATCACTGCTTCATCGCGTACAGCAAAAGCCATTACTCCTGCTGAAAACTGCTGAAGAGTGTTCCACCTGGTTTCAGTACTGAGCGCTACCAGTGTGTGCATTTTTACTGATGGTGCTCTTTTTGGCATGCTACTGGCGAGTGCATTCATTACCAAGTGGAATATAGTCATGGTATCGTGGGTTAATTTGAGGAAAATTTTTTGACAGTGTGAGGGGGGGGGGTGTGCGTGGTGCTTCAACGTGAGCAGAGAAGGGCCGGACCAGACATAAAGCACACGAGGCATTGGCACTAGTCCCTCGGCCAAGGCGGACGGGGGGGGGGGGGGAGAGGTTTGTGGGCCGTGTGGTTGCAAAAGGGGTGGGTTGGAGAGGAATATCTTGCAGCAGTGCAGGAAGGTGAGGGGTTTCGAAGCGGGGAGGGTAGGAGGGGGTTGGTTTGGCCAGCGGGTGACCACACCCCGCCAGGGGGAAATTGAATCTCTTGTTTAATGACGTGGTCCCGCCCCTCCAGTACGCCACAGCATCCCCAGCTCTCGCCCTACGTACGTCCCGGCGTACAGGGCGCAGTTCTACCTGCCAGGAGGGTGATCTCGGATTCCCAGAGACCAGAAGAATTCGCGAATTCATTTTGCTACAAGCTAGAATTAAAAACACGTGTGTTTATAAGACTTAAGCCATTAGTCCACGTGGTGTTTACACCTCCTGGAGAACGCTGGTCCAATCGTCACCTTCCACTTGACATCAGACAACCAATGTGCAGTGTGCAGTCAATATCGGTATATTTGTACATCAACTGTACTCTCTCTCTCTCTCTCTCTCTCTCTCTCTCTCTATATATATATATATATATATATATATATATATATATATACACACACACACATATATGTGAAAAATTCTCGAGTTCAATGACCTGTGGGCTAGACTCCACAGTAATGTGTAAAGTCATGAAAATATCAGTGTTCTTCGGTTACTTGCTGTCTCATTGGAGCGCCATGATTGGTTCTGCATTTTGTTGTGTGTTTATTGGCTCGAAGTTGTCCAGGAGGTGTAGAACAACGGGTAGACCAATAGCATAAGCAATACAAACGAACAAGGTGTTGAATTCTAGCTTGTCCCGAAATGAAACCACGAATTTTTCAAGTCTCTATATGTATATATATATATATATATATATATATATATATATATATATATATATATATACTGTACTTAGAGAACCGGAAATTTCGCAGATTCGTTCAGCAAGAAGCTAGACTTTACAATCCTTTGTGTATTCTAGCTTCTTCTAGTTGTTCAATGGCTGATGCTCAAGTTTACTTCTCGGCCATGTAGCACGTGATTCGTTCCTTGGTTTCTTAGCAGGTTTGTTATTGGTTGAACGTGGTTCGTCGTGTGTCTAACAAACTACCTTTCAATAGAAGTAGAGACTCCCACGCATATGGGGTTTAAGTTTAACGTGTCCTCAAATGAATCTGCGGAAATTTCCGGGTCTATTGTACTTTACTATACAGTATGGTTGATGTGCCAGCAGAAAGCAATGGCATTCCCACGTAAAGGCAATGCCCGTATGGAGCTAGCTTCGCTGTACAACGCCGACCATGAGTCCACCTCGTCTGTAACGAGTGAGTCATGAACGAGTGTAGGGCAGTGAAATTTCGCGAAAAAATTTGAAGACAAGTTGTATTTCAAAACTCTGTATAGTTGTTCACCCGTCTCGATTGGCTACATAAACATGTTTTTCTCATCACGCGAATAACTTTAGTTCCCTGCCAAGTTTGTTGAATTCTAACTGGCCCGGTTAAAAACAGGCTTTTCATACAGAGGACGGCCAATGGCAAGATAACAATTGCTGTTTGTGCTTGGAGTATTGAAATATATCATATGCTCAGATTTTTTTTCGCGAAAAATCACTGCCTCTAATAATAGGGTTAATGTGTTAAATAGACTTTGAAATTTCATTTGTATACACCTAACGATAAGAATAATTAAAAAAATATTTTCGCTATAAATTTTTCCCCGTGTTCTTGGAAAACAGCAGAGAACATAATACCATACTGAGTACACCTCTTGAGACAGAAATTGTTTCAAAACATATAAAGTTCTTATAAGTCATAATGTCTGCTTGATCCGATTAATAGCAAGGGAAAAACACAGAGAAAGGAAACAAACATAAAAAAAAATTTCTCTTTCCAGACCTGCTCTGCCAAGTTTTGATACCAACATACAAAAATGTTTCTGCTAGACGCTAAGCAATCACATTGAAGTATTTACTTTAAATTCGCGTTATCCCTAAGTAATTTTATTTTATAAAATCGTAGCTGTGTTCACCCTGCTGGTCACTGATAAATCGAAATTCAGTGCAACCAAATGTGCTTTGTCTGTGATTTGGAAAGCTCACATATCCAATGTTTGTTGTCATATATAAACATACTTTTAAATATTTGAACAGATACTCAAATTTCAATTTAAACATTAGCATATAAGCCTCATCGCTCGCCTTAATTTATGTCTACTTGCGCTCAAAAATGTTTTGTCCGGGGTTTTTCTAACAGCTAATATGTCTAATGTCCAAGCAAGACAAAAATTAAAAAATGAACGCTCGTTACGGTCACATGGCAAATGAAACATGCTATCAAGATGAATGTTGGCGGGAATAAAAATGATTACAAAAAAACAAAAGAAAAACTACTGTTTCTGATTTCCTGATACAGAGATACCTCGTAACATTGCGTTATATTGAACATTTTGAACTTATCAAGTGGAAATTTACGTGGCTGTTAATTCAGTGTGATTACGGTGCCGCGTGAAAGTACCTGAACTTAACGATAAAGTAAAGTTACCTCTAGGATCCCGTGTTAACGTTTAAATGGATCGACATTTACTGCATACATTTTAACTGACATGTTTACATGTATGTGCGGTCAACGATTTGTTTTACGTTTTACAAGCAATCCCTTGGAGTATGCATGCCAAAAATGTTCTTGTGACACTAAAAGTCCGACATTTTATCATTACTCCTTGCTGTTTTATGAAACACACAACATTGTTAATTAAACTCCATATTTACGACACGCGTGTTGTAGCACTTATTGTTAAAATTCAATTTTGGTGTTACACATTCCGTACGAACGTGTCCTAAATATTGTCCCATTTTAATTATGACGTAAAAAAAATCACCTTAGTGATTTGTTTCTAGATAATTGCTTGTGAAAATGCAGAAAAATTGTACAGTGTGGTTTTAGTATGATTGGCAGCGCCGAGCGATATAATGCTCATTGTTTTAACGCTGTGTTAGTTAATATATTTACTTTAGTTCAGCTTGCTCTCATGCTCATAAAATACAGATTCGACGCACTAGTTAAATATTTTTGTTTTCAAAAATGTCACAATTAGAGACCTGAAGAATTCGCGGATTCATTTCGGGACAATGCTAGAATTCAAAACAAGTGCGTCTATATAACCTCAACAATTGGTCCACGCGGTTTTTGACACCTCCTGGAGAACGCTGGCCCAATCTTCACCTTCCACTGTTACAGCATACAACCAATGTACGGCTGATATCAGCATATTTGTACATAAGAATGTAGAGTCTAGCCTGCAGGTCATTGGACTCGCGAATTCTTCAGGTCTCTAGTCGCTATCACCGGAGATCGACGCACGGATAGAACCGTTGTGCCCACGGAAAGGTAATTTTCACTAAATGCGTAGAAAAGTAAGCGGTGGCCAGGTCGAGAAATGTGTAATTTCTCAATGTGACGCCGAATTATGACAATTTTTAAGCCGAAACATTCGAAAACGCGTTCCTCTACAACCTAAACCCGAATAGGTGATATCTGTCAGTGAAATACTAGCGACTGAATAAATAGCATTAAAAGTGATTTTGCCGAAATAAACACAAATAAATTTACCTTATGAACCGTAAATAATTCAAGAAGGGAAATCGCGAGTTTGGAAGGCAATAACTCCGCCCATTACTCTGTACTTAGCAGTGCGTAAAAAAAAAAAACACAATGCGAACGAACTTCAGTTGTTTCTTCATGAAGTATTTTATGCTGCGGAAATAAACGCGTTTCGAGCAAAAAAAAAAAACCATCCAGTTGCAAACGAACAATGATAATTACCCACTTAAAAATATTTCATTCTTCGGTAATAAATCTTTACCGTGCTTCGCAAAGTGTAAAATATGACCTGTTCAGATGTATCTGCAACTTCACAGCGTCACGATACGAAGTAAAATACGACCAGTGAAAATCAGTCAGATTGATCATTGGTAATTACCAAATAAATTCAAATGGTGCCATTTCCTCTGGTTTTCGCAGATATTGTCTACATTTATGCATGTTCAAGTTTACAGTGTATCGATTGGTATTATTTGAAACGCACTTTGAAATAATTTAAAAAAGTTCACACAATTTGATTCCTGCGTCATATATTACAGCAGATGTCGCAACGAAGGCGTAGAGAGTTCACACAATTTGATTCCTGCGTCATATATTACAGCAGATGTCGCAACGAAGGCGTAGAGAGTTCAAAATTTAACTTGCCTTTTCTAGGCTACCTTTCTTTGCCAAAATTCTCGCTTGCACTAAAAACTTATTTCACTAGCTGATAAGTATTTTTCCTACTGTTCTTTGTGTTAGGTATTTATTTAGAGAAAAATAAACAGATTTATTAATTATACTACAACAGATAATCTAGAGCAGCTTTATTAAGGGTTGTATTTTTCTGTTTTCCTGTATCCATCAGTGACTGTATGTGCCACGTGTTTCTGATGCACAACATCCAAAGTAAAATGTTATAAATGAAAGAGTTTTGTAAGCTCAAGGCAGTAGCCATGTTTCTAAAACCACAACAAAGATAATTTATAAATGGATTGTCATTTTTAGATTTTTAGTCGCCTCGCACTAGCGTACACTTTTTCCTGTATTACGTTTTGTGATCAAAAAAAATTTAAGGATACACAAAAAAAAATCATGTCATTTGTTCCAAAACCACGATATTTCACTGTTATTGATACGACTTTTTAAGATGTTAATGAATATTGTGTAATTTAAACTTAAAGTTTTAATATTTTCGCTCTAATTATTTCGTTGAAAAAAATACAATTTAGAAATATGTGCTTTTTTAAAATCCGTTTTGGCGGTTGTGTACGCTTCCGTGACGTGTAAAATGTAAAATTATAGCAAGTTATGTGAAATGCATACTTCCACTTGTTCTTCACCCTTCAAGTTTATTGGACATATAAAAAGTTGTTAACAATGTGCGAATACTTTTGACGGAGATCCACTGCGTGTGGTTAAAAACTAATCGAATAGAAGTCCCGAACTTTTAAACCGATTGCAATAACTGTGTTTGTTATTGGCGATAAATGAAGCAGAAAATGCGTGGGGTTTTGTATGATCTGCATATAGAGAGCTTCGTGATGGATGAGGTCACATTCTTGCCGTGGTTTTGTTTACATCCGTTCAATAGTGTAGTGCACACACACACACACGTGTCAGATTTGCCACCACTATTTACGTGACAACCGACCCCTAGTTCCTACTTAATTGAAATCTCCTATGAGCGTATTGCCAACCCCAATTAGAATAAAAAAGTGCTCATTGCACACGTCAGCGACGTGTTTTGCTCAAATTAAAATTACATAATACGTCGAACCTGGGATGGCTTGGAAAACTAGCTTTCAACTGAGTGGCTGAAAACATACAAATTTGACCTTACACAAATTATCCACGCACAAAATTAAGCGTTTAATTTTTTTATTTATTTTGTTAAGAAAACATTATTATATATATTCTTTTGGAGCCGAGTAGGATATAAATAACTCAACATTTTATGTTTTCTGAAATGCTCTCCGCGTTTTATTAAAACAAAAAAGTCTCAAAAATGCGCGCCTTCTAAATTTACCTCCATCATGAGAAATTTTCTCCAGAATTTGGAAAATCAGTAACGCCAACAAAGTTTAAAAAAAATCGTTTTTTTTTTCCTTCATTGAGCCTGTTTTTTATTCGCGAAGCATTGGGTTCAATATCAATCAATTTTCCACAAGTTGTTGACTCTCTTCAACCCAGGTACGAGTGATGTTTCATGACATGAAATATTAACACCCTTATTTACATATGGACACACACTATATATACATATATACCAAAACTAATGTAAATTTCTTTATAGTTAGGGATAGGACCATTTCGCGAATTAATTTCAGGACGAAACAGGCGTCTAAAACGTGCACACTGAAGTTGACTTTGCAATTGGATCACTGTTTATTAGACACGCCCTGAACGGCTCTGAGCCAATAGCAGACTTGCAGTGAAATAAGTGGCAAATCCCATACGACCAGGTGTGAGGTAACACTGGCTACTCTCCGGGGAAGCAACCAATGAACATACATATGGGTCTCGAATATAAACAGAATTGTGGAGCCTAGTCTACAGCTCATTGAACTCGCGAAATTTTCCTATCCCCATTTATAGTCAATTCAAGGTTATTTCCAACATTTCTGAAGCCCTGATGAAGTTCTGCTTATCTGGTTATTCCTCCGCCCCATGCAAACAAAGCTTAACCGAGACTTATAAATTTACACCAATTGGACAGCTCACCACATTCCTGTTCACTCGGTTTCGTTATATTTTGCACAAGAACTATTTCTTACTAGATATTCCCAACACGCCTTTTTTCTCACTGTATGTTATTTATATTAATTATGAATGAAATATTATTATTTATATGTCAAATATAAGTAAAAGATCAATTTGACCAAAAATAAGGCACTTTTATAATAACAGAAATATAAAACGATTGTTATACGCGGTATATTTAGGAACTAACCAAACACGTCGTTCATGGGGTGATTTTTCAAAGGTTAAATTCTAAAAGTTTGATGAAACCGCGATTAGACTATAGCTCAGTGATATACGCAGCGATAAAAGTGGCTAAAAAATCATGAATGTTTTACGTTCAGATGTGTTGAGGTATAGTTAAACATTACCAGCTGTAGCTTAAATGCATATTTTCACCCACTGAACTTACAAGCATGCCAGCTGGCGTGTACATCTGTGAACTTAACTTGGTTAATAGGCACACCCGAATTTCGCGAAAATATTTCCTCCCAAGCTAGATTTCAATACCATAAGGGCACAGTCGCAGTACTCTTTCGCTTAGTGGCGGCGTGTCTTTGTGGGAACACATTTTCTTACTTGACTGGCCAATCATAATCAGGTTACTGCTCTGCTGTACGTCTGTGGTTCGCGGCCAGACGAATAACACCTAGATAATCCAATCGCTGACGCGTATCTGAGCTAAAGTGTCAAGAAATACAACTGGTCGTGAAATTCGGGTGCCCCTATTGGTTAACAATCGGGACACTCGGATTTAGAGACAATATTTCACGACCAGTTGTATTTCAAAACACTTTAGCTCAGGCCACCTGTCTTGATTGGCTGATCCAGGTGTTGCGCGTCCTACATGTGCGCTCGCGAGTCACAGACGCACACTATCGGAGTTGCCTAATTCTGATTGGCCCAGCAAGTAAGAAAATGTCTTCTCATAAAGACTCATGGATAGATACGTGCAAAACAAGCGTTATCCTCCGGTGCCATGATAGACTGCACTTCCTTATACACAAGTGACTACAGCCCGTGGTTTCATTAGACGCTGCAATGTAATGAACGTCGCTTAGCTGTTCGATGTACTCGAAATAGATTGGCCACTCAGCCTCTGAACTAATATTATTGGCTCTCCGAGGCGTGCCAAACATATTTTTGGCCAATGGCGGAAGTTGGTCAAACGCACAGTAACTTGGAGCTCAGTCTGTCCTTAAACAATAACGTGATTTTTGCATCTCTCTACTCAAGGCCAATAAGCAAATGAAGACTGCTGGCACAACGGTAGCTATTGAAAACTATCGAGTGCAGAAATATTTTCGCGAAGTTCGGGTGCCAGTTATTGACCGTGTGTCTTTGTAAAAAAAAAATTTCTCTCGCTGAGCCAGAGTTAGGTTTCTCATATTCTGCACGCACGTGATTCGTGGACACGCTAATAATTCATCGGCGACAGTTAAAAATCGCCCATTCACGAAACTGGATCTGAGACAATGTGTTTCGGAGTGTACTTAGTAGAGACCTGGAAAATTTCGCGAGGTCAGTGACCTGCAGGCTAGACTTTATAGTCTTATGTACAGATATCCCGATGTCAGCTGTGCATTGGTTGTCTGCTGTGGAAGGCAACGATTGGGCCTGCGTTCTCCGGAAGTTCTCAAACACCGTGAGGACCAATGGCTAGAGTTATATAAACACACGTGTGTTAAATTCTAGCTTGTCCCCAAATTAATCAGCGAATTCTTTAGGCCTCTATTACTAGTCACTTAGTCACTGTGTTTATTACTTAACATGACAATATTTGTTTGGAAACGTTGTTAATGGATTTTAAAAATGGCTGAGAGGTAAAAGTATCTAGGGCCTCAAAAGTGCTCACTTTACCGTGAACAGCTTTAATAATGACATTTCCCACAAGTTACTTGCATTATTAGCCAATCATCGTGATCACAGGCTAAAAATATCCAAAAATCGCTGATTTTTTTAATGCATTTTGCTGGTTCCCTTATTTATCGAGTTTAACACAAGTGTCTACATCAGAGTTAATTTTAAATTACAATGTTTTGGAAACTGGACATGTCGGCGGGCTTTGACTAGAATAAGCAAAACCATTTGGTGTTTTGCCTCTCCAATCTGAGGTACTCTAGGGCTTCATTTTTAGGATCTCACACTGTTAAAAATTTCCGAATATTTACGGAATGTTTTACGGAAATGTACAGTGTATATACGGAAAGGCAATCCGTTATGACGAAAAACGGAGTTTAGTCCGTAAATACAAAATACGGAAAGTCTCCGTATTCCTTTTGGCTTCGATTTACGGGGACGAACAATGCCGATTCCACACGAAGCTTTCTTCGCCACTGTAACAAGAAAATTATCGTTTCTGCTGCAGTTAAAGTTATCCACGGGACTATGACCTATTCTTTCAAACATAAAAAAAAAATAAAAAAATCAGGCGTCTGTAACATTTGCCAACACTAAAATTACACTAAGTTGAATAGAAACTGAATTTTTGCTTTTGTGTTTTTAATATAAATATTAAAGTTATACCGCCTTTTTCAAGTGAGAGTTGTAGGTGAATGGTTAGAGTCGTGGACTGGTAATTTTTTTTACTCGGGTTCAAACCTCGCTTTAACTTTTTTAATATCATTTTTTTATACACGGTAGAACACCCACATAACGAACATGAAAGCCACTTTCATTATCTCTTTTTATTTTAAACGGAAAGTACAGAAAACTAACTTCGAAATTAACGTAGAGGTTCCGTGAAATTTACGGAAAGCCCGTTTCTGAAAATCGATGTGTCCGTAATTTTACAGAGAGTGTACGGACACCTCTGGATAAATTTTTAACAGCACTTTTCCGTAAAATGAAGCAATTTTTTTTTTTTTTCAACGGTGCACCGTTCTGACTTCCCCGAAAAATCCCTGGATGTGTGCATGATTCTTTTTTTTCTGCTGCTGTAGGTTAAGGTCTGATTTAGCATGAAAGCCGCCGCCCTCCCACAGTTAGCGGAAAGGCGTATACGAAAGGGAAAGTAAATAAGCACCAATTAAATTTAAAAAAGAGAGAAACCGTTATTTGTTGGAGGCCTGCAGCGGTGTTTGAGAGTGTGCCAGGGCCGACCAGTGACGTGTATACACTGTACTGCAGTGCGGTGTGGTGGAAGGTTGAAAAAAAAAAAAAGTACAGATAACTATTCTGTATTTTCCTTATCAAAAATCTATATATTCTCATCGCGATTTCTTCACACATTTCGAACCAACCCTCAGAAAAATAACCCCCCCTGTTAAGGCTGTCCGCGATAAAGCGAGCACTTTCGGAATGAACCTTGGAAAAAAATACACTGCCACTACCTGCCTATAACGAGCGTCCTGAGCGACATTCGCCCGGTTAAGTTGGTAACGATGGATGGGGAAGTAGTTCCGTATCTTGACGTCGAATAAAGAGTGTTAGGTAACCATTTCAGATAGCTGGAGATGATGGTTTATCGCGGGAAAAGTTGGCTGTTTGCTAAGATTCAACGTACTGTACACATTTCCAACAGTTTTCTTTTCTTATTGGCTGTCATACGTGTAGGCAGCTACTGTCTTATTTAACTGGGCCAATGAGAAATCTGATACTCTAAAGCCGAACGTTTGTGATTGGCCTGCAAAGAACTCAGCCGAGTCAAAACCGTGGACATCCAATAATAAAATGATAAACTAACTGAAGTGTTATCGAGGATATGTTGGCTAAAAAAGTTTTCGCGATTTTCAATCATTCCTACAGATAACTTAAGTTATTTATTTCTCTCTTTCTGTATTTTTTTAATGCATCAAAGTGTGGAAATGAGCAATTTTTTTTAATATTTACTTTAATAATAATTGTACAGTTTCACTTGACCTACGCATGAATAAAGTGACGAGGCGCATGACAATGTTAATTTTACATAAGGCGGAAGAATACACAACGTGCATGCAAGTAGATATTAAGCAGAGATATCAACAGTGCTCATTTTACAGTGAACAGCCTTTATCATGTGTTTGGTTGTTTCCTGACTATGCCTTGTATCATAAACGTTTTACATTTTCATTAAGTATAACCATTCATTTATAATTATAGGTGCCGCAGTGACTTGGTGGTTAGCATGCTCGCCTCCCACCAAGGCGGATCGGGTTCAATTCCCGGCCGGGTCACAAACACATTTTTGCAATTGGAAATCGCGCAGGACGATGCTGCTGGTCAATGGGTTTTATCGGGGCTCTCCCGTTTCCTCCCGCCCTTTCATTCCGGCACTGCTCCACACTCACCTCGATCAGACTCATCGGCTTTCAAGACCTCCTGTTAAGAGTCGTCCAAATCTCTTTACTCACTCACTACTAGAAACTACAAAAGTCCTGTATTTTACTATTTTTTAAATAACCTACTTATGCCCTACTTTGTAATAAACTCTTCGTATGTGAACGAACTATACAAATAATTTATTCGTTATCAAAACAGGCTCCAAACTAATATAATATTTAAATTTTTCAAAATATATTTATTTATACCTGCACAGAGAAAAACCGGTGTTATGAAACGAGAAAATAGAAACCTTTTTTTTTCGTCGGGTGTACAGAAAAACAAACCATGAGTGAAGAGATTTGGACGGCTCTTAACATCGAGGTTTTGAGAGCCGATGAGGGTTATTGGAGTGAGTATGGAGCGGCGCCGGAATGAAAGGGCTGGGGGAAACGGGAGATCCCTGAGAAAACCCGCCGACCAGCGGCATCATCCGGCACGATTACCACTTGCGAAAATTCCGGAGTGAAATGGCCGGGGATTGTACCCGGTTCGCCTTGGTGGGAGGCGAGCAGTCTATCCTCTCAGCCACCGTGGCCACCCAAAAGAACCGTGAATTAGCAGAAAGTTGTGAGAAATTTAAGGAAAATCCGTTTGTGCAATAACATCGTGATCGTAATTTTACGGACAGTTCTGGAGAATTTTTACAAATACTTTTCCGTAAAACTGAGCAATTTTGAAAGCCCTGCTTGGAATCTACTTGTATCCACATTATGTATACTTCCGCCTTATGTAACATTAACATTGCCATGGACCTCATCACTTTATCAATTGCGTCGGTCAAGCGAAAGTGTGATATGAATATAAAAGTTAATATTTTACAAATTCCCTAATTTTCATGTAGGAAAAAAAAAAAAAAAAAAAGTAATTCGGAATTAAAAATTTATGTTAGTACAAATGATTACCTAACACTTTTTATTCGACGTTAAGACATGGAACTAATTTCCCCTTCGTCGTTACCAACTTCACTGGACGCATGTCACTTGGTGCGCCCGTTAAAATATATACAGGTTAAGTCTGTTCACGATAAAGTGAGCACTTTTGAAATCAACTTTAGAAAAATATCATTGTCCACGACTGCATTTATTTTAACATGCGCACTGAGTGACATGCGCGCAGTAAAGTTGTTAGTGATGGATGTGAAAGTAGTTCCATATCTTAACGTCAAATAAATAATGTAAGGCAACCATTTGTGCAAAATTAAATTATTTGTTTTCCTCAGTTTTTTTTAATGCGTCTAAGTATAAGAAAAAGCAGATTTGTAACATATTTACTTTTCTAATAATTCCACAGATTCACTTGACCGACGCATGAATAAAGTGATGAAGCCCACGACAATGTTTATTTGGCATAAGGCGAAGGAATACACAACGTGCGTACAAGTAGATCTCTAGCAGGGCAATCAAAAGTGCTCATTTCAACGTGAACAGCCTATAGGGTCAGTGACTTATTACTAAGACTGATTTCAAAAATGCTCTCACTTCATCGTGAACAGCCTATAACTGTGAGGACGGGCAGACCCGCAGATCGCTTGATGGATGGGTTGCAGCTACCGAACCCATCTACGGCGATGGCGTAGTCGGGTCGTGGAGGGGAGGGAGGTAGAGGTAGGCGATGTAGAGTAGATTCAGGGGAAGTGGGGAGGGATGGGTAGGAGGAGAAGGAAGTGAGAGATGTGGGAGGGGGAGTTAGCTGGAAACTAGCAGGCGTGGTAGAGCCCAGCTCACGACGTGCTTTATGGAGACATCTGGCCTGATGAACTGTCCGGTCTGGCCGCCGCCAAAGCGCATCAGTCCGCTCCGTTAATGACGTCATCACGTCAGCTGCTTCCTGTAACCCCGAACCCCGCCCCCCCATTATATCCACACCAACCGCGGCGATGCTTATCCCGGACTGTTTATTTCGCCCTCCCTGTTAAACTGTGCCATCGATACTGTCTGCCTCATACAAGATGGCAAGACTTTGACAGTTCAACTGATGTTTACTTTTAATTAATGTATCCTTTCGCCATCAGCTGGTGTGTTAGTTGGATGCTACACGAAAGCAAGGAAATGGGTTTCGGAAAAAAAATTGCGTGTTTAGAATATAGACGGACAATTACTGGCCTAATAGAAATTACTAGTAATCAAAATCGCTGTTCTTGTAATATATGTTGCTTTAAAAATTATGCAGAGCTCGCGGAAAATAAAACTATTGGTATATGTTCGTAAATTTGTTACTTTTAATACGAAACATATTCATTTGATCGTTATAGCTAGTTAGGTTCGAGAAAGAACACACAGATGGCGCGCACGACATGGTTAAGTATGTGAGCCGGCAGATAGCAGCAGGTTCACAGCCTCTAGATCCTGCTTTTTAAACTTGACTTTTCTCTTATTACTGTCTCGAAAAGACAGAAATTTTAAAGATATTTCGTCAAATTATTTGAAAAAATAATTCAATATTGTCATGCAATATTTCTGTAGGCTTTTGGAATCAATACCAAGCACATATGGAAAGCATGGATGGACAGTGGGAATACGACATGAACAGATCTAAGGTTTGACGTCGCTTTTCATCCGGCTCTGAATCGTCTTATTGTGCATTTCATTTTGAACACCTATACATTACTACTTTAGCAAGGAAAAGATTAGTTTGTAACACTTACAACCGCTGCTTTGTGACCACGTAAAATAAAATATGTTAATTAATCTAGGCACTCTCTGTTATCGCGTATATTACACCTGTCTGAAGTGCGTCGCCAGTGCGCTCAGAACAGCCAACTTAATATTAACTTTTGTTCGTTCGTGCATCAGTTAATACACGATTTTGTAAACGGCAATTTTTGTTTGTTTCGTATACGCCAAGTTGCCACTCACTGACTGTCAAAATCTTGCCATTTTATATGAGATAGGCAGTACCGTTTCGCTATTACGATATAAGCTGTTCACGGTAAAATGAGCACTTTTGAAAGCCCTGCTTAAGATCTACTTTAATGCTCGTTGTGTATTCTTCCGCCTTATGTAAAATTAAAATTGTCGTTGTCCTCGTCACTTTATCCTCGCGTCGGTCAAGTAAAACTGCGAATTTATTAGGAAAGTACTCATTTTACTAATATGCTCATTTTTACACTTCGATGTATTAAAAAATATAAAACGCAAAATAAATCATTTTAGTTATAAAAATTGTTATCTAGCATTTTTTATTCGACGTTAAGATATGGAACTATTTCCATCTATCGTTACCAACTTTACTGTGCGAATGCCACTTAGTGCACCCGTTAAAATATATGCAGGCAGGGGCAGTGTTTTTATTCTGAGGTTCATTGCAGAAGTGCTCACTTTATCGTGAACAGCCTTTACTGACCTAGTGGTTATAGACTACGGTGGCGCCGCGGTTGTGTTTTTAGACTAACCGCCGCTTACTTAGGCGAGCCGGGTGCGATTCCTCGCGGAGTTGCTTCCGGATGTTCTCATGTGGGAATCGTGCCTGGTTTTCTCAGGATTCTCCCGCTTCCCCAGCGCTCCTGCATTCCGGCGCTGCTCCATACACACCTCGCGTCACGCTCATCGGTTCTCAAGGCTTCGATGTTAAGAGCCACCCAGATCTCTTCACTTACAGACTATGGCTAGAGACGTGCATAATTCGCGTTATTATTGGAGGGCAAAAGAATTCTCGAGTTAAATGACCTGCAGGCGAGACTCCACATTCTTATGTACAAATATGCCGATATCAGCTGCACGCTGGTTGTCCGCTGTCACAGTGGAAGGCGGCGATTGGGCCAGCGTTCTCCAGGGGGTGTCAAACACCGTGTGGATCAATTGCTGAGGTTATATAAACACACTAGTTTTGAAATCTAGTTTGTCCCGAAATGAATCTGCGAATTCTTCAGGTCCCTAGTTACTATTTAAGGGCAGACTGAACTCCAAGGTATTGTGCGTTTGACCAACTTTACGCATTGGCCAAAAATGTGTTTCGCACGCTTCGAAGAACTCTTGAGCCAATAATATAAGTTCAGCGGTGGAGTGGCCAGTCTCATTTGGCGAGATCAAGCAGACACGTGACTTTGATTACAGTGCAGCGGCCAATGAATAGAGACATGCAAAATTCGCGTTATAATTTGTCATCACGCTAGATTTCACCGCCCTATATACATTAGCGTATGTGTAATTTGTTAATTGGCTTCTACAAAAGCTAGGAGCCACAATCCGTTTTGACTAAGCGGGACGTGATTGGACAATCGTTTCGTTACTTGCTTCCGATAAGTTCAAGGCAGTCCATGTCGTGTCAAACTAGATGTAATCCAATGACAAGAGCAATACAAACGCATATGTCTTTGAAGTCTATTCTGTCTTAAAATGATAACGCGAATTTTGCAGGTCCCTACCAATGAAACCACGAACTACGGTCAAATGTTTATAAGGCAGTGGAGTCTTTCATGTCACCGAAAAATAACGCGAATTTTGCACGTCTCTAACTATGGCACTGAGCATTTATGGATGCAGAGGTGACATCGCCGCTTATTCCCCGAACTCCAGCAGCACACTGGCCAGAAATATGGCTGTCACCAGCCAGCAGCATGGCGGAACTCCGTTCGCCAATTGGCGCCTGGCAACTTACTTGCCAACCACGCAGCTCAGGCAGTAGGGAGCCTTTCTCAACCTTCGGTAGCCAATCAGTAGGGATAGGAACATTTCGCGAGTTCATTTCAGGACAAGATAGACGTCAAACACGTGTACACTGAAGTCGACTTTTAAATTGGATCACAGTTCATTAGACACGCCCTGGACGACTCTGAGCCAAAAAATATTTGCAAGGAAACAAGTAGCGAGTGCCATACTGCCAGGTGAGAAGTAACACTGGCTACTCTATGGGGCAGCAGCCAATGAACAAACATCTGAGGCTCGAGTGTACACAGGACTGTGGAGTCTAACCTACAGGTCAGTGAACTCGCGAATTTTTCCTATCCCTACCAATCAGACACAAGGCCCGTTACCAAGCATCACACAGCCAATCAGAGAGTATGACCACATCAAAGGAATCAACACGCTGTGTACTTATTTACTGTATGCTTTTGGCGAGAGAGGTTTTTGTGGAGCTTAAAGTACAAGTATATTGTATTTACTTAAATTTCTTCAATCAGCAATAGATATTGGTACAATAAACAGAGAACCTATAGAAACTACTAATAGTTTTTAAATTTTGCATAAAAGATCACTGAAAATATTTTAATTTCAACATCATTGTTTTCAGGTTTGAGTAATTAAAAAATATCAAAAATTTCTTTAAAAAAACCGTCCAAACTACAAATAAAAAATATTATTAAAACTAGTTATTAAATTGGACAATTATTACCAAACAAAATTCAAAAAGTAAGTCTTAAAATTAAAGATGCAAGTAAATTGATTTCAAATCTTAACTAAAATATTTCATCCAGTTATACTCAACATAAATGAGGTGGTGTCTATAACGTAAATGTTGATCATCGTAGATACACATCTCAGTACATGCACAATGTTGTGATTTATGTACCGTTTATTAAGGGTGACAAATAATATTTTCTTATCTTTTATTTGCCAAAAAAAAAAAGCCATTATAAATACAATTACTAACCCATCCTACACTCTTCTACCAATAATTTTCAAAAGTGTAATAATCTACGCATTCCGTAAAATGGATAATGTAAATTAAATAGAGGCAGTATAGTATTTCGATAAATAAAAATACACTATTGCTTATGAAAATTGTAACACCCAGAAAGAATGGCCTGATGGAATCCAAACCCAGACGATGTGTACAACAGTGTACCTGTATCTAATAAATGATTACGATTGTAGTGCAATGGCGTACACGTAGGCCCAGCTTCGCACTCTCTTGTGTGATCGGAAAGGTCAGTGTTACGCCAAGCTCAATCAGTGAAGAGCCGTCAAACGAAGTGAAAGCAAGTGTCAGTATGCCTCGTCGACGTCAAAGGCCGCCATATCAGTAAGTGAGTGATTTCGAACAGGGCATAGTGATCGGTCTCCGGGAAACGGGTTTGTCATACCGTGACATTTCGGATCGTGCAGGGGCATGCTGCTACGACAGTGATGCGTGTGTGGCACCAGTGGATAGAAGAGGGTCGTTCGCAGCGACGAGCGGGTACTGGACCACACAATGCGACCACTGCACGGGATACACCGCCATCTTGTCCGTAACGGACCGTACAGGGTCGTCCACAAAGTTGGCTCGACACTGGAGCACCGCAACGGGTGTGGACCTGCCTGCGTCGACGGTTCGACGCAGTCTGCTGCGGGCTGGACTGGAGGCACGCATGCCATTGCGTCGGCTTCCATTGTCCAGAAACCACAAACACCTCAGACTGCAATGGACACGTGAACACAGTCGCTGGCTTGCTGAGTGGCAGAGTGTAGTGTTTTCGGGACGAGCCCCGCTTCAACCTGTCCTACAGTGATGGCCGCATACGTGTTTGACGCTACCGCGATGACCGCAATATGGCAGCCTGCATTGTGGAGCGGCATAGCGGAAAAACGAAAATATGATAGTTTGAGGCGCCATTGTACACAGCATGCGATATCGACTCTCACGTATTGTGCACTAAAAATTTTCCGTATATTTACGGAATGTCTTACGGAAATGTACAGTGTATATACAGAACGGCAATCCGTAATGACGAAAAACGGAGTTAAGTCCGTAAATACAAAATACGGGAAGTTTCCGTATTCCCTTTGGCTTCAAGTTACGGGGACGAACAATGTCGATTGTGCACGAAGCTTACTTCGCCACTGTAACAAGAAAATTATCGTTTCTTTGGCAGTTAATGTTATCCACGCGACTATAATATATTCTTTCAAACATTAAAAAATAGCATCAGACGTCTGTAACGTTTGGCAACACTAAAAATACACTTAATTTAATAGAAACTTAATTTTAGCTTTTGTATTCTGATTACAAATATAAATGTTGAACCACAATATTGAAGTGAGAGTTGTAAGTGATACTTGCCCTGCCCTCATAGCTCAGGGGTAGGGTAGCCGACTTGTAGTTGAAGGGTCGCGGGTTCGCGCCCCGGTGCTCCCCGACGCGGAAGATCCTCAGCTCGCTTGTCTCACTGAGAATCTGTCAGCAGGACGCCCTCACTAGAGCTTCGTCAAATCAAATGTCATGACAATGTCAAATGAAGGAAAACGAAAAATAAATAAATATATATATGGCTAGAGTCGTGGACTAGTAATTTTTTTACTCTGGTTCAAACCGCACTTAAGTACTAAATATGTTTACATTTTTAACATCATATTTTATACACTGTAGAACTTGGAAATTAATGGAGAAGTTCCGTGAAATTTACGGAAAGTTCGTTCTGAAAATCAATGTGTCCGTAATTTTACGGAGAGTTTACAGGCACTTCTGGGTAAATTTTTACCAGCGATTTTCCTCAAAATGAAGGATTTTTTTTTTTTTTACAATGTGGACAATCTGAACAGCAATCGCTACATCAGGGAGGTTTTAGAACCCGAGGTATCACCCCTCCTTCAGGCAACTCCACGTGCCGTATTTCAACAGGACTCTGCCCGGCCACATGTAGCGAGGAATGTGCCTGCCTTCTTCAACGAACGACGGGTACCACTGCTTCCCTGGCCTGCACGTTCGCCTGACATGTCACCTATCGAACACGTCTGCGATATGGTTGGTCGGTGACTTGTTCGTCATGGTTCTCCAGTAACCTGCTGTTGATACTTTGTCGACTGGCACACAGACCAATGGAGGGAGATTCTCCAGGAACATATCCAAGTCTTTGTTTTATTCTATGCCACGACGTTTAGGGGCTCTGATTGTAGTACGTGGGGGCTTCTCACCATACTGAATTCTGAAGGACAGAGACCATGTACAGTTTTTTTTTTTCAATCCTAATCAATTGTATATTGTCATGTATCTAATCTGTGGTATAAAGTTTATTTCCATCACATGTATTCTTATTGGTGCTGCATTATTTACAAACATAAGTGTGAGTATAGTACGTCTATTGGTAGCATTAAATAATAATAGCATTTTTACTAATGAAACACCCATGTGTTAACGTAGTTTTCAAAGAGTTGATTTTTTAAACTTGCATGCTATGGATTTATTTAATTTAGTTCCTGTTTGTCTCATAAGGTTAAGAACAAGAATGAACTCAAAAGTAACACACATGTTTCTAACTGGAGCCGTGACAATGATGAATTCCCGGAGACCCTACCGTCTGGCGTTGTAATTCTGTACGAAGGTAGACGGCTTACAACAAGTTTATGTTAGTTTCACGTGTGTATTGGGACCTCTGCGCGTCCGACATGCCATTCAAGACTCACAGACAACAGTAAACGCTCAGCATTCTCGTGGCTTCATTCCGCGTGTTTGGGTGGAACAGGAGAGGGAATTCTGCCTGGGGCGGCAGCCAACTACCTATTGACCTCTGCTTGAGTATGTACGCACGATTCTGTGGGATATAATCTGTTGATACCTCGCGACGTGAAAAGATTTCTATAAATCACATATGACTGAAGAATTTAACACATTGATGGCTGCACGAATTTACTGGTACTTAAGACATATTAGAAGTGAGTAATATATATCCACTACTGCAAGAACACCGGTTCTGTTGGTGTCTGTGTTAGAACTCACCGTCGTCCTGTTGGTCCGTACCACACCGGACACTACCCCGTACTTTACAGCGTTCGTCATTGGCCGTTCCTCAACCAAGGGAGATCCTAGCTGATGTTGACCAATCAAACGTCCTTCATTGTACAAAATAATTTACAATCAATCATGTCCCTTTGTATGGCTATAAATAAATTATATCGTCAGCAACATCATTGTTACTGCGCTATCGCGATATTGTGAGGTCATGTTAAACATTAGCTGAACAAAGAGTACACATCCATGCGAGTTTTGTTGTGAACAACAGAGAAATTTTCAAATTAGCTTTTGTCGAGCTACACTCGAGCATAGTCTACAAAGTGTTAAATAAAAAATATAAAAAATGGGCTTGATTGTAGGTCTGGAAAAAGACCAAAACATTATACCACATTACAAATGGTACCTGCTTTAACGGCTTCATTAAAATCAACACTAATTTTTATATTTGTTTTTTCTTTAATTATATTAGTTTTTCTATACATACAATCTATATCATATAATGGTTTTCGCCCCTGAACGAATAGTAATTAATATCACCATCAAAGTTTACAGTTGGTTTATAATAAAGTTCATTATTTCTATAGCCAGTATCTAGTTTGGTAATTGAATTTCTGAAATCATTATAAGCAATAAATTGTTTAAGACAAACACCGTTTTCAATGTTTAGATTCCAGTTTTCTTTCCGAAAAATTTCATTTCTACCATTTTTAGCATTTATATTTCTTACATTATAATGATAAAACATAGTAGTGTGTTTATGCTCTTGAGCAAGATTTCTTCTATTAAGTTGAAAACCTACAATTATAAGATCAGGCATATCAAATTTTAAATTACTAAACAGATGTTTGATATCAAAGTTAAAAACAGTTGATCCAGCAGGAACTTATTTTTCTAAAAATTGCCAATAATCAAAACTAATAGGTATTTTTGGATCTTTGTATATTTTTTATTTTATTGCAGTTGGCAGTGTTAGTTTCATATTCAGCAATAGGCCACAAAATTTCAAATTTTTCAATAACAATTTTACCAGCATCGGGACGATGTTTCGTTACTTTATCATATTTTCCTAAAGTCTCATAAAGAAATAAACAGTTGTTATCAGATGAATTACGAATAAAGTAATTTTATAATCACCTTTCCCATAAATTTCAATGTTATCAAGAATAAAACCAAACAAATATCTCAGCGGATACATTATTCCATTTGTTTTATCACTAGAAACAGTTTTAACTTCATCTGTTATATGACTAGAAACAGATTTATCTCCATATACATTACCAACACCAGTAAATTCTAAATAATTTTGTTCACTTGGTGATCTTAATAGGGCATTCATCAATGTTGATGTTATACTAGGATTATAAACAGCTTCGATAATATTTCCATATTTTGAAATTTCCGCTCTAGAAAACTGAAAAAGAAAGAAGTTCGAACAAACATATCTGATTTATCAAATTTTGCCTCATCTCCAACTTTATCTCTCTTTACTTAACTAACTTGTTCATAAATAATATAAGCATCATTTGGAAAAGAAAAACCATCTCCTATAGGAATACTAAATTCACTTCTATCATTGTAAACATTTAAATTCCCCTTTTCGATCAGTTTGAGTAAAAAGTTTCTCTCTCGAAACTCACTATACTTGTATAACTCACTTATTAGAAAAAATTATATATATATGCAAAAAATCATATAAATAAATGATCCAAAGAGAGTTTCTCGAGTTAAATTACTCATTGAAAGATTTAAAAAAAAAAGTGCCATGAAAAATAATATGAAAAAAAAAAGAAGAAAGAACAACCATTAAATGACGAATTACGAAATATCGGTAAAAAGTAGAAAAAGCAATTGAAGAAAATAAATATTTAATAGCAACACTAGTTCCTGTTGCAGCAAAAAATTTAGATTATCCACATACGCCAGAAGAAACATCAATTGAAAGAGAATTATTCCTAAAGGTACGTCTCCAAATTTGGGTGAAATGCCATTGAAAGACTCGACTATTAAACATGGAAAATATATTTCTGGAGATATTAATAACATTAAAGAAAAATACGGTTTACGAGGAGAACGTTATGTTTTTTAGTAGGTAATACAAGAGTAGAGATAGAGGGTGAGAATCTATTTGTCAAAGAATACGAATATGAATTAACATAAGAACGTTCTAAATTGTTAACAAAAAATAGCAAAGAAGAACTGGAAGGCAATTACAATGGTGAAGACCTTTAATAAATACACAGAAATTGTTTTATTAACCAATGCTTTATTTCAAAATTACATTCCCAATAAGAAAAGGAATAATTCAAGTTCAAGTGTTGGATGAAAGTATAATAATATAATCAAACAGATTTATGAACAATATAAATAACTTTATTCAAAATCATTACCAAATACACCAGAAAGGACAAGTTATCTTAATTCCCCTAATTCTGGAGAGGGTATAAAAATACAATAGTTTACCAAAAGAATACATTTGAATGGGCAATGTTATAAAATTGATTGATAAATTGTTAGTTATTCACAGCGAAGAAAATGCTGGAAATAACAATTACTACAACGAAAAAGTATAATGCATATGTTGAACAGTAATTTTTCTGATTTTGTTATTAATGATCCGAAAGGAATTCCATATCTTATAAGAATTTTAAACATAATTCCACATTCTTTTTCGAATTCTGAACATCACAGTAAAAAAATAATAAATTGGACATTAAATAATTTAAATTTACCCGAAATGCATTTGCCCGGTTATAATTATTGTGGTGAATTTACAAAATTAAATAAGAGATTAGAAAGAGGAGACACAGGAATAAATAAATTAGATGAAGCATGCAAATATCACATGAAAATGATAAAATTTTACCAAAAGGGAAGCAAAAAAATATATCTTAGATAAAAATACACCAATTGGTAAAAAATTGTTTCTGCTGCTGTTGCATCAACGATGTTTACAAAAAGAAAATTAGAATGGGGAATTAAAATGTTTTATCAATTATATATATATATCTTTTTTACTTATAAATTAACATTAAAAGCTTAGCTTTCGATATACCCACCGATCAATTAAGATATTTGGGTATTGATAATTTTTTAACAAAACATCAAATTGAGAAAAAAATCAATAACAAATTTAAAGAAGGTAAAGGTTTCCTATTAACTTTGACTCTTCCAATGTTCAAAAAATACGAAAAGATATAACAGTAAATGGATTACATCATGGAGGAATTATACCATTTATCATCTTCAATATTAGGCGCACTTGGTGCTTTAGCTGGAAGAGCTACTGCAATTTATTATTTTATTTAACAAACTAGAACAAATATAAAAAAATATATAAGAACAACAGTGACACAATTTGTCAAAGGACAATTAATCAGAAGTGGTTTAGTTGCAAAAAAGAAGGGAATACCAAAAAAAAAAATTAATATACACCCACTATCTAATATCGATATTGAAAAATATGTAAAAATACTACATATAACAATTTCAGAAATGTTTATATGATTGATGAATTGCCAAAAATAATGTGCAAAAATGAATGTGCTGTGGTAAATTTTGGCATTTCAACAAATCCTGACACTCATTGGGTTTGCTATTTTAAAGAAAACAATGATGTTTACTATTTCGATTAATTTGTAGGAAATGTTCCTAATAATTTCATTTATTATTTAAAAAAACAGAAATGTTTATTACAATGAAGAACGAAATCAGAATTTTAATTCAGTTACATGTGTCCATCTATGTTTAATTGTTTTACATCTTTTTTCGAGAGAATTTAAGTTTAACAATGTAATTTCTATGTTATTAAATTATTGATATATTCGGAAAACCATTAATCAAATCGTTAAATAAAATTTTTGACACTATTGCTTATGGTTTAAAAACATACGTAGATTCACAATGCAATGCCAGCATTTCTTATTTACGAAGTGAACTATCGAACAGTTTTGACTATACAAAAACTTATGTTTCTTTCCTAGGATGTAGGATTATTAATATAGATGAACCTATAAATAATAAAGATGCTGCCAATAAGAGATATTTCGATATACATATAGCAGACTATGCGTTGAAAAAGGATGCAGATTAGAAATATAAAACTATTTTTTCTGATTATGCTTTAAAAAAAGATATACCTTTATAAATCAGTAATACTATTGCTGATTACATGAAATGGTTAAATAATGCAAAACAGGCATTAAAAAAAGGATGTATATTCAAAATTTGAAACTATTGTTTTCGATTATGCCTTGAAAACTGGTGTAGATTCAAAATACAATATTATAGTTTCTGGTATAAAACATATCCAGATTCAAAATATAACGTCATTGTCACCGCTTCACATGATCAACTTAGTAAAGTTTTTGTATATACAACGGATTATTTTTCTATTCAAAATCGTAGAATTAATAATATGGCTGATCATGTAGACGGAGAAGATGCAAGCAATAAAAGATTTTTTGATGACAAATTGCAAAATTTAAACCAATCAGTTTCGTATTATTGTGATACACTTGTTAACACGAGAGTTGAAAAAATCAAAGAAGATTCCGATAAAGAGTTAGATGATAAATTGCAAAATTTAAACCTATCAATAGAAACATGTAAGGATGAAAAATTTTGTGAGTTTTATTTAGATGCAAAGTGGAATAAAACTAATAATGTTTTGTCTTGGATAATAATCTAATTTACTTTACTTTTTTGATGGATTGTACTTTATATATAATAATTACTGTTAATCCCAATTTACCAAAAGATACTATGACAATTATTATGGGATCTAATTGAATGTATTGCAATGATATTATTAACCATTTTTAAATAATAAAATATCTGAATATGGCGAAGGTATGGTAACTACAATAGGAATATTTGTGAAGCATAAAGATGAGATAAATATATTTTTTACTATTAAATGGAGAACATTTGATGTTTGAAGTGTAAGAATGTCACTAAAAATAATAATATAAAAAATTGAAAATACAAAAAATGGAAGATGAGTTCAGAAAAGTAAATGTTCAATGTGTAATTCTAATAAATCAACATTTCTAAAAAATAAAAGTAAAAAATGACCAATGTAAGAGAAGGAATAATCAATAAATTACATAAACCTGCACAAAAAAATTTTCCACGAAAAGTAATTTAGTTCAGTATAGATGATTAATGGCAAATCGATCTTGTCGAGATGGATACTGGAGATTTAAAAGGCATATCACATATAAATAATGAATACAAATTTATTATGACAATTATTATTATTTTTTTCAAAATATGCATTTGCTATACCAATTATAGATTAAACAGTCAAGAATGCAGTAAATGCTTTAAAATGTGTATTGTTGAAAAAAAACAACAGCTTAATATTCAAAGTGATAATGGCTTATAATTTGATAATAAAATATTTAAAGAACTTATGCAAAAATATAACATCAATCACTATTCTACACACAGTAAACTTAAAGCCAGTTGTGTGGAAATATATAATCGCACAATGAAGAGCAAAATGTGGAAGAAATTTGCTTTAAATGGTAATTATAAATGGGTAACTATATTAGATGATTTAGTAAAAGAATACAATACCAAACATAAAATCTATTTGCGATGAAACCAATTGAAGTTAATAAGACTAATTAAAAAATGTAATGCAAACATGTTTTTTATATACATTATTACTAAAACAAAATATAAAGTTGACAATATTATCCGCATAAGCAAGAGTAAATGAATATTTGAAAAGTGTTATACAACTAATTGTACAACATAATTATTTACCATTTTTGAGGTTTTAAATAATGATTTACCACCTTACAAACTGAAAGATAACAATGTTGAAGAAATAAAGGGTAGTTTTTATGAATACGAAATTATGAAAACCGATTATCCAAATGAATATTTGGTTGAAAAAGTAATAAAAAATAGAGGCGATATAATTTTATGTTTAGTGGTTGGGTTTTGATAACTTACAAAACTCTTGGATTAATAAAACACATGTTTTGTATTCTTGAATGTTAATTCTAGAAAATATCATAATTTTAAAATAAAAATCAGCTTCTTACTCAATTCGCCGAACATTAATAACATCATTAATCAATTGTTGTTGAGTACAATTATTTCCGACAATATTAAAATAGTTACAAAAATACTCAATGTGGCCATTCAATGTTTCTTTCATTCTTTGATATAAATTGATAGAATTTGGAATATAATTGAATCTCAATAATTGTTCACAATTTGGATGTCTATATTCAATTATATGCAATTGTCTTTGAACATGTTATCTTTGAGTTCTAATGACATAATAGTAATAATCACAATCATCATCAAATAATTTAAAAAGAATGAAAGTTGGATCTAAATTTTGATTTTGTGATTGCGGTACAACATGATACTAAACTTGACGATCGATTATCCAATATGCTTGGTTTTGAGAGAAATGTGACTATTGAAAAAGGCTAAGATGTTGTAGGTTCTATGTTACCTAATTTTAATTCATTTAAAACAATACATGTTCATTGTAATTTGGCATATGGTATGTTCATAAAATATGATGAATCTAATCACCTAACAGATATAATTGCTAGTTTTCCACCAAAAACCATGTTTGACTTTAGAGGTTATGTTAGTTACGAGCCCACATATCCAATTTTTTATACAATGAATAATGAGCAATTTAATCACATTGTTTTAGAAATTAAGGATGGAAATTGTAAACTGATTGATTTTGATGGTTCTGATATCGATATTATTTTGTAAATTAAAGATGTTCAAAATATAATAATACAAAAATTAATTCAAAATTATACATTTTGATACCCATATGGTAATATATATACTTTATTTTCTAATATAATCATTTTGTTATCATAAGGGCTTATTGCAATTATATTAACTTCTACTGTATATATTTCATGATTTCGCTCCTTATTAAATCCAATGTTCTATATTGTATTTTCTCTTTAAACAAACAATTCTTATAGTCCTCAAATGAAATTCTCTTGTTAACAACACACTTCTTTACACCGTTTGATCTTTTCTTTTCTTTATTATTAACTCTATGTGCATACATTTTTGCTCTTAAACCAACCAATTCTTTCATTATTTTCCCATTACATTTGCCTTTCATCTTACCTATAACTTTCGTATTTATTTGTGGCATTTTATAGATATTGCCATTTTGAATAATCACTTGTATCAAAATTGTGTATCATTGTTTTTATGTCTTCGTAAAAATCTTCCAGTTTTATGTTATAAATGTATTAATTGGTATCTTGATAGCATATTTATATTTATCACCATATTTTGGTTTTATTACTTTATAGCGAAAATCATACATTAGTTCTTTTGATAGATCTAAAATTGGCATACCAACATAAATACGCTTATTCAATTTTGCGCTCGTTTTATTAATATGTATGGCCACAAGATTCTCATTAAATATATTATTTTTATTGAAATTTTCTTTTGCTACTAATTTTTCACATTTTTCTGCACCTGATATTAATATTTTATCTACTCTATTCCTAATATATTCCATAGTTTTGTCGAACACATAATTATTCATCAACTTATAAAAATCTTTTTCAAATTCATTTTTTTCATTAATTCTCATCATTCTATTTAAATTTATATACTTTTTCAGATAATCGGACTGTTGAAACGTCAATATTCTATATATTTTAGTAAGTTTTAAACAATTATTTAAACACTGTTTCAAATTACGATCGTGAATTACACACATCATGATATTCACCAAGATTTTTAATATCAAATTGATTCCATACACATTTTGCGTGTTCATAATATTTGCCAGATATATCAGATTCACTTAATTTGTTGTAAAATTCACTCTTTGGTGGAAGTACCATTTCTTCGAATTTCTTCCAACTATCCTTATAATCATATGGATAAACACCCTTTCTTATAATCATATGGATAAACACCCTTTATTATAACTAAATCACTTGATCTTTTGGAAAATGTTTTTGAGTATGTTTCATTTGATCTTTACTTAAATTAGATGATAAACTATATTAACTACTTGCCATAAATTTAAATTTTTCTATAAATTTCATTTGTAAGTTTTCTGTTGGTTTCCCAAAAGTAATACACTTTCCTTCATTATTTGCAATTAAATCTATATTTTTTATCATCATATCCTAACTCTTTAATAAATAAATGAGCATCATACCCAGCTAAATTATCGAAATTCATTGGTACACAGTTGGGTAATTTTAATTGTAGATTACAATTATTACATACAGGATTAATGAATTTTCCACTATGTGATCGCGATGATGTACTTTTTTTTACTGTCCGTGTATTCACATTCACATATAGTAAATTTTTTAAATCTATAATATAACACTTTTTCTTCTTTTTTTAGTGGATGCATTGTTTCTATTTATGAATATATTCCCCCAACATCTTCTACTTCCCTTTTTATTGATTGTATAAATAACTTATGTGCATTTGGACATCGATATGCTACTGGCGGTTTATAATCACCATAAGTAGATACAATATAATAGCAAAAACCAGATGCTTCATATAATTGGTATTTCATTGTATATGATTCAGCATTTAACATTAAATCAATGATATTTATTAGGTAATTAGTAAATTTATATATTTCCTTAAGTACCTCCTTATAAAGGCCATTATCAATTTTATCTTCGGTTAAAATTGGATTTTTTTTGATGAGGTTACTATTTCTTAATTCTCTTGGGTTTGGTTTGGTAGATGAAATTTTCTTTAAAATTGATTCAAAATCTGCATATATTGTGAAAGGAACCTGCATTGCATTTTTACCATTCTTAAATTTTATTCGCTCTCCTTTCGAAGGTAATTTGTTTCTTACCGACTCAATTTTAGGGCAGTCTTCTGTATGTTTATTTAATTTTTCTTGAGAATAAAAGAAATGAAGTCTCATATCACATATATAAGTTTTATGTTGTTGATTATTTTTTGTGCTGAAACAAATCTAGGTAAATCTTACATCCAACAATAACGTGTATTTGTATCATGTTTAAAATAGAGTATATTTATGAGCTTATCTTTTTTAATTTTTTATAGTTTTAATGGCTATACTGTAGACTTATTTTCATTAGAGTATACATATATAGATGCATCAATTTGATTTTATAGTTTTGGTATGTCATCAATTTTAATAGGATACTCGTATTTATCTATTACTTTATCAATTTTAAGCCCCACATTTATATATTTAGCTACTCTTTGTGTATCTCTTTCTGCTGGATGCAATGCTGATTTTATTGACCAAAGAAAACATTTTTGATCATTATTTTTCACATTAATACATGCTTGTTTCTTCTTAATCACTTCTGGTAGTTCAATATACGATGCACCATTTAATGTATTGTACTAATTTTTAGTTAATTGTATTCAAATTACTCTATCTAAAGTCCATCCTAAATCTGTTATTTGAAATTCAGATAATTGTGTAAGTAATTCCTGTTTTATAACTTTGTAAATCTTTATAAAATCTCCTACGTTTAGTATTATATAATTAAGTAACTGAAATGTAAATATTTCTACTAGATTATTTTCCTGCTTGCGACAGTTAGTTATATAATTTAATGCTAGTTTTCAACCCTCTAAATTTCCTAAGATGATCACATATTACCTCAAAAACCGTATTTTTTATAGAAGTTAAAATTTGAATAGGCTGTACTAAATTAAAGGCATTCTCAATGTTATATGTTGATACCCTACTTTTAAAAGCTTTATTAACTAAGTGATTTTTATTGGTTCTTCTATTTATTTTGCTTGCGAATACATTAGTAGAGAAAAAAAATAATTTTTTAAAATTGTTTTTATCTTGCTTATATAGTTAATTGACATCGGCACTTGGTAAAGGTAAACTTGTAACGTTATTCTTTGGTGTCCATTCAGTTATCCTCTTATATTTATTTCTAGGCTAAGCAAATAAATTATTGAAGAATGGAAATATTTTCTTTAGTTCCTTTTTATCTTTTGAAAATAGTTCTTTGATATTGACATATGAATGTGGTAAATTTGCAAAGTTGCTCTTTGTTTCTGTGTTTTTAATAACTGTGATTAATTAAGTTCTTTGTAGGCTGTATAAATTTTCTATTTTTAAATTTTTGGCTTTTGCTCTTAATTCTCTGTAACTTTTAAATCATTAAAATGAACTATAGATTTTTAAAATTAGATTTTCTCCTGCTATAATAACATTGCACTTTGTAATAATAGTTATAATTAAAGCATCTTTTTTAGTTTATATTTTTTTTTATTTCTAGTATTTTAGCTATATTCCTTAACTCCGACAATCTCCTTTCATTCAACACACTAGTTATATTAGAAGCCTCCATTTTTACAGTTATATTTAAATAGAAAAAATTAAGAATAAAATTAATTAAGTTATTGATAGTATTGAAATCACTTTAATTTTAAATTACTTAACTTTCTTATATTAAATTATATATAATCATTGTTATTTCTAGCAATTGTGTGTTTTTGATATTTTTTATGCCTTTCTAGATATCCATTAAAAATATATCTACCACATTCACATAGTACTTCATCTTTCCTTTCATATTTATTTAACTCATGAATATTTATAGAATATTCGCTAAAGCATCGTTTACATTTTATTGAACGTTTATCAATTGTGTTTTTATGAGGATGAAATGAATCGATAGACTTACTTATTTTCATTAAATGCTGCACACTTTTTTGTTGACTAATTATCTTGTAGATTTAAAATATGTTTGTGTAATTTAGTATTTAAATGCTTTTTTAGATATTCATTTCAAACATATTTACCACATTCACATAATACTTTTTGATTATTTAACTCATATTGTTTTCTAGTATACAAATGAATACAATTTTTGCAATTGTTAATATGCTTATCTTTTGTATATTTATGTGGTGAAAAAAGTTCTATGTATAATACTTCACCACAATTTCTGCATTGCTTTTCTTGATTTTCCATTTCTTATTTAATAATTTACATAAGATTTTTTTTAATTTGTTATACATTTTTTCTTTATAAATTGAAATGGAATCTCTGCTCAAGAAGATAACAATTCGTTTGAATTGAGTAAACTGCAAAATCTATAAAAAAAAAAAAAAAAATAATGGTTTACTGCTACAGATTTTGAAATTTATTAATCTAAGGTTGGGAAAAACATTGATTGTATTCTAGATGGTAAGCATAAAATTACATTGCCAGACCGCTATGTGAAAATATTTGATAAAAATAGTTTGAAACTAATAAAAGAGATGTTTTATGTATGAAATAGAGTTCTCTTAAAAATTTATAAATTCTATTAACTTGAATCTATAAAATATTCCACTTATTTTTAGCTTAATTTACTTGACTTTGGCTTAAATTTGTCTGATTTTGAGAATGAAAAATCCCGAACCTTGTTTTTTTACCAGCACAAATCCGGCACGGCTGTATTTTCCAAATTGAAAATTTGAATGATTTTTGATTGATTTTGTTTGTTTTTAGCTTAAGTTAGCTTGTTTTTGAGAATATAAAATTGGAGTCAAGTGGGGTTTCTAGAAACTTGAAAAAGTTGCTTGGAAACGATAAAATTATTTGATTTTTATCTTAAATTTGCTTGATTTTCAATGAAAAAGTCCGCTGCGCTCGAATCGGCATTATTCATCTACTCTCGCCATTATTTGAAAGTGAGACTTAGTTCCACTCTGTTGTGCTGTTCAAGAAAGTAAATGTTCAGAATAGAGTTTGGAGTTCACTTCTCCCCCTTTTTTTTTTTTATTATTTATCTTTTCGTGCAGTTCATTTTCGATGTACTTTGATTTGGTGGTTTTGGGGGGGGGGATGAATATGGTGCTTCCAGACTCGGTATATTATCACTATTCCTTCCTTCGATCCTGCATCTCAGTTGTATATTTTGTAAGGCAATATGCCACCGGCGCGGGTGCGAGCTAAGATCGGCTGCCCGAGCATACTTCAGCCTTCATTTCTCTCGCTCTTCTTTTCTCCATACTCTCAAACTCCTCCCTCTCACCATCCTCCTAGTTTCTCTTCGTCGTGCTTCGATACACGTGACCCTCTGGCCTTTTGCTCGCTCCTTTCTCATAATTAAGTTTTGCTTTCCATCCCCCCCCCCCATTTTATTTATTTTTTTTTTCACTATCGGGGAAAGTTTTCGCTAACGGCCGAGTAATTGGATGGCTGGCGGAAGCAACTTGAAGCAGTATTTAAGGTGGCTGGATGCCCGCCCACCACGCCAAACGCCTTGCGGAACGTCGGAAAAATAAACCGTTTTTATTCGGTTACTGTCTCTAGTACCTCTGGGTGGCGCCTGCTTCCGAATGGTAATATAACCTTAATTCCACTATCGATTATAGTTGCAAAAACTGCGGTGCATAATTTATCAGTAGAGGCCCGAGAATTTCGCGGGTTTATTTCTAGACAAGTTGGAATTCACGTGTCCGTTCACGTTACGTTTGTAATTGGCCAACGTGTTTTTTTGACACCTCCTGAAGAACCCTGCAAAATTCACATTATTATTTGGTGACAAGATAAACTTCAAACATGTGTACCTTCGCAATAAGTTTTTCATTGGGCAATACATTATCTGGCCCACCCTGGGCAATTCTGCGCCAATAAATAAACACTTCACAATTGTGTACTCCAATCACATCCGGGACAGCAAGAAAGTGCGTGGTTTCAGTTCTATGCAACAGCCAATGGAGAAACTATGCCGGCTCCTGTATATACAGTACTGTGAAGTTCTGCCTGATGCCAAATAATAAAGCGAATTTTGCATGTGTCTAGAAATAAGCCAACAACAAACATGCAAGAAATTTTGTCTTCAACTGTCGCCTTTTACTGCCACAACAATCACCCAATAAACAGTTGATATCTGTATGAGAGTATACAAGACTGTGGTGTCTAGCATACAGGTAATTGAACTAGCGAATTTCTTGAGTATATATTTATAAGATTAGTTGCGTACAGGTATATGTAGCACAACTTCATCAGTTTCAGAACTGCTAAAATGTACCTAAAGCTGCCGTTGTTTACTAAGTTATCTGTACTTCAAAGACAAACTCTGAATGTATGTGGCTATTTTGTTTCGCTAGGTATCATTCATCTATAACAACACTGCTGGATAAGAATAAAAATTTTCCTGGATTTCAAAACTATATATATTATTTTGGCAATTTTAGGGCATGAGAATTTTTTTTTTTGTGCAGACAACAAGGTACATTTTAAGTTTTAATACTTATACTCATATCTCAGGATTTATTGCACAGAAAGCTATTTTAATAGTTACAAAGGAGGATGATACTTTCTGCTTTCTAGCAGCGAAGTCCGAGATTTGCAAAAAAAAAAAAAAATACTTCCTGTTATAGAAAAATATCAGCTAATCGCAGAATTTAGAAAATGAAGTATTTTGAGAAATTAGTCACCAAGAAAATCTTTTCTTGGAAAGCAACATTTCGTACTCTGTCAAAGCATAGTTTGTACCACGCTATTTTTTTTTATTGTCTGTGTTATTTATCACGGGAATCGCTCAAAAACATTAATGTTTTGCTACTATTTATCACGAGCCAACACGAACACTAAAAACCACAACATTAATAAATATATTTCCTGAAAATAATAATTTTAACACTTTGAAAACTACGCTCAAGTGTAGCTCCAGCAAAGCCAATTTGAAAATATCTTTATTGTTCAGAACAAAACTCGCATGGATGTGCAGTCTTTGTTCGGTTAGTGTGTAATACTAAGAGATCTGCAAAACTCGCGTTATATTTAAGGACAAACTGAACTCCAACTTACTGTGGATTTGACCAACTTCAGCCATTTGCCAAAAATATTTTTTGTAGCCACTCAAATGGTCGTGATTGATTATAAATCCTTTTATACGATAAAGGATATGAGATTGGGTCAATATCAGCTTGGCTCTCCATTGGTTGTTGATCATCCAATAATGAACGCTGTGAAGTACAGGGTAGTGTCCTATGTGGTATGGACCAATATGATGATGGTGAGTCCTAACACAGACACCAACAGAACCGGTGTTCTTGCAGTAGTGGATATAGTTGACTCACTTCTAATTTGTCTTAAGTGTCAGTGAATGCGAGCAGACTTCAATGTGTTAATATAGTTATACCAATGGGCATAACGGAGTGAGTATCCTGGAATGAAATTAGCCCACTTTTAACTCGGCGACAGAGTAAATAAGTACACAATCGCGGGGCGGCTCCTTATATGCCAGGTTACCCATTGCCTGATTGGTTGCGCGATGCCATGTGGGTGGGCCTTGAGTCTGATTGGATACTATGCGCTGCGGAAGTCTTCCCCTGTTGCTGGAGTGCCCTCTGGCAAGTAGGATATCAAGGCCGTTTTTAACGAACCGCTTATGCCTGATTTACAATGTCACGACGAGGTCGTCCCGACAGTCAGGCACGACGTTACAGCCCGACAATTTCCGCCACCAAAATGTGTTCGCTGTTTACAATACCCCGACAGTTTCCTTCCGACAAGAGTGGCTTTCGGCAAGCCCTAGAATTGCAGTGACTAACTATGGAGTGCGAAGAAATCACAAATCATCGTACACTATTTTGTTTTCTTAACTTTGTAAGCGAAGAAATCTTTTGGTATTTGGAGCATTTATTTTTCCACGGATATTTATTTCCGTCAATTAATTAGCTTTCTGTCACAAGACAACCAGGATGTACGCATAAGTACATATATGTTTAATGAGAAATTTACCACAGTAGTGAAATCCGCGCGATATTTTGTTTTGTAAGGTTGTGTTTATTTTTTTTCTACTGCCGCGCGAGGCCGACAATAGTAGAAATAGAGTCTACTTTTGTCGGGCTGTCGGGGCTGCGATTTTGTCGGGGTGAACTTGCTCCTGATTGGCAGGTTATTGCAAATCTAGCTTTACCCGACATATTGCTAGCCAGGGACAGTACGTGCAGGCTGGAGCTTGCCGGACAACCTGCTGTTTCGACTCTGAGAAAAAGGTTTTGCTGAATCAAACAAGATTTGTTTGATTCAACCAAGTTATTTGTTTGCAAAGGCGCAATGAAACATTTTGTTGCTGGAACAAAATTATTTTGTTGTTCTCATTTGGTTGACCTAAACTTAACATTTGGTTGGTGCAACTAAATATTAGTTTGGCTACACATTCATTAAACAGTGTGGGCCGATATAGAAAAACAATTAACAAGTTCGACCGAGTTTCGAATCCAGATCACCTTCGTCCGACCGCTACGCCTTAGTAATCTCAGCTAATGTGAAGTGTGCAAACAAATATTTCGGGTTTTAAGCTTTACTTGTCAGTTTCTTGTTGCATTGTTTTATTAATGCGTTTATACGATTGTGAAGCATCAATAGCTGCACCAACACACACTGTTACTATTCTAATTGTCATAAAAAATACAAACAAACTCTCCAGCTGTATTTTCGAACAAAGGCAGTCAAATGAGTGGCCAAACAAATATATACTGTTGATTCCACAAAATATTTAGTTGAAAGTTTAATTTTTTTTGGCCCAACACAGAGATTTTGTTTATTCAAACATATATTTTGTTAGATTGTTAGACGAACAATGTAATTTTGTTGCGTTTCAAATTTTGTTTGCTCAACAATATATTTTGTTAGGTCATATATTATATATATATATACACACATATATATATGGCCCTATATAAATAAATATTTTCTTCGATTTTCTTTCAGTGTAGTCAGTTTTACCTCAGACTAGGTAACACGGTAGTCGGCGTTTGTTTTCTTCATAGATCACAGATCTGTTATTGGCTCGGGGTTCAGGCGGGCGTGTCTAATAAGCTGTGATCCAATCGCACATATGACTGGAATGCACGTGTTTTTAAGGTCTAGCTTGTCCTAAAATGAATTCGCGTAATTTTTTGGCCACTAGCTATTTGTAAATACGAATGTGAGGTAATTCGCGCTATTACTGGTCAGAGGTATGCATAGCCATTTAGTAGACATGCAAAATTCGCGTTATTTTTTTTTTGGTACCATGCTAGACTTTTCTAACCCCGTAAGTACTTGAGCACAATTCGTGATTCCTTTGGTCACTCACAACTATGCGACGTGTGACTGTTCCACAGGCTATTAGTTGCTGAATATGTCGAGCCTTTGCCATTGGCTCAATGCGTCCCTGGGACGTGTCACGCTAGTTTTCGGCCAATGACAGAAGTCAAACGGGAGCACACAGTCTTGGCGTTCAGTCTGCAGTCACAAAATAACTCAAATTTGGCACACGACCCTACCATTTATTTGAATTAAGCACAAACCATGTTTAACGATGGTTTTGTTTTGTGGAACGTTTTCCTCCTTTGATGCTTGGCTCTCGAAGTAGGGAAAAAATATGTCTGCTACGCCAAATTAATGTAAAAAAGAGAAATATAAAATTTCTGAACATTCGTTTAATTACGCGCGTACACATCTACCTGTGTCAGCTCTCCCCAGCAAAGCTTTGAGAGCGAAATACTGCAAAAATAAATAAAATAAAAGAGTGTAGAGTTGGTTTTATATCACGGGGCATTAGCATGTATTACGTTAAATCGTAACTGTGACATTTCATCTGTAGGGACTGAAGAAGATTTACATTTTAGAATATCTGGCGAACATCTGCTCTGCGAGAAACTCTTTTGCGAGGTGGGCTCTCTGGAAAGAAAAAAAAAAAGCTGTTTATTTGACCGCGCATACGAGTAATGTGACGCTTGCGCCAGAAACGTTGTTTCAAAATACCTTTCATAATAACTGTACAGCTGAAAGCCTGCATGGTAATGAATTTGTTAAGTTCTCTCTGAATCTTTGATGAAAGAAAACACATTCCTAAAACTGCGGCCTGAAAACACGGCTACTTACTGCCTTACACACATTTTAATTACTTTAGAATATCTTCAACAGTTAACTATTTATATATGTTGTTAGTGGATTTCAGCGTATGAAATATCATTTGAGAAAAATTAGATTTTGTGGGAGAAATTATTGTTTAGAAAGAATGGTGCTAGTTAAAATTTTTGTCGGTAATGTATTCGGACATATTATATATATATATATATATATCGCTGCGTACTAATAACCTGTAATAATAACAATAGGTTTGTCATCCGTGTGCATTAAGTTGGACCTCTTTAGAAATGCATCGGTCGACCACACAGGAAGCTAAATTCTATTGTGTTTTTCGTTTATACCGGCAAAATTCACGATATTATTTGGTACAGGCTGTTAGCGGTAAACTGAACATTTTCGGAAGCACTACTGCAGATCTCTTTGTATTCACATTACATTTATTCCACCAAGTATAAAATTAACGTTGCAATTGGCACGATCACTTAATTCTTAGTCGGTCAACTGAAACTGTGAAATTATAAGAAAAATCGAAATTTTGCAAAATTTGCTAATTCTTACACTTACATGCATGGGTTTGGGCTGCTTTCCCCCGGTGAGCCCCGACACCGGGGGAGGTGTCCCGACTGCTCTCTTGTACCCGGCCGCCGGGGTGGTGGCCACTCTGGGACATAGTAATTCCCCGCCACTAAGGATGTGGCTCCCAGGGAGTGGAGTGTGACCGGCCCTTCATTGGGTGTAAGGCTATGCCCGGTGAGGTCTTCTCAACCACCTCGTGTGGAAGGGAATTCCTCTTGCCACTCCATTCGGGGGGAAATGTTGGCCATGAATAACCCACAAGTGCCATGGAAACAAAGACGGGACGATCGGTTGGCTTCACCATGAGGTTCTCTCTGGTGACCGATCATTGTGGCTAGACTCGTGCTGGCAGTGGTTGGCTCCATATGCTGGAGGAGGTCTGGAGAGATTCCCACTCTCGCTGACAGACCGGGCGGTGAGCGGCAACCTGCTCCGGTTGTGCCCTGGAGAGGCACTAGGGGCATGGGTAGAACCCCGGCCAGACCACGCGCTTGGTTTCTGAGTGCGAGAATATCAGAACCTCTGTGGTAGAGGGAGCGAGGATGTGCTGAGGTACCAGGTTTGGGCTTTGGATCTGGCTAGCGGTTGCATTAATCCTGGTCTCCTTGCGGTGAGAGGTCGTGATTCCTCTCCCCCGCCTATTGGGAGGCCGAAGCGCGGTAAAGCAGCAAGGCTAAGAGCGCTGCGTAAAAAATACAAAATACAAACACCGAGAGGTCCACTGTAACACTGTAACTAACTTACATCTACAAAAAAAAAACGGAAAACAAAAGTAATAATTTCAGCATTCATAAATATTCACCTAAAAGTTTTAATTCTACATTAAGACATGGGCCTACTTGCCCATAATTATATCGCATTAATAAAATTAAGTTTAAAGTTTAATTCAATAAAAAATTAGGTATGTTTGTGTTAACGCAAGTAAAAAACGCTTGTGATACATGCGATATTAAGGAAACAACCAAACACGACATATGGTGTGATTTTTTCAAAGGTTTGATTCAAAAAGAGTAAAGAAACTGAGAACAGACTATATACCAACTTCGCTGGATGCATGGCAGTTTGTGTACACTTTAAAGTATACCCATCTAGGGGCAGTGGTTTTTTCAAAGGTCGATTGCATTCCGGCGCTGCTCCATACTCACCTCGCTTCGCCCTCATCGGCTCTCAAAACCTCGATGTTAACAGCCGCCCTAATCACTTCCCTCCACTAATTTTCGAAGTGATTTTAGTTTGCATTTGACTGTTTATAGTCTATTCGCGGTTTATTCACAATTCTTTAATCAAACCTTTAAAAAATCACCTCATGTATGACGTATTCAGTTATTTCCTTAAATTTCAATGCATTACAAGCCTTTTATACGTCTGTTAACATAGCTGTATCTATTTTTCGTTTAATTGAAGTTTTACCAATATTTGATTATATATCGTTTATAATAAATATTAATAAAAACAGTGCGAAAACACATGTGTTGGTAACGCCTACTAAGAAATAGTTCTCATGCAAAATATTATTGCATCTAGGTGCGCATGATTTTGGTGCGTTGTCCTTTAGCGTAGTTTTCTAGTGTTAGTTAAGATGCGGGGGGAATATCTTGGAAGTAGAACTTAAGCAGGGCTTCAGAGAAGCGTGAAGTAACCGTGATGGATTATATCCAATTTTATCTGTAATACGTACCTATACAATTATCCTTATCGGGCAGGCTTAAAACCATCCCCTGTTTGATAAAAATAATTTAACACCTTCATGCGTGCTGGTAATTGCGTTTGCCCCTTTAGGGCAGGCAACTTTTTATAGCGGTGAATTTCGGCAGTTAATTACCAGAATGGTGCTCTAAATTGCCTGCGAAATGGTCTTACGTGCTTTCACGAGGATCCGGCCGTATCTCAGAAAGATCAAGGTTCTATACACGTTTTCTATTATCACTCACATTACGGGGATCGTAAAAAAAAATCCTCTCATTTTCACCCTGGGGTGCAGGAGTCCGCTGTCTGTAGACACGTATAAGCCCAGGGATTTATCGAGTACAATCTAAATATTAAAACAAATTTCACGAACTCATGAATAATTTAGGTTTCCTTGCGGTTAACTTTATAGCATGTGTAATTAATTAAGGTTCTTTAAACCTGTAATATCTGTCCTATAAGTAGGGATAGGAAAAATTCGCGAGTTCACTGACATGTAGGCTAGACCCCACAGTCCTGTGTACACTCGAGCCTCAGATGTTTGTTCATTGGCTGCTGGCCCATAGAGTAGCCAAGTGTTACTTCACACCTGGCAGTATGGCACTCCCTACTTGTTTCCTTGCAAGTCTGCTATTGGCTCAGAGTCGTACAGGGCGTGTATAGTAAACTGCGATCCAATTGCAAAGTCAACTTCAATGTACACGTGTTTGACGCCTATCTTGTCCTGAAATGAACTCGCGAAATGTTCCTATCCCTACCTATAAGATAGTACATATAAAGCTTAATTTTTCGTCTCTTGCTATTTTTTGTACTGTTTGATTTTCTAAACGACATTTTCTGGCATAACGATGATATCTAAAACCTCATTTATCTTACAATAAAGTTAAACAGTTAATAAACGTTCAAGTTGGTTATCTTAACTTTTTTTTGGAAGAATTTACATTTAATTAAACAATACTTTTAAGTGGAGGCGTAACATAGCTCAAACTAGTAGCAACATTTGAATTACGTAGACAACCATGTCATGTTCAGAAAAAAAAGTGTCAATATCCTTGTAGGCTTTAAAGAAGAATCGACAGAACTACGTGTAAAAACACGATGCTTTGCGTTGTCAGAAGTTTCTTTCATATACATATTATATAAGTATGATTACATATATACGCGTTTTATCAGACAACGCATTTATTAAAAAACAAATTATTTTTACGATAATTTATTTAACCTCAAAGTTTCCCGAGCAGATATAAAAATTGTTCAGTTTCGCATTTCTCACATATATATTCTTTAAACTTATAGTTATTATGCGTAACAAGCACTAAAGGAGTTTTTTTTATTTTCTTTAGGTCTAATACACGTTTTATTACGCTTTGAGTTGCCATTTGTAACTACATCGTAAGAACTACGACTATTTTATAGAAATAAATGATAAATAAATGTGAAGCTGTGTTCGAAATTCGGACGACCGTTTAACAGGTTCTTAATTATTCAGTGCTAATAGTAAGGCACGTCCAAAATTTGCAATATTATTAAGTACCATGCTATACTTCAATGTCCTATAACGACTTGAGCGGAATTCGTTATTTCACTAGCTACGTGGTCGCTTTGCTGCACTCTAAAATTTGTTTTGTACTTTTACAAGAAAAAAAATTCCTTGGAAACCCAGCTACCAAGAAAATCCTTAGTGAAATTACGAAGAGTATTCTTGTAAAATCTGGGAAACATTTATTTGTAATATTGTGTTACAACTGACATTATTGATAAGTATACATAAAATTATTATTTTTCTCCTAGAAAACAAATGTGATAAATTAATATCAGAGAGTAACTAAATAAAAAATTTTCCAAATATAATTAAGTATAAAAATGTTACGCCTTGCCAGCACGAGGACTATAGCGCACATCCCCGTGTATCATTAGCAGGGACGCTTGAATTTCGCGAAAAGATTTCACGGCCAGTTTTAAATTCATAACACTTTAGCTCAGATCTCCTTTCTTGATACGCTGATCTAGGTGTCACGCGTCCTAGATGTGTGATCGGGAACCACAGACGTGCAGTATCGGAGTAACCTAATTTCGATTGGCCAGTCACGTAAAAAAAAAATGTCTTCTCGCATACACAGGGCATCAATGAGCAAAATAAAACTGCTTGTTTGCCCGTAGGGTGTTAAAGTCTAGCATGTGAGGAAAATATTTTCGCGAAATTCCGGTGTCCCTTATTATTAGACAGCCCCCCTTAACCACAAGAAAAACTTGACTCATAAATTTCGAACTTATTTTTACAGTAAATATACCAGCAAGTAGGGGAAGGTTGCCCAAGGCGTACCATTTTTTTACATTATTACATTAATTTGGGCCAATCTTCAATGTATTACTCCAATATTGATTTAGTACGCAGCATCATACATATATGCATATATATCTACATTAACATGTCTAGTTAGCTGAAATAGCGACCCAGAAAAAATTTCTTAGTGGAAGACTGCAATCGGTACGATATAGGAAGCCAGTATCCAAAATCGTAACGCCAGTATCGTAAATCGACCGCTACAAACAGAAATAGTCTAATACTATATGTTGTCCATGGGAACAGCTATAATGATGTTTTAAGTGCATACAAGTACATATTTCACCCTTAAGAAAACAAATAAACAAATAATTCACATGCAACACAAATAAAACATTCCAGGTCTGATTTAACCACTGCGCAGGTTTTTCATGTACCAAGGTGTAACACTATAAATATTGCACCATACTTTCTACGATATTTTCCTCACATACTGAACAAAACCAATCGTCCTGCACAAGTTCTGTGGTTACATTGGATGCGAACGAAGTAGAAGATGCATTGTTGTCTGGAGTTGTTCTTAAACGCTTGTTTGCACATACAGAACGTCCCTTCCCTTTCGTAGATTTATTATCTACTTCGCTGGTCGTCTTCCTTCTTATATATTTTGCAGCCATCAAATCACGTTTGTACGGACTGCTTGTCAGTACCACAGCACGTTGAGCTCCCCGCCTTGCTGGTGTGGACACATGTTTGGGGCATGTTGGAATCGGAGAAATAGCTCCAATAGAAACGTTCAACTTCGAGATCATCTCTTGCTGAATAGGGCTATCATCAGGGCTCATTATTTCACAAACTGTTGGATCGCTGATGTCTTCTGTAGGCTTACAAGAAGGCGTATCCGTCTCATTTTCATCGGAGTGGCGTTCGTTTTCTTTCAGATTTGCAGCTGCCAAAAAGTCGGAGTCGTTAAAAATATTACGACCTACCGGCCAGATTCCACAAGCGCGAAATCCGTTAATGAAGTTCTGAATAGTTGCTGCCCTTTCTTAGGTCTATAATACAAGTTGGGTAACTTTATACTGGGTAACACACAAACCGGGATTTGTTCGAAGTAATTTTTCAACTTCCTGTGTGTAGTAAGTTACTAATGGCTTGAAGAAGGACCTGTCCAGAGGTTGTAGCCTGTGAGTTGTGTGGGCATGCAACTGCAATTAGGACGCCATTGGCTCTTTCAAGTTCCAAAGCTTCCACATTCTTCGAATGTGTCGAATGACCATCTGAAATTAAGAGAACCTTGTTGTCGGTGTTTAATTTGATTACAGCAATAAAATGTTGTAACCATTTTACAAAAAGATCACTCTTAATTTACCCTGTTTCCGATATGTCAACAATACCTCCAGGAGGGGCCCCAACCTGCAGCTCATGCACCATTCTCATGCGTTTAAAGATTATCATAGGTGGAACACACATCACCGATGCACTAGTACAACACACTATTGTTGTATTGACACCTCTTTCCCCACTTGCAATAACTCCCACCTGACACTTTCCTTTCATAGCCAACAATTTCTGGCACCTTTTTTGTACAGCGCTGAAACCCGTCTCATCCACATTGAACGCACGAGTAGCATAAAATTGGTTTTCATCTATAACTCTTTCCAGGATATCAAAAAATCCTAACATATTCTTCTTGTTGAACCCCTTTGCACGTGCCATGGAGGTGGACTCGGGCTCAAGTAGAGCTAATTCCTTATCACGGGTCTTTAAAGGCATAAAACCATTTCTTCCCTGCCATTTATGTCAATCTGTTGAAGCTGTGTGGTATTTCATTGCGCTCTGCAATTTGGAATGCTAACTTCATGACATCAGTGATTGTTACCCCAAACAGAAGCTCTTCTAATTTTAAAATATGATCAACGAGTTGTTGCTCTACTTCGGGTGGAAGGATGTTGGTACGGCCTATGGCTTTTACGGATTCGTTAGCTACACCATTCTTCCTGTCGAAGTGCCTTTTCAATGTTAGCTTTGGAATGTTGTATTGTCAACAGCATTCATTAAAACCCATATCCCCGTTTCTATACGACGCAATAGACATTGCCGTCTCCATTTCAGTCCAAGCTCCATATTTCCTTTTCGTCATTCTGTAACACACAACGGGCATATGTTTTAGTAATCTTTTATTTACGGCGACTATTAAATACTTTTGCACATGGTAAATATGGAACTTGGTCAATGTCAGGCGTGTTCAACTGAAACCTATTATCCTCGGATGTTGATGTGCTACCATTAAGAAAAATGTTCCGTAAACAATGCACAGATTTAATACGGAACCTGTACTGAAGTTTGTAATAAAATGCGATCACTGCATAAAACTATGCAAAAGGTTATTTAGATTGCTCAAAGTGTTTACACATACAGTCAGCAATAACCGGGTTTTATTGTTTCTTGCCTTGTAGTAGTATCCTAAGTCGTACCGGTACGATTTGCGAAACTACGACGTGGTACGACTTAGGCAACTCGTCATCAAACAAAACAAACATATGAAACATAACCTCAAATTGTTTGTCGTCAGATATAAATTAGTTCAGAATGTGAAGAAAAGTTGTCTTTACAATAACAAATATATTTAAACAATAATTACTTACTTTTCAATTTCGTACAGGCTTACAACTGAGGTTCAGAAACTACATCCAGAAGTGCAAATAATCATAAACTCAAATAACATCGCTAAACGTGGTTCCACACTTACGATATTCTTTGGACTGGCTGGGAACTACAACAGGTTCATTTCGTAGCCACAAGAGCGCAGTGATATTCACATTTCCTGAAATACGGAGGTGGTGCGATTTAGGAACCGGTACGCATTCGGCTACTTTCCCCTACCTATAAATTAGCAATGAAGTTATTTGGTTACAGGCTATTCACTATAAAGTGAACACTTTTTAAGGCCTTTCTTCATTTTTCCTTTCATCTAATTTCCATCTCCCTGCTGTTTTTTTAAATATAAACATTGCAATGTGGCCAATAAACACCATGTATACATTTGACCACCCTCAAAATGTAATGCCTGGGGCTGCAATAAGATGTATTTATTAGTGGTTAATGTATGTTGGGAGGGCCTTAAAAAGTACTCACTTCACCGTGAACAGCCTATAAGAAGAATAGGTACATATATTGCATTTGAAGATTTATGTTGTTGAGTTAAGAGATCTGGACGGCTCTTGACAACGAGACATTGAGAGCCGATTTAAGTGTTCTGTGCCGCTAGCAAACATTAACAGTTAATTAATAATACGGTCACGTTTTATTGAAATTGTCGTTTTATTATCATTATTTGAATTGCTTTAAGTGTGTTACGTTATTCAAACTTGCAATAGATTTTCTTTTTACATGCAGCTACACTTTAAAGCCACCCATTATTTTTGCACAGACAGCTATTTATGGTTTTACGTTGTTGAATGTGCATCATTTTACTGAAGCTCATGGATCGGGTAAGTATAGTAAACATATTTCTTGAGGCTTAATACAAGAGGTAGTAATTTTCGCGAAAAAAAAATAATACGTCGATACTCTATGCACCCAACAGCAGTTTTTCTATTGCCATTGGCTGCTGTCTGCTTGTGAAGGCGTTTTCATGTTTGACCAGGCCATTCGGAATTCGGCAACATCGGCACGGCTCCTACGTGATTCGTGTGCAGACAGTTAACACTTGTCAAAAAGTAACTCAGCCTATCAAGATAGGTAAACTACCCTACAGTGTTTTGAAATATAATTTGTCTTCAAATATTTTCGCAAAATTTCTCTACCACTATTTATTACAAACACGGTCCTTGTAGTTCTACAAACGAGTAGTTTTACAAGAGAAATCGTTGTAATATTACAAGCATTTGTAAAATTGCAAAGAATTTCTCAGTAAAAATCACTTTTTTTTTTTTTTTTACGTGAATATGTCTTTAAATTTGTGACCGTAGTGGAGGACAATCCAGAAAATCTGACGATGACAAAATCGTTGGGGGATACAGTTTGACATTGCAGCTCCTAATCTATAGTGTACATCCAAAATACAATTACACCACTGGATTTCCCAAAGATCAAAGAATGTGTTACATCGAGTGATGACTGCGAAGCATACCGCATGGAAGGCGATGGAGGGGGAAAGGGAGGGGAGCGGTGGCAATTATGAGTTCGTTTCGCCGCGTCTCATAACTTCCGCGTAGTATAACTTTTAACTAGGGCGAGTTACGACGCTCGTTTGAGTTTCAATCGATAGCTCTCGTCAAGATCGACCGATTGCGTGTATATTAAGAAAACACAATTTCGGCTTATACTTGTCAAAAGCCAAGTCGAAATACAGAAATCGTATACTGAAGAGCATCTCAAAAACAATCCGGTGATACCCATAAAAAAAACCTATATGAACAAGTGAAGCGGTACCGGGAACGTAAAAAAAAAAAACATCAAGGCGCTCGATCACGTCAACGTAGACGTATTCACGCTAAACCAACGGCCGTGTCCCCCAAACTCAGCCAAACAATTTGGAGTTGCTCAACCGTTGATCCACAGAGTAAATAAGAATACAGATGTGAAAGAACCACTTGTTCTGCTAACGCCAGCCGAACACGCCACCAAAATGGCTTCACCAGCCAGCAATGTGTAGGAATGCCGTTCGCCAATCAGCGCCGGGAAACTTACTTGCCACCATACAGCATAACCGATTGGGGAACTTTTCGCACCAAGCGACAGCCAATGAGACACACAGCCCGTTCCCAGACCCTCGCACGACCAACCAGATGGCGGTCACGCGCGCGCATCAAAGGAACCGAAACGCCGTTTAGGCTGTGACCGAATTCGCCTGAAGTACATACTGGAGCGTACCTGTCCCCGGAAGTGACGTCATAAGTGCTGTCCGCGTTGCAGGTGAAGTATGCAAGTATACAAGTAAACGAAGATGTACACTTCTCGTGTGCTTACGGAACGTGTGCCCCCATTTTGAAAAGCAATTTGTAGGTTACAATTGGTTTCCGATACAATTATTTTATTTAAAGTTTTATAGGGCAACATTACTACTTCGTAATCATAGACTTTTGGACTTATTTGATAATTATCACAAGGTTCACCTTAAAAAAATGGCCTAAACAATAGATTCCCATTAGCCCTAGGTTCCTAAACTACAGAAGCAAGGATGAAAATAGTAAATCAAAATTGCACTCACGTACAATAATGAAAGATAATTACTGTTATGTAAATCAAAATTGTAATATTATTTAATACTTGATTTAGCCCCTAAAACTTTCGGCAATTACGAAATTCTTAGTCGGAATACAATTATATTAATTAGTGGTTGGCTGGCTAATAACTGTTACCGAAGCCAACAAGACTGCTTGTCCGAATTCATTAAGTTCGGTGCCAATGGTATGCGAAGTATGCAAGGATGCAAGTACGCCAGTATATACCTTAATTAGGACACGGCTTCAGTATCTGTATGTTTATTTACTTTACTATTGGCTGAAAATGACCCTGGGACGTGCCATATAGTTTGACAACCAGTTTAACGAGCATACAGCATATTGGAGTTTAGTGTTCCGCCAAAACAATATAGCTATGGCCAACTGTTCTCTGCGAAAATATTTATGCGTACTCTCAGTCTTCGACATCTTTCGTACAAGATTGCAGATTTTTTTTTTTTTTGGTATTGGCCGCGTGTCTGTTTGAGAAGACGTTCTCTACTCTACTGGTCCAATCAGAATAAAGTTATCCCCCGACACTGGATGTCCGTGATTGGCTTACAGGCACCTGAGATGCGTTAAAATAATCCAACCGCAATATTGGTTCTAAACGAGAAAGTTTTGGAGTACAACTATTCTAGGGATAAGATAACTATGGTTAACGCCAACTCTGTGACGGGCTATCCCTTCACATCAAACGAAAGTTAACCGACGGTGCCATACGAAATTGAAAAAAAAATGTTGGGAGTTTGGGGCATCTTACCGTCGCTGCCACGAGGGTGTGTTTGACGAGCTCCGCGCCTCACATTCGCTGGGCGGGCCTGCTGGTCTGCAAATTGCGGGCGCCGCGGTGCCGCTGCCGCCCACGAAATCTATGACTGCCTTCCCCTCCCTCGCACGTCACCTTGAATACTTGACGCCAGCCAGCCAGTCACGTACCACCAGGGTGCCCTTCCAGGACTTCCGGATATCGACGGAGTGAAGATTCACTTTGTAATGTTCTAGATTATTTAAAATAACATATAAATATAGGTGTCTCGCCCAGATTCGGGGAGACAGCACAGGGTTTTCATATGGGCAGGAACTGCTTCAACATTTTTAAGGGGGGGGGGGCGCTTGATGCCATTCTAGTTAAGTATAATTTGATGTAACCTGAATATAGCAGGAAAGAAATGTGATTTTGTAAAAATGTAAATTTAGGGGAAAGTTTTGAACATAATTATTTATATACATTTTTTAATACTAAATGTAATCAGTGGGAAAAGTATATTTTTATATAAAGTTTATTCATTGTGATCTTGGGGGAAGAATATTTTAACTGATTTGAAGATATAGTTTAAACGCAAGGCAACGAATGATTTCAAAACCTTTTCACTGGAACCAACCCAAATCCCTATTTTAACATCATTGGGGGGCTCTCAGCTGTTTTACAACTTAAAACACCTACATTCAGGAAGCAGTCGAGACAAAGACCTCGTCCTGTGTGTGTTGGTGGACACCGACACATACAGAATAGAGAAATCTGCGCCACTCTGCTTCCTCGATGCAGAGAAGTTGAAAGGGGAAATAAAGTTAGGAATTTTGAAAAGTTACGAAATAGTACAAACTCTCTTGGTTTATATCCAGTGGTCGTGAGAGTGACTTTTGAAAAGTTACGAAATAGTACAAACTCTCTTGGTTTATATCCAGTGGTCGTGAGAGTGACTTTTGTCAGTAGTGGTTCATCAACTCGTTCACAAAATGATTTCTACAGATATCCGTACATCGCGGATCCACAGAATGTCTAAGGAAACTCTGCAGAGAAATCTGACTGATGCAGGGGTGTCGTTCAATCCGGACGATGGGATGGATACCCTCCGACAGACAACATATGAGGGAGCTCGTCAAGATAGGTCACGTAGCTACTCAAAAAGCGTGTGAGTCCGTCGCAGTCAGCGTCTTTAAAAATATAAAACATATCCCACCTCATTTGATTGTTAGTGTTGAGTCAGTGCGTAGCCTGAATTAAAAGTTAGTAGCAAACCTCTTTGTGCAAATGGCTAGAATCGCGTCTTTAAATATTTGCGAGATCGTGCTTTTGTGCGCCGCTATAACGTTCAAAGTGCCAGAGCCTTTGAAAAAGGTAGTGGGGCAGGCGGTAAATGAACGCATGCCATTTAGTGAGTTTAGTCAATGAGACTATTAGTTGGGTAGAAGTGTTAGGTTTGTCGTGCGCGGAAGCGGATTTGGTGGAATTACTGTTCTTTTAATCTATTGTCCGAAAATAGTAAATGTTTCACATCTGCTTCAAAGCCGAAAAGGTTAAATTAATTATTAGTTTTAATAATTGAAGTGGAATTAACGATTGGTGATTGTAAGCACAGAGAGCCTAAAGCAGTAACACCTAAACGAAAATGCCAAATCTGTTCTCGTACCGATAATCCGACGGCTACGTGCTTCTATAAAGCGCAGAAAGTCGAAGGAAATTCCGTGCAGGAAAAGTTAAAACAAAATGTCAAATTTGTTTTAGAAATAATCATCAGACAGAAAATGTTTCTATAAGAAATTGGATAGTAACGGGAAAGAACAGCAGCTTGAAAACGTAAAGACGTAAAAGTAAATTCAGAAAGTGTTGCTAAGTCTGAAGGTCGTAAAACCGTAAGAGATAATATTTGTTTCAGATGCGGTAATCCTGGGCATTTTAAATTCGATTGTCCGTTAAAGGGAAAACTGCAGGAATAGGCGCCGTCATTAACACAAATCTATGTAACAAAAATGATCTACTGTACATGCAGCTTGTGACTGCAAACTTAACGATGTCAGGCTTGGTTGACTCGTGTGCTTCAGCGACACTCATAAGGCAAGAGACCTTGAACAAAATCATGCGAGACGCGCCGTTTGGAACTGTGCAGTTAAAACGGGGTGAGCCGGTGGTATTTTTCACAGCCGACGGAGGTTTGATAACGTCAAACATAAAAGCGGTGATGAAAGAGAAAAAAAAATAAAAATAAAAATTAAAAAATCGTGGAAAGTAGCGTTCCGTGTTTTTGAACACCTGTCACATGACGTGATTTTAGTAATCGATTTTTTTTTGGGTAGTGGGTAGTACGCACGCATGCGTTAACGTAGCAAGGAAGGAACGACATTTTAGCTTTCCCCAGACACTGTAGTAAATTTGCGAGTAAAACCTTCTCGTTTCCGTAAAAATTCAGTTGTTTTATAATTCCGCAGAGGTAGCGAAAACGCCAGAACAGCTTAAAATGAAATATAAAGACGTGCTTACGTCGAAGTTAGGGCATTGTAAAGATATTTAAGTAGCATTAAAACTGAAAGATAATGAACCCGTAGCCTGCGTGCCGTATCGTGTGTCAGCACCCAATATAGAAATATTTCAAATATTTGATCACAGAATTGCAAGAGCAGGGAATCGTGGAAAGTTCCAAAAGTCTGAAAGCAAGCCCGTATTTTCTAATTCCTAAGGAAACTCCGCGGCAGTTTAGAATTGGCTGTGATTATAGAAAAATAAATAAAAAAATTGTATGTGGATTGCTATCCGGTACCCGTCGTGGAAACGGTACTTCAACATTTCCACAAGGCAAAGTATGTCACAATTTTGTATTTAAATTCGGCATGCTTACAGTGTGAGCTACATACCAATAGTAGGGCACCGTTAGCTTTTTGTACGCCGTGGGGTTTGTACCAGTGGACACGTTTACCCATGAGAGTAAATTCCGGACCCCAGTGTATGTCTAAGAGTGTTAACTCACGTATTAGGAAAATATCTATATGAGTTTGTATTCACGTGCATAGATGATGTGTGTATATACAGTAATGCGTTAGAGGAACATCTCCAACATTTGCGGCTAGTATAAGCTGTTGTGAAACGCCTGGCTGGTGGTAAATCCGGGAAAAGATAAGTTGGACACAACAACATGTGCGTTTTTTGGATTCGTAATTTCCGAAGGAAGTTTGCGAACAGATCCGGAAAAGGCGAAATCAGTCGTAAATTTCCCGCAGCCTAAAAATGTACGAGGAGTGAAATTATTTTTACGTATAGTAGCATTTTATAGTACGTTTATTCCGAATTTTTCCGATCTTGCAGAGCCGTTAAATAAATTGAAATGAAAAAAAAAAAAAAATAACGTGCCGTTTCAGTGGAACTAAGACCAGGGGAATGCTTTTCAAAAATTGAAGTATATGCTAGTAAATCCTCCCGTTTTGCATTTACCGAATTTTTGTGAAGAGATCTTTTTGCACTGCGATGCCAGTTCTGTAGCAATAGGAGTGCGTTTAAATCAAAATATTAATGGTAATTTTGTACCGATAGTGTACGCCAGTACACTATCGGTACAAAATTACCATTAATCCGGCAAGATTCGCGTAATTATTCAAGGACAGTGTACACTGCAAGTAACAGTGCGTTTGAGCAGCTTCAGACATTGGCCAAAAATATGTATTGCAGGCCTCGGAGAAATCTTTTAACTAATACTTCGATATGTGCAAAATTCGCGTTATTATTTGGTAACACGGTAGACTTCACTTCCCTGTGCCTATTTAGGGCAGTTCGTGAATTCATTGGTTACTGTTGGCCGCTTTAATGAAGACTGATTGCTCAACCTTTGAACATTTCCCGTTTGTTCTAAGTGTCCTTGGGAAGAGCTACAAAATTTGTCTGCTAATGGCAACAGTCAATAGAACATAAAGCATCTTTGAATTGATTTGGGAGCCGAATAATAACGTGAGTCAATACCCAATGTGATCAATTACCATTAATGTAATGAACATAACGTAAATAGTAAATTTAAGTTATGCTTGAGTCAATAATTTACTAGCCAGTAAATTATTGACTCAAGCATAACGTAAATTTACTATTTATGAAAAAGGATGCTTAAGTGGTATTTGGGCTATGGAAAAGTCCGCAGAGTATTTGGATCACGCACCGTTCACGTTGTACAAGGACAATCCAGCGCTCAGCTGGTTATTAAAATCGCAAAAAGCCTGCAGGCAGGTTGGCACGCTGGTTGGTAAGATTGGCCCGTTTCAAATTTAATGTGCAACACATTCGCGGGGTCGATAATTCGGTAGCAGACGCGTTGTCCCGCATGTGTTGCGCCGAAGAGTTTGAGCAAGGATACGAGCAGGTGAAACATGGGACACCCGTAGAGAGTGTAGCGAGCGTCGATAGTCAGTTGTCAAGGCCAGCAGTAGGAAACACAGACGTTTCAGAATTGAATACGTTACAAAGATTGCCAAGCGTGTTTGCTGATATTAAACAATACCAAAATGCTGATCAGAAATGTAAGCGGGTTTTGTCTGGAATCAAGAATGGAACTTCGCCGTATGTTACCCATAAAAGTTTTATAGGTGAATGGACGAGACGAGGAAAATTCAAAGGTTTTTGTACCTGAAAATTTGAGGGCGATGGTGGATAAATATTACCATGAATTTTATTACGGAGGACACGTAGGGCGTGATAAAACCGGCTGTCGCGTGTTAGAAATTTTTACGTGGCCGGGAGTACACAACGACCTTGAAAACTGGGTAAAAGCTTCTGATGCGTGTCAACACGCTAACCAGGAAAATAAAAAACCAGAAGGCCAGTATGCGGGTACGGTAGCCAGGTATCCTTGGAAAAGTGTGTATTTAGACGCCATGGGTTCGTTGCCCCGGAGTACATCAGGTTATGTCTGTGACCTTGTAATAATAGATAGTTTCAGAAAATTTTCTCTATTTTTCCCGTTACGCACCCTCAAGGCTTGTTGAAGTCTGCAAAGTTGTGATGCAACGGTTGTATAGTATTTTTGGCGCACCTGTTTATGTAGTAACAGATAACGCTGCATATTTTTTGTCGCAAGAATTCCGAGATTTGAATTTTATACGGGGAGTAAAAATGGTTCAAACTGCCCCGTACCATCCTCAAGCAAATTTAGAAGTACGTGTTAACCGTAACGTTAAGATTGCCTTACGCAGTTTTCAGTCAGATACGCGACGTCACTGGGATGACGTATTATACCTACTGATTTTGTGTTTCAATCATAGTGCACATCACTATACACCAGCTGAAGTGATTTTGGGGCGGAGATTGATGCATCCTTTAATAAATGTGTGGTCACTCCACGGTATTTGATTTGTAAAATGTGAATGATAGAAAACTGGAACAAAAAAAATAGCTAAGCTTACAAAGATGTAACTTTGAAACCTGGTGATTTAATTTTAGTCGAGGCCCACCACCTCAGTTCGAAAATTGATAATTTTAGTGCTAAGTTGCCCGTTGAAATGACGAGGGCAATTTCAGATAGTGAGGTTCATTTCGCCAATTACAGTATTTATCGAAGATCCACATTCTCCGAACAAATACGAAAAGGTTCATATATACCAATGTAAAAGATATGTACCCACAACTTGAAAGGGCTGTCCACCGACCTTCCCTTTGTGAAATCCATGCTGTCTTCATTGAAGGATGTAAAACTGTTTTATTAAGCATCCTAAGATTTTAAGATTATTGTATTAAAGATATTTCAGTTTTCATTGTGTTCGATGGAAAATTTAAAAGAGAGAGAGAGTATTGGCCTTTTTGAAAATACGTAGTTAAAACGTGTACAAATATGAAAAGTTAAATGAGTAAATAAGTAAAAATGTACGAATGTGTAAAGTCAAAAATATTTAAAGGCACGCATGTATATAATGAGTGAAGTATTATGTCATAAATATTTAAAAGGTATACCGGTATATATAATGAGTGAAGTATTGTAGATATTTTATATGTAAATGGAAAAATGGTTCAACATTTAAGCAAGCTTCCCAAAGTTAAATTGAAAAAGAGTGATGATTTGTTCTACGTCTTCGTCGAGTGATCCCTGGTGCTCACTCGCTATTACTGTTCCAAACCAGCCTCATGGAGTTTCCATGCATGCAAGATTCTCTGGATGCAGTGGAAGGGCACCTCCTCCCCCACCCCCAAGGATTTTACCAAAGCACCCCTTGCGATTTTCATCCACTTCCGCCCCCACTGGACGTATGTCTAGGATTTTTCGAAATTTATAACCCACGGGGTTTGTGTCACGTGCTTCAATACCCACCATCACACCGGCTTTGTTATATTATTGTTAGAGACCTGCAAAATTCGAGTTATTATTTGGGAACAAGTTAAACTTCAAACATATGTACCTTTGCAATAAGTTCCACGCTGTACAATACGTTATCTGGCGCACTCTGGGTAACTCTGCGCAAATAAATAAACACTTCAACATTGTGTACCCCAATCACATGCGGGTCATTAAGAAAGGGCGTGGTTTCACTTCTATGCAGCAGCCAATGGAGAAACGACGTCGGCTCCGGCATATACATTACTGTGAAGTTCAGCCTGATGCCAAATAATAACGTGAATGTTGCATGTCTGTAATTATGATCCGCAGCCAGCTCGCCGAGACTACGGCCACCAAGGAGATCCACGCCTCATAAAGCAAGCAGGGGTCGCCGGCTAGTTCACACAGTATTTCATTATTGTTATACCAACGACATTGAGGAACTCCAAACCTTGGTTTCTGATCTTGCCTCTGAGTGTAAAGCAGTTGACCTGAGCATAAATATTTCAAAAACCAAATATATGTCCAACAAATGGGTCACAGCAGGTAATATAAAAATTAATAATATAGCTTTAGAAAACGCCAGTAAGTAAATTTTTCTAGGTCAGCTTGAAAATATGGAAGGAGATGTAAGACCAAAATTTCCCGTCGCATCAAGCTGGGATGGCAAGCATCTGGAAAACAATATGTTGTTCTCAAATCAAATAAGCCCATAAATCTAAAGAAAACAGTTTACGACCAATTAAATCTTCCAGTGCTGACTTACGGCTGTGAGATTTGGACACTTCATGAATTAACAAAAGGAAAACCTAGAACAGCCCAAAGAACTATGGGAAGGTCAATGCTGGGTTTTACTAGAAAAGACAAGAAAAAAGCAACATACATCAGATCAGTTACTAAAGTCAAAGACATCTTGGAGAAGACAGCCACCTTGAAGTGGTAATGGGCTGGCCATGTTGCTCGGACGAAAGATGAAAGATGGATTAGAACGGTGTTGGAATGGAGACCAAGAAATCATCGGAGACCATGAGGAAGACCACAGACCGTCAGGACAAACACATATGCAGGGTTACTGGAGTTAACTGGCAGTGAATCGCCCAAGACCGTTCTACCTGGAGAGGACTATTGAAATCCTACCTGATTTCATAGCTCTAAGCGGCCACATCATTTCGTGATTGAATTGGCTGATGACGATGATGATGGTGATGATGATGATGCCCCGCTCGTCTTTCGACGATTGGGGCATTGCCAAATGCGATTTTCAAACGACAACAGACGAGATTTCGCACAGGTGTGTGTGTTTGTGTGAGTCTATTTTGTCTTGACCACCGCTTGTTGACAGGCTGACGAGGCCACAAGGGATGGGATTGTATAACCATGCACAGCGAATAGGCAAGATAAACTGTGCCCTACTTGTGGCTAAATCTAATGAACGAGCAACGCTGTCTCGGCTATGCAGAATAATGCAGAATCTCTTGTGCTGCCAGAAAATAACATGTAATTTGCATGCACTTTTAATATAAGGGCTGCGAAAAGGTCTCACTGTTGGTAAATTTCCAAAACATAAAATTAATAACTGAATTCGTACTATACTGAATTCAAATGTAATATTAATAAAACAACCCCCATAGAGAAATATTAAGGACCCCATAACTAGAGACGTGCAAATATCGCGTTATTCTTTCGGTGACAAGAGAGATCCCGCTGCTTTATAAACAAGTAACCACAGTCTGTAGATTCATTGACCGCTGCACTGTAATCAACGTCACCTATCTGCTTGATCTTCTCAAAAGAGATTGGTCTCTCCATCTCTGGACTTATATTCTTGGCTCAAGAGTTCTCCGAGGCACGCCAGACATATTTATTGCCAATGGCTTAAGTTCGTCAAACACACAGTAACTTCGGAGTTCAGTCTGTCCTTAAATAATAACGCGTATTTTGCAGGTCTGTAACATAGTTGATACTATGTAAATTTTTCGAATAAAAATAGTTGACTTTATAGTTATAAATGCATAGAAACCACACAACCACTAGGTATACATATATCAATAATATTTAAAATTTATCCAATTTTATGGTCGTTTTTAATTATTATACATTAATTTTTCTCAGTAGATGTGCATTTAAACTTAATGTAGTTAGGATTTTTTAGCAACAAGAAGGCCACTTTTGTAGTGAAATCTATAGGCTCTTATCAAATATTGTTGTGTATGACAATTAGCAGAATTCAAATGTGTTTTGAATAATTCTATCCCAATCGTAATTTATTAAGTAGTTCAAATTCACTTCTTGATTATATATAGGGACGCCCGGATTTCGCGAAAAGATTTCACGACCAGTTGTATTTCATAACTCTTTAGCTCAGATCCCCTTTCTTGATTGGATGATCGAGGTGTTACGCATCTTAGGTATATGCTCGCGAATCACAGGCGTACAGTATCGGAGTCACGCAATTCTGATTGGCCCGGCAAGCAATTAATCGTCTCATCACAAAGACTCGCGGCAAATAAGCAAAAGAAAACTGCTGGTATCTCCGTAGGGTATTGAAACTTAGCATGTTTCGGGATTCCGCATACTGCGAGAACGTTGCGTTGCGTATTCCATTGTTAGGCTAGAATTTCAAGAACTATCGCCGTTACAAATAGGCTCTAGCCGGTAACAGCGCCTCTTAACTCCTCTTAACACTAGACCCTTTTATCAAGGCGCTGCTCCAAGTGAGAACGGCACTGAATCACCGCACGCTGGAGGCGGGAGCGAGGTGTATATATCGCCTGGCGCTCCTCTCCTGAATGGAGGAGAGTCGTTCCTGCGGTGTCACAGGTCACGAAGTCCACAGCCTGCACGCACGGGAGGGAGATATTGTGAGTCGTGGGGAGGGGGGGCTGGGTTTGGAGAAGGGTTGGTGGAGTGTTAAAGGTAGGCGCCTCCAGGGCGAAGGAGGGGGTGGGGGTCCCGGCCAATAAATTACAGGCACAGCTCACACTCGCGTCGCGTGCCTCGAAGCAGTCCGTCAACCCTCCAGGGAAGGTCATGCCTCGTCAGGCCCCGTCGTGCTACTCGCCCCGACACCCCCGACGCTTGATTTATCAACTGCGGGCTGTGCCTGCGACTGAGTGGGAACATTTGTTCTCAGCCAGGCACGTATACGAAAAGAAAAAAATAGAAGGTCTATTCGAATCCCCATCCATCCCGAAAGAAAGAACACTCTTGGACAGAGGAAAAGTAACAATCGGAAACAGGATTAGTGAGATGTATAATTATTTGTGGGGACATCTGTAGAGTTGCTCACGAACTGTTAGGCTAGGTTGTCACATTTATAGCTTGAGACCGGCAAGATTCGCGTAATTATTCAAGGACAGTGTACACTGCAAGTAACAGTGCGTTTGAGCAGCTTCAGACATTGGCCAAAAATATGTATTGCAGGCCTCGGAGAAATCTTTTAACTAATACTTCGATATGTGCAAAATTCGCGTTATTATTTGGTAACACGGTAGACTTCACTTCCCTGTGCCTATTTAGGGCAGTTCGTGAATTCATTGGTTACTGTTGGCCGCTTTAATGAAAACTGATTGCTCAACCTTTGAACATTTCCCGTTTGTTCTAAGTGTCCTTGGGAAGAGCTACAAAATTTGTCTGCTAATGGCAACAGTCAATAGAACATAAAGCATCTTTGAATTGATTTGGGCGCCGAATAATAACGCGAGTTCTGCAGGTCTCCAGTAATAAATCATCAAAATACTGCCTTTGGATCACAGTGTATCACTTTTCACTGATTTCGCTTATCGGAAGCAGAATTCACTCCATGATTACAGCAGTGATATTCAGATTCGCAGTTTTAGGCAGTAAATCGACTGTATGATCAAGTTGGACACCCAAATATCTGTATGGTCAGGCAGAAAATTCTCTTAGTTGAGAAAGCATGCTAATTCTTTAAACAGCTCCGCACAAACGTCTGTTGTTGTTTCAATTTATTTTACCTGCGTTTGTAATGCACTTTATGCAAAACAATAAGAAATAAATAAAAAAAATAACTCAGAACAATTGAATTATCATTTCGTTTCTTGAAAGTCATTTACATGCATCATATTTACAGACATGATTGTTTCGGGAATTCAGTTGTTGCAATCTGCACTACACAGTTACCTGCGTGCTCGAACTACTTGCACATAGTAGATAAATATGCAGAGGTGAAACAACCATTTATTCCGAGAACTCCAGCCACACACGCCACCCAAAATTGCGTCACTATCTGCAAACGCCGATCGCCAATCAGCGCCTGGTAACCTACTCACCAGCCGGCAGCCCAGCCAATAAGGAACCTTCCGTAGCAGGCGGTAGCCAATCAGACATAAGTGGGTATCTGCAAAATTCGCGTTATCATTTGAAGACAGAATAGACTTCAAAGACATATACGTAAGTACTGCTCTTGTCATTGGACTAACCTAGTTTGACACACCCTGGACTGACTTGAACTAATCGGAAGCAAGTAACAACCAGATAGCCCAGTCACGTCCCGCCTAGTCAAAACGGATTGTGGCTCCTCGCTTTTGTAGAAGCCAATAAAGAAATGACACATACGCAAATGTATATAGGGCGGTGAAATCTAGCGTGATGCCGAATAATAACGCGAATTTGGCATGTATCTAGACGTAAGACCCGGTTTTAGAGGTTCACGGAGCCAATCAAGGAATTGGTACTCTGTGCCAAAGTCGGCTGCCCATCGGGATGTATCTTTATGAACTGCGTGTTTTTCTGTTAGTTTGATTGCACGCGTTTTGATAGATATGCTGCCCCTTGTTTCCTACTGGTTCAGCGAGTGAAGAGTGAAGAGTTTTGGACGGCTCTTAACATCGAGGTCTTGAGAACCGATGAGGGTGAAACGAGGTAAGTATGGAGCGGGGCCGGATTGAAAGGGTAGGGAAAACGGGATATCCCGAGAAACCCGCCGACCAGCGTTATCGTCCTGCACGATTCTCACATACGAAAATCCGGGAGCGACCCCGCCGGGATTCGAACCCGGTTCGCCTAGGTGGAGGCAAGTAATCTGACCCCCACACTACCGCGGCCCCTTACTAGTTCAGCGTAAGGGCGGATCCATTGCCCGAGAGGGATGGGACGGTGGTCAAACAAAACATGACCCAATTCCCAAAAGCCTCACGTTGACATGAAACAGTCTTTGTGAAATTTTTAATGTTGAAATTAAATAATTTCAGATTCGTTTAAATCAGTGTCCAACTGGTGACCCATGACTAGTTACCTGCAAGATTCGCGTTATTTTCTATCTGTAGACTAAACTACATGACGTTGTAGGGTTGCTTGTCTTCTGCCATTGGGGGAAACTTGTGTGGCAGGTCCCAACGCCGCTTTCGGCAAATAGTAGAGGCTCGATTTTTGAGCAACCAACCTAAACTAGAGCGGTCACACAGGTTAAAGATGCCGTGTAGTCGCCAATATTCAATGAAAACACGGATGGTTCTCGTGTAGATACAGGGCAGTGGAGTCTAGCATGGTGCCAAGTAATAACTCGAATGTTGCATGTCTCTACCCATGACGCTATTTCCTTTGGCCCGTGTGATATTATAGTCAATTAATTATTTCCCTAAAAGAGTTCAAAATATTTTAATACATTTTATTTTCGAACACGCAAGTACTCCGAGCTTAAAACCTTTGCTTTAAAAGTGACAGCCATGCTTGTAAATATGTATTGTACATTTTTGAAAGGGCTTTCTCAACACTGAAAATGACGAAGTCTATACGGATGAATAGGTTAACCCAGAAAGTTTTGCAGTCCAACCTCCATATCGTGACAACAGAGATGAAGGCAGATATTATTGCTCTCGTCAGTGAACACAATTACCGGGACTCTCATTGTTCAAAATTTGTTTTTCACTAAATACTGGTATATAAATATGATTTAATGTTTAAATAGTTTGTCGATGTCGAAATGTTGATAATTTTGTAAGATTGTGCGCATATACGAAAGCTATTATATTAAAACTGTTATAATTGTAAGTACAATTATAACAGTGGCAGTAACGTACTGAAGTGTTGTGTTATGCTGGCCGTAGATGTGTCTTAGGAATCTAGTTCTGGCCAGCGACTGGCAAATAGCTGGACCACACTGGTTTGAGACATAGGTATCTTATTTCATTTATTTAAAGTTGTTTCCTAAGACTATCATGAGACTATGCTCTCCTCCCATGTCACGAATCGAAAGGCTATATATATATATATATATATATATATATATATATATATATATATATACACACACATACACACACATGCACAATGTAAAAATGACCCCCCCCCCCCTTTTTCCACCCCTTCCCACGAATAAAAATCTACATCCAGTCTTGACTAAATAAGGGCGAGTTAAAAAAAAAAGTGTAGTCAAATAATGAAAGGAAAGCCTTTATATAACTTGTTATAAGGTGTTCACGGTAAAGCGAGCACTTTTGAGGGCCTAAGTTACCTTTTCCTTTCAGCCATTTTTATCCTTTAACCACATATTAAAATAAGTATTGCTATGTAAGTTATAAAACAAAGTGTTTATATTTCACCGCACTTGGAAGTTAACATCTCAGGCAAGAATTAAATATATTTATTGACTATTATTCAAAATGAGGGGGCTTTAAAAAGTGCCCACTTTGCCATGAATGGCCTATAACAGTTAAGTCAACAAATAAATTCGGGTAATATCCACGTCTCTAGTAATATTTTGAGATTTATTTTTAACTTTTCGATGTCAATAATTTCGCTTTTATTATTTAAAATTAGGATCAGCATTTTGTCCCTGAAAGATTTATGCCCAGGCTGAATTTCAACTTCTTGCGTGCAAGCTTGCGAATTTCATTTTCCTATTGCTCGCGTGTCTATGTGTGAGAAGACATTTTCCAATCCATTGGCCCAATCAGGATAAAGTTGCCCAGGCCCAGACTAGACGCGCGGTGATTGGCTCGTAGACACTTAAAGAGGTGTGAGAGTTAAAATCATCCAACCACGATACTGGTGCTGAACTAACGTGTTTTTGGAGTACACCTCAAGTCATGGAATCTTTTCGCGGCGAACAGGTAGTCCTATTTATAATGGAACGAGTAGGCCTGAATAAATACGCTCAGTTTGTCCAAACTAAATGACATAAATTTGATATATTTTCCTATAATATTTTGTTTAACAAAGTATCATTGGAACAATATGGGAATTACCAAATTGATGTCTTAGTAGTGATGCCTAAGGGTTATTCGAAATCCACACACTAACAATTTTACCCTAAAATACCAAGATGCAAGTTCAAAACGAGAAACTTACTATGTTAGAATCACGGTCTACTTGGAAATGGCGGAAGCATTTCAAATTGGAATATTATATTGTCAACGTGCAAACAAGTGCGTAATTGAAGGGTACAATTTCGCTCCGCTTGATTTCAAACTTGAAATTCAGTAAAAGAAATAGTAATAATAATACGACTCCTGACGGCATAGTTAGCCTACGGCTGGGACTAAATTGTTAATCTGCCAACTGGTGATGCCAATTAGTTAATTAATACTGTGATTTGAATGTCATCTCACCCGATCTGCTGAAGCCGATAAGCCGTGGACAAAAAATGGGCGGGTGGGAAATTAAAACCATAAAAAAACTGAATGTTGGAAATGGAATTTCCACTTTTCCTACTTCAGCAGATTGCGCCGGATGGTATCCTCGACGGTGTCCTAAAAATTATTAAGTGACTTTAATGATGAATAGTCAAACCGAGTGCACAGCAGGAATGTTTTGCTTTTAAGCGTGTGCTAACCAATGTATATGAAAAAAATTATACATTTGAACTTTTAAATTTTTCAGGACTTCCTTCAGTTACATGAGCATATTTCACTTTCTTTGTGGTAATATGCTAATATTTTTGTAGTGATTGTTTTACTTCTAAGCATTAATTAGATTGAAGGATATGGAATTATGTATGGTGTCTAACGAGGGTTATATCGAAGTGGTACTTAGATAAATGAGAAAGTGGCGGAATATTAAATTGGGGAGGGGGGAAGAGGTAATGTGAGCACCCCGAGAAAACCATTATGGCTATGGCAACATCCGCCACGTTTCCAACTAGCGAAATTCCGTTACGGCTCTGCCATGACTCGAACCCGGATCGCTTACGTTAGAGACCTGTAGGCTGGCTAAGTGGCCACCGACGCTATGAATGAAAATGACTAATACGGGTTACTTCGTATCGTGTAGATGTGTGCCAAGTTGTGTGATTGCCGTGCTGACCTTAAAAGCACCTTGTTACACGGCAATTCCTCGATACCTGTCTCACATGGCGAAGATACGTAGTCGCTTGTCTCATTACTTCGAGTCCTCATGAGGCCCTTACAAAGTTAAAATTTTTCCAAAATATACTAACAGCTTTAGGCAACATTATGCCATTCTTGGCGCAGATATTATAGTAACTGACTACGTAGGCCTAGTCTATGTTTTTACGGCCCAGATTTTGATATATCAGCGATATCTGCTCTGCGATCATATTGTCTGTTGAGCTGGGATATTTTTAAAATCAAATTCTTACATTTAGAAAAGTGTAAATTTTTTTTTTAAATAATAATAGTAGATTATTTTATCCCTGGCTTATGCTCGTATTTGAAACTTAATGCGTTGAATTATTTTAATCAATATTTCAATTATACTTATACTACAAAGAAAGGTTGTGTATACTTTATAGTTAGCTAAAATATTGTTTTTATACCGAAATTAACATTATTATTTCAAAAAAGTAACAACATGTTAATTTAATATTGTCTCGGTCGTATGAACTTTTTATTAGGCATATGAGACAGGTGTCTCGAGTCATCAGAGACAATGTAAAATACTGTACATGTGCGTTGGTTTAAATGCGCAGTAGCACTTAAGAAAAGAACAAAAAACCGTTTTCGGTACTCCAGTAACTTGATTGAAATCGATCCGGCGCAAAAGAAAGACGCAAGACACGCCACCCAACTCGATAAGTATTTTAGCCGTGTAGTGTGCCAATGAGCGACCGTCACCAATCTCGTTCCGCGAAGGCAGATTTGCTTCTCGGACCACCGTGTGTCAGAAAATACTGCATACATCTACTCACCTCTGTGCGCCCAAAGTCCGCCAAAAGTAGAGAGCACCATGCACAGCGCCAGGTACGGTGCCATTTTTTTTTTTTTTTCACAGTCGATGTGGGATATTTAAAAAAAAAAAAGCAGGGAGATTTCACAAGTCACTTCTCTGTCACGTCGGTGACATGGTTGTCCGAACCGGAACTATAGTAAAACACTTCGGGCCCGGAGGTGTCTTAAAGGGCTGAGTTTTCTTTGCGGGTCTGTTCGGGGTCCGACCGCCGCGACGACACCGCGGGGTCAGAAGGTGATGCCGCGCGACCGTAATCCTCCTGCACCCAGTGACGCCCGCTGGACGACTGAAGAAGATGCGCGCTGCGGTGTTTCGCGCGGCAAAAACCAGTCGCGCAACGCTCGCTGCGGGGCCTCTCGAACCCCCTCCCTACTTCGCCACCCCTTTCATAAACCCGCTATCATCAATCGTCTGACCTGCGCGTGCGCAGAACATCAGCGCCTCTTGACTGACCGCCTGGTCAGTTTCCGTACGCACAACCAAAACTTGTGTCAGACCAGTGTTCGAATTTGTGATAAAATAATAAAGTTATAAAAAACTAAAAACCCGGCTACACAAAAGTTATAAACAAGTCTTCAGTTATGTGTACGAGTATAATCATAAAGCCGTAGTCACACGTCGTGCCTTTTAAGACAATTTACGTATAGGGGTTATACAGGGGGGAAATATCTATGTAAAATAGGTAACGTATGTAGAGCATTTCATGCATTTCAGTTCAGTGCTGTAGAAACTACATCGCTGAGACACCCCAGGATGGACTTCCCATTTTATTATTAGCCTATTATGTACCATTGCTGAGCAAAGGCCTCTACCTATACCTTCCATTTGTCACGGTCTTGAGCCAGACTTAATTACAATTTAAAAGTGACATACAATTGCAAATTATTTTTTTCCCCTGTGCCTCCCTCATATGTATGTACAGTGTCTTAAACGGCACATGTGACACTTAATTGAAGATTTGTTTTTAACTCTTGAGTAGTCGGGTTTTAGTTATTTATAACTTTATTTTATTTACCAATTTTTTTTCTACCTACACAAGTGTAGGTTGACAATTATCACGCCCTACACATTATTAATCTTAAAGTGTCATTATCGTAAAACATTAATGACGCATATTTATACACAAATAAGCCGCGAATTAAATGCTTGCGCGGGCTAACTTTATCAGTGGCACCATTCAGTTTGCCACAGCCGCCATATTGAATTTTGTTAATTGTGCCATAGCCTATGACATTCGAGTTATCACAAGAAATCGATAGACACCACATTTATCAAAAACGGTGCCATGCGGAAAATCCGAAAAATCCGAAATTTAACATAGTACATACATAGTGTTAAAATCATAACCCTTCCTTTGCTTCGCCGTAGTCGGATTAAAATGTGTGTGTGTGTGCGCGCGAGCGGGTGCGTGTAGAATGTCTACATTTCACAAATAAATCGTATTATGGTTACAATAATTTTCTCTCCTAGGTTTAGAAGTGAACACAGGAATGCCGAAATGGGGAAAAAAATGGGGGGCGGGGGGGGGGGGGTAATCCAAAAGGGAGGAAATTCCCTGCCTTCTTACCCCCTCCCCCACAGTTCCAATTTGAACATTAGTAAGGACGGCCTTTGAGATGAAACAACAATTAACAATATTAATAAAAATATTTATTTTATTATCAATTTGTTTGTCTCAAATTCTTGTGTTACCTAGCACCAATTAGCGAAAAAACAGTGCGACACATTCCTACACAAAAACAAATAATAAAGAATATACAGAAAATACCAAAAAAAAAAATCTGAACAGACATATTACCAACACGATAATAAAAACAGCAAATTAAAAATGGCGCACAAGTCCCATAAAATTTACTGAAGAGTAAAGGATACGTAGATGACTAGAATTACACAATTATTATTGTAACAAACACACAGGATGATTAGCAAAGAAAGAGATGCAGTTTATTGGTACTGACTCAAATAAACTCCAACCTGAAAAACGGATAAGCACTGCATTGAGCGAAAAATGTTTGAAATCAAAGTAAGTTCTATAACAACTTGGAATAATTAACTTGCTTAAGAAATTCAAGAGTACGCCATTCTATGAACACCAAACTAGACAGACGCTAAACAAATTCACAAAATGCAAATAAAAAATTATTAAGGTATTATTTTGAAAATAAAAATTTTAAGAACAAAATCTGTAAAAAAATTGACAAAAATTGTAAAACCAACTACAATAAAATACAAAGAATATTTGCACACTTAAAAAAAAAATCCTTCATTTTACGGAAAAGTGTTAGTAAAAATTTATCTAGAAGTGGCCGTAAACTCACCTAAAAATTCCGGAAACATTGATTTTTCAGAAACGGACTTTCCGTAAATTTCACGGAACCTCTCCGTTAATTTCCAAGTTAGTTTTCTGTACTTTCTGTTTAAAATGAAAAGAGATAATAAAAATGTCTTAAATTTCCGAAATGTGGGTGTTCTACTGTGTATAAAAAATGATATAAAAAAAGTTCATATAGTGTATTTCTAGTGTTGCCAATGTTACAGACACCTAATGCTATTTTCTAATGGTTGAAAGAATATGTCATAGTTGCGTGGATAACCCTAACTGCCGCAGAAACGATAATTTTCTTGTTACAGTGGCGAAGAAAGCTTCGTGTAGAATCGGCATTGTTCGTTCCCGTAACTCGAAGCCAAAGGGAATACGGAGACTTTTTGTATTTTGTATTTACGGACTTAACTCCGTTTTTCGTCATTACGGATTGCCTTACCGTAAATTCACTGTACATTTCCGTAAAACATTTCGTAAATATACAGACATTTTTAACAGTGCATTTATTTATATATTTTGACAGTTAGTCCTTTGTAACCTGGAACAAACCGCGTTCCATCGACAACATCATCATAAATAGGCCTTATATATTCATATTACTTAGTTTGACATTTCACTGGTAAAGAAAAAAACCTTTATAAGGCAATGTGACATAATATATTGGCACTCAACCCTATACATCATAATGCGAGGAATTTACTCCATCACCCCGTGTCACTCAATCATTTTACTTACACACACGGTATAGTTTCCCCGTCTCCTTGGAGCATGTGAACACATAGAATAAACAATGCCGAAATTTTATTTGAGTTAAGTTGACAGATTTGGGTGGCTTCAATTAGGTCTTGAGAGCTGATGAGGGTAAATAAGGCGAGAGTGTAGCAATGCCGGAATGCTAGGGTGGTGAAACGGGAGATCCCTGAGAAAATCCGCCAACCAGTGGCATAGTCCGGCACAATTTCTACTTGCGAAAACCCGGGAGTGACCCGGCCGGGGACTGAACACGGTTCGCCTGCGTGGGAGGCGAGCAGTCTAACCGCTCAGCCACCACGACCCCTGAAATGTTATTTTATTTGAAACACGTGCAATATGATGAAGCGGAGGTATTAAATTTTTTTTTTGCAGAATATGTGTCGGCAAGATCAGAGGAAAATGGAGCTAACATTTTGGCACAAAAATAATAATACTTGAAATTGCGCCGCCGATTTTTCCGTCGAGTGAAATTACTTCAGCGAAATCTTTATTTTGAACATAATATTTCAAGCTTTTAGCAATACTGTGTGTTAACAACGATAAGATTATATCATTTTATGTATTACGCGTAATTTTTTCTACTCTTGAAAGCGTGTGTTTATTGAAGTTCTCAGATCACTTGGCGCGCATACATCGCACAATTTTACAAACATTTGTTCGTTATTTCTTTCTATTTCTCACACATAACCAAATTACCAACTCATTTATCTGCAGGAGGTGTGTCCTCGCGTAAGAACTGCACTTGCAAATTTTTCTGAGAAACACTAACGAAATCTAGTACGGATCTGATATCCCAAACTCTTGCTGTAACAAGATACACGCCTCGGTTTAGGTTCATAGGATGTAGCTTTCTTTTTGGAATTAATTTTAATTTTTTAAGGAGCTGTGAATTACAAGCAATCTAGGATATGGATAGACACGGCACATGTATTGTTATCTTAGTATATCTTAGTACAGTTAATCAACCTTAGAAAAATGTCACTGCCCTTGACTCCGCACATTTTAACGGGCGCCCCGAGTGGCATGCGCCCAGTAAAGTTGGTAATGATGAATGCTGTCACATCTATCCCATAGACGCAATGTAAGCAATGCTTACCCTATACATGTTGGAAATGTTTGATCCTTTACAGTTGTCCCCTCAACTTTATATTTAAACACATTCAAATATGAGTTTCCCGTTTCCGATTCGAGAAAGAGAGTTTTCGGAACTCCCATACTGTGCACGCACAGTGCTGCTATCTAGTATTTATTTCCACAAACGGGAGCAACTAGCGATGAATCGAACTCGCAAGCGAGTTACCCTGCCACGTTCCTTCGACAGGGTAAGCAGTCGTTCTGTTTGCGTCCTCCAGTTCACATTTCCTTGGAAAGTTGATGAAAGTGTTTGGGAAAACGGGAGTTTTCTTATAATTTCTAATGTACTCTATAGATAATATTCAGTTTAATTATCAATTCGTTCATTTCGTTCCCGTTTTATAACTAATGTAAGGTATTATAAAACGGCAAATACATGTGGAGAGCAAGCAAAGTTGGAAGTTGCGTTTATTAGTAGAAATTGCAAATGGAGCCACAGTCCGGCACTAGCAAATACTATCTAATACACTCACGTATGTGAGGCTATTATATTGCTTACCATGTGAAAAAAATCTCACTACACGCCACTGGATGAATGGGAAGTACTTCCGTATCTTAACGTCGAATAAAAAGTGTTAGTCAACCATGTTTCATAACTAGGGATGATGGAAAATCGCGAAAATTATTTGAGCCAATATATTTTCGATAATATGTTTCGATAGCTGGTTTATCCTTTTATGACTAGATGACCAAGATTTTGACGCGGTCAAGTTGTTTGCAGGCCAATCACAAACATTCTTCTTTAGAGTATCAGAATCCTCATTGGCGCAGTTAAATGGGACAGTAGCATCATACATGCATGTAGGCCAATAAGAAAATGAAACTGTTGGAAACATGTACGGTACGTTGAATCCCAGCAAACAGTCAACTTTTCCCTCTCCAAACCAACATCTCTATTGATAACAAGTTATTTATCTTGGTTTTTGCGTTTTTTAATACATCGAAGTGAAAAAAATGAGCAGATTGGTAAAATATTTACTTTCCTAATAATTTCACAGTTACACTCGACCGACGCATGAATAAAGTGATGAGGCGGAAGAATACACAGCGTGCATACAAATAGATCTTAAGCAGAACTTTCAAAAGTGCTCATTTTACCGTGAATAGAATATATTTGTGAAAACGTTGACAGTCAAGCACGTGCACCTGTGCTACACGTTTGCGATTGGACAGTAAGTTATTCGACACGCCCCTCGGGTAACTGTGAGCCAATGAACGAACACTTCACAATCGTGTGCACGAACGATATGCGGTGCAGTCAGAAGTGGAATGGCTTTACGGCAGCCAATGAGGAAACTACATCGGCCCCGGTATATACAGTGTTGCGAACGTTAGCGCGATGCCAAATAATAACGTGCATTTTACAGGTCCCTAGTCATGAATTTCGCCCTTATGTACAAAGGTCTCCACTCCACCCGATAAACACATTCATCCGGCGGTTTTTTTTTTTTTTTATTTCTTTGGTGAGACATAATTCCATTACTTGGGCAAACTTGAAACCTTTGTTAGTAGTATTTTTGTACCGGTATCAAAATCGTGTGCCAGGAGTGCTACAGCGGCTTCTGTATACTTTCAGTTCAAGGTTCGTCTGCCAGCAGTACTGCACGAACACAGGCTAAATAATTTTCTTTACAGGTCCCGTAGAGAATAACTTGGAATTGAACCCGAACCTCGTCGACGTCACAGCTCGAATTTATCAGGTAACTCCTTTAGCCATTCGGCTACCGCAATGCCCGGGAATAAAGATTTTTGATATGTAAATTCGCATTCGCATGTAACCTTTGTATTTAATAACATACAATACCAAATAAAGGTTTTTTTTTTTTTTTGTAAAGGACGATTGCTTTGAACGAGCTGCCAACAAATAATGCAAAAAATAAACCAAATAGATTAGTGTCGCAAACAAGATATTTTTGGTCGCTGCAAACAAAATTCTTGGTTCAAACTGTATTGCAGGTTACTAAACGCATATTTTTGTTGAGGAATTGTACCGATATGTTTGCTAAAGCTGGACTCGCAACCATCCGTCGCAACCATCCGTCGCCCGTCCGTCACGTGGTCACGTGATCCTCAACCAATCGTGCAGGGCAACTTATTATTCCCCATCCGTCAATCCGGCGAATATTTCTCAAACTTTAACTTTCGACGGTCCGACTGATGGGCCACCCACCGACTTCTGACAACATTTCGTAGATGCGAATACGCACTTAGAAATAAGATGCAACGCCGCGGATTTGCGTATATTATCAATGGTGGTAAATTCAGGAATTTAAATATGTAAGCATTAATTCGGTATAAATCCTTATCGCATAACATTATTATTCCCCCGCAATTTTTCTTTCCTGAAAATGTATTTCCAACCGAACTATACCTCCAACTAAAGAAATATCACGATGTTATGTTGTCACACAGACTTTGCCGTACAGAAGGAATGACGGATGACTGATTGTTATGAGTTTCTTTCAACTGACGGACAAAAAAAAGACGGATGACTGACTAACGGATGGGTGACTAACCGATGTGACGGATTGTTGTGAGCCTAGCTTAAGAGTTATATGGACCTGCACTTTTTTTTTGTGAAATAGTTGTTTGCGCGATTGCGCATATCCCGGTGAATAAATGTTCTACAAATACGACTTTATGTCAGAAAAGATTATTAAAAAAAACAATTATCTATGTCCTCATTGTTTTACTTTTGCCATATTTAGTATATTCCTGGAGGAAAAAAATCCTTGAATATGGTCAAATAACGCATTTCTAAAGTTTGCATATACAGTTTCCTCCAACGGCAAGAGAAAAGTACAAAGATACGGGCGTAGTTTAATCCGTGGGTTTCATCGCGTGCATTAAAACCCCACTGTTACAGATCTGAATTACACATAACAGCGTCACGACGGAAACACTGCACGTCTCGCGCATAGGAGCGATGAGGCACTAGGCGTGCGTGTTAGGGTCGCCCGTATTGCTCTCTCGCTTCTTGACCTTAGACGCGCAGCTCCAACTGACTCTCTTAACTCTAAATAATTAACATACTGAAGCAACAAAATATCTGTTTGGCAGAAAGAGGATTTTTTTTTTAAATAACTTATTTGACTTAGTGAACAAATTTCATTCACCTGGAGGAACAGAGGCTTGGTTGCGCCAACAAAATGTCGTTTAGCTGAAACAAACGCCAAGCAAACAAATATGTTTGGTGTACTGAAACAATTATTTTTCTCAGTGTGAGAGGATGGGTATAGCCATATCAAAAGAACCGCCACATTATTCCGGCTCTTTGTACATTTATACTTTGTGATTTTTTTTTTGTGCTCCACGGTGACTATTGCAGAGGAAGTCTCCGCCAACTTTATCCACACATTCTTCCAGCATGGCCGTACCACTGCGTGAATCTTGTCGGAATCCTTCCTTTTAAGGGTTTCCCCAAGTACATTATCTTTCTAATGTCTTCATTTTCTCTCCTGCCCCCACCCTCGGGCTCCTCCCCCACCCTTCTCTCCTACACCCAGCGATGTGGAAATCCTACTCTTACTCAGCTTCTCAGTTCTTCCACCCTTTACAGTAAGATACCGATTTCGTGAAATAAAAAGAAGCATAATTTTAATTTATCTAATGGAAAACTAAGATGATTAATGTTAAGGAAATGTACTCTAATTTGTGCAGAATTCTGATGAAAAATGGCTTCGACAAAAGAACCTTCTATGCAGCACGCCGCCATTAAAGAGCGCTTATGAAGTGTTTTGACGTGAATACGTCTTTAAATTTGCAACCATAGCGAGAGGCAATCCATGAAATCCGATGATAAAGAAATCGGGGGATACAGTTTGACATTGCAGCTCCGAATCTATCGTCTACATTCAGAATGCAATTACACCACTGGATTGCCAAAGGATCAAGGAATATGTTACGTTGAGTGAGGACTGCGAAGCATCGTACGTGACCGGGTTGGGAAATTGTCTTTGGGGGGGGGGGGGAAGGCACAATTTTGGGTTCGTTTTGCCACGTCTCATAACTTCCACGTAGTATAACTTTTGACTAGGAGAAGCTACGACACTCGTTTGGTTTTCAATCGGCAGCTCTCATCAAGGTCAATCGATGGCGTGTATAAAAAAAAACTTGTGTGGCGTGGTTATGGTGAAATTGTATGCCTCCAATGTATAAAAAAAATAGGAAAACTTAATACAATTTCGGCCTATGATCTTCAAAAAGCCAAGTCGAAATACAGAAATCGTACGCTGTTGGAGGAGCATCTCAAAATCAAACCAGCGATACCCATGAAACCCCATGTGATCGAGTGACGAGGTACCGGGAACGTGGAAAAAAAAATATATCAAGGCGTCCGAGCGCGTCAACGTAGACGTATTCACGCAAAACAAACGGCCGTGTCCCCAACACAGCCTAGCCCAATTTTTCCCACTTGCTATGGCGATGAAATTATTGTCAGGGGAGTAACGTTTAACAATTATTTCAGCAAAACCATTTTAAGGAGATGGAAAGATACTTCTGCTATGAATTTTCCCGGCGGGCTACCTCTGAATCATGATTTACGTAGGAAGGGCTTAGCGTCTCGTGAACAGCGAGGTTATTATAAGTGTATCAGCAGTTTGTTCAGAGATGCAGAAATGTAATAGCCTATTAGGCTATTGGCCTGCAGTAAGTAATCATTCCAGCATATGCCTGAAGGGAAGACGAAATATATTGGGCGGCTCTTAACATCGATGTCTTGAGAGTCGACGAAGGTGATGTGATGGTGTTTGCCAACACACACAGGACGAGGTCCTTGCCTCAACTGCTTCCTGAACGTAGGTGTTTTAAGTTGTAAGACAGCTGAGAGCCTCCCAATGATGTCAAAAAAAAGGGATTTTGGTTGGTTCCAGTGAAAAGGTTTGCAAATTATTCTTTTCCTTGGTTTTTATATCAAAATATAACCATTTACATCGTTTTCCTCCAGAATTTTAAAATCAATAAACGTTATATAAAAATATGGTTTTCCCACTGATTACATTTAGTATAAAAATAGTATCAAAATAATTATGTTTAAAACTTCCCCCCAAAATTTACATTTTTACAAGATCACATCTCTTTCCAGCTATATTCAGGTTACACATAATTATTTTGTTTTAAACCATACTTAACTAAAATGGCAGCAAGGCCCCCATCCCTTTTTTAAATGTTGACGGACGGAACAGCAGTTCCTGCCCAAGTGAAAACCCCGTGGTGTCTCCCCGAATCTGGGCGAGACTCCTGTATTTATATTTTATTTGAAATCATCTAGAACATTACAAAATGATCTTCACTCCGTCGATATCCAGAAGTCCTGGAAGGGCCCCCGGTGGTGCTTGACTGGCTGGCGTCACGTGGTCAAGGTGAAGTACGAGGGAGGGGAAGGCAGTTATGAATTTCGTGGGCGGCAGCGGGCCCCGCGGAGCCCATACTTGCAGACCAGCAGGCCCGCTCAACGGACGTGAGGCGTGGAGCTCGTCAAACACACCCCCGTCGCCGGCATTGAAACGAGAAGATCACTGGAGATGGGTATGTCCGGCCGTCGTTAACCGCCTCCTATAATCAGCCTCTGGTAACATTAACAAGGTGGGGACTTTCCAGTTAGATTGTAATAGTAGTGGCGTGAGGTAATAAAATTTAACATAATTAATTAGCATCTTGGAATTCCATTTAAGCTCTCCCGATCAAGAATTACGTAAAATGGTCATTGTATAATCTTAATGTTCAATAAACCCCATCTCATACTGTTATGCTCTACCTAATCATGACTAATAACTAAGCTACGCCAATTCAGGTATGAATTGGCATAAAGTTAATTCGTAAAAACTTACACTCTAAATCTAAATCACTGAGAATTTCACTGTTTCGATCAGTTAACAGTATATGACTGATTCATCAGTCGCTTCAGTGAATATAACAGATGAATCAGTGAAAAAAAAAAGTGTTTTCCTTCACTTATTGATTCAGGGACATTTTCCACTGATTCATCAATCATTTTTTCACTGTTGTTTTTTTTTTCGGTGATTTGCTTTTAACTGACGGATCAGTTTAAAAGGCAAAGCGTGACAATTGCCGCTAAACATGTATCAAGAGAAATAACGCACAAACTAATAAAACCAATACGAAACACTTAATAAAATGTGTTTCTTGTTTCAAAACACCATTTCATGAGGTAATATGAGCATTCAGTATTTCATGAGGTAATATGAGCATTCAGTATTTCATTCCGTTTTTACGTCTTTCATTTCGTTGATGTCGTGCAACCACCACGACGCTCTGTCTGAAAGTTTATACTACATATAATGTGGCGAAGAGAGTGCACTCATATGTAATATTAGTTTAAACTACATATAATGTGGCGAAGAGAGTGCATTCATAAGTAATATTAGTTTAAACTACATATAATGTGGCGAAGAGAGTGCACTCATGTGTAATATTAGTTTAAACTACATATAATGTGGCGAAGAGAGTGCATTCATGTGTAATATTAGTTTAAACTACATATAATGTGGCGAAGAGAGTGCACTCATGTGTAATATTAGTTTAAACTACATAAAATGTGGCGAAGAGAGTGCACTCATGTGTAATATTAGTTTAAACTACATATAATGTGGCGAAGAGAGTGCACTCATGTGTAATATTAGTTTAAACTACATATAATGTGGCGAAGAGAGTGCATTCATGTGTAATATTAGTTTAAACTACATATAATGTGGCGAAGAGAGTGCATTCATGTGTAATATTAGTTTAAACTACATATAATGTGGCGAAGAGAGTGCATTCATGTGTAATATTAGTTTAAACTACATATAATGTGGCGAAGAGAGTGCAGTCATGTGTAATATTAGTTTAAACTACATATAATGTGGCGAAAGAGTGCACTCATATGTAATATTCGTTTTAACAATACTAACGGTGCCGATCTAACCGAAACCTAAAAAGTAAGGGCATACAATTTAAAACTACGCGCTCTCGATGAGGAAATATAAAACTTCAATTTTACTCTCTTTTATAGGGTATTCACAGTAAAATGAGTACTTTTGAAACCCCTGCTTAAGATTGACTTGTATGCACGTTGTGCATTCTTCCGCCTTATGAAAGATTAACATTGTTACATGCCTCATCACTTTATTTATGCGTCGGTTAAGTGAAACTGTGAAATTTTCAGGAAAGTAAATATTTTACAAATCTGCTCCTTTTTACACTTCGATGCATTAGAAAACAACCGGAATGGAAATAAGTAATATTGGAGGTCAGAAATGGTTTCCCTAACACTTTTTATCCGACGTTAAAATACGGAACTACTTCCCCAACCATCGTTAAACAACTTTACTGGGCGAATGAAGTGCTCACTTTATCGTGAACAGCCTTTGTCAACTCGACGTGGTAGCTCTGGTGGGCCCTGCCTTCGTGGCTCAGGGACATAGTGGGCGGCTTGTAGTCGGAAGGTCGGGAATTCGTGGGCCCTGCCTTCGTGGCTCAGGGACATAGTGGGCGGCTTGTAGTCGGAGGGTCGGGAATTCGTGGCCAGACCTCCTGCGCGGCAGATTTCCAGTTCGCATGTCTCGTACTTGTGAACTGTGAATCTGTCATAGAGTCGGTCTACTACTCGAGCTCGTCAAACGTCAACACACGAACTCTGTCAAACGTCACACACACATACACACACACACCGTCCAAAAGCACGTGTATTGGTCAAGATGTCAATAAGTCAACTTAAATTCAAAAGATGGTAAGGTAACGGTATAAATATGAATTTGGAAAGGGCGCGCGAGTTCAATCCCGGCCACTTTCGGGGGAATTTTTACTTTCTCTTAAAGTGCAATAAAAGTAGTAAACTATCCATTAAATAAAAACAATATTTTAATGGCCGCTGCAGTTGTCCGTCACTTATTCAATTAGTGAAATAGTTTCATTGAACCATTTAGTGTTATTTTTCCGCTCATTCTCTGTGGAGCCATTTTCACTGATTCGAGTAGTTGGATTTCGCTGCAAATTAATGGTTTCCACTGATTCGTATTTAGTGGGTAACAAACGTGTGCAAGTTGATTATTCAATTAAAGTATTGCAGTTATTTTAGAAGGCAGCTGAAACGATCATTTTGATGCCTGACTCACAAGGTGTCTAATAACTTGTTATAAAATTGTGGTAATCCAATTATTTGATGTCGAATGATCCTGAAAATCCACGTGAACAACCGTGCGATGTAATTTGAAAACAAAATCTAACATTACACTAAATGCATCAATTTCGTTCGTCACGATTTGCTAAAAATAATACAAGCACACTTTTGTGTGTAAATTCGCACTTTCGCAGTCCGCGACATAACTTCGAATTCGCACATTTGTGTCACGTGTCTGGTACAGCAAAAAGCACTTCAGCGTAGTGTCACTTCATGCTGTCCATCACGGCGAACATTTGATGAATGGTACTCAAATACGCGTACACTCGATGACCACCTCGACAGGGTGACGCGTGGCCTACCTGAATCCTGACGCTGTCGTGTAAGCACGATGACAATCGAAATTCCACCGTGGAGTAAACAAAAAAAAAAAAAAAAAAAAACGTGTAAGGAGCAAACCTTGTACGCTGCGCTTCTACGGAAGGCGCTAAAGCTCCTGCCTGCATGGTATTTCCCCTGCGATGCATAGTGTTTGACTCACTCGTTTTGTACGATACTGCTAAACGTGCCTAAAGGCTATTCGCGACAAAGTGAGCACTTTCGAAATGAACCTTAGAAAAAAGTCACTGTACCTGCCTGCATATATTATAACGGATGCACTGAGATGATAGCGATAGATAGAAAGTAGTTCCATATCTTTGCGTCGAATAAAAAGTGTTAGGCAACCATTGTGATAACTTAAATTATTTCTATGGCTTTCTGTGTTTTATTAATGCAGAGAGGTGTAAAAATGGGCAGATTTATAAAATATTTACTTTTCTAAAAATTTTACATTTTCACTTGACCGACGCATGAATAAAGCGATGAGGCTCGTGGCAATGTTAATTTTACCTAAGGTGGAAGAATACACAACGTGTATACAAGTAGATCTTAATCAGGGCTTTGGAAAGTGTTCATGTTACCATGAACCGCGTATACAATGTGCTGATCCACAGAGAGGAAACACAGGCCGTGTCTCAAATGGCCCAGAGAGCGCTCTCTCGTGCTCTCGCTCTCGCGACCACGTCATTACGACGTCAGAGAGAACGCTCTCTCTCTCTCTCTCTCTCTCTCTCTCTCTCTCTCTCTCTCTGGGCATCTCAATTCGTCGGGGAGAGTGCAAAAGTGCGAGAACGCAGAGAGGGCACGAAGATGTGTACTCGCTGGCGCTCTCTCGCACTCTCTGACGACTCTCCATATATGTTTACATTATTTTCGTGTTTGAGTAACGTTATAGCAGATTTCTGAGGCGAAACCTGTAGGGGGATAATTTAAACTGTTTTAAACAATTAAATAACTAACGTAACACGTATTTATAAAAATATACGGATATCTGACAAAGTTTCGTTTTTGTCACTTTGCTACAGCATTGGCGGTAATATGTAAAACGAAAATATTAGCATTTTATGCGCTAATAATTATTCTGGTAGTGTTATAATTATTTGTGAATTATTTTTAACATGTATGTGTTATTTACAATAACTATGATTACGAATTTAGCTTAACATGGTTTCCCGCCTTTCGACATCAGCTGTCTGCATTACGTCGGAGAGAAACGAGAGAGTGGATGTCTCAGTTCCACAGAGCGAGAACGCGAGAGAGCGCGAGGCTGTATTCTCGCCAAATTGTGTGGAAGAGTGCTCTCTAGAATCAGTATTCTTTAAATCGAGACACGGCCATAATTCAGACCAGGGTTGCTGTGTACTCTCAAGATGCCACGCAAATTAGAAACACGTTTTTCAGAGTCGTCCAAAAATGTTTAAAAAACGGCGTTTTCAAAACACTACATCTCAGAATATGTGCGCCAGGTATGTACAAAACTACTCGAGGGCGCTACTTGAACCTTCCTACAGACTTTCTACCGGTGAAATGATGGGGCCACAGTTGTTAAGTCCCACAGATACACGCAATACGTAGATAACACTGCTCGCCAGATCAGAGTCTTGCTCCTAGCGGCGATGGCGCACTTGATGCGCATGTTAGTGTCGCCCTTATCGCTCCCATGTTCCTTGACCTCAAAGTCGACGACGAATCTTTCTCGCGTACCATCGTCTATACGGGTTCTTTGAGCCATTTCGGTGGACAGACTGAGGTCAAAAACATGTACTACCCGCATCATTAATCAGTCTCACCTGTTGCAGCATTGCACAATATGTGTCTCCGCGTTGACATAATAAGTAAGTAGCGACTGATTTTTGTAAAAATTGTTCTGCACAGTCTAGGCTCAATACTATACGTTCACGCCGACAATAGTTTTTTTACAAGTGGGGGGGGGGCGTTGGGATGTTACCGGCTTCATACAGATCTGAGAAGACATTTCCGCATTTGTCTGGGCCAATCGAGATTAAGCTATTCCGGCATTCAGTGTCTCTGTTTCGTGGGTAGGTATCTAAGACGCGTGGCTGATTAAATCATACATCACCAAGTGGATGATCCGTAACGCGGTTTGAAATACAATTTGACCAGAACGTCTTTTCTCAATATTGCAGAGTCCTTATTTGCAAAGGTAGCTAGGGAACATAACATGGTTTTTTTTATCATGCTGGTACGAACGGTCTAGTCCGTGATTCAATTGCATTTCATAGTTGTCATTTTATTTTCGCGCCAGACTATTATTTTCGAAATAAACTGTATGTTCTAACATTGATTTATTGTTGTACACTATTAAAGTGGGCAAATAGTGCAGTACTAGTTGCTCAATTTAGCCCTTTCAAGCCAACATTAATTTACCTATAGTTTCAAATGTGGCAGACAAAGCTAGTTTTCAACCATGCTGCACTACAGTTTAGTCTACTTGGGATTTCGTCACACTTTTCGAATCGAACATTTGAGAAATCACCATATGAAATATTTGTTTGTTTCCTAAATATCTTATGTATCATTCACAAGAATTTATTTTTTCTGAAATGTTAAAGTTGGTAAAATATTTGGTTAAATTAAACAATTACTTTCATTTTAAAAATAAATTATATAATTGACTTTGTAATTAATATGAATAAAGACAGCCAGTGTTGGTAATGGCTTAGGAAAAATAGTTCTCATGCACAATGTTATTAACCTCAGTTAAGATTTATTCTACTCGTGTTGGAGAGCTCAATGCTTTCAGTTTGGAAACTAAAAGATTTCGCCACTAGTGTCGCATGTGTACCGGATATTCTCTACTCTCTACGTTAAAAATAAAAGCAATTGCAATAGCCATAGATCAAATAAAGAAGTAACTACTTAACTATGTAAAATCGTTCACTTTTATAATTTACGTAGCTTAAAATAATTAATTATAAGCGACCTCTTAGGAACACTGCGCACTTAGTAGCAGAAATTTGCCCCATGTCAAACTCAACCGTGATAAAACTCGTTTTCTTTCTAACCTGGGTACAAGTAACCTTGCCTGGGTGCGCACTGTCATGATTACGACGCTGCAAACAAGACCAGGCAAGACTGGGAATGTGACCAACGTTTGTTATTAAAACAATAACTGCGGAATGTGACCAACGTTTGTTATTAAAACAATAACTGCGGAATGTGGCCAACGTTTGTTATTAAAACAATAACTGCGGAATGTGACCAACGATTGTTATTAAAACAATAACTGCGGAATGTGACCAACGTTTGTTATTAAAACTGAAAATTTTGCGAGTTCAATGACCTGCAGGCTAGACTCCTCAGTTCTCTGCATACTGGAGCCTCAGCTGTATGTTCATTGGATGTTGCCTCACACCTGCCAATTATGGGATTCGCAAGGTGTTTGCTTGCAAGTCTGCTATTGGCTCAGAGACGTGCAGGGTGGGTCTAATAAACTGTGATCCAATTGTGAAGGTGACTTCACTATATATGTGTTTGACATCTATCTTGTCCCGAAATGAATTCGCGAAATTTTCCTATCCCTACTCATTGCTCATGTCATACTGGACAAGACCATCGCTGGACGGGGAAACCTGCCAAGCAACCGATGACGACCAAGGCAGATGGCACCTGTATGATACATGGGAACTGACGGAAGGACCTCTTTAGGTCAAGGAAGAGTGAGAGTGATATGTGAACGATATATGTGTGATTGTAAATGAGACCGTTTCGATAGACTGCGGTGTGGTTTAGACATCCCCCTTTGCGTTTGGCGGCGAGGTGGTGGGGAATGTTTCTGGTTACCGGACATTTCCCAAAACTTAGTCCGTGCACACTCGAACGCGCTGGGCCGAGAAAGTTGATAAAGCGGATACCGACATCCTTTGATTGAACGTGAAAGCAGGGAATGCGGGACACGATAGTTAATGTGTGTTTGAGTAGTTTAGTGTATTTTTCGTTTTATATTTCGGACAATCATGACGGTTTGAAAATTGCAAAGTTCCCAGTGGCACCATGAACATCTAAAGAGCTGGTTTAGCTTTTGCTTGCGGGAGTTAACGTAAAGTTAGAAACAAGTGCTCCAGGTATCGGCCACATGGAGAGGAGGTTTGGTGAGGCCAGCGACGATTCCATTGGGAACTTTGTCCTAAAATAACAACGCGAATTTTTCAGGTTTCCCTATGCATATAAACACACACAACATTTAGGTGTGTGCTCAGTTGATTCACATTCAGCTCCATAGGTCAGAGAATGAAGTAATGGGGGTAACTAACAAGACGCAGGAGCCGGCAAACGATTTTTTCAATAACTTCGCGAAAGACTGGACAATATACATTATTCCCTTCCGAGAGATATTCTGACTCAGTCGTGTGTTATCTTAGAGAGAAATGAATAAAAATCGCCTAACGGCTCATTATTTTCCTTTATCTTGCCGCATGACTAGCGACAGGCTAGACTTCAGTATCCTATGTGTACACTTGCAGTCTTCCTTTGACGATTGGCAACTTGTCGTTTGTGAAGAGAGACTGTAACACGAGTGAGTCAATAAGAACTAGGTTTCTCTGATACTGACCGTCCGTGATTCGCGGGCAGACAGATAACAGTGAGTGGAGAGATTTGAACGATGAGGGCGATTGAGGTGAGTATGAAGCAGCGCTGAAATGAAAGGGCGCGGGGAAACGGGAGATCTCCGAGAAAACCCGCCGACCAACGGTACAATTCCCACATGCGAGAATCCGGAGTGACCCGGCCGAGGATTGAGCCTGGATCGCCTTGGTGGGAGGCGAGTAGGCTAACAGCTCAGCCACCGCGACCCCGACAGATGAGACGCGTAACAGTTTAAATGATCGAATCATGAAAGTGGTTCTGAACTAAAATGTGTTGTGACACACCTTGTCCTGAAATATTTTCATGAAAAACAGGTGGCCCGAATCACGAGAATCTCACGTACACTCTAAAATCGAAATAGCTTTTTTTTTAATACCCTAAATGAGGGAATTTAACTGCAGAATTTTTAAAACTCCACCACTTCAGCAGCATAATTTTACTGATCATTATTTTGGTATTCATTAATTAAACAGATGTTTACTGATTCCCGGTGAATTTCACTTGCCTGGCAGTAAAATTTCAGTGCTTTCCATTGATATGGTAGTATATAACAGCTCATCAACTGAATATTCCGTAAAATAACTCTCCTGATTGAAATTCCTGGTTCAGACTTAAAGTGCTATGTTTGCATCCCGAGAATAATTCGTAAGGACAAAAGCTCATAGCGTGAGAAAATATGACGAAACATCTGAAGGGGATAGGCAGACCTATAAATACCGGCGCATTGTGTGACAGTTTTATTTTGTTAATCGACATAAAATCTGCGCTGTACAGGCAGGTGTCTTTATTTTATAAATTATTCTGTTATGTCAGATGTAACTCGAGGCTATTTATATAATACTATAATTAACAAGTTAGATTTTCTTATATTCTGTAACTAACAACGATAGCTGCATCCTATTAGATATCTGACTATGTCCATAATTTTTAATATCAATACACGCAGCACCCGTAACATCAAAATAAAGTAATATTAACAATTACTTTATTAATGGGCCATTCTCTTCACTTCGAGAGATTCTGTTCACGCGTCTTCGAATGAGTTCTCTTTTAAAATAGTTTCTGCTGTAAATGTAGTCCTACCTTACAGCGTTTCTAGTGGGGCTGCAGTAGTTGAGCGATTAGACTTTTTTTTTCCATTAACCCTACTTAGAAGTACAGCCATCCAGTGTGTTCAATTCTATCATGACTACTGCAATTTAACTAACAGTACATTAGTTATAGAGATTCACAATTGTTTTTTTTTTCTGGGAATGCGGCTGTTCGTCTGGCGCCTGTAATTTAAGCTTCAAATTCTTTTTATATTCAAAAGCATCATTCACACTTCCTATGAAGGTGGTTAGCTATTCTGCCCCGACCGAGACAGCTCCCCGACGGGTATCCTTTCGTCCGCCCCCCGTTTCGCCGCCCCCGCCGGAACACACAAGGAACCGGGATTCCCACGAATCCTCCCGCGTGACCAGACGCCGTCGGGCCCGCACACAGCTAACTACCCGGTCCGTCATGGCACCCAACGGTCGAATGGCCCCACCCACGAATCCGAAGGCCCCCAACTCCCTCCCTATCTGTACTATTCTATTTTGTTCTTTTTATTTTTCCCCTCTCCCAACCTTCTACTCCAACCTAAGCATCGTCCAGGACATCGAAGTACCCCTTCTGGACACCCAGGCCTTCGTTTCCCGGCGGACGAGGGAATGGAGCTCCGCTCCTACGGGCGCCCCACCCCCGTTTTTTTTTTTACACAGACACTTACACAGACACCAACCAACATATTATCACAAAACACATCTTTCCTCATTTAGATTTTTTTCCCTCAGTTCCTTCCGTTCTTCTTTCATCCGTTTCAGATCTGTCATTCTTCTTCTCTTTCTTGCTGCTTCTCCTCCTCTTTTTCTCTCTTATGTTGTTCTTCTACTTTCCTTCTCTTTTTTCCTCTCTATTTTCTTTCCTCTTCTTCTTTCTGTTCTTTTTCTTATCTTCCTCCTTGTTCTTCCATTTTATCCATATTTCCTTCCATTCTTCTTGCATTCGTTTCAGATCTTGTGTTCTTCTTTACAACATTTTCGTGTTTGGAGCTTTAGAATTTTCTTCCCCACTGTTATTCTGCAAAACTTCAATATTTACTGAAAATTCTGTTTGTTATCTAAAAGAGAGAGTTATTTATAATTTTTATTTAACTTAAACGATAAAACACTAGCCAAACACAAAACTCACTCAATAATTCCCTTAGTTCCAGCACACTCTCATCCGTTCCCTAGACTACTCAGTTAAATCATCATTCATAGTTTTTACCTAATCATATATTTTACTAATACTTTCATTTATTATTTCTACAATTTCCTTGTCATGTATATTATGTTTTTGTAATGGCCATTTGTCATTATAAGGTTTTAATTTCTGTTATAATTCTTTCCTTTCTTCTTGAAACATGTCACACAAGTACAGAATATCGTATACCGTCTGAGCTCCCTTTTCACATTGACAATTGTCGTCTTATTTTTTATTTATTTTAGCTAAATATTCTTTAATTTGGCAGTGTCCCGTTATTACTTTCAACACACTATTATTTATATTGCTTTTACTTTCGTACATCGTTGTATATTTTTAATATAATTTTTAGTATTTAGGCCGGTTTCTGTTGCATCGTACTCTGTTTGCCAATTTATAATACTTAGTTTATATATTTCTTTCTAAAATCTTCTAAACTAATACGTTCATTATTTCAATTTTTTTCAGTCCAAATATTTTTGCTGTCTACTATCTTATTACATGCATTTCCGTTGTATTCTATTTCGTCTACTTAATTTCTGATTTGATATATCATATTTCTATATTTTATACTATAGTCTATTGGGAATTCTTTAATAACAGTTATCACGGATATATACGACGTTATTGGTGTCAAATTCATAATTTTTATCAATACATATATTTGTGATGCTCTTAGTTTTCTTTTAATGCGTGTATTTTAAATTTTATTTTTGTAACAAGTGCTAGCATATTGTATAATATTACGGTATAATGCCTGATATATTATCTTCTTATTTTTATTATTGTAATTTTTGATATTCCATACCGTTAGCTTTAATTTTAAAAACATATTCTTAATTTTTCCGGTTATATATTTAACATGTTCGACAAAACTTAATCTATTGTCCAAAATAATGCCCAGGTATATTATTTCCTTTTTAACTTGCATTGTTTGTTCGTCATACTTTATCACTGGCGGTCTTTTATCTAATTTTCCTTTTAAAATTATGGCAACGGTTTTCTCTACTGAGAATTTAAGTTTTTTCTCTTTCATCCATATTAAAGTTTTATCCATTAATTTTGTGTCCGTTCTTCTATTTCCTTTCTTGTTTTACCTTCCATCAAAATTATACAATCGTCCGCGAATGCCATAACTTTTGAATCCTCATTATTGTTTTGTACTATGTAATCATTTATTACTAAATTCCATTGACTTGGCCCTATTACTGATCCTTGTGGACAGCGGCGATTTATTTCTCTTTTTAACGTTATCTGATTATTTTGTACTATTATGTTCCGGTATTCAAATAGTTCCATAAAATTTATTTCCATTTTTTCCTATTGGTATTTTATTAATCTGTTCTTTAATGTCTTTCCATGTCACTGTTGAAAATGCATTTCTTATGTCGATTTAAATGCCAATCAAATATTTTTGTACTTGTTTCTATAAAATTTAATACCTTATTTATTGTCTGTTCTGTTGGTTTTTTTTTCTCTACATCTAAATTGGTTATCGCGAAGCTTTTTTTTTTTTTTTTTTTTTTTTTTTCCCCCTCGTATATTTTGCTCAATGTTGATACAAGACAAATTGGTCTGTAGGATGAGACCTCTGTTTTCAATTTAGTCTTACTTTTGTATAAAAATACCATATTTCCTGTTTTCCATATTTCCGGATATCTGCGTAATGTATAGCATTTATTTATAATATGTATTAGTATTGATTTAATTGTTTCCCAGCTTTTATTTATTAATTCGATTGTTATCCGAACGATTCCCGGTGCTTTTTTAACACTGCATTTTTTTATTGCATTTTCAATATCTACTTCTTTAATTTCTTCTGATTCTTTTTTCTCTTCTTCTTGCAAAGTATGTATTTCTATTTCTTCTTCTGTTCCTTCAAGATTAGGAAGTAGTTAGTAAAAGGTTCGTCAGAAAACATGCGTTATGTTAAGCCTCAAAACCCAGTAACGGCTCGTATTTTCGGAACTGGGTCGAGTTCGCTTTCTCCGACGACAGTCGTTTCCGAAGTCCGAAGTTGATGCGTTGTGGCAACCCTAACTCACCCCCCCCCCCCCGACGTGACACAGGTTAAGTGGGTGAAATCCTTGGCTGAGGGAAAACGACTCAATCAAACGTCTGAGCAGATGGAAGGAGGTGCATTAAAACGGCCCCCTGTGTTAATTGGTCCATGGCTCGCTAGGGAGCTATGGGGTTGTTTGGAAGGGTGGGAGGAGACTTCACAGGATTTCTCATCGGGGTGAATCAACAAACAAACCCCGTCTGCCCTCCCCCCCCCCCCCCCCCCCCCCCACTGCGCCAACCCGCACATCCAGTTACACCACTTTCCATTAGATGGCGGGCTGGTGAGCTCTGCTGGGTGGAGAAAAGAGCAGCGGGGAAAAAAAAAAAAAAAAGGGAGCAGCTTGTCAGTTTGACTAATTGCTTGTCCCCGGGAAATTCGGGGAACTAATTCTACAGGAAGTTTAATTTTGACCCTCACCGCAGCGCTGATGTCGCCCGCATCTTCGACCTTCCCCCTTCTCTCTAAAAAAAAAAGCGACTCCGCAGTGATTAACTTCCGTATAACATTTAATAGAAAATGAGAGAGGATTCTTTATTTTTTACACGTATTAACACAAGACCAAGTTAATTACATTTCATACCACATTTCTGGGTTCCTTTATGGACCTCGTGTTTTTAATTTACCAACACTTAACGATTAAAACTAAACTCAGTTGTTACTTTGGACGAATTAAATGGTTGACGTTTATATTGCTGCCGGATCTGAAATAAATGTAGGCCCTAATATGTGTTCATATGTATCATTCAAATTTAGTTGGTTAAATTATTCACACGTTCGCAAACGAGTTATGTGCTAAGCTTCTCACTAAATTGGACCAACTCTCACTGATAACTAGAAAACCTCAGTAATTTTATAAACTGTCGAAAATACGTATCAGCTATCTTCGCGGAGGCATACATTAAACTATATATCTGTATTTAGAGAAAAAATATTAAATATATAACGTAAATTTGCAAGCAGCGTTTTGTTAGTAATGTAAGAAAATGTATTTTTGCTACTGCCAAATTATCCAAGCTTGCGCCCAGAAATATCAATACGATAGGTAGAAAACTTCAGGTGTAATAAATTATGCTTGCACACTATTTACAAGTTATTCCTCTCAAGGTCCGAAAGCAATTTCTAGCTACAATTTAAATAGATGAGATTTAACTATAACTAGAGATTATAGAAAACCGCGAACATTTTCTGGCCCAATATATCTTCTATAACACTCTAACTAGATTATTATTTCATGATTGGATTAGCAAGGTTTTTGACTCCGTTAAGTTGTTTGCATACCAATCACAAACGTTATGCCGTATAGTATCGCAATTCTCATTGGTCCAGTGAAAATGGGGTAGTACCTTCATACATGCGTGACAACCAATAAGAAAGGAACAAACTGCCGGACGTGTGTGCGGTTCGTTGCAAACACGCGATAAAAACCATCATTTCTAGCAATAACTTAAAATTCACTTTTCAAATAGCATTCGGTTCGCGCCTTCCTGGCTCGCAATTCTAAAATTGGAACCGACAATTGCTACAAGCCAGAGAAATTTTGTCGTAAATACAACAATAATGTTGATGTTTTCACTTTCTTTCTTGTCAAGGCTAAATAGCATATTAACAAATAGGCCTGCCTTATTGCTTTGCTTCGTAGCGCAGTAACTCACTTGACTCAATGAAATGTATATAGTCACGCACATCACTGGGTCTTTGCTCGTGGGATACGCCATAAGTAGAGACACGCAAAATTCGCGATATTTTTGGTACCATGCTAGACTTCTCCACCCCATAAGTACAACAACTCGTGATTCCATTGGTTACCAGCAGCTATGTTACGTGTGACCGTTTCACAGGTTATTGGTTACTCAATCGTTGAGCCTTTGCTATTGGCTCGATGTGTCCTTGGGACGTGTCACACTAGTTTACGGCCAATAACAGAAGTTAAACTGGCACGCGTAGTCTTGGAGTTCATTCTGCATCCATAAATTATCGCGAATTTAGCACGTCCTTAGCCGTAAGCAACGCTAAAAAAATACAAATATTTTAGCATTCGCGTAGCTTGATTCCGTGTAGACGAGTCGAACTGCAGAATAGGTGCCGACTGGCTCGAGTACTGTATGCAGAGGCACAGAATACTCGAGTAAAACAGAAGCGAAACAGTCTACTATACCTCGGACTCCGGCCACACATGCCAACAAAATGCCATCACTGACCATGGTGTAATGATAATTTGCCAATCAGCGCCTGGTAATTTAAGTGACCAGACAATAGGTAGAGACGAAGAACTATGGCGGGGAAAGTTGACTGTTTCCTTGTGTCACATGCTTGCTTTTTTTTTTTATGTATAGTTTTGTATACGGCTTTTTAACGTCCCCCGGTTTTATGCTTTAAAGCTTAGCAGGGGACGGCTTCCAGGCTAACTCAAATTAACGCCCATGCCTCGCCCGGGATTCGAACCCAGAGCCTTCCGCACCCCAGATCGCCACGGGCGGTCGGCTGGCAGGATATAAGAACCACTTGCCGTATCTCACTCTTCGTTCAGGCCAACACTTATGTACACCATTTCACATAACCAATCAGAATCAGCATTGAAATATTCAAAAGTAATTACCATGAATTCAATAGAAAATGGGACACCGGGGAATGCAACTCTACACGAAAGCAGTCGACAACGGACGTAGTTAAAATTGTATTAGTACTTTGATCAAGTTATTTCTATGTACTATTTTCTGAAACACGTACTTTAAGGCCCTGGTGGCAATCAGACAAAGCTAAGCGACAGCACAAGAAAAATCCTACTGCCGCTGAAAGTGGCTGAACATATCTGAAACTGACCCCAATGCTAACGTACTTATATATCACCGTTGTTAATAATAAATATATGTATATATATATATATATATATATATATATATATATATATATATATATATATATATATATATATATATTAAGTGTTCAAAATGTTACTGCTTCTCAAAAATCGAAAATTTTAATTTGCAAAAATACATGCCAAAGTTATTTTCTGTGACTAGCTCAGTGAGATCACAAAACTCTCTAGTTTACCGTGAACAAAATAAGCTGGGATGATATGTACTTGAGAATAACAAATGGCGTCGGTGCGAAAACTTCTAGAACAATTGGCCGAAGCTGTCAGTACCATCTGTGGACCGTACTTATAAAATCTTATCTGGATGTTTCGTTCCTCTCGATGCAAAGCTCGTCTTTATTTCGCAAACGAAATCTGGCGTGCTGCTCTCGTGCACATTAACGTAGCGAAGATACTTATACCTCTCATACCACAAGACCTAGCGCAAAGGGACAAAACTCGGCTCTCGCTTATTTCTGGTCGTTATGGATGCTGATGGAAGAGAGAGAGAGAGAGAGAGAGAGAGAGAGAGAGAGAGAGAGAGAGAGAGAGAGCTAGGCTCGATTGAGTGGAGCTATCTAAAATGGGCTCACCCTTCTAGCCAATCACAAGTCAGGATTAGAACCTATGGGCCAATGGGGAGTTAAAATCCTTCAAAATCCCTTACAAACCACTTTCAACGACCTAACTGCTTAAAAAGCCTAGAGTATAAGGTCTCAAAACGGATACGAAAATAAAATAAAATCAGAAACATTCACAAGAGACCGAAAAATAAAAATAAAATTATTTACATAAAAATAAATACAAAAATTAAAACCAGCTAATCTCTTATATAATTGGGACCGGACAGCTAAATTAAAATATCCTGTGTGTGAAATATAAAAAAAGAAACTATTAAAAATTAATAAAATAAAAACAAATATTAAATCACATAAATGACGTATCTGGAAAAATATTTACATAAAAAAATTATACATTAGGTATTCCGTGAGCGTTACAAGTATGAAAATAAGTACATGCTAATCATATGCGTGAACGACATGCATTTTGAGGGTGGTACACTTTAACCACCTTCTTACATAAATATGCAATTTAAGTAACAAACACAGTGTGTAGATTCCATCGTACTCGGAAGTTAACGTCTAAGACTAAAATGAAATATATTTATTGGCTATCATTCCAAATGAGAAGGCTTTCAAAAGTGCTCACTTTTCCGTGAATAGCCTGTAGCTTAGCGACGCTAGGCTGGGTAGTCAAGAGAGGCCGTGTGGGTGGTAAGCCTGGTGATTTAAATACATTCACTAGTCGCACGCTACAGGCGCTATTAGCGGTCGCCGACATCAACCTGCCAGCTACAGCGCGACCGCAGGTGGGAAGTAATGTGGGCGAAGAACAACCCCTGCTGCGCCTGCGAGGACTATCATCGGCAAACCGCAGCACGTAATCACATGTAGTATAGGCTGTTCGCGATAAAGTTGGCACTTTTGAAAACCCTCTCATTTGGACTAATAATCAATCAATATAATTTATTATAGCCTCAGAGGTCGACTTTCGAGTTGGGTGAAATATATACATTGTATTTATTACTTACATGAGACTATTTATTTTTAAAAGTGGTGGAAGGATAAAAAATTACTAATACGAAAAAAGGAACTAGGGCCTCAAAAGTGCTCACTTTACAGTGAACAGCTTATAGTAACATTCATGGGTTAACTCAGCCCTTAGAAAACCCTGTAAACCCTTTTAGTCCTTGTTTCTATTATCATTTAAGTACATTTTGCACCTCGAGTATACTCATGTTTGGCACTGTACACTGCAAAAAATAAATGTAAATCTAAACATAACAACTCGTGGTAATTTATATTTCGTAAGTGTAATTTGTGAATAATTTACATTACGTGTATGAGTTGAGTTAAGAAATTTGGACGGTTTTTAACAACAAGATCTTGAGAGCCGATGAGGGTGAAATGAGGCGAGAATGGAGCGGCGCCGGAATGCAAGGGTAGGGGGAAAGAGAAAATCCCTGAGAAAATCCACCGACCAGCGGCACCGTCCGGCATGATTCCCACTTGCGGAATTCCGGGAGTGACCCGGCCGGAGATTGAACCCGGTTCGCATGGATTGGAGGCGAGCAGTCTGACCACTTCACCACCGTGGCCCCTCCAGTAGTATAAGTTTAATGTACCTAAGAAACCAGAAAGAACAATACAAATCTATGGTGAACATAAATGGATGCGTGGCTTGATAAACATAATGTCCGTGTTTATTTACGCATTTTGAAGTACTATATATGTAAAACACACCGACTTGTGTGAACTAGAATCTTGAACTGTGTGGCTGGAGAAATCCCTATAGATCTGTTAGTGGTAGAGAAAGGAGAAATTTCAAGGAGAAGACGGGGAGGTCTACCCTCCGAAGAACTCCAGACAAGAAAGGAAGCCACAATAACAGCATGGCACAACTCCTAGAAAGGAAGAGTCACATACTAGATCTTCCCTCGTGTTCGGGGGAGGCTGCGGTTGGAAAAGTGTCTCGATGTGGGCCACTATTCAGCGCAGTTTCTGATGGGACATGGGAACTTCCGTGCAAAGCTGTCCTCCCTGGGCCTGAACCACCCCAACTGCGTGGTGTGTAGGGTGCTTGACATCCCTGCCAACGCATTGGAGTTGCTCAAGATAGAGGATATGAGAATTGAATTCGAGGGGAAACATGGACCTCTGCAACTCGGCGACATGCTCAGGGACAGGGCCCTGGCTAAAGAGATACTGGGTTACCTAACTAGAATAAGTAAAAGAATGGAAGGCTTTGATGTCTGGTGGACAGTCTCATTATGGGTGAACACGTTTACCCGAGAGTCATTGTATTGGATGAGTGTGAAGAGGGCCCTCTCGCCTCTCACTCGATGGAGACACAGGAAATGGTTCCTGTGCATGGATTTGACAAGAAGCTGGAAGTCTCCAGCAAGGAAAAGCAGAAAGGGAAGAAAATGGTACTTGAACCCCTCTCCGAAAGGCCTAACAAAGTGAGGGTGCAACAAGAAAATGGGAAGGAGTGGCTCAAGTCCAGGTACGTAACAAGAGTTGTAGACCTGGAGACAGCAAGAGACCCATGACCAGAGTAGGGATGAGGAAAGTGTCAATGATGAATTGCCATGTGCTTGGAGCCCAGTGGTGTTCGTTCGGGAGGGCTTCGCTCATGTTATTTCTAACATGAGCAGGCTCAAACGAGATAACATGCGAAGAACGGTCTGTGCCATGAACCGAGTCAGTAAGAATGGGAAACGGGGGTGCCCATCGAGGAGGTACGAACTGTACAGCCAAAGGAAGCCGAGGATTACAGGGAGGTCTTCCTCCATAAAAGCTAGTGAGAAGAACCCAGGCAACCTCAGTCACAGAGAGATCAGTGATTATTGACTGGCCGGACGAAAAGAACATGCTGGATGCGTCAGTGCAGGCTTGTCCTGCGGGGGCACACCCAAAGTACCCACTGTGGCTGTATGAGGAGGTCATACGAGGAGCACATTTATCGCGACTGGAAGATACCACTACCCTAATGGCAGCTCTTGCCCTGGTCGTTAGGCGAATGGAAGGGGGGGGGGGCAGGATAGTATCCCCAAGGATGGAGGCTGTGGATAGGCTCGTAGTAGCCCAAGAGAGCCTACCCACCCAGCAGGAAGCGCTCCTGATTTTGCGCAGGGAGTGCTACTGGCGCAGAGGAGAAAGATTCGAGGAATCTGAAATCCCTCAAGGACGCCGTCCGCACATACGGGAGGCGTACTTTTGGTTACAGCAAGCCCTTCACGGGATACACTGTGGTCAGGTACTAGTCCTCCAACTCGGTCGGCGTTCTTTCAAAAAGATTGCGCCATTCCACTGAAGTGACAAGAATTTCCCATAGGGGAAACCAGATTGAGTGAGGGGGAACACAGGGGGAGGGGGATCGAAAATAAGTCCATAGGCCCCCCTCTCTGCTGTGCCGAACTCAAAAATGGAAGAACCTGAAAGGTAAATAAAATATCACGATTCATCCCACTCTCACCTCACCCCCTCGCTTGGTCACTCACTCACTGAGTCATACACCGGACATGACAATCCTCCCCCGGACAAGTAGTCCTGGGGAAACAAATGATGACAGTGCAAGCCCCGGAATGAGACTACGGAATGAATCTCAGAAGAGTCGCCAAGGAAAATTTGTAAAATCATGCGTAGATATTGGAGTGTGTGTGTGTGTGTGTGTGAATATGTACAGTCCCGGAAATAATCAGTGTGGTTTCAACTAGGCCCTTTGCACCCGGGGGCGAGGTGGTGGGCATCCCCCAAAACTTAGCCCGTCTGTACCCGGACACACTGGGCCGCGAATGCAGTTAATGGGGATTCCGTCATGCCTAAATTCAAACTTGAAGGGTACATGCAGATCGCGAGTAGTTAGTGTATATGTGAGTAGTTAGTGTAGTTTTTCTTTCTCTCTTTCGAACAGCATGGCGGTTTCAAAATTGCAAATTTCCCGGTGGACCCTGAAGTTCAAAGAGCCTATTTAGCTTTTGTTTTGCGGGGGCTAACGTAACTGGTATAAAGCAGCACTCCAGGTATGACCTTTTAATATGTATCGGCCACCTAGAGGGGAGGTTTGGAGAGGCCAGCGCCGGTTCCACTGGGAACTTTGTGTATTTTTACTGCTACGTGGTTGGTGTATAAAAACTCAAATGGCAGTGCAGTTGTATATACACCTGCCACTGTGTAATTTTTCAGTGACCATGTGCGTGTAAACTTGCATCACATTCAGGAGTATATGTGAGCGTATATTTACACACACAATTTTACGTAAATTTCACTTTGTTATGCGTAATTTGTAAAAACGAGTGGGCTTACTGTATTTGTGATTTTGTACTATTTTGCGTAGGAATTCAAACACAACTACAAGAATTTGTTAAAGAAAATTGATCTTGCGGTAGGGAGTAGAAATATTTCCAACTCTAGTTGTGAGCTCAAAACGAAAACTTTACTCCCGCTGATGATATTGACTGTAGTTGGCTTATAACTAAGTATGCTAATTTTTAGACATATTTTGGAGATATTTTTCTATATCTCTGTTAAACTATTAAGTTACAAAATGGAGTACAATAACGAGAAAATGGCGAAACTATAAAACAAAGTAATAAGAATTAACATGGCGCCATTGTAGAAGAGTTTAGTTATACTAATAGTTAGGGACACCCAAATTTCGCAAAAATATTTCCGCATATGCTAGATTTCAATACTCTACGTGCAAACAAACTGTTTTCTTTTGTTTATTGGCGGAGTGTCTTTGATGGAAGACGTCTCCTTACTTGACTGGCCAACCACAATTAGGTTACTCTAATACTGCACGTCTGTGATTCGCGGGCAGCCTCCTACGACACGTAACTCCTAGATCATCTAATCACGAAAGTGGATGTGAGCTAAAATGGTATTAAATACAACTTGTAGTGAAATCTTTTCGCAAAATTCAGTGTCTCTACTAATAGTAATATTTAGAGAAATCTGTGGTTTTACTTTTGTCCAAATAAGAAATACACATACACTGTGGCAGGTAGGTAGTTAAGTGGGCTTTACGTCTCGTCGACAGCGAGGTCATTAGAGACGGTGCAAGTTGCAAGGGGAAGAGGGATTGGGGAGGGAATGGGGAAGAGGGATTGAAGAAGGATTGGGAAGGAATCTGCAATAACCTTTGTTAAGGACCCATCCCAGCATTCGCCTGGAGTGATTTCGGGAAATCATGGGAAACCTAAATCAGGATGGCCGGACCGGGATTCGAACCTGGATCCTCCCGAATGCGAGTCCAGTGAGTTACATACGCCCTGATGGAATTATAATTTCAATTTTTGTGTAAATTTACTTGCGGAAAAAAATGCACTGTTATAACAGTTTATTTTATGCTACACAGTAATTGATTTGAGAGATAAATTTACTTCCACGCAGAGTGAAAAAAGTTAACATATGCATATGTGGAATTAAAGGCTGTTCATGGTAAAATGAGCAGTTTTGAAAGCCCTGCTTAAGATCTACTTGTATGCAAATTGTGTATTCTTCCGCATTATGAAAAATTAACGCACCTCTTTACTTTATTCGTGCGTCGATCAAGTGAAACTTTGAAATTATTAGAAAAGTATCTATGTCGCAAATCTGTTTTCTTTTTTAACACTTCGATACATTAAAATAGCACAAAGCAAAAGAAATAATCTAAATTGTGTACAAATGATTACCTAATACTTTTAATTTGACGTAAAGCTATGGAACTATTTTCCATCCATCGTTACCAACGTTACTGGGTGCATTTCACTCAGTGCGCCCGTTATAATATGTGCAGGCAGAGGCAGTAACTTTTCAGTGGTGGCACTGCTGCCATGTACGTTTACGTAAAATTACACAATTATTTTTACAGTGGCCGGTGTTTTGAACGACCTCACTGTGAGACCTACCATCGGTTTACGCGTTTTTTTTTTTTTTTTTTTTTACCTCGATCACCCAATCAAGAAAGGGGATATGAACTAACGAGTTAAGAAGTACAACTGGTCGTGAAAATCTTTTCGCGAAGTTCGAGTGTCCCTAAAAATACGTTATCTCGAGACGTCGTGGCCCTGATCGCCATTACGAGTGCTGACGGCTCGTTTCCGTGGGCGTGAGCAGAACCAACCTTCGCTGACCCGTCCGGTCCAGACAACAGTCTCCCCCGAGTGTTTGCCCTACGTCTGTCGCTCTTTGTATACACGCTGGCCGGTCGGGGGGGGGGGGGGGGTTCTTGCAGCGAGACGCAGAGGTCCAGGTCGGCGTTATCCCCCTCCCCCCACCCCCTCCCGGCTCTCACGTCGACCTCCAACCCCTTTAACCCCAACCCCCTGACCGCCAAAGCCCCTTTCGCGATTGTTCGCCGCGGGCTCTCTCCGACGAACAACAGCGGCGGGGCTCGCATTGTCGTGTGCAGAAAGCTCGACGAGGCCACCCCTTCCGCCCACTGGAACACGGCTAGGGGGTGGGAAAGTGCTGGACCGCCCCACAACGACCATTCGCTTGATTACGCCCGTCTCTCCCGTGTTTATTTAATTCCTTCGCGGGGTCCTGGACGTTATATTGACCCGTCCGGCGGCAAGCGATTCAATTTACTCGTACCTCACGCTCCGCGCTTTCGTAACCAAGTGACAGCGGTGTTCAAACACACAGCGAAATAGCCGAGTACAGCGAGCAGTGGACGACACGACGTCTGCAACTTAAGGGGGCCGCCTACCTGACGCGACATGGCACAGGAGCAAGCGGACGCTAAGGGCGACACTGGCACGCGCATCAAGTGCCGCATCGCCACTACGCGCGAAGCACTAAACTAGCGCGCAAGCTTTTCGTCGAACCGTTTTTTCTGTGTGTCTCTAAGTGGTGACTATATTATTTTACTGATGGAAAGTCTGTTGCAAAGTTCAATGCAGGATGGTATCTGAGTTTCACGTAGATCCAGTCAGCACATTTTGACATTCGGCAGTCTGAAAAGCTCAAGCGACATTCCGTCATCGCCTGAAGTTTGTTTTGTTTTCGTAAAATTAGCCCGTTGGGCGCACGTGGAATAATTTCCCTACACACTGCAGCACATTTCTAGCGCCTAGTAGGCAGCCCCTTAAGCTGGTTTCACAATAGTGCGATGCCTTGCGTCGCGATGCGCTGCGCTGAGCCGTAGCGAATCAGGATGAAGCAGATTCCGTCGCAGCGCGTTGGCATCGAGTGCGTTGCGCGAAATTCTTGAGCTGCGATTGTCGGCGTCCGCCTGCGACTCAGAAGAAGAAGTAGAATAAGTGTTTGTTTACAAGAAGAATAAAAACTTTTTTTTTTTTTTTAAGACGATCGTATTTACGCCGACGTTTTTGTATTTGTATTTTTATTATTGCTGCGTGGATGTGCAAAATAGAAAACAAGGTTTCTTATAGATTTGGACAATGTCATAAAATTCGTTTATTAACATCAAAATAATTATCCTCTGTCTTATTATGTCTCGTCCCCGCTAGTTCTCGTCACACGTCGCGTTCATACTACCCTGTTTCCATCTTCTACAATTTAAAACATACAGTTTCAACTTTGTAGGCGTGTTCATGTTACATTCGTGAGGTCCGAAAATGCAATTTCCGCCCTTAAACTAGATAGCAGCACCATCTCATACGGCGTCCGAACTCATTCAGTCACAGTGTCCTCTGTATGGGACGTTGCATACGAACTGTCTTTAATGGCCTGCACTGTACACAGTAGAACACGCCGTCTAATGGGAAATGTTCCCTACGTACGGGAAACATAATTCCCTGTTGAAACTATATTCCCCGTAGCCGCACAAACCGCTGCTGCCAGTAAGAGAAAGCACGGACAGATTTTTATATTGGCTCTGATGTATGTCAAAACGTCGTATCGATGTCAGCACAGTTCCGAATATAAAAAAAAAACTGTTTGTCGCAACGCCTAAGATGGTACACTTATCTGTGACGGAAAGGGTCATTCGTGAAACAGGAATTATAGCTCGTCGCAGCCGGACGTATCGCAACTCATCGCATTATTGTGGAACCAGATTTAGGGGGAGCGTCAGTGTTAACCCGTTCGCTTATGCAGTCATCTGTAAGACGAAGTGTTGCAATCGTATAATATTTTTTATGCGAACTGTACTTGTGTCTTTGTGCAACCAGTGCTACGTGCTCACGGACTTTTACCGTCAGGCATTCATAAACGAGATGTACAGAAACGTTCTTGAATCGAACTGCCCGTCGCGAAGACTCTCAAGGCATTAGGTACGGATTCCTCACGGTGTACAGGACTGACCATAAGTATCCTTGATGTGCAACAAACAAGTACACTATCGTGGAAACTGCGACTGAACGTGTTAAGACAATATCACTTATAAATTGCATAAAGTTATTTTGGGGCAACCAAGTTAAAACTTTGTAGCCTACGCTCGAGTGCAGTTCGAGCAAAGCTAATTTGGAAATTGCATTATCGTTCAGAACAAAACCCGCATGGATGTGCAGTCTTTGTTCTGCTAGTGTTTAACATTACGTCACAAGAACGCGACAGCACAGTAACAATGATATTGCAAGCAATAAAATCGCTTTTTTCATAGCCACACAAAGGGACATGATTAATTGCGAATCATTTTATACGATTAAGGAAATTTGTTTGGGTCAATATCAGTGCGGCTTTCCATTGGTTAATGACCGGCCAATAATGAACGCTGTAAAATACTGGGTAGTGTCGGGTATGGTACGGACCAATAGGACGATGGTGAGTTCTAACGCAGACACCAACAGAACCGATGTTCTTGCAATAGGGGATATAGATGACTCACTTATTTGTCTTAAGTGTCAGTAAATGTGTGCAGACTTCAACGTGTTAATTGGTTGTATAGCGGCAATGAAACTTTTTTTTTTTGTAGAAATATATAATATATATATTAAATATTATAATATTTCTCTTTTCATATGTAGTAATTTAATGCAGTGATACATATTTATTTGCGGAAACAATGACATTTAGTTATTTTGTTGTAAGTTATGAGTAGGGATAGGAAGATTTCGTGAGTTCAATGACCTGTAGGCTAGACTCCACATTACTGTTTATACGCGAGCCTCAATTGTTTTTCCATTGGTTGCTATCCCAGATAGTGGCCTGTGTTACTCCGCACCTGGCAGTATGTGATTCGCTACTTGTTTCCTTGCAACCTTGCTATTGGCTCAGAGTCGTCCAGGGCGTGTCTAATAAACTACGAACAAATTGCAAAGTCAACTCCAGTGTGCACATGTTTGGCCTCTATCTTGTCCTGAAATGAACTCGCGAAATAATCCTATCCCTAGTTATGAGGAAAATGCCACGGAATGGCGCGATATCGTCTTGTGAGACTTCCGTGGGAATATGCCTTCAGTATAGACTTCAGCGGAGAGAAGGAGAAAGAGTTGTGAAAAAAAACTTGTTGGGAGAATAACAAAACAGTCGTTTCCAAGGACCTTTAAACGATTTGTAAACTTTATCGAACAGCACGGACAGCCTGGGGAATCGAAAGAAAATTGGAAGTTGCCTAATTGGGTCTTTAACGGTTGCTTCTTAACGAAGTTTTAATGGCATGCCCCTAGGTGACGGGAATATTGGTTTTCCGTCAAAGCTTAAAAAAGAAAGGTAAATATTATTGCACTGAGGTTGTACCGTGTTGTATGATACATTGAGGTCTGCACGCGTTTACTGGCACTTGCGATAAATTAGAAGTGAGTCACCTATATCCACTACTGCAAGAGCACCGATTCTGTTGGTGTCTGTGTTAGAACTCACCATCGTCCTATTGGTTCATATCACACCGGACACTACCCTGTACTTTACAGTGTTCATATTGCGGTCATCAACCAATGGAGGGCCGAGCTGATACTGACACACTCAAATGTCCTTTGTCGTATAATAGGTTTTTACAATCAATCATACGCCTTTGAATAGCTATAAGAATAATAAATTCTATCGTTAGCAATATCATTGTTACTGCGCTGCCGTATTCTTGTGAGGTCTTGTCAAACACTAGCCGAACAAAGACTGCACATCCATGCGAGTTTGATTGCGAACAACAAAGACATTTTCAAATAAGCATTGCTCGAGCTACACTCGAGCAGAGTCCAGAAAGTGTTAATATAAAGAAAATTCGAAACTCGAGCATGATTCGAAACTTGATCGTCTGCAACCGAGCACTATACCTTAGTAACCTCTGCTAAACCGATTACCAATGAAATTGAAATGTTTTTAAATATATGCATTTCAAATACTAGAGAACGTGCGTAGTAAATATTTCAAGTTCTGCAGCTTTCATTTTTAGTTTCCTATCTGAACTTGTTTTATTGGGATGTTTACACAATAATTATTAAAGGCTGTTTGCTATAAAGTGATAACTTTTGATAAACCTTAGAAAAATGTCACTGTCCCTGAATGCATATGTTTTAACGGGCGCATTGGGTGGTACGTGCCCAGTTAAGTTGGTAACAATGTATGGAAAGTAGTTCTATATCTTTACGTCGAACAAAAAGTGCTAAGCAACCATTTCGCGATAACTTCAGGGTTTTTATATATATATATATATATATATATATATATATATTATATATATATATATATATATATATATATACTGAATCAAAGTGTAAAATAACCAGCTATGTGAAATACTTACTTTCCTAATAATTTCACAGTTTCCCTTGACCCACACATGAATAAAGTTATGAGGCCTATGGCAATGTTAATCTTACATGGGGCGGAAGAATACATAACGTGCATACAAATAGATACTATGCAAGGCTTTTAAAAATGCTCATTTTACCGTGAACAGCAGTAGAAGGGAAATCGGAAGTTCCGGCCAAGGAGATCGAGGATAGGATTAGGGGTCGGGGTAGCCGCTATCTTGTTACGTTACCAGACCGCCATCTTGGATGTCATTGACCTTTTACCCCTGACCAGTTTGACCTTTGATCTTGGCCTTTACCTCGACCCTGAGGACTGTTGACCTCAAAAAACACTAAATAACATATTTAAAAATTCCGAAAATTCCCAAAAAAATTCCAAAAAAATTCCAAAAAAATTCTAATAAAATTCGAAAAAAATTATTATTAAAAATTATTAAAAAATATAATAAAACGATCCACAGAAATTACCCTTTTTTTTCCTTCAGAAATGCTGACAGGGATCAGCGACCCAGGTGCCAGGGATCAGTGACCCAGGATCAGACCCGGGTGACCAGCAGACAGGGATCAGTACCTATGACCTTTGACCTTTGACCTTTAATATTCAAAAATGTTTTTAAAAATCGATAAAAACTTTTATAAAAAATTATTATTAAAAAATTTAATTTAAAGGTCGTTTAGAAAATTTTAAAAAATCGTTTTAAAATTATTTTTATCAAATTTTTTTAAAGGATCTTTTAATTAAAAAGTGTTCAACTTTGGCGGCCATTTCCTCCTTTTTCCTTCGGACTTTCCCATTTTCCCAAAGAGTTTATAAAAAATTTAATTTAAAAACACATTTCCAAAGGTCCCCCCAGCACAACCAATTACTCGCCTCTGTTGGAATCCAGCAGACGACTGACTCCCTCGCACCCACTCCCCTCAACTATACTCATTCCGCCATATTGATTTATTCGTTCGTCATTTGTTTACATGCTACTGGAGGCAGCCATCTTTTTCATATGTTACTGGAGGCTGCCAAATTAGTTTTTCGTTTGCCATTTGTTTATACATTACTGGAGGCCACCACCTTGGTAGGTGACCACCATCTTGGTATACATCACCCATCCATCATCTTGGAAGACAATGCGTAATAGCAATTGACCTTTTACCTGTGACCTTGAAAACAAAAATTCGAGAAAAATGCATAAAAGTCAGCAAGCATAATACATTACAGACTATCGCCGCCATATTAGATGCTGACTACCTCGACCTTGACCCATGACCTTGAAAATAAAAACCTTAGAAAAATACTTTAAAGTCAACAATCATAATACATTACAGAATACAACCACTATATTAGATGCAGACTGCCTTGACATTAACACCATAACCTTGAATGACCTAAAAACAAAAACTCGAGAAAAATCTATGTGAAGAGACAGAAGCTAGTCGAGATGTCCTCCTTCCACTCAGCTGCTGTCAAACTAAACCTCTCGGCTTGCCTCCCTACTTCTGGAAAAAAATTGGTCATTATTGTGGATCGTTTTTTTATATTTTTTAATAATTTTTAATAATAATATACTAATAATTTTTTATTATTTTTATTATTAATTTTTTTTGGAATTTTTAAGAATTCTTTGGAATTTTTTTTAGGAGTTTTCGAAATTTTTGAATGTTTGTTAGTGTTTTTTGAGGTCAAAAGTCATCGGGGTCAAGGTAAAGGTCAAGGTTAAAGGTCACACGGGTCAGGGTTAAAAGGTCAATGACATTAATGATGGCGGCTTCCCCGAATCCTACTCCTATCCCCGATCCCCTTGGCCCCAACTTCCTGTTTCCCTTCTACTAACAGCCTGTAAGCATCAACAAATACAGTGACAAACACTGTCTCTATCCTGCAACAAACATTGAAAACAAACTCGCGAACTGGTATGTTCGAACGAATGCTATCAAACGAACGGACAAATGAATTTGTACAGTTAATTCGACTACATATTTTGTTGACATTCTAATTTCTTTTGGCCCAACACATAGGTTTCGTTAATTCAAGCATGCATTTTGTTAAATTAATTAAATTAATTTTATTCCTTCCCAAGTTCCAAGTTTTGTTTACTCAACAGAATGGTCTCTTTGGGGCAACTAAATATATTTTTGGCCTTGTACAAACGAGTATTTTGTTGGTGGAACTAACCTTGCTCTCAATGTACTCAACATTCTTCTGCTGAGCGATTTCTTCCACAGTAATTTTTTTTGTTTGCGAAATAAATACAACATTATTACAAAATTGTTGCTCCTTGCTCGCAAAGTTAATAAAACCCATTATCTAGAATTGTCTTTATTTTAGATTTCCCGTGCTGCCTTCCAAAATCCTGTACACCTAGATTAACGTATTTAGAGCTGAATAATTGACCATGCCTAGGACCTGCAAAATTCGCGTTATTATTTGGCATCGGCCTATACTTCACTGTAGTGTATATACTCGAGCCGCCGTCGTTTAACCATTGGCTGCAGCCTAGGTGTGAAGTCACGCCCTTTCTGAGTGAACTGCACGTGATTGGGGCACACAGCAGTGAAGTGTTAACTTATTGGCGCAGAGTTACCAAGAGCGTGTCAAATAAAGTATGCTGCAATGGCAAACCTATTTAAAAAAGTGCACATGCTTCAAGTTTAATGTGTTCCGAAACAATAACGCAAATTTTACAGGTCTCTAACTATGTCCTATTAAATGAGTTCCGCCATCGATTCCCCTAGAACACCGGTTGGCAGGGCCTCCTGTTTTTCCCGAATATATTACACGACTACTTGTACTTCGAAACACTAGAGCTCAGATCTACTTCCGTGATTTGATGATTTTTAACTGTTACGCATTGCAGGTGTCTGCCCGCGAATCACGGACACTTAGTGTTGTAGTTACCTAATTCTGATTGGCCCATTCAGGTAAATTACTGTCTCCTGACAGACACGTGGCCAATAACCAAAGGAAAACTGCACGTACGCCGTAGGACATTGGAGTCTAGCCTTCGCGTAAATCTTTTCGCGAAAAACAGGCTGTCCTACAAATTGGTAGATACCTGAAGAATTCGCGGATTCCTTTTGGGACATAGTAGAATTAAAAACACGTGCGTTTATAAAACTTAAGTCATTGGTCTACACGGTGCTTGACACCTCCTGGAGAACACTGGTCCAATCGTCGCCTTCCACTGTGTCAGCAGACAACCAATGTGCAGTTGACATTGGCATATTTGTACACTAAGACTGTAGAGTCTAGCCTGCAGATCATTGCCCTAGCGAATTTCTCAGGTCTCTACTAATTGGGTACGGAAAGCGTAAATTCGGAACATATTAAAATAATTCCTATTCAGATTACCACTATGCGTCAACAATTGCAGTTCACGAAGATGTCATCCCAGCATTCCAGACTCAGTTGGCAAATAACAATAACTCTATTATCTAGCAATAGATCTAATCCAAATTTAAAAATCAAGGACAAAAAAAAAATTTTTTTTCGAATATATTTTGTGTCAAGCCAGTCTCCAAATATCTATGGTTTCCGAGTTTTTATGACTGGATGACACATTCGCAAGTTTTTCGAATGTTAATGACATGCTTAGAGACCAGCGAAATTCGCGTTATTATTTAAGGACAAATTAAACTTCAAGTTATTGAGCGTTTGACCAAACTTCGGCTTTTGGTTAAATATATGTATGGAACTCCTCGGAGAACTCTTGAGACAATAATGTAAGTTCAGCGGTGGAGTGGCCAATCCCTTTTGCGTAGATCAAGCTAATACGTGACGTTCATTACACTGCAGCGGCCAATGAAACTACGAACCTTGCTCACTTGTTTATAAAGCACACCGTAAAAAAAGTCTGGGAAACTTCCTAAACTGTAATGGAAGATTTTAACCTTTGCGGTGTATGGAAAAAAAATACTACATGTCAGGCTGAACACGTGGAAATGTTTAGTATTGGTACTATACAAGGTTGGGAATTTCCTTACGCATTTGACTCCTTCCTGAGCAACTGTAGGAACAATATCATGCATGTATGAGAAAATAATTTACCATTCGCTCTTTGTCACTGTACGTATGCTCAGGTATGGTAAATTGACAAATAATTTCTTGAGAGTGAAGTGAAGTGTATCTTGCAAACGTAAACTAACGCGAATTTAGCAAGTCTCTACATATGTGTTCAGTGTGAGAGCAGCAGAAATCTCACTGAGTCATTCGAAGAGGGAAAATAGTACCTAACATATTCTGCAACCAATAAAGAAAGAAATTATGCAGATTGCATGTGCATAGGACATTCAAACCTAACATGCTGTCCGACATTTTCGTGGTAAACCATCATCTCTAATCATAAATTATCTTATTTTGAACCAAATTAAAGGTAATTCTTGTTTGAAGAGCTTTCCCGGTAATCAGGCATAGCAAATAGTTTCATTACAAGTACCTATTCTTCAAATTTGTGATGAGGACGTTCTGAATGCCTGGCTTGGAGAGAACGCATTTCAAACTAGAGAGATAAGTAGAGACCTGAAAAATTCGCGGATTCAGTTCGAGACAAATTGGAATTGACATTCTTGTACGTTCATGTTACTTTTGCAATTGATCGAAGCATTGTTTGACACCTCCTGGAGACAAATGAGCCAATAACAAACATGCAATAAGCTGTACGCCCAATCATGACATTGTACCGCCACACCAAGCTACCAATGAACAGTTGATATCTGCATGAGGGTATATAAGACTGCCAAGTATAGCTTACAGGTAGTTGAACTCACGAATGTTTCAGTTCTCTGATGATAAGATAATAACTTCTAATTTTGTATTAATTTTGTACCTATAAAGACTGTGAAATTATAACTGAAGTAAGTGGGGCTATTGCCTGTTGCATAGTACCCTTGTAAAGTTGAAATGGCTTCTTACCTGAAATTTTACAATTTGCCATTTAGCAAGAACTCGTGTACCACAAATTATCTGCCCTTTATTTTTTTGTAAATTCCGGAATATTTTTTTATGAATGCTACCAGGGTTTATTTTTAAATTTTACCAGCAAGTAGTAAAATACACGCCGGTTTTTTCAAACCTGAATTGTGTGACTTACGTTGCCGCCCATTACAATCACATTTCACGCTATATTGATCAAACATATATGCGTATGATAATTTAATTTAAATTATACAGCCAGGTATATACGTGAAGGGAATTTGGTGGAGGGGGGGGGGGGTGATGCATAAAAAAGTAAATTGAGGACTGTGTTTACTTCAGCAGATAAGAGAGGACTTTCAGTCTTCTGATATTTCTGTTGGGATACTTCTGGAGAGCCAGATGAAAGAGGCTCTCAAAGGATTTAAGGACTGCAGCCAAGAAGAATGGAGTGGAACCTTACCTCTCAGGGGATTAGACCCACCTCCAAAACAACACATGGCATTTCCTTCTGTGGGGCAGCACTATCGTGTTGGTCTGGGAACAAAGACTGAAGTGGTACGAGATTCAGGGCTTAGGAGAACGACTGGAAATGCTCTTGGACTTCGCCAAACCTTTAAAATTGATTGGATTGACTTTTCGCTTTACGTTACAGTAAAAAAAGTATTCGTTCTACTTTAATTTAAGGAGTATTTTACGTCCCCGTGGGTATATATCCCTTGCTCTCCACGTTGATACACTATATAATATTATTAAATTAATTATGGCGAAAACTTGGAGCTCTAAGAACGACGAAAATATAGGCAAAATCCCAGGAATTTTTGTCAATTTATTGCCAACCTAAAAAATATAACTGCTCAAACAAAATCCATACATAAATATAAAAAAAAAAATACTACGTTTCTCAACCACGACTCTGAGTGGCCATACTGAGCTAATAATTCTAAAAGCAACATAAATGCATTTACAAAGCGAATTCTGATATAGACACAAAAATATTTTAGCTTCTGTCTAGAAAGCCTGCCCATCACATAAGAGGATCCTAATGTCAAACAAAACAAATGTTACATAAAAAAAACACTCAAAACGATGAAAAAGGCTAAACATTTATTTCCAAATAAAGATATCCGTTGTTGGGCAGCCATTAGAAAATTCATTGGCAATATACCCAACTGACTGTCAGCAGTTAATATAGATGCTATCATACTAAAACATTATGGTTTATTTCTAATAGATTTATTTCAAAAGAACATTACAAAGCTACAATTCTTATAATATATTCTGCTAAAAACATAAAATATACAGTAATTTCCTCAAAACAATTAACCACATGTAAAAATATGTTTCTTCGTGGCATCTGCAAAAGTCTCATAAAAAGAAAACAAAAATTAAAAAAATGTCGTACTCATAAGGTCGGTAACCAGTAACTTCTGTAGGTTAATCAAATAAATAGAACTTCTTAATATTTCGTTATTGCTATTGACCGTAAGAATAATTAAATTCGTACTGAAGTATTTCCAAAATTTATAAATATTAATGTGGAGACCACTAGATTATTCTTTCCCGTTACAGCATTATTTTTAAGTAATTCACATATCGCAATATTTCCTTAACCTACGATCGTGATCGGCATTCAATAGCTTGAAAAATTGTGTTCTGTGGAGATTTGAGCTTGTTGCATAGAATTAAAATTCTAACCTGATGACGAGAACTGCCGCTGTTGTCCTCCCAGAGCGCTAATTTGCCGTGCGGTTTAAACATACACAGGAAGTTTCACAACAACTTTATCGCCGCTTTTTCCCGGAAACAGCACGACACCGGGGGTTTGCGGAAAAAAAAAATTGTGATAACTATGCCCTATGGTACGGGGAGAGAGCTTTGAAATTGCAAATGGGAACAGGCGTCGTATATGGCATCGCTGGATAGATCGTCTTAAAATTAAACAACATTTACTAAGATAGTTATTTTCTGTCGTGAGTAGTTTACTAACCATGAAACAGAACGAAAACTATTTTTATTATTACTACAATCAAATGGAAATCAACTAAATATGTTGTTTTTCTGGCGTGCATGCCTAGTTCACGCACAATCGTCTGGTGTACTGTAATTACCGGTGTCGTTTGAGAGAACAACTGTGAAATGAGAACTGGGAACACTCATTCGCACACAGCACTCTTCATAAGTGTTCGAAATGTGGACCAACCTGTACCAGACACGACCCAGCTCTCCTTCTTAAGATCGCGGTTGCTCGGCGGTCCTCGGCACAGCTGAGATATCCGCGAGCTGCTCTGATTCTATCCTTCATGTCTTCCCTAGTTGTTGGACGCTCGCAATAGACGATGTCTCCAATTCTCTCCCCCCGCAAACAGGTAGTTTGGGGACGAGTCTGGAGAATGTGGCGGCCGAGCTACGGGACCCGTTCGTCCAATCCACCGCCTGGGGAATAACATGTCAGCAACTGGCCGAGCTGCGCTTGAGAAGCAAGCAGGACAGCCGTGCTGTTGAAGCCACGGTGTTGATCTCAGAGCGAGAGGGATATCTTCGATCAGCTGACACGAAATATTCTCTAGGAAGTCTGTATACAACGTGGTGGGGGGGGGGGGTGGTAAGTAATGTGTCTGCTGCGTCGGCTGCTACCTGCTACTTTATGGTCCATGACACTAGGACGGACTGGGCTACCCAAAAAACGGGCCCAACAATGACGACCTTATGTGAAACTCACCAAACATAAAAAAAAAAAAAAAAAAAAACTTGGGAAGGATCACGAAAACAGAGAATACTGAATGTATGAATGTCAGCTTCTGGTGTCGTTATATTAATAAATTTAAAAGGGCAATATCCCTGTAAACTAAAATTCAAAACTTGTTCACAAATACAAAATAATCACAGCACCTTTGAAGTTCGTGTTTTTACTGCATTGCTAGGTCACAAAGGAGCATTATTTAGGCCGTGACCAGAATAAGTCGACTATAATGATGACTTTTTGGTGTTTTAATATTTAGTTTTTAGTACGTAACGAAACTTACTAAAAAACTAAATTACCAAATCGAAATCATCTTTGAACAAGTTACTACTGACGGCGCCTTAATTGAAAATTACTAAATATTGAAATACTAACATATCGAAAGATAAATTCGAACACGGCCTTAAATTTGAAGATACTGTTTAAATTTTAAGAACATTATCATAACGGTGTAATAAATTTCTTTGACGGTGTACCGCATCTTCGTACTTACTTATTTGAGAGTATATTTCTACGTATGGTTTTAATTGCCGTATTTCGTCAAAGATTCATTTCTCTTTCATATTTATTATCGAACCTTTTCGAAGGCAGCAATCCGACAGTATCTGCGAGCTAATAATGGCACACAAAAGTAACGACAGGTATGCCATCTGCTGTTACTTCTACGAACTCCGTGCGATAAAGAATAACTTCCATACCTTAAGAAACTATGGATGCCATCTGGTAGAGTTTTTGGCAAACTTCGTATCAGAAATTCACATAAATGTTTCCCACCTGCTGCCCTCTCTGAAGAAAATACAAACTAAAATAGAACTGCATGAATCGATGCATAAAAAAACTATTCTAAATTTATGTTTGATTGAACGTCGTTTACCCTAACCTTCGTTTGCCCTAAAGGCGTTTGCCAGTAAACATTTTTCTCTCACAAGCATTTGCCCCACAGGCATTTTCCCTAAAGGCATTTGCCCTAAGTCGTTTGCTGTAAAGGCACTTACCCTAAGTCGTTTGCTGTAAAGGCGCTTGCCCTAAAAGTTTGTCTCCTCTCACAACTCCTACTAAACAATTTAGACAGGCGTTTGTCCAACACGTCGTTTGACCAAAAATATTTTTTCTCCGACAGACATTTTCCTTAAAGTCGTTTGCCCTGAAGGCAAACGTTTGCCCTAGCTTTTAGGGCAAACGACTTCAGGGGAAACGATGTGCACCCGCGGTAGCCAGTCAGACTCGAGGTCCGTTCCCAAGAGCTTAGCGCCAGCCGATCAGAGAATGGATTACGCTCGCAGCTAAGGAGAACGACCACATAGTTTCGTGTCTGTGTAGCTCTGTCGAGCAACGCTTACGCAGAAGACAGAGTGGGGAGACTCTATGAGTTCGTTCCTATGTCTGTTTCACTCCCAGAGAGACCTCGCGACTGCCCCCTCCCAACCCACCCCTCCCCCCCCCCCCCCACCCCGGCAAAACGTGTCCAGTTTGACCGCGGGCTGGGGTTCTTCGTGGAGTTCTAACACGACTGGGGTGGGATCGACGTGTCGTCCACCAAAGATTGTGGAGGGTGGAAAACGAGACCCGGGGGGGGGAGGGGTTACCGGTCGTGTGCCGGCACTTAATCAGCTCGTTATCTCGGCACGTGTGCATCGGGCATCGGACGAGGGGGTCGGCTACCGACGACAAACCCCCCCCCCCCCCCCTTTTCAACCAGCTATAGGGGGCGCAAACCAAACGCGAGGGGTTGTCGTGGCTGCAGCAGCGGGAGGAGGCGGGGAGAAAAAAGCTGGTCTTCGTTACTGATACCCTCGACCCTTCCAGATGCCTGCTGAGATACCCTACCCCCCCCCCCACCTTGTCTATGCTATGTTGTCATCTCACCACAAAACCGGGGTGGTACGCTTTGACTGTGTTAAGCCTGGTTCACGTTTGCGCGTGAGTGAAAGAGATTTGGATCTCTCATTTCTACAGCTTTTGCAAGAATTAATTTTTTGAACCCAAACGAAAGCCGTTATTGTAAAATCCTCTTACAATTTTGTTACAAGTTGTTTATATTATGTAGTCAAAATTTTCGTTAATTAGTTAATTAAATAAAAGTATACAGTTTCTTGTGTTGAAAATATTAGACTGCATAGTAAAAACTATTTGTAACGAAACTGTACGATGATTTTACAGTATCGGCTGCCGTTCGGTTTCAAAAAATTGATTCTCGCGAAAGCTGTAGAAATGGGAGATCGTGGCCTTAACATCGAGGTATTGAGAGCCGATGAGGGTGAGGCGAGGTGAGCATGGAGCGGCGCCGGAATGCAAGCCCGCCGACCAGGGGTATTCGACCGACACGATTCACACATGTGAAAGTCCAGGCGTCAACTCCGCCGGGAATCGAGCCCAGTTTGTCGTCGTGCGAAGCGAGTACTCCAACCACTGCACCACCGCGGCCTCCGCGTTTACGCTGATAATAATAATAATAATAATAATAATAATAATAATATACCTTCTCTTACACTGAACCATTGTACAATTTACACTTGCTTATTACAGTTTAGAAAAAAAAATAGTTCTTACAAATTAACACACACTGCAGAAAATCAAAAGTCGTTACTAGACATTAACGGGACAGGTAATTATACTAAATAGAGACATGCATATTTAAGTACTGAAAAGGCATAAATTAAAGTGGTGATTATTAAGTTTAAACTTGTCCATAAAACACAGATGATTAACTGGCATGTGTTAGGCCAAATTTTGCACCATATACACGCAAGAATATAGTACATTTGCACAAACGCATAAATGCACAACAAGCCCACATACATACACACGTAACAATAGATCTCTGCAAATAAAAGTATACAATAGAACACTAGTTCGCTACAACAACAAAATTGCAGGAACTGAGGTCCTTAAAATTCAAAAGCCTATGACAAACTCTGACAGGGTGGATAAATACTTATGGTTGTTAACTTGCAAGCCGGCGTTTCTGTGTCACAATTTTGGTGTTTGATTGCAGTCTGGTTACGACCATGCTATTGCGTTCGTTATTTTTAATATCGAGATTAAAAAATAAACTATGGACATCAGATTAGAAGCGATAATTTTCTCCTCTACTTTATTAATTCCATTATGTTACAAATTTCTAATAAATAATTTTCATATGGTGTAATTTTATTTTATATTTCCAAAATTGCTTTAAATTACAGTGCACTTATCGGTTCATTTTCAAATTACAATTATTTAATACAAGCGCTGAATAAAAGTAACGCTTGTGTAATTGTATTTCATTATAAATACATACATTCAACTATTCTATATTTATTGCTAGAGACCTGAAAAATTCGCGGATTAATTTTGGGACAAGCTAGAATTCAAAACACATGTGTTTTTATAACGTTAGCCATTGGTCCACACGGCGGTTGACACCTCCTGGAGAACGGCGACCCAATCGTCGCCTTCCGCTGTGACAGCAGACAACCAACGCACAGTTCACATCGGCATGTTTGAACATACGACTGTAGAATCTAGCCTGCAGGCCATCGAGCTCACGAATTTTCCAGGTCTCTATCCATTGCATCAATACACTTTTGCTATCCAAGAAATTATTGGTAAAAACTATATTCACCAGATGACTGCTGGAAAATATGGATGAAATCTTCTCTTTCCACGAGCATGAATATAGGCGTGAGGAAAAAATGTCCGGCATGATTCGCGCAGAAGGCAAGGTTCTAGTTCCCCGCTCTGCCTGCTTGGTTCACACGTGGACCAGGCTTCACTCGTAGTCCGTACGTCTCCGTCCTGACGATGGAAAACAGGGAGATGGCTAGCACAAGCGGCGGGTTAGGTCCTTGGCTTCTCTCTGACCAACCAAGCTGAAATGACATTCGTTTTAAACTGACGTCTTCCCGCCGTCCATGTTGAAGAGTGGGAACTATTTCGTGAACACGAGATTGGCACTTGAGTTCCCTTTCTTCTAAGACCTCCGTTGCTTTGTCACTGCAACCTTCTGTAACTGGTCGAATTCGACGCCTCAGTTGTGTGTTCTTCACGGAAAACTGAGCACTTTTGAAAGCCCTGATTAAGATCTACGTTGTGTATTCTTCCGCCTTGTGTAAAATTAACATTGACGTGGACCTCGTCGCTTTATTCATACGTCGGTCAAGTGAAACTGTAAAATTATTAGAAAAATTAATATTTAACAAAATTTCAGATAATTACACTTCGGTGCGTTCAAATATAAGAGAAAGCGGAAGAAATAATTTAAGTTATAACAAATGTTTACTTAACACTTTTTAGTCGACGGTGATACATGGAACTACCTTCACTCTGTCCTTACCAACTTTACTGGGCGCATGCGACTCAGTGCACCCGTTAAAATATATGCAGGCAGATCAGTGACACTTTTCTAAGGTCGATTTCAAAAGTGCTCACTTTATCGTGAACAACTTTTACCTCCACGGACGTCCAATTTTTATTACGTACAAAGCGTTTTGCAGTTACTGTCCCGTATTGCACGGTATTTGCCGTATCCTGCTGGGGTTGCAATCATTCTCACTAGCGACCCGGAAATTCCGGTAATTCTTTTAAGGACAAGTTAGACTTCACACACATATACATTTGACAGTCTTTCCCGTTGATTCGTCAGTTTGTAGGTGACGCCCTGGACGAATTTAAGCCAATAACTAACCCGCAACAAATAAAGCACCGAATCCAGTTGCACCTGGTCTGAGGTATCAGCCAATGAACAACTGACTGAGGCTCGAGTACACAAATGATTGTGGAGTCTAGCTTTCTGCAGAATGAATCTGCGAAATTTCTGTATCCCTAATTGTCACAAAAGAATATAGGCCGGGTCGTCATATATCTTGTATCTCAGGTTTCTTCGAAAAATTAACACTTTGTAGACTATGCTCGAGTGTAGCTCCGGCAAAGCTAATTTTAAAATGTCTTTATTGTTCAGAACAAAACTCGCATGGATGTGTAATCTTTATTCGGCTAATGTTAAACATGGCCTCACAAGAACACGACAGCTCAGTAACAATGAAATTGCTAAAGATGGAATTTATTTTTATAGCCACTCAAAGGGGCGTGATTAATTGTAAATCCTTTTATACGATAAAGGGCAATTGATTAGGTCAGTATCAGCTTGGCTCTCCATTGGTTGATGACCGGCCAATAATGAACGCTGTTAAGTACAGGGTAGGGTCCAGTGTGGTATGGCTGCACCAATATGGCGATGGTGAGTTCTAACACAGACACCAACAGAACCGGTGTTCTTGCAGTAGTGGATATAGGTGACACTTATATTTTGTCGTAAGTGCCAGTAAATGTATGCAGACCTCAATGTGTTAACACTTTGAGGACAGAACAAATTTACGAGCACCGAAGACAAGGTGAAGTGAGCCTATATTGTACACTACAGCAATTTTATTTGTGTTGGTCCCTGTATTTCCACTTATCATCGTCCTATTGGTCCTGGCTGCATCTGATACGCTTACTAAACTCTTCAATACTTATTATTGCCGGCCAATGGAATAGCGCGTTGACTGTGTACTAATTAATGTGCCGAGAGAGATGTAATCGGTTTAACAATCCATCACTTTTATTTAATAAATTATTAAATAGCACAATCATATTCCACAAATTGAAATGTTGGCTTGTTGTAATTTTTTACTTGGATTCCTATAATCTCAAGCGAAAGACTAGAACTGAAAAAGTAAGAGTTTTCTTTTAAAGGGCAAATAAATTCCCATATAAACGTAACCCCGTATATATGTGCATACTCCTGAAAGGGTTAAGCCTATTAAATCAAATATTCGATTCACAATGAGTTATTTATGACAACTGTTTCAAGTATTATTTTGTTGTTGTTTATGTTCAAAGGAAATATTGGCTGAAGTAACCTATTAGCAGTTTCTTCACACTTTTTGAATTAAGCCTTTGAAAAACTTTCCTGTGTACGACATGTTTTGTTGATTTCTTAATAGATCACATATTACAATGTTTTTACACTAGTATTAACATATAAGACTTTTTTTTTTTTTTTAGTTTACATTAAATTTCAATTTCAATAAATAATAATATTTCATTTATACTCAAAACATAGAGAAAAGAGATGTGTTGATACTGCCTGGTAGAAAATGGTTGAAATGCAAAATGGTATTACAATGAGAGCCCGCGAATCAGAAGCGTTTGTAATTTTCTATAATTTGCTAACCCCTTCACGTGTTATCCCATGTTTACTCATTCACGTTTGACTTGTTGCAGAATAATGTGAATATATGTCCAGTGCTGTACAGTTACAGAAGGTAGCCCCAATGCGGGCATTGCCTTTACCTGGTCAAAGTTATTGGCTGGTGCTGACACGTCCACTGTTTAATGATTGGTTGTTTGTTGTGCCATGGATCAACTAAAACCGCTTCCATTGGTTCCAAAGTGTGAAGGATTTGTAAGTTCTTCTTAACACAAAAAATGTCTTCTTTCAACACACCTCCGCCTCCACGAGGCGGAGGAATGCCCGGCAAGTAAATCATTAGATGGGCTTCAGAAATTTTGAGAGTACCCATGAATGGAATACTACAATAACTGATTTGCATGTCAGTTGCAGGTAGTATTTAAAACTGTTGTTATTTTTTTTTAATAACAATTTTTGTTGGCCATTTCATTAGAGTCAGATGTCGTGTGTCGACTCGTCGGAAGAGTCCCTTATGGCAAATGCGAAGAAGTTGGTAACTCTCCCCCCCCCCCCCCAGCGCTGTGTATAAGGGACGCCTGGTCGAGGGCGGAAGGGCACGACGCTGTGTAGTCGAGCTGAGTGCGAAGTTCACGAGTTCGCCAGGGGTATCTCGCGAGTAACTTAGAAGCCAGTTAACAGGTACTCTGGTCCTGGTAAAGCTCCTCTCGACGTGACAACACAACCAACCCCCAAAACTTGGGCCTCCACTTAATTTTTTGTCGTTTCCAAGTTTTTCCTTGCGAGGAGTTAGTAGTGAGTAGTGGTAGGGCAAGGGTTCTGCACAACTTCTGGTTTATCGCACCTGGAATAATTACAAGTCTTATCTGGATTAATTACAGGTGCGATAAGTCCGGAAGTGGTCCAGAACCCGTGCGCTCCCACTGCTGTACTGTGACTAAAGATTAATGAATATATTTGGGGACAAGGTACATGCAAATCTCACTTTGTAATGTCAAAATAGTGCAACTAATTTTTTTGTGAAAACATTCCGAGACTAGTTGTTCTCCAAACCACCTTGGTTCCGAACCGATAACGCGGTTGGATGATTTCAATTCGCGCGTGTCTTATGTGACCACCTGCCAATCACGAACGTTCTGTGCCAAGGTAACGTAATTTCGATTGGCCCGCAGTCGAGTAGAAAATGTCTTCTCAAACGGACAAGCGGCCATCAGCAAAAGTAAATTTTCAAGCTAGCACGTAAGAAGTTGAGGTCTAATTTTGAGCATTAATATTTTCGCTGAAATCAAGTGGCCATACTTATTTGTATAGTTTATGTAAACCGAAAATATGGTAGGTGCCTGCATAATTCACGTTATTATGTGGCTGCGGACTGAACTCCAAGGTGGTGTATGCTCATTGACGTCTGCAATTGGGAGACATCTTGTGTGACTCTCCCGAATGAAGCTTTAAACCAATAGTAAAAGCTCAAACGCTGAGCAACCAATAGCCAAACAAGAAGTCACACGTTCGCCAATCAGCGGCTGATAACTTGCTCGCCAACAGGCAGCCCAGCCAGTAGGGAACCTTCCGCAACACGCGGTAGCCAATCAGACATAAGGCTCGTATACAGAGCTTCGAGCGTCTAATCAGATAATGGGTATTCCCACATCAAAGGGACCGTCACGCGATTTAATCTATGTGTACTAGAGACCAGAAAAATTCACGGGTTCAATGACCTGCAGGATTTTCGCACGTGGGAATCGTGTCGGACAACGCCGCTGGTCAGCGGGTTTCCTCGGGGATCTCCCGTTTCCCTCGCCCTTTCATTCCGGCGCTACTCCATACTCACCTGATTCGCCCTCATCGGCTCTCAAGATCTCGCTGTTAGTAGCCGCTCAAATCTGTTCACTCACTCGCGCATTAAACCATTCTGCCCAATGTAAACTCATTTTATAATAGAAACAGTTCAAATTGCTCCAAAACCGTGAAATTAACTGCAGCTCCGTTGAAACTACTTTACTTGTAGCAGTAAATTTCTACTGATTAATTAACTTGTCAGTATCCGCCGATTGTACAGGGACTTCTACCGATTTATAGATAGAGACCTGAAAAATTCTCGAGTTCAATGACCTGCGGGCCCTGCAGTCTTATGTACAAATTATGCCGATATCATCTGCGCATTGGTTGTCTGCTGTCACAGCGGAAGGCGACAACTGGACACCGTTCTCCAGGAGGTGTCAAACACGTGTGGACCAATCGCTAAATTTATATAAATGCACGTGTTTTGAATTCTAACGTGTCCCCAAAACGAATCAGCGAATTTTTCAGGTCTCTATTTATAGAGAATGGAGCAGCGCCGGAATGCAAGCGCGGGGGAAAAGAGCCAGAAAGTTGTTTAAAAATCTGTAGCTACGACAATCATTACAGGCGAATGTACAAAAAGATTTTTTTTTTGGTAACGAAGAAATTTTAAATATTTCATCTTCTTAGTGCCATAAGGTTTCGTTTTCGAGTAATGTGTATATCATTGGCGTTAACAACGTTTATGTGTGTAGATTTAAATACGTTTAGCAGGCATATCCCTCTTTCGGAACAAAATTCCTCCAATACCTACCCAAACCATCGTAGGCGTTAAAAGCCCAACGGAATCAAATTACGTGCTTTGATCTGCTCCAAATTGATTTTATATATCTGTTCCACAAAAAAAAATGCTATAATGGTTATCAAATTTAGGAGGACTGTGTGTCAGTAATCGTTTCGGCTGCGCTTCATTGACAAAGAAATCCTATAGGGTAAATTTTTTAAAGTGAAAACGAGAAGACATTAAATTTTTTCCCCCAAACGTTACGAAAGTACATCATTACATACCGTTTGCAGTGTTCAAACGAACAACCGCTTTTATTAGGCGTTAGCGGTGGCGCAGTGGCTAGCGCACCCGCCTCCCGCCAAGGCGATTCGGGCTCGATCCCCGGCGGGTTCGCTCCCGGATCCCCGCATGTGGGAATCGTAATGGACGATGCGCCGCTTGCCGGCGAGCCCTCTCGGGGCGCCCCCGCCCCTGCATTCCAGCTCCGCTCCATCCTAGGACCCCACTTCGTCTCATGTTCAGGGATGACAGGCACCTACGGGTCCCAGCTGGAAAGCCCGTCACTCGGCGGGCGCTGTCTCGCCCTGGGTTCACTCCCAAAATGCATTTATTATACCGGCTTATTTCATAGAGACTATCAAAACTGTACAGTGTTTATTCAAAAGAGGAATAATATTATTATCTTTTAATTCTTAATACAAATTAATATTTAGTTTGGCTCCTGAGTATGATCAACACCAGAACCATTACAGTACCTATTTTACCATTCTACGAACTAATTTCTTCACTCTCAAATTTGTACACTATTTCTTTAAAATTTATTTCTGAACATAACATGCATCTCTATTAAGTTATTACTAGAGCCAGCGATTTTTCGCGAAAAAAAAAAAAAATCTGTGCACGTGATGAATTTCATTACTCTAAGCACAGACAGAAATTTTTATTTTTCCATTGGTCGCCCTCTGCATGAGAAGACGTTTCTGTTTTTAACCGGACCAATTAGAACACAACAACTATAGCAGGGAGCCAATGTGGTTCGCGCACTAAGAGTAACATGTAAGTGTAGCCAATCGAGACGGGTAAACAACCGTACAGGGTTCTGGAATATAACTTGTCTCGAAATATTTCTGGCAAATTTCACTGCCCCTACTTATTATACGTGATTGGATTTACGGATTTTGAAGAGCAGCCGAAAGTTACAAAGATATTTTTCTCTTGTACGTTTACAAAAAAAAAAAAAATTGGAAAACTGTTGTTAAGGACATTTTTATAATACTAGAAATTTATAAGAACAAATCTCACTACAGTCTGTGATGCGAGAATGTAAAATAAATGTGAATCATTATCAAACAAGTACTGATACACTTAATGTTAATTTAAGACATTAACATATACATAATAATTAATTAAGTATGTTTTACATCCCTGTGTTGTAAACACACAATATTTCACTCGTAGTGTCATGATAATTAAAAAAAGCTTTAATGTGTAGATGAGTATTTTTTTATTTTTATTTTGATAAACATCTAATACAGAATTAGAGACCTGCAAAATTCGCGTTATTATTTCAGGACATTTAAAGCTTTAAACACTATTTCTTTGAAACACGTTTGTCATTAGCCCATTATTTTTTTTTAATTGACGCGCCCCGGGTAACTTTGCGCCAATAAATGAATACTTCAAAATCATGTGCCCTACTCACATGCAATTCACTCAGAATGGGAGTGACTTAACACCTAAGCAGCAGCCAATGTACAAAATACGCCGGATTGAGTATATACACTACTGTGAAATTTAGCTTGACGCCAAAAAAATAACGCGAATTTTGCAGGTCCCTTGTTATGACTATAACTATAACTCTTGGAGAAACAGCCGCTTATACCTGTAACAACAGCTGCACACGTCAGCAAAATGGCGTAACTAACCAGCAACCCCTGGGCACGCCGACCGCCTATCAGCGACATGTAACTTTCTTGGCCAGCGGGCAGACCAGCCAATAGGGGAACTTTCCCATCTTGCGATAGCCCATAGAACACAGCGTTCGTTCCACGGCCTCATACAGCATATCAGCGAATGAGTACGGCTACATCAAAATAATTGCCAAGCCATTTCTTCTTGTGTTTAGCAGGGCTGTGGTGGTGTAGTGGTTAGACTACTCGCCTCTCACCTAGGCGAAAGGGGATCGATTCCAGGCGGGGGGTCGCTCCCGGATTTTCACATGGGGGAATCGTGCTAGACGATGCCACTGATTGGCGGAAGTCCCTCTTTTCGCTTTGCTCTTTATTCCGGCGCTGCTCCACCCTCATCTCACTTCGCCCTCATCGGTTCTCGAGACCTCGATGTTAACCCTTTGAGGAGTATGCACGTATATATTCAGGGCTACGTTTATATGGGAATGTCTTTACCCTTGAAAACCAAACACACACTTTCACAGTTTTACTATTTCACTGGATATTATCGGAATCTAAGTAAAAAATTACCACTAGCCAACATTTCAATTTTTAAGAATAAACTTAATTTTTAACACTTTGAGGTCTGCACCAATTTACTGGCACTTAAGACAAATTAGAAGGGAGTCACCTGTATCCACTACTGCAAGAACACCGGGTCTGTTGGTGTCTGTGTTAGAACTCACCATCGTCCTATTGGCCCATACCACAACGGACACTACCCTGTACTTTACAGCGTTCATTATTGGTCGGTCATCAACCAATGGAGAGCCGAGCTGATACTAACCCAATAAAATGTCCTTTGTCATTTAAAAGAATTTACAATCAATCATGTCCCTTTGATTGGCTATAAAGATATATTATATCGTTAGCATTATCATTATTACTGCATTATCGTGTTCTTGTGAGGTCATATTAAGCACTCGCCAAACAAAGACTACATAATAAAGAATTTTTAAAATGAGCTTTGCTCGAGCTATACTCGAGCATAGTCCACAAAGTGTTAATACATGGGGAGATTTTTCTAATGTATTGTTCGTAAGAGTTGAAAATACCGCGAGTAGATTGTATAGCGCCGCTGCGTGCATGTGTTCCTGGGGTCTGGGAAGAACGGGGATTCGCCGAGGAGTGTAAAAGGGAGTCGTATTCCCCCTCGGGGGGGGGGGGGGGGATTAGGCGAGAAAAGCTGGAGTGGGATTGGAGGCAAATCCTGGGGCCCGCAAGAGATGCTGATTGGTGGCCCGGGTATAGGGACCACCGCGTTGGGAAATTTTTGTTCCTGCTGGACGTCCAGCGGTTCACGGTCGAAACCTCGAGTTTAGCTGTCGCAGCACTTCGCTTACAAACCTGGGCGAGCCATGTATAGACTGTTCGCCGTGAAGTGATCACTCTTTGAAGCCCTCTCATTTGTAATACTAGCCAAAAGGTAGGGATATGAAAATTTTGCGAATTCATTTCAGGACAAGATAAACGTCAAGCACGTGTACACTGAAGTCACCTTTTCAATTGGATCACAGTTCATGACACACTCCCTGGACGACTCTTAGCCAATAGCGGACTTGCAAGGAAAAGAAGTAGCGAGTGGCATCCTGCCGGGAGTGTAGTAACACTGGCTACTATGTCGGTAAGCAGCTAATAAACAAACACGTGATTCTCAAGGGTACATAGGACTGTGGAGTCTAGCTTACAGGTCATTGAACTCGCGAAATCTCCCTATCCCTACCAATAAGTATATTTTACTGTAGACGTAGTCGTTTGCTTTCTAGTCTGGTGAAATATGCATATAGGCTGTTCAAGATAAAATTAGCACTTTTGAAAGCCCTGCTTAAGATCTACTTGTATACACGTTGCGTATTCTTCCGCCTTATGTGAAATTAGCATTGACATGAACCTCGTTGCTTTAGTCATGTGTCGGTCAAATGAAACGTGAAATTATTAAGAAAGTAAATACTTTACAAACCTGCTAATTTTTTTACTTTGGTGCAATTAAAAACAGAAATCGAAAGAAATAATTTTAATTTATCATAAATGGTGACCTAACACTTTTTATTCAACATTATGATATGGAACTAGTTTCCATACATCGTTATGAACTTTACTGGTCGAATGTCACTCAGTGCGTCCATTAAAATATATGCACGCAGGGCCAGTGACTTTTTTCTAAGGTTCTTTTCTACAGTGCTCACTTTATCGTGAATTGCCTTTACTGTTTTTTATTACTTGCATGGCAATATTTATTTTAAAAAGTGGCGGAATGACAGTGGCGTTTATTCCATAGACGCAATGTAAACAATGCTTACCCCATACATTTTGGAAATGTTTATAGTTTTTAGTCTTTATAGTTTTTGCATTAGCTTTAAACACGTATAATTCTGATATATATATATATATATGTGGGTGTGTGTGTGTATGTGTGCGCGCTCGTGCGTGCGTGTAGAGTTTTGTGCAAGAATGGCCTAAGTGTAATTTTTTTTTGGGTTGGTAGTGATATTGCTTGTTGACGGTGTTGGTAGATAGACGACTTTGAAAGATAGTATTATTCCATATGAATAACAGTGTTGCGCGAGAGCATTCCAGGGTGTTTAAACGAGTTCTACATATGAATATATTAAATGCATCAAATGGCAAATTTCAAACGATCACAGCTATGTGAACAACAAGTGCAATTACATGACTCTCCAGGCATCTTAAACGTAAAGAGATGAATTAGTTTACCCCGACCTGTTTGGTAGCGATATAGTTTACACCAGAGAAGTATAACGAACGAACACAATTACACGAATGTGCAGTATGGAATTAACGAAGCAAAAATAAAAACAATAAATTAAATGGCTAACGAACACAGTAACAAAATATTTGTAACACTGCTTGAAGCCTCTCGCACATACCTTACACGCCCGTCTGCCTGCGAGTCTGGTGAGGAACTTTAGAAACGTAATCCACATGTAAAAATAAATTAATTGATTAACGCGCATTAAAAATGAAATCGTTTAATTTACGTCCATTCGCTCAGTGAAGCACTGTGTAATTATATACTGAGGTGAAAAACGATTGTTTCCAAATAAATTAAACGGATACAAGTACATGAAAATGACTAAACACGTAATAAAATCGCACCTTACCCAAAACACGCCTATCTGGCTTGGAGGCTGGTGAAGGAATGGTGTCAGGATATGATGTGCAACAACTTATATACATGGAGCTTGTGGGCGAGTTGAAATTACGGCAAAAAAACTCTGAATACGATTTACACACTACTCATATGCATTCTGAATTATATCTGGAACAAATGTATCCCTACCAAGCACTGCGTGCAATTTAATCAGCGAAACGAACAGACAACGATTTAGCACTTCCAGTTAATACGGGCAAATAAAGATTTCCAAAAGCGCATTTTGAATTTTAAACAGACACAATACAAATACATGTAATGAAATTGTACAAGGAGCTCTCCCAAAATACATCCGTCCACCTCGGTGGTCAGTCAACGAATGACTGGATCGTATAACGTGCACCTGCATATAAGCTGTTTATATATATATTATATATATATATATATATATATATATATGGATCACATATGAGTTGAAATTTACGACTGACAGAACCTATTTCCCTACCAAGCTACAATTAAAGACTTGATTACACTATTCGTCCTACAAGTACGTGAATGTAAAAAAGTGAATTATTTTAAAAATAATGGACATAAAATTCACGACACTTGGTAACAAAAACGCGATGTGAAAATTCTACAAAGTTTTATCTACCGAGCACAGAAATGGGGATTACATGACAAGCGCACTATCACACAATAAATTAAAGACTTATTTAAAAAATTACAGTATAGTTTATGAAGACAGTGAACGAGATCTGAACCCCGGAGCATATAATATTGCTTAACAAGAATCGCATCAATCGCACTCAGAAGGTCGGTGAAGTCGAGAATTCCAGTGTCGCGTTTATGTAGCGTGAGGGTTGGCGAAGAACTAAGTGTTGGCGGGACCCTCGAGAATTGTTTCTATCGGTCCCTTGCCCAAGGTCAACCACCCTACTCCCCTTACACTGGCCAACAAAGCATTTTGTCAGATGGGATGCTCTGTCAACGGAGTCCCGACCCCCTCCAACGCACAGTTCATTTTGTCGTTTCCAAAGTTCAGGGCCACACACCCTGGCTTCGATTCAACCCTGCAAGAACCAGCTTAGCAGGGATAACACCCCCTCCACCTTCACTGCCCAAGAACTGCCCCTTCCTATGCCATGCTTTGCAAAACCTGCCGCCCCCCTGTCCAGGGAAGAAGCTGCATCCACGCTCTCGATTCAAGGCCACCACCACCTCCCCTTACAACACTCAAGAATGTTTTTTGGATATCTCAGGAACTGGCTGCTCCACGCAGGCCCGGCCATTCGCCCCCAGAGCGCTGCTTCGGCTATGAACGGAAGCTTGCTTCAAGGTCAAAGCGATGCTTTCCCTAGGGAGGCAGCAGCATATTTTTTACTGACCTCGGCATGCTGCCTGCCCCTCTCCCCTCTTCTAACCTCTCCAAAACTGCTATTTTCGCTGGAACATTGAAGCTTCTTCCTATTTTTCGAGATGCAAGATGCTGGCTTATTACCAGTTAAATAAAAAAAATTTCACAAGTTCCACCAATAAACCTTTATTTTTCCTCATCACTAAGAAATAAGTTCCAAACGTCTTTAAAACACAATATATTCAATTTAAAAAAGATATAAACCGCTTTCCAGTAAATTTTATTCCGTTTTCCAGCAAACTTGTATCTAATTAATGATTAGTTTTCATACCAACATAGTTATGACATATTTTTTGTAAGTAATCACAAACATGCATCTGTACAATCACACAAATTTTAACTATTACGATGTAAGCAAATACTCGAGTTGAACTTTATTTTCAAACATTTAAAACATATGCTAAAAAAAATTTGTTCGGAATGTTTTTTTTTTTTACTTTCAACCTGTTTTTTTCTAAAAATATTTGTGCGTGTTTTTACTTATAGTTTTCTCACTTCTGAATTTTAACATTTAAAAAAATATATTTTAACCTATTTTATTTTTAAAATACTAAATTTTCGACTTAATATTACTGAAATAACACAAATAAAGGCTGAAATGACTGATAATCTGTTAAATCTGTTAAATCTCACGATATTTCGTTTGATTTTCCTAAAAGAGCAAATTTAACATAAACTTAAAGGAAAATTGCTGTAATTTTGTATGTGTTTACTATACAAGGAGGGATAAATTAATTTTTTTAACAAGTATTTCAATTATGCTTTTGGATTTTGTGTAAAGTAGGACTGTGTTGTTTCTTCAGCTGCAACAGTTGTAATCGTCTCCCAGTTGTAGGACAGCGGGGAAACATTGTGGGTTGTCGCTAAAGGCTCTTTCTACCTGACCCTGAAAAGGTTTTTCTGTGCATAACTTTCATTTTTGTTAAACTCCCTAGGATTCTTGACCAGTGACCCAGAAAAGTTTTCTCGAGATATCCAAGTATGTTCCTTCCATTTGAAAATTCATTCATTCAGACATTTTTGTTTCTCTCCAGCATTTTATGTAAGTTCTCCTCAGCTCTTCAGAGTGTGTTTTAATTGAAATGTTAGTTTTTTCCCCGTATCAAGTTGAGATCAACAAACTTGTAAATATTTTCGTGATAGTTAGCAAACAGGTATCCTGACTTTAAAATCTTTTCAACAAACCTCAACCAACTTACCAAGAATATTTCAAAAATTTAATATAAAAGTACTTATGAATCATCCAATTATTCACAAAGTAGTGGCACGGGGAAATTTTTTCAACTAATAACAAGTCACAACATTAAATTTTAAAATACTAAAATTTTATTTAAAAATTATGATTTATTTTAAATAATCATAAAACATAGTTTAGTCATTAGTAAAACCAATTCTTTACATATTCACATCAAACATGTTAATATCGTAAAACTTTAAACATGTTACTATTGAAAACCTTACAAACTTTAAAAAATATCGCTAGCACATGTTACATCACAAATAATAGAGTTAATTACAAACATTTGTCCACATGTTAGCACTGAAAGTCATTCCAGCTTTTTAACCAAAACACCATCTTATATCATAAAACTGAAAAAAATCATAACATTTCCTATTACAACTGAAAAATCATTAAACATATTATATCATTACATGTGTAAGCCATCCAAGCTTTTTAACCAAAAGCCCATCTTACATCATAAAACTGCAAAAATAATCATAACATTTCCTGTTGCGACTGAAAAACATTTTATGATTGTAGTAGTAAAGTTTATTAAAACTTTCCAACATTTTACATCATAAATCGTTAACTTTCTTAGAAAATTGTTAAACTTTTTAACAAATTTCAATTTTGCATCTTTAAAATCGTAAAACAAGTTTTTAGAATTCGTTAAACTTTTTAACGAATTTCAATTGTGTATTTAAAATCATAATAAAATATTTAGAATCGTTAAACTTTTTAACAAATTCCAATTATTTGTCTTTGAAATCGTAAAACACGTCTTTAGAATCATTAATCTTTTTAACAAATTGAATGGAGTTTCTTTAAAATCGTTAAATAAGTCTTAAGGATTTGAAAGAAATTTTATAAACATTTTAATTAATTGTTGAAATTTGAAATAACTTTTCATAAAATCATTGAAACTTTTTAACAAACTGAATGGTGTCTCTTTATAATCATTCCAACTTCATACTTTTAATCATTAAAACAGTTTTAATTACATTTCATATTACACTTGAAAACTATGTCACCATATCGCATTTGAATATACTTACAATTGTAAACTGAAAAAATTTATTGAATCATGTTGCATCAGAAAGCATTACTGTAAGTTTGAATTTTTTCATTAAAATTTCCATTTGGAGTTAAGAGATAAGCTGAATTTGTGTTCCTTTACAGGAACTACAGATGGTGGTGGTGATAATAATTTTCTGTTGTAAAGGTATTAAAGGAGGAAGAAGGGGTGAAATTAATTTACGCTGCAGTGATGGTAAACTTGACTCGAGAGACGGTAAACTTGACTCAGGGGAAATCACAAATTTGAACTCTAAAAACTCGTGCAACACTTGATATAATTGGTGTTTTGACATATCTTTCTGCACATTATTTGAGGTTAAATCTAGTGGAGTGCAACACAAAACATGTTAATGGTTTTTGTATACATGCCTCACCTTACTTGATAACTGATGATAAAGCTAGAGATTCCAATCTCGAAGTCGTTAACATCGAAGGCATTGATGTTGAAGACGTTGAGGTCGATGCAGCAGGTGTTACTGTAGACCTCGACGCCACAGGCAATGTTACAGACCTCGACTCCACAGACGACGTTGGAGACCTCAACTCCGCAGGCATCTCTGTAGCTCTCAACATTCTTGTAGACCTCAATGTGGAAAGTGTGACTGTTGGCTTCGTCACTGTAACTATTCTTAACATTGAAGGCGTTGACAAGTGCAACAGCTGTAGAGTAGATCCACTTTTTTCGTCATCATCCAAAAATTCGAATAAATTTTTTGCCAAAGCATCTGGTCCGTTCAATAGATCATCAAAATAATCCCAGTTAAAATCTGTAAGTTCTTTGTTAAAATCTTGGGTAGATACGCCAAGAAAATAATCTTCATACGAGTGCGACATGCTAAGGCGAACCGAACTGACAAACAACTGGAAATAGCGGAAGAGGGCATATACGCACAAGCCCTATTTATAAAAATTTCAAATTCCCTGGTAAACGTTCGAGAAGCCTGATTTCTCCCCTCCTACCAGAAGTCAGAAATTCAACCACCCAGCCCCCTCCTTTCCGACACCACTGACTTTCAAATATCTTCAAGCCAACACCCCCACCTAAATAACTTCTGCTTCATAACAAATAAATTCTTCTTAATAATCAATTGAAAGCATAAATGCAGTCAATAAAGTTATATATAATGTATATATAAACATAGTAGTATATTACATAATTACCATTCATGCATGCTATTACCACTATTTTAACTTCTCTAATATTACTTTATTCTTTTAAACATGTTATTATTCATTTCTTTTTATTTTCGAAACTTTAAATGTAATTACTTTTTAATAGAATGAAGTATTACATTTCGTAATATTATGGAAGCACCCAATATTTCTGAAAACCTTACATTTTTCTTAAAATATTTTTTTAATTCTAAATGTCTCTTATCTTATCTTTAACAAGAAATATGTTACGCTTTACTATCTAATTTTAGTATATATGTTCCTGTTTCTTATTCCGTATATTATTAATCATATTTACACTAAACATATACTGATTTTATTTTTCTGTTTTTATTGTGTTTCCAAACATGTTTTCAATATGGTTAAAATTCTATTTTATATGATTCTTTTTTAATTTTTTGGTAAAGGTTGCTGTGTACAGGGAAGTAAAAGTTTTCTCATAAATATTTGTTAATTTTTAATATAAGTCTTCTGTATTATATTTTTAATTTATTTATATTTTCCTGCATAATGGAGCTTGCAAAGTGAATATTAATTTTTATCAAGTAGAAAACATAATATTTTGCTCGAGAATTTTCAAACAGCTAGGAAGATCTTTTGACCTTGGTATCCATGATGGTTAAAATCGTTCACCAGAAGTCCCCTCTCCTACAGGACAAAACTTGGCAGTTTGCTTTGTGAGAAGATGTACTTTCCCTAGGGTATAATAAAACTGAAATGCATTCTGCGGGGGTTTGTTGGAGTCAGGCTGACAACCTCTGAGATCTGGGGGTTTGTAGTTGGTACAATTGGAAAAAACATTGAAATATAACCTTGAAGTTTTATGACTCTGGAGGAGGCGAAGTCACACTGCTAAGTTTGTAGATTTCTAAACAAAATGGCTTTTTAGTGTTTGACGACATTGGCGAACGCTACAAGTCTAACATTTCGAAGCTAGTATATATTTGTTAGCTAATAATGTTAGATCGGAAAAATTCCACATGATTCATTTAAGGTTAAACATCTATAAAATTGAGCACATCTAGCTTTCTCACATGCAGGAATGAATTTAAATTTTATTTAATTAACAATTATTCATTCTTTATTCCTTTTATGATTATATAGTCCACTGACTTAAAAACTTACTCTTATCAAGCATGTCTTACCTGGTATGATATATACTATTGTTAGTTATATAAAAATGGTTAGAGTGCTTGCTTCCAGGCCTTTTCTCTCTCTGTCAAGAAAATATTTTTCTTAGGAAAACAATTTCGCTTGTAATGAGGAGTAGGCTAAATAAAAACGAAAAATTCTTTTTAGAAGATATATTTATAGACAATATTTATACAAACCGATTATTATTATTATTATTTCGACAAAACAAAATATATAATGTTTCAAAAAAATTATTTTAACACTGGAGTACCATAGTATGTTCAAAACATATACAAGTAACCACAGGATGAACCAAAACATAACATCAAAAAAGTACAGAATTATTCAAAATACATAAACAAATATAGGATGTCACCCAAATTACACAATTATTTTTTTCCATAACAAAGTTGAAATGGTTTGCTCCAACGTGCTAATAACTTGCTGATATTTACTTTATATTTGGATTTCAGTATGCACGAGCATGTTCTCTTGATCCATCTTTACGAAGTAGTGGATGAACTACAATCAAATACTCATCCTAAATAATGCCATATGACTCGAATAATATCCACAGGTGATTTGGGAGGAGAATCACCATAGTCTGTTTCACCCAAGTAAGACAAAATTGCCCAAGTTTGCATTAATTTTGAATTTATCATCTGCAGAGAAAAATGTCGAATTAGATCCATATGTTTTATGCCATTGTTTGAATGATGTGAAATTGTTCTATTTTGAATATCTATTACATTCCTGTTATACATACATTCTAAAATGTGTTTTTACTAAACTCCACTTACATACATTTCACAATTATTTAGTTAATGTTTTGCAAATATTTCAATATTCTCATACTTCATACATCCACTTTACCAGGTTAAACCATGATGAAGCTTAGTAACCCATCTATTTGTTTGTTTGTTTTTTTTGTATTAAACAGGTAGATATTTCCAGTAAAACGGTGCTTTGAACCTGAATACAGTCGCATGTTCTTCCATATCAGTAATAGCTAATTCTTTAATGGTAAATATTTTTTCTGCAGATCGAAATCCTTGCACATTGCAAACCATCTCTTTGTAGCCTTTGTTCGCTGTCTTCAGACTCAATTCATTATTTTCACTAGCTTATCTCTTACATTGTAACTCGCTAATCTATCGTGAATTATCAGAGCATAAGCTTATGTATTTGCAAGAATAGGTGTATTTGCAATAATTTCAATTCGTGAATCAATCACGGTATTTGTAATAGTTTCCTGAAACTTTGTGTACATATTATATGACAATGCATTCACCATCAGCAAGGTTCATATTTAAATTCACATAGGGGTAAGCTTGACTGTTTAGATACAGTTTAATATTTTTCATATCACAGTTATCGAATATTAATCTATCAGCTTTTAAATTGTTTTGTCGATTTGTTTGAAAACATATGACAACATATCTCGGTTTTTCCGATGAAAAACTTGATTTCAGACTCTACACTCGTTTGAGCTAATGGCAGAGTTGGAATAACCTCTAAACCCCTTGATCCGAATGTAATATTTAAATTCTTCCCTGCTTCAATAAATCTTAGAAACTTTACACACATTCATGAGTGTTAATTTCAATATGCATCATTAACCATTCCACACTTCTTAATTCAAATGTTACACATTCCTCGTTATTAGCTGTAACATATATGGTATTCAAATATGTATTGCCAAATAGAATAACTAATTCTTGTCTAGCATTTAATATGGCGTGTTTGTAGTCTTCAGCAAAACCCAAAACCATACTTAATGGTATAACAAGTTCGTATTTTCTACCCGGGTTTAATCGTAGTGAGTAATCACTAGCATTGCTCCACCCAGCCATATGCCCTGTATAAAGATCGGTTACATATCGTGTTTGATCGACTTCCATTCCATTTAGGAGATAGGCAATTCTGTCTATTAAATGATGAAGTATTACATTCCTAACTATTTTTTTAGTTGCTGGATTTCTTGCATTTGCTGTCTCTTTATTTGTTCCTTTAAACCTTAAACTTGATTTTAATGGTAACATGTAAATATCGTGATTTTGTATTGAAATCCTTATTTCCGAATGAAATGTATACGGACCTTCTCGGAATGGTTCATACACATGTATTTCCGTATTGGTGATTGCATTTTCATAGCTTATTGGTTCTTCAACATTAAGTATGTATTCCATTTCTATTAACAGTATATCCTATTTCTTTTAAATACAATTTGTTGCTTCGTGTTAACTTCAAGGATAACTTATTTGAAGTGAGCATTTTACGCTTGTGTTTACGTCTTTTTATACTTCCTCTCTTCATAATTCGTTCCTTAGTGACATAGTTCTTAAAAGAACCACCTAATTTAATATTGTACATAATACTCATTATGATTGTAATGTGCAATGGAATGGAACTGTTTATATAGCTTTATTAAATGTAAATGGATGGTAATTTCTTTGTTTCTAAAATTAATAAGTTTACTGTTTTGATCGACAATTGTAACAACTATTTCATCAACACGATTCACTATTACTGGAGGATATATCAAAGTATTCGGATTTTCAAATACTTTATATCCTGGAGCCACAGGACATGTGGATTCATGTATTGTATTTGTTGGTTTTCCATACAAATATGAACCACCTACAATATTAACATTTATGCGACATACATTTACCGATTATATATTAACCTGTTTTGATGATTCGAGTAAGTGATAAGATGGATAGACTCTCAGTTCATAACCTAACATATTTGCAATTGAATTGTCACCTGAGAAATTAATATGGACGTCGCTATACATTGCACTAGTTAACGTATTTGCATTTCCACATAATCATAAATGTGCATCTTCAGGTAATGCCACTTTAATGAATGTTTCTAAGTCATGCAATTAAGAAGATCCTACCTGAATCACAATCTTGTATGTTTTTTTTTTTCACCAATATCAGCCATAAATTATTGGTTACGCATATCAATGTTTGTTATGCTGTTGTAAGGAACGAATTCGATTAGACTTATTTGCCATTTAACGCTAAAGCTGGGAAATATACTGCACGCAACTGCGACGAATCTCTACTTAATATTAACATAATTGACATATTATATATGTTTTACTATTACACTTACTTATATAGCCTATTTATAGTAAAAAATGACAAAAATAAGTGTCCACAATTAATTGTATTTCGTAATTGATCCATTTTGTAATTGTACCTTAATTGCATGTTTTTTAAATAATTCCATATTTCAATTGGAGGGCGTAAATCGCCGAAACTGTTGTAATAAAATGAACGATTTGCATTCGTAATTAATGCAACCCAATGCATTCCTTCGTTCTGTATCGAATCTAAATTAACAATCATACATTCACAAAGATTTGGTGTCTTTGATAAATCGTCTCTCATACGTACACCTCAGAAATAGAGAATATTCAGTTTCTTTACAAATACATTAATAGCTTTGTTTGTTAATACATATTTGTAAGACTATTTAGGACTTGATGCATTTTTTGCATGTTTCGAGCTTTTTCATCCTTGACCAACTTTAAATAGTTTCAAATTCATCTCTTTACCTTTGATTTTAACTGCTATACTAATGACTGAAACTTCTCTGAGGATTGATCCAATTACTGTTAGTGCTGGAAATATCAATGAAATGATTCCTCCATTCTATGTTTTTCGTTTTGTTTTATGTTTTAAGCCCAAGCCTCTCTTCACCTTGGCGCGCATAATTTTATCAACAACCCAAATTCCAAGCTTTTCACCTATAGATGTGGATGGATTCTTCCTTATATTTGCAGCTTTATCGCCTAGAATCGTATCTGCTATGTCTTTTTTCCAAATTGTTTGTTCGATCGTAAACTACATTATGTTCTTTACATGCATTATTCAAAGAGTTTATTCCTGGACTGTTCCGTGCCAAACGTTTGGCAAGTTTAGAACCTCGTCCGCAATAATTGTATTTTGGTAAATGCATTTCAAATGGTAATTTATTAATTAATGTATTCAATACACTGCGTCCTTTTTTGATACATTTAGTACAAGCCATTGTTTTCATCTGAACACGAGCCTATATATATATAATAGACCTACATTTATAGTTTTACGTTAGTATGATATGTAAAACTGTGTAATTGTGTAGAAATGAAGATTCTAAAACAAAATGTACATCCGCTAGCAATTGTAAATACGAAATAAAACGTTATTGAACAGAAACAGGGCATTCTTTTACCATCAAATATACATTGTATAATAAGTGGTCCTTCTTCATGTGGAAAACTTGTGTTATTATGTCGCTGATGGAATATCCAAATGGACTTAAATTTGAAAACTTATATGTGTTTTCTAAAACAATACAAGAGAAATATCAATAATTAGCAACCATTTTGCCGTTAATTGAAGAAATGCGATATTTCCCTTTTAGAAATAAAGAAGCTATAGCACCTCCTAATGAAGCATTTCCAAATTCCGCAGTTATTTGTGACGACATTTGGATGGAACTGCAGGGTGAAATACAGCAATATTTCATTTTTGGTAGACATTGAAACACTGACTGTTTTTATCTATTGCAAAGTTATGCCCATATACCAACACATAATTTGTTCTATAATGCAAATATGGTAATTGTGTTTAAAATGGATGATATTAATCTGTAACATATTTACAATGACCATGTTTTAGGCGATATAACATTTACAAAGTTTAAAGATATGTGTTTTTACTGTTGGAAAGTAAAATATGTTTTTTTTTGGTGATTATACCAACACTTCCCCTGTATAAAGGCAGATATAGGTCTGGTTTTGACAGTTTTTACTTCCAGGCGAAGAACAATGAGTATTTAAAAGCTTGGACATAGTGGTATAATACACAATCATTACAATAGCTGTTTAACTAAAAATTGCAATGGGAATTGTGATTTTAATGGTTATATATTATGTAATATGGGTATGGCTGTGAAATATAACGATGTGGTAAATACATGTTATGTGGAAGACTTAAACACAATAATACTAAACATATTTAAATCGCAATCAAATGATATACAAGAGAAATTAATAAAGTTAGTAATGTTTACATAAACACGAGTGTAATTGCAAACATTTTATCCAATATTAGCAATGATTTGCAATGACTTAATTCATATATAAATATATTGAATTTAATGATATATATTCAAAACATGCCTTTCTCTGCTTCAGAATAACATACCATTATATCTGCTGTAAAGGAAAAAATATTTACAAGCCGAACAAGCCTGTATGGAACGGGATGTTTTAAATGAAGAAATATTTAAACCTGGTACAAGTAGAATGGATAAATTGCACTCTGTGTTTAATAAGCCTAGAGAAACAGTTTTGGAAATTAAAATTGAAGAAGTACCTTTAACAAAGAAGAACAAAAACCAACCCATTTATCATTTAACACGAAATTATTTAGCTTTAAAACAATATTCGTCTATGCGCAATACGACCTTTGGTGTATATCGACATGACAACATCTGGTTTCTGGGAGATTCGGTAATTATGTTTCCGCCTGGCAGTAAAATTAAAATGGGTGATTACATAACTGATGTGAGTCAAGGATTGTTTGAGTCATTGTTTAAATATTTTCCAAATGGATATTCCGATACTGATTTGCAGAAGTATAAAGAACTTATTCGTCGAACGAATGCTAACATTCGTTTGGGAGATGAAAACTACCCGAAAATACATTTAATAACCCTTACTGTTGGAATTGGAATATATAAAGATGAAGTTGGTGATCGTTTTTCTTCTGTATATTGGAACAATCCATAGAATTGGTTGATAGATTAAAACTTATCATTGCTTCGAGAGACTCTGAGAATAATTCACACATGAATGAAATAGTTTCTATTATTGAAGAGTTGAGAGAAGACAGTTATATTAATAATGAAATTTAGTAATATTTCTGAAGAGCTTCACACTCCTGCAAGAATAAGATATCCTAGAAGAAGAGTTATAATTCATGGTTTAAATTATCTTTTTCAAGCTGATTTTGTGGAAATGACATTGCTTTCCAAATACAATAAGGGATACAAGTATATTTTAACCATAATAGATGTATATTCAAAGTATGTTTGGGGTATACATTGAAAAAGAAAATTGGGAAACAGGTTACCAATGCAATGAAGATAGTTTTGAAAGAGAGAAAGCCAAATTCGCTCCAAACCGATAGAGGAATCAATTTTTTTTCTACACTGTTCCGGAAGCTAATGACTGAATATGATATTAATCTCTACGCAATGTATTCGGAGCTTAAAGCCAGTGTTGTGGAAAATTACAACAAATCGATTAAGCAGTTAATATATACACATTTCACATTGAGGGGGACTTACAAATGGGTCGAGATTTTGTCTGAAAAAGTTAAATTTTATAATTCCAGATATCATAGAACTATCAAGATGGTACCCAAAAAAGTTACAGATAATATTTTAATGAAAACTATTTATAACAATGTTAAAGTGATCGAGGAAGGAAACCAAAGTTCAAAGTTGGCAAATTTATACATTCTCGAAGCAGAAAGGAATGTTTGAAAAAAATTATGGTTAATTGGTCTTATGAAATATTAAAAATTATTTAAATCAGACAAACACATCACAGAAGGTATTACATAGAAATATATGACAGAGAACCAATAAAAGGCAGATTTTACGAACATGAATTGCAAAATGTCAGTTCTGAAAATTAATATTGAAATCATAGAATCATTCACTGGAAGAAAGATATGTCCTTAGTTCGATGGAGGGGTTTCTCAAAAGCACACGACTCCTGGGTTATGAGTAAATATCTTAAAAGAGTGTAATATAATGTTTGTAAAATTATGATACTAAATATAATATTTTTAATGATATTTTGATGTACTATTTTATTTAATAAATCTCTGTATGGTGTTTTGATCTACAATTTATTGTGCAATTAATATGCTTGTTGATTGGATTATCGTTTCATTGGATTAACATTTAAGCGATAATCCATTACAGCTATTCCTTTTAATTATACATTTCTTTAAAATATTCCAATGTTATTACTTAACTTAGATTTTTTTTTCCAAAAAGAAATCCTTGTTTGGAGACTGTTAAGTTTTCCCTAACTACTGCCTATTCCAAAAGAAAGGGAATATTAATCATGCATTAATGCTCTGATTCAAGGATGTAAAAGACAGAGGATAGAGGAACGAGAGATAGAACTAAATATAGGTTGATGTTTTTTGCACGTGTCTAACAAAACTTTCGTTCAGTTTCTCTTAAATTGCTGAAATTGGTTTACACTAGCAATCACATAAGCTTGGGTTCCGTTGTTATAAATGTTATAATTTCATTTCCTTGGTAGCATTAAATTCCCTAATATTAACAGTTGAAGAAATAAAAATTACTTTTCGGAAAATTTTCATCATAGATTTATAAAATCTTTTCACTTCGCATTGTGTGAGGTAATAGCTATCAATAGAAGATTTGTAAAAAAAAAAAAATGTTAAAAGGAATAATTTTCAGCAAAAGTTGCTAAAAATTTATTCGATTTAATGTAAAAGGACAGATCTGGTGTAAGTGCAGCCAGCAGCAGGATGAGAGAACTGACGGCGGCCATCTTGGATGATGTCATGTGGAACTTCCTGCTCTATCATTCCTATTGGGTGGTGGCTATCTTGTCAGCCAGTATGCCATCGGCCATCCTGTCAGTCAGTACCTTGGTGGCCATATTGTCAGCTTGTATGCACTCGGCCATCTTGTCAGCCAGTACACTGTCTCTTCCTGCTCTTGCATTCGTCTCCGACAGTGTCCATCTTAGTTTTCACTTCCTATTCTTGCATTCCATTATCGAGGGTTTTATCGGGTCCTCAAAAGTTTTATTTTTTTTACATTCCACCTTTTTTTCCTCTTCATCTCGTTCTCTCTCTCTCTCTCTTCCTCTCTTTCTTCATTCTCTCTCTTTTATTCCCAGAGAGGAGTTTTCTCCTTCCATCTTGTTTGTCGTCTGTTGGAGGTGGCCATCTGGTTTGCCATCCATCTTTTATTCCCACATCGGCCGCTAGAGTGTGTGCTTGTGGCCATCTTTGATTCTCACACTCGCCACCAGAGCGAAGTTCCACTGGTGATAGCTAGGAGCACTGGTGGCTATCCTGTGTTTGTTCATCGTCCACCAGGGGTGCTGGTAATTTATTTTGTGTGTAATAAAAAATACTGGAGTCATGCTGTTTCGTCCCGGCGACCCGTGGGTCGCCAATCCGGTGTGCTAATCACAAGACTACAATTGCATGAGGACAGATTGGAGTTGAAATAAGGCAGTTAAGAGAGAGAGCACACTGGCCCGACAGACTTGTAATCGCGGAAAAACTATTATCATTGCCCCCGAAATGCGAGAATTCTTCAACATCGTCTGGTACAAAGGTTTGAAGGCTGTTGGTCATCTCTAGGTATGGCGAGTCATGAGAAGGGAGATTCCTCTCACAGAACCAGACAGTGCCGATTTTCGGGAGAGTCCACAATCCATGGGTAATGCATAGTTTTGCAAACAAATAAACACTTTGGAAGAGTCCAACTTGGTGTCTTGAGAGGTGTCTGACAGTTGAAGAGGCCCCGAAGTTGTTGGACAAAAGACATGTTCAGTGCTGCTGGCGAAGGAAGGGGGTTGAGACTCCATGGACAGAGCATCCTACTGAAAAAATGTGTTCTTGGCCGGTGTAAGGGAAGAGGGGTGGTTGACCTTGGGCAGGAGCGATATGGACAATTATCAAGGGGTACCCCCATCTTAGTTCTTCGCCAACCCTCACACTGCATAGACGCGACACTGGAACTCTCGACTTCACCAACCTTTGGAGTGCGATTGCTGCTATTCTTGTTAAGCGATATTATATGCTCCAGGGTTCAGATCTCGTTCACAGTGTTCGTAAACTATAGTGTGAAATAATTTTTTTATAAGTCTTTAATTTATTGTGTGAGAGTGTGTTTATCATGTAAATCCCGTTCCTGTGTACGGCACACGAAACTTCGTAGAATTTTCAAATTGCATTTTGTTACCAAGTGCAGTGAATTTCACAGACTGGATGGAAAAAAATTTGTAGTATGTCCATTATTTTTTAATCATTCGCTGTTACGCATTCCCATACTTGTAGGATGAATAGTGTAATCAAATCGTTAATTGTAGCTTGGTAGGGAAATAGGTTCTATCAGTCATAAATTTGAACTCACCCACAATCCACATATATATAACAGCTTAACAGCAGGTGAATGTCATACGATCCAGTCATTTTTGACTGACCTCCGAGGTGGACGGATGTGTTTTGGGAGAGGTGCGATTACATTACGTGTATTTCTATTACACTCTTGCGTCTGTTTAAAATTCAAGATGTCAGTCTGGAAATCTTTATTTGTCCATGTTAACTGGAAGTGCTAAATCATTGTCTGTGCATTTCGATGATTAAATTCCAGGCAGTGCTTGGTGGGGATACATTTTTTCTAGATATAATTCAGGATGCATATGAGTAGTGTGTAAATTGTATTCAGAGTTTCTTGCCGAAATTCCAACTCGCCTGCAAACTCCACATATATAAGTTAGCGCACGTCATACACTGACGCCATTCCTTCACTACCATCTGAGCAGAGCAAACATGTTTTGGGAGTGGTGCAACTTCATTACCTGTTGAGTCATTCTCATGTACTTGTATCTGTTTAATTTATTTGGAAACATTAGTTTTTCACATCAGTCTATAGTCAAACAGTGCTTCACTGAGAAAATGGACATATATTAAACTTTTCTTTTTTAACGCATGTTAATCGATTAATTTTTTTTACATGTGGATTACATTTCTTAACTTCCTCACCAGTCTCACAGGCAGACAGATGTGTAAGGTATGTACGAGAGGCATCAAGTAGTGTTACATATATATTGTTACTGTGTTCATTAGCCATTTAATTTATTGCTTTTTTTTTGTTTCATTAATTCCATACTTCACACTCATGTAATTTTGTTCGTTCGTTACACTTCTCTGGTGTAAATTATATTGCAACAACACAGGTCGGGGGAAACTAATTCATCTCTTTACATTTAAGATGCCTGGAGAGTCACGTAATTGCTTTTGTTGTTCACGTGGTTGTGATCGTTTGAAATTTGTCATTTGATGCATGTATTATATTCATACATAGAACTCTTTAAACACTCTGGAATGCTCTTGTGCAACACTGTTATTCTTATGGAATAATACTGTCTTTCAAAGTCGTCTATCTATCAACACCATCTACGAGCAATATCACTACCAACCCAAAAAATTTACACTTAGGCCATTCTTGCACAAAATTATATATATATATATACCCCGTTCCCAACACATCACACCTCATCGAGTGCCAGAGCTCCAAGGATGAGGACGTACCAGAGCTGCTCCGCACAAAAAGAAAGAAAGAAGGAAAGAAGACCCTTAGTACACTCTTGCACCAAAAACAATTAATTATTTAAAAAATAAAAAAAACCTTTAATATTATTAACCCTTTTAATAAAATTTTACCATTTCAAAACAGTTAACCCTCTTTTATTAACACTTTTTAATTAACCCTTTCGATCAATTTAATTAATGCTTTGATATCAAATTAATTAGGTCAATAAATAGGCGGCATTTCTCTTGAGTTAGGACCGGCATGCCCTTTCTACTCTTGAGGCATTTAATATTCTCTACTAAGCATTACGCTTAAACAAAATTTCTCTCATTTTAGGTAATGTGCTTATTAAACTGTGATTCCGCAATACACAGTAGAATTACGGACATGTGGTTTCTTAGCTTATTTCCGTTGTAGAGACATTAATTTTTTTTTTAATACAAATATATCTCTCTGGCAATGTACTTTACACTGTGGAGAAAGCACAAATTGTGAGATTTTTTTCAAGTAATTATAATGTAATTTTTGCAGCATTTATTTTCAATTTCCTGTGGATCTGAGTGATCTGAGCATCCCTTAACATCAATGTCTTGATAGCCGATGGATAGAGACATGCAAAATTCGCGATATTATTTGGCACCACGCTAGATTTCACCGCCCTATATAAATTAGCGTATGTGTAATTTGTTTATTGGCTTCTACAAAAGCGAGGAGCCACAATCCGTTTTTAATAGGCGGTACGCGATTGGGCTGTCTGGTCGTTACTTGATTCCTAATAGTTAAAAGCAGATCAGGGTGTGATAAAACCAGCTGTAGTCCAATGGCAAGACCAGTACAAACGCATATGTGTTTGAAGTCTATTCTGTCTTCAAATGATAACGCGAATTTTGCAGGTCCCCTACCGATGGAGTATGGAGCCGCGCTGGAATGCAAAGGCAGAGTTAAGGAAAGTTTCCCGGGAAAAATTACCGACCAGCGGCATCGTCCGGCCCGATTCCCACGTGTGAAAATCCGGGGACGCCCCTCCGCCCAAGAAAAGAACCATGTTTCGCCCTAGGCGCAAGACGAGTAGCCTTACCACTACACATGGTAACAACATAGGTGCGTCATCCGAAATATATACGCAGTCGAGTGTATCGACATTCTGCACTGGAACGTATAGGTTGTTCACGTTAAAACAAGCACTTTTGAAAGCCCTGCTTAAGATGCATTTGCATGCACGTTGTGTGTTCTTCCGCCCTATGTAAAATTAACATTGTCACGGGCCTCATTGCTTTCTTCAGACTTCGGTCAAGTGAAAATATGAAATTATTATAAAAGTAAGTATTTTAATAAACTCTTAATTTTTACACTTCGGCGCAATTAGAAAAACAGAAAGCGATATAAATATTTTAATTTATAACATATGGTTAACCAACATATTTTCTTTGACGTTAAGATATGGAACTACTTTCCCCTCCATCGTTACCAACTTTACTGGGCGCATGTCACTCAAGGCGCCCGTTAAAATATGTTAGGGCAGGGACAGTGATTTTTTTCGAAGGTTGATTTCAAAAGTGCTCACTTTATCATGAACAGCTTTTATCAACATTCTGCACTATAAAGTACTAAAAAAATCATGAATACCAATATGTTTTTTTATATGTATTATATCTGCAAGCGCAAATTTATGCGCGCATTCATTCCGTTTGCAGAATGAGAGCGATCTGTGGGGGGAAACATGTGCTCAGAGACAAAGAGACCTTTTTTTTTTTTACGTTACGCTTTTATCCCATGTTTCATTACTCTCAAAATACTTTTTCACATTATTATGTACCGTATACCATGGCTTTATTTATAATGCGGCTTTTTCAGGGTTATAATTAGCGCCCCCTGCTCTCTTTGTGGGCGCATGTTACAGAGAAAACCTCGCGGTTGGTAATGTATTGAAATGCTCGATTTTGCCAGAAACAAATAACTAAATTGCGTGTACGTTAAAGCCGCCAATGCGACGTTAACTTAATCTCGTTTGCAGGAGTAACGGCATACTTAAACGACTCTAAAATGAGCTCAGTTTCACATTGTCCGTTAACGAAACTGTACGATGCAAAAAAAAATTATAGAAAAATAAAACAAAAGAAAATGCAGTTGCCATTTGATTTGAGAGCTCTTTGTGTGTCAGTATTACGTATATAGAATTTGTTTGTTTTTGCACCTCACTTTAGCGTCGTCATTTCATCAAGGTTTCCTTAAGTTACATTGCATTCCAGCGCCGCTCCATCCTAGCGTCGCATTTCATGTCATGTTCAGGGATGACGGGCACATACGGGTCCCAGCTGGAAAGCCCGTCACTCGAAGGGTGTTGCCTCGCCCTGGGTCCACCCCCCCCCCCCCCCAATAAGCATTTATTTATTGTTATAGCTTGTACTAGAATCCTGGTTGTGATTTAAAGTATACTAAATTTTATCTGGACGTTTATGTCTGAAGTTTACTGTGGCATTTATGTGTAATTTTGTTTATGGAATTCCTTCTATTAGGAAGGTAAATTAATTATGAAATGTAAGTATTCGTTTAAATTTACACAATAAAATTACATGATAATAATTTACAAGACAACGAGCATTACAAAATTGGTAAAATTAATTTTATAGAGTTTATGATTTTCTTATTATCTTTGACATTAAATGCGTACCAAATTTGAGCAGCACAAATTGCCTATCTGTTTTTGTTAGATTAGTGATCTAACAAAATACTAATAGACAGAGAGAGAAGGGGGGAGAGCGAGTGAGAGAGATTTGGGTCTTGAGAGACGATTTCGTTAATTTTTTAAAGGCGTTATTTTAGTTTTTGAAACACCTTGTCAGTGGTTGACTAGTAAATGGTATTACAATCTCAGCCGAGAATAATAACTTCTCTTATGTTGTTGTTGTATTCTATATTCCGGAGAGGAGCCGTTAATAAAAACATACGTAAAAGCCGCCACGGATTACGCGCGCACGGATTAGAATAAACAGATAGTATTTCAGTGGAACGATGAATATTTATCCGTGCGTGTTATGTTTTCAAAATTTCTGAAGCCCTGCTAATGTTCTGCCTACAGGATAGTCGTCCACCTCGTGCAAAAAAAAAGCAAGCTGAAATAAATTTGTAAATTACACCAAAAAGACAACGCACTGCATTTGTGCACACCCAGTTTAATAATATTTTGCATGAGGCCAAATTATTACTATACATATAGGGGTAGTGAAATTTCGCGAAAAGCATTCAAAACATGTTATATTACAAAAAAAACTGCAGGGTCATTTACCTATCATGATTGGCTGAACTGCTTTTAGACACATGATAACTGTTTGCATATGAACGAAGTGGCCCAGTCAAATATGAAAACTCCTTCTCAAGCAGATAGATACCAATGGTAATAGACATACTGTTATATGGTTTTTATAGCATTGAACTCTAATGTGTACTCATATTTTTCCGCGAAAAATCACTAACTCTATGCATAACCAACACACATACTGTACCTTTGTTTTTATTCGTATGAATCATAAAAGAAATATAATTTGTTCATAAAATACAAGTGACCACCTGTTTCTGGCAAAAATATTCAACGACTAGCTGTACTCCAAAACACTTTGGTTCAGAACCATTTTCGCGGTTGGATGATTTCAACTCGCACGCGATGCAATGTCTGCCAGCCAATCATGGACGGCCAGTGTCAGGGTAACTTTGTTATAACTTGCCCAGCCGCGAAGAAAATGTCTTCTCACACATTACACGCGGCCAATAGCGGGAGGAAACTTGCAAGCATGCACATAAAATGTTTAATTCCAAGATGTGTTAAAATATTTTCGCGAAAAACAGGGTGCCCGACCTACATGTAAACTCGCGTTGAAACGGTACACGATACAATATTTAGGAAACACCCAAAACAATTTGTGAAGGCACTGCGATAAGACTTTAACAACTACGTTAATAAGGTTGCCTGCTGTCACAAAGGAAGGTTATTTTTGGGCCTGCATAAGGACTTTTATTTGTTATTGTTTCAGAGTCCTCGAGGCGTTGTCAATGCATGGACCAATCGAAAAAGGAACATTAGACGTATGCAAAATGTTTTCATTTGCTTATTGGCGGCATATATTTGTGAGAAGATCTTCTCCCACTCAACTGGTCAATCAGCGTGTCTTTGATTCGCTGACAGACACCTAAAGACGTGGAACACGGAAACCTCCCTATCACGAAAGTGGATCCTAGCTAAAGTGTTATGAAATACAACTGGTCGTGAAATCTTTTCGTGAAATTCGGGTGTCCCTAGCTATCAGCTAACATTATGGGAAGTATGGCGTCACAGAATATCTTCGCAGTTCTTCACTTTATCTACCAATGATAATTCCTCGCTTTTTTTACCTCTGTATACCGAGTCTCCAGGGCACGTAAGTGCTGTCCCAGAATTATGGTGTCCGTCACGTAGCTTGTTTGTTGGATCTTTATACTCCGCCTGCTTCAAAAAGGCGAAAGAGCATCTCATTAACCTGTCTCCCCGACAAACGAGCGCGCTGATGCAGTAGTTTACGGGATGATACGAACCAGGGAAGAGAGGCTACAAAAATGCGGTGCAGTTCCTTACGGCTTTTAATAAAGCGACGCCTCTTTGGCTCCGTATTACCTCCGAAAGCATGTAAAAAAAAAAAAAAATATTCGCTTCTCCTCTCCTGGCTCACCTGTCTTTCAGACTATAAAAAGAAAGGTGTACGCCTTTCCTCTCAAAACTGTTCTCCATTCATAATATTACGCATGGTATACACTCGGGATGATAAAAATTTGCTCGATAAAAAATATGAACAGTGTGGCATGGACTTAAGGCTAGGGACCTGCAAAATTGGCGGTATTGTTTGGCATTGCACGAGACTTCACAGTGTTGTCACTGTACACCGGAGCCAGCGTCGTTTTTACATTGGCTGCTGCCTAGACATGAGGCCATTCCCCTCCTGACTCCACTGCACGTGGTTCGTGCACACACACATGTGAAGCGTTCATTCATTCGCGCACAGTTACCCGGGGCGTGTCGAATGACGTACTGTCCAATCACAAACGTACAGAAAAGGTACACGTGCTCGACTTTCAACGTGTTCTCGAATAGTAACTAGAGACCCCGAGAATTTCGCGGGTTCATTTCTAGACAAGTTAGGAATTCACACATATGTATGTTCATGTTACGTTTGTAATTGGTTTAAGTGTGTTTTTTTTACACATCCTGGAGGTGCGCCTAACCACCGCCTTTTACTACCACAACAATCAACTAATAAACATTTGACATCTGTATGAGAGTATATAAGACTGTGAAGTCTAGCCTACAGGTCACTGAACTCGCGAATTTTTCGGGTCTCTAATGATAACGCTAATTTGGCATTTTGGCATGTCTCTACTTATGGCCCATCGACAATGTTGCGTATACGAGTTCTAAATGGCAGGCAACTTTAGATAAATATTGAGTAGACTCATATTATTTCACTTCATTCACGTACTCAGCAGTTATTAATTGTAACGTGGAAATACCAAAGCACTTTTTCGATGCCAGCATTGTATGTCCATATTATTGTTGAAGTTTATTTGCTATGATAGTCAGGTAACTTTGGTAATTTTAATGGGTCCAAAATATTAATGGAAGAAGGGCACAAATCCGCAGCAGAAAGTGGCCAAGATCTGTGAAACATTTGTGTCAGAGTGCTTATTGTCTTTTGTAGAAATCTAAACGAGTGTTAGGATTCTGTAATTTGGTGTATGTGGTATCCTATTTCTGTTAAATTTCTAAATTATGTTTAAAAATGTGTACAGTTTATTTGAACTTTTAAGCAATCGTATGTTTATGTCTGCAGGTTCAAATTGACGTTATCGGCTGTCTTTTGCATGAGAACCATAGTTTTCTTTAATTAATGAGCTAGCGGGAATTCGAGAACTTCAACAGTATGTTCCCGTGCTAACGCTTGCGAAATGTTGATATAGTTTGTTAATTAAGCACTTCTGAAAGCTATCCTTACTCACAAAAATTATGGAACATACATAAAAGAAAACATAGCAATTAGAAGTTATCATCAGTGCCGATACAAAACGTGACATTCAAAGAGTTTACAACAAAAAAAAAAAATTTGTTCAGTGTCAGAGACAAATCAGCACAATGGGAAAACTAATTTAACGTAAGGTTATCTCTGACTAGGGAGGGTCTCTTTCTTTATACTGCAGCTTAGTACCATGTTTAGCCTCCATGTGCATTGTACAGGTTTCTAATACGCCGTGGCATGCTTGTTATCAACGTATTGATGTAATTTGCCGGAAGAAGGTGTCATCCTATCTGGGCAGCTCTTATGAGATCTGGAAGTGTTTCTACTGCAGCTTAGTACCATGTTTAGCCTCCATGTGCATTGTACAGGTTTCTAACACGCCGTGGCATGCTTGTTATCAACGTATTGATGTCATTTTCCGGTAGAAGGTGTCATCCCATCTGGGCAGCTCTTATGAGATCTGGAAGTGGTTCTGGAGGTCGTGGACGATTAGAAACTGCTGTTTCCAGCTTTTCCCAGGCATGTTAAAAGTGTTAGTGCGCTCTCTGTTGATCGAAAAAGAACTACATAACTCCTACCATCCAAACTTCCTCATCGTAGAATATTCCAAACTTTTTGTGAGGTGTATATTTTTAATGAGCGGCGGCCAAACACATGGAGATGGGTATGTCCGGCCGTCTTTAACCGCCTCCTAAAATCAGCCTCCGGCAACATAAACAAGGTGGGGACTTTCCAATTAGACTGTAACAGCAGTGGCATGCGATTATAAAACTTATAATTAATTAGCATCTTGGTATTCCATTTAAGATCCTCCGAAAATTAATCTCGTAAATAGTTGTTGTATAATCCTTATGTCCAATAAACCCCATTTTATACTGTTGTGCTTTACCTAATCACGACTCATTATTTAGCAACGCCAATTCATGGATGAAGTGACTTAAAAGCCAATACGTAACAACATTCACGCAATTTTACAGTTTCATTTTATCGACGCATGGATAAAGAGATCAGGCCCACGCACGGGTATGGGGCGGTGAGATTTGAGACTGCCGTAGACAGTGGCATAACAATAAATTTAATAAAGAGCTCCGTAACGAGATCATACGCCACGCAAACCGCTTCTGTTACCGAGCAGCGTTGATATGTGGTAGATAATCCCCAATGAGTTGTTATAATTAGGGACCTACAAAATTTGCGTTACTTTTCGGCATCAAGTTAAACTGCACAGTATTGTACATACTCTGGCCGGCGTTTCTCCATTGGCTGCTGTCTAGATGCGAAGTCACCCTATTTCTGAGTGAACTGCACGTGACTGGGGTACACGATTGTGAAGTGTTCAATTATCGGCGCAGAGTTACGCGTCACGTGGTAATTAAAGAATGGTACAATGACAAACGTATTGCAAAGGTTAAAGTGTTTTAATTCTTAAATGTCCTGAAACGATAACGCCAATTTTCTTGTCTCTAGTTATATTGTATTTCTGATGTATACAGTATATTTTCGCTCCCGAGTTACATACTTTTTTTCCCTAACTTTTATGAAGTGCAAAATTTAGGTTTCGATTGCACAAAAATCTAATATAATAGAGAAGATAAAAATGTGTTGAAGGGGGAGCCTCCTAGGTAGGAGAAGATACTTTGCCACTGCGCATAGGTTATTCACGGTAAAGTGACCATTTTTTTAATCCCTCTCATTTGGAATAATAGTCAATAAATATATTTTATTTTAGCTTTAGACATTAACTTCCGAGTGCCATGGAATATACACACTGAGCGTATTACATACATAGCAAAATTTATTTTAAAATGCAGTTAAAGATATTAAAAAATTGGCTGAAACAAAAAGGTAACTAGGCCTTTAAGAGTACTCACTATACAATGGACCGCCTATATAAAGAAAGCGAACGAGCGCACGCGTCTGTGTGTAGCTAGGTCAGTTCGAAAATGAGTCTCAGGGAGAAAGTGGCTGTGTGTGTTCTTTCTTGCATTCTTTTTTCCTGTCTTTCATCCTTCTCCGTTTGACCCCAGTTCAGTACAACCACACTTTTTTCGAACCGCAGATTCTCCTTGGCATTCCTATCACCCTATTCAGACACATGTTTGTTGTATATACCGGCATTCTTTCAACCTCTGTTATCAGCCTCTCTTTGTCAATGAATTCAGAATCAGAACCCATTGCCCTGGTAAGAATGTCACGTTAGAGATGGGGAGTATTTTCAACAGTCTACCTGTTATATCAGCAACAGGTATTGGGCGAGAACAGTCGCTACCTGTTCCTCGTCTCTAGAGATACCTGAAGCAAGAAACAATCACGCCTACTCGCTTTTTACTCGACACTCCACGATATAATTTCGTCGAACCTGTTCCTGTCGTCTAATATTAATCAATTAGTATTCAATACTGCATCCCAATAGTATTTACGGACGAGAATATTATATCTAAAAAATATTTCTGACTTCATTTTGTACTTATTTTATTTATCAACCACATTCGCAGTGCCCATTTTGCATGTGATTTTTTTTTTACAATATTTTGGCAACGAAAAAAATGTTTTTGTTTGAGGTTAATTTCTCCTCCTCAGTAGGTATCCTCTGCCTGTTGTTCTTCTTTTATGTCCCCACGTTGTGACAGGTGGTGGAAAATTGTTATTGTCACTGTCCTACCAGGAGAACATGAGACTCGAAGAGGTATACCTCCTCGTACGTAACCTCCTCGCTTGTCATGTTTCCCTGGTGAGACAATCACAGTGCCCGACTTGATCTGCAGGGATTCATTCCCACGCGCAGGTTTTATCAGTCCTACACACACTCAAACCATATATATATATATATATATATATATATATATATATATATATATGCATCCGTTCGCTCGCCTAGCTATTTTTCTCATCATGTTTATGAACATGACAGTGACAATAATTTCTTTTGCATAGCCCCAGCACGAAATAAATGCCTTTTACTGAATAAATAAAGGTCGGTATGGAGGTAGATGGGACTTAATGTCTCGTCGACATCGAGGTAATTAGAGTTGAAGCAAGTTTCTCGGAGAAGGAGGAACGGGGAAGTAGTTTTTGCCGGGAATGATTTCGGGACGAGATGGAAAACCGAAATCGGGATGGCCGGAACGGAATTCGAGCCCTGGTTCTACTGACTGTCAGTCCAAAGGGTTACAAACTGACCCACCATGCTAAGTAAAAGAAAATATTAATCCATCCCGCCCCTGCATTCTCGAATTAGCATCTAATATTAGAATAACTCTTAAAAAGAAATGTATTTAAAATAAACGGTGCATCGCTTCTAGGTGATATTTAATTAACAAAGTTCACAAGAGATTAAATTTAATTTTGTTATTAATATAACAACAAATTACATATAAATTCAATAATTCGGAAAGAACGCAATTACCTCCTTAATTACGGGTTTTTTTTTTTTTTTTTTTTTTTTGCAAATTTGATATTTTCCCCTGTAAGCCCATTTGTATCAGTAATTTAGAATTCACAATAACACACCACGGTTATACTGTAAATTAAGACAGTAAAATAAAGAAAACTGTTACACTGATCTATGGTTTCCAAACATTTTAACAGATTATTGTTCATTGCAAATGCAATCAGTTACTTTCTGTCATAATACGTATAATTTTCGAGTATTACTGAACAAAATACTGTGACAGGTATATCTGAGATGGTATTACGAACGGAAATCATGCACGTGTACTTCTGTGAGTATTTTCATGAAGAATGTAATTTTTTCACTTACAAATGTTGCAGAGAAAAGGGTTCGATTTCAAACTCATCAAAGACGCGAATTCGAAATTCGAACCACAATTTAAGCTACCGGAAAAATTAAATTTCATTCAAGGCAGTAATTGCATTCTCGTGGTAATACACGTATGCTACCAGGGTACCCTGCGGTAACATTTTGTATCCCAAAAGTTTGTTTTCGGGGGGGGGGGGGGACGAGGTTAGCTCTCGCCATCACGCGTTGATTCATTTGGCTAACGGGAATCGTCGAATGTGAGATTACTCTGGCGGGAGCCTCGGGGGCAAGTTCTCTACGGGATTCCAGTACACGCAGCGTTCGTGAACTTGCGATAACTCGCGCGTTGGCCGCTTGGATGGCATTTCACGAGGCAAACATCCCGAGCGCGGGTCGTTGGTATTCGTCACTTCCGCACAAGTCGACGGAACACACACACACACATCGGCTTAACACTCGTAATGCACTCCGCGCGCAATGTTGCTACGATGCTTATGCAGGTGAAACTGACGTTTAATCACTGTCTTTAACTGACTAGACAGCAGTGTCGGCGTTGCAGAATTAATTCACTTTGCTGAGTTTAAACATTTCTTGCTGAACTAAGAACAACCTACGACAACTTCTAAAGTGTAGTTAGTTTTCCTTATTGTTGAAATGTTCGCATATAAACGGCAGCTCTTACAGAAGTGCAGAAATATACGGAAACGCGGCCCCTGCAATAACGAAAAATGCAACTGAGCTCTGCGCATATAAAGTACGGAACCTCTTTGCGACCGAGTTTACACGAAGTATTCCTCACAGATGTAACCATTATTTTCTTTTTCGCTTCTGTAGCATCTAGGAAGTTCACGCCACTTAACACCCGTGCGTTCAGATATCGGCAGTCATTAACGCGTAAGTGTTTGCCTGATAAATAACGTGTTTGAAACCATTTCCTTGTGTACAAACTTTCGCACGTGATAATCTTGCCGGGCAATGCCGCTGGTCGTCGGGTTTTCTCGGGGATCTCCTGTTTCTCCAGCCTTTGCATTCGAGTTCTACACCATACTCAACTCGCTTCACCCTCATAGGCTCTCAAGAGCCCGATGTTAAGACTTAGGGATGGGATCCTCGATACCGCGATACCTCAATACCCTTGATACTTAATAGAATCGAGTATCGCATGAGAATATCCAAAAGTATTGAATTTTAACACCCATTTTCGTGCCATAATTATGGTACGAACATACCATCACTTTAGAATGTGTGCGATACTTTCGAAAAGCGTATCATAATTGTATTTAACACACATTTCCTCGTGCCATAATTGAATCAGTCATTTAAGAAAGGGTACATGTCCATAAAAGCCATTTTTCAGGACGGACATAAAACTGATTGTCTACTAAATGAATAATAAAGTTCCAAGATTCCCTATCTGAAGTCAAAGTACTCATGAATGTACACTAAAATATGGCTCTACATGTTCCACATGAATATAACTATGTGTGCAAATAAACATGTAACAATTAGGACAAGTGCCCTTTCTATAATGAAAACATGTAAAGTGAATACAAATGTCCACTTTATTTACAAGCACTGGTGTGTGTGTGTGTGTATGTGTATGTATATATATATATATATATATATATATATATATATATATATATATATATATATATATATATATATATCAGTACTTTGACTTCAGATAGGGAATCTTGGAACTTTATTATTCATTTAGTAGACAATCAGTTTTCTGTCCGTCCTGAAAAATATCTTTTATGGACATGTACCCTTTCTTAAATGACTGATTCAATTATGGCACGAGGAAATGGGTGTTAAATGCAATTATATGCATATATATGTGTGTGCGTGTGTGTGAGGAGCAGGGCTTGCATAGATAACAATTAAACAATACTTATTATTATTAATAACAAGAAATGGTTATATGGACATTTTAAGCATTGTCCGAACTGTCTTTGCGTCTGGTCGGCCACATCAAAATTCCATGGAAAAAAAAACAGTATATTCTTCAGGTATATAATTACGAAGTTTCGTTAGGTCTTCAATCTTTTTGGTCATTTATATAATTCGGTCTTTCATATGCATCTTCAGTTGGTAGCTTAACACTGTGTTTCAGCTTCAAACTGAAAGTGTGGTGCACCAGTCAATCTATAAATTCTCTTGTGGTCACAGTTCCTTGGTTCTCAGACGAATACTCAAAATTCCTAAATGATGCTGGCTGAAATAGCACCTTTGCAGTTTTTTGCGACATCTCTTTTTCTTGATTCTTCTGAAATACCACCCCGTTCATACATTGTTGGTCCCCACTCGACGAAGTTCGGTATGTCACTCGTCTCAACAAGATTGATCGTGAACGTATTTGGTTATTTCGGTGCATTAAGAAGCAATTCGCAATACTGGTTTACATCATAGATTCGGTCAATCTTTTTAACAGCTTTCTTGATAATAGAAAAATCTCGGTCACAAGCGTTGAAGGAGTGACCTCGTGCCAGGGAATAATGTTGTATTTTGTCGAACCTTTTTGTATTAACACAGTCGGATCATTATATGGTTCTTATTTTGGCCAGCAGCTCCACCGGAGAAAAGTCTGAGTTCTTTCACACTATGCAGCACATATTCAGTTTTATAGTTCAGTAAAAATGTACACACCTCATCGGCACCTTTACGTGCAATACCTTCATGGTATGCATACAGAACTGATGCGTTTGTCTTCATATTATAAACCCCAAATATTTTAGCCCACAATTGCCTCATATAAAAAATATCTTGAAAGAGTATTTTAGGCGAGGGAGGATTCTGACAATAATCAAAACAAAGTCCCGACAATTCCGGATTGTTTTGACAATCTTCTCTTGTTGCTTTCATTTTATTGAAGTACTTTTTGCTTCTATGTTTGTGTATCTGGAGTTCAGCTTCTGCTACTCTTTTGGCAACTACATTAAGGTCAGTATCACCATCAATTCCTCACACTTGACACAAGTGTCAGTTTGAGGCGGGCCAAACGGCAGGTCAAAATGAGCGTTAAAATAGTTCACATAATACTTATAAGTTATGGAGAGATGGGATATTTAGTTCTAAACGTATCATACATTTTCTGGCAATTCAGATCTGATGGAAGTAATCTGTATTGGCGTGACGAATAGTGTGTGACAGAAACTGGCAATGACGACATGTGTTCATTCAGTAGTAGCACATCTTTGTTAGGAAGATCTCTGTTTGTGTTACCTATACCTCCCATATCTTCCGGAGTTTTGTCTTGCAAAGTATAACTTTGGAGGCGTCGCAGTCTCTTCACACTTACATCTCCAAAGAGCCTCACAAAAGCTTTTCTACAAACCTCAGATCTCTGGCAATTTTCCAAAATGAAGTATTTGTAAACAAATTTTTTAGGTTTGCTTACAGGTGATTCTTTGCACGGTTGCCTTCATTTTATCTCTTGAGGTTCAATAAGGCTGGATAAGAAAATGTCTTGATCATTCTTCGTACCCATATCATACAAACGTTGAAAGATTTGCATTTGTTGTTCTTCAGAAATCTTACTGAAGCAATCACGTCTGCATCTGCACAAAAAAAAGTAACATAAACGCAATGTAACGTGTAAACAAAGGTATCTGCCTAGATGGCCTATTTATCTTACTGAGACAGTATTTTCAAGGTTCCCTATCAGTAGTCAAAAATATTTATGAATGTATATTAACACATTGACACAAAGTCACTTCATTTCTATTTGGTTTTTGTTCACAAACTACAAAGCAAACTATTACAAAGTGATGAACATTAACCTACCCACGTGGATGACATGTTAACCTTGATGGAACGGTTTTTCCTTTGTATTTCTGGTGTTACAATCCTTAAACTTTAGCCTTTTTAATCATATTGCATTTATATGTTTCCTCATGTCGTATTGCTTTTTTTTTTCTCATTTTTCTGGACTGGGACACTCGCTAGTTGATGCCATTACTGCACGCTTCCTTATACTGCACAATCTCTTGACTGTTTACAATGTCAGGAAGCACCATAACTTTCGTAATGTGTACGATACTTTCGAAAAACCTTTCCATAGTTTAATCTGTATCCTTCCGGCATTCCAACGCACGCATAAAATTTCAACCTTAGTCCAACGATTCGCAACTTATTAACAGCAACTTTTTATTGCATGCCATTATTATCTCGGCTGGCAGCGAGAATTCCAATTAATTCCAGCAAGAATCCCGAAAAACTTTCCCGGGTCGAGATTGGACAAATGGTTTACAAGTTATTAAATTTTAAAAGTACAGATGTACCACAATATATCATATTTTATTCATAACGCAATTAAAATTCTTGACAATCACTCTTATGGTACATAATTGAGGTACAATATAAACGGGAAGAGACACGAGCGTGCACCACTAGGCACGCGCGAGCAAATTTAGTAGTTATTATACATCACACACATACCATAATTAGCTAATGCAATTGCATTATTAAATATTAACCAAAAATACCATAATTCTCTGATACACCTGGCATGCCCTAGTCCACGGTGGGTGTGTCAGATAATTACAATATTTATTTAAACATTACATTAACTTCCTTAAAGTGGCAAAATAAAATAAGAAAACTGCGATATTGCAAAATAAGTGTGTAGTGAGCTATCATTTTCGTGACAGTTTGATTACAGCTTTTACTATGGAAACTTGAGTCTATAGAATCGAAGGAGACCTTGCAGCTTTATCATTGGTTAATGACGTTTGCTTTACAGGCCATACACCATTTGTTTCCAGTGTAATGTGGGTTTTTAAATAGTTTCAGTGTGTGTCAACGACACAATGAGCATGTTTCTTGGCCAAGTTGCTTTGTATTGATGACAATTTTAATTTGGTATCAAGAAAAGGTTCGGTATCGAGTATCATAAGAATGTTTTGGTATCGAAACTGGCATCGAGTATCTAGAAATTGTGATATCGACCCATCCCTAGTTAAGACTCGGCCAAACCTCTGCGGTCTACTCCACTCGTCTACAAACGTGTTAGTTGAATGGCTAAGCTGGAGCTACACTACCCCGACGAACCCCGTACGACAACCCCGACACGGCGAAATTTGAGTAGCAGCCAATGAAAAGCAAGGTCACCGTGACGTCAGTCCGACAAAATCGCAGCCCCGACAGCCCGACAAAAGTATATTCTATTTCTACTTTCCATCGTGTTGGACTCGTCGGGACGCACAATAAATGTAAATACAACATAAAAAAAAAAAAACAAATTTCGTTCGTATTTCCCTACTGTAGTAAATAATAACTAACTTGCCGCCAAAATAACATTCCGGTTCGTTTTTAAATACTTTTTATTTCTCGTATAAATTCAGATTTTGTCAAACGCTAAATAATCATCCAATTTATTCTGAATTTTAAATAGTAAATATTGAATATTATAAGAATAATTTGCCGTTTTAGAATATTCCAACAGCCAACTAACATACTTGTCGGGCAGATTCCGTCGGGGTATCGTGAACTCTGAATGAAATTTGCTATGAAATTACGTCTAGCTCTGACGTCATGTTGGTCGGTCGTGTCGTGTTCGTCGGGCTATTGTGACTCCAGTTTAGGAGTTATGAGCGAGGATGTTCTTCACGTATATTTACATCCTGCTTCATTACAAACATATATACTACTTTTCTACTTATAGTTTTCACACCGCCCAACACTGCATGAAGAAAAAAATAATAATATTGGTTATATCCCCACTTAAAAATAAAACGAGTAAATATACTAAAGAAAGTTCCCCGAGTTTACAGGAAGTTAGGTGAAATCTACGACTAGTCCATTTCTGAGAGAGCGCAGTCCCCGTAATTTACAAAGGTTTTTGAACAATTTTTACCTGTTTTTTCTTAATGTAATCTTAACTTCTAACAACGTAAATTAACTTATTCAAGTGACATGATTTTTACCGTGTAATTTGAATAAATGTTGTTTAGGTGATCGTGTGATTAGACATGTAACACGTGACTGTCGGGACTACGCGAATAATGGCGATATAAATGATAGGATTCAACTTGCATAGTCAGCCAAGAAAAATAAAAGAGCATTCTGATTTCTAAGTGTTTCCTTGCATACTTTATAATTATAAGCATACATCGTGAACGTAATAACAATAGAAGATTTTAAAATTCTGCAATATTCGGAATTATTACATATCTAATTATTTACCAGGAAAGAAGGGTAGAAAGATTGATATAAATTGTAAAACAAAAATAAATGAGAAAAACGAAAATACCACCGTACACATAATAATATTTAGTATTTATTTCTTAATTATTTGTATAATTATTTTTCCTTTAAAATACTTTGCGTAATGCATAAATCACGATGTTAACTGTAATACATTTTATGTATATTGATTAACGTTAAATTTTTGAAAAAAGTTTCAGCGATTATTGGATAAAGGAAAGGCCATTGTAGAAATAAATATCAAAGAAAATGTTGTCGTCCTCTGTTCGATGATCTATGTTCAACATTCTATATTACATTTTAGACGTCCCACGTTTCATATTTAACGATCAGTGAATACCAAATAGTACATTTTCGCAGATTTACAAAACACATTAAAAATATTTGGATAGCCGTCATTTAAATTGTGAAGTCTTATAAATGTAACAAAAAATATGTTCACATAAATATTGCCAGAGTGTGTAGTTATGGCAACACAATTCTTTGTAACCACATCGAAACGACTTCACACTGTCTAAGCGGTCACAAGCGGTCATTCACATATAAGAGATTGTCGGAAGAGACGTTCATCTTAGTAATTTACGATGCTATGAGAAGTATGCTATATTTAGTGTTCATAATGGTAATTTTCGTTGCAATGCAACTGCTATTTTCAATTGTGTGCAAATGGGGCAGGTAATTAAATTGTTTGTAAAACTGTGATATCCGTATTAACACTGCTCCAATAAAAAAAAACGTATATTATATAACGTATGAGCATTTCCACAAACTTTCCACATGTTAAAAAATATCTTATTATATCCGATTTTCACTATAATGTTAAATGTTAATCATTTCTTTTTTAATAAATCAAAATTCGAAATTGCCAACTATATTAATTACAAGGGACCTGCGAAATTTGCGTTATTATTTGGAATCGGGCTGTACTTCAGTGTACTGTATATACTCGAGCCGCCGTCGTTTAGCCATTGGCTGCAGCCGAAGTGTGAAGTCACGCCCTTTCTGAGTGAACTGCACGTGATTGGGCCACACAACTGTGAAGTGTTAACTTATTGGCGGAGAGTTACCAAGGGCGTGTCAAATAAAGTATGCTCCAATGGCAAACCTGTCGAAAAGGTACACGTGCTTCAAGTTTATCGTGTTCCGAAATAATAACATCAGAACTTTGCAGGTCTCTATTAATTACCTTTTTATTTGCCTTCCTGCGTTGAAACTAGATTTTTGGTTTTGTAATAATTTTATTACTTCCCTCTTAAGTGGTGAGTTCGTATTTTATTTCAAAGTCACACATTCTGTACCTTAGCACTGCCAGCGTTTACAAGGCGCTCACCTTAAGTGGCAGGTGGAATTTTGTATGGGAAAACTTGTTTGTGCATTTACGAATAAGCAGTCCTAATACAGGAGCGTAAATTACGATTGCAAATCTGCACAATTCTACTTCCTAGAAGTGCAGGTCTCGGGAGAAAATTGCAAAAAAAAAAAAAAAAAAAAAAAAAAAAAATCTCTGTACATGTCATCTTTCCTCTGATAAGTATTCTGCATTCCATTCATATTTACTTCCAATATTTCTGAAGCCCCTACTAAAGTTCTAATTCCATGGCTATTCCTCTGCCTCCTAAAAAAAAAAAAACTTAACTAAATCTGGAAGATTTTACCGAACGGACAACACACTGCATTTGTGCGCACTCAATACAGTAATATTCTGCATTAGAACAATTTTTACTGGGAATTTCCAGCACGCCTATTTTATCTCTGTTTATTCATATCAATTATAAATTTATCATAATTTTTTTAATCAAAATGTAAATTAAAGTTAAATTTATCCAAAAATTGTTTATTTACATGTTAACGTAAGCATAAAACACATTTGATTCACGACATACATAGGAAACTACCAAATTTCGACATAGGGCGATTTCTCAACAGTTTAATTTTAAAAATAGTATATGAAGATATCGCGACTAGGCTATAGTTGTAAACACGGTATCTGGAGCAAAGCAAAAAATTTAATAACTGAAATGCTTGTACGTTATACCAGAAGAAAGCAAATGAATATGTGTCATGACAATGAATTCCGTGTTGCGTTGTTTGTTTTTTAAGGAACTCGTAAAAAAACACGACCTGTTTATTCAAGTGAGAATATCAATAATACTTATATTTAAAGGTACAGTGTTTGCATTACAGTTTCTTATCTTATGAGAGCAGTTTGTGTAATGTCGAAGGAAGGGAAGGAATATATGCACTTATTGAAACATTCGTACGAAACGTACAGACGTCCAGGCGACCATCCACAGAGCTATGTAGACAGTTATTTATAAGTATAGCGGTTTGTAAAAGGGTAAATGATACAAAATGCTATGGAAACCGACTTTGCTCTCTAATTGGCATAGAATATGCATATTCATTCTTCACTTAATCGCATCTTAACAGATCATTAGGTACCTATAAATAAAATATATTTTCTAAAAGCCGTGTACATAACACAACACTTTACACTTCTTTGGGTTTCTGACTGTAGTTATGCTCCTTCGTTTAATCGCAGGTTCATCAGGTAAGCTAACACTTTCAGTTTCTAATCATCTAGAAAGAACGTTTGAGAATAGCGCAAGACGTTATCCTTCTAGTCGCCAACTTGATTCTATCAAGTGTTCGTTTAGATTTCACTATTTTTAATCACTGATGAGAGCTTGAAGACGAAAAATCATGTTCTTGTTATTGACTAGGGAATAAATAGATAGAGAGGGAGGGCGTAATTCAAACAGTCCCGTCACATTCGGCTTATAAAGAGGTAATGGAAATTAGCGCATAAAATATTGTGGTGGTAATAACTTGATAATTATTCATTAATGATCAAATTTGCATGATGTATTCTCCGCTCGCAAACAGTAGGGCGAAAATATTATGTTTATTTTACTGCAACACTGCTTTCTTTGCTGCAACACATAATTTGTTGCCTCAAAGAAAAATTTGTTTAAATATGAACCACTCCAAAGTAGCCTTGCCGTAAAAGTATTTTATTTGCTTTATCTACACATTTATGAAAATTATAACTTTGCATTGCCATTTCAGCATATAAGAGAGAAAGAGCGAATATTTCAAAATAACTAAAGGGGCTCCGAGATTCGAACCCACACACCTCGCGTGAATACCTATCGTCTTGCGCCGCACGATCACTTAGTCTGTATGCAGTTGCGTTACGTTTGATGTACTTGTTATCTGAGGTAGTAACTTGGGCCGGAATACAATGCCACCTTTAGGGGAAGAATTGAGATTACTGGTGTGGAGAAACACCGAACTTCAGGATGAAATAAAACGTCTACAGAAGGACTATAAATTTGCACAGCTTGAGGTTTCGTAACTGCAGATTATTCTTATCGGTTTATGAACGATCGCATTGCGACAGCAGTTACGTACTGAAGACTGCTATGTACCGCGCAAGACCTTTACAGCGTTATCTTTGGTACAAAGTAATATTTCCCTACTGTGAACGAAAGCGGCTCAAATCATGTTTATTTCTTTGCTATAAAGAAAGGTTATATTGCCACAAAACATTTACAGCGTTATCTTTGGTACAAAGTAATATTTCCCTACTGTGAACGAAAGCGGCTCAAATAATGTTTATTTCTTTGCTATAAAGAAAGGTTATATTGCCACAAAACAAAAACGTGCAAAGAAAACATTTCATATCAGCAAACTTATGTTTCTGTGACCTTCTCTTTGAATGAAAGCTACATTGTGTTGCTGTAAACAAAACGGCATCAAATAAATAGTTTTTTTTTTGTATGGTATTTGTATGATTCTTTTATGTATGGATTTTTTTTTAGTGTACGGCATATTTTTTAACTGCACATAGGAAGACATCAATTTTTTATGAGCACGAATTTCATTATTATTAATATTCTTATTAACGTAAAGGAACTTGCCGCAGGACATTTTGTATCACCAACGTGCTTCGCTGAACTGGAAAATTGTGCTCTGAATAAATCATTAATATTTGTTGCCTTGTTTGCATTCGTACCTGCGTTGCCAAAGAGCAAGGGAGGGCGTGGATTTAGTTTTTCACTCTCTCGTGTTTGGTACATTTTAACAACGTTCGGAGGTAGCCTCGTTCTCTGCGTTCGTCGGGAGTCACTCAAAATGTTTCCAATTCCCCACGAAAAATGCTCCAATGACCCTGCACTTTCCTCACGACGGGCAACAGTATGTAAACGACCTTGTAATTGTGAGATGTTACAGAAAAGTGTATATCTACATGTTGAGGACCAGCGCATTCTTTTATGACACGGGCATGCACTGGGACATTATAATAAATAAACCAGTATTAATGTAATTTTACAGTCCGCAAATATTTTTCGCCCTTGTGCCATAACTTTCGTTGTAGGGCAATAACTAGTGACCTGCCAAATTCGCGTTATTGTTTGGCATCGGCCTATACTTCACTGTAGTGTATAATACTCGAGCCGCCGTCGTTTAACCATTGGCTGCAGCCGAAGTGTGAAGTCACGCCCTTTCTGAGTGAACTGCACGTGATTGGGCCACACGACAGTGAAGTGTTAACTTATTGGCGCAGAGCTACCAAGGGCGTGTCAAATAAAGTATGCTCCAATGGCAAACCTGTCGAAAAGGTACACGTGCTTCAATTTTAACGTGTTCCCAAATAATAACGCAAATTCTGCAGGTCTCTAGTATTAACTAACAATTTCTCTTCACAGAGACGTTATACTTAATTATATTTATAAAATTGTTTTCATCTAAATTACACTGCGTGTCGTTCGGTAGTTACAAAAAGTGAAAACCATATTGGGATTTGTTATTTTGAACTTGTTATTATTCTCTGAGCAACATAATTATTCTTTAAGGGCTCATATGCTGTGTAAATAGCTACAGAACTATAAAAGCATTTTTGAAATTTCATTCCTAAAAACTTAAATCAACAAGATGTCAAAGAATTAGGTGATATCGGGGTTTAGGTCGTCAGCAAGTCTTACCGAGGATAGTTCAAGACCCACTGTTGGTACGATTGATTGGAAATACATACACTGGCTTTTACATACGCGTGCATGGATGCACGTAAGATATACACTGTTTCTACAGCCAAGAACTATTTAATTATTGTGCCAGATTATCTTCGTTTATGGTCTTGGAACTTAGTTAACACAAAACTAACGCTGTGTTAATGGGATCGGAAAACTTGTGGCGAACTTGTTAAGATATTTTGCATACAAAATACTATCATAATAGTTAACATTACCCAGTAATCAAGGCAGCTGAGATAAATGAAGCGTATGGGAGAGGTGCAGGACAATTCCGCTGGTAGGAGGGTTTTTTTTGGGGGGGGGGGAATCTCCCGTTTCCCTCGGCCTTGCATTCCGGCGCTGCTCCATGCTCATCTCGTTTCACCCTCATCGGCCCTCGAGACTCTCCACTTACTCACTTTTCCGTGGAATAAGTCGTATTACAATACCATTTATTTACTCGGATAAGCGTGCACGTACAGACACTGGCTTCGCATACAAATTTTTATATTTCATTAGCAGTTACTTCCAACTTTTCTGAAGCTCTGTTAAAGTTCTACTCGCAGGATATTCCTCCGCCCTATGCAAACAAAGCTTAGCTAAGTCTAGAAAATTACACCAAAGGACCAGCGCACAGCATTCGTGCGCAATCAGGGTAATTTTTTTTTTGCATGAGAACTATTTTTTACTAGGCCATTGCCAATACAACTATTTTCTCCCTGTTTTATTCATATTAGATATAAATGAAATATTAATATTTTGACACAAAATACAAACAAAATTTTCACTTTAAAGGAAAAAAGGTATAGGCTGTTCACTATATAATGAGTACTTTTGAAAGCCCTACTTAAGATCGACTTGTATGCACGTTGTGTATTCCTCCACCGTATGTAAAATTAACAATGCCGCGGACCTTAACACGTCAGTCATGCGTCGGCCAAGTGAGACTGTGAAATTATTAGGAAAGTAATTATTTTAAAAATCTACTAATTTTTAAATTTCTGTGCATTAAAAAAGCAGAAAGGGAAAGAGAAATAATTCAAGTTACCACATATGGTTACCTAAAAACCTTTTAATTCGAGGTTAAGACTTGGAACTACTTTCCATCCTTCGTTGCCAACTTTACTGGCCGTTAAAATATATGGATGTATTAAGAGTGACTTTTTTTTTTAAGGTTGATTTCAAAAGTGCTCACTGTGTCGTGAACAGGTTTTACACTTATGTCAATATAAGTAGAGAAATATTGTGATTTATGGCATTTAGTAAGCAATCAAGCAAGTTATGAACAGGGTAATTTTTCTTAAAGGTTTTAATTCTAAAAGTGTGAAGAAACCGCGAACGTATTACATGAGGAGATCCCCCTCAGCGGGCACTGCCACACCCGAGCTCTGACCAACGTCTTCGCAGCAGGAGACCGAGTGATACATTCATCACGGTCTCCAGGGACTCCTGACTGGTGGCGATGCCAGCGCGGGCATAGCAGAGACAGCGTCGCCACGCCGCGCCCGGTGATTTGTCGACAGCTTTGCAGCGCCACGCCCCTTGCTGCAGGCGACACACACGCGACGAGCGACGGGGCGTCAGATCCCCTATCGCGCTGGGTTGCAGTGACGTCATATAATTCTTGGCGAGGGAGGGAGGAGGAGGAGGAGGTTAGGGTTAATCCGTCCAGTACGCGAGGCCACTATCGACGTCGCGTTGCACATCTTAAAAAAAAAAAAAATCCGCGCATAGTTTTCTGTACGACAAAGTAAACCATTATTTTCAGCAACAAGAGGAACATAAGTTTGCTGCTGAAAAAGGTTTTCTTTATATGTTTTTGTTTTGTGGCAATATCGCCTTTTTTCTGTAACAATGAAATAAACATTATTTGGGCTAATTTTCTTCACGGTAAAGAAATGTTACTTTGTACCAAAGGTAACGGTTTAAGGGTTTCTGTTGCACATTGCAGTTTTCAGTACCTAACTGTTGTACCAATGCCTACGCTCATAAACCAATAAGAACACCGGGAAAATACTAAAGTTGTCATTACTAAAATATAAATGATAAAAAAAAAAGTATGCTGGGAAGAAGGCCACTAGAAATGAAAAGGAAAAGCAGATGAACGTATCTGTAAAGCACGGTCTTCTGGCACCACGAAACCTCGAGGTGGAACTGCTGTACGGGCAATATCGAGGGAAGGGCAAAGAGGCAACGGGAAGTATTGGTCGTTCACAGTAAAGTGAGCGCTTTTGAAAGCCCTGCTTAAGATATACTTGTATGCATGCCCGTGTATTCTTCCGCCTTATGTAAGATTAACATTGCCATGGGCCTCGTCACTTCAGTCGAGCGTCAGTCAAGTGAACCGGATGGAATTACTAGAAAAGTTAATATTTTACAAAATCTGCTCACTTCGATTCAAAAAAAAAAAACAGAAAGCGAAAGAAATAATTTAAACTTTCAGAGATGGTTACATAGCACTTTTTATTCGACGTTAAGATACCGAACTACTTCCCAACCATCGTTACCAACTTTTTTGGGCGCGTGCCACTCAGTGCGCCCGGTAAAATATATGCAGGTAGGAGCAGTGACTTTTTTATAAGGTTGTTTTCAAAAGTGCTCACTTTATCGTGAACAGCCTTTAACAAAAATCAAGATGTGAAATAATGCAAAGGAGGTCTACAGTAAGGAAGAAAAAGATAAAGTGTAAATATAGCATAATGTCTTTTGTCACCTTGGAACCCTAGGTATAAATATAGGTAGCAGCTAAAAAACATTGTATTGTCCCTTGAGGAAGGAACTAAATTCTGAGATTTTTGCGTGATAACACTGCAGAGTTTATCGACTTGAAGAGCCGGCAGGCACACTTGGCGTGAACCGGAAATCGGTAGTTCGATGGATCGATACGAAATTTCGTACAGCTGGCGTCTGGACGTTTCTTGCGACTGACGTCACATCCTGGTGTTTCAAAGCTTATGCCTGGCTCCTCACTATTTTGTTTGCTCCGATAATCTAGGTTGCCCGTCGGCGTAACATTTCTGCCAGTTTCCTCAGCGGTCGGTTTTACCACTGACTGTACTGGCTTACCACTGACTGTACTGGCTTTTCACTGACTGTACTGGCTTTCCACTGACTGTACTGGCTTACCACTGACTGTACTGGCTTTTCACTGACTGTACTGGCTTTTCACTGACTGTACTGACTTTCCACTGACTGTACTGGCTTTCCACTGACTGTACTGGCTTACCACTGACTGTACTGGCTTTCCACTGACTGTACTGGCTTTCCACTGACTGTACTCGCTTTTCACTTACTGTACTAGCTTACCACTGACTGTACTGGCTTTCCACTGACTGTACTCGCTTTTCACTGACTGTACTGGCTTACCATTGACTGTACTGTCTTTCCACTGACTGTACTGGCTTTCCACTGACTGTACTGTCTTTCCACTAACTATGCTGGCTTTCCAATGACTGTATTGGCTTTCCACTGACTGTACTGGCTTTCCACTGACTGTACGGGTTTTCCACTGATTGGAATTTAGAGTGTTGTTCTTGCATAATGTAATTTAATTATACGGGGGAAAAAAAATATGAAAGTGTTGAAAAGACGAAAGAAATATTTTTACCTCACATACTGTTACAAAATACTGGAGATTCTTCCTGGAGACTCTAAGCTAATGGGAACTGTATGGTGAGGATGGACTATACCTTCATTTACAAGCAAATGACTATGAACATATTAGCAAAGCATACTCCCTCTCCCACTCTTAAAATCTCCTTGCACGGAAATATTATATTATTTGTTTGCCTTTATCACTGCTAATATGATGTACTGTACATGAAACTGATTTGACGGAAAACTTATGTGCGGTGGAATTATTTTATTTTAGGTCAAGAAAAAAAGCTAAGAATGCATACTGGTGCACTGTAAAAAATAATGCGTAAATTACCTGACAAGTGTAAGGTAATATTCGAAATCTTGTGTGGGGGGGGGGGAGGCATAGTTTTCCTTACAGGTAAGATACAATTACCGCACTCTGGAGTAAAATTCACGTACATGGTAATGGAAAAACCCATTCATGGATGGAAGAACTACCTTGCAACGAGCGTATCTCTTCAGCATTCTCAACACCTAAGAGGGGGGAACGGGCGAAAGAAAAAAATCCTTTAACACGCTTATATTCACCAATACTTTCAAGCTGTAGTCGTGGTGTAATGGATAGCACATAGGCCTATCGTGTTAAAGATCCGTGGTTCGCGCCCAGCCACAAGCGAGTGTCGAGGACTTCAGTGGTGTGGTTTCAGTTACTATTCGTCAGAGGATATACGTAATAAAATAATTTACGGTACTTATACACCGGGGTAATTTTAAGTATAATTTTATCATACCTTATAGTTGCTGTTTTTCCTCTTAAATTGAAATATTATTAATATCTTATCTAAAAATTATAATGTTTCATTGATAAATAATTTGAATTAAAAACAGGGAGAAAATAGGTATGTTGGAAACGTCTAGTGAGAAACAGTTCTTATACATAATATCATTACAATTAAGTGCGCACGAATGTGGTGCGTTGTCCCTCTGGTGTAATTATCCAGACTTGTTAATCTTAGTTTGCTCTAGGCGGAGGAATATCCTGGAAGTAGAACGTTAGAATGGCTTCATAAAAGGCTGAAGTAACCGTGAATGGATTATATCCATGTTTTCATTGTTACTGTGATCTCGATGAAAAATTTGTGTTTGAGTTTCATGTTTACGCTTGGATGAACGTTACATGGAGGCAGACCGATATAAAAAATTCGGAATCATAATTGTTAATTAAAAACTTAACTCCCTGTAGTATAAGTAGGGTTTACGAAAATAAGTGATTGCTAAATGTACTCTACTTCGCAAACAAATCACTTGGCAATTATATCTGAAAACAAAATGTTAAAAAAAAAAATTATGTAGACTTCCCTTATATGTAAAGGAAGCTAATTACTTCTATATGTAAGGAAAAATCACCTCTTGAATGTAGAGTAATTTACATAACAAGTAAAGTACTATTCCTTAATTGTACATGGAAAATACCTGACAAAAGTGGACTGACCACGAAAAAATACTTAAAAAAGACAAGTTATTTATTTTTTTTTTTTTCGTATCTCGTTGCTGGCCTGTATTTTGACTATTCCGTCTTAGAATTTTCCAGTGTTTTATACATATTTATTTTCTCGTCCAGTGGTTGCTTGTCTTTTTTAAGTATTTTTTTCGTGCTCAGTCCTGTTTTTTTTTTCCATGACAGACATCTGCATCGCAATGGCGAATGTCCAAAAATCCCCATCTAGTCAGAATATTTAATAATAGATCTTACACATCTAAGTTATTGCAAAAAAAAAAAAAACTGCTGAACAAATTTAAACGCATGTACGACATTTAACTTATAAGCAATTTCAATTTGGCAAAATTTAGCTCTTCGCTTGAGGGCCGTTCTACTTTTCAAATATTTCTGATAACGAAATAAATTAAGATGATTATTTTAAATAGTTATATTTTCCACTGGTTTCTGGCGAAAACAATGCCGTAATGTGCTAATTACTCTTGCCTGGAGTAGCATTCACGTGGAACCTGTACAAGATACTTCACGAATGCTCGTAATTAAACACTCAGGCCGTGGTGCATCCACGTACGCGATACGAACAACATTTCTAACGTCGGATCAGTAATTGGCATAAACGGACTAGGAATGTCACATAATGAAATGTTTAGAAGTTATTTGATCTTTCTTTGACTGCTTCAGGCACAGATTAATATATAATTTTCAATGCTACAACGAATTAATTTTTTGTTACATTTTTAAATTTAATCAATGCTCTCTCTTGCACCTGGGGACTAATGAACGTGTTTTTAAGTTTGATGTTATAAACAGAAATGTACGTGAACTTAATAAATTATTTGAGAAACAAGTGCTATCTCCCACATATTCATTTGTGTGTGTGTGTATATATATATATAATATGCTATATATGTATATAATATGCTATATATGGTTGCCGTTGGGTTGACTACTACTGCTGAATTGGAGCACGAGTATGTAACAAAAAGAAATGTTTTCTATAAATACATTTTTATGCGATATATTCTTTACTAGTCTGATAAAAATTAAAAAAAATAATAATATAACGCTAAACTAATTTCAGAATTGTATTTAAAAAATTTTATTTCAATGCAGATCAAAATGTTTTTCGCCATCACTATAGTGCCCCGTCAAGGAAGTTTGTTGAAATTCGTTCTGTTGTTCGCCTATAGATTAATTTAATTTTATAATGGAATTTAAAGTAGGATATCTGGATTGGAAATGAAGTAGCATGTGAACCAAGATGCGCATTGCAAATAAAAACCTTTATGGAATTTTTTTGAGACGTTAAACCAATATTTTTAAGAAAAATACAAACTTGTGTATAAAGGAGTTTTATAAAGTAGCTTGTGGAAACATTGAAAGGTTTCTGCTATAAATGCACAGAATTTAATTTTTATATTTTTTCGTATTTTTTGAACGCAATATCTGTGTCAATTTTTCTAAAGAGAAGATACACTCGAAATTTGCAAAAAAAGTATTTGTTGTGCTAAGATATCATTATCGAAACGTGGTGTCATATAGAGCGATAAAAACTATGTCCGATTTTTTTCGATAATCGCGTGTCAGTAAAATAGTAACAGTAAAATTTCTTCTCGGAACGACAATTTAACAGACTCAAGTATTTATTTAATAAGGTTAGTAAGAGGAATCGAAATATCTTGTCCTAATTAATTTTAGTATGTGCTACGCAAGAGTTTTAAATCAAGATTCAGGGGCGTACAATGATCACGGAAGAGTATGTAATATGCCCTTATACACAACAATTTTAAAAGCTTATATGACTAATTCATACATGTGGCAGCCGACTGCAACTTCTTATACTAATAAAATTAATCATGCTAGAGAGTTGGTTTTATTATTTCTGGATTCCTATCCTAGAGGCCACTAAAATTGAGACCACACAAAAACTTTAAAATGTTCAAAAATTTATTTTCTGGAAACATTATTTTTATGTGTTGTGTACACTTTCGGAGAATTTTTAGGAAAACGAGTCTTTTGTTATTCGACATTTTTAAGTCGTAAAACCTGAGTGCCATAAAATTATTTCCTCCTTGTAGGAAATTTTTTTGCACGTATCCAGTTATCATTCTCAAAAAAAAAAAAAAATTGGCCAGTTCACACAAATATTTTTCTGACTACACAATATCTGAACTGAACACAAAAACATCAAATTATTCTGCTGGGGATTCTTAGAATTTTTTCTTCGAGTTATAAAGTTGTTGCTCTTTCCAGTATATTATTTCATCTGGCTGGGATTAAAACAACGCCGCGAACTTTTTGAAAGTGTATGTTACAAGAAATTAAAATACCAATCCGTAAGTAAATCATATTACAGGTTATGTAGAAAGAGATTACTAAAGTAAAAAATATGAGGCAATCAGAAACTAAAATGATCTTGCTTTTTATTCCCGACTATTTTCTGTGTAGAGAAACAGTACTCAGGGCTATTGTTTATTCCAGAATATATTTTGGTATTCAAACAAGATTTATTTTGTTGCTCATCAAGTTTTGTTCACTCAACAAAATATCTTGTTGGAATTACTAAATATAATTTTGGCCCCATGTTAGCAATGTGTCAGGCAACCAAGCCAACAATGAGAAACGAAATATTTTGAAAAAAATAAATCAAACATCTAAGCACAGCGTAACTCACATTCGCGATTATCCACCCAATGAATATATCATTTTCGTAAGGGAGTATTAAATGGTCTAGAAAAAAGGCGACTTCGTTAAACAAAGTTTGAGTACTACACATTTTTAAAGATATTTCCGTTCTTTACTGCACGCACACACCTGCACGTAAGTGTAGATAAACTGGCGAATAAACGGAGGAGAATTGTTGGATGAAATCTTCAAGGCTTACAAATTTCCATACTCATTAACGTTGAATGAGTTCTTAGAAAATACTTAATAATTTTTAATGTATATAAAACTTTACTCGGCCTATCGACCGGACGTCCCAAGATAACATGAGCTTGTTTGTTTCGTGGCGTCAGTCAGATCTTTTTTTCAATACACAGCTGTACAAATACATTGGACAGGTTTAATTACAGTATACAAAGTTTATACACTGGATATAGTAAGCACACACATATAGGCCTATATGTCAGATTACACGTACACACATCACATCTTTCTTCATATTGTGACTAATCTCCTTCCAACATGCTGCGGGGCGTCATCGTTTCACTGAAACAGAAGAAAAAGGAAGCGAGAACAAGCGCAACAAGAAATGCGTACAATGAAATGCTATAAAGTATTTTCTTAATTTTTGTAGTTTATATATTCATCTACGTTCTAAAATGCACATTCAATAAAAAACTCTTTCAGTGGTTTTTTTTTAAATAGTTTTTGGTTAGAGATGCAAATTTCTTGAAGCTTTTGTGGTAATTTATTGAAAAGTTGGCTAGGACGGCCTTTCTGGACTAGTTTTTAAGTTAAGTGAAGCGCTCCATTCCGGCTTAGTTTCCCGAGTGTAGGACGTAAATCTGAAATAATTTGTAAACAACGTGAAAAACACAGACGAAAATATCAATTTATATGAGCGGACTTTTCTTGAAATGTCAAACTTGCTACAACTTGAGATATTTTAATTAAAATTATTTTAATTAATGAAGCAAAGAAACTACCAATAACGGTTGTTTCCTACAATCGAATATATACGACAACAAAATGTTATACAACGATTTAGCAACATAGAAAAACTTAATTCCGTAAAAAATTTAATTTTGTGTAATTAACGATCTAGCCGACCTTCCGTGGCGCAGTCGGTATGTGCGCCACTAATCTGGGGTGCGAGAGGCTCTGGGTTCGAATCCCGGGCAAGGCATGGGTGATATTTTAAGTTAGGTTGTAAGTTAGTCTGTAAGCCATCCCCTGCCAAGCTATCAAGCATAAAACCGGGGGACGTTTAAAAGCCCAATACAATACAATGCGTACGATCTACGAATTCAAGTATGTCTGAACAAATTCATATTTTGGGTGAATTTATATTCACCCAGTTTTGAGAATCTTCCCGAGTCAAAGCGGTGAGTGAATTCGTTTCTCCGCGTCTCATAACTTCCGCGTAGTGTAACTTTTGACTAGGAGAACCTACGACGCTTATTTAAGTATAAATCGACAGCTCTCGTCAAGCTCAGCCAATTTCGTGTATAAAAACATTTGTGTGGCATGGTTATGGTGAAATTATATGCATTTAATGTAAAAAATATTTAGAAAACATTACACAATCTCGGTCTATACTCGTCAAAAAGCCAAGTCGTAATACAGAAATCGTATACGGTTGGGAAGAGTATCTCGAAAGCAATCCAGTGATATCCATAGAACCCCATATTATCGAGTGAAGCGGTGCCGGGAACGTAAAAAAAAAAAAAACAGCAAGGCGTCCGAGCGCGTCAACGTAGACGTATTCACACAAACAAACGGCCATGTCCCCCAACACAGCTAAACCCAATTTTTTTCCTAAATGATTTCTTAGCTTTGGTTAAATTTATCCTGTTCACCTACCAAAAAAAAAAAAAAAGGGAAAAATTGTTTTTGACAGGACCTAGTATTACCAAACAGTAGGCTAATTAGAGTGTAAAATGTGAATTTAAATTTTTAAACACAAATATAAAGATATATTGGAAGTATTTGTCTATCTTTTGTCAGGCATTAATACATTAAGCTACAGCTCAAATTGTCGTTTGCCGTCACCAGATTTACATAAAGATTTTTTTTTTCAAATCTATGCATAGCACACCAAAAGTCTCGTTTTAGATTTGTCTATAAAACCGAACTTTAATATGCCCAGTAATTAAATCATAGTTGCAGGCGAGAAGGGTGCCAAAAAAAAACATGATTCGTGGAATTTTAAAGTTATAAATCTTAAAGTTTGGTTACAATAAAAAATTAATTTTATTATAAAATTTCTTATGCACGAAACAAATCTGCTGTCGTCATAATTAGGATAAGAAACGATCTTACAAGTTATGTTCCCACTGATTTGGAATTTCCATCTAATTATTGCTAATAGTATGTTACAACAAGTCAGTATATTCTCAAAACAAAGGAAACAATGAGACACTGGAACGCTTTGAGATGGATGTAACACGTGCAGAAAATTACTACATCGGTTCATCGGCTGAATGTGGAAACCTTGGTTTCTCTCCGCGAATGTCGTGTTCCGTGATATTATTATAACAACGGCTGTTATTCTGTCTCCTTTCTGCCTTCGCTAGTTCGCGACATTGTTTACTAGTACGTGGCGCCCGTCTCCTTTACTGCCTTCGCTAGTTCGCGACATTGTTTACCAGTACGTGGCGCCCGTCTCCTTTACTGCATTCGCTAGTTCGCGACATTGTTTACTAGTACGTGGCGCCTGTCTCCTTTACTGCATTCGCTAGTTCGCGACATTGTTTACTAGTACGTGGCGCCCGTCTCCTTTACTGCCTTCGCTAGTTCGCGACATTGTTTACCAGTACGTGGCGCCCGTCTCCTTTACTGCCTTCGCTAGTTCGCGACATTGTTTACTAGTACGTGGCGCCTGTCTCCTTTACTGCATTCGCTAGTTCGCGACATTGTTTACTAGTACGTGGCGCCCGTCTCCTTTACTGCCTTCGCTAGTTCGCGACATTGTTTACCAGTACGTGGCGCCTGTCTCCTTTACTGCATTCGCTAGTTCGCGACATTGTTTACTAGTACGTGGCGCCCGTCTCCTTTACTGCCTTCGCTAGTTCGCGACATTGTTTACCAGTACGTGGCGCCCGTCTCCTTTACTGCCTTCGCTAGTTCGCGACATTGTTTACTAGTACGTGGCGCCCGTCTCCTTTACTGCCTTCGCTAGTTCGCGACATTGTTTACTAGTACGTGGCGCCCGTCTCCTTTACTGCCTTCGCTAGTTCGCGACATTGTTTACTAGTACGTGGCGCCTGTCTCCTTTACTGCCTTCGCTAGTTCGCGACATTGTTTACCAGTACGTGGCGCCCGTCTCCTTTACTGCATTCGCTAGTTCGCGACATTGTTTACTAGTACGTGGCGCCCGTCTCCTTTACTGCCTTCGCTAGTTCGCGACATTGTTTACTAGTACGTGGCGCCCGTCTCCTTTACTGCCTTCGCTAGTTCGCGACATTGTTTACTAGTACGTGGCGCCCGTGACATTATTCGTCCAACAAGGCGCGAAGCGCTTTCGTAATGGTTTTATTTCCTTTGTAGGTTTCAGCGACGATTTTGTGGGATGATGAAATAAAAGCTTCTTGTTGAGATTACGAAAATGCTTGTGAAGAATCTCAAACAATAAATATTACGATGATACGAATTTCGAAAAGCTGACACCACCCTGCAAATATAATGCAGTAGAATAAAACAGACCAGTAAAATAGCATTAATTGTAACACTCGTTTGAAATATAGGCATAATATCTAAAAGTCGTTCAAAATGATATAGCATGGAATTTTAATAGGATGCCTCTTACATGGAAATACTGTCCGGCTAAGCAAAAACGTTCCAAAGTAGAAAAGATTGGAAGAAATTGTAAATGCATTGTTTAACTCTTACATCTTTTCATGGCGGAATAAAATCAACGCTGAGTAAACTCTTCGGCTGCAAAAAATTTCACTTGCTGTTAACAGCCATTAACTATACACTGAATAAAAATACAAACTAAAAAAAATTACACAATACACGAACATCGAACAATATTACTTGTGGAATCTGGAAAGACTGCATATAGAAAATATATTTGAACATGTCTGACAAGACCTGTTCCCTAGACGTCAACACTGACCCGCAGAAATAAATAAAATTCACTACACAGAAGCAATATTCGAGAAAATAAGTAGAACACAGTACATTCTCCACAGTATATAACAAAAATTTGTAAATAAATTTATTATTTATATTAAATAAAATTTTATCTTCTGTAGATAAAAATAATTTGCATGTAGAAATCACAAGAGTATTTATAACTTGTTTATTTTTCTTTGAAACAGTTTCTATTGGCTGTCTATATTACGGTATTTGTGCATTAAGCACGCCGTCTGGTCAGGCCTTCTAACAGAGAGCAAAGTTTCAGTCGTATAGTTTCCATAAAAAAAAGTTTTTAATACCTTTGAGCGACGTCTGCTCATGAATAGCATTCAAGAAATTGTTCACGTCCGCATACTAGTTATCATTTGCTATTTCCGTTTAATTCGGGCAGATCTAGACAACCACTAATAGAGGGACGCTTTGCCCTGCTATCAAACCACGTGCTTACTAATTAGCACTAACTTTTAACGCCACATATAAATGACAGTGCTTAGTGAATAGGATATCTTAACGTATTTTAAGATTTGTGGTTACTCTACTTAGTATACAGCCTATTCTAAGTTTCAACTTACTTTAAAAAAAAAAAACCTTTGCAAAATTATCCCATATATGACGTGTTTAGTTGTTTCTTAGATTTGTATTGTAGCACAAGAGTTTAATACTTCGTTAATATAAGAGTATCTTATTTTTGTTTAAATTGAACTTTTACTTATATCTTTTTTATGTAAATTATAATACTTAATGTACAACTAATATAAATAATAATATATAGAAAGCAGGTGTGTCGGTAACACCTAGTAAGAAATAGTTCTTATGCAAGACATTACTAAACTGATTGCGCACGAATGCGGTGTTGTCCCACTGGTGTTATTTTCTAAATTTGGTTCAGCTTCAGCTTTGTGCGATTTAAGAGGAGGAATATTCCTGGGAGCAGAACTTCAGCATGGCTTCGGAAAAGTTTGGAAGTGCACTCTAAGAAATTATTTGCAAATTTACCGTACCAGTGCGTACGCGCAATAATAAAGCGCGAATATTAAAATATTTTCCCTTGCATGCATGGTAACATTCCTGCAGTTGCTCGTGAAAGAGTAAAGTGCGTACGGAAGTTTCCAACTTTGTATAACAGCAATACTAAGCATTCCCATATTTATAGACTGATACATAGTACTATTTACACTCTAAATCGGAATCGGTTATTTTTTACTTATTGCCAGTTGAAACTGCTCCATCCGGAATCTGTAGAAAAAATATCACTAATTCATCAGTTAAAATAAATCTACTAATTCAAGCAGTAGAAAACTACTTATTTATAGTTGTTATTAATAAATAAACACAGGCCATTCCTATGTGATGTAAGTTAGGTACGATTTATTTTGTCGCAGAACGCAAATATTGTCTGCAAGTGGATTTTCACCAACAAACGTTTTGTGATCTGCAAGTTTACAGATCAAATAATGAGGAAACAACAAATTTTATAAAATATTACATTGTTTCTAACGTTCCGCTGTCTAATTATCACAGTTATTTGTAGTTAATTTGTCTTTTCAAAATAACAGTTTCATTCTGTAAAATCTCGCTGCATTGTAAAATGGCAGATACATATAAAACACCGACAACACCGTTAAAACCACTATATTTCTCTTTCAAAGCACACAATCTGAACTAAACTTAACTAAGAATGACTTTCGAGCCTTACAAAGACATGTACCTACGTACACATAATATGTGCATATTTCGACAACATGAAGTACTTTCACACTACGAAACTTACAGCCGTTCGCCATTGTAAGTTTATGTTACTACACAAATGCGAGACAGTTTATCTCAGTGGCAAAGTAGCGGAGTTGGTAGAACGTCAGCCAAAAGGAACAGGAACATGTGTTGCGTTTTGGGGTGGCGGTTCGATATCAACCACTTCCACAATTTCCTTGTACATGTAATAATTTTGTTTTACGACCAAATAATTGTATACCTAATTTATTTCAAACTCTAATGCACGGTTTTTAATCCTTGTACTTTTTATTAATCGACTATAAATAACTGATTTTCTACTGTTTTTATTAGTGGATTTCATTTAACTGAAGAGATTAGTAGTTTCCTTTTTCTACTGATTCCGGATGGAGCAGTTCCAACTGGCAATCAGTAGATATCTGCTGATTACGATTTAAAGTGTACACATCCTGTATAGGTTAAAAAGTTCAATTACAGTTTGGAAAGGTTACCAGAGATTTTTTTTACGGTGTAACCGTGAATGAACTATATGTTCGAGGTTTCCTTGAAGCAAGAGAGTTTGCTTATTGTTGACAAGATGAGTCGCGCCCTAGCGGACGGATCGCGAGCCACGCGAGAAGGGAGGGCAAGCAGCGAGTTTTGATGATCCACCCTCCTCAGCCCTCGCCTTCCCTTCTCCCAGCCCCCCGGGTCAACACAACGGCGAAACTAGATCCAAACACTCCAATTACTTTTACTGCCGGCATAAAACCAACTCTACTCGCCCTCCAGCGGCGATTGTCGCGGCGAGTCGAATGAAGCGAGTTCGAGGTTGCAGAACATCTAAAGTGGCGCTGTCATGTGGGGTGAATAGAGAACGCGTTCGAAAGGAAACAAGCCGACGCGTCATTCGAAATTAAGCTCTGGTGTTTCAAAGATAAGATTAATGTTGTTCAAACGCCAAAATGTATTTCTCCATTTCGAGGAAATTTTACACCTCTTTTTTTTTTCTTTTTTTTTTTCTCGTAGCTAATGTCTACGTCATTTCTGCTCAAACGCCAAAACAATTGAAAAACAAGTCATGCCTGAAGATATTTACTCTAAATATTCCTTCAAACTAATTTATAAAAGTAAGTTAGAACGGTTTTTGCTGGTGGATTCGCTACATTAACTTCGTTGCAAAAGGAGACAAAAAAAAAAACTATTAATATGTCCGAAACGGGTTAAACGTATTCTAGCTCGATACCGAAGAATATTGTTAGTGACAAAGTTCACTTAGTGCAAAAAAAAGGTCTTAAGCAGAAACATTTCTAAAATTATTCTTAAGCGAGCTGTTCAAATTATTTGACGAATTAGGAGTTGCTGATTTTAGCAATAATTAACGTAAGTTGAGCCTAATGTTAAATGCCATAAAAATAAATCTCGCCGTAGATTGTAACTTTAAACTTCACTGTGCAGAGGTAAAAACTTATACATGTAGGTCAGGGAATTTATTAGAAATTCTGACTGTGACAAAAATACATATAATGAAAATATGGAAATTTTGGACATTCCCCATTGCGATGCAGATGTCTGTCATGGAAGAAACAGGATATTGTCATTCACTCTCATTGCACTATTCATACGAAAATCACAAAAGAAAAAATTATTTATTTAAATATTATACTAATAAGCGTCTCGCAGCAAAATAGAGAGGAAATATTAACTATACATTTTTTTTTCTGTAAATTAAAATAAAATTATGAAATTGTTTCCTTCAGTATTTGACATCAAAAATTTTTCAGGGAAAAATCTTTCCAAAGATTCGCTCCGATTTAAATAATAATAATATGGCCAGTTTATCAACGCAGCAGCGTGTATTAAATTTAATAAAGTTTCGGCAGTAAACTGCAATAACCTCCTTCTGAGAGCGTAAATAATTCCAGTCTTCAATCATAACTCGGACCCCGGCAGCAAGGAAACTATGGTTAAAAGAAGCAAAGTCTTTTTTCTTCGGCCATCCCTCCTAATAGAGTTTTGACAGTGATAGACAGCGCAGCGAGAAGAAGTGAGGCGGAAGAGAGAGAGGTAAAGAACTTTTATCGAGAGTTAGGAAAGGGTAGAACGTGATATAACCACACATTTCTGCCAGAAAAAAAAAATTCCAATCAAACGAGACTAAACTTTAAATGATCATCGTCAAGGGTTATGCGAAAAAAAAAAAAAAGAAAAAAAAAAGGATGTTACGAACATATCAAGCAAGTCAATTCCCTTCATTTTAAGAATAAATACGAGCACATCTCCACAAGAAGAGAGATGTTAAGGAAAAGTCTTTTCCTTAAAAAGTTTTTTAAAAGAAATTTCGTATGTACTGCTCGACCAAGTTAAGAGCGTAGTCGGGGACGGGTGATACTGGACCGCTAGTGTAGCTGCTGAGAGGGGAAAGAACAACCGCGAGCGGGGGAAATTCTATACAGTGTACTGTCTGCAAGAGCGAGTGCACACATTCCCGCATGAATTTATGCAACTTCTACAGACACCGGCATAGGCACTCGCCCGCCTCTCCATTAGGCGAAACCGGGTTCGATTCCAGGGCGGGGTCGCTCCCGGATCTTCGCAAGTGGGAATCGTGCGGGACGATGCCACTGGTCGGGCTGGGTTTTCTCGAAGATCTCCCGTTATCCCCCGCCCTCTCATTCCGGCACTGCTCCATACTCGCCTCACTTCACTTCACTCTCGTAGGCTGTCAAGATCCTAAAGCCGATATTACACGATACCTGCAGCCGTACTTGGTTCTTGTACAAGCTTCTACGAGGCCTGGTGCACGAGTCGGTATACCAGCCGCTATATGAGCCGCCATGGAAGATTCATGTTACACGACAGCAGTTCGCGTACTAGCATTTGGCACCCTTGGTGGGTGTAGTGTGTAGTTTGTAGTAAATATGAACCCCATTCGTACCAACTGCTACCAGTTAGTAACTTGCGTAAGACTATGAAAAAAAAAACTAGCTAGCGCATCTTGATATTGCTATATTACTGTTCGCCTTTTACATAAATTGATTGCTTACTAGTATAGGGACATTAATTTTCTTCGAAATGGCGTGCAATCACTAGAGTACGAGTGTGTTATTATTAATTTTGGCGAAAATTACTGACCGGTAGCAAATTATAGTTTTTTTCTTTACGTGCCGGGATATTATCCGCATGCAAAATTTATTTATAAAAAATTTGGGTCCAACGGAGTTTTCAACTCACGCCCAAAAGTTACATGTTAGTAAGAGGCGCCACGGCTTTACCACTGTATTATCAGTTCACGCACTAAATGTCAAGTTTATATACCCACAGTAGATATGGTAAACAGTTTGAATTAATATTTGTATAGTGTATGTAATGTTTTAAGTATTTAGAACGGTTTTTAATAGTAATTCAAAGTTGTCATCGGCAATATTATTCGTCGTTGTTGTATTTCAAATCTATTTGAAAGAGTTGCAAACCTCACGGATGTATAATCAAGATGGAGGCGTCCTTTCCGGTTTCTCCATCAACTCGTTTCAAGTAGTAGCCACGGAAAGCGCCCTACTCTCTGAAACGGCGACGTGATTGGCCAGGTACGAAACCCGGTATGGGACCTGCCACGAGAAATAGGACGTGTCCAATTACCAAACCTGGTGCAAAATCTGGCCGTACAAGGCGGGAAATGCCATGGCGGATCCCATGCTAGCCGGTATAACTGCCGCTAGGACGGACCTTGCGCAAGCTTTTACGGAACCTTGTATCCCGTAATATCGGCTTAACGTTACGAGCCACCCAAGTCTCTCGACTCCACGCGACTCGCACTCTGGAAGACACGTCTTCCAGAATTCTCCAGAACTGCTCCAGGTGTGAATGAATGCTGGAATGATTCCTAAACGCAAGCCTCGGATCGTTCCTTCCCCATTTCCCAAATAAATAGTATTTTTTTCACACCAAGGCCTTGTGCCGTTCAGGGGCTCTTTGAACAAAGCCATCAAATAAAGATATCGCTTTATTGAATGTGTTTAAACCTGTGAGGAAGCATGCAAACGCTCCAAACCTCTTATTTGCGTAAACAGTATTCTAACCTCAAATACTATCGACATTGTTTTGATACCATTATCGGTAGATACCTGAAAAATTCGCGTATTCAGTGACCTGCAGGCTAGACTCTACAGTCTTATGCACAAACTGCCGAGCTCAACTGTTTGCATTGGTTGTCTGCTGTCACAGGGGAAGGCAACGATTGGGCCAGCCTTCTCCAGGAAGTTTCGAAAACCGCATGGACCAATGGCTAAAGTTATATAAACACACGTGTTTTGAATTCAAGCTTGTCCCCAGATGAATCCGCGAATTCTTCAGGTGTCTAGTTAGTGGCAAAAACACAGTTGAATGTTTTAGCGCAGAGGTGATCACTGCACTCTCTCCCATTTTCCCCTCTGCGTTTCTAACAAGTGGTTGGGGAAACGGTTGTCCTTTACGAGAAACAGGAATTTTATACGTCGATCTTTAGTATGGCCTACCCGGTGTCTCTTCACACTTTTATCAAATCAAAACTTTGAAAAAGTCGCTCCGTGTATGACGTGTATGTTGTTTCCTATATCTGCAGTGGATCACAAGCGTTCTGCACCGCTGTTAACATAAAAGTGTTTTATTTTGTATAAATTGGACTTATAGGCTGTTCGTGGTAAAAGCACTTTTGAAAGCCTGCTTAAGATCACCTTGTATGCACTTTATGTATTCTTCCGCCTTATGCATAATTAACATTGCTATGGGCCTCATCACTTTATTCATGCGTCGGTGATGTAAAACTGTGAAATTTTTAGGAATGTAAATATTATACAAATCTGCTCGTTTTCACATTTCGATGAATTAAAAAAACACAAAGGGAAAGAAATAATTTAAGTTACCATAAATAGTTACCTAAAACTTTTTTTCGACGTTAAGATATGGAACTATTTTCCACCCATCGTTACCAACATCATTGGGCAAGTGTCACTCAGTGCGCCCATTAAAATATATGCGTTCAGGGGCAGTGACTTTTTTCTAAGGTTCATTTCAAAAGTGCTCACTTGATTGCGAACAGCCTCCATACTTCCATATATAGTATGGAACAAAGTCACCCGGCCGCATGTGTCTGCGTATTCGGCTAAGGCTTCTAAACAACTTTATGTATTTTGATGCGGTTTCCACCATAATTTAGAGCATTTCTTGATGAAGGTTCAGGTACATAACACATTAATATTTAATGTGAGGATAGTAGAGAAATGTCGACTTTTTCGAACGAAGTCAGAAAGAGCAGCTTTTCGGGCACTTACGTGGCTTACGCTGACTAAACCGTAAGAGATAGGCTACACCAAATTAATGTACTACAGAAGTGTAGATCTCAAAAAGGCCTACACAAAAGTCAACGAGAGCATATGTTTATCTTTTAAGGATGACGCGCAGTAACCATTTTTGTTTTTTAAAATCTGATTAAATATATAGCTCTTTGAAAACCACAATTTTAATCATTATCGAATTAATTATGTTAGTTAAACATGTCACTTTAGGAGCTAACACAGAATTATTAATTACGAGCAATAAAACAATTACAGCGTTCGAGCAAGCTGATGGGGAAAAAACTATGACGTCACATTGCTGACAGCGGCCGGCTCCATATATGTAAGTCGCACCCGAGCGATGCCGGGGCAGGTCGCTAGTTATCTATAAATAACAATATTTCATATATAATAAATATGTATAAAACAGGGTGAAAAAGTAGATGTGTTGGTAAGGCCCATTAAAGAACACAGGTAGCTCTCGTACAAAAATGGCACTAAGTTTGATTGCGCACGAACACGGTGCGTTGTCCCTTTGGTGCAGTTTTGCACACTTGGTCAGGCTTGTTTTGCATGTGGCGGAGGGATATCCTGAGAGAGAACCCTTGGTAGGGCTTCAGGGAAGTTTTAAGCAACTATCGATTCCCTGTACTTGCCGTTCCCAGTCAATTGACCGCTTTGAAAGGCATGCTTAGGACCTATTTCTCTGTCGGTTTATATCCTTCCGCCTCGTGTAGAATTAACATCGAAATATACCTCGTCACTTTAATGATGCACCGATCAAGGGTGCGTGTGAAATCTGGATGAACGTAAATGTGCTGATGCATGCACCCACGTGTACAAAGAAAATAGGAAGTGAAATGGAACAAAGCCAGTGTTAATTGAGTTAACTATAATGGGGATAAAACGACGTTAAGACACGATAAAGGCTGTTCACGATAAAGTGAGCACTTTTGAAATGAACCGTAGAAAAAAGTCACTGCTCATGCCTGCGTATATTTCAACGGGCGCCCTGAGTAACATGTGCCCTGTAAAGTTGGTAACAATGAATGGGAAACTAGTTCCATATATTAACGTCGAATAAAAAGTGCCAGGTAACCATTCGTGATAACTTAAATTATTTCTCTCGATTTTTTTAATGCATCCAAGAGTAAAAATAAGCATATTTGTAAAATATTTATTTTTCTAACAATTCCACAGTTTCACTTGACCGACACGTAAATAAAGTGACGAGGCCCATGGTAATGTTAATTCTACATAAGGCGGAAGAACACACAACGGGCATACAAGTAGATCTTAAGCAGGGCTTTCAAAAGTGCTCATTTTACCGTGAACAGTCTATACCGGTATTTTCCCTAGTTCATTTCCAACTTTACCATGGGCATTATAAACACTTTTATACAGTCGTGTACGTGGCTACTGTGAATGCGGGTGAATTCGGCCCCACTTATTATTCACCAGCTATCCTACGTCAGTTTCACTTGCAAAAATATTCATGTAACTGATATTATAGGCCTGTTTAGATTAGTTTAAACTATAACAACCCTTCCTTATCCGTCCACTTTCCTGGGTTAATTTAGGATGTCCTGTTGGGTTGGGATATTATTTGAAGAAGAAAAAATATGGATGAATATGCGCATGCGTAGTAGTGATGAACGTTCACAATCGCTGTGATGTTACCACAGCCTTGTCGACGTAAAGATTGTTGTTGTATGGGTATTTCATTTAGAGACTTTTCACAGTAAAGTGAGCACTTTTGAAGTCAACCCTAGAAAAAAAAGTCACTGCTCCTCCCTGCATATATTCTAACTGGTGTGCACAGAGTGACGTGCGCCCAGTAAAGTTGGTAATAATGGAGGGAAAGTAGTTCCATGAAGTCAACCCTAGAAAAAAAGTCACTGCTCCTCCCTGCATATATCCTAACTGGTGTGCACAGAGTGACGTGCGCCCAGTAAAGTTGGTAATAATGGAGGGAAAGTGGTTCCGTGTCTTAAAGTCGAATTAAGAGCGATAGGTAAACATTTAAAAGAACTTAAATGGCTTCTTTCTTTTCTTGTTCATTTTTAATGCATCTCAGTGTACGAATTAACAGAGTCGTGAGATACTTACTTTTCTAATAATTTCACAGTTCCACTTGACTGACGCATAAATAAAGTGACGAGGTCTATGGCAATGTTAATTTTACATAAGGCGGAATAATACACACTGTGCGTACAAGTATATTTTAAGCAGCGCTTTCACGAGTGCTCAGTTTACCGTGAACAGCCTGTAGCACAGGAGATACGATCAGTGATATTCCTCGGAAGTTGGTGTTAAAAGGACTTAATTAACCTCGAATAGCGTATATATTCTATTAACGGTTTCTTCACAGTTTTTGAATCAAACCTTTGAGAAATCGCCCCATATATGATGTCTTTAGTTATTTCCTGCCATGTATCACAAGCGTTTTATATCTCGGTTAACACAAAAGTACCTTTATTACGTGTTAAATTGAAGTATTACGTATATTTGATTTATAAAGTACAATATTTCATTTATAACCAATATGAATAAACACAGTGAGAAAACACGTGTGTGTATGTGTGTGTGTGTGTGTATGTGTGTGGCAGCGCCTAGCAATAAATAGTTCCCATGACAAATATTATTACAAACTGAGTGCGCACGAGTTGGGTGCATTGCCCTTTGGTATTGATCTCTAGACTTGGTTAAGCTTAGTTTGCACGAGGCGGAGGAATACGCTGGAAGTACAACTTTAGCAGGGCTGTGGATGGATTATAGTATGGTTACGCGCAGTAGATCCGCGCCCTTGCCCCCCCCCCCTTCCCCCCCCCCCCACCAAGGCACTGGCGGTGCGAAACACAGCGCTCCAAGATCATCACCGGCGAGGCCCCACCCAATAAACAACTTGGCTTAAATAACATCACTCACAAAGCATAACAAGCGAAACCATCTGTCTACAATCGATGTTAACGTGAAAAAAAAAAAAAAAAAAAAATTTTTCTAACCAATTAGAAAGAGCGAACCAATATGAAATGATTTTTCCCGCGCAAGAACTTTTGTATGCATAAGTTGGGTACAGCAGTTTTGAGGACGTTTCACATTATCATTCCCTTGGCAACTAAAGAGGTCGTGAAGAAGGAAGGGGGGGGGGGGGGTCGGAAGGGGTGAACTCTCGCAAGGCGCGAGGGAGGTTGTGCTCTGTCCGCCAGGTTCGCGTATACATGGCGGAATCACTACCCGGCCGGCCTATTCCTGCGATACACGCCTAAGAAGAACACGTTTTTCTTCAACATTTTCAGTTGTGACCTAGTGCAAATTGTATATATATATATTGTTGAACCTCTACACCACACTTAGCGCAGCAGCGAGGCGGCCCCTTGACGCCAAGTCACGCAAATAACGCCAAGTAAGTTATGTCAAATACTAGTTGTGGACGTTACCATCTCAAATACAGGTTTTTATTTCTTTATGCTATGCATGTTATGTGCGCCATGTCGATTGTGGACAAAGGTTGACAGGATAAGCGCGCGGCGGAGTTACAGACAGCACCGCCCGGTGACAATGGAGCGAGTCGCGATAAGGCTACCGGGACTGGTGCTGCTCCCGTCCTTGGAAGTTTGGATGTCATTGGTGGTCGCTGCGCGAATTTTCCGGTACGCCCCACGCCCCAGCTCTCCCTCTGCGCGACACGAGGAGTGAAGAACCTTCTGGGTCAGGGCAACTGAGCTATATAAGCCACGACGTGCCCCTGTGTCGGGAGCCTGGCACGGGCGTTAGCGCCAGGTGTGTGTGTGTGTGTGTGTGTGTGTGTGTGTGTGTGTGTGTGTGTGTGTGTGTGGTACCATCGGCGCGACTTGCGAAGACAGTGACCAGCGAGTGAAGTCTGCGAGCATCGGGAGGGTAGAGAGTGAGTGTTGGTTTACGATTGAATACTGAAAAAATTAAGAATTGTATAGGCTGTTCACGTTATTAAAGTGAGCCCTTTTGAGGCCCTAGTTGCGTTTTCCTTCGAGCCATATTTTATTCTTTAACCTCCCTTTTAAACAAATATTTCTATGTAAGTAATAAACACAATGTGTATATTTCACCTCACTCGTAAGTTAACATCTAAGGGTAAAATAAAATATTCTACTGACTATTATTCGAAATGAGACGGCTTTCGAAGTGCTCACTTTTCCGTGAACAGCCAATACTTATGACTCGTTAAGTATACAGAAAATAAGTTTCGCAGTTTATGATTGGTCAAGCAACTGTTAATTCTAGCCAATCAGAATTGTAGAACACCAAAGCAATCGACGTAACATGGAAAATTGGGCAAGAATGAAGATTATTTACATACATCGAATTGTTTGTGGTTTGGTGATTGTGTAATCGTGTTTAGAAACTCGTGTTATCTTATAGAAGGGGCCGCCGATGTCAACATTGGGCATTTACGTCGATAAACCTGTATAAGGTTAAATAAAGTGAATTCAATAACTTCTTCCAAGAAATAAAACATGACCTCGAACGCTTATTTGAATGCAGAGGTGCCTATATAACTCATTGCGTACGATATCACGACACGACGTAATCTAAATTCAAGGTGCAAATACAGTTTCCCGCCAACTGGGCTCTGATTGGCTACTTCGTCTTGAATTGTACTTAAGATATAAAATATAACGATATCTTTAAGTCGAGCCAAGAACGCACACGACCCTTCACGACAGTCATAAACCAATACCCTTCAATACATTGATTCATATCCTAAGCACATAACACACTTATTCTGTTAAGTCAATCTTAACCCCCCCCCCCCCTCACCATTTTTTTAGGCTGACCTGCTGTCCTGTGGTAAAGTGGGACTTGATACGTGAGTGACATGCATGTATGGAAATGGACATTTTGACCGCATATGTGTAAATAATAATTGATATTTCAAGTGACTGTCTAGTATACAGTCAAAACAGAAGTAAGTGTTAGTGTGTGTGTGTGTGTGTATATATATATGTTTATATGTGTGTGTGTGTGTGTGTGTGTGTGTGTGTGTGGTTTTTATTTTGTAAATAACATCTGTGTGTATTTTTAAACCATTGTAAATTTTTTTTTAGAGAAATTGAAATTTGTTCCTTTATTTTTATTAAGATCATTATTCCTCGCGAACTCGAATGCGCCCCTGGCGACCTGAAACAGTATGTTTTACTTCCCTTCATATAATCTTAGATTTTTCATTAAGTAACAGTTTTTCTGCCGAACAGTTGTAGTATCAATAATAAATGCCTAATTCCACTTTGTGGTCGTATTGATCAGGTACGTAACGCGCTAAATGGATGGCACGAGTCCACCTTTGTAAAAATCTGTATCTTCAGAATTGTCCGCAACTCTGTAAAAAAAAAAAATAATCGGTGTTATGGCACATAAGCGATCTGCCAAGCACCGGCAGGCTAATGTGAAATATCATTGCATAGAAAAACATTGTTTAAGGTAGCCTTACCCAAAAAAAAAAAAAAAATTAGGAAACTATTGTAAAAGATATACACACACCGTCATTTTTGACTAATGCAATTACTTTGCAGTTCGTTATATCTTCAATTATGTCTTGCTCTTTGGCCAGTTAGTTTCCTTTCCCTGACTGCGTTAGTTTGAAAGCATTTACAATCGTTTACACTTTTTCTGAAACTGTAATTGTTGCCATGGCGTGTACTTGCTTCCGAATAACGTGCAGGATGTTATGCTTAAATTCGCAGCAAAAAAAAATGCTACACTAATTGTCCGTCTAATTGCGAACATTTATTTCCCCCCATTCCTGCTGTAATTATGTGATTGTCGAGATAAAAATATACTGCGTGCTCGCAACATCCCATAAAATAATATATCACAGGTACCATAAACAAATTAAGATATTTCACAAACTGTTACGCGTAATTAATTATTGTTTTATTTTCATTAAACTCACTTTAAGTTAAAATATTATGTCTGGACAGCAAGAGTTAAATTTTATATTTAATTATGTTTGATTATCTTTTGGTATTATTGCCGCACTTTTCTCTTATTTTGTGTTTTATCTGCTCGAAACCACAGACCTATAAGTTGCAATAATTGCAAAAAAAAAACTTTTCGTCATAGGTGTCCGCTGTGCAGTGATGCAAATTCCATGTTATGTTGTCGGGAAGCTCAAGTTTGAATCAGTAGCTGGACATGTGAGGAATACGTTACCAGGGTAGGTGCAGACTGTCTGTTTGTAAAACTCAAAGTATCCGCGGAGTAATACCTACCAATATTTAAAACAAACTCGCTGGTTTTGGGAACGCTCGGCAGCACTACAGGGTTGTTGTTGTACATGGCATCACTATGGCCATTTACTCATGCATTATGGCCATTAACTCATGCATTATGGCCATTAACTCATGCATTATGGCCATTAACTCATGCATTATGGCCACTAACTCATGCATTATGGCCATTAACTCATGCATTATGGCCATTAACTCATGCATTATGGCCATTAACTCATGCATTATTTAAAGCCTTGCTATTTATGTGTTCGGGGATTGTTATTCATTTCTTTAGGGATTGTCAAGATATTCGTTGTTTAGGTAATTTATTTTTTCAAATATCTCTAACTTGTTTGTTTTACTGTTTCTAGTTTATGTTTATGTGGAATATAGCACCTCAGAATGATATTTGTCCTCAAGGTAGATCATATCCTACACAGGCAGTTATTATAACTAATAGTAGAATGTTTGCCCCCAATGATCGTGTCTCTAAATATTTATATGATCCATAATATAAACCTTGTCCTACATGTAAATAAATACATACAAAAAATATCGAGACGCCATTTGTAATTTGGAGGGGTTTTGATTAGTAACGCCCTTTCACGTTGAGAGATTTTGCACGCATTTGTAATCTGCTTGACGAAAAATATAGGCTGAATGTGAATGTTAGAACAAAATAAAGGACGGAAGTAATAAGTGGTGCTTTAAATAAATTATTTCGTGAAATACGCTTATAAAAGGTTCTACGGAGCTTTGGAAGTGTCGATTTAATTTTTTTATTTCAATGGGACTATAAACGTCCCGCGCTTTCATGCCGTAAATCAAAATCGGTAACACTAAACTTATCTTACACCTAAAAAAATCCCCCAGTTTATATACGATATTGTAGGGACTGTTAGCAGAAATTAATTCCTCGTCGATTTAAGCAAAGGTCGCCAAACTTTTCTGAATGTTGCCCGAAAGATATAAAATGACAGTAATTTGAAAAACGGTTTATGAGTGAAGCAATACTCAGACCCTGTTTCGATAATTGAACGTAGAAACCACTTCAGAATAATTTTTTACTTACTCTGAATAAAATAAATTAAAAAATAGATTGATTTCCTCGGATTTCTTGCGCATGATTTATTTACGTTTCACGTGCTAGCCTAATACCGCTCGGCCAATTACAACTAACCGTGTGTTTTTGGGGTTTATAACTGCACCTGTATTCATCTGGAATATGTATAGATAATGGCTGGGGAATTAATATTTTCTTGGAGCAAAATTAATCAGTAGTCAGTGTGATCAACACTTAAATCAACCCAGTGTTAACCACACACATTTCTGGTGATAAAATTACTCTTGTATTACGTCCACACGTTTTTTTTTTATTTTATAGGTTGTTCACGGTGAAAATGAGCACTTTTGAAACCCCTGCTTAGTATTTACTTTCAAGCACATTGTGTATCCTTCCGCCATATGTAAAACAAACTTTGCCGTTGATCTGATCACTTTATTGGTGCGTCAATATGGGGAAACTGTAAAATTATTATTAAAGTAAATATTTTGCAAATTTTTAATCCATACACTTATATGCATTAAATATATTTTAAAAAAATAATAGATCATTGTAGTATTGACTTAATGTTTACAGAACAATTTTAATTCAACGTTGAGACAAGGAACTAGTTTCTTTCTGTCGTTGCCAACTTTACTGGGCTCATGCCACTACTTGCGCCTGTTCAAAATACACGTAGGTAGGGACAGTGGCGATTTTCAAGGGTCGATGTCAAAAGTGCTCACTTTATCGTGAACAGCCTTTAGATCGTAGAGCCGACCAAGACAGGTAGAAGCACACTAGACTACGTAACTCCCGTTTCTCGTAGTACTATCTCGGGTATTTTTCTCTTAAAAGTTATTTTTTTTCCTTCTCGGTACATTAAAAAAAATATCGTAGGAGTTGTAACAACTCAACAGTCCTGTAAACCGGTTTCATGGTCACACGAACCAAACTTCCGTAACAGCGACAAATGGTTTTGTTAGTTTATTACAATTCTGTTTGTTGCGGGAACAGCGAAAATATCGCTGAAGTTGCTCCTTTGAAAGAAAAATTCGTTGTTTCGCAATTCGTCATTTTTTTTTCGGACGTCATTCAATTCGGACGTTGTCGATAGTCACTTGTTTAGCACTCGCGGCAACGCAGTTTTACATTTACAGGGAAAATTATTCTTATCTTAATTTAATGCTTAAAACGGACGTAATGTTTCTAAGGTCGTCACTGTAACTCTGCGATTATGTTACTAAATAAGAAAATTAATTATAGGGGCATACTATAACGACTTCATAAAAAGATTTTTTGTTGCGGAATATATAAACAATCACAACACATACTTGCTTTTCAAAACATGCCTGGTGTATTTTATGAACAGTTATATGTTTTAAACAAAAGTTTTTACTACGCTTTCGCATATGTGTTTTGCACGTCAAAGCCAACATGGCGCTGATTTTGTAATTTCGTATTTTTGCTAAAAAAAAAATCTGCTAGATACAAAAATCCGCTAGATACAAAATTACGAAATACGTAACCAATTTTGTATTCAAAATCGGATCACGTGATCATTCTGACAACAAAATCTGAAATTCCGGACACGGCCTAGCTGTTCTGTAGGATGTATAAAATACTCTGCTGCAGGAACTATACTTGTCGTTGCAGATCCGATCCCAAACAACACTACAACAACCAGTTCTGTTGAGGTTACCATATACGTTGACATCGTTCAGAATTTACCAACAACCAAACTGACGGCTATCCCTATATTAACAGTCCGTATGATTTACTGGTACATAAATATGGTCCCCACAAACTTCTCTTTCTCAAAGTAGCTGCTTGTGGGCAACGCGTGAAGAGGGCTGGCATTTCCCAAACTCATCAAGAAAGGAACGTAAAAAACCCATCCTTATCGCGAACGTGTGTTCGCGGCTACATCTTAAGTTTATTACTGCCTATCTAACTTGGCTCTGCTTCCTGAACACGCAGTTCTCCGAACGAATAAAGTTTATTTTCGGGGGAAGATTTTCATGGCACATTTTTGGGTGCTTCAAGAACCAAGACCAAAAGGAATAAAGTTATGCTTTCCTCTCAGGTTCACATTTTCATGCCACATATTTGGGTGCTTCAAGAACCAAGACCAAAAGGAATAAAGTTATGCTTTCCTCTCAGGTTCACATTTTCATGCCACATTTTTGGGTGCTTCAAGAACCAAGACCAAAAGGAATAAAGTTATGCTTTCCTCTCAGGTTCACATTTTCTTTCGTTTTCCTTTGCTTGTAATATCCCAAGTGTACCAGGATAATAGAGTTGGAATGTGCACAAGCTGTTATAGTTCTCTCCTTTAGGTTAGTTTATATTTAATTATCTTGTATAGGCTGTTCACGGTAAAGTGAGCACTTTTTAAGGCCCTTCTAAATCTTTTCTTTCGTCCAATTTCCATCTTCCTGCTGCTTTTTAATATAAACTTTGCAATGTGATCAATAAACGCAGTGTATATGTTTCACAACCCTCGAAATTCAATGCCTGAGGCTGCAATAAGATGTATTTATTAGTGGTTAATGACTGTTAGAATTGCCTTAAAAAGTGCTCACTTTACCGCTAGCAGTCTATATCAATATAACTTTGGACAACTTTTATAGGTGTTTCCGGGCCAGTGCATTTTTGGAATATGCCATTCACGGTAAACTGAGCTATTTTGAAAGCCATACTTGCCAAAATTAGGTCAAATCGATATTGTTTCGTAAATACGAGTTCGTAGCCCATTCGTTATGTCTATATTGCTATGTAAGCTCAATAGCTATAGTCCATTCACGGTTACTTAACACTTTTCTGAAGCCCTGCTGAATATTCCACTTCCTGAGTATTCCTCCGCCTCGTGCAAACTAAGCTTAATTAAGTCTATAAAATTACACCAAAGGAGAGTGCACCTAATTCGTGCACACTCAGCTGTAATAATATTTTGCATGAGAACTATTTCTTACTAGGCACTACCAACACGCATGTTTTATTAATATTTTATTTGTATTTATTATAAAACATATATAGTTAAATCTTCTATTTAACGAAAATTAAGATGATTTCATGTTAATAGAGGTATAAAAGGCTTGTTATACATAGTATATGTAGGTGATAACTAAACACGTCATACGTGGGGTGATTTTTCAAAAGATTGATTTAAAACATGTGAATAAATTGCGAATAGATTATAGTTGGGTATAGGGGTACTTCGGGAATTTTCTTTTTATAAAATAAAAACGAAATAGAAAAGCCAAGAATTAAATATTGCGGGAGTAGGTTACCTTTAAGCGTTAATTCATGAAATTTTTAACGTCTGGACGAAAAAAAAAATTAGACAGTAATACAGGAATGTAGCGTGGTATGCAGTAGGAATGGCAATGAATTTCGATATCTTAATGTTTGATTTTTAAATTCGAAAATTCGCGATCTTTACATGAAAAAAAAAATACAGGATGTATCTAGATTCGAACAAAAAACTTCGGCTATAGGTTAATCACGAAAAAAATAAATTGAAAACGTATATATACAACATACGGCCTAGAGTGAATACTGCGAGTGTTACACATCTATGGAGATGGACCTGGAACACTTGTTTATTGCAAATATCGGAGATAATATTTACGATGGAACACCGATTGTCTGGATAGTGTTTAAATGAGCAAAGATCTTCAAACACCCACGACACTTGTCTCTGTCATACAATTATTTCATGTAAATAATCACTAGTACCACTCTTATTTCGAACATACATCCATCCCGTGATAACATATTCGGGATTTGAAAGAATGGATTAACAATCCTCATATCACAACTAACAAAAATATCACCTTGTGTAAATACCTTAAACCTCGCCGTTTTCGAGAAACTCGTGTTTTACTTCATATATAATATTCACTAATACGTGGCAGGTGAGGCACGCACAATACCCAATAACACATTTCTGCTGCTCTTAAAAAAAAGGGGGGGGGGAGAGAGATTCCAGAGAGAGGTACGTTACAGTGGTACCGTAATAAACTTTTATTTTTACTACAGCTTCAAAAATGTGACCTCCCTTAGGACTAAAGTTTGTTCACAATAAAGTGAGCACTTTTGAAATCAACTTTAGGAAATAAGGAAATAGTCACTCCCCCTGCCTGCATTTATTTCAACGGACGCACTGAGTGGCATGCGTCCAGTAAAGTTGGTAACGATGTGAGGAAAGAAGTTCAATATCTTAACGAAGAACAAAATGTGTAAGGTAACAATCGGTAATAACTTAAATTATTTCTTTCACTTTCTGTTTTTTTTTAATGCATCGAAACGTTAAAATGACCAGATTTATAAAATGTTAATTTTTCTAATAATTTCACAGTTTCGCCCGACCGACGCATGGATAAAGTGACGAAGCCCACGGCAATGTTAATTTTACATGTCGGAAGAATTCTCACCGTGCATACGAGTAGATTTTGAGTAGGGCTTTCAAAAGTGCTCATTTTACTGTGAACAGCCTTTAACTTTAGACCATACGTCGTATATGTGTTTTCAACTATTTTTTTTCGTGATTAACTTACACCCGAAGTTTGTCGGTCGAATTTAGATACACTCTATATGTATATACAAAAAATGATAACCAGTAGTAAAAAAAAATTACTTTGGCGTTGGCGAACTCCGAATGACCTCAGTGGTACGAAAGTACAGGAACATAACGGCCAGTAAGTGAGGTTTTGAATTTACAACCTCGTGAATCCAAGTATGAAACACTTTCTGTGCGCATCTCCTAACTCCTTTCTCGGGCCAATCAACCACAAATACTCCTTCGCCGCAGGCGAACAGTTTTTCCCCAGCATGGATCGGCAGGCGAGCGTTCACGTTGTACGACGTGGGATGACCCGGGGTTTGGGGGGGGGGGTTGTGGCAAGAGGGTGAGTATGAGAACCACCCTAATATTCTAGGCGATGTGCGGCAGGCGTTCTGGCTGGCTACGGGAGTCTTTACTGCTACGGGGGGCGCCGTCCGTAGCAGACAACTTACACGCTTTCGAGACGCCGCGCCTCACCGACGCCAAATTGGACCAGTTTCGCCGGAAGCCGTAAAACTGCGAAGACTATACCCTCACCCTCCCAGACCCCCTGGACCAACCCCTCCAGCACCGATGAACAGGTTGGCCTCCGCTGATAAACACCCACCGAGAAGCTGTAAGGAAAAAGAGGCGAGGGATACAGAAAGAAATACGAGGGAGAAACATACAACCAACATACACACTCTGTCAACAAATACAGAAATGCTCATCTCCAAAAGGGGTCGGTGGGGAAAAGAAGAAAAAGTATTCCGGTGAACACGAAGCATGTGCCCGACCGTCACTTCCTCGTCGCGTTATGTTTCGACGTAGGGCGGAAAAAGGGTCACGAGAAAAATATATAAACTCCCGGTGTGTGTGTGTGTGTTTGTGTGTGTGTGTGAGTGGTTTAGCATAAACATGAGGATGGGGTTGAGGAGTGAGGAACGGTTTGGAATACAATTTCTGCGGCTTCGCCGAAAGGAGTTTCGCAAACGAAGGCGAGTGCCTTCTGGGAGCAACACATGTATTGTCTCTCTGGGACGTCTTTACGTTCTGGCGCCCCTCTGTCAGACTGAATCCCACGACATACGCTTTAGAGAAGGGATGTATTTCTATAAAAATAAGTTCATTCCTTCCGAAAATGATTCTTGAAAATTTTAATTTTAGTATGTCATATTGGTTAGAAAATATGAATGAATGAAAAATAAGGACGGTTTTTATACTGAGTTTAGTCCAATTGTAGCGAAAATTTAACTTAAATACTTCAAATTTTAACGATTTGATATGCAAAATGTTTTGTCAGTTTTCAACTTTCCGTACAGTGTTGTTGAAAAATTTTACATGAAGGTCTTACTTAGACTAATACAAATCAACTGTGCATATCGCCCTAAGCGACTGATTTAGTGAAATGTGTATGATAACAAATTGCTTTAGCCATTTTGGTGCAATTCGTTATCACAAGTACAGGCAGAAAACTTAAACTGAATAAAATAAAAAAATAAAACGTTTCATTGCAAAGAAAGTGCTCCTCAAAGGGCAAAATTTTAGCTTAGAATTAAAAAAATTCCGCCAGTGTGTGTAAAACACATACAACTTATTTTCATAAGCCCCCAGGTGATCATTCCACTTTTGATAAGACTTTAATAGATCGAACTCTTTTCCCCTACAAACATTTTGGAAGTAGTTTGGTTAGTATTCGTGATTAAAAATCCCGTTACATTATCGAATATGAAAACGAAACTGTGCGAGAATTCTACATACATTCGCTTGGAACACTTCACGATAACTTTATAGTTACTTCTGCTATACCATGACACTACACGGGTGAAAAAAGGACACACCTAAATTAAGCGTTTGTATAGGAGGCAATAAAATATTATGTTTTGAAATCAAATTATTTTGTATTTCTTATTTGGTTGCTGCAAACATAGATTTTGTTGGTACAACTAACGATTTGTTTGGCTCCACATACATTAAACAGTGTCGGGTGATAAAGAAAAATCGGGAGCCCGATCGAGAGTCGAGCCTTTACCAGCTGTGCCATAGCACTACGACTTAGCCACCTCATCTAACGTCTTTTTTCGAGAGTTTATTTAACTTTACCTTGTTTGTATGTACGATAGGTGTCTGTCCAGCGCATACCGAATCACTAGCAATCGTCGCGTCTGCCTGCAGCGCATCACTGTTCGTCAGGTTGCAGCCCGAAGTGTGGAAGGGGCCACCAGTGTGTAACTTCACTCTTTTAGTCTTTGTAATCTCATCTATTTTTTATCATTATTTAGGTGGACTATATATACATTCACAGACTCGTCCGTCATCGGAGACTAAAAAGTGAAAAATAAGTTAACTGTAAAAACCCTTTTAAAAACAAGCTTTTTTTTGCAAATAAACTAAAAAAAATAACAATAGGAGTAGTTACAGAATTTGTAGATCTTGTAAGACGTGGTCGAATAACCATAATAAACTCTACAACAAATTAATATTTTTGTATCAATTTATATTTATATGAAAGATTGGCGCGAATAGTCAAAAGCCTTACGCAAGATATGTGTTTGCTATGCTTACACAAATTACGTATACATTATAAATAAATAACTATAGTTTGCAAACCGTTAGTCATTTTCGTTGAAATTAAAAATAACACACTCGTACTCTAGTGACGTAATGTCATTTTCAAGAGACTTAATTACACTATACTAGTTATCGATCAATTCATGTAAAAGGCGAACATTAATATAGCAAAATTAATATTTGCTAGCTATTTTTATACGCCTACGCGAGTTATTGGCGGTTAGCAGTTTTACGAATGGGTTCATATTTACTACAGGCCACACACTGCGCACCCACTGTGTGTCAAATGCTAGTACGCAAATTTCTGTCGTGTAATATGAATCAACCATGGCGCCTCATATAGCGGCTGATATACCGACTCGTGCACCAGGGCTTGTAGAAGCTTGTACAAGGACCAAGTACGGCTGCAGGTATCGTGTAATGTCGGCTTAAGGAGGTGAGCCGCCAGAACTTGCCCCAATTACAGCACCGTGAGCTTTCAGTGTCATTATGTGACCTAACAAATAATAATATTATTACGCGTTCTCTTTCACGGGCCGTGGTGGCTGCCGTACGATGGCGTTGGTATGCAGGTTTTCTCGGGGGTCTCCTGTTTCTCCCACCCCTTCATTCCGGCGCTGCACCGTACTAACATCAGTCACTGTCATTGGACTTCAAGACCTCGCTGTTAAGAGCCGCCCAAATATCTTCACTTCACTTCGTTCTCTTTCCAAGTGAGGTACCATCTCCTCCCTGGCTAAAAAAAAAAAGTTTACTTCGAGACGTCAAAGAACTTACGGACTCTATCAACCAAGCGAGTGGCCTGACGTCACCGAATACTTAAGGATACAGAGGCGAAATAGCCCCTTACTGTGTGAACTCCAGACGCACACGCCACCAAAATGACGCCACTACCCACCAACATGTTTAGACGCCGATGGTCAACAAACGCCTGGTGACGTACTTGCCAACAGGCAGCTCAGCTATAGACTGTTCACGGTAAAATGAGCACTTTTGAAAGTGTTGCTTAAGTTATACTTATATGCACTTTGTGTATTCCTCCGTCTTATCTCAAATTAACATTGCAATGGGCCTCATCACTTTATTCATGCGTCGATGATGTGAAACAGGAATGCTTGGAAAAGAAAATATTTTAAGACCTGGTAATTTTAATACTTCGGTGCATTATAAAAAAAAAACAGAACGCGAAAGGGATAATTTAAGTTATCACAAATGGTAACCTAACACTTTTTATTCGACGTTAAGATATGGAACTATTTTCCATCCGTCATTACCAACTTTGCTGGGCGCATGTCATTCAGTGAGCCCGTTAAAATATATGCACGTACGAGCAGTGACTTTTTTCTAAGGTTGATTTCAAAAGTGCTCACTTTATCGCAAACAGCCTTTAATAGGAAATCTCTCGGAGTACGCTGTTATGAGGTTGACTTGTGGTCAATTTCATACAAGTAAGCGCTAGGAGCGTAGCTGAGTGAGGCATGATTTGGTAGAGCACAACTGTGAATGATGGGGGTTTATTAACACGATGAACTTACAATGACATATTACGTACATTAAAGTCTTGGTACACGACGAATCACAGTACATGACATGCCCGAACACACTACTGCGGACTTGGACCCGGACACTCTGTGGTGGTGGTGGTGGTGGGGGATAGAGCATGGCTGAAGGCACGGTGCTTGTGTAAAGTATGACTGTGTATAATTACGGACATACGCTCAGTACACGAGTGCGCAGAGACTACCTCAAGTACATGCAATGAAGGTTCGGTGTGCAGGCTCGGTACACAAGTGAAATCCAACCTGTTTCGTTTGTTTACCAGGCGCCACTACTATGAAACACTAACTGGAACTAACGATCGGATATACCCATCTCTGCGGTCTTCTCTCGACGATGTCATGATGAGGAACGACGACGCCGATATAGGCCAGTGAGACTCTGGCCTATATCGGAGCGTTGTTTCGCATTTAGTTGTTGCAATCCCATTCGTGTTTGAAGGTGTGATCAGGCAGGCCGTCCACCTAAGGCCTGATCACATCGTAACAACGCGGTATCCAATCAGACACAGGGCCCATTCCCAGAGACTCGCGTAGCCAATCAGAGAACGGGCACGCTCCAAAGAAAGGAACAGCCACGTAATTCCGTCTCTGCTTAATTATCCACTCTGTGATGCAGTCATGTTATCTGATGTATTCGTGGTTGAAGTCTAGCTTGCAACGAAAGAATTTCGCGAAATATTCATGTGTCTCCATTTTTTGTCGAAGGAAGTGCAAAAAAAAATTACTTGATCAAAAATGTGAGGATACCTGAAGCAGATTCTGTGTTTATTTAACGTACACATCCTGCTGAATAACTAACTTCTCTTTCCTTCCCCCGCCCAAAGACCAAGCAGTGAGTTGACAGTGGAATGAGAAGCCGAAGTGATCTCTTATGCCAAACTTTGCGTGAAACTTGTGAAATCCAACACAACACAGACTGAAGGCAAAACAGTGAAACTTCAGGACGATGAGCGACCCAGCAGTCAACATCGTTAACCAACTTAGCACATGTTTTCGCCTTTCCGTGGTTGTATTAATTTCCCCATTATCATTCTTGCTCTCCTTGCGTCCTCTTTAATGGTTCCATTTAACGTGTTTGCCTACTTAGCTTGGAGTATGAGCATCGATGACAACCAAAAGCAAGTATTATTCAAAAATCAACCGCTATAAATGAAACACAGCTGAAACCCACATTATCGCAGCACGGAATGTTTCAGTCAGATAAATACTTGGAACATATTCTCACAGTGTAGTTCGCTACGAGCTTTACATTCTGTAACGTGATTCTAAAAACTTTTAATTTTCCGTCCATACTTCTCGTTTGTTAGCATTTTACCTACCAAGACATACATTTGGTACGAAGTAATCGATTATTACTACTTAATGCAGAATTAAAATTAAATTTACAGAAATGTTTTTAATTTATATCTCTCTCTGAATATTATACATAATTGTGTAGTTACTTAAAAAACGTGTTTGTTTTTTTTTTCCATGCGGTAAACATTTGCCCAAATTTTGAACTTGAAGTTGCCTTTGCAACTATTCCACACAGGCCTTCCATTCAGTTGCTGCAAATCTACTAATTAAATAACAGGGCAAATGCCATTTCGTTACGATCACCTACACGAAACTTGGACCGTTAGTACCCGCGGGGGCCAAAGTAACGCCATCTTAGCGGCATTTTGCTGTTAAACATATCACGCACGTGAGCTTCATTACTCGGAACTGTGCCTCATTATATCCGTTTTAATACAATAAAAACTCTTGAGCAGTGAGAATTGAATTGTAGTAAGGCTTTCGACATTTGTTGGGAGTTTACACACGGTCAACCACGCGGGCACATGTAGAAGTACTGCGATGGCGCGCGGATGTCACGTCTCTCAAAATTACTTACTTCAGCGTCCGGGGAACGTAACATGCATTATGATTACATACCTGAGAAATTCGCGAGATCATCTGGGTTAAGCCAGAATCCATAATCTCGTTTGTTCACGTCACTCATTTATCGCCTCCTGAAGGACTCTGGACCAATGAGAAACCCCGCAACAAAACCCTGGCCCAACCATTGCCTTCCGCTGTGACAGCAAGCAACCAATTAAAGGCTGCTCGTGATAAAGTGTGAACTTTTGAAATCAACCTTAGAAAAGTGTCACTGATCTGCCTGCATATATTTTAACGGGTGCACTGAGTCGCATGCGCCTAGTAAAGTTGGCAAGGACAGAGTGAAGGTAGTTCCATGAATCACCACCGAATAGAAAGTGTTAGGTAAACATTTGTTGTAACTTAAATTATTTCTTCCGCTTTCTGTTATATTTGAACGCACCGAAGTGTAATAGTCAGCAATTTTGATAAATATTAAATTTTATAATAATTTCACAGTTTCACTTGACCGACGTTTGGATAAAGTGATGAATTTCATTTCAATGTTAATTTTACACAAGGCAGAAGAATACAAAACGTGCATACAAGTAGATCTTAAGCAGGGCTTTCGAAAGTGCTCAGTTTGCCGCGAATAGCATATATTAATTTTATCTGCGTTATTGTACGCAATACTGTGCATTCTAGCCTACAGGTCATTGAACTCGCGAATATTCCCAGGTCTCCAGTTACAGTCCATTCACCGTTACTTGTAACTTTCCTGAAGTCCTGCTAAGGTTCTATTATCATGATATTCCTCCGCATCATGCAAACAAAGCTTAGCTGGTTCTAAACAATTACACCAAATGGACAATGCATCGTATTCGTGCGCACACAGTTTGATAATATTTTGTAAGAGAACTATTTATTACTAGGCATTACCAACACACATATTTTCTCTCTGTTTTTATTCACGTGAATTATTAATTTATTATTATAATTTGCAGATAAAATGTAAGTAAAATTTAACTTAACAAATGTAAGGTATAGGCTGTTCACGGTAAAATGAGGACTATTGAAATCCCTGCTGAAGATCTACTTGTATGCACGTTGTGTATTATTACATCTTATGTAAAGTTAACATGGGAATTTTTCTCGTTTTATTCACGCGTCGGCCAAGTTAAACTGTGAAAATATTAGAAAAGTAAATCGTTTACAAATCAACTAGTTTTTACACTTCGATGCACAAAAACAATCACAGACATTTATCTGACACTTTTTATTCGACGTTAAGGCATGAAACTACTTCCCATCCGTCATTACCAACTTTACTGGGTGCAGGTCACTCAGTTCGCCCGTTAAACTATATGGAAGCAAGAACAGTGAATTTTTTCTAAGGCTGGTTTCAAACGTGATCACTTTATCGTGAACAGACTTGACTTATGTGAACACAAGTATAAAACACTTGTGGTTCATGGGATATTTAGGAAACAACCAAACATGGGGTGTATTTTTCAATGGTTCTATTCAAAAACTGTGAAGACTCCGTGAATAGACTATAGTCTATGAGCTGACCAAGGCAGGTAGGGAGCACATTCTTGGTGGAAGGTGTCCCAAGTCCAGAAATTACATATGTTGCATGTATTTCGAGTAAAAGGGTGAGTGAAGTGAGTGGAGAGATTTGGGCGGCCCTTAACAGCGAGGTCTTGAGAGCCGACGAGGGTGATCGAAGCGAATATAGGAGCTGCGCCGGAATGAAAGGGGCGGAGTAAACGGGAGATCCCCGAGAAAACCCGCCGACCAACGGCATCGTCCGGCACGATTACCACTTGCGAAGATCCGGTGACCCAGCCGGGGATTGAACCCGGTTTGCCTTGGTCGGAGGTGGGCGTGCTAACCGCTCAGCCACCGCGGCCCCGTTCTGCGCCGGAATGAAAGGGCGGAGTAAACGGGAGATCCCCGAGAAAACCCGCCGACCAACGGCATCGTCCGGCACGATTACCACTTGCGAAGATCCGGTGACCCAGCCGGGGATTGAACCCGGTTTGCCTTGGTCGGAGGCGAGCGTGCTAACCGCTCAGCCACCGCGGCCCCGTTCGAGTACAAGGACCTTCTTGACTTGTGTCGACACATGTAACCCGAGTTTCTCGGTGCGCTATCACAGCCGTATTTCCTTTGCGTGCAGGAGTTCTCTAGTAGTAGTTGCTGCTCTACCGCTGTGCGTCATGGCTAGTTTGAAGATTTGCATACCCGAATTTGTTTTGCTAAAGGACTCAAGCTTCGCGCGAGTACAAAACTTTAATAATTTCATAATTTCTTGCCTGCCTTACCCCAGTGGTCCTGTGCACATATTGTAAATTTATTCATCTGAACGTCACCGCTCACCGGGAATTTTACTGCGCTAGATAATTGCGCCATTTCGTTAAACGGAGATTATGGCAATTTGAAAAATTGTTGTTCTTTTTCGATAGCAATTATAAATCACTTTTAAAATTAATATTAGGCTTCCTTGTTTTTAACATGTGCTAGTGTTGGCAAGACCAGTTCTGTAACACTAACGTACAAACTCGCAAGTTACATTGCCGAACAATCCACAATTGATATACTTTCTACACATCTAAGACCCTAGGTAGGCATCGTTTACAAGTGCATTTGTAGTGAAAATATGACGTATTTTTGGAGCTTTCATTTGTGTTCACGTGTTTTTTTTTTTTTTTGTGGTTATGGGAACTCTATATAACATATAAAAATGTGGCGATTTGTGGTTAACTAAGACATTCATGCAGGTGTAAGACAGCTGAACAGGTATTTGCCAAGAAACTATATATTAAACACAGTATGTTGATTTTTTTCCCTTAATCATTTCTTCCGCGCTTTTTTGAAAGTTTGTTTTCAAGTGGCGCAAATTATAATGAGGAGCCTGAAGGTATAACTTCAGCAGGGCTTTCGAAAACCTCGTAGGCACGAATGTGCTATTAGCAATGCGGTGTATTACTTTATTACGGCTTTTATTTAAAGGCTGTTCAAGATAAAGTGAACACTTTTGAAATCAACCTTAGAAAAATGTCACTGCTCCTGCTTGCATACATTTTAACGGGTGCATTGGGTGACATGCGCCCAGCAAAGTTGGTAACGATGGATGGGAAATAGTTCCATACATTAACGTCGAATAAAAGGTGTTAGGTAATCATTTGTGATAACTTATATTATTTCTTTCAATTTATGTTTCTTTTATGCATCGGAGTGGGAAAAAATGAGCAAATTTTAAAAATATTTACCTTTTCTAGCAATTTCGCTTTTTCACTTGACCGATGCATGAATTATGTGATGAGGCCTGTTACAATGTTAATTCGCATAAGGCGGAAGAATACACAACGTAAACACAAGTAGATCTTAAGCAGGGTTTTCAAAAGTGCTCATTTTAGAGTGAATATCCTATAACATTTAATCCACCACGTGTCTAAACTAAACAAGCTGCCAACCATATCTGCCGTTAACGGTTGCCTCCTAGTCGTAACGTAACTTGATTCTCTTAAAGAGGTTTTAAGTCCTCGAGTCTCGATAGAAACTTCCCCCCCCCCCCAGGAAGAAAATGGCGGACCGCGTTTGTCTCTCTTGAGAAGAGAAGCAGTAATGTTTTGTTGTAATATTTTTTTTTAGGTATTACACAGTTTTTTTTTTTGTGAAAACGCCTTTAAGGTTTGCCTGATGACGCCTTTTTTTTTTTTTTTTTTTTTTCGCGCGCGACGGGATTATTTCCAGCTGAATCCACTAGTTCACTATTGCAGTGGGAGAATTCTCACTGGCAAATTCAGCTGGGGAAAAAGTATATTGTTCGGTCGTTCTGTCGGGGCTGCTGTTTCGTCAGCCAAGGGAGACTAACTTGCAAGATGGCAACCACACCTAAGGCCTTTTCGCACAGTTTCATGTGGCCAATTATCGCGCAGTTATTTTAGCATGTAAAAGGTTCAATAATAATTTTCTCATTTGCAGTTACTATTTTCATCTCCGGTTTAGATTTAGTTAATAGTACACCGTTTTATTTTGTCATTAAGTATACGAAACAAAAAAAATATGCATACATATATATATAACAGAAGTCAGAAGATTTAAATAATGGGATTGTGGGAAATTACTTTGTAGTTTTTTTTTTTTAATGCAGACGCTTGTTACAGACCGCCAGTTACACGGAAAAATATACTGTCGATACTCATACGCACTAGCAGTTGAAATGATGACTTCCGAATATTATTGAGGCAGTTTAAATCACACAAACTTGCCAAAAATAAAAATAACTCTGACATTTTTGCACATTTATTAACTAAATGTCTTCCTGTATCTTTCATAAACAAACTCCACAATATTACACCACAATTGCCCACGCTATGAGACAGGTTATTTCCGATGATATTACTTAAAAATAACACTGTGATGTATCCAAATCACAAGAAAGTTGTTCTCTCGCTGAAGAAGCGAGTCCTTGATCGACACTCGAAACGACTGGGGCCACGGTGGCTGGGCAGTAAGAATGCTCGCCTCCCGCCATGGCGAAGCGGTTTCAATCCTTGACCGAGTCACGGGATTTTCGCATGTGAGAATAGTGCACGGACGATGCCGCTGGTCGGCGGGTTTTCTCGGAGATCTCCCGTTTCCCCCCGCCCATTCATTCCGACGCTACCCCCACACTCGCATTAATCACCCTCACTGGCTATTGAAGACCTTGCCAGCCAAATATCTTCACTCACTTCATTCACCCAAGTCGACTGTTGCTCTAAACAAAGGGACCTCCATGACATTTAACTTCTCTGTACTCACCTATTCTGTGTTTTATACTTACAAAGTATTGCCAATAGTAGTCCCAGGGGTGTATTTAAGTGCAACGCCGATACGGCTCTGGCCAAAGCCGAAAACTCTGGGGGGGGGGAGGGGGGAGCAAATTATACAATGACTATTAACAAAAAACGTGGACGGGTCAAAATATTAACACGGAACGTAAAATGTATGTAGCGTAGACAGTCACAATGCACACACAAAAACGTTTGCATTTCTACAGACGTAAAATAAATGTCGCTGGACGAAAATTGTTCAGTCACAGGCCTGACTCATGCAAGGGGCGTTTAAAAAATTGTTACAAACACGGGAATGAAACATCTCTTTTCTGCACTGAAACCGTGTGTGTCATCTATATATAAATATATAAATGGGAAGAATAATGATTAAAAATAACATAGTCTTAGAACTATTATTAAAAGGTTTTCGGCAAGTTAAATTTCATAACTTCATACTTGATCATAAGGCTGAAAGAAAGTCTTGATTTCTTGATTGTTCTGACTTCAGCCATTTATTTAATTGGACTAATGCAATAATTTAATATATTTTAATGCTGTTTTGTGAATTCTTTTTAACAAGCTTAGAAAGAGTCTTTTGTCTATATTATATTTAATTACGTAGTCCAATCAAGCATGTATAAGGAATCTGTACTTGCAACTTCGTTAATTGACTGCGAAGCCCTTCGCGAAGGGAAAATCCTGTATACGCCCCCGAGTGGTACGTTAGTCCGACGAATCACTCAGAGCTGTGTAATGTCGTCGACAAAAAAAAAAAAAATTTTCTTCCCTCGCGACATGATCATGGTTTCGTCACTGAAACGTATTTGTTTTGAGGTCCAGAGGCGGCCGTTTTAGGGCGCGCGCAATCGCTGTTAACCCCGTTGAACAACTCGTTGCGCAGCGTAAACAGAAGTGGACACGACGTAATTACTTCACTGTCGACGTATCGAGGGTTGCAGGGTGCCCGTTGGGGGTGTTCGCCCCTACACGGCGGAGGAATAACGCGCGCGAGGAATACAACGTAATTACCGGACTGTCGCATTGCAGCACCGAGAACAGCCTGCGCCTCCTCAAACTCTTTGCGGCAATGAGCCAAGAAGCTATATCTTCCAGCCTCCTTCCCGCCCCACCTCGCGGCCTTATTTCCTCCGCCCCTATTTTAGTTCCGTAAAAGCGGCGAATGTACAGGAAGTATAACTGTAGCTCCTGGAACGCAATGTTCCGCCTTAATAAACGCCCTTCCGGCATTTGCTATGCAGGCTGCACATTTACATCCCTTCTTTACGGTCACCAGAATATATATATATTTTTTCTTTAAGAAGGCGTATTTTGTATTCTTTAGCCGAGTATGTTGTTTCGCAAATTCTTATCTGCTTATTAACATTGTTGTCGTTACATTACACGAGTTAAATTTACTTGAGTTAAATGCATTTATTATATGGAACCCTGGGTACTATTTGAACACGGCATTTAAGATAATTTGTACTAGCTTGCATATCACAAAGACTTGCTTCAAAAACCTTCTGAGATTTTTATCTCTGAGGAGTGCGTACCGAAGTTCGTTGCGTAACGAGCATAATCATTGACGTTTTTGCGATATTGACAAGGACGACATAGATTCGATGCTAGTAACAGAATGAAAAAAGGCGAATGAGTGAAATGAACTGAGATTTCACTGTTAGGCCAATGAAATGCACTAACTAAGAATCAGTAGAAATCACTGTATAATCACTATACACGATGATTTTTCGCTAAAATATTTTGTTCCAAGGTAGTCTCTAAACGTCTTCGGTTTTCTAATGTGCGTATGATTGGATTACACATTTACAGCTTTCCGCTGGCGAATCATGTAAGTTCAGTGTGAGAACAGCAGAAGTCTCATTGGGCCAGTCGAATAAGCAAACAGTACCTCCCCATGTAATGCAGCCAGCAAGGTAATAAATATTGCAGACGTTTGCATATCATGTTGGAGCCTAACATGCTATACGACATTTTCCCGACAAACCACCTTCTCTATTAACACTTTGTAGACTATGCTCGAGTGTAGATCGAGCGGAGATAATTTGAAATTTTCTTTCTTGTTCATAACAAAACTAGCCTGGATGTGCAGTCTTTGTTCGGCTAGTGTTTAACACGACCTCACAAGAACACGACAGCGCAGTAACAATGATATTGCTAACCATAGAATTTCTTTTCTTATAGCCACGCAAAGGGACATTATTGATTGTAAATCCTTTTATACAATAAAGGACATTTGATGGTGTCAATATCAGCTCTGCTCTTCATTGGTTGATGTCCGGCCAATAATGAACGCTGTAAAGTACAGGGTAGTGTCCAATGTGGTATGGATCAATAGGACGATGGTGAGTTCTAACACAGACACCAACAGAACCGGTGTTCTTGCAATAGTGGATATAGGTGGTTCACTTCTAATCTGTCTTAAAGGTCAGTAAATGTGTGCAGACCTCTGTGTGTTAATCAGTGAACACCAGCAACTTAAATGATCAGCAGAATTTAACTGATTCAAGTGGAGTAGTTTCAACAGATCCGAAGTCAAATTTGCTGATTTGGAGCAGGTTAAACTGGAAAAGTGATTATCTATGTATAGAGATATGCCAACGCTATTTTCTGACTACACGATGAACTTCACCGTCCTATGTATAGTCAAGTCAGGGTCATTTGTTTATTGGTTTCCACAGAAGTCAGGTGCCATTTCCCTTATCGACTTGGTTGGACGCGATTGGGCCATGCTGTCGTTAAATGTTTCTTATTGGTTCAAATACGACCGGGAGGTGTTAGACTGTAGCCCAGTAATAAAACCAATAGGAATTTATAACGTTTCTAAGTTTATTCTGTAATCAAATAACAATGTGAATTTTGCAGTTATTTGCCTATGCAATTGACTGTTTCCTTAGCACATGAAGGAACTTTACTATTGAGCTTTGGGGGGAAAAAATCACCTTCGCGGTTTATCACTACACTTGTGGTATGTAACTTGGCGAATAATTTCTTTCAGTTTAATTCAAGCAGTCTATAAAGTCAGACCACAGGACGTTTTGAAACAATCTGCTCTCGAAAAGTCTTTTTGCGAAGTATCGCTACCCCTACTCATTTTTTTAATGTAACTAACAAGTGAAGTTGTTAAAGAAATTCTGCCAGCAAATTTAGATGTGTATTAATGTATCTATATTTTTTTCAAGTATAAGTTTTTTATAGAGGTGAAATAAGTAGGTTTTTCCTACTTTGTGGCCATTTGCTCGAAAAACTAGAGAAATAGGACAACACTGTATTGAAATTTTTGTCTACTAAATAGTATCACCCGATTGATGGATTACCCTCATCCAGCACGTAGTAAAGCCAACTTCAACTGAGTTTTAATGAAAGAAAAAACAAACCAATATCTTTCAATACTTATCGGTTTATAATGTATCAGCTGCTGATATTGGCGTTTAGTAGAAATTGTTTTACCTGCCAAACACAATGTCCGGAGTTTTAGCCCAAATTCACTCACTGTGTTTGTCATTTAAAAAATTAGAAATTTAGCCCTGCCAATTTTTATTTTTTTTTTTTTTTTTAGAAAAAACAGACTGGTTCGCGAAGCTCTTTTGTCAGCTAAAGCAAAGTTATGATTTTTTTTTTCACGTTATGACAAACAATCATATGTGAAGCGCAAAGAAATTTAGCAGCATGAATAATAAAATTAAAGCTGTTTTGTGTTCCCAGGTATATATCATAATCCTTAAACAAAATTTGACTATCAAACTGCACGTTAATTAGAAGTGTGGGTGTCCTTTCCAAGGCAAGATAATCACTAACAGTTATTGGTGGTAACAAAATTATATTTTAAGGAACTCTACAACTTGCCTCTATTTTACACGTTTACTGCGAGCTCATCCACAACATAGCCCCCAGTTGTCTAACGTACGAAGATCTAGAAACCAGGATGTAAAGAAAAAAACTAGCCCACTTCCTCAAACGATTCCAACTTAAACAGCAAGATGAATGATTGCAATCTGCCGCGAAGTTGCTGCGGAGATCAGGCAAGTGAGTTCTTCCTTTTTTTGTTTTTATTTCTCCATTCCCTTCTCCTCTCCGCCGTTTCCCTTCACCGCCATTTCCGGGGCCCGAGAACGCGAGAGGGGGTCGTGTGGATGGATGAGACCTGTTAATCCTCCTAACAACATCACTTGTCTACTTGCAGTTGCCGGAGACCTGTGGAAGACACGAACCTAAGGACTTCATTGCTGCTTCAGTTGGAGTAACACGAGCGCGACAAAGACCACACGACAGATGTGACACGACGATTCTGTGGTGCACAGTGAATGCACACGTCTTATGCTGAACCAATTGCACACGCAGTTAAAGTGCAGAGAGCAAAGGGACTCGAACAGTACTTCAAACTAAGACGGGAGAGTTGCGTGAATTCATCTGAGGGCAAGCTGGTGTTTGACATGTTTGTATTTGTGGCATTTCTACAATTCGATGATAGTTTATCAAGATACGCTGCAGATGCCACTGATTTACTTGCAAACCTGCAAGAAAAAAAAAGATGCGGAATTGTCCTCTGAATGGATTTTCAAGTGTGAGTAAGCAATTATTGAAAAATCAATTCAGACACCCACAATAAAGACATGTATCTCCAACAGAGAACCCAGAGAATGGTACAAAAGCATACACCGGAAACATGCCAAGATAGGCTATTGTCAACAAATATTTGAAACGTGAGAATAATCGCTCAAGGAATTAAGTACAAATTTTACTAATAAACTCCTTATGTAAGTATCACATGAAATTCTCGGCCGATTACCTTCAAATTTAGTACATAAGAATGAATATAGTAGAACACAATTATAAATTATCTAACACTTATTTTTTAAACGGCGGCAATCCAAATATTTCAAGTTCGAATGTAATAACTATACAATTGTATGCGGCAATGCCTATTGCGACATTTGTCCGACTTTTTGTGCGATAACGCCATCTGGGATATAAATATATCCAATACAATAATTCAGAAGCTACCCAAAATAATATGAACAAATTTACATCACTACTACTATTACAGAATGCATGAGTTAAGTAATTCTAAAAGAATAATTTTCTTTTCTTTATAGGCTGTCTCGTTAAACGTTCTTTCATAATCTCTGTAACATTTAAACGCATATGAACCAAAACAGATAACGCAGGCAATTCTTCATGAGCGTATATAATAGAATAATTAACCCACATTTTACTGAACCATGTTGAACAATGTCGCATGCAATTAAACAAGTGATATCTCTGCATCTTATCAAGCATTTACCCCTATATATTCATACAAACAGTATTATGACGGCTCAGCTCGAATTTGTATTAAGTAGTTTTTTATTTTCAAAGCTGCGATGTTATTGCGGTAGCTCTGTGACCCACTAAATCGTTAAACCAATTTAGCTCAAACATGCCATGTTAATGTACCTAACATGAGTTTTTAATTCGTCATGCGGAAGCTTCAGTCTTCCGACATTTTCGATAGTACGGCAATCTAATATTATTGTCAGGGCCGCCTGTTTTTTTCGCGAAAAGATTTACGCAGAGGCTAGACTTCAATATCTTACGTGTACACTTGCAGTCTTCCTTATGCTATTGGCTGCTTGTCTTTGCGGTGAAAAGTGTTTGTTACATGAAAGAACCAATCAGAATTAAGTGACTCCGATACTGGTTGGCTGTGATTCGCGGGCAGATAGATAAGACGCGTAACAATTCAAATGGTTCTGAACTAAAATGTTTTGGAACACAGCTTGTCCTGAAATCTTTTCGCTAAAAACAGGTGCCCCTGATTAGTGTTATATGCTTAACCTCATATCTCATGCCTTATCGTATAGATGAACATAATATCTGGAGGCAAATTCCTTCGGTTTCGTACAATTAACATACAGATTTTTGAGTAGCATTCACGTGTAGAAGAAAGTGCATTAATTAGTTATATACTTAGTTATATATTATAGGTAGGGACAGGTTTTTTCTCGCACAAAGATTCAAAGACCAGTTGTACTCCAAAACACTTGTGTTCACATGCATTTTCGTATTTGGATGATTTCAAATGTCACGTGCCTCGAGTGCCTGCCGGCTAATCAAAGACGTTCAGTTATCGGAGTACTTCATTCTGATTGGCCCAGTCAAAGAAGAACATGTCTTCTCGCGTAGACGCGCGGCCAATGACCAAAAGGAAGTTGTGGTTGTGGACGTAGGATATTGAAGTCTAGCATGGCCATAAATATTTTCGCGAGATACACCTGTCCCTAACTATAGGTTAGGTTTTATTACTGGTATGTCCGGTAGACAGGTGTGTGTGGCAATCACCCACGCTTCCTTTTATTCAGCACACTCTCTTGTCAGCCTATCTTTCGTGCACCGAGCGCAGCGGTAACTCGCTGGACTCGCATTCGGGAGGACTCGGGTTCGATTCCCGATCCGACCATACTGATTTCGGCTTTCCGTGGTTTCCCGAATTCACTCCAGACGAATGCTGGGATGGGTCCTTGACAAAAGACCATTGCCGATTCCTTCCCATTCCTTCCCCAATCCCTCTTCCCTGTGCAACATGCTCCGTCTCTAATAACCTGGCCGTCGACGAGACGTTAAGCCCAACTGCCTACCTAATTATTTTTCGTGCTCAGATTCTCCTGAAACCACCCCCACCAAATTGCATTGAGCTCATCTGCTTGCCTGCTCATCTGCCACATTTCAGGATCCTTGCTGTCTGTCCGGCTTTCCACGATAATCGTCACTGGGATGTTCGAATTTCTGTGTTTCGTTTGATGCGATTACCCGTGTTTCTAGCACTATAGAAAAAACTTCACATCGCGCCAAGATTACGTTTAAGCCTCGCGTAGGCCTTATATTTTTACAATTTAATGACGCATTTCTGACACAGTGGAATTACAGATGGTAAAATTTCACAGAAAATAACTCATTTAAGTACTCCAGCTACTGTAAAGATGAGCACAATTGCAATGTACGATTCACTGCGACATTACTTTTATAAGTTGCTCGTGGAGGCACATTTTCACGAAAAGGAGTGACTGTCTATTTGTAGTGCAAGGATATTTAGCTCACATCCACTTTCGCGAGTGTACGGCTTTAACTGCTATACGTCTTAAGTAGCCTGCCCACGAATCGGAGACATTCGTTGCCGGATTAATCTAATTCAGATTAATTCAGATAAATACCACAATGTCTTCTCTTAAAGACACGCGGCCAATAGTTAGAGACCTGGAGAATTCGCGGATTTATTTTGAGACAAGTTAGAATTCAAAACACATGCGTATGTATAACTTTAACTATTGGTCTACACGGTGTTTGATGCCTCCTGTCCAATCGTCGCCTTCCACTGTGTCAACAGACAACCAATGTGTAGTTGATGTCGGTATATTTGTACATAAGACTGCAGAGTCTAAGCTGCAGGTCTTTGAACTAGCGAATTTTTCAGGTTTCTGCCAATAGTGCGCGTGGAACTATTTCCACGACAATCGAGTGTCCCTAGGACACGTTTTCCTCCTTTGTAGCAGAGTTTTGTGTTGATCTTGAACATGCTAAGGGCCACGGTGGCTGAGTGGTTTGCCTGCTCGCCTCCCACCAAGGCGTACCGGGTTCAATCCCCGGCCAGGTCACTCCCGGATGACGCGGGTCACCGTGTTTTCTTGTGTGATCTCCCGTTTTCCCCCGCCCTTTCATTCTGGCGTTGCTCCATACTCACCTCAATCACCCTCATCGGCTCTTAAGACCTCTCTGTTAGCATTTTTATGGCGGCAAAACTTAAATAGCACTGAACACAAGGTTGAAGTTAGCAGCTTTTATCCTCCACTACAGCAGTTTCTGTTGTGTTGGTTACTGCCTGGCTAGACCGCGCACGCTTAGTCTTCTCTGCAACGTTTATCACTGATTGGTCGTCAGCCAATGAAGTCGCACGTCGACTGTGCGCCAATTAATGTGTCTCGACAGATGTAACAGGTTTTACAGTATATCGTGTTCATCTGAGAAATTATTATAGGCCGTTCACAGTAAAGTGAGCATTTTTAAGGCCCTAGTTACTTTTTTTATTTCAGCCATTTATTATTATTCAACCACTTTTTTTTTTCAATAAATATCGCCATGTTAGTAATAACCACGGTGTGTATATTCCACCGCACTCGGAAGTTAACGCCTGAGGCTACGATAACATATATGTGTTGACTATTATTCCAAAACAGTGGGCTTACAGAAGTGCTCACTTTACCGTGAACAGTCTATAAAAGTACACTTTTATTCATATGAACTGAAATGTTGACTAGTCATGATTTTTTACTTAGATTCCGATAAAATACAGAGATGCAGTAAAACTATAACAGTGCGAGTTTTATCTTCAAGAGCAAAGAAATGTTTATATAGGCGTGGGCCCGTGTATATACGTGCAAACTCCTCGAAGGGTTAAGAGCCGCCCAAATCTCTTCGATCACTCACTCATTCGCTCCAACAGGCAACGTAGTTAAACGCGACCGGTATGACAGTTCAACTATTTTTAATCCACACCCACGGTTAAGAAAAATAAAAATAATATTTAAAAAAAACACACTGTTGTGGCCGTTCCCGAGTGGGAACAAAGCTTTCTCAACGAGATGTGATGGAAGATACAGCCCCAGCGACTTCCACCGAACGAACACCAAGTCGGGCAGGCGGGGGGAGGGGGGATATTTTGTTTTCTATTGGATCTCCACGTCCTTTTGTACAGCGCGCGTCCCGAAGTCTCATCGGTTGTTTAGAGAGTACTGTAAATCAGAGCGGACAATGCAGCTCTATATCCAGCCGGGTCCCTTTGTTGACCAGCCACTATTGGGCACGGAGGGTTGGGGTAGGGAAGGAGGGTGGCTGTGTGTACGCCCACTTTTTTTTTTCTCTCTCTCTCACTCCTACGTCGCCGTGCCAGCCAGCGGTTTCGCCGTTCGAAATGCGCGACTCGAACGAAACTTCGCGCGAGAGTTTCGGCACGTTTTTAATAATCGTGGAGCTATCAGACCACGGAATGACGAGTTGAAAGATCTAGAGTTATCCGTCCACGAGAGCGTGTAATCTGTTCACGACAAAGCGAGAACTTTTAAAAGTCCCGGTAAGTATACACTTTTCTGCTTATTTCGCATCCTTCCACCATAAGCAGAGAGATGCAAAATTCGCGTTATTATTTGGCATCACGCTTAACTTCACAGTACTGTATATACCGGAGACGGCGTCGATTCCCCATTGGTTGCTGCATAGAAGTGAAACCACTCCCTTTCTTACTGACCCGCATGTGATTGGAGTACAATTGTGAAGTATTTTATTTATAGGCACAGAGTTACACAGGATGTGTCAGATAACGTATTGTACAATGTGAAACTTATTGCAAAGTTACACATGTTTGAAGTTTAGCTTGTACCCAAATAATAACGCGAATTTTGCAGGTCTCTAACCATAAGAAATGTTAACACTTCTGTTCCCACATTATTCTATAATTTCTGGCGTTGCAAATTTTTTTTCACCAGTGCTATAGTAAAGCTGACAAAGAATTAATTTTGTTATCACAACCAATAAGCCGTAGTCTTTGTGCTTAGTGATCAGTAGAGACCTGCCAAATTCGCGCCCATTATTTGGCGGCAGAACGAACTCCAAGATGCTGTATGTCGTATTGACTGTTGCCATTGGCAGAGACAACTTGTGAGGCTCGTTCCAAGGATACTTTGACCAATTGGAAAGACTTAAAGGTTGAGCAACCAATCTCCAGTGAAGCGGCCACTCAAGTGAATGACGTCGTATGATCACCAGTAACCAATGAAAATACGAATTGCCCTCGAGTATGCACAGGGAAGGGAAATCTAGCATGTTAACAAATAATAACGCGAATTTCACATGTCTCTGGTAATCAGTGATATGAACCAGTCATAACTGGAGACCTGCAAAATTTGCGTTATTATTTGAGGACAAGCTAAACTTCAAACATGTGTAGCTTTGCAATAAGGTTCACATTGTACAATACGTTATCTGATACACCCTGGGTAACTCTGTGCCAATAAATAAACACTTCACAATTGTGTACCCCAATCACACGCGCGTCAGTGAGAAAGGGCGCGGTTTCACTTCTATGCAACAGCCAATGGATAAACGACGTCGGCTGCGGTGTATACAGTACTGTTAAGTTCAGCTTGATGCCAAATAATAACGCGAATTTTGCATATCTCTAGTCATAACTAGAGACCTGAAGAATTCGCGAGTTCAGCGACCTGCAGACTAGTCTGCACAATCGTATGTACAAATATGCCGATATCAAGTGCACATTGGTTGTCTGTTGTCACAGAGGAAGGCAACGATTGGACCAACGTTCTCAAACACCGTGTGGACCAATGACTAAGGGTATATAAACGCACTTGTTTTGAATTCTAGCTTGTCCCGAAATGAATCCACGAATTTCTCAGGACTCTAGTCATAACGTATTGAGATCAATAGCACGATTTAGGAATCAGTTAACCTCAGAGAAGACCATTGAGCACCAAGCCTCGCGGAGTACAGTCCCGGTCAAATATAAGTATCATGTGCAACATGTTGATATCGTCAACAGTAGGCATTAAACGGTTATGCTTTGTTATACCCAGGTTAGAAACAAAACGAGATTTCTAATGGGAGAGTTTGGTATTGAATATTTCCATCGCTATATGCGCAGTGTCCCAAAAGGCAACTTACAATAGAAATTTTAAGTAATGTGAATAATAAAAGAGAAATATTCTACTTAGTTACAGAGTTATTGCATATTTGACTATTGCCATATTTGATATTGCTATCGACTCTCTCGTTTATATCATGCGTCATTGGAATGTAACTGTGTAATTGTGAGGAACATGATTACTATATTTATTACATGCCGAATATTTCTCTTATATTCATAGCTTGAAGCAATCGCCCGGCCACATGTGTCTGTGTATTTGGAGCCGTCTAAACTACTTAATAGATTTCGATACTGTTTTCACCATCATTTAGAGAATTTCTTGATCAAGGTTTAGGTATACAATAAATTAACAGTTAATGTAAGTATAGTAGAGAAATGTCAACGCTTTCTAATTAAGTCGGAAAAAGCCATAAGATAGACAACAAAATCATGTACTTCAGAATTGTAGATTTCAGAAAGGTCTAAAAAAAAGTCCACGCCAGCATATGTATATCTTTTAAGGATGACAAACAGTAACCATTTTTGTCTTTTAAGATTTGATTAAAAATAGGTGTTCACTGATGAAGACTTTTTGAACAACACAATATTAATCCTATGTTAGTTACCTTAAGCATTTAGTTTGTATACTTGCTGTAAATTTAAACAACGCCATACGTGTAAATCGCACCCGAGCGAGACCGGGCGGTCGCTGGTATACGGATAAAATAATCAGAAACCACATTAAATGTGATCACCGACCGGAAACCTAAATATTACAGTGTTGATGTGGCGCTGAGACATGGAGCTACCTTCCCTAATTTGCTGACAACAATTCCATCAGTGTTGTTTCTGAAGTTATATGGCAATGGCGTGGTGAAACTGAACTCGAATTTCAATTGGATCTTCAGTGCTCACAGTGACTGCGAGAAAAGAGACCAAATAACGAATAACACCATATATGAATATGAAATACAATTGCCATAAACATATACGAATAATAAACATATATAAATAATGTAAATAGTAATATAAATAAAATATCGCTTATTTTATTATCACATTTTTATTCCATTTGTTTTTATCATCCATTGTGTTATTCGTTTTTTTTGGTTACTTTTTTCGTAGTTATTGTAAGCGACGGAGATCCGATCAAAATTGCCATGAGGATTTCATTCAGCACTTACAGCAAAATGGATACAGTTGCCAGCAGTGACTTTTTTTTTTTAAAAGATTGATTATAAAAATCTTACTTTGCCGTTAACAGCTTGTAAGGATCACGGAGAACGTAATTTTTACGCATGCGTGTGTGGTCGGCAAACGTCACTACGCGTGCAGTAGTTTTCCCATAATTTTCAACGTCGTACCCCAGTCTATGGGTTGTTCATTGTAAAATGAGCACTTTTCAGGTCCTAGTTACTTTTTCCTTTCAGCGATGTTTTATACTTTAACCACATTTTAAAATGAATATTTACATGTAAGTAATAAACGAAGTGAGTATATTCCATAGCACTCGGAAGTTTGTGACGCGCGACCCGTCACCGCACGTCTGTGAATGTTTTTTCAACTTGCAAAACAAAGTAGAAACACTCTCAAAACTAGTGGGTTGTGACCACGCGGCACATGCCCTCGAGAAGTACTTACTGCGTCTGCCTGGGAACCTGTTGAATTGTGCAGCGTACGAACCGTTACGCACGAACTTTCTCACTCGTTGTTTCGAGGTTTTAAACTCTCCGCTGTGGCTTGAAACACTAATAAAATAAAACTGCGATGTTCTTGCCAGCTTCACGTCACTACAAAATACTTTAAAACATCCGAGGTACCGGGAAAATAACTGTAAATGTCCGTGCCTATTTTTCACGTGCAGCAACAACAAGGCCTGGCAAATAAATGTGCAGCGGACTGATGTTTCAGTGATTCGTCGTGGGAGCGCAGCACAATCGACGATAAGCTTGGTAACCAGCTTGGGACTGTGCGTGCGCTGCGGAAAACGTGACGTCTCGTTACGTTATTTCCGGAATCTTGGTCAAGAGGACGGAAGTTGAGGGCATATTAGTAACCTGATTGGGTGTTTTAAATTTCATTGTGTTATACCCCCTAAGGGAAATTGGTGTCCGCTGCGTCGGTCACCATAAATGGTAATGTTTTTTGCCATTGGCTGTGAATCGCTTGGACCCTCCTAGGAGCAATTGAAAACGGCTTTTTGAGGAAAATTAATTTGATTGGTAGCTCAAGAAGGTGGAGCGGTGTATTTAATGCAAACCACCCGCTGCTCTCGGGGTCAGTTTAGCGACCTCGAGGGGGCAAGCTTCTACCGTGAGATAAGTAGCACTTTATTTGAACTGCCAATGAAGGCTCCTAAAACGAACAGGTCAATTACGTCACTTCGACGTTAGGTAGGGGCCATGATGGCCGGAACATAATTCAAAGTTTTAAATTTTGCGAAATGTTGGCCTTTTAACCTAAAATCAAATACTGTTACCTTTTGTAACCAAGTTTTAGTGGTTATGTCGTCACCGAGATGTAAAGTGGTGGTAACCACTAGAAACCATTGGTAAACTTTTGCAACCACCTGTAAACATTTTCAAACACTTGTAAACTACTGCAAACCTTGGTAAACTTTTGTAAACACTTGCCAATAATCGTTGATTATGGTCTCAGTCTTTGGTATTAAGTAGGAGCTATGCGAAACTCCTTGTTTTTATGACATTTTTAAGAGAAACTTTACGAAGTTTAGGGCTTGTTCAAAAATCAAATTTACTGGCTGGAATTAAGGTTGGCATTGCTTAGCAGCTGCTCGCATCCACTTGGGATTGCGAGTAAATTAGAACATAACTATTATTTAACGACCAGTAATGTGTTTCTAAAAGGAAATCAGGAATAAAAAATGATGTAATAATGTCAATGGTAAATGTAAATGCGACAGGAAATATAGCGGCCATTTGTAACTATGGTAATTTGGGGTCACCTGCTCAATATATTTTGTGGTTGCCTTTTGCAGTTTGTATTTACTTTTTAACATGGCGGGTTAGGAGCATAAATATAACCTATATGAAAAATGTATAAGTATTAGCTGAATAACAGCGAAAGTATTGGTACCTGAATTTGGTTACATTTTTTTTGGCAACCTGGGTTTTATGTAAATGTTTTAAGTATAAAATTGTCATATATGGGAAAAGGAAATAATAATTTTACCCTTCAATATGAAATGTAAGGAAGTTAACCAAATAAGTTTTCCATGTGTAATATTTGTGAAATTTGAATGAAAAGAAAAATTGAAAGACGTACTTAAGATAAAATAAAATCATGACCACACGAATTGGTTTCTATTACAAATGTTTCAAACATTTAACTACCCTTACACTGTACAGAAGAATGGTTTTTTTGCATAGCTGTTGCCATTATTAGTGTTCTGATTGGTTTTGCTAAGTCTTACGCTAAGCTTGCCTTGCCACGCCCTTGGTTTAGGACGCAGCAAGGCCATAAGTTAACGTCTAAGGCTGTATTAAATTATATTTATTTACTATTATTACAAATGAGATATCGTTCAAAAGTACTCATTTTGCAGCGAACAGCCTATAGCAGGAACATTTGAACTAACCTAGCACAGTAGGTGAATACGTGGTTTTACAGTGCCCTAAAGAGAAGGCCGGTTTGACCTACCCCACAGCTGTACAACTGTCAAAGTCACGTGATCAACTGTGACGGACGTGTTTGTTTATATCTTAATTTTCAAAAGACAAGCCCTTCTGTATCAATAAAAAATTTTACCGATTTCAATTCAATCTGACTGCATTAAAAAAAAAAAATCGGTTAAAGGGAATATACAGACATTTCAAAGCAATTGGCTATATAAACAGTATACTGGCATGAAATCCTATTCATACCGTTTATGATAGTCGTGGTAGCTGAAAAGTAGTCGCAATATTTGGACACGAATAGTCCCAGAGTATTGCTTCCATTGTGGAGTTTTGACGAATTCAAATTCTTGTCCAAAAAGTCTGCAAGGCGAAGAACATTAGCCGTCAACACTACCTGCAGACTTCACACTTTCTGATGTTATCCTCCCCCTCCTCCCTACCCTTTGCTCGTGAATTTATTTCGTCCTGGACAATTATGGGCTGTTCACAATAAAATGTGCACTTTCGAAAGCTCTGCTTTAGATCTATTTGTATGTATCTTGTGTATTCTTCCATCGCATGTAAAATGAACATTGCCTTATCACTTTATTTATGTGTAGGTCAGATGAAACAATGATACTATTATAGAAATAAAAATTTAAATATGTGATTGTTCTTACTATTTTATGCATTGAAAAAAAAATTAAAAGAAATGATTTCGGTATTCACAAATTTTACGTTTTCAAAAAGTGCTCACTTTATCGTGAACAGCCTTTACCACTCAGTATACAGTGTTAAAAATTTCCGTGTAATCACGGACATACGGACATTTTTTGCGGAAATACACAGTGAATACACGGCAACACGCTCCGTAATGACATATAACGGAAATGAGCTCCATTAACACAAAATACGGAGGATCTCCTACTTTTAACGGCTTCTGGGTTTCGGGGACTAACAATGCCTGTATGTATATATATATATATATATATATATATATATATATATATATATATATATATATATATATATATAAAACCGAACTTAGATGTCACAAAGAAGAAAATACAGAAGAAGTGAAAACCGAGGAGAACACAGATAGGTTTAAATGAAAAGAGATTAACAAACCAACGGAGAAAACACATAACAGACGAACACTGAGGCGAATACAGAGATACAAACAAACCTGGAAGTAACAACGAAGATCACACAGAAGTACACGAAACATCGCCTTCTTGTCCACCAAGGGTGTCTCTATAATCCTAGAACTGTAAACGAAAATCGAAAATACATATTTTATTTTTTAGAAAAAATTCGCCTTCAGATTAAAAAAAAAAAACATATATACAGCTTATTAAATTGATTTACAAGGGAATATGTTTCTAGTCAAATTTTGAACGTTTTTTTGTAACGCTGTTCCCTAATAGAGCGGATTTCTGGGACCGCGAATAAGTGTTAAATATAAATTTATATATATATATATTCTATAAATTAGTAATTTTAATTTATATATATAATCATTAAAAAATGTATTTGCCGTCACATGCAGTGTAGTTCTCCAAGTAGGACAGTGTACTGCATTTCATGTCCTTTTTCTGTACGCACATACGCCGTAAAACTAGGACATTAATCGTTTTTTCCCCGGAGCGGAAACAGTTATTTCACGAGACGGATATAAATTTGGTACTTACTAAATAGATACCTGCGTCGAATTATCGAAACCGCTATCTTCGGCGACAAGTGACGAATAAATCCTGGTGTCCTCGAGCCACCCAGGAAAAAATTTCGCACGTGAAAGGCCCGGTGAGAGTAGGAGGGTTGGAGGGGGGGGGGGGGAAAGATGAAATGACTTGTGTCGCATATATCACTCGCTGCCAATAACCACCTAATTCAGAATTCATGAATTCTCGAAGAGCGAGGAGTTTCTCGATTCCGGATCGAGACGCCGTCCTCCGACTCTCGCAATTAGCAGTCGATCACGGGAGACTTAAATGGCTCTGGGGACAATCTTCCCCAGTTCTAACGGTCCTTGAAGGTCGGGCGGGAAAAATGCAGCGGTTTTGCTACGGAGTGTGATTTCGCAAACAGCGTCATTGTTCATCTCTCCAGCGGAAATATACCTGCTACTTCACTAGAATTATAGTCTATTCACGGTTTCTTCAGCCTTTTCGAACCAAACCTTTGATAAAATCCCCCCCCCCCCCCATGTATGACATGTTTACTTATTTCCAACTTATACCATGTATCAGAAGCGTTTCATACCTGTGTTAATGAAAGTTCCTTTTTTTTTCCTGTGTTAAATTGAAATGTTATTCATATTTTATCTACAAATTATAATGCTCCATTTATAAATAATTCTCATAAAAGTCAGGGAGAAAATAGGTATGTTGGTAGTGCCTAGTGAGAAATAGTCCTTATACAAAATACTGTTACACTGAGTGCGCACGAATGTGGTGCGTTGTCTCCCTGGTGTAATTCTCCAGGATTAGCAGCCGTGTCCGAAATGGCTACGAGGCCATTATTTAGGTTACTAAATCGACCACGTGATTAATTTTAGGCCCTGAATATATGGGGACTTACGGTTGAAATTTACTGAAGTGAAGCAGCACACTAAATCCCCAAATAGGTTCCATAAAATCGTCTGCTGTTGTTTGTTTATGTTTTACTTCCGCATTGTGGTGGAAACCTAGGTATTTACTGTTGTTGAGACGCTGCACAATACACGCACGTGAAATATGGAGGATCGGGGATCAACATGAAGTTATTTTTAAATGAAGTTCGTATGTTGTATTAAAAAAAAAAAAAAAAAAAAAAAAAGCGATCGTTTGTTATTTGAAATGGAATGTTAATTACGCGGAGCGACGAAATAACGAGAAGAATGATATCGGCTAAAAATAAATAAGATCAGTTATTCACATGACAACGGGGTTACGTGAAAATGCTTGGGAGAAAGTTATTTTACATTATTTATTGATACGGTGACAAACAAAATAACGTTGAAATTCGACAAGCCTGTAGTTTCCACCTTTGTCACATGTAGCGCTGTTACGTGCAGTTCGAAACCATCCACCCTAAATTGCTAAACCATAATTCCCCTAATTTGCCGTTCCGGACACGGCTATCATTGCCAAGGGGCTCGTCCCTTTAGTCATGCGTCGGTCTAGGGCAACTGTCAAATTATTACGAAAGAGAGTGTTTTGCAAATCTGCATATTTTTAAACTTCGAGAGAGTAAAAATTACAAAGTGAAAGAAATAATTTAAGTAATCACAAATGGTTACCTGACACTTTTTATTCGACGTTAAAATATGTAATCGTTTTCCTCCATCGTTACCAACTTTACTGGGCGCATGTCACTCAGGGCGCCCGTTAAAATATACGCAGGTAGTGGCAGTGACGTATTTCTAAGGTTGATTTCAAAAGTGCTCGTTTCATCGTGAACAGCCTTTAGAAGTGAGTCACCTATATCCACTACCGCAAGAACACTCGTTCTGTTGGTGTCTGTGTTAGAACTCACCATCGTCCTATTGGTCCATATCACACCGGACACTACCCTGTACTTTACAGCGTTCATTATTGGCCGGTCATCAACAGATGGACAACCAAGCTGATAGTGACCCAATCAAATGTCCTTTACCGTATAAAAGGATTTGCAATCAATCACGCCCCTTTGAGTGGCTATAAAAGAAAGACTTTCTGTTATAAGCAATATCATTGTAACTGCGCTGTCGTGTTCTTGTGAGGTCATGTTAAACATTAGCCGAACAAAGACTGAATATGTATGCGAGTTTTGTTCTGAACAACAAAGAAATTTTCAAAATAGTACAAAGTGGTAATATATAAGTAAATTTGTTTTCTAATACCTGTTTATAGGTGTGTGTGTGTGTGTGGCGAGCAAATAAAAGGAGGCCCTTAGAACCAATTAATATACAGGCAATTATCTTGAGTGGAGTAAAAACCAACCATCATCAACAAATGAGTGATCATCTCTTACTAACTTGGTCCTTAAAGTGGAAGAAATCAAAATGCTGCAGCGATTCTTCTGATACTATGGCGCAGCAGTCTCTTCCCAGAAACTTTCCAGTTGTATGGAGTGGAAAACGTTTAATTTCAAACATATTGACATATAAAAACAAACACAATCTATTATTATATTCTAGACTGTAAAATTACGTTCGGAACTTTCTGTTTAGCAAATGAAAACATTTTCTTGAGGATTTAGATTTACAGTAACAAAATCTGGATTTAATTCAACGGCAAGGTTAAATAAACGTCAGATGTTTTCTTTACACTTAGCAATATTAATTTTCTTTGTGGTACAGGAAAAAATGCCCCGATCTCGTTTTCTTTTCAGAGTAAAGAACTCTTGCTACATACCAAAGGGTTGAGTAATATTAAAACTTATCTTTCCTTTGTTATAGTTTTTAAGTACGTAACGAATCTTACTAAAGGCTATGCTGACAAATAAATTCTTTAGAGTATCGACTTAATGTTTTACCTTTCGATATAATCGTATATGACTATCACAAAGGATACTGCTGAACTGTTGTATCGAGGATGCAAGGTTATGATTGCCATTAATATATATCAAACAAAAATTTGGTTTGTAGTAAACCTACTTTGCAGTGATTTATATTTAATATAAACTTTTTTTATCACAATAAAGCATGTGTTGCAGAAAAGAAAGTGCTAAAAATTTCGGTCTTGATATTATTGTTTAACTTAGTACTTACGTGAAGATAGTATAAGACACCAATGGCAACTTAAATATATATATATATATTACGTACACTTAATTACTTTTCCAGCGAATTATATATCAAATAGAGTAATTAATAGTTTGAAATCTTAATTGAACTTTGTTTCTCTTGTCAAGGTTATGTAGTACGAAGAGATATAATAATTTTAATTACTGTGAAGTTGTTTCATGGTAAGTCAAGAGAGAACGATGAGTCAAGAGAACGATGAGTCAAATTTACCTCTATAATATTCTGCCTATAATTAGGACATAGAGTAAAAATCTTCTTAACCACTGTACTCTTAGAAAGGTTGTGAATATCTGCCAAGGGTATGGCGTAAACTCTCTCACCCACTGAGGCGATGGTGTAAACTCTGTTGGAAATATTAACTCTACAAATGAATACACTACTAATTTTTTTTTTTTTCAGTGTAATGGTTTTTATTAGACGAGCTGCAAAGCTTTAATTTCTCGATGTCTGTTTTGCATAAATATAAACTAGCAAACCAGTCATGAAACTCAAACAAGAAAACTGCATAAATCTGACGTTTTGATTTACTTCGAGTCAAGTTCATCGTACGTCTGATACTTCGGGAGGGAAAAATTAAATTAGAGGAGAAATATATTTTTTGCTGTTAAGTCATAAGGTAGCCGTCTGTAATATAATACTACACACCTGCACATGGTTTATTTTATATACTTGTGAGACACATAAAAGAGCGAGTTTGTGATCAAAACGAGAAAGTAAGCACTAACTACCTACACTTTCCAACGAATTATATTATCAGTTATATATGTCTCATCACTCTTGTATTAAGAGTAAAAACTCTATGCATTCGTATAGGAACTACAAAGTTAAATTATTTCCGTATATTTACGGAATGTTTCACGGAAATGTACAGTGTATAAACGGAAAGCTATAACTCGTATTCAAAGAGCGTGGAACATTAATATTTAGTGTTTGTTTATTGCGATTAACATGATTTAAGTACCTATCCACTAATATTTGTTAAGATACATTTTCATTTTCATTGATACTATTAATAGTTTAATAAAAAAAAGTTTCGTACAGAATGTTACCCATGAGGTTAACACAAGACTAAGAGAATATATATATATATATATATATATATATATATATATATATATTCTCATTCTGAATTGCAAATATTTCTATGTAATAAAACAATAATTTCACATTCTTTCTTACAACTATTTTATTTTTTAAAAATAGTAATGCGCTATGGAGGTGCGAGGCTCCGCTATCTTAAATTATTCTGTATTCACAACAATATCGTGCTTCAAGAAATATATTCATATTAACATTGCAAGACCAATATTTCCACTTCAAAATTCTTTCCTTCTTTTTTTTTTTTTTTTTTACATTTTTAAGCAAGTCAAATATTTAAAATTACTGAAACGAAGCGTAAGTCTATTTTTTATCGTTATGCCAGTAGTCAATACTTGTTTTGTCAGTAAACTCAAAGATTTATTTCTTACATTAAGTGTTTTCTAATTAAGTAATTTGCTATATACCTGACCTAACTTTTGTACTGGTGAGTGGTAGCTAATGATATCTTAAGCTACAAAAAATTATGGATTTAAGGTATCCTGAAACCTCAAGAAAAAATTTTAACTTTTATTGCTCTAAATAATATCGATTGTGTTAGAGTCATGTTAGTGAACTAGAAAAGATCGCGGCAAAACAGCGGTTTTAATATTTCCTGGTGCATGGGCAGTACAGTGGAGTTTGGTTCCGAAACATGCCTAAGGATTTAATTAGGTAATATTCCTGTAACTCCAAAATGAGGAGTAGCAATGCTCTTTAAAACCCACACCAATTCTTTCAACATAAATTCCACACACTATGCTAGTTCAGCCAAGATTATTCAGGAAACGATTGTCAAAAATGGAAATAATTGCTAACCTGATGGCGTGGCACCCAGCTGTTTGCTGCATACAAATAAACTGAATCAAACTGTTTACAAAGTAAATAACTCAATAAAAAAACTGAGTGAAAGGTAGTCTCTTAGTTTAAGACATTGCAAGTGAAAGATTACATACACGACAAAAGTATACTTGCATGAAACAATAAAACAAACGCAAAAGTATTGTATACTAGCGACCCGCCCCGGCTTCGCACGGGTGCAATTAAGATAATAAAACTGCTTAACCCGGCGTTAATTAGGTTGGGTAAACTCTCCTAAAGCATTAAAAAAGCACATTATAATTTAATAATTAATTAAATAATTTATAATTTAAAGTTTTTTGCTATTTTTATTTGATATTTTTTTACTTTTTTATAATTTTTCATATTAATATACATTATATTACAATGCAATTTATCTGAGATAGAAGTATTTAATATGTTATTGGCTAAGACATTCTCTGTAGACAATGTTTGACGTCCTGTTATTGTTTGGTAGCAAAATGTACTGTTTCTCGGGACTTCCAACTCGTGATAAATCAACATATAGTTGGCCATGGGAAAAACACTCTTTTCGTAGGTCGATTCCTACCAAAGAGAAAGTTTGACCCTGGGACTTATTAATAGTAATCGCGAACGATATTTTTACTGGAAATTGCAACCGTTTGAAAGATATTGGCAAATCCGTAGGAATCATGGGAATCCTCGGGATGTTTGCCAGCTGGCCGGCTGCTGGACCGGTGAGGATGGTCGCGACAATCAAATTTTCTTTCAAGTCTTTAATGAGCAATCTTGTGCCATTACACATGTTAGGAGGTCTTATATTCCTTAAAAGCATGATAGGAATACCGGCTTTTAATGATAGTTCGTGAGGTGGCAATCCAGAAGTATTAAGCGAATTTAGAAAATCTTGAGGAAAGTGGATGACATCGTCAACATTGGTGACTGTGTCAATCGACTTATAGGTTTTGACTTGGCCGGGAACTCTTTGTATAATGAGATTGTTGATTTCATTGACAGTGTCGTTCCTAGGCGATACTATTGCCCTGGAACACAACCAGTGAAAATCTCTTTCTAGAAAATTTTCGAGGCCCGGATATACTGCTTCTATAAGATGCTGCAGACTGTGGACTATCTGACCTAATGTCTCATTTAAAATGATTTCAGCAGAATTAGTGCCCAAATTTAGAGAAGGAAAACCTCCTTCTCCAAGTCTGAGCAATTGTTGTGGGAAATCTTTATGCGTGTCTCCACCAAGATAGGCTCTCATATTCGTTCGCAAATTTAGGTGTTGAATAGAACTCCATAAGGGAGATGATTTAAGACATGCTTTGATTATATCTGCACGCGTTCCTTTTGTAACTACAGGGAGTGTCTGCCGAAAATCTCCAGCAAACACAAAAGTAACTCCCCCCATAATGGCATTAGAGCTTCTAAGGTTGGCGCCGTACGCAGCACACAGCACGTTTTATTTTCCGAATCTGTCCGTTCTGCAAAGCAGTAGTACATTATTTTGTTCTATCATCAATAGTTTTCGCAGCGCACGCAATGTAAGGAATTTTATAGGTCATTTATTTACACTTTGGGTTACATTATTGGAGTTTTAGTAGGGATCCCTATTGATTTTTAAAATAACATATAACCTATGACACTCAGTGATAACGTAGCATTCTACTGGTGAAAGAATTTTTAAAATCGGATGAGTAGTTTCGAAGATTACCTCCTACATCCAAACACACAAACACACAAAGTTACAAACACTACCTCTTTATAATATTAGTATAGATTTTAAATGAAAACAACGTTGTGAATTAATTCACAGCATTTTGCTTGTAAAAGTGAATTACGTATTTCATTTCTGCAAGTGAGCTGCATTTATTAACTGCGTTTTCCTTAAAGAAAAAAAAAAGAAAAAAAAAGATACTTTAAACGTGAGATAATTCAGAAAATATTTGTAGTTTTGAATCGGTATTAATGGTGACGAGCATGAAACGCAACGATTTTGTCGTAATATATAATGAGATTTTCTCTCGTTAAAGTTTTAAAGGCGCCCACCTAATTGCATATAAACTGTTACATTTATGAATTATTACACCTTCTGAACAGAACCAAACGTGCACGTCTGCATAGCAAAAAAAAATATATATATTATTTTGAAGCTCTTCAACGTACGGCAACTATAAATCTATTTTGACACACTGCAATGTCTCAAGATATAACTTATTTCATTAATATTGTATAAACTTGTGTAGAAGACATGCTGAATATTAAAAGCTGTTCGCGATAAAGTGAACACTTTCGAAATCAACATAAATAAACATTATTTATGTCCAGTTAAGTTGGTAACGATGGAGGGAGAAGTAGTTCCGTATCTTAACGTCAAATAAAAAGTATTAGATAGCCATTTCTGCTAACTTAAAATATTTCTTTCTCTTTCTGTTTTTTTTCTTTAATGCATCGAAGTGTAAAAATAAGCATATTCGTAAAATAGATAATTTTCTAATAATTTCACAGTTTCACTTGACGGACGCATGGGTACAGTGATGACGTCCATGACAATGTTAAGCTTACGTAAAGCGGAATGATACACCACGTGTATGCAAGTAGATCTTAAGCAGGGCTTTTAAAAGTGTTCTCTTTCCCCGTGAACAGCCTTTACTATAGTCCATTCTCGGTTACTTCCAACTTGTCTGAAACCCTGCCAGAAATCTACTTCCAAGTATTTTTCCGCACCTTGCAAACAAAGCTTAACCAAGTCTGTAAAATCACACCAAAGGGACAAGACACCGCGTTCGTGCACTGTCAGTGTATTAATATTTCGCAAAAGGCATATTTCTTTCTACGTATTATTTAAAACACACCTATTTTCTCCCAGTTTTTATTCTTCCTAATTATCAGAGGCCTGAAAAATTCGCGAGTTCAACGACCTGCAGACTAGACTCTACAGTCTTGTGCAGATATCCAGATGCCAACTTTGCATTGTTTGTCAGCTGTCTTGGTGGAAGAATGCGACGACTGGGCCTGCGTTCTCCAGAAGGTCTCAAAAACACCGTCGTGTGGACCAATGGCTGAAGTTATATAAACACACATGTTTTGAATTGTAGCTTGTCCCGAAGTTAATCCGCGAATTCTTCAGGGCTCAAATAATTACAAATTATAAATACAACACAAATAAAGTTCTATTTAACAAAAATAACGTACTTTTATGTTAAGAGAAGTAAAATCCACTCCCTCCCCCAGTTACACACAATCCCTCTTTCACAAATAGGAGGGAGTATTTACCAAACAATTTTTACGTCTAAATACATCCCCAGGCGAAAGGGTTATAGTTCCACGAGACAGTTAAAATGCAATGGTTTCGACCCCGAGGCGGTCGCTCACAATTGTGCGGTGAGTTGGGGATGGTTGTTTCCTTGCCAACTGGAAGGGAGGCACAGTAGAAGGAATGCAAAGCGCGGGCGCCCCCCGTGGTGCTAAGCAAGCCTCGCTAATTCCTCAGCCGCGGCTCAACCGCATTGATTCCCTTCATGTAGAATTCCCTTTCTCCCTGCGCGCGGTCAGGAATTACCCGTCACTCCGGGACCTTTGTGCGGGCTCCGGGAGGCTATGACAGCAGTTCCAGGCTGCTGTTGTAAGAAGCCCCCTATCACGGACAGCATGACGAGGAGATCCGCGGTAACAACAGAACCCAGTGTTATGGTTTGTTATATTTATAACTAGCGACCCGGCCCGGCTTCGCCCGGGAACCACACATAACCTAGAAAATCACAATTTAGAACCGTCATAACTTAGGTTTCTTGAAAAAATCCACACAAGTGAAAACTATCATCATTTATAACTGTCATAACTTAGAGAATCATAAATTAGGAGAATTACAAATTAGAAAGTCATAACTTACAAACACACAACTTACAAGTATCATAACTTAGAAACACACAACTTAGAAACACGCAACTTAGAACCACATAACTTACAAACGTCGTAACTTAGAAAAGATAGAAACACAAAACTTAGAAAGTTCACGAGTTAAAACCACGTAACTTAGAAAATTCTAACTTATGTTTTTCTAAGTGATGTATTTCTAAGTTAGTAATTTCTAAGTTACGACAGCACCCCGCTTCTCCCAGGTACAGTTTTAGTTCTTACAGCGATACACTAATAGATAAAATGGGAAAAGACTTAAGACTTAACACATAAGTCTCAAGACTTAACACATAATACTTAAGACTTAAGTTTATCGTAGTGGAAGTTGCCTGTGGCCCCACTTAATTTATGTCTATAGCTTTACAGAAGAATGTAGCTTGCTAACAATGAAAGAATTATAACAATCGGCCCTGCAGTTTTGGTAGAGCATTGTTAGCGAAAAGCATTTTCCTCGACTTGTTTCACTAATGCTGTTAATGCTCAGCTCCCATAAATGTTACGACAAATTTTAATACATACAAACCTTCCCCGATAAATGCAGATCATAACAGCAAAAACCGCATTCAAATCCGTTCAGTGGTTCTCGAAATTAGCCCAATCATACAGGCAGACACGCACCAGGGGCTTCTTTTTATAATATGTAAGGATTACAAACCATACATTTAGTATTTTAGACTGGGAGTTAGTTAATCACAACGCACAAGATACTAAGTATAAAAAGGGTTATATTCAGAATTATATCTGGATAACAACAATGTTATACAATTACATTTACTGTAACGCGCGGAGTGATATTACGTTAGATTAGTGCCACATATGTATTTAAAGGCTGTTCACGATAAAGTGAGCACTTTTGAAATCAACCTTATAAAAAAGTCACTGCCCTGGCTGCATATTTTCTAACGGGCGCTCTGTGTGCTACACGCCCAGTAAAGTTGGTAACGATAGGGGGGGAACTATATCCGTACTTTATCGTCGAATAAAAGGAGTTTAAGCAACCATTTCTGACAACTTAAATTATTTATTTCGATTTCTGTGTTTTTTAATTCATCAAAGTATAAATATGAGCAGATTTGTTAAATATTTACTTTTCTAACAATCGCACAGTTTCCCTTGAACAAAGCACTAATAAAGTGACGAGGCCCATGGCAATGTTAAACTTACATAAGGCGAAAGGATACATAACGTGCACAAAAGTTGATCTTATGCAGGGCTTTCAAAAGTGCTCATTTTATCGCGAATACCCTATAGTATTAATGTCGATATCTCCACGCTCACGTTCTGTCGAGTCGTCGCCGTAGGCTGGTCGACATCACGGTAATGGCGGTCGTGCGAGATGGCGCTACGTCCAGGGCAGTATCTTCTCGTCTCGGCGGCTGGTTGCAGACTGACCAGACTTTTCCGGGTGCGATATGCTTTTGTTAACGATTCTGTATTATATACTTGTCCTGGTCTACCTCCCGCCCCGTGGCGAAAGTGCTGGGAGCTTGTTCTGTTCCCGTAGGCCTGTGCTGATGTGTCCTCGTGGCTAGCGTCATATTGGCATTCTTTCTCCTCGGGTGTTTGCAAATTGTCCTGAATACTGCGATGTCTACCTAAGGTGCGTTCAGCCGGCGAGTATGTTGGTTTAAAGGTAGGTTCACGCTAGTGCCCATCGTAACACTCAGCAGTACAAGTTCTTGCACATGAGTTGACTGAAGAGCAAAAAAAAAAATTTCTTTATTTTATTACATTATAATTTTTATTTATATATTTATCGGAACTAACATCCTAAAAACTGATATAATCTGTTGACGGTTTCTTCGCCCTTTTTAAATCAAACTTTTCAAAAACTATCTCATGTATGAAGTGTTTGGCTGTTCCCTACTAAATATGACATTTACCACAAGTATTTTACACCTGTGTTAACGAAACAATTCCTTATTTTTGGGTAAGATTGACGTTTTATTCATGAATTATAATATTCCATTCATAGTTAATGCGAATAAAAAAAAAAGAGAGAATATAGGAGTGTTGTTAACGCCTAGTGAGAAATAGTTCTCGTGCAAAATATTATTACACTGAATACGCACGGATGTGGCACGTTGTTCCTGAGGCGTAATTTTATAGACTCGGTTAAGCTTTGTTTGCACGAAGAGGAGGAACAACCTGGAAGTAGAACTTTAGCAGGGCCTCCAGAAAAGTTGGAAGTGAACGTCATTGGACTATATAAATAGAGCACCTTTCTTTACGGCAAACTGAGATGATTTCAAATCCCCCACCATCTCGAATTTTTAGATTTTTCGTAAAAATCTGCATGACAGACGCTGTATTGAATTTTACGAAACGACAAAGAATATTCCTTTGTACATTTTCTGAAGTTGGTATTACTTGACAATTGTGGTTGGTTTCACTGCTTTAGCCGTCCGCAGGGAGAAAATCACTTACCTCTTCCCAGCTGTTGCCAGTCAAGAATTAGTACAGGCAGTGAAAACGCAACAACCTGATAAAGCTTGAGAATCTATTATTTCTGCTGTGTAGTGCAAAAAAATTACATTAAACCAACTGAAATATAAGTTACTAAACAGCAATAAACACATTTTGGGTTAGTTAACAGGCGCCATTTCTATTTTTTAAGCGAGTAGTATTTTTAAGGATATAACAGGCAGCATTATATATTTTTTTGAGTTAACATTTCTCAGTACTTTTTCTTGCTTTATTCAAACCACCTTCAGTTACCAGAATAAGTCTTTAATTGAAACTGTTTTTTTCGCGAATATAGTAAAAATTATACCAAGTATTTCGAAATTAACAACAACCCTTTCAATTAATTAAAAAAACACCTTTACCAATCAATTTTTACGTCTACTATAATCACCTGTTTATAGGCAGATAGCGGCAGCAGTTACCTCCCCCTCTTTCCGAAACTGAACTCTGAAACATTACTATTAAGAGTTAAAATTTTCCTTTGACTTATATCATAATATGTATGTTTTTCCCTTCTTACATATCCAATATTACCAGCTACAGAAAGATTGCAATAGCGGAGGATACCGGAAAATTACTGTTAACTCGAAAAAGAAAAAAAAACATATTTTACCACCTGTAACATAACAGATTAAGAGAATACGGTTACCTAAACCTGGCGCTCGAATTTCGTTACAGAGTGTTAGTAACTCGTTTTTTTTCTGCGAAATTGTTAAACTCGCGTTAAATGTGCTGATTACGAAAAGAATACTCACATCTGACGGGGGCTGCTGAGTACTTTCAAAACATCAAGCACGTTAGAGACACAATTGCTAAGTAACACAAAATGGTAAAAAAAAAAATGTTTTTATCAAAGCATTGTATCTCAAAATATACGTACCAGATACATACAAAATTACTCTCAAGGGCCCTGAAAAAAACCTAATAAAAACTTCCCACCAATAAAATAATAGGATCGCCTCTCATAGTTCCATTGGTACACGCATTACGACAAGAACACTGTACGTTAGTTCAAATCCTTGCGCTCAGTGGCGATGGTGTGTTTGATGCACGAGGCAGTGTCGCCCTTATCGCGCCTGCGCCTCTCGGCCTCAAACGCGGAAAAAAAAACCTTCAGGTATAGTCCATCTCACGCTTAGGTTGCAGTACAGGGCTTTCGGCGCTCGCTGTTGCCAGATTGCTGCAGTTTTGTGACGTAACTGGCAGGCTGAGAAACAGATGGAAGGTGAAGGAAACGGCCTGATTAAGATAATTTTTATCTTTTTACCTCCCTGCCAACTCGTAAAGGAATCCAATCCTGTTACGTAAAGATAAGCGGCTCCTTTGAAACTGAAGCCTGTGAGAAACCCCATCATTGTGATTGCATGGCGCGCACGCAACGAAAATGGAATTTTTTAAAGGCTGGATAAAGGTAACACTTCAGGCAACAGTGCACGCAGCAACAAGGACAGAGTTAACGACATAAACCATGTATTGGAAAGAGACAGAGTGAATGTCCATTGCACCGAGCACTGCAAGCTAAGAGTGAGACGCTCTATAGACGGGGTCCTTAAGATTTACTTACATGCGTGTTGTGTATTCTTTCACCCGTGCGTAAAATTAACGTTGCCATAAGCCTGATCACTAGAGACCTGTAAAATTCGCGTTATTTTTTTTTGCGTCAAGCTAAAACTCACAATACTGTATATACTACTGCCGGCATCATTTCACCATTGGCTGCTGCCTAGATGTTAAGTCACTCCCTTTCTGAGTGAACTGCACGTGATTGGGGCACACGATTGTGAGGTGTATATTTATTGACGCAGTTACCCGGGTGTGTCAAATAAAGAATGATGCAGTGACAAACATATTACGAATAAACTGTGTTTTAAGTTTAAAACGTCCTGGAATAGTAACGCGAATTTTGCAGTTCTCTACTGATCACTTTATTGACGCGTCGGTCAAGTGAGAACTTCGAAATTATTTGAAAAGTAATTATTTTACGCATTTGCTTGTTCTTACGCTTGTGTGAATTAAAAAAAAAAGTCAGAACGCAAAATATATTATTTCAGTACCTCATATGTATCTGTAACATTTTTTATTTAACGTTAAGGGGGCGTGGGATATAAATTAACACCGAATACGTAAATTGATCTTTACTGGTTTTTGAAAGCCAACATAGAAGAAAGTAAAAATGGCAATCCTCGATAATAGTTTTTTCCAACTTAAATACCAAGTATTTTACACTATTACTTTATCAATTACACATAATATCTTGCGCCGCAAAAATACACAAAAGTTGACGGCGTCAGAAATATCTCGGCAGAATAACCTCACTCAGGTAAAATATTTGCTCTCGTAGTTGGTAAAAACTATTCTGTATGGTTGTCCTTTCTTTTTTTCTCTATCGGCTATAGCATTAATTTTATGTCCCGTGCCCTCACAAGATGTCGGACTTCTTTCCCTGAGTCATTAACAACTTTACTGGATGCGTGCCAGTCTGTGTTAAATATATATGCAGGTATAGGCAGTGAGTGACCTTCTTGAGAGGTTGATTTCAAATGTTCTCGATTAACCGCAATCAGCTTCTATACAAGATACGCACTCCGTAACATACCGTCAATAATACAATAGCACAGCAAAATACACAAACCGCTAATAAACGAGACGGTTTTAAGGCATAGGCATAGCAATAGGACAGCAATGAGTGTGCAACACAATGTCCTTATTGTATGATAATGATTGTATGATAGAAATAATGCTATAGTAAAAATATAATTTACGATTAATCAATATTTTATGACAATTTATGATAACGTTGTTTACGGTGACGATGGTAATGCAAACAGAAAAAATGTGTTCATTAATATAGATATGTAGGTCATAATAAATTTACATTTCAGTCAAGCAGAGTGGAAAGAGAAATCTATGCTGCTACTAACCAAATATAAAAACCAACTATCGGTCGTTCGCGGTAAAGTGAGCACTTTTTAGGGCCCTTCCAACATGCTTTTACCACTAATAAATATTAAACTTTCAAGGCGGTGAAATGTATACACTGTGTTCATTCGTCACAAAGCAATATTTGTATTAAAAATGCAGCAGGAATATGGAAATAGGATGAAAGGAAAAAAATCAGAAGGGCCTTAAAAAGTGCTCACTTTACCGTGAACAGCCCTATACGTGCTAGCACAGCAGTAATATAAAATTAAATCTGTTATTCCGGAATTTGGAATAGCAAACACAGCTTTCAATGCGAGAAGGGGCTGGTGCGGTAGATTTACCTTCCAATCACTGTTACTTAAGACTTAGCACAGCAAGTGATACGGAGCTAGTAGAGAAACATCGCCATCATAGTATCTCTTCCAGGTTAAGAGTTATTGAAAGGGCTCCCAGTAAGCGAATTCCAGAAACATACATTAAGAGCAGAATTTGAACTACTTAGTATTTTTGATGGGATTAGACTTATGGATAATACCGTGTCAATGAAACTGTCTTAAAGTAAACAAAATTACATTATTTACAACTTTATGATGCTGACTTTTATATATCGCAAAAAGGTCATTTTTTAAAACAAATTGTTTTACGGGTGCTTCTACTAAGATGAATTTCTGTTAAAATTAATAAGTGAGATTTAATTAAATTTAGTTATCATGCAGTTATAAAAAAATTAATCTTTGCAAATTTTTAATAAATTATTTCTGTGTATATATACTTGTCTGGTTTCTATGCGTCACCAGTGTTTTATTCGAAAGCCATGCATTGTTCGTTGCAATGTCGCCTGAAGTGGTTCTGTTAATTCAAACACACGGTCAAAAAAAAAAAAAAACCGCATCGGAATGTATTAAGTATGGCAGTTCGAGTACAGATCTTGATTTTACATTTTGTGAATCCGTGCATAGGGTGAACTTTCCATCGCCCCAAAAACCAGCATTGACTATAGTCATATATTCATATATATATTATGTGCGTAGGTTGAAGAGGAGCGTAACTTAAGGTGTGCTAATTGTTGAAGGGCACTCATATAAAAACTAAGAAAGACATTCCTTCTGAACTGAAAAAAAAAAAAAAACTCTTGAGAGAGCTATCCAAAGTACGACAACCAGCCAAGCTCTACGAAAAAAAAAAATGACATGTTGCAAATAAAATAAAACGTATTTCTCCAGCTTTGCAGGATTTATTATTCCAATTTCTTCCCAGTTTATCAACCTTAACGTCAATTAAAAATAACTTTAGTTAGTAGCTTTCCTCACAGAGTAAGTAGTCTTTTGCCAAGAAATTGGCCCTTACATTTACGAGCTCTTGCTACGTACAAGATGCAATTACTTCGATTTTCGCAACGTTCTTACAGAAATTGACACGGGATAAGATTTTAGGTACTGATATAAAAATTCTGCAAGCTTAGCGAAAGGACAAAGTATTGTTTACGACCAGCCGTTAATAGCATGTCAGCAGCATGAATGTATTTTAAAAATTCTGCAATTAAGGGCCTTTTTGAAGCGCGGCTTGAGTTCTACTTGTATGCACATTGTGTAGTCTTCCACCATATGTGGAATTAACATTGCCATGGGCCTGATCACTTCACTCATGCATCGGTCAAGTAAAATTGTGAAATAATTAGAAAAGTAGATTTTAAATTTTGCTAATTCTTACACTTATATGCATTAAAAAACGGAAAACTCCAAAAACAATTTCAGTATTTATAAATGTTTACTTAACACTTTCGATTCAACTTTAAGACATGGAAATGCTTTCCACCTGTCGTAACCAACTTCTCTGGGCAATTGCCAGTCACTTAACACGTTAACATGAATGGAGGTAGGGGCAATGATATTTTTCAAAGGTTGATTTCAAAAGTGCTTAGTTTACCGTGAATTGCATATATAGCCTATGTATTTATTATATAGAGTGAAGCTTTTAAGTTTTCGCTAAGTATTTCAATTTTATTTATCAGAACTCCGGCGTACACGTGTTGTCCGTTCGGGTACAGGCTGTTCACGGTAAAATGAGCACTTTTGAAAGACCTGCTTAAGATCTACTTGTACACACGTTGTGTATTCTTCTGCTTTATGTAAAATTTACATTGCCATGTGTCTCATTACTTTATTCATACGTCGGTCTAGTGAAGTTGTGAAATTATTAAGAAAGTAAGTATTTTACAAAACATGCTAATTTTTACATTTAAATGCATTAAAAATAAACAGGAAGCTGAAGAAATAATATAAGTTATCACTTTTTATTCGATGTTAAGTTACGGAACTGCTTTCCCTCCATCGTTACCAACTTCACTGGGCTCGTGTTACTCAGTGAGCCTGTTTAAATATATGCAGGTAGGAGCAGTGACTTTTTTTTCTAATGTTGATTCAAATAGTGGCCGCTTTATCGTGAACATACTTTATACGGTTAAGCAAACGAAAATACGTTCTGCTAGAGAAACACAGCTGTGTTAGAAGTTGGCCGAGGAAGTGTGATGGCTAGAGACCTACAAAATTCGCGTTATTATTTGGGGGCAAGGTAAACTTCAATCATGTGTACTTTTGCAATAAGTTACACATTGGACAATACTTTATCTGAAACATTCTGTGTAACTCAGCGCCAATAAATAAACACTTCACGATTGTGTACCCCAATCACACGCGGGTCAGTAAGAAAGGGCGTGGTTTCTCTTCTATTCAGCAGCCAACGGAGAATCGATGCCTGCTCCGGTATGTACAGCACTGTGAAATGCAGCCTGGTGCCAAATAATAACGCGAATTTCGCATGTCTCTAGTGACTGCATACCGGCTGCGAGCTACGTGTGCGTGTGAATTATAGCGCCATCAACGCACCATTTACGCATTTCTTCCCCTACGATGCAGCACGCGTGGGCGCTCCCAAACCTTCAGCATCGTGCGACAACGGGACACAGTCGTTTCTTGTGTGTCCCGTTTCCGGTCGATAATCCTGGCCATACTACTTTTTTTTTTTTTTTTTTTTATCTAAATGTGAGATGTGAGAAATCTAACGTCGACCTCACTCACGGACGTTCACAGGTTTCAATGAAACCTACAAGAAATCACGCCTTTACACTGCATGTTATTAATTTAGCACCTCTTCGCTCGGGAAGGAAAGGTAAATATCCACATAGGTGTGTACGCTCTATTCACTATGAATTTGATGAGTTTTTTTTTTCCCCCCGAAAATGGTTGGCCGAATTCTGTCGTTGGTTTTGACATGCTTATTAATATTCTCTCATTGAAAATCCAACTGTACTGTGTGTCGTGAAATTTAATGCGACGAAATAGCGGCAGTAATTGAACGGTAATCCTCCAGCACAAACCTTCAGTAAGGACGAACATGCTCCAGAACGGGGTTCTACATACAGCCGTAAAGATTTATACAAACTTCCAAATAATATACGTAATAGGTCAACGTAAAATGTGGACATTCAAACTTTTAAAAAAATTTTAATGGCTACATGTTATCTTATTCCTTTTATTCTGTAAGGGAATATTTAGATAAACGTCGATAGCCACATCACATTGGGATTAGACATGTTTGATCTTGTATTTTTCCATCACTCGGTATGGTATCATGATTGTATCTTTGTGTGATGTTATGATTATAACGTGTTTTCTGTATTACCATCATGGTTTCATGTGTATTTTTCTGTATAACTTTTTGTATCATGCTGTACTGTTTTTGTTTTGCTCTGGACTCTTGCCAAATTACGTGTTACATTTCCTTATGGCTAGGTATAGGAAAATTTCGCAAGTTCAATTAAATTCAGGCTAGACTCTACAGTCTTATGTACAAATATGTCGATGTCAGCTGCACATTGGTTGTCTGCTGTCACATTGGAAGACTACGATTGGGCCACCGATCTCCAGGAGGTGTCATACACCGTGTGGACCAATGCCTAAAGTTATATAATGTAGCGTGTTTGGAGTTCTAGCTTGTCCCAAAATGAATCCGCGATTTCTTCAAAGCTCTACCTATAGGCTGTTCACGGAAAAGTGAGCACTTTTTACGGCTCTGCTATAAAATTTTCCTTTCGATTAATTTATACCTTTCCGCCACTTTTTAATGTAAACATTGCAATATGACTAATAAACACAATGTATACATTTCATTACTCTCAACAATTAAGGTCTGAGACTGCAATAAAATATATTTATTAGGGGTCAATACCTTTTGTAAGGGCGTTAAAAAGTGCTCACTTTACCGTGAATAGTCCATACAGGTTGTACCCCACAATAAAGAAATGTAACAGTTATAAGCGTATTCGAAGAAGACAAAAATGGTGATCAAATAAACCTTATACTCCGCAATATTAACTCACATAATTGAATAATGTATACTTATGCAACATAATAGAACCATATTTGTGTTTACATACACAATTATGATCAATTTTTTGGGAAATGAGTGGAAAACATATATTTATCTACTTTTTTCTTTGCTTGTAAAAATTAATGTGTTTATTAAATTTAAAAAAAAATTGGTGCAATGAACCACATAATTTTTATCCTGTGTACACTCAAGCCTCAGCTCGTTGGCAGCTTCACCAGAGAGTAGCCAGTGTTTACTACACACCTGGCAGTATGACTCTCGCCACTTGTTTCTTTGCAAGTGTGCCATTGGCTCAGAGCCGTCCAGGGCGTGTCTAATGAACTGTGATCCAATTGCAAAAGGTGACTTCAGTGCACACGTGTTGGACGTCCATCTTGTCCTGAATTTAATTCCCGAAATTTCCTTATCCCTACTTGTGGCTTGTGCCGTGTATTAAGGTTCCGCGGGACGCTTGTAAATAAATAGATAAATGAAAGCCAAATTTCTGCACAGTAAAATTTACCTACGTATCATCCGGAAGCATAAGAAATCTGCATTTGATCGTTCCTGCCATATTTGCAAACGCTTCTTCGTCATATGGAGATGCGTACAACTGCCTACTGTCTCTACTTTGCACCATTCCCAATGTCTGTCCGTCATAACCGTAGATGGAATAAGGGAGGAAGTGGGTATACCAGTTATTCAGTCACTACCCTCCGTGATCCGACATTGGATTGATTTTTTTTTTGTTGCCAGTAGCGCATTCAGAAACAACGTTGGTGTTATTTAATGCCAGAAAAATATTATATTTAAATCTTATAGCCTAGGTATTTGTACACATACTCTAACGTAGTCTTAAAGCAAGTGGGATATATTGAAGCTGTCAAGGTATTTTATTCATATAAAACGGCGGATCTGTTCAAAATTGAAATGCAAACACACTCATTGCTATTTACCATGTGACTGTGGCAGTGTTATCGGAGACTACTGAGTCAGTACGGTGATAGCCCTAATCTTTTGATAAAATTAATAGTTGCCAAAAACTTTCCGAAGTACTTTTGTAAAATTATTGACTTATTCTCTTTTCAATAATTCTCCTGTTCTAGAACATTTTAAACAGAAAATTGAAACAAAACGCTTAGAAAATCATGCGCAAAAGGTGTTAGAAAGCCAGTAAATCATTTCCCCCCCCCCCCCCCCTCCGCACAATGTTTGTCAAGATCTTACAAAACTAATTTTCGCGCAATTCCTGAATTGAAAACGACGACTTGTAAATCCCACTACTCACATACGACTTCGATGTTGAGAGCCACCCAGATCTCTTCATTCACGCGCATTCGACCAGTTTGATAATGCTACAGTCAACTCCCCGATTCTGTGTCAGACTGTAGGCTAAAATGAGGTAGGCCGTTTTTTTTTTTTTTTTTCGCCTTCTGCACGTGCACCCAACATTGACCTACCCCACGCTAATACAGCTGTCAAAGTCGCATGGTTAACACTCATGCATGTATTTTTTTATACTTTACTAACTACCCACCCCGGCCACGCTCGGGTGGGGCTTTGCAAATATGGCATTGTTTAGGTATACAGCAAGTATATACACTGTGCTTAAAGTAACTAAGATAGGAATAAAAAAGTGTTGTTCACAAAGTCTTCGTAAGTGAACCCCTATTTTAAATCAAATTTTTAAAGAGAAGATTGGTTACTGTGGGTCATCCTTAAACGACAAAGTTATGCTGATGCGGACTTTATTTTAGATCTTTTTTAGATCTACAATTCTGTAGCATATTAATGTTGTATATTTCTTATGGTTAGGTCAGCGTAAGACACGTAAGCGCCCGAAAAGCAGCTTTTTCCGACTTGATTATAAACCGTCGACATTTCTCTACTATCCTTAAATTAAATATTAATGTATTATATACCTAAACATTAATTTATTATATACCTTAACCTTTCTCAAGAAATTATCTAAATGATGGTGAAAACCATATTAAAATCCATCAAGTAGTTTAGAAGGCTTAGCCGAATGCATAGACACATGCGGCAGGGCGACTTTGTTTTATATAATGTATAGATTTTCAACAGACTAGCACTTTTATATGAATAAAATACTTCTGCTAGTTTTAATTTTATCAACTTGCATTACAAATTGGCACTTGTTATTAAACAGGTTCTAGGCTCAAATCCTATCCATTTCGTTTATGATAATCGTATTGCTCAATGTTGGGACACGGAGACTGATTTTGCGCAGCTGGCACGATCACTCTACCCCGTATTCATTCTATCAGTGTTGTCAATTTACCTTTTTTCCCACTGAAGCTAGCTTTTCCGGAGTTCTGTTTAGTGGCATTAATATTTTTATCCAGCCTAGGGAGAAATCCATTTTTTTTTCTGTGGCATTAGAAAGACGTGTGTTAAATTCAAACAACAGCACAGCGATGAGTTTATACCCTATTAACCGCTATTATTCCGAGGAAACTACATTTTAAAGAAGTTTTTTTTTTAATCTATATTTATTTTTACGAGCTTTTATTCAAGTTGCATTGTTTGTATGTATGGTGTCTGTCCGATCTCTGTGCACTGAACTGACGTGCAGTATGCCAGCAAAGCATTACTGTTCGTCAGGTTGCAGCCCAAAGCGTGGAAGGGGCCACCAGTCTTAGCACATTTTTAGTCTTTTTAGTCTCACGAATGTATAAATGAATATATAAATAGTCTACATGTATAACGATAACAAAATTAATTGTTGAGACTAAAAATTCACCACGTCTTACAAGTTCTACAGATAATGTAACAACTGTAATAATTTTTCTCATTTTAGTGCTTTTAAAAATTAAAGATTGGCTTTAAAATGTTTTATATAGTTAATTAATTTTTATAAACGTGTAGTGTTTAAATAGCAAAATTTTTATTTAACTTACTGTGTTTACTTAATTTTAAGTACTTTTATACAATATTTAGCTTTATTCGAGGGAAAAGTTTATTGTTATGTGCGGTTATAGCGGGATTTGCGAATACTTGATGGCAATACTGCACTCTACGTGCCAGACAAGTAGAAAAGCGAGTAGCGAGGGAAACAAGAGTACCAACAGAACTGGCGTCGGTGCACTTTTCAACTCGCCTCGAACGCCCTCGAATGTGTACAGAGCGGCAAAGTGGCGAGCCGGGAACAACGTACGAACGCGTGTTTTGTCAAGGTTGAAGGGAGGGGGGGGGAGGGTATACAAACTGGGCAGGCGGGCTCGCCATCGCTTCCTAGTAGTTCGAGGAACCACCGCCCGGCCGCGCAGCGCGGTTAATAGCTGAACAAGCCGAGGGGGTAGGTTCCGAAACGGCGCTAAACGCCGGGGCGCGGGTTCCAACGCAAACAAGATCCCAGCGCGAGACGACGGCCCATTAGGTCGCGATGTATGATCAGCCGTCCGGCCACCCCCCCCCCCCCCTTTTTCCAACCCCTTTATACCAAACCTGTTAATTAGCGGCTGCTGCCACAACGTTGAGAAGGGGGCGGGACTAGGAAATGGAGCCCGATACGCTCCAGCTACGGGGAGTTCCAGGCCCCACACACCCCGTTTGTAATTACCTACGGTGGTAAACCCTTCACGGCCTCACCCCCATCACCACCCCCTACAGCCATTACCGCCAATAAACTCGCGGTAGGCGCGTAGCGCCCATGCCAACGCACCCGCTGTTTGATCGCGGGGCAACCGTTTTCCCCGCGCCCATCCGCCCCACACAAACCTGTTTTCTTTCACGCTCTGGTCCCGTGCCGACACAAGGAACGAATTAGGGTGTTCGCCCGGGTAGGCCGCCGAATGGTGTGCAGAGCTCCAGCAGAGCAATTTTTATTGCAAAACAGCCCAACGTGTCTGAATGGGGTCCGGTAGCGAATAGCATTTAATACTCTGTAGACTATGCTCGAGTGTAGTTCGAGCAAAGTTCATTTGAAAATTTCTTTGTCGCTCAGAACAAAACTCGCATGGATGTGCAGTCTTCGTTCAGCTAGTGTTTAACAAGACCTCACAAGAACAGAACAGCGCAGTAACAATGCTATTGCTAACGATAGAATTTTATTATTTATAGCCACTCAAAAGGGCATGATTGATTGTAAATCCTTTTATACGATAAAGGACATTTGATTTGGTCAATATCAGCTCAGCTCTCCATTGATTGGTGACAGGCCAATAATGAACGCTACAAATTACAGGGTAGTGTCCGGTGTGGTATGGACCAATAGGACGATGGTGAGTTCTAACACAGACACCAACAGAGCCGGTGTTCTTGCAGTAGTGGATATAAGTGTCTCACTGTCTAAGGCCAGTAAATGTGTGCAGGCCTCAATGTGTTAAAGTTCCTATGTACTGAAACGTTTTCTGTGAAATCGTTGTTTGCGCGTAAACGCGTGTCTCGATAAATCAATTTTCTGGAAATACGAAGTTTGCCAGAAAGGATTTAAAAGTAACTATTGATTATTACGCTATCTGTTTGCCATATTAAGTTTATTAATGGAGAAAAAATCGTGAAAGTGGTCAAATATCTAATTTTTAAAGCTCCCCTAAGAATTTTATTTAGGCGGTAATGAAAAATACGATAGCCTATACACAGGTAGATTGAGCTGTGTACTTTCATCGCATGTAATAAAACCCTACAGTTACAGATCTAGTTTACACAGCAAAGCGTTAGGACGGAAACGCTGCACGACTTGCGCGTAGGAGCGACGAGGCACTAGGCGTGCGTGTTAGTGTCGCCCGTATCGCTCGCTCGCTTCTTGATCATAGACGCGCAACTACATACACAACTCCTCTCAAGAAAGGTTATGCGTCTGTATAAGTTTTTCAGTTCCTCCATTTCTCTCTAAAGCAAGTTTTCGCGGTCATCTTTAGGTACGAAAATTCCGGTTCAAACCATCTAAAAAGGCATAGAGACGCGCATCAAAACTTTATTTTTTATTATTACATCGTAGAATGACAGGATCTCCACCGAAAGTCTAATGGTGGCGCGTTATCGACGGCAAGACTGCACGCCAGTTCAGTGCTCTGCGCGTAGAGGCGATGAGAGAGTTGATGCGCATATATCGGTCGCCCCTAGCGCTCCCACGCTTTTAGGCCTCAGACGTGCAGAAGTTCCTTCAAACCAAGCGGCCACCTTAAGTTTCGGCCTCCGTGAGCTCGCCTCTCGCCTCGGACACCAGCGCTCGATTCCCGGTGGCATGTGAAGAAATGTGGCGGACGTTGCCTTCGCCTGATGGGTATGAAGCGCGTCACTCGTCCAAACAAATTTGGCCTAAACTGTTTTAGAACAGCAATTTCTATGAAAGAAATCTTACCATTAAAACATTTGATATAAAATCATTTAACCTAAATTCACATGGCATAATATTATTTTGCCTAAATGCACTTGGTCTAACCTTTTTTGGTCTAAATTAATTTGGTCTAATCTTACTGACCTAAATTCACTTTCCCTAAAATTATTTTATGGGGCTGAATACGTTTGGTCTAAAATTATTTGGTCTGAAGTCACTTGACCGCGAAATATTTTGGCCGAATATTTTGAGGTCAAGTTGCGGGTACGCGGTGGTTGTTCTCGTGTCTCTCTCGTTTTCCTTCGCCTTTGCATTCCATCGCTACACCGTCCTTGTTTATTCTCTACCACAACCTTACAAACACATCTCTATCCATCCCAGCGTTGCCTCGAGAACCCTAACGCAGGTCTGCACCACCCAGACGACTTTCAAAACTACGAAAATTTATGAGCGTTCAAGTGCCTATTCTGTCTATGTCTTGAAGGTATTTCGCGGTTTTAAGATGTAACATCAATGGGAATTTGACAATTAAGTCAGTTTTGAAATAACTTCCAGCTACATTTTTAGCACAATTATGGACAGTATTGCCTTAGATATCGCGCAAAACGAATTTCGAAAATGTTTGAGTTTTTTTATGTGTGTTTCTTAAAGTCATAGGAACGTCACGAATAAGTTTCTTGTTTAACTTCTACGTATTTTTATTTACATTCCAGATTAGAACTTCAAATAAAGTTACAAACAACAACATAAAGAATTTACTTCAAATTACTTTGTCTTATTATACAGTTCTAAACAATTAATTTAACTGTAGCCAAACGTTAATAATGCGAAACTTGTTTAGTAAAGACCATAAATTTTCAAATATAGTTCCCGTAGTGAATTAATTGTCAATAAAATATTAAGGTTTATTTTTTCCCCACTTTCGTCGGTCCCCTATTTAATATAATACCACACAATTATAAAATAAACTTAAAATACTAACTATTTTTTGGCAAGTGAATATCCTTAACGATATTATGACCAGTGCTAAAAATAAGTCAAATATATAACGAAAGAAGAAAAACTGCACACATTTAACACCCGAAGAAACAGGACGACAAAGGATTATTAACCAGCTGAGATCCCCGCTATTATAAAAAAAAAACTAATAAATCGTCTAACAAACGAAATTGCAGAGCAAAAAGGTATCACAATGTAGGCAAAATAAAATGAACACCGATCAAGGAAATATGAACCTTTGTCGATTAAACAACAAATAATTTCGAGTTAAAAATGTTAAAATAATGACCTGACAATGGCGACCGTTGGAACCATCCCAGCGTTCGCCTGAAGGGATTTTCGTAAAACCATGTAAAAACCGAAATCAGCACGGCCGGGCCGAGAATCGAACCAGGATCCTCCAAAATGCCAGACTATCCGCCTCCCATCTGGGCGAACCGGGTTTGATTCATGGCGGGGTTTTTCCCGGGATCTTCTCATATGGGAATCCATGCTGGACGACGTGGCTGGTTGGCGGGTTTTCTCGGGGATCTCCCGTTCCCTCCCTCCCCCCGCGTTCTGGCGCTGCTCCTTCCTCACCTCGCTTCACCACCGTCAGCTTCAAAGACGTCTATATTAAGAGCCACACCAAATCTATCCACTCTCCAGAATGCGATCTCAGTGTCTTGCCACTGCGACTGTAGAGAAATTATACAGCATGTATCTAAATCCAGCCAACAAACTTCGGCTGCAAGTTAATTACGGAAAAAAAAAAAAAAAAAAAAAAAAAAAAGCTGAAACCATATTTACGACCAATAGTTAGTGACCGGAAAGATTCGAGAGTTCAGTTACCTTTAGGCTAGACCACCATATTTGTCTGCCACACTCGCGGTGATATCAACTGCTCATTGGCTGCCTGATTTCACAGTGAGAGCTCGGTGATTCGGACCGCATTTCGTTGCCTGTTTGCCATTGGCTCACAGTCCTGGAGGCGGTGTCAAATAGGTCTTAGGCCAATTGCAGAAGTAACGCTACCATACAAGTGTTCCAATTCTAGCTTGTCCCGAAATGAATCCGCGAATTTTTCAGGTCTCTACGTATAGTATAAAGGGAATTCTAATGGCGGTACACATTTATGAAGTTGAACATGAAGCGCTTGTTTATTACAGTACTACTATTGTTTACCTCTCTCTCTCTCTCTCTCTCTCTCTCTCTCTCTCTCTCTATATATATATATATATATATATATATATATATATATATATATATATAATTTCCTCTTCCCTTCGATAGCCGCGACAAGATATTTTTGTTAAGTGTTGCGTGCGTTGCCATCCTGTCAGGTATTAGTAAATATTATATTGAAATTAAAACGAATTACTCGAGAACTGTGAAGGTTAGGGGATTTTACATAAGGTGAACTTTTTCGTTAATTTTAACACGCGAATTAATAATCCATCATATATCTAGCAATTACCATACCGCGTTATGGAGGTTAGTGCGAACAAAAGTGTAGTAATTGTGATTATTAAGGTGAAATAATTAGAAAAGGTGCTTGCAGAGCTTTGTCCACTTGCTCATCATCCGGAACCTCAGTGTTCCGTCTTAAATATGTTTACCGGCCCTTAGGATTCGCTGTAGAACACTCATATGTGTGATTTCAACTTCGTTTTTTCTTTTCGTGATTAACCTGTGGATGCAACCTGTACAACCTGAGTTTGAATGAGACGAGTTTATGTGAACTCAGTCGTCATATCGCTGGTCGGTATTACGTCGCTTTGGTTGTGTTGTAATGAGTGCGTGTAAGTACAGTGGATATTATTCATGAAGACGCGAACAGGTCTCGCAAACGTAGATTCACAATCCATTTCCCACCGTTAACTATTCAAACTGACGTGTATTACTTAATTCCCGTCGACACGCAAAGCACGACAATATCTCACCACAAACCTGCGTGTACAAACGAAATCCCTCTGCCCCCTCCTAAGAACAATTAGCACGAAATATGCTTTCCGAATATGGTTCAAAAAATAAAATACGGATTTCAACAGACTAAAACTTCCCGTAAGCACTTTTTGTTCCATCAATATTCTATCAACCAATCAACGCTACCAATCGATAACTGTGTTCGCAAATAAACCTAGTAGGTACCGTCGGTTTTAACATGCAGTGCATTTCAACTTCTCTAAGTCTACCGAATGGCGAAAATGCACAGTATTTGTTTACTACTTGCATGCACGTCAGGAATATTGAGGCGAAGATTTCAGATGGCAAATGTTTAGTATAGTCCAATCACCTTTTCTTCACACTTTTCGAATCGAACCTTTGAAAAAATAAATAATGTATGACGCTTTTGGTTGTTTCATAAATATGTTTAGTATCACTAGCGGTTTATACTTGTGTTAATATACAGTAAAAGTACCTCATTTTTTTGTTAAATTTAAATTTTACTTATATGTAATCTATTAATTATAGTATTCTATTTATAACTAATATGGATAAATACAGGCGAAAATAGCTGTGTTGGTAATGCCTAGTGGGAAATTGTTCTTATGCAAAATATTTTCTAAGCTTTGTTTGCACGAGGCGGAGGAATATCCTGAAAGTAGAATTTAAGCAGGGCTTCAGAAAAATTGGGAGTAACCGTGAAAGGATTATGAGCGGAGATCAAGATGGACCGCTCTATCGTTTAGCCTCTATACTCCTTCTACTGTGATATTTTCCTAATGGCTTTTCGCGTGATTGTTTTTTGTTGTGATATTTTTCTGTTCGCTTTCCCCCCCCCCCCCCTCATTTTGTTTCGTTCTTGTTGCCGATGTTCGAGTGACTGCTGCTATCTCCGACATGTCCTATAGCAGTGGGCCCGCACGTGGTGTAGTGGTTACACTGCTTGCCTCCCATAGGCTGAACCGGGTTCGATTCCCGGCGTGCGGTCGCCGTCGGATTTTCGCAAGTGGGAATCGTGCCGGACGATGCCACTGGTACCCGGGTATCCTCGGGGTCCTCCCGTTCCCACTGCCTTTGCATTCCGAAGCTGCTCCACGCTCACCTCGCTTCATCCTCATCGGCTCTCAAGACCTCGATGTTAAGAGCCGCCCAAATTTCTTCTCTCACTCGCTCCTACTGTAGAGCATTTAATTTTTAAACTGCAGTCCGCTGACTCCTAGGGTCTTCGAGCTAATAGTCAGGGGCCCACAAATGAAACTAATAAATTTTGCTCTTCATTAAAATGTTGCAATCATTCTGTAACCAGATGGGCCACACTGAATATGCCCTATCTTGTCGTTATTGATATTAACTTACTCAATATATACCAACATGAATTTAACTCTACCAAACGTTTAATTTGTCAAATAAATTACTTCTCTAAGTGATGTATATATTAATAATAATCCTTATTTTAACCAAATTTGTTGTTATCAAGCTTGATCCATTGCTTCATTAACTGTTTGAGCTTATACTAGTGAGCTTAAGTTTGGTTTTGGTGGCATAACTGGTTATACTATATTCACGGTTACTTAACACTTTTCTGAAGCCCTGCTGAAGTCCTACTTCCAGGATATTCCTCCGCCTCATATGAATATAGCTTAAAAATTACACCAGAGGGCCATCGCACCGCATTCGTGCGCGCTCAGTGCAATAATATTGTACATAATAACTATTTCTTACTAGGTATTACCAACACACCTGTATTGTCACTGTCTTTATTCATATTAATTTAAAATGGGGGGGGGGGGGAATTATAATTTTTAGATAAAATATAAGTAAATGTAAATTAACCAAAATAATAAGGCACTTTTTTGTTAACACGAGTATAAGACTACTGAAATATGATATATTTAGTAATTAGCCAAACACGTCATACATGGGTGTTTTTTTTTATATTGATTCAAAAAGTGTGAAGAAACAGCGAACAGACTATATACGTTGTTCACAGTAAAGTGAACACTTTTTAAGGCCCTTCCAAAAAGCATTAACCCCTAATAAATATATTTTATTGCAGTTTCAGACGTTAACTTTTAAGTGTGTTGAAACGTATACCTTGTTTTTATTAGACATATGGCAATGTTTACATTAAAAAGTGGCGGAAAGGTAGGAATCAATAGAAAGGAAAAATTCAGCAGAGCCTTCAAAAGTGCTCGCTTTATCGTGAATAGTATATAGTACGATTGCGTATGATGTACGTTGGGCCGTGCGTGCTTGATGTAAATTTTGGAAATTACAGTGGATAAAATATGACACAACAGAAACGTAAGATTCTGTGTGGCCTTATTTTTACAACTTGTCCACAAATGGTACTATGTGATAAATCATAAACGACGAAATTGCACGTTTCTAGAACTGAAACAACGACGCGACAATAGCAGGTACCAACCTGCAGAAAAAAAAGTGAAGGATTTTTAATACAAATAAGCAAGAAAACTTAGAAACAGGTAAACGCTGTGTAGTTTGGCAAACAAGCTTAAATCAGCCTACGAGACAAATCTTAACTAGAAATAAAATGCGTAGCATTTAAATGAGTGTTACTTTTTCTGGGATTGAGTGGTGAGTGAAGAGCGAGTGAAGAGATTTGAGCGGCTCTTAACAGCGACGTCTTGAGAGCCGATGAGGGTGAAGTGAGGTGAGAATGGAGCAACGCCCGAATGAGAAGGGAGTGGGGAAACGGGAGATCCCCGAGAAGGCCCGCCGACCAGCGGCATCGCCCAGCACGATTCCCACTTGCAAGAATCCGGAGTGAACCGGCCGGGGATTGAACCCGGTTCGCCCTGGTAGGGGGCGAGCAGTCTAACCGCTCAGCCACGTTGGCCCCCCGAGATGGAGTGGTGCAGTTGGCACTATGATCGTACGATATTTAGAAATTTGCCATCCCTCCTTTCCCCTCTTTCACGAGTTCAATTGCAAATAAGGACAGCGCAACGTAAAATTGCCGTCTCTTTCTCCGTCCATACTCTGTACCTGTGACTGAGTAACTGTTTCGGTATTAATAAAATAGATTTTTGCAAATTTGTTGTTAAATAAATTTGAGATTTTAACAATTTGTATAGTGAAAAATAAATAAGTTCTAAATATGAAAATTTTACCTAGCTTGTGTCAAGGGAATGGTTGTGGATACGAAAGAAATGTACCTACATCATTTCATAAGGGTCCAAGAAATAATATAGTATAATAAATCCTGTCCTAGATCTTGTTCTGTTGTTATATGTTCCTGGTGTAATTTATCCGTTATTTTTCTTTTTTACATACGTTTGGTAATAACCAGGCCCCATTAAGTTTGTGGCAATTGTACCATACTTTTGCCATTTAATTTCGGAGATAAGACTTTTGTTGATTATCGCTGTATATTCGTCGAGCGTCATAATTTTATTTTTTATTTTCTTTACTGCACGCTGATCCCAGGCTATTTCATTTACTCTATGGCGTCGCCTTCGAACTGCAAGACTACGGATCACCAGGAAAGCAGTTTTTGTTGACAACCAGCAAAGATGTAGTCATTCACTTAATTTCTACTCATTATGATCGTAAGGAGGTACATATCAATAATAAGCGTATACAGTAGACCACTAGGTACGAGGCATTTAGCCAGAGCATTTTTCTTCAATGGAAAATAAAAGGCGGCAGTTTGACTATAAATTATTTGATGCCTTTTTTTTTTTTATAAAGTCGTTAATAAATGCAACCTCTGCAGTACGGGAGCACAAGTCCTCTTCTTAAACTGATTTATGAAACGCCTTCAAAAAAATTTGTGGGTAATGTTTTGAGATCCCGTTGACGAGCTGCTTTAAAGCGCTGTATTTCCGGCAAGATGAGAACTCTTCGGGCCAAAGACTTCCGGCGAGGCCGAAGGCAAAAACCTCAAAGAAACGTAATGTTCAACTAACACTGATCCCAACACACAGACGTCTTTAAGCCGCTGAACAAGCGCGGCGCGGGAGAAAATATCGTACGTAATTTCGCTGGCAGCGGTAGCTCGCAAAATTCTTTTTAACGGCTCGCACGCTGCAGAAGGGCGACAGTCGCGGGGGGGGGGGGGGGGGGATGCTTGGTTTATAACGGGGCACTTGCGAGTCGGCCGACAGTTTGAAGAGCAATTACGGAACCTTTTTGAAGTCTCTACAACAAAAACAAGAATGGAGATCCTTATAGCCTGTCCTAGAAATTCGACGAAAAATTTGATGCTTGCGTGAAAAGAAGGCAGGAGAGGAAACTTCGTCTCGATGCCATAGGCTTATAATGATGCTGAGAGAGAACAATAACACAGAAGACTTAGAAGTCTAGCTGCTCTTCGACGAGCTGTGAGGCCACGGAGTGATAGACGATCATGTCCAAAGGCCTGCATTTTTAACTTCATTACTAGAGATGATGGTTTATCGCTGGAGAAGTTGACTGTTCGCTAGGATTCAACGTACTTTACACATGTCCGACAGTTTTCTTTCCTTATTGGCTGTCGTGCATGTACGAAGCTTCTACCTCATTTCACTGGGCCAATAAGGATTCTGACACTATAAGGATGAACGTTCGTGATTGGTCTGCAAACAACTTGGCCGAGTAAAAAATCTTGTTCATTCAGTCATGAAAGCATGAAATAGTCGAGAGTGTTATAGAAGGTATATTGGCTCAAAACATTTTCCTCGATTTTCCATCATCTCTATTCATTACTTAGAGACCTTTCACGCAATGGCGAAACAGGATATAGTATTCAACGCAGCACTACGCAGCAAGACACAAACCAATATTCTACAATTGGCTAATTTGAAAAAAATCTGCCATATGACCTAAACGAGTCATAGCAACGAAATGCATACTTTTATTTTGAAGAAAATGCTGTTTTTGTTTTTAAATTACGATGATCCAATTATGTTCGCATGGCCGAAAATTTACACATGACATATTCGGTGTCCTAACCTCAACTTCAAAACAACAAGGGAAATTAAAACTTCGACGATATTCTGGATTTATGTGAATGTTTACATTTATAAATATCTAGCATAGTTCACTTTTACCTCGTGTAAATACACTCATTTGCAAAAAAAAAAAAATACCATCGTGAATAATTCGCGCGAGTAGAATGAAGGTTGCCACAGACTATTTCCATAACCCGAAGTGTATCCCATTTGCGTTTAATGTGGTTTGCTTACACGGATGTTCCCCTAGGGGTCATATATGTCCCTCCATAACTCTTAGTTAGAACCCCGAGTATTTCGCGGATGGATGTGGCAGCAGGCTAGACTTGACAGTCCTCTATATACTCGAGACTCTATCGTTTCCTTATTGGTTGCTGCAATCAAGTGAGGCCTTTGTACAGCACTGTTCAACACTCACTCCCACTACTGCTTCCTGGTTATTACTGGCCCACAGTCAAATGGGGAGTGTCTAAAGAACTTCCAATCATAATAGTAGTAGAAAATATCACGTGTTTGAAGTCTACTTCGGTACCGAACTAATTCACGAAATACCCGGGGATCTACTCATAACTACAAGACCCCGAATAAGTAGAGACATCCAAAATTCGCGTTATTTTTGGTACCATGCTATACTTCTCCGCCCCATAATTACTTGAGCACATTTCGTGATTCCATTGGTTTGCTAACAACTATGCGACGTGTGACCGTTTCACAGGCTATTGGCTGCTCAATTGTTGGGCATTTGCTATTGGCTCAATGCGTCCCTGGGACGTGTCACGCTAGTTTTCAGCCAATGACAGAAGTTAAACGGGCACACATAGTTTTGGAGTTCAGTCTGCGTCCACAAAATAACGCGAATTTTGCACGCCCAAGGTCTTAGTAACAGAATGCGCATTGTGAGCCACAGTCAAGTTCAGTGAACACGTAGCATGCCCCGACGGCGCATTCGACAAGATTTTGTTCAGCTGGATGGGTTTGAGAGAGGCCACATCGTCCATCGTCGGTCCTCCGAGAGGCAGGTTGGACGTTTCGGCGCATTTCTCGCCACTTGAACAGTTGTGTCTGCAATGTGAGTCAGTGTTGGACGCAGTGGGAACAGGAGGGTGCACACACACATCCGTAGAGAAGGCTCGGGTCGACCCCGGTGGACCACCAGCAGGGAGGATCGTTACATCGTGAAACTAGCTGTAAGCACTCCACTGGTGGGGCCATATCACGGCAGCTGGGGATACACCTGTATTCACATGTACCATATCCAGGCTGTTAGCAGATTGAGATCTATCATCATGGAGTCCCTTGCGACGTTTACCATTACGACCTGAGCATCGCCGAATGCTTGTTGCCTTCTGCCGGGGACGGGTAGCTAAGCAACTTGCGGATTGGCGACGAGTGGTGTTCAGCGACGAATCACGGTTCTGTATGGACACAGACGATCGCCAAATTCGAGTCTAGAGTCGTTCTGGCCAGCACCGCGATCGACACTTCATTGTAGAGAGTCACACCGCCCCAGCGAGAGGTGCTATGGTTTAGGGTGCAACTTCCTACGATTGCTGCACCCCACTGGTGGAGATTGAAAGAACCCTCATGAAGCTTTATAACCCCATTTTCCAGCATGATAATGACCGACCTCACAAAGCACGGGTATCTCTGGCCTGCCTTCGCGATGTCATCAGGCTTCCTTGACCAACATGGTCCACAGAACTCTCGCTCATGAAGAACGCTTGGGACCAGATTGGGCGGCAACTTCTGTCAGCGGTAACTGCGCTGTATTTGGAGTGCCATTTATGCCAGCGCTTGTAGGATCTGCCTCAGGTAAACATCCGACGTCTGAATTCTTCCATGTCTGACCGTATCGCCACCTGTCCTCGTTCTACGTTGGTCCAACACCATATTAAGTGCAGCTTGTAAGTGTTGGTCTCCTGCAATACGTGATTAGTGTGGTACATATTGATGTTTTTTTTGTATACACTTCCATGTCCTGTGCCTTGAGGATGATATTTTTTTTTTCACACGAGGTTACTGGTTTGCACTTGATAATTGAACCTATCAGTATTATTCGTCAGTAACATTTCTACGTGTCAACATTTTCTCTAGCATACCTGAAAACTCGTATCCTATCTTCCTGGAGACTTTAATGAAGACAGTTAATGCATGACTGTCTCTGGAAGGAGTAATCTTATTCTGCAACGATCCACTCCCGGGTAGTTATCTTTACGACGCTCGTTATTCTTTTTTTTAAGGGATAGAGTAACGTAACTTTATGAGCAACCATGCCGCGGAAATAGCTGCTGTGAAGAGTATGTAGCCTGCAAACATTCTCAGGGGACAATACTGACATAATAAACCGCGGTTGACAAGGAGAGCAATATTCAAGTTTCATTGCATTTTCACAAATAAAATAGCGTTTCGTTTACTTCTACTGTAACTGTTAGACTTCGTTCAATCGCAGCATAAAGAGATACCAGCACACATTACATTTTATTACAAATTCCTGTGACCCTCTTAACTTTTATTATAGGGGTATTATAATTACCCCCTTAAACTCTAAGGTGTTGAAAAGTTAAAATTACTTATATTTTCCTTGAAAGAATACTAATTAAATTAATAAATGTTATAATTTGCAACTACGATGGTAGGCACCAAGGTTCACTGCAGTTTATGTGTATACGCAATTACTAAACAGTACAAATTATAAACTAATTTTATATTGCGGGAACCTGATATGGAATATAGATGACGCTATTTTATCATGTAGAAATATTCTACAACATGGTAATAGCCCCACAAATAGTCGCCAATCTTTAATAAAGTGATAGATTGGGTCTATAAAGTTGTAATAGTGCCAATCTGTAACGATGACTGAAACAATGTTGCAAAAGTCGATCTCTATCTGTAGTGAAGTGAAATTTGGTATTCTTATTCTTTTAAAATTAAAATAGTAACATATGATAATTTTGTTAGTTGGGCGCCTTTTAAAACAATAGTGGATCTGTTCTGACCACTAAACCACGCATTAAATCGTAGTATAAGGCACTTATAATAAATATCGGTATTAATAGAACGTTCTGAAAAATAGTTATTCAATTCTTAAAATAATCAAATTAACTTATTATAATACTGGTATGGTGCATTCAAATAAGGGTATCAGGGTACGCAGAAATATCAGACACATTCAAAATCATAACAGTGAAATATGAATTAATCAAGTTAAGTTTAATACGAAAGTAAATTGCAACATATAATAACACTAACAAGACAAGATAATATCATTTCAAATCAAATCGTATACTAAAATATGTACAAAACCCTGCTGCCAGAAATATAATGTGACTAAATTTGAATTTAGTAGTGAAACCATAAAATTATCTCACAAATATTACATGGGTTGACACAGCAGTGGAGATTTCATAATGTGATTATGCATTAGAGCTCGGATAAATCATTGCATTTAAACTGTTCAAATTTTGAATACTTCAGCTAATTTTCAGTCGGGTGTGCATGAGATTACTACACTTACGCCTTTGATGTTATGGAAAACTGTCCAGGAAAAATCTTGAAAATTATATTAATCCATTTCAAATGTAGTAAAAATTATGAGAATTTTTGATTTTACTTTAAATCTCTGAGAATGCTCAAATACCAATGTTTAAGTAAACGATTTCAATCTTTAGTAGCTTGGAAGGGTAGGCCTCGACGAATTAATTCGACAGCAGGGACCAGACTGGCAAACAGCTGATCTTACTTGAAACAATACATCGGTGGAGATGGCTGATGGTAATTTGACGAGATCGGAGTTGAGAAGTCCTCGTTAATGTCGTAGTCCTCTCCAAAATCTGCATACAAATGTAGAGGATGCTGGTACAGCGCCTCGGCAACACCGGGATGGCGTTTCGTCCCGAACCTTGGCGATGCAAGCTGTCCTGTCGTAGCTGCCTCGTAGTCAGACTCTCTCGCTCCATCGCCTCCTTCATACTAATAAACGTTCTCAAGCTTTCTTGCTGAAAATTCCCCTTTAACAAACAGTTTCTGACACGTTGTTCGTGCGTTCCTAACAAACAAGTTCACTAGAACAAAATAATAATCTCCCTTGTCTGTATGTCACAGATTTGCATAATGTTACTGCACAACCTTGATAGCAATATTTACTATACAGGAAGTTTTATATGTGTAAGTTTACACCTGTTATAGAGTGAGCTGAATGAATTATAATTTGATCGACATTCATAAATTAATTATGTAGAATTTTACATATAATTACTTGTCTCACGTCAATTGGTTTAAATAATAAAATAAACATAAATTTTATACTTGACACGTACGGAAATTCGTATGCTTAAAAGACATCAAACAATAACATCGACAAATTTCCAAAGAAAACCTGGCATCAAATTAAGTAATAACATTTTGAAATAATTTTGGGTAACCTCTAGTAAGGCTATTCCTTACAGCTATGGCCTTTATAATAATTTTTAAAACAAATAAAACTAAAAAAAAAAAATAGTTTCTTCTCGAGATTGCTTCATTATCATTAAAAATATTAAGTCGAATATTAGAAACAAAATATTTAAAATTATTGATTGTGCCGTTAGGTGCTCTGAAAACCTCTTACCTCCCCAACAAAATACTTTTATCCTCCAATGCAACGACATACCGTTTAAGTAAAATGGAGAGAGAAACACATAAATTGGTTAACACAAGAAAAATCTATTTAAAAATAAAATAAAACATTCAATTTCGAAAGAAAATTAAAATTTAAAAGGTACAAACAACATGTAGAAATAAGTTTTCAGAAAAAAATAAGTTCTAAATTTGTTGAAAACATACCTAGTATCAGCTAAGATTTAAAATATGGTAACACCCACCCACTTTTTCTGTTCACGCTACTCGAGGGACCTGAAAGGATGTTGCAAATGGCGGGAAAGTGTAAAGAGGGAAAAATTTTTGTTGTATGAATATTACATGAAACGAAATATATCGGAGTAAAAAAAATAAAAATGTGTATTTTATGCCGATATAAAAAAAAAGTGGTTTTACTGTAAGTACATAATTTAAAATTGTTTATTAATGAAAATGTTCCTAGGTATGACGTGTGAATGACAATGATAACAGAAGATTCTCAATTCTTGTTCTTGCTGAATTATCGCGTTATTTCCTCTTCCAAAGTGCTTTTTTTTTTTTTTTTTTTTTTTTTTTTTTTTTTCCGGCATCCTTCAAACTACCGTGATCAGAAGGCGTCCTACTCGTTTTGCATGGATCTGCTGTCTCTGCTACCGGAACACAAGATCTCACGCTGAGCGTCCAGCGTTCCGCTCCCAATTCAGAAACACCTTCTCAATTGTATGGGTGGCTGAAAAAATTGTTACATGTTAGTTCGTCTACCAAAATGGTTTTTGTGGAAAAATGTTCCGTGATGTATGAATTCCACTACAAGGGAATGAAAATAAAATATCAATACAATATTACACTGGCCTAGATGGATACAGATAGTTTTGTGAATGAGATATGCACTGATGATTTCTACCAGGACTCAGCCTCAGACCCAGCATGCGCACTTAGTTCTAAAACCAATCCCTAAATAGCATAAAAGGTCTTTAGAAATACACAACTAACGTGTTGTTTTCGTGAGAAAACGTTGCATGTCGTCCTAAGTCGAACGTAGCAGTATCTGTTGGTATATTTTCAATCTACATTTGTCGGCGATGGCTGCTGATCTCGGATCGAGATTTCGAACCGCCAATATCGGCGGTTCGGAATGAACTTCATCTCGATCTCCAGCCCAGCTCTGAACTCGAATGGCGCACCAGTTTTCTGTGTAGATCTTAGATCCGATCTCGGATCGAGTTTCGAACCACGATGGTGTAACAGGGCATAAGGTGCTACCCAGGCCCTTGTAACTCGAGTCGAGAAAACGAATTCTTAACCGAGGATACACAATCATTTACTTTCTCTCGTTAGACATAGTGTATAACGTGTTTGATTTGCATATTTTAATTTCGATGGCGGTAGCACATTCTTCTTTGTATACGCAGTCATCACATCTGTTTGTTCAATTTTGCATGTATTTTCGCGAATATGCGCGTATACAGGCCGTTCACAGTAAAATGAGCACTTTCGAAAGCCCTGCTTAGATCTACTTGTATTCACATTGTGTATTCCCCGCCTTATATAAAACTAACATTGCAATGGGCCTCATCACTTTATTCATCCGTCGGTCAAATGAAACTGTGAAATTATTATGAAATTAAATACTTTACAATTATGCTAATTGTTACCCTTAGATGCAGTAAAAAAAAAAAAAAAAACAGAAAGTGAAAGAATTAATTTCGAGTTATCACATAAGGTTACCTAAAACTTTTTATTCGACGTTAAGATATGGAACTACTTTCCATCAATTATTGCCAACTTTACCGGGCGAATGTCACTCAGTGCGCCCTTTAAAATATATGCATGCAAGGGCAGTGCCTTCTTTTCTAAGGTTCATTTATAAAGTGCGCACTCTATCGTGAACAACCTTTAACTGGATATACTGTAGTGTTTCACCTTCACGGTAATACCGCGTGTCTCATTACCAGCGGAATATTACCGGCCGCACGCCCCAACCTGACTGCTTCGCGGCGCTACAACTTGCGCAATGCCCGCCCGCCTACGCAATATCTACAAGAAATTCACGAAAATAATCTACATCAAAAGACCCTGCGTGCTATGGAGAATTAAGATGTCCCTCGCCTCAACTGGAACTGCTGTGCGCCATCGTAGAACGAAAACGGTTACGTTACTGCGTGTAGTTCCTCGGAGTGGCAGGTGTACTGAATTGCGACGACCGCAGTGCATGAATAGACGGCGCCACGAGTACTTGATTTCCTAGAAATGTAACATTTCTCGAAGGTATCACAGCTCCTTAATGGATCATTTTAAATATAGGCTGTTTGTCCCTGTAGTGGTGGGGTTGTTTCCCCTGCCAAAAGGTAGTACGAACAATCCCACAGCCGACTGGACGTCAGTGACTCGGTTACTGGGATCCAGAACAACAAATTAAGTAACCCACCACCCCCCCCCCCCCCAATCATACATTTTTGAGTACACAATCCCATCTTCGGCGACGAATGTCAATAGCTTAACTATCTCTTTTCTTAGGATGTCACTTGCTGTCAAGGAATTTGTACACTTTCTTGCAGCTTATGAATTAAATACATTACTCTTGCAGTTAAACACGTTATTTTGAAACACTTGTCTAGAATAACGTGACTTGCACATTGTTGCACATCAGCACATGCACTATAAAAGAACTGCGTAGATAGCGAGCGAGCCGCGGGCGCTGGTCGCTAGATGTCTCGCCACAGACAAACAATACGCAACGGCTGCCAACCCACCGTAATGGATATCCCTCAATCGCAGAACGTATCGATCACTCTCGTTAAATTAATAGCCTTAAACTCAGACGTACGTATGTAACTCTTACTTCTCAGTGTATAGATTTTACTGTAAAATAATATTATAATATAATTCTTAAGTATAATGTTTGATTAAATAGTTTGTTGGCAGTATTAAAACAAATACTTTTGTTCCCCAGAATTTAATTTGTGCGGAACTACTTTCATGTACAGTTGGTTTCTCGAAAGTGCCGCCCCTCAAAAGCTGCCGCCCCTAGGCCCGTGCCTAGTGGGCCTAGTTACAAAGCCGCCCTGTGTAAGGCCTGTCAGGCCAGATAAGGGTAGAAATGGACTTTCTTGATGTCCATATTGATGGTAGAAATTATTGCTTTGTAGTCAAAGACTGGACTTTAATATTCAAGATATCAACATTTATAATATTTCCGTATTAGTTAACATTAGTTAACTGTTAGTTAACATTTTGGAGTTTGTTCCAGCGTTGGTTATTCAGAATGATTTTTATCGCGTAAAAATTAAATTACGTAAAATTATAGTGATACATAGTTATATTAAAAAGGGAAAATTTAGCATACTGAGTTTTTGCACATAACTTGGAATATGCTGGAAATGTCATGTAAAATTAAAGTACAGAATGCTTTAACATTACATGAAATAATGATACATGTTTGCCAATGTTTTTGTGAACAAATGTCATGAGAAGTCCAGAATTCTTTGGAGAATTGTGGCCAATTTTCATAAGAATCATGCTGTGTCATGACTAGGCACAGGTGTATTTCGCGAAAATATTTATGACAATGCTGGACTTCAATTTCCTACGCCCACAATCAAAACTTCCTTTGGCTATTGGCCTCGTATCTGCGTGAGAAGACGTGTTCTTATTTGACTGGTCCAATCAGAATAAAGTACTCCGATACTGAACGTCCATGATTCGCCGGACAGACACTTGAGGAACCTAACATTAAAAATAATCCAACCACGAAAGTGCATACGAACTAGAGTGTTTTGGAGTACAACTGGTCTTGAAATATTTTCGCGAAAAACACCTGTCTCTAGTCATGAATGCTTAAAGCAGGGTATTTTAAGGCTGTTTTTATGACGTTTAGTTTACGTCAGCCTAACGAGAAGGTATCACCAAAATAGTGAGATTTAAAAAATGGTATTATTGGATGTCCAGAAAAATACCATTTTCTGAGTTTTTTCATAATATAATCGAGTCATTATTGTGACCAAATGGTTAAATGGTTTAAATCCTCGAATATGTTTTATAATGTGTGTTTTAGAGGATTTCTTGAATATCGATACTTCCAGTCAGTTTTGTGAGAAGTAGTGTTGTGCACTTGGCGTATTGCACGAGTATTGTAATATATTGATTGATGATTCAAATGTAAAAGCTTTTCCCAGACAATAAGTGTGTACTCTGTAGAATTTGATGGATTTGAGAACTTCGAGTCCTTCAAAAGTTGTGGTTGTTTTTGGACCGACTTGTGTCGTTGGTGTTTGGTAGAAGTACGTCTCTTGCATCGTCTTGCCCTTCAGGGCGTAGCGAGGGCTTCCACGGTTACAGTTTATATTCGCTCAAATGTATTTGTGATATGAAATAATCGTTGGCAACAGACGCATAACTATTATTGAGCAAAAAAACATAGACCCATCAAAATAAAAATATAACAGCTGGCGAGGTTTATAGAATGCAACCAACATAACAAAGTGAGTGTGTGTCCTTTTCTTTGTGTTCTAACGTTGGCAGTACCGCAGAACCTACCTTGCTTCGCCAAAAAAATTAATTGGATAAGGATCTCTTGTTATATCCTTGAGTTACAACAACTCTTTACTTTTATACTCCCTGATGCCACCATTACCTCTACTCTATACACTGAAATAAAGATTAAGCTGTAGGTACCAGAAAAGTTTGTTTGAAAAGTACTTGTTTGCAACTAACAAAACGTTATTAACTCAACTAACAAAACTTTAGTAACTCAACTAACAAAACATTATTAACTGAACTAACAAAGCTTGATTAACTCTACTAACAAAACGTTATTAACTCAACCAATTTGTTGCAGTTGCACCAAACATCTACATTCGTTCATTCGAATCTAACAAATTATTTAAAAACAGTTTGTTAAAACGTATAATTAAATGGTTGTTTAAAAGTCATCTGTTGGCTACATATTATTTTATTACACACGGTCATTTCACAGATATGTCGAACTAATCGGCTTGGTTTTCGTTAACATCGTAAATATCATGGTAGAGACAAATCAATATTTCGTTCGAAATGAATAAACCTGGAACAATCGAACGTCTACTAGTAATATGTTTCGGCCAACACTGGGACATGGATTCTGACTGGACAGTAGAATGAAATGAGGAGAACTGCCACGACTGGCTCCTGGCTGGGAAAAAGGGAACCAGCTGGCTGCCATTTTGGATGATTTCATGCCGAAACTTATACTGTGTCATTCCTCAACAGTGTCCATCTCGAATTACCCTTTTTCCCTTAGAATTTCCCTATTTCCGTCCTCCTTTTCTATCAATCCACTTGTTCTTTTCCTGCTCTGTCATTCCCTTTGCTTTTTAATGCCCTGTCATTCCATTTAGGCTTTTCATACTCTTTCATCCCATTTTGGTTATTCCATGCTATAACATTCCTTCTTGTCTCTCTCCCACCCCCTTTATTCTCTCTCTTACCTTACATCATTCCTCCTTGTCTCTCTCCCACCCCTTTTCTCTCTCTCTCTCTCTCTCTCTCTCTCTCTCTCTCTCTCTCTAGCCTTCTACATCCTCCCTCTCGGATGTTCTCTCTTTGCCATTGTCTACTGCAGGTGGCCATATTTAATTCTCGCACCCGCAGCCAGTGTGTGTGTGTGCTGATCTGGACTTCTGCCATTCTTGGCTAGGAGTGCTGGTATCGGTGCGGCCATCTTGTGTTGGTAATCACGTCGAGGGGCATCGGAGAGAGAAAAGTGGTGGGAGAGAGACAATAAGGAATGATAGAGCATGAAAAATCCAAGATGGAATGACAGCATGAAAAACCTAGATGAAATGACAGATCATGAAAAAACCAAGTGGAATGATGGAGAAGGAATATACCAAGTATGATGATAGAGCAGGAGGACAGGAAAAGAGAAATTCTGAGAGAAAAAAGGGAAACAGTTTAATCCAAGATGGATGCTGTTAATTGGGAATGACAGAGCATGAACTTTCGGCGTAACATAATCCAAGATGGCCGCCAGCTTGTCCCCTTGTTCCTAGCCAGGAGACAGTTACGCCAGTTCTCCTCATTTCATTCTACTCTGGGGTTCAAGGGTACCTCTCTCTCGGATCATTGTCACCTCGTGTGTGCTAACTGGATCCCTGACAGAGACCCTTGGACCCCGCACGCGCTTTCTCGTACTCGGTCATGCTGGTCGGGTAGTGGCCATCTTGGATATGGCTTTCGTCTGCCATCTGGACTTTTACCTTCGTCTGCCACCTTGGATTTGGTATTTTTTCTAGTGTCGTCTGTTAGATTGCGAAAATGGTGTGGACTTATTCGCTTTTCTTTGTTTCAGATGCCGACTTCTAGAGTGCACCAATGAAGGCAGCCATCTTTGTTTCCAATGTCTCTTGCTAGATGACACCTGAAATTGTTTCAGCGGCAACAAAATCAGCTTGATACTGTTATATAATTTATTTTGTAGGGTTTGGAGTAATGTGGTCATTTGATTGCCTTCTTTATAAAATACGGCTCGAGAGTTTATTTGTAATTGTCATGACATTGATCACAGTACCAGTGTTTGTCAGTGCATATGTTGATGTAAACAATCCCAGTGATAAGGATCAAAAAGAAACCAAAATTGAAGCTTCAAATTTGAAAACATTTATTTACGTACATGTGCTGTATTAGAAAATTTTGTATTGAATAACATTAGTTTTGCATTGCAAAATTTCTAGGTCCGTAGTTCGGTCGTACATGAACATTCTTTTGTGACAACAGAAACTGTTCAATGTGCGGAGAGCCATATAAATATTTAGTCGCACCAACCGAATCTTGTAAGTTTGTGGCAACCTAATACGAACAATTTGATTTCGCCGACCAAATATTCCACTACCCCCTACACAAACAATCAATTTTGGTGCATCAAACGAACTTTATTTTATACAACGAAACATTTTTCTCAGTGTGGCATAGTGGTTCGGCTACTCGCCTCTCACCAAGGCAAACCAGGTTTAATTCCCGGCGGGGTCGCCACTGGATTTTCGCATTTGGGAATCTGGCGGGACGAGGCAGCTGGTCGGCGGGTTTTTTTTTTTTTTTCGGGGATCTCCCGTTTCCCCTGCGTTTGTATTCCGGCGCTGCTACATACTCAACTCGCTTCACCCTCGTTGGGTCTCAAGAACTCGATGTAAAGAGCCGCCCAAATCTTTTCACTCACTCGCTCAGTGTGTCCAGGAGTTGTATCGCCGCTAACTGCGTCGACCTGTCAATGTCTTCTTCGCCGCCATGACGAGTTTCAACGAATGCTGACACTAGTTCAACCTCAATGGATCGGTCACCACGCAGAAACTCTGATGGGGCTACCAATCGTTCCGTGCTCCTACCTAAATTCCCATTGCACTTGTGGGTTTTGTACCGGAGTTTCCAAAACCATTAGTAGAAAAATCGTGGTTTTGTGTCCCAACAGCTTGAGTTCTCAGTAGTCCATGGCCACGCCGGGTGGTCGGGTATAAATGCCACCTCCCGTACAAGGTATTATTATTTATTATTATGATTGGTATGTTTAAGGATTCTGAATTTAATCATACAATTTATATACTTTTTGTACTTTATATAATAGAAATAATTTAGCTAAAAGGTGTGTCTCAAATTATTAAAATTGTTTTTTTTAATCCCTTTATTGGAAAGAAAATTAAATTTCGTGAGCTATTTAAGCAGTATAATAGATTAAGTTCAAGTCACCTTATTTTTGTTTGATGATGTATGTGTATTTGTCAATGTTTGTTCTTTTTATGTATTTGACATTAATTTTGTTTGTTTATGTGTATTTGTCATATGTGTCAATTTTTGTTCTTTTCTGCATATTTGTATTTGTGTGTCATCCTGTATATGGTTTACACTGTTGGGTAGCACATTACACCTCAAATAAATAAATATTATTGTGTATTTATTGGAGGCGTAGCTAAGGCTTTCGCCTTTTAATACACCTAACCATTTATTCTACACAGAGGGGGTCGCGGTGGTTTAGTGGTTAGACTACTAGCGGCCCTAATACCCGCACAGATCTTTTCACTCCCTCACTAACATCACTTATTCTTCCCAGGTTGGGAATCTCAATGCCTTTAGTTTGGCTACTAAATTTTTCTGCCGACAGGTGTCACTGGTGTCACATATGTATTGGATTTTTCCGTTTTGTACGTGGTATACCAATAGGTTCTTCGATAAAAAAAATCGGTATTTTTTTAATGTGGCACACACGGTCGAGCCTACAGATGCAAGGCTAGTTCTAAATGAATAAGTATTTATTAAACTAGTGGTTAGCTCATGACTTTTTTTGTATCGTCACGGGGCTAGAACAGTTACCATGTTAAAAAATTTGGTTACCATACAAACACTGAAAAAAAATTGCATAGATATATGTAGGTAATAATGAAATGATGTGAAATTAACTCAACATTGAAACAACTGAGGTCCCATTTGATATTTCTCTACCCACTAAGCCACTGCGGCCCCACTTAACATAGTTCTATCCACTGAGTCACTAAGGCCCCACTTGGAATCGCTCTATCCAGTGAACCACTGTGGCCCCACTTGGAAATTAACTCAACATTGAAGCGAGACATTTAAAGTAAACAAAAATGATATTCCATTACCTTCATATCTCTATGCAATATTCTCTATGCGTTAATACAAAACTTTCATAGGAAAAAGTAATTTAAAAATTAGTTTTTAGGGTAAAAGGTAATGATTACGTAATCTGATCTTGCTGAGATTCGAACTTGTCCTGTATTTTAACCTGAGGATTAGCTCTACAAAATTTGAAGAACTTTCGTTGAGTTTCAAGGGACTTACAGGTATTAAAGATGGACAGACAGACAGATAGACAGACAGACAGAGATCGTCTACTTGTATAGTAGGATATGTATATTTGAATTATAATCATGCTGCCTTTCCCAACTCGGAACGTAGAAAATCGATTCCTGGGGGAATAAAGCACTCCGGTCTCAAAGCAGACTGTTTTGAATAGTACATTGAAGGACTCCCGTCCTACGCGAGTGCACTAGTGAAGTTTTACGAATGGCTGACAGGCCCTGCCGTGGTTCAAGGGAAGTCTTTGTCGCGCCCTATTGTCGAAGGGTTGACCCGCTAGTAAGCCTGCCGCTGCGGCGTCCGGCATTGTAGCACTTGCTTCATTATCTCCCTTTAAATAATTAAAAGCGGCGGTAATGGTGCCGCGCATGGGGGAAAGCACTTCACCTGTCGAATCCAACCCTCCCAGGAAAGCAGGCCGTGGTCCAGAACACACCGTGCTACTCTACTGGGACGAAGATTTCGTTCTAGCTGCCAAACAAATTTATTTGTAGAGCCTTTGTTTACGCTGAGAAATATGTCGATTCGCTCAACTAAACCTGCTCTTTCTCCAAGCGTCTGCATTCGTTCCCTTCGGGGCTACGCGGTGCCGTAGTGGTTAGACTACTCGCACCCCCCCCCCCAAAGCGAACCGCGCTCGATTCCCGGTGGGGTCGCTCCCGGATTTTCACATGTGGGAATTGTGCCGGACGATGCCACTGGCTCTCTCGGGGATCTCCCGTTTCCCCCTTCCTATCATTCCGGTGCTGCATCGCCCTCATCGAATCTCATGACCTCGATGTTAAGATGAGCCGCCCAAATCTCGTCACTCACTCATTCCCTTGGACCAAAAAAGTATTTAAAGTACATAGTTTCACCGAACATTTTTTTGTTTTTCTGGCGCCACCTACAATAATTTCACGCGTAGACCTATGTTGAACTAACCGCTCAGGTTCCCGTAAACATTATAAATGTCGTGGTAGAGTCAAATACATATTATTTAGTTTGGAGTGAGTAAGGAGTCGGTTAGCTGGAACAAACTGATATGGATAGTATCACTGAATTTTGTGGTGGCAACAAAATCACATTTGTCCAGTCGCGATGTTTCATTGGCTGTGGGATAATAAGGTCGTTTGATTGCTTCCGTTTGAATTTACAGCTCGGTGATTTGTTTATATTTTGTGTTAATTTTATGATGCTTCGTAATGTGAAGCAATGGATTTAGCAAATATTTGACATTCGTGTTAGTCTTTAAATAAATGAAAGGAAATAAAGAAAACTATTTTCAAAAACAGTCACCGTGTTCAAGGTCACTAGATCGTTGTGTTCGAGCTCAAATATTCCGGATTTGAATATCGAACAAGTCTTATTTTTTTTCTTTTTCAAATAGCCATACCTCTAATATACCGACTGCCATTCAAATCTTTAGCTGGACCAACAAAATTTTTCATGTTTGCGGCAGACAATTAAGAACAAGCAAATAATTTGGTTGTGCTAAAAACTCGGTTTAGTAATACTGTAGTAAATATTTCTTGCAACAAGAAATTTCTCTCTCTTTCTAATTCGTATTAACCATGTGAAATAAATATAAATTTTAGACAAAACATAAGTAAAGGTTTCAAGGAACCAAAAAAGAATGGTCTTTGACACTTTGGAAGTATGAAACGCTTGCAAGTTGTGAATTATTTAGGAAAAAACCAAACATTCCATACGCAGAGTTATTTTCAAATACTTTGTTCAAATAGAGTAACAGTAAAAAAAAAAACAGCTATCTTAATCATTAGTATAAGAAACCGTCATGGACATTTAACACTTGAAATAATCCCATTCCTATTTATACTAACACGTCAAGCCAGCATTTTTATAGCCCTCATATCGGCGTGCATAACGCTACATGGCGTGATACCCTGGTTGGTAGAGGAGATTCCTGCTGACCGGGGGGTTTGGGCAATGCAAGTCCCGTTTGCTGCAACTGGCCGCCCTGATTACAGCTCACGAGTGATGGCGCGTTCAGGCAGGCCGTCGAATTAAGGCATCTTCACGCTATCGTTAACTGCGATATTAAGACTGGTAACCAGAAAAAAAAAATTATTTTACCGTTCAACTTTTAGACGTTATCAATAATTATTCGTCCCTCGCAAAAAAAATTTTGAGGACATATTTTTTTTTTGCATAAATACATGCCCAAAATCACAACTCTGCGTTTTTTAAATAGGTATGTGCAAACGATGGAAACTAGCTTGCATACATAAATGAGACAAGTCACACCAATAGAAACGCCAAGAAGTACTGCAAGATGTCCAGAAACTCGGACAAGGAAACGTTTATGCAAATTCAAAATTTCTTGAAAATAAGTAAACGTTAACTTTCGACGGACGGACGGATGGGCCACCGCCTTCTGACGACATTCCTCGGACGCGAATACGCACTTTGAAATAAAAGAGAAGGCGGTGGATATCTGTTTATTTATCTTTGGTGATAAATTCAGGAATTTAAAATGTAAACAAAAACGCCCAAAATCACAACTCTTCCCTGAGATATGTTGTGTTTACGACATGATATAGCCCTTTTATGACAACTTCCATTGGTCTTTCATCTTTCGCTGCGTATGTGTAACATGGTACGAAATTCTTCCGAAGGAATCCACAGGAAAAGGAGTGTTTCTCCTTCCTGACAATTATGTTCAAATGTTGTTTGTTAGTTACTGGAAATTTCACAGAAATATCTTCATTAAAGTGTTTATACAACCATTTAAAACTTCTGTTTTGTGTAATGTAGACTGGCGGAGCATGTGGTGTTTTACATGTGTGTTGTTATGATACTACTTTGCTTACACTATGAATATCATCTAATGGGTCTACTTCTCCCAAAGGAAAAAATGAATAATCAGTTGGAACTGATTCACTAATCCGTGTCATTTTAACGGTTTTTTCTGTGTTTATTACTTGGTTTGTGATAATGTGTATGTTGTGTGCTGTGTTGTGATGTGCTGTTTATTCCTAGCAGCACAGACAGAGTAAAAGATAAATCCCTGAGTTTCTGGACAATGCATTATTGAGCGACGAAATACAACCCATAAAATACCCAACAGGTTACCGATATCAACCCCGTTCCATAAAGGAGGAGGATTTAAAACCCCTCTTGTCCTTTCAATTTTTTTTTTTAGTTCTTGACTAAAAGCGGTCTTTCCATTCATAACGTCATTTCATAGGCTGTGATCCAGTTATTGAACATTATGCGTCAATTTCTCGGAAACGGTGAATTGTACATACATATTAATTCGCATTTGCTGCGTGTTTTATTGTAGATTAAAAAGATGGAGACCGTTTGGTATTTTGAACTGAACCATGGTTCGATACATTAAATAAGATGCCTGAATTGCAGATAAGGGAAAGAAAGAAAAAAAAAATATAAAAAAAAACTAAAGATTTGCAGTCGCACTTTCAAAATAAGAAACTTTTGAAAATGAAATCAGTGGAATTGAAAACCGAACCCAAGCATCGATTTAAAGACGAGCGAAAATATAAACAGGAGTATATGGAAGACACATTATGCGTGGACTCGTGAAATCCAAACAAATGTTGTATGCATAGCACTACGGGTGTTTACTGAATTCAGAAATGTAAGATTATGACTCACGCATAGCTTACACAGTGCAGGGATATAGCACACGTTGTCAAATTCATTGTTTCTTACAACTTTTCTGAAGCCATGCTAAAGTTCTACTTCCAAGATATTCCTCCACCTCGTGCAAACAAAGCTTTCTGTTTTTTTTCTTCTTAATGCATCAAAGTGTAAACATGAGCAGATTTGATAGAGTATTCACTTTCTTTATAATTCCACAGTTCCATTTAAAGTGATGAGGCCCGTGGCAATGTAAACTTTACAAATGGTGGAAAACTATAAATTAAACATTATAATTTTACATATGAAATATAACTAAAAGTTCAATTTGACCAAAAATAAAATGCTTTAACGCGAACAGAAATATAAAATGGTTGCAATACATGCCGTGATTACGAAACAAACAAACACGACATGCATGGGACGATTTTTTTTAAAAGGTTTTATTTGAAAAGTGCTAAGAAACAGCGAATAGACTGTGTCGATCAAAGTAAAAGTATTCTGAGTGCATTTGCTACAGGAATTTTGTAATTTCGCCGTGAATATAATATGTTCCTACGCAAGTACAACAAAGTAGTAAAACGTTTGCCTGTCTTACTGTCGTATTACTCATTTACTTCGGTGTGGTAAATTTGTGAACAATAACTTACGCGTAAGGGTTCGAAGTAAATGTGCCAATGCATCGCCAGCAAGGCAAAGTCGCCTCACTTTTAGAATCCTGGGGTAGTTGGAAAGGCGTGTGCGTCTTGAAAGTAAAAATAAACCCCTCTATCTCTACGCGCAGGGGGCAAAAGGGTGCGTGGTAGGCGAGACACCCTTCTTTGTAATATTTCTTCTCTACTTAACTTAACCACCCTCCATCTTACGCTCCAGTAGCAGGGACCTGGTTTATGTTGGAAGCTCTAAGTAGATTCCCACTAGCGGTACAGTTCGCTCCTACATCATATGTAATATATATATATATATATATATATATATATATATATATATATATATATATATATATACATACACACACACACACACACACACACACACTTAGCTCTTTTCGCAATCATTGGGTCACTATTTCATTTAGCTGTGAGTACTGATACACGATTGTGCTTGTTTTTTACGTACAATCGCCTGCTAATATTTCTTAATAGAGCAAATATATTGTTTACGTTAACCTCAGTAATCCATTGTATCTAACGGCAAAATATTTATTACAGAAATAAATAATTTCCTTTCGCATCATCACACTTCGCATGTGAGAAAGTGTGGCACGAGTTGTTTTTTTTTTAACTAAAATAAAATAGATGTGTCAGATCGTTCATAACTGCGAACGCAACGTAGTCATTTTGGCATATCTAGCTAGAATGTGTTCCAAGGAAGAGTACGCTATGTTTATGAGTGTACAACACTCAAGATATATGACCTCATTTTAGATATTGTATTTTTTATTTCTGCGTAGCTCATGCCACCAAGGCGAACCGGGTTCGAGTCCCAGCGGGATCGCTGGACGTAACTGCGGCCAAGTTTAGCACTCTCTTTAATGAAGAGATGTCGTCCCCGCCATCTCGGATTTATAGAATTTTCGCCACAATCTTCGTTACATATTATGTACTTTTTTTTTTAGCTATCGACAGAGCATAGGGCACTGCTCTGCACATTTGATAAAATCGGCATTTCTCGTCTACTGTTCCTTGGTTGTTAGTGTAATCGCCGGCGAGAAAAATTACTTACCTCTTGACGGCAGTGACAAGCCAGAAATTAATAAGGAAATTGAAGCTGTTAATTTGATGAACCTCGAAGGAGCATTATTTATGTCGTGTCGTGCGAAAATTTTCGGTTAACATACTTTAATAGAAATTATGGCAAGAATAGATCAATCCAAGATGGTGGAGACTCATTTCCCTTAAGTTAGTGCTTTTATATGCAATTACACTACTTTTTAATCAGTTTTAACGCAAGTATGATGTAAAATCCCGGATTTGTTTTTAAAACCAAATGTAAACGCATGAGGTTCATAGTTCTTGTGGCAATCCCTGAGAAATTGTTACGGACATGCTCAGAAGAATATCTGTCTACGTCATCTCGCTTAGAATATTGTTGAAAGATATTGAAGAGCTCTCGCAGTTGGTAATAGAGCGGGCCGCGTAGAGAATCCACTGAATATTCTAGCGTTATGTAAAGCACCATCCCCGCCGATTATACAGGTAGTGAGAAGGGAGGGAGGCGTCCCATGTAGCAGGCTTCAAAAAACGGCTCCTGTCCCATTACCGTGAATAATGCCCTCTTGTAGCTCGAGTTTTTACCCGTAGAGGGGACGTGAAGCAAGGATCGCATCTCAGCCACGCAGTAAAATGCTACAGAGTTTCAACGCTGAACTGCTTTTCTGCCAAAACCACATGGCTTGCTAGAATATAGCTTGCTGTTTACACAAATGTTATGAGAATTTTCGTAAACTACTTCAGGCCAACTTTAAATGTGAAGTTTTCTTCTGCGTCAATGCGTCTTCAAATCCAGACCGGCACACTGAGAAGAAGGTTTTGTTCATCAGAACAAAGTTTGATAACGCAATGGGGAATTAATTTATTTTGCAACAGGGACAGTGAAATATTTTGTTGTTGAAACCACATTATTTGGTTGCTCTCATGTGGTAGCCCCAAACAAAAGTTTTGGTCGGTGCAACTAAAGATGTGTATCCCTCTACGCTCATCCTAATTGCTTCGGTTGAAAAGAAAGTAATTTAGCCCTTTGAGGAGTGTGCACGTATATACTCGGGGCTACGTATATACTCGGGGCTACGTATATACTCGGGGCTACGTATATACTCGGGGCTACGTATATACTCGGGGCTACGTATATACTCGGGGCTACGTATATACTCGGGGCTACGTATATACTCGGGGCTACGTATATACTCGGGGCTACGTATATACTCGGGGCTACGTATATACTCGGGGCTGCGTATATACTCGGGGCTACGTATATACTCGGGGCTGCGTATATACTCGGGGCTACGTATATACTCGGGGCTACGTATATACTCGGGGCTACGTATATACTCGGGGCTACGTATATACTCGGGGCTACGTATATACTCGGGGCTACGTATATACTCGGGGCTGCGTATATACTCGGGGCTACGTATATACTCGCACTTTTAAAGTTTTACTATTTCGCTGGACATGGTTGGAATCGCGTAAGAAATGACAGCTAGTCAACATTTCAATTCGTAAGAATGAAATCGTCCTTTTAGTATTTTCTCAATTGAACACGACGGATTGTAAGACATGTGACACGTGTCTCGGCACATTAATTGGTGCGCAGTCGACGCGTGACTACATTGGCCGACGGCCGGCCGATAACAGACGTTGCAGAGTACAGTAAGCATGTCCGGTGTAGCCGGGACCAGTAGGACGATGGTAAGTAGAGATACAGAGACCAACGCAACTAGAATTGCTCTAGTGGAGAACATAGGCACCTCACTTCAAATTTATCTTCAGTGCCAGTAAATCTGTGACGTCCTCAAAGGGTTAGAAGCCCAACACAGATTATAACATTAACCACGTGCCTCCTCGAGCTACGTCTCAGCAAGATCAGCTAAAGTGACGACTGGATATGCCATGCATCACAATCGTTTTATACTCCTGTTAAAATAAAAGTGCTATATTTCTTGTTAAACTGATTTTTTGGTTATAATTTATACGTAAATTATGATAATTTATTTAATATTAATCGAATTAAAACTGTAGATGAAACAGGTGTGTTGGTAATGTCTAGAAAGAAATATTTCTCGTGCAAAATATTGTTAAAGTACACACGAATTCGGAGCGTTGGCCATTTGGTGTGATTTTATAAGACCTAGTTCAGATTTGTAGGTAACTGTAAATGGAATATACGCCAAATTCAGTATTAATTTGAATAAAGTGAGCATTTTTGAAATCAACCCTAAAAAAATGTCATTGGGGCAGTGACATTGCATATACTTTAACGGGTGCCCTGAGTGACATACGCCCAGTAAATTTGGTAACGATGGATGGGAAAGTAGTTCCGAATCTTAACGTCAAATAAAAAGGGTTAATTAACCATTTATGATAACTTAAATTATTTATTTCACTTTCTGTTAATGCATAGAAGTGTAGAAATGAGCAGATATGTAAAACATTTACTTTTCTAGTAATTTCACAGTTTCACTTGGCCGACGCATGAATAAAGTAATGAGGCCCATGACAATGTTAATTTTTACATAAGGCGGAAGAATACACTACGTGCATACGAGTAGATCTTAAGCAGAGCTTTCAAAAATGGTAATTTTACCGTGAACAGCCTATAGCCATATCCACTACTACAGACGTCACCTTCAAACTCGGTGAAGAAGCGTGATCTATTTTCACAAGCCAGTTCTCGTAGGAGAGAAACAGGAAGGTGTTGCATCGGCGGCAAGGCTGGCGGGTGCAGCCCTCCTAAAGAAAATCGCTCCCAGGAGCTGCGTCGCATCGCAAGTAGAACGACAGAACTGAGTCGGCGTTAAATGGGGCATCACTCCGGGGGCCCAGAGCCGTTTCCGCGCGATTTCTCACCCTTGCCGCGTGTGTTCCAGGGAAAGTTATAAAACCCGGATGTAACGCGAGGATGTGGATAGATAGTAATCGATATCAACGATCGCAACGCTCCTCTTCCTCCTCCCCCCCCCCCTCTTCCGCAATGCAGCGGCACTGTTGGCCGGAATGATTGAACACATTCCGGGTTGATGCGCGATGGGGGTAGAAGTGCTGCCCTCGCACAGTTGAATGGGCCGCCAGGATCTCCGCACACTTTCGGGTCTCCGAGCGGGAAACCTTAGGAAAACTTCCCTCGTGGTTTTCCATCCCCCCAACTTTCCCCCATCTCCTCCGGAGAAGAATGAGAGAAAATTTCCCCTCGCCTGATAGCGAAAACTTTCGACACGAGGTCCTGACGGTTATCGGTAAACATAGTCTTCGGTAATGGTGCTGATCCGTCAAAACCTCTCATTCGTCTGTGATGGTAGAGTCGGAGAAGTGCTGGACGGACGGCCTCATAGTTATCTGATAGATCTCTTCAGATTGGATCAAGCATTCTCGTATATCTCAAGTAACTGAGCAAATTTCTCGAAGAGTGTAAACGTGAGCTTGGAAGTAGAGAACTAACATCACCGTTACGAGTTTTTTTCCGGTACAGGTTGTTTACGACCAAATGAGCACGACGAAAATACCATGGAAGTCCGTTGAAGCGTTCGTAACACACAATGAATTTCACACGTGCTGTGTCAAGCATTACGTTGATGTTATTTTGGCGTGATTTCTTTCAAAACTAGCGGCATACATACTGAAATGTTTGGGGTAACTCCCGGATTTTCACAAGTCGGAATTGTGCCGGGGTCTGTCATTTCCCCCGCCCTTGCATTCCGGTGCTGCTGCGTACTCAACTCGTTTCAACCTCATCGGCTCTCGAGACCTCGTTGTTGAGCGCCACACAAACATCTCCAGTCCGCTGGGCAGTGTCACGCGAACACTAACTTAACACAAGCATCCATCGAAGCTCACAAAATCGCACCACGGTATATTGTCAATGTAAATAATAATAAGTTTATTTCTCAGACTTCAATTTTATGCAGGTGCACTAGTTAGGTAGGTATATTACGTTGAATATTGTCCTTTCCGGAACCAGAAATTTCGTCTAAATACAAAAAAAAAAAAAAAAAGTATTTACAGAATGTATTATTTCTCTGAGATCAGCTGTGGAGATGTTTTATTTATTACCTAAGTCAATATTTCACGTTTAGAATTTCAGACTGCCATTTAAATTCATGTTTCAAGTGGACACGCCCCTTATAATCTCGGAAGGGAAAATAGTGCACCCGAAGGCTTTAATTTATTTATCAAGTTATGTTACGAAATTGTTAAGAGTAATAAATATGTTACCACTAGCCCACTTGTCAATCTTGCGTGCATAAAGCAAAATAAAAGGAATTTCTGTTATGGTTATAAATTGTTAACTTTACAATTGTAGGGAAACGTTCAGACATATTATATCTATATTTCATAATCTGCTGCCACGTATAGTGAAGATTTTACAATCAGTGCGCACTTCTAAATATATGCAGTAAAGCCAGTAATATATATATATAAAGTTTATTTAGAAAATGCATATTTATATGCTGGTAGCCTACACTACAAGGATGTAGGTATTCGCTTACTCTTTACAACTGAATTATGTAATGTTCAATTTTCGTTGTCTTTTTGGGGAAAGATATAATAAAAGGACAAATTTCGTACGACTTCCTTTTCAGAAACCATTCCCGCATACAAAACAATTTTGTGAATTAAAATCATTGCAATTTTTTTGGGTCGTTATTTTACCTTTCTGTATATTACTCGGTATGTTAAAATGTAATCTGGTTATAGGCTGTTCACGATAAAGTGAGCACTTTCGAAATCAACCTAAGAAAAACGGCACTGCTACAAACGTAAAATATTTGCACTGAGTGGCATGCGCCCAGTAAAGTTGTTAACGATTGATGGAAAGTATTTCGATATCCGAACTTCAACTAAAAAGTGTTAGGTAACACATCTGTGCTAACTTAAATTACTTATTTCGCTTTCAGTTTTTTTTTAATGCATCGAAGTATAAAAATAACCAGATTGGTAAAATATTTTATTTTCCAATAATTTCACAGTTTCACCTGACCGACGCATGAGTAAAGTGAAGAGGCTCATGGCAATGATAATTTTATATAAGGCGGAAGAATGCACAACGGGCATACAAGTAGATCTTAGGAAGGGCTTTCAAAAGTGCTCATTTTATCGTGAACATCCTATACCTCTTTTTTTTTTTCCACCATGGAGCATTCTATGCTGTTTAAATCGTGCTTGTAAATCATTCAAAACTCATTTTAAAACCAATAAGGTTGACATTTGAGACACAGCACTAAACATCAATACAATTGTACTTTCGCCATGCAACGGAGATGGAATAGTTTGAGGAGAGAGCCAAACGTACCTTAGAAAATCGCCGCTTAGAATTGTCATATATAAGAAATCTTGAAGAAATCCCCATTAGTTAGAACTATGATATCTTATAACCACCAAACATTAAAAAGTCATAACTCAGAACCATCGTAATTCAGAAAATCAGAACTTGGAGAACGGCCGTACAATAGAAACCCACGACTTAGAAATAAGCAGCTGAGAATCGCATAGCTTGCTGAGAAAGTCGCTTCTATAACCATTACATCTGAGAAACACACAATAGAAAAGTAGTAGAGTTGAAACAATAATTAGAAATACACAACATAGAATCGCGTAACTTAGAGAGAGAGGCCGTACCTTAGAAAGTCGTAATTTAGAACTATCATTAACTTAGAAACAAGTAAATCACAACAAACTTAAAGTAGGAACACAAATTAGAACTAACATAAATGGTAAACACATAAGTTAGAACCACGTAACTTAGAAATAGCGCAACTTAGACAATTCTATGTTATGTTTCCAAGTCATGTTAAAGTAGGGTGTTTCTAAGTTAAGACGGCACTCTGTTTAGGGAAGAGGCCCAATAACGTCACTTCTCCTACCAGAAAGGCGCCCAAACACCTATCTGGTTACTGCCGGCATCAGGTTAATGAACAGTAGAGACCTCGCCCCCTCTCTAATAGTCTTTTCTGCTCTACTAACCAAGAGCATGTTCCCACACACTCTGTCTCCTGTAGCATTCTATTTAATTTAAATAAATTTAATGAATGCAATAATTTTTGAAAATTTGTACTTCTCTGTCGCAAGGGTTTTTACGTCTTTCTTGATGGTTTTTCTCCTGCTCTTCATAGTTAAGACTAGCTCTAAGTACACTTAGGGAGGTAGTCATGGCCCCAAAGTGCAGCCACGGCTGCCCAATCCCTCCTTGCCGCGATGCATGTCTCCTTGCATGATTTTCCTTCCTAGTAGACGTAAGGAGTTAGCCCTGAGACGCAATAAAATCCTGCCCTACTTTCGGGACTTAACTTCACATAACACTTACGGTGGAATTCATAGTGAACATATGAGCAATACTTGAAACAAGAAATACTTATGCTAGTGCTTAAGTACGATTTTCAATTCATAGTGTAAGATACAATTATTGCTTATTTTGATAGCTATAAGTAATGCTTCATGAAGAACTGCTTCATGAAGTACTTCTTATCATGTATTCACAGTAACAAAATAACTTTTACTTATTTCTCAAGTATTCATAGTCAAAGAAGCATTGCTTACTTATGTATATATGTAGTACGTCATCAAGTCTGCTTCGTTGTGAACTTAAACACTGACTATTTATAATTGGTCTAGGTTATTCACAAAATATTTTTTATTACAAACGACGTTTCCTTAAAATATTTAATGGAAACAGGAATAGGCATAGGTACTTTAGATAATTAGATGGGACTAACGAGAAAATTAAAATCCTACACTTTGATGTGAAAACATAGCCTCTTTTCTTAACCTGTGTGCGATGGGTTTTGGTTACTAGGACAATTTTTAAGCATTTGTATATGAAGTAAGTACCTTATGGCGCAAAAGTATTAGCATCAAATAATATTGAATGTTTCTTATTTGCAACATATTTTAGGGGCTGGTGTATAACAAGAAAATATCCAAACGCTTTTGCATAACAATGTCGCACGTTCAGATTCAGCAAAAATAAACAGCCATTCATTTTCTAATAAAGACAATTGCCAATTAATACTAATCACGAACACCGTCATTAACAATTATTATGGTGAAATATTAATCGCACTGAAGCGAGCCGATTTCTATACCTAACGAATATTTAGTTAACATTTTAGCTTTGACGCTAACAAAAGGCTAATTAAAAAAATCACGACATAAATTTTAGTACACAAACCTGTACCACTGCATAACGTTTATTACGTAAACACAAACAGAACGTGCCCGAAACAGTTAGGTTAGTACAGAACGTGTTTGCCAAACGAGTACTGTAAGAGGTTATGTTGGCTGTACAGTCTATTTTTGTTGCTGGGGCTCTCTTTTATTTTTGATATTTCGGGATAAATATGCTGGTGGAGGGTGGGGATATTTCGTGTCAACGTCTTTCATGAGACGGCATTGTTTTGCAGTTCTTACGAGTGTGTCATTTTGAATTGCACAGTGATTCGGCGATAAACACACTTTTACCGAAGTTAACTTTACACTCGTTGGCTGTACAACACATGCGTAGTAAACAAATATTATTATTACAAGACAAAATAGTCGATAGTGCTGCCTTCTTAGAGCATTTTCATTTCAAACATTATAGTAACTGTTCCGAAACACGTTATTTACGAAACTCGTTAACTTACTGTTTGTAATTCGCAACTTCTCGAACACGTGTTTTTATATGGAAATCCTTGCACGAACACGTCACTACAATAACGTTTGTCCATCACTGATATGAAATAATTTATTTCCATAATCATTCAGTAAAATCAACACTTTGCCTTTCTATGAAACCAACAAACTTAAAACCTTGGAAAAACTTAAATACTTCGAGTATGTAGCTTCGTGGGGAACGGCACGGCAGTTGGAAAATGGCGGAACGAGCCGTTGTGGTTAAACATATGCCGATAATTTTACATTTCACTCAATAAAACTACTAAAACGCTACCAGCAACCAATCACGCCTAATGAAAGCATATGCAAGAATAATTAACTACCGATAAAACTTTTTTAACACCAACAAGGTACTCGAATAAACGCGATAAAAATTAGTACAGTTCACGGGCACCGAAGTAATATTTTCTTCTATTATTCGAAACGGTATTCGAAAATTTCAATATTCGCACAGGCCTGTGTTTGCAACACGAGGTCTGAAACACAGGTTATGTTGGCTGCACGGTAGCATTACTACAAGATATCGTAGGTTTTAAATTAACTGAGATGTCATTAAAACGAACATACACATGATATAATATAATCGTCTAATACGCACCTCAACTAAGTTTTTTTTTTTTTTTTTTTTTTTTTACCGTGGCTAACAAACTCCCGAAAAAATTATTACCTAACACATGAAAAAACACGTTTTTATTTTCACATACGGTTATTTTAATTTCAAATATGCGATAAAACAAATTAAAGTTATTCAAAACAGCAGTGAAAAATAAAATAATAACAAACAAACGTACAAATTCATTTTGCCTGGGTGACTGCTGTAAGTAAAGTGACAAATTTATCTATGTTATGTTTGTATTGTTATTATACAGATACTTATTTTTGTACTTCACCAAGCACAACTTGGCCCAAATAAGTAGTGCTTATACAATAATTACTTCGTCAAGTAACGATTTATGAATTCATTCGTCAGATAAGTAATGCTTGAAGAAGAAGCACTACTTCATGAAGTATAGATTCTTTGCCAAAACAAGCCTCCGACTATGAATTCCGGTCTTAGAATAAGGTAGCTTAGAAAAAAAAAAGGAGGCACTCTGTTCTGTGTTGTAATGACACGCAGCCAAGACTTGCGTCAGGTAGCTGGCAGTGCAGGTGGCTCGCGCCAGAGGGTAGGCTTCGACTCCCTCACTCGGGGGTTATCCCTCCTAATCTGGTCCCTTTTCTGCCCTCGGGTCCCGCAGACCTTTACGTAGCTTCCACCTTGTTTTGCGCCCTTTTCCAACCAGTGAGCTCTCTCTTCCTTTATCCGGCCACTTCGCCCGGGGAAGGTTTTCACGATCCCCCTTCACCCCCCCCCCCCCCGGGCCAAGCAACCTCTCGGAATGGCCGCAAACTCGCCACACTTGTGATTCTCTCGCTGGTCGCCCTGTAGCCTGCAACTCGAACAGACGAATCTTTAAGGCAGATTCCCAAGCGCCATCTTGGATTCATGGGATTTTTTTTTCCGTACTCTGGAAATACAGTTTTGCATCATGTTTTTTTTTTTTTTTTTTTTTTTTGGAACGACAGAGCGCAGAGCATTGCCTAGTGCATTGTCCGAGGTCAGTATGTCTTGATCACTGCTGATATCGTTACCTCTGTAATAGTTCGCAATAAATAATCTCACGTTTGGGATGCTATCATTTAGGATACGTCGTGCGGGAAATATTTCAATAAACCTTCTGAAATAGAAGCTTTCGCGAAAAATCGATAAATCTCGTATGGCGGATGGGAATCCGCCTTGAGGGTTCCGCCTACTCTGCATACGGACTGGTGTTGCTGAGTGTTTGATATCCTGGTTTTTCGGCGAAACTATCACACGTGCTCCCAGTATGTTTACCTACGAAAAGAGCGAAGGAAGTGAAGTGATTTGGGCGGCTCTTGACATCGAGGTCTTGAGATCCGATGAGGGTGAAGCGAGGTGAGTACGGAGCAGCGCTGGAATGAAACGGGACGGCCGAGAAAACCCGCAAAACAAGCGGCACGATTCCCACATGCAAAAATCCGGGGAGCGAGCACGCTGGGAATCGAGCCCGGTTCGCCCAGGTGGGAGGCGAGTAACCTAACCACTACACCACCATGGCCCAAACACACCGTACTCCAGACCAGGAAGAACTGGTACTCTAAAGTTACCACGCATGCTGTAAATATTAGTTTGGAGCCCTCCAATATAGTTAAAAACTACCTTTTTCCAGACTGTCGTATCTAAAAACACACTATCATGACACGAGCCAAACTACGATACGAGATTGTAATGAACTTTGCTACAGAAAATTCAACCACGAAATGGAAGTGCCATAGGAACATGCAGCACTACGAGAACACTACTCGCCAGTTCAGAGCCTTGCGCGTAGTGGCGATGGTGCTCTTGTAGCGCGTGCCAGTTTGACCCTTATAGCTACAACGCTTGTCGGTCAAAAATTGAGAAATTCGATGCAGGTAGGTGGGACCCTTAAGGAGGGGACATCCCTTTCATTTTGGATTTCCTTTTTTACGAATCTTCACAATTGAAATTCATGACCGCACTTTCAAAATCAAAGCTTGACATGGCAGAGAGGACTACTCGATAAAATTGTTGAAATTTGCATAATTTTACTTATATCCATATTTCCCCACGTGTGACTGACATTATTAACCTGCTCGCCAGCCGGCGGCCCAGCCGATAGGCAAACTCCCGCAGCGCGAGGCAGCCAATCAGACACGATGAGCTCGTTCCCAGAGACTCGCGCAGCCAATCCGAGAACGGGTATGCGCACACCCAAGGAACTGACACGTTATTTTGTCTCTGTGTATTTCTCTACTCTGTGCGGTGGTCTGGATTTGGTGTCGGTCCAAAAACACCTCATACGTTGTTCTGATTAACGCAGAGTTGTCTGCTACTGTCAACGTAGTTTTATTTGGTGCACTAAAAATTCCTTCAACAATTAGTTTCTAAATATTTATGTGTTAGAACTCACCATCGTCCTATTGGTCCATACCACACCGGACACTACCCGGTACTTTACAGCGTTCATTATTGGCCGGTCATCAACCAATGGAGAACCGAAATGATATTACCCCAGTCGTATGTCATTTATCGTATAAAAGGATTTACAATCAATCATGTCCCTTTGAGTGGCTATACAAAAATCATATCGTTAGCAATATAATTGTTGCTGCTCTGTGGTGTCCTCGTGAGGCCGTGTTAAACACTAACGGAACAAAGACTGCACATCTATGCGAGTTTTGTTCTGAACAATAAAGAAATTTTCAAATTAGCTTTGCTCGAGCCACACTCGAGCGTAGTCTACAAAGTGTTGAAAAAAAAAATTTTATTACTTGTCTAGTAATAGAACACCTATAACTATTTATTACTACTAACAAGAGTATTTTATGTTGTGTCAAAGCATTTACATATTTCAGACTCTACATTAAGGGTCCCGCCAGCCTGCATAGTTTTTCTCCACTGGCACGCGCTACAAGAGCGCCATCGCTGCTACGTGCTGGGCTATGAGCTGACGTGCAGTGTTCTCGTAGTTCTACGTGTACCTATGGGACTTTCAGCCATGACCCTATCATTTTATTGATGAAGAGTCTGTAACAAAGTTCAACACAGGCTCCTATCGTAGTTTGCCTCGTGTCAAGCTAGTATGTTTTAAGATACGGCAGTCTAAAAAAAAAGCCGTTTTTAACTGTATTGGAAAGGCTACAGGATAATATTTACAGCACGCATGGTAACTTTAAAGTATCATTCCTTCCTCGTCTGGAGTATGGTGTATTTTCCTATGTAAACATACTGGGGGCACGTTTGATAGTTTCGTAAAACAATGAAACAAGATTTCAAACATTCTGCGACGCAGTTCAAGCTCCGGACAGGCGGAACCCATAGCTTGAGCATTGTCGTGAGCCGCAACACGCGCTTGACAGCGCGATCGCGAGCACAAGCATATCGCGAGAGATGTGGACGAAGCATTGAGCGAGTAAAGCAAACTCCCTTCCAACGAGTTGAAGGCAGGGCCGGTTGTTATATGGTTTTGGCTTACCATTGGCCCACAGGTTTAAACCCTGGCTTGTGATTGGCTGGAACGACAGGCTCATTAAACTAGCTCCAGTCAGTCGAGCTTAACGCGCGCTCTCTCTCTCTCTCTCTCTCTCTCTCTCTCTCTTCCATCAGCAGCCATACTGGACAGACATAGACTAGGACCCTCGCCTGGATTTGGACGAAGAGTAGGGTTTAACTTAGTTTAATTTAGAGTGCATTGTCTATAAATATATCCGGCTAAATACATCAAACGTAACAACATGCACATGTAATAGATATATACTCATACCTAAAGATCTGCCTTATACCTACATGAACAGTATAAATTGTCACATGGGCAGGGATAGGATTAGAAAACCAATTGTTATTTATGTTTATTTTAGTTTGTAAACGTGCACAAATAAAATATTTCTTAAGATGATTTGTTTATCTAGCATGACGCGGCTAACATGAAATACTGCAAAGTCTTCAGACGCAGAATCTTATACGGATATGATGAATATTGTAGTAGCAACTTTTGCAATAAAATTACCGGGAGAAATTGAATGTGTGACATTTATAATTTATTCTACATTTTTATCTATAAGACATACCTGTGCACGAGCTTGTTTCAAATTGACATAATTTGCGGCTCTGCCATAATTTTAACACGTCAAATTTCGTTAAAAAAAAAAAAAAAAAAAAAAAAAAAAAACACATGCTATACTTGTTTACGATTTCTGAAAATTCATTTTTTAAAATATGAAAATAATTTCTTACTTCGAAATTCGAAACGTTACCGAACAATGCACTTTAGCAGGGACGAGAAATGCAAATTGTTATAACACCGTGGACAGGGAAAAATTTTGTTTTATCTCGAGAAACGGAAAACCAATTTGTGTTGCTTGAAATTTACGTCTATTTTAAAACTTCTTGGCAACCTTATTTGACTACGTTATGCCCCTCGCTCTCAGCTGGTTTAATGTTCTGCTGAATAAAAATGAGGGGGTTGGAGGGGGGTTAGCAGATTAAAGCGGGAACAAAAAAGTATTAAAGCGTTATTACAGTCCGTAATACGAACAGTGGCCCCAGAACGCTGCGAAACGCTGGTCCCATTTCAGTGACGTTCAGTCGCTTAATGCGATCCTGCTGTTAGATAAATACAGTTTTCAACTTTCGTCCCCCCCCCCCCCCAATAAAGTTCACTAATTAGAACTCATGTGTCTATGACAACCGTATAAAACACATGTGATATATTGTACACGCGTCCGAGGTTTAACCTACGAAAACCCATAAATATCAATGCTGCAAAAATGTTCTGTTATTTACGTGCAATAATAAAATAAAATAAGGAATTATGAAACCTCATTTAAAATCATCACTACGTGTGGAGATGAAGCCTGAGAAATAACTGAGAATATACAGTTTATTCCAATTTTTTTTCTTTCTTATACAATCCTCGAAACCCATTACGTAAGGTTTTTTTATTTACTTAAAATTTTACCTTACTACTTATTAATTACCAAAAGTATTAGAACATATTCTGTTCGTATGCAGGTAGATTACTTATGATTACACCAACGAATAACAGTAAGTAAAATTGTTTGCTGAAATATTCAAATAAAGTTTCTGAAATATACACAGTACGAAATGTCCGCTCATTTTACAGTTAATTCTTTATCAATTATTTATAATAAATTTTGTTACACAAGTGAAATATCGTATGTTTACAATAAAACATACAAAATTCTTAATGTTTCTCCATGTTTACAATACAAATGTTATCTCGAGTACTTGCTTGCGAAAATTTAACATTATTTTGTACATGTGCCACTATAAGGTGCAGTATAGGCTGTTCACGGTATAGTGAGTACTTTTGAGGCTCTAGTTACTTTTGTTCTTTCAGACATTTCTAATCCTTTAACGATATTTTTAAATAAATATTTTCATGTAAGTAATAAACACAATGTGTATATTCCACCGCACTCGGAAATTATCGCCCAAGGTTAAAATAAAATTTATTTATAGACTATTATTCTAAACGAGACGGCTTGAAAAAGTGCTCACTCTACCGTGAATAGCCTATACAACATTGGAAGGTCTGTTTCTCGGAAACTATCGACTTAAGGTTATATGTTTATAGAGACTTTTTGTGTTATTTTGGTGTGTACTGTCGACTCCTCGATTACTTTCTACACATTTTTTCTACATATTCGGGGACAACCTGTATAATCCCCGGCGTGCCTCTGTCGGCACTCTTGAATAACCGTTAGTGCAGAGTGAGTAGACGCGAACGAGTTGGGAGATATCAGGCGACGACGCAGCGACAAGCGAATGCAGTGTGCGACTATCTCCATAGCAGGGTCTGGTCTAGCCAGTTTACGGTAAAATGAGCACTTTTAAAAACCCTGCCTAGTATCTACTTGTAAGCACGTTGTGTGTTCTTCCGCCTTGTGTAAAATTAGCATTTCCATGGGCCTCATCACTTTATTCATGCGTCGGTCAAGTGAAGTTAGGAAAGTGAATATTTTATGCTCATTTTTACACATCGATGCATTAAGAAAAACGGAAAGCGAAAGAAATAATTTCAGTTATCACAAATGGTTACGTAATACTTTTTATTCGACGCTAAGATATGGAACTACTTCCCAGCCATCGTTACCATCTTTCCTGGGCGAATGTCACTCAGTGCGCCTGTTGAAGTATATGCAGGCAGGAGCAGTGATTTTTTTCGTAAGGTTGATTTCAAAAGTGCTCACTTTATCGAGAACAGTCTTTACTGACCTGTTGGAATGCGAGAAAGTGGGACCTATTTCGGTGGTGATGGACATTTGCAAAGTGTAATTATGTATTAAGGATGTAGAATTGCGAAAAATGATTTTCTATATGTTTATAATATTTTATAGTTATGTTTATTACATAAAATAGTACATTGACAAAAATATAAAAATACATGAAAGCTCAAATCAAATATTGTGCTCTTATGACATTTTGAAATCTGTTTGGCATACATTTTAAATGCTGATAGTTCTACTAAAAATAGCATGCAAGTGTTATTTTTAAATGATTTGTCAATTTTATTAATTAGTTATTGATATTGTAAAGCAAAAGGACAAAATATCTGAAAAACGCAGAAAAAAATCTTATGCACTTGGAACAGTCTTAATGAAAATTTTGATCGCATATTTGTAATAAATGAGTTAAGGCTAAGCGGCCGCAGGTAAACATAAAAACAATGGTTAGTACTTCAGGTATATATGCTATTCACGGTAAAATGAGCACTTTTAGAAGCCGTATCGTTTAGAACAACAGTCGATAAATATATTTTATTCTAGCCTTAGATGTTAACTTCCCGAGTGCGGTAAAATATATACTTTATTTATTACGTACATGGCAATATTTTCTTTAAAAAGTGGTGGAAGGGTAAAAAAATGGCTGACAGGGAAAACGTAACCAGGGCCTCAGTAGTGCTCACTTTACCATGGACAGCCTATAATTGAGAGTAGCGTAAAAATTGCACCCACCAGTAACAAAGTGACTAGAGATATTTGGGCTGCTCTTAACAGCGAGGTCTTGAGATCTGATGAGGGTGAAACGAAAGGAGTATGGACCAGCGTCTGAATACAGGAGCGGGGAGAGCGGGAGAACCCCGAGAAAGGCCCGCCGACCGGCGGCATCGTCTGGCACGATTCCCACACGCGAAAATCCGGGGCTTCGGGGATGACATCTTTGGGAATCGAACCCGATTCGCCTTGGAAGGGAAAGCGAGCAGTCAAACCACTAGGCCACCGCGGCCCCGCCGGTAAACGCGACAAGTATTAATAACAGTTGTAGGCAGTTGCATTATTTACATTAACAGTTACATGTATTTGTATGACACCGTAAATAAATAACGGAAACAAATTTAGTTATCTTGTTCCATTAAGACCTCCATCATTCGCGAACCTGATTACGACCTACGCAATTTCTTGCAGCTGGTACGACGGCGTTATTGCTGCGCAAAAATATCTCATCTTTAAATGCAACGAAACCGGTCCTTCAAGGACTGCCAAAACTTCACACCGTTCTGATATTGTTAGAGTCCTGGAAAATTCGCGGATTCATTCTGGGACAAGCTAGAATTCAAAACACGTGCGTTTATGTAATTTTTAGCCATCGGTCCACACGGAGTTTGACACTAATTGAAGGACACTGGACCAATCGTCATCTTCCACTGCGCCAGCAGACCAATGCACAGTCTACATCGGCATGCCTGCATGTCATTGAACTCGCGAATTTTCCAGGTATCTATGTATTGTGTTTCTAACTCTATCTCGCTTGAAATTCTTGTCTTCAAAATACAGCACGCTGTGTCCTGGTTTCGTGCTTCGCTTGTAGCTTGACGCTCTAGTAAAATTCCCGAGAATTTCTTGTAAGTTCGTGTCTGAGCTAAGCTTACTTGGCAGGTTTGCGGTCTTCAGGAGGATATGCTAGGTCGTGAGTCCGTGCTGGCTGTGACGAATGAGCTACCTGCGGAGAGCAAAAACATTTCATCTACTCCATGCAGTGTTGCGAAAATAGACTATATCCAAACGGCACATGAAATACTTTTTCTTTTTTTTTTTTTTTGGAATCTGCATCTTGTCCAAAGGAAATTTATCAATGAATAGACGGATTTAGATCCCTCCCTAGGTGATAATGCAAGCAAAATTAAATATAAGTATTTTCACACAAGTTTACACAAATATTACAAATAACTACGAAGAACAAAAATATAGTAATTAAGTCTTTGAACATTCTGCCGCGCGACTTCGTGTGCTTAACCGACACATGATGACGTTGAGAAATAATCAGTGACTGAAAATTAAAAGTGTAAGAATATGAATTTGAAACAAAAAAGAATTTCGTTTTGCATATTTTTTTTTCAGATGACAAAATAACATTTGTTTACAATTTTAAATTACATCCTTATTTAAGATTTGAATTTCATTGAAGTATGATTCTGAGTTTCGTGAGCTTCCAGTCATCACTATAGTCTGTTCACGTTAAAATGAGCACTTTTGAAAGCCCTGCTTAAGATCTACTTGTATGCACGTTGTTTTTTCTCCCGCCTTATATAAAATTAACGATGCCAAGGGCCTCAGCACTTTATTCATGCGTCGGTCAAGAGAAAAACTTAAATTATTAGGAAAGTAAGTATTTTTAAATCTGCTCATTTTTACACTTCGATGCATTAAAAAAGCAAAAAGGTAAAGAGATAATTGAAGTTATCACATATGGTTACCTGGCAATTTTTATTCGACGTTAAGATATAGGACTACTTTCCATCCTTCGTTACCAACTTTACTGGGCGCATGTCACTCAGGCGCCCGTTAAAATATATGCAAGCTGGGCAGTGGCATTTCTTTAAAGGTCTATTTCAAAAGTGCTCACGTTATTGTGAACAACCTTTAAACGCTGTTCACGGCAAAGTGAGCACTTTTGAAATTAACCGTTGAAAAAAAGTCACTACCCGTACCTGAACATAATTTAACGGCGCACTGACTGTCACGCGGCGAGTAAAGTTGGCAACGATGGATAGAAAGTAGTTCCACGTCTTGAGGTTAAATTACAAGTGATAAGTTAAACATTTGCGAATAGCGAAGTATTTTATTTTACTTCTTGTTTATTTTGACACATGCAGGTGCAAGAATAAAAACATTTGTAAAATGTCCACTTGTCTAAGAATTTTACAGTTGCCCTTGGCCGACGCACAAATAAAGTGATGAGGCGCATGGCAACATTAATTGTACATATGGTGTAAGAATACGCAATGTGCCTACAAGTAGATCTTAAGCGGGCTTTCAAATTGCTCATTCCACCGTGAACAGCCTTATAGTCGGGACGATACTCGGATGAACGATTATTCTCTTCCACAATTTCGCTCCCGCCATTTGTGAGCGCTCGCCGCCTGTATGAAAACATGAGTATTAAACAAGATGGCCGCTGTTTCTGTAGGCCACGCAAAGCCGAGATTGCTTTGGGAGCAGTTTCGCGCCATGATGTACGTGTTTAATAACTTTTAATAGGCAACTTGCAAGGGCGAGGTTGTTAATGAGGGGTTACGGGTTTTAATCCGGGATAACATTCTGATATGCGTACCTCTTTTTTTTTTTTTTTTCAACAATAAACGTACTTCAACCATGAAAACATTTTTCGGGAATACGCGACATTTTTGCACAGTTACAAGAATGATTATTGTACAACTACCGAGAAATAGAAAATACTGCCGTAGACACTGGAATTCAGTGAACATATGACTGCGACATAAAATCTCAGGCTAGGCTGCAACTAGAGGCAGGAAAATCTCACAATATCTATTCCACGGTTACGTCAGCACTTTTGAAAGTAACTTTTGGAAACTGAAATCCCTGAACGAATTGTACATTTTTTTTTTTACGCAAGCGTTGACTGGCATGAGTCTAGTTAAGTTGGTATCGTCCATTCGCAGTTACTTCCAACCTTTCTGAATCCCTGCTAAAGTTCTAATTCCAGGATATTCCTCCGCCTTATGCAAACAAAGCTTAGAAAATTTCACCAGAGGGCCAACGCACTACATTCGTGTAATAATACAGTGTAATAATATTATGCATAAGTACTGTTTCTTACCAAGCAACACACATATTTTCTCTCAACGTTTATTCGTATTAGTTATAAATGAAATATTTAAATTTATCCATTAAATATAAGTTAAAGTTCAACTTAATCCATAACAAGAAATTTGATATTGACACATGTATAATACGATTGTGATACATGATATATTTGGGCAGCAACCAAAGACTTCATACATGTGATATTTTATTTCAAAGACTTTGATAATAATGTGTCAAAAACTCGCTAACAAACGGCAACAATGCACACAAAATACGTGGTTCCATTTATACGCACCAAAGTGTAGTGTTTAAGTCTGTGAACGTCGGGATTTTTATTATATTTTCCTTTCATTTTAATCATCTAACAATAATGATTCGCGTAGAAGTATTGTAAGAAAGTGCCTTGCCAGAAGTCACCCGATATTATTTTTAATTTCCCTTTTCTTGATTTGCAACATTAAAATATTTCTTTTGAATTCACATATGCTGTTGATTGATATTTCTCATTTGTAATATTTGAATATGTGATATATAAATTTATATTTAATTATTTCAATGGAAAGTAAAACGAACAGTTTTTGGTAAACAGCAGTCAAGTTAGTGTAGAAGTGGGTTAAAGAGAACGGACTACGACATTCATGCAAGGAAGATACGTTTGTCTTAGAAATGGTGTTTTGTCTCGAACTTTCGAAACAATGCATTGCAGAGTTCTGTTAAAAAGGAATATTTCGGCATGAAGGAAGGAGAACGTTAGAGCGGAGGAGTAGCTCGAATGAAGCCGAAGAAGGATGACGTTCACGACGCAGAGCCGAGATGTGAGGGACAACCAACATCGTCCCATGATCCGCAGGAGTGTCGCAGAGGCGCGGTACTGCATCCTACGTCTGGAGCACGCGGAGTTGGGGAATTGTATCCTGATTATATGAGGATATCGCCGCTGCCAGGTTCATCGCAGTTCATCTGTCATCTCCACTATTACGATCGTCCTCGAGTAAGATCTGCATTAATGTCGGATAATGCTGCTGTCATTTATTTGTCGAGACTTTCCAACCAACAGATTTTATTTAATCGTACTCATTCAATGCCGTACCAGAAAGTGATTTATCTGAATACTCTTCAAGATTTACGCATTAACATGGAACAATGACGTGAACTTTGATAAACTTTCCAAACGACTTAATTAATTGAATATCTAGAAGATAACTTTTTCTAATTAATTAACGGCGTATACCAGAGGTACGAGTGTAATGAGTCTGTCTGCACCACGGATCGTGAGCTAACCCGGAGCATTTTAGTGATTTTGAAACACGAGAGACTTAACAGAATTACATGCCTGTCAGCTTTACGCAGACTTCGCCGTCGTTATAAATATTAACAGTATTTGTTTAGATTTTATTAAATTGGTTCAAATTTATCATTCCTTTAGTAATTTAAAATAACTGACAGCAGACGCTTTCAATGTTCTAGCATAGTCTAATTATTAATTTATCAAAGAAATTATTATTGCAGTGTTTGTGTTATGCTTGAATTTACAGAGGTGTTGGTAAAATCCATTTGAATAATCCTATTTATTGAATGTTATTTTAATGTGTTCTGCAATTTTAATCGGAGTCCTATTTTATTCTGCGTTTGACGTGAAACATGCAAAAGTGTGTTGTTATGTAAAATTGTTCTTCTGTTGTTACAGCATTTAATCTTACAGACCGGAGAATTGCTGAAAACGCCCATCACATGATAGAAACTCATTCATATTTTGTCCTTGTGTCTTTCATCATCACACATATAATTGTTATATTTTACCCAATATTACCCCTTTTCAGAGTGGCAATCAACATTTGGTCATAATTTGTTAGATGTGGTAATTTTTTTATAGTATTATATTTGTGTTTCTAAGTATTTTAACCGTTTCACTTGATAGTCGCATAGATATTGATATAGGCCGTTCACGGTAAAGTGAGCACTTTTTAAGGCCCTTCAAACAGGCTTTAACCACTAATAAATATATATTATTGAAGTATCAGGCATTAATTTTTGAAGGTGGTGAAATGTACACACTGTGTTTATCCCTCACAAGGCAGTGTTTATATTAAAAAGCAGCAGGAATATGGAAATAGGAAGAAAGAAAAAATTTAGAAGGGCCTTAAAAAGTGCTCACTTTACCGCGAACAGCCTATAACGATTCGATACGCACAGCAATATAACAGTAGACTATCAAAAGTGTTCCAACTCGAGCAGCCTAGAGGTACTACAAATTTCACTTACCCGTAAAATCGCTACAAACCTACCACAACAAGAAAAAAAAATCGATTTTAACGTGTTTTGAAAGAAAGGATTGCTTTAATATTCAAACCACAGTGTAACGTCTGCACAGGCGATATGATCATAGTGTACAGGTTATCCTTGCTATAATGTATGTTTCAACTCATCTTATACACACGAAATTTGCTGCAAAGTTTTAAATATTATTGCTTGCAATGTTAATGAAACTTTTCCGGCGACTGGTTGCCATGAATTCTCACACTGCACCCACACATTTCTGAATTTATGTTCGCATGTAAGCCGTAATACACATTTCTCCTCAAAATGATGAATGTGACGTCACGGAAAATCGTCTACGTAGACAGCAAACTGCAGGACAAGAGTTCCGAAAAAACAAAGCGTACTATTAAAAAACTACCCACTTTGTGTCTGAGTGATGTTACCCCGAGAATTTAATTTCAGAATTATTTCCATCAGAGAACTATTTTCATTTCACGTTTCCATCCTCAGAGCGTAATTTTTTTTTTTTTAAAATGTGAAAATGGCTAATAACTGATACTTTCAGGATCAGCTCAGAGACGAAAATCGCTCCTAGGGGAGATATCAAGCATATCATTGCGTTTTTGTCTTTGACACCGCGTAATAAAACAAAAGGGCATCGCCGCTGAAAATTTCACACACAGAGGGTTAGTTGCTGATGGAGAAGACTACTCCAGTACAGTGGCCTGTGATGCGATTGGAGAATTTCCACGGAAGATCCATCGCCGGGTTGCAACCGTTACTAGCACATTTTAAATTTGAATCAGCGGGAAACCACTAATTGTTTCGGTGGAAAAAAAAATTTCGCTGATTGAACAAGTGACGGCCGACTGCCCCCGGCGAATTAAATATAGTTTCTATCGAATATAGCCAAATAATTACGTGAAATAAAAATATTTACGATAGTTTACTATTCGTATTGTGTAATTTAACCTACCTTAATTTCAAAAAGTAGAAAAGTGTTTTAGGTGGCCGGGATTTGCTCACAACCCTCGTTCACTTCTCTGCTAGGCCGTTACGTCGCCAAATGAGCTTCGAAGCCAAGTTACCAACGAAGAGGAAAATATGTAACTTATAACTTCACCGAGGAATCACGAAGATTTAAACTCCATGCTCTTGTTATTCGTTTTTTGGTTTAATTGGTACCGTTAAGATTGTTTAAACTAATAGTGTATATGAGTGCACTATCTTCACCACATTATATGCAGTTTAAACCTTCAAACACAGCGCTGTGACAATTACATGGAAACAAGATGAAAGACGTAGACGGCCATTTTTAATGGTTGTTTCACGGCCATTTTTAGACGCTGTTTAACTGATCCATCAGTCAAAAATAAACCACTGAGTAAACAGTGAAAAAAGTGACTGATGAATCAGAGGCAAATGCCACTGAATAAGTAACTGAAGGAAATATGGCATTTTTTTTCACTGATTCGTCAGTTAAATTAACTGAAGTGACTGTTGAATCAGTCAGACACGCTTGACTTATTGAAACAGTGTTATTTTCACTGATTCAGATTTCGAGTGCAAATCAAGAAATACTTTGCGAGTGGCTGCACTCAAAACCGAAAGGCGAAAACCACCGCGCATAGTTTTGATTGGTTGCGCTTGGGCAGCATGACTCTGAAGATACAACTGTGATTAACTGTGTGCGATCTAGAGCACCGGACGGTTCCCGTAAATCACGGGACAGTTCTGTATTAGCCTTGTTACTTCTCTATGTCCCTGCATATGTAACTCTATGTGCGAAGTACCCGGGGAGGAAATTACGGCTCTATATATACGTGCTTGTGAGCTTTTAGGAGGAGGGGGAGGATTGAATTTAGTTGAGTTGAGAGATTTAAGCGGCTCTTAACAACGAAGTCTTGAGAGCCGATGAGGGTGAAATTAGATGAGAATGGAGCAGCGCCGCAATATAAGATAAAGAAGTGGCCTTACAGTTATTTGTATATATTCCTGTTTATTTCTGTTAATATTCCGGTGAGACAGTGTCAGTTTATTTAATAGAAAATAATGTTATTTATTTTTAATATTCTAGATGATGTAAGAAAACGGTTGAATACTGGTATGGTTTTCCAGTCAAATGAAATGTATACAGGCAGAACTGCATAATTGAAGTGCAACGACCTTGGAGAAATCTATAGCAATAAAATTAACATCAAACATTTGCCAACAGGCAGTTAATTTGCACACCGCAAACCATCGTCGAAGTTACTAGTATTCCACACCAACAGAATTTCAATTATTTGGATATCTCTGCTCACAATCAGCTTCTGTGCAGCCGCCTGCATAGCTATACAACACTAAATAACACACCGGGAGATATAGGAACCAACTATGAATTTATTTAAAGCAATGAAAGGCTTCCAATTATTAAGCAATAATTTAATGTGGAAGAATATCATAGAAGTAAATTTCTTGAAAGTTTCATTCCTTGGTAGTATTAAAAATGCAAGGAATATGCACGCAGCAGCTGGACTAGGTCTATAAAGATACCTCTCATTATGCCTGCTACAAATAACAATTAAGTGAATAGAGTATTTGAAAGTAAAAAAAAAATATACATTATCTAGACATCTTGAATGTTGCACACACTTAAAGTTTTGCAGAATAGATTTAATTCAGTTCAAATTAAAAGTCGCTAATGTTCTCACAGTTGGCCGTTACAATAAATTACGTGCCTGTATAATTACATATTTAAAATGATCCTGACTAGCACAGTTTATGTTGGTAGAGCAATCAGATATTTATTTAAATCTCAGGCACTTTGTGACCACCGAAAAGTGTCGGGAAATGACGCTGCTTACTTTGAAAGTTTCTTAAACACTCTCACGTACGTGTAACGGTCGCTGTACATTAAGGCGGGATCATACCTTATATAAATGTAGAGTTTCTTCACACTTATTTTACACGTAGCCCTTTTCTAACGGTAGTGCCGTGTACCGTTGACTTATCTCTCAAATAGTAATATACTTATTTGGTTCTAAATAACCTTGAAACAATTAATTTATACTTTTAACTTAGAACTAAGGCCTCACTGGCCTGCTGCCGTTGTAACCCACGTAATTCAAAATTGAGTATGGAACATTCTGCCACCTTCCATTATCGGCAGCGGTTAAATATTCAATTTAATACAGCGTGAATAGGGCTTAACCCAGGGTGCTTTCCAACACCGTGACGATTCAAAAAGGTGCACCTAAATGTTGCCAAATTGCACACATTTAACAAGTTACTTGAAATCTAATAAAACAAAATAAAATTATAACAATTGACATATGGAAAAATAATTTTAACTACTGCGTGTACTTTAATATTAACTATAATTAAGATAGTAAAATTATCATATAACAATACTACATGTGAAACCTGTGACTATCATAATACTTGTTTACAAAATAAACGTGTGTGTACTCTTATGATAGAATTGCATGCTAACTTAAAGTGTGTTGAAATGCAAATCGCACGTGTTAAATAATCAGACGTTACAATGACCTTATGTAGATGTATCTTATTTCCAATTTTAAGTAAGTAGTTTCAAAATCAAACCTCGAAGATACAGCGACAGAGTCGATGAGATGTTTTACAAAACTATTTTTATGTTTTTCCTCCATGCTTAAATTATAACTTGGCTTGTAAGGGAGTTCGAACTTAATAGACAATTATCTGAGGCAATTTTGTCAATGGTACAATCCAGAGAGAAAATTTTAAGGCTTGGCAGGAAAAGAAGGAAGATTATTCGACGTGACGTGATGGCGTTGGGACGTGGTTAGCTGAAGGTCTGAGAGGAGACATCGCCTACTGCATCTGGAGTTCCGAGTTCCGAGCTGAGAGGTCCACGACGTGCAGCCCAGGAGAGTTCGTTTTCGCCGGGATAAATATTCCTGATGTCTGGAGAGCTGGAGACGTCCCTCGAGGACGTCTACACATCGCTGCCATTGCTTCCATGTAACAACGTTCCAGACTTATGTTAATATCGTCGCCCGAACGTATTCAGCTATCCGTCTCAGTTGAAAATATTGAATGGAAACAGTTCAATAATTTTGAAAGTAATTGTTTGAACTGACGTTAAGGAATATTGATATTTTGATAAATTTGAAACAAATTTAATTGAGAAATCATTATTCGTTAATAACGAACAATATTTTATCTAGAAGCCCACAGAAGGTAATTTTAAAGAGTCAGTGTTAATTTCCGCTGGGAATCTAAGCTGGACATGTTATGTTATGATGGTTTAAAATTTCGATATATATATTGTAAAACTGCGTCAGATATTTATGAACTCTTTTTTTCTCAGTAATTACGTTCTTGTTTTTATTGCCTATGCAGGAGGCAAACGAAACATTCTATTCCAGAGTATGAGAATCAACTGGAGCATGTATTTAAATTCTGACAGTAGTAGATTATGATTTTCAATATATTGCAGATCCGACATTTTAAATTGTTGTGACGATTGAATCTTACTCTAAATTGTTCGATTTTTTTCCTTCATTAAATATTTGTGTTGGTGTTGGATTTTTTGTGTCCTTTGTGCAGTTCCGTAGATTTTAATTACGAGTTTGAATATTTTTTTATTTGTCTTCAAACAAGGAAATATGAAAAAGTATTTCATCTTAAATGAGAGTGTTGAATTATGTATATGGCTAAAACCTTGTCGTCTTGCCCCACAGATGGTTGCCATTCTATTAAATTCTGTTTAAAATTGTGTTATCCCTTAAATCGTTAAGACCCATATAAGTTGAATCACTCCAAGAGTGACACTTCTGTTAAATTATGAATAATTTATGCAGGTTGATAAGGATACGTGTACGATCTGAATAACTGCATTCATAAACGATGTAACTATCCAGTGCGTATATGTTCTAGTACCTTGAGTTCATCTCGTTTGGACGTGCGCACACGCATAACAGCAACTGTAATAGACTGAATAGGGAGACACATTCCACTTTCCCAAATAAACTATTAAAAACCTAGACAGTTCACCAGCGTAATCATAAGAAACAGGTTATACCAATATGTTTACATGTTTACCTTTTGAATCATTAGTGCCCGGTTTATTGACTGGCTGGGCAGGAGAACAACTAGCGTACAATTAAACACCTAGAAAACAATGAGATCGTACTAGGATAATGTATGCCTCGTCATAGCAAGTTTCTTCTCAAGTCCAGTTCATTCAATTCTTTTATCAACGTAATTATTTCTGAATTAATATTATTTAAACCCTAGTGGCAATTTGGCAAAACTACAGATGACATTAACAGCAACCTAATCTCAGTTCGAATAATAATAAAAATTATCTTTTTAATATTGACAATTGAAATATTCATCGAAATAAAAGAATTAAAATTCTACGTGTGCCTAGCTCAGTGTGCGTGACTCCATCTCTCGGGTTTGCCGCAGCCACGACTTCAGTTGAAACGCTGAGTAGTACTGCGTTCAACATAGAGTCACACGTAAAGTCTTCATATTTTAGACTACATAAGCTGGACACCTCACTTTGTCTGTGTATACCAAGCATGGATAGTGCTTATCTGATACAATGAGGTGTGCGTGACTCCATCTCTCGGGTTTGCCGCACCCACGACTTCAGTTGAAACGCTGAGTAGTACTGCGTTCAACATAGAGTCACAAGTAAAGTCTTCATATTTTAGACTACATAAGCTGGACATCTCACTTTGTCTATGTATACCAAGCATGGATAGTGCTTATCTGATACAATGAGGTGTGCGTGACTCCATCTCTCGGGTTTGCCGCAGCCATGACTTCAGTTGAAACGCTGAGTAGTACTGCGTTCAACATAGAGTCACACGTAAAGTCTTCATATTTTAGACTACATAAGCTGGACATCTCACTTTGTCTGTGTATACCAAGCATGGATAGTGCTTATCTGATACAATGAGGTGTGCGTGACTCCATCTCTCGGGTTTGCCGCAGCCATGACTTCAGTTGAAACGCTGAGTAGTACTGCGTTCAACATAGAGTCACACGTAAAGTCTTCATATTTTAGACTACATATGCTGGACATCTCACTTTGTCTGTGTATACCAAGCATGGATAGTGCTTATCTGATACAATGAGGTGTGCGTGACTCCATCTCTCGGGTTTGCCGCAGCCACGACTTCAGTTGAAAAGCTGAGTAGTACTGCGTTCAACATAGAGTCACACGTAAAGTCTTCATATCTTAGACTACATAAGCTGGACATCTCACTTTGTCTGTGTATACCAAGCATGGATAGTGCTTATCTGATACAATGAGGTGCGAACATCCAGACGTCCGCGAAAATGTAGACCTCTCGAAACGAAAAAAAAACACAATTCCATTAATTTCTGTAGTCAGTATTTTAAAATCAAAGCAGTTTTATTTACTTTTTTTTTTTGTTTTCAACCACAGACAACATGCATACATTCGTGAAGAGGACGTCAGCTTCTATCTCATAGAAATTAAAACTATATCTACAATGACCAGTGCCTATTCAGAGAGCGCTCTACTGGCTGAAGACTATAAATATTGAAGAAACAGGATTAATCACATAATGACCAAAAGAAATGAAATAAAGTTATAATTACAAAAACAAATTAAAAGTTCTAATTAATTAAATACCTAACCGTAAACAGTTTTAAACTGCCACGATACATTCTATGTACAACTTCCTAGTATGAGAAAGAAAACATAATAATAATAATGGGAAAGAAAAATATGAAAAACCCTTGACATAGATATGGCTTTCCAAACAAACATACATAATATTGTGAAATAATAAATAATAAACATTAAATATATTAATAAAATAGCTACACAACGGACGTGAAAATCAGGGCGTTACAAGAGTAAGAAATTAATCAATCTAAACGAATCAGTCTGAAAATGATTAACCAAATATATAGTGTATTATCATATTAATACGACAGGGTGTCGTGGATCAGAAATCAGTATGAAATTATTTTATGATCAAGGTGTTGGAGGGATAATATTTGTTTAAATTTTATTACTATCCATCTGAATACTGGACGTATTTTACAGAATGAGACTCTTGCGACGTGTTTTCTCTCTTAAATGCATGAACTCGTAGGATTTTTAAAAAAATTGTTTATATGTTTTGTTGCTAACACACGTCATTAAAAAAAAAAAAAAAAAACCTTGTTGAGCCACATACACACTTTCACATTGAAATTATAAGAAAATAAGTCTAACATTGGAAGTATATTAACTAAGATATTTTCCACACAAAATTCAGAATAATTCAGGAAATGTTATTCCATACACTTTTATGTATATATTTCAGTAGGGGCGGGGGAAACGGGAGATCCTCGAGAAAACCCGCCGGTCAGTAGCGTCGTCTGCCACGATTCCCACTTAAGGAAATCCGGAAGTGCTCGCACGATCCATTAATATTTTGCATGATTACTACTTACTGGACATTACCAAATTACATATTAATATATTGCATGATAACTACTACTTACTGGGGCATTACCAAATTACATATTAATATATTGCATGATAACTACTACTTACTGGGGCATTACCAAAATACATATTTTCTGTACTTTGTGATTCATATTAATTATACATAAAACAATATAATTTATAGACCAAATAAAATATCGACGAATCTAAATTAGGACACTTTTATGTTAACAGAAGTATAAAACGTTGTGATATATTACGCCATATTTAGGAGACAACGAAGCACGACATATGGAGTGATTTTTCAGACGTTGTATTCAAAAAGTGTGAATATACCTTACATAAGACTGTATTATTAAAGGCAGTTGACGATAAAATTAGTCGCTGCTCCTGCTTGCATATATTTTTATGGGTGCACCAAGTGGCATTCGCCCAGTAAAGTTGGTAACGATGGATGGAAAATAGTTTCATTTCTTAACATCGAATAAAAATTGTTAGGTAACAATTTGTGATAACTTAAATTATTTCTTTCGCTTTGTGTTTTATTAATGCATCGAAGTGTGAAAATGAGCAAATTTGTAAAATGTTTATTTTCCTATTAATCGCACAGTTTCGCTTGACCGACATTGAATAAAGTGATGAGGCCCGTCACTGTATTAATTTTACTTTAGGCGGAAGAGTACACAACGTTTATACAAGTATATCTTAAGCAGGGCTTTCAAAAGTGCTCATTTTACCGTGAACAGCATATAATTGGAACGAGGTCGTGGTTAAGTGAAGAGTTCGTTCCAAAAGGAAAAGGCTAGAGAAGTGACATATTTGAGGACGTCAAAGCAGATTCGGCAGATGATTTCTTGGTTGAAGTATGTTAATTTAATGGCGAATTTCATTGAAATCCATCAATTTCCACCATTTCAAACCGCCGGTTCTCAGACTCACTTGCCCCGAGGTACAGTACACTTGCTCGTTTCCCGTGCATGTCCTCAATTATGGCTCACGATTTACTTACATAATTGTAGAAAATCATCACAAGTGTTCAGTACTTGCGTTGCGATTTAAGCACGCCGCTTTTGGATAATTTTTACTTTCATTTATAATTTTTGTAATTTAAAAAATGTGAGAAATAAATGTGTTAATAATCCCTAGTAACAAATAGTTATTATGTAAATTTATATTACAATGTGTGCGCGCATAGAGAGAAACGTTTGTTTGAATCAATACTTTTGTTCTTATATTGCCAAACAAATATATATACAGTCGATTCAAACAAATATCATGTGGCCAGACGTATTTTGTTTGCCCAAATAAAAGGGTTTGGTCAGTTCAAGTGTATATTTTTTTAGGTGAACAAAATCTATTTTGTTGCATTCCATGTGTTACTTATTCAACAAAATAGTACTACTTACTTGTTTAGCCATATACAAACGTACATTTTGTTGGTTCAAACAAAGCTTTCTCTGAGTGCACGAATGCGGTGCCTTTTGGTGTCGTTTTCTAACACCCGGTTGAGCTCTGTTTCGACGAGGCGGAGGAATATCCTGGAAGTAGAACTTTAGCAGGTCTCCCGAAAAGAGTTGGAAGTAACAGGAGGGCGAACTTAAAGTGGCAGGAACGTTAGCCTCGCGTCGCTGTTTAACAATATCGTTTACGTCGGCGGCCAAGAAGCAAGATTTCTCTCCGCGCGAAGCCCGAGGATTTTGTATTTTATTTCTCTCCCCTCCCTTGGCCCCGGGAGTTACACCGTGCGTGATAAATCCACCGGAATGGCCCGGAGCGCCGCTCCGGGTTCCGGCTGTCCCCCACCAACTCCGGGCGACTCCGGGCGTCTGTTGGTGTGCGCGCACGACCGCGCTCCGGGCTATTCTAATTCTGTTTCGAAGAGGAAACGCCCAGCTTGACCGTATTGAGCAACGAGTCGCTGGTGGGAAAGGACGGGTGAAGGGGAAAAAAGAAGAAGATTTAAGGGTTGAGAAGTTTTCATATTTTTTTTTTATTTTCTATCCCTTCTGCGGCACGGATTTTTTTCCCCCTCAGTGTTGGATTTTTATCTCCTTACAAACATGATTTTTTTTCTACCTCCCGGGCGAAATATTTTGCATTCATTGTGAGCATATTGCGGAATGACAAATAGCGCTAAAAAAAAAAAAAAAAGCTTGGATATTTCGTAACTAGGTGAATAAATACGACACTACATCAGATACTGCAAACGTTTACGTATAATTGCACGTCGATTACGAACTGTAGTCTATTTGCGGTTTCTTCACACTTTTTGAATAAAACCTTTGAAAATACACCCCTGTATTCTGTGACGTGTTTGGCTGTTTCCTGAATATGCCATGTATCACAAGCGTTCCATACTTGTGTCAACATAAAAGTACCTCACTTTTTGGTTAAATTCAACTTTGACATACTTTTAATCTATAAATTATAATATTTATTTTATAACTAATATATATGTATATAGACAAACGGTGAGAAAATAGGTGTGTTGGTAATACCTAGTAAGAAAAAGTTCTTGTGCAAAATATTATTACACTGAGTGCGCATGGATGCAGTGTTTTATAAATATGCCCTTTTGACATATTTATACGCGAAATGAACTAGAGACTTTATGGTTGTGATTAATGACAGAGGCTGTAGCTATTGGTTGACAAGGGTTGATTAACTGTAAAACTGTCTAGGTTGAGAGTCTGGTTATTATTGAATCACTGCACATTACAATTACATACACGCAGTTTAAATGTACCGGGGGAGCGATATGAGATGATGAAAGACAGCTATTACTTGATTAGACTCATGTTACACTATTGGGTTTGTCCCACCTTGACTGTAGTTGTTCCGAGGCTGTTGGAAATGGCGATACGGCAGCGGCACAGCTGTTCTCTCTCTGTAGTGTCCTTTCATGGAGAAAGACAATGGCCGCCACGCCACAAAGCTAGATATTGGCGTCGGAGTGGTGCAATTTGCCCTGGTATCTGATTCGTAGCGGGGGTTCCTGCTTACAGTAATTTGGCCAGTGCACGCCCTGCTTGTCGCAATCGCTGTCCTGGATTCTACTGCGTGTGAGCGGGCGTGTTCAGGTGACGATGTAACTCATAGGCGCCTTCGCGCCCACGTAACAGGTGCGTTGACTCTCGGGTGTAATTATCTAAGCTTTGTTTGCACGAGGTGGAGAAATATCCTGGAAGGGGAAGAACTTAAGCAGGGCTTCAGAAAAGTTTGAAGTAATCACTGCATGAATAAAAGCGAACTCGGGTACATACAGTCTATTTTGCCAGTGTCTTTACGAGTATGTCTGCGTAATGGTAAACTCCGTATTTAATTAGAGAACAATTTAGTTAAGTTAAGCTGTAGCTTTATTAATAACTACGTTGCACTTAAAGTGTTTGAAATTAAATTTGTTCCTATATATATATTTTCTTTTCTATGGAAATATTCCCTTTTCTTCTCGTAAAGCAGTTAAATGAGCATTCAACAATTTACTGTGTAACTTAATTGGAGCGACTTACTTTTTATCATAGTCGTTTTCCACCTTGGCAGTAGATAATGAGGATATCGTCAAATCATGGGCCGTAAGGCGATATACCAAAGCCTTGGTTCCCGGTTATTGACGCTGGTTTTTTTTTATCTTCAGCTCATTTACGATAGGTCGTTGTTAATCATTTTCTTTGCATAGGTGATCGAAATATCATCGTGTAATTATTATTTAAGTAATTGGCTCAGTTGTGCACAAATGTCGACAAAGTGTATATCGCAGGTACTCATCATTTGACCGAAAAATCGTTTGGCATAACTTTCTGCCGAAGGTCTGTTCTCTCAAACGTCTGTATTGCCGAACCCCTGTTCGGCCAAGCGGTTGTTTGACCAAATGACTGTTCTTTCAAACGCCTGTCTGTGATTTAAGAGAGATTCCACCAAATTATGTGCCGGGGTCAAGAAATGAAGGATAAAATATTTACAGATAAGTGCGCACTATCCAAATTGCTAGCAGAGAAGTTACAGTATTTTTTATCTCGTAACTGATTTTAAATTGAATTTTCGACTCAAATATATATTTTAGCCTACAAAACCATGACTATTTATTTTACAAACGTATCATACTGGTTGGCTTAATGAGTCAATTAGCATAATCCAGGGTAGTGACTACCGCTTGTGCAGAGAGCGAGAGAGAGAGAGAGAGAAATTTCAATTATTTATTTATTTTCGAGCAAGAATAATCTAGATGAAGTTTAAAGCTACTTTGTGTTTACCAGTCCTCTCTCCCTCTCTCTCTATCTATCTATCTATATATCTCCCTATCTCTATCTTTCTCCCTCTCTCTCTCCCTCCCTCACTCTCTCTCTCTATCTCCCTATCTCTCTCTTTCTCACTCTCTCCCCCTCTCTCTCTTTTCTCTCTCTCTCTCTCTAGTAAATTATTTTATTTTATCTCCTGGAATCTTTTCATTTCAGTATATCTGTTTTGCTAGAATTTAATTTTATGCGTATTTTCATTGGTGAATGTCTTATGCACTATAGTACTGAGGTAGGTTCATGCAGTGTACTTTAGTGCTAAGGTGAGTTCGTGTATTGCAAGGGCGATTAAGTTATTCAGGTGGCCACACCGTCTATTTCTACTATTTCATTCACAACGAGTTGCGCACTACTGACACGGTCAAGCTCTCAGCCACGAATATTCCACCCTCACAACATCACACTGCTCAGCAGTTTCCACAGACATCAGACAAAGAGGAAGTTCTCAGCAAGAACACGGCATTTTAATGTTAATGCTAAAAGAATTCGCCACTCTGGTAAAACATGTATTGCTGACAAGGTTGGCAGCATCTGTTGTCTATGATTAACGGTTCCTTTATTTTTTCAACGCAGGCTTACAAAGATCTGTAGATTTCAGTTTAAAAAAATTTAGCATTAATTTAGGTCCCACGCAATTTTAAAGTCATTCAGGCTGATAAAATGAGGCCGCATATAGGAACTGAAAATGTATCAAACATTGTCGAAGTAAAACCGTTATTTATCTCAACGTTTCATTTATAAATTATTTTGCGACATAATTCTTCTTCTGTCTTTCCGTAGCTCAGAGTGCTCTTCTTTTTATATCTGTGGAAAAAGGGGGGGGGGGGGGGGGGAAGTACAACCCGCAAAATAAATTACCCCAGGAGCCAAACCTCACAGTCAGGTATACACTCGAATCAGAGTCATATTTGATGGATCGCTGTCACAAGGAATAAACATTTCGTTTCAGACTAGACTGCGCGTGATTCGGTTACGTCCCTGTGAAAGTTCTGCTATTGCAAATGACAACATTAGGCGTAAGGCAAACCTACGTATGATTAACGCATTAACGGTTCACTTGGCAGAGACGAAAATTTCGCTTATTATTAGCATAGTTTTTTTTTAAATATCAAAGTCGTATCCTCTCAGGTAATGACAATTCTTTACGGCTATGAGTAGAAAGTAAATTAATGATACGTTGTAACACAATAGTCTACACCCAAAGTGTTGAAATGTTATCCTAAATGGAATCACTTTACTTTAGAATAATGACCGTGGACGATTTCGGGAACAAAAAATTGCCCAACTAAAAAAAAAAAGGGTGCGCGTTAAATGCGGGTTTGTTCCTGCAAATAAAAATCTTTCTCGTTCATAAACCCTATTGCGCAGTTTTTACGCGGTTTTTTACACTCCATAAATACCCGTGCACACGCCAGCCCTAGACAGCCATAATTACAGTTTTTATCGTGTGAAAAATTCGTGCCAGCCCGTGGTATCGTGGAATTTCCGCGTCTTTTGTTTCGCGAATACGTATTTCTGATATAAATCTTCAGAGGTTGGCCGCTAATGGTCTGCTGTAGTACGAGAAAGCGTATTTTACATGCAGTGTGTTCGCGCGCTCTCTTCACGCTTTTTGAATCAAACCTTCGAAAAGTCACCCCCTGTGTGATGGGTTTGGTAGTTTCTTAACACTTCGGCTGCCGCCATAGTTTTCGTAAAATAAGTGTTTCTGTCAAGATCTTCGTATTGAATATGTAGCTTCAGTTTAAAGACATGAAGAAAATGAACATATAAAAAAATCTATGGCGGTTTGTTGCGATGGTGGGCTGAACCCGCCTTAAGTAACATCCCCGCCTGAACACGCCCTCGCACTTGAGCAGAAACCGGGGACAGAAACAGCCGCAATCGGGACTTGCATTGCCAAATTCTGGCAGGCGGGAACCCCCTCTAACAGTCAGAGAATTGGGCCAGATTGCACCATGCGACGCCGATATCAGAGCAATACTGAGTGGCGGAAGGCGTCTTTCTCCACGTGGACGCCGGCCGGCCGATATGGAGGACCCCACGTGGGCTTGCTGTACGGTTCGCCATAACCCATAGTAGACTAACGGATCTTAACACTTTGTAGACTATGCTCGAGTGTAGCTCGAGCAAAGCTAATTTGAGAATTTCTTTATTGTTCTGAACCAAACCCACATGGATGTGCAGTCTTTGTTAGGCTAGTGTTTAACACGACCTCACAAGAACACCACAGCGCAGTAACAAAGATATTGATAACGATAGAATTGGATTTTTATAGCAACTCAAAGGATATTTTCATTGATTTATGATGTACATTTTTAATGTCGAACAGTTTCCCTCAGAATCTCGGTCCACATTGCCTCTGCTATAACACACAGCTTATAAGTCGACGTAATTGCTACACTGAACTCATTCCTACATCAAACTCCACAACGAAAGGACATGTTTTAAAATAATTTAAGGTATGTGTACAAATGAGAGGGAGACGTATGTGTATGTCTATTACGCTATTGTGTCTGGATAAAATTTAATTCGGAGGGAAATAGGATATGTTTTAGGTATAATTCAAAATACGAGTTTGGAAATCATTAATTGTCCGTGTTAAGTGGAACTGCTATATCGTTCCGTATTGTGAAAAGTTCTCTGTTGTAGTGAATTCAAATCAGTTCTTAGTAAGTTTGCGTATTTTGAACGTGAGCTTTATTCCATCTTTAATTTATCAGAATGGGTGGTAAACGAGGTTTCTAGGGAAATATTAATTCGTAACCATAATTTTTATCCATTCACGTAGTTGTGTGTTCAACTCGGCCGCAGGCTCCACGTCTATAAGTGCATACGAGAGTGATGCATAGTCCCTTTGATGTAAGTTTATTCAATTGGTTAAGCTTTCTTTGCACGAGGCGGATAACTTACCTGAAAGTAGGACTTAAGCAGGGCCTCGGAACAGTTGGTAGAAGCCGTGAATGGACTATACCAGTCACTCTTTAGGTTAGGTTCGTGAATAAAGAAACGCATGTTTATACAAACTTTCTTTACGAAATTGAATTAATGGAAATGACTATTTATTCCTAGCGTGATTTCAGCTGTTACTCTGTTTAACACGTCCATAGATTTGAAGAAAATTTTGCGGAAATAATATGTACAGTTCACTTTTCTGTACTTGTAAAATACGAGATCTCTCGGTAGTTTCTGTAACTAACTTCTATTGTCGGGGGGAGCAATACCAAAGTTACGCAGAGCATTTTTTGCCGGTTTAACCGCAGAAATGATCGCTCCTGCGATAACTACGGCATTCACGCCAGTTACACCTGTACATTCAAATATCACACATCAGTACGCCAGAAAACAATATAACATTTTTCATTTCATTCTGAGAAATTCGATGTATGAATGTATCGTGTTAAAATTCAATTGCAGTACATTTTTAAAATTTTTTTTTATTTATTTGTTATCGGGCATTGTAGAAACCAGTTGTCTGTTAATAAAGTTCTCCAACTGAATCGTTTTTAACTCACTGGAAAAAGTGGCAAATTTCTCTCGGTGGAAAAAGTGGCTTGTGGGATTTAATTACTTTATCCATAACGCATATGACTGTTAATATAGAGACAGCTGTCTGGTTCGGTTATCTATATATATGCTCACCTGAATAATAATACTTACATTACTATCTGTTGTGCTCCTGTCTGGGATTTTATCAGTCACCATAGACTAAAGATGAAGCAAGCAAATTTCCCTGTCTTTTGTGCACATCGTGAAAACTGACCCAATAACTGCCGTGGCCACTGTCAAACTCACGTGTTAAAAAAAACTATGCGGTGTTTGTTTACCGTTACTTTTAACCTCGAGCCCTTCGTTTTACGAAATAAATAGAGACTTTTCGAGTAACTTGATAATAGTACATTCACGATTAACTCCAACTTTTCTGAAGCCCTGCTCAAGTTCTACTTCCAAGGCTATATCTCCGCATCATCCGAACAAAGCTTAACTAATTGCATAAAATGGCACCAAAGGAGCAACACAATCTATTCGTGCGCACTTGGTTTGATAATAATTTGAATGAGAACTATTTCTTACTAGGCGTTATCAACAAACATATTTTCTCACTGTTTTTAATCCTATTGATTATAAATGGAATATTATCTATACTACCAAATAAAATAGAAGCGTATGTCTGTGATTTTCGAATTTTTCACTTTTAATTATTTTTCCATATAGTATAATTGATAACTAAGCCATATCTAATGTTAATTTTTTTCGTGTCTGTCTATCTGTCTGTCTGTCCGAACAGATTTAACTAAAAACCACTGAACGTATTGACATCAAATTTGCACAGTCTATAGATAATAACACGAGAACCAACTTAGTATTTGTTTAATCGAGATATCTCAAACGGTTCCCGCAAAAAAATGATAATCAGGGATGTAAATAGGTACTGGATTAAGCTTTTCTTAGGATTGATTACGGCATAAAAAAACACTGTTAAAAAAATTTCTTAATTTCTTCTTTCTTTTTTGTCTATGGGCTGTAAACCTTTCCTTCCAAAAAGCCGTAGTGGCCCAGTGGCTAGAGTTATTCCAAGTGGAGCCGCAGTGACCCAGTGGATAGATATATATCAAGTGGGGCCGCAGTAGCTCAGTGGCTAGAGCACCTAATAGGGGGGCAGCAGTAGCTGGTCAGGGGCTAGAGCACCAAATAGTGGTGCCACAGTATCTCAGTGGCTAGAGCACCCAATAGTGGGGCCGCAGTAGCCCAGTGGCTAGAGAACCAATAAAAAAGTGGCTAGATCAATTCAAAGTCCTAAATATCATGCTACGATAAACATTCGCGAAGCGATGGAAGGGTGTAATTTAATATCTCCATTAAACCTGAAAGAAGAGATACCAGCATTTTAAACATAGAACCTTAATGAAACTATGGTGGGCTTTATTTTAATAACTTTACAGAAATATCATGCGAACGAAGTCGCACGGTCAGTTAGTAATTAATAAATGAAATATAAATACAATTTCTATTTAATTGGAAATAAGGAACTTTTATGTTAATTTATAATAACATAGGTATAATACGCTTGCGATAATATAAAATAATTACTAAACAAACAAACACGTCATACATGAAGTGATTTTTCAAAGATTTTATTCAGAAAGTGAGAAGAAACCGCAAATTTAGTATACATGCGACTTCAGGTGCATCATCTACGTGTGAATGGAGCCGCATCTAAACTCTAAAACAGAAGCGGTTGAAATTACTCCAAATCAACGCATTCGATTACATACCTGTTGAAACTGGTTATGAAGTGATCAGGCCTTAGGTAGACGGCCTGCCTGGTCACGCCTTCAAACATTGAACCAGGGCACGAGCGTTATCGCAGTAATCACCTCGCGACGGCAGTTGCAGAAACCCCCTCCACCGGCCAGTAATCGAGGCCGAAGATGTTATACAACGGCCCCAATATAGGCCAACGTAACACGGGGTGCGGCGTCTTTTGTTGTCGGACCATCGCAACGAGAAGGATACGGAGATGGGTATGTCCGGCCGTCGTTAACCTCCCACCAGAAACAGCCTTCGGCAACATGAATCAGGTGGGGATTTTCCAATTAAGTGGCAATAGTAATGGCGTGGGGTAATTAACCATAACAACGTAATTAGCATTATGATATTCCATTTAAACTCCTGCCATTATTAATCACTCAATAAGTTATTGTACGATAATTCTGTTCAATGAATCCCATCGTCTACTGTTGTACTGTACCTAATCATTGGTTTCCCGAAATCACTCCAGGCAAATGTTGGGATGGGTCCAAACAAAGGCCTTGGCCGATTCCTTCCCAATCCTTCCCCCAATCCCTCCTCCCTGTGCAACTTGCACCGTCGCTAATGACCTCGCTGTCGACGAGGCGTTAAGCCCACTTACCTACCCACCTACTATGTAAAGGCTGTTCACGATAAACCTTAGAAACAATCCACCTTAGAAAAAATCGCCGCCTATGCGTGCATATGTTTTAAAGGGTGCACTGAGTGACATGCGCCCAGTAAAGTTGGTAACGATGGAGTTAACGTAGTTCCATAACTTTACATTGAATAAAAAGTGTTAGTTAAACGTTTGTGATAACTTAAAATTATAAATTTCACTTTCTGTTTTATTAATGCATCAAAGTGAATAAATTTTTAAAAAATTAGAATATTGAGTTTTCTAATAAATTCTCATTTTCACTTGACCGACGCTTGAGTAAAGTGATGATGCCCATGGTAATGTTACTTTTACATGAGGCGTAAGAATACACAACGTGCATACAAGTAGATCTTAAGCAGGCGTTTCAAAAGTGCTCATTTTACCGTGAACAGCCTATCCCTAATCATGACTCATTATTCAGCCACGCCCTCAGCACCTTTCGCGTATGAAATGAGCAAAAGGTTAATTTCATAACAAACTGCTCCACTCGTATCGGTAAAATTCTATCGTCCATGCCAGTTGCTTGTATCCACGTATTAAACTGGAATTTCTATGGATTCCTAGTGAACTGCACTGGACTGGGAGTAAAACGTCAGTGCTTTCCACTGATTTGTTGTAAATAACAGCTCATTGATTAAATATTAAGGAAAATAATTCTACTGATTAAATTCACTGAATCAGAGTGTAAAACAAACGGCTTGGTAGTTTATCACAGTTCCGTCGTCATTACTAACTGAATATACGAATATCACACGAAGAGGATAAAAACGTAAGTGTGACTTGGATTATGGATGTGGGAATAGCCACGGTATGGCATTATTCGGGGTTGATACGAGAATCCCATATTAGACAGGAATTCTCCGGGCTGACTTGGAATGATTAGATAAAAGTGACCTACCCGAGGAAGGAGGGGCCGCGGTGGTTTAGCGGTCAGACTAATCACCTCCCACCTAGGCGAACCTGGTTCGATTCCCGGCGGGATCGCTCTCGGATTTTCGCGTGCGGGAATCGTGCCAGACGATGCCGCTTTTCGACAGGTTTTCTCGGGGGATCTCCAGTTTCCCACCGCCCTTACGTTCCGATGCTGCGCCACACTCACGTCACTTCACCCTCGCCGGTTCTCAAGACCTCGATGTCAAGACCCGCCCAAAGCACACACGCCACTCAAGGAAGGATTAAGTGTTGAGTTCTGAGTTACGGGACGGCCCAAGTTTTGAAAATGTTCACCCGAAGAAGCCGATGGTTTAGTCAAATGTGCAGGATCCGTAGATAGATGGTCGAAGTATTAAAGTAGTTCTCCCAGTAGACCTCCATAGTGTGAGTGAAGAGATTTGGGTTTCTCGTAACCCCATTGGTACAGACATGAAAAATTCGCGAGTTCACTGATCTGCGGCATAGACTCGACAGTCGTATGAAAGATCATTCAAACATCGCTGTCCAATAGTCGCTTGTTGTTTCAGTGGAAGATGAAAATTGGGTCTGCATTTTATTGTGCGTTTATTACTGGCCCGGAGTTGTCCAGGAGGTGTAAAATAATGGGTAGACCAATAACATAAGCAATACAAATATACGACGTTTTCAGTTCTAGCTTGACCCATATTGAATGCGTGAATTTTTCAGGTATCTACCCATTGGGGACTGGTTATGGGAGGATATGGTTTTGCGACCAGGCCAACCCAGCCTCCTGCCGGGATACATTTTTCTGTTGTCATTTTATCAATTTGACCTCATTTATCCTGCCGGTTTTATGTTTTCAGCGTAACTGGAAGACATCGTGCATTCTGAACTAAACATACGGATGTTTGAGTACACATTTCACATACCTAAATAACCCCGACATTTGAACCAGAAGCATTACTCTGGCTTTCGTCACATGGTATGCTACGTGAAAAGTCAACTGAGAGAAAAAATAAATGCGAATGACACGTATTTTTAGCACTCCTGCTTTTTCCACGCAAAAAAGATGGCTTTCTTCAGATTCCGTGAACCCCAAATATCATGTTTTATTTGTTAAAATACGGAGTATTTATTTCAGGTAATATTTATATTCGAATTTCAAACAATTAAACTATTCTTATTTGTGTTTCGATGATCTGGAAAAAAAAACCCGAACTAAAAATGCCAAGTTTTTTAGTCAGGTTATGCAAAAATTTTGGTAAAAAAAGAAAACACGACCATATTTTATGGCCTTTTAGCTCCTTCCTGTAATGATGCTTCTCCGCTCTTCTGGTGTAATAGCGCGGAAAATGTTGACTCTTTGCATTTTCAAAGTGCGGCCATTTGAATACAAAGTACATCTGTCAGCCAGAATGATTGATGCATCACTACTAGTGATACACCGGTGATGTAGATGGCGGAGTTGCCATAGAATAACTCTAAGTAACTGGCTACATAAGGCAACCGAGTACACTGTAAGTGTTTGCCATTAATTTGTATGACGGTCAGAAACTAGTTCATGCAATGCGGGCGTGGTCGAAAGCTCTTCATCCAGAAGTTGACTCGTTTAGATATTAGTGATGATAAAACACATGCTCATCGTGATACTACCGGAAACTCTTGACATATTCTGCGTTTTAACGGCTAACCGAAAGAAGCGCAGAGCTTTATTCGTGACAAATTAAACAGATTTATTTAAAAAAATTAAAATTATCAAGTTTTATTTTTAAAAATTAGATAGATGGACAGACACAAAATACCACACTTATAATTCTGAGGAAAGAAGATTAATTTTTTTTTATTTGTACATATTTTAGACAGCTTTGAATTATGTGCATAAAAACACATAATATAATTAACTCGGCAAAATTTGGGCTAACCACTAGAGCTGGATATCTAGTTATTCAAACCATCTAAGGCTTTACGTGTTACTTTAAAATTCCTTCTTAGTATAGGCTGTTCACGGTAAAATTAGCTCTTTTGAAGGCCTGGCTTAAGACCTACTTGTTTACACGTTGTGTATTCTTCCGCCTCATGTAAAATTGGCACTGCCATGGACCTAATCACTTTATACATGCGTCAGTCAAGTGAAACTGTGAAATTATTACCAAAGTACATATTTTAAAAATCTGCTATTTTTTACACTTCTATAGATTAAAAAGCAGAACGGGAAAGAAATATTTTCAGATATCACAAATGGTTACCTAACACTTTCTATTAGAAGTTAAGATATGCAACTAATTTCCATCCTTCGTTACCAACTTTACAGGGCGCAGAGTGCCCGTTAAAATACATGCAGACAGGGCCAACGATTTTTCTCAAATCGATTTTAAAAGTGCTCATTTTATCGTGAACAGCATCTAAAGAATGGTTTAACGCCTTAACGACACGCCCTCCCGAGAGGTATAATTGGGGCGGTGATGGAAAATACAAAAAAAAAAAAAAAAAAAAAACAAGCTTCCGGCGTCTTCTACTCCAGCAGAATTTTTAGAGGTGGCTATGCGGTTTTAATGCAGCAACCTGTTAATAAAAGATACAGCATTGTCGCTAAAGGCTGTTCACGATAAAGTGAGCACTTTTGAAAACAACCTTAGGAAAAAGTCACTGCCATTGCTTGCATATATTGTAATGGGCGCACTGAGTGACATACGCCCAGCAAAGTTGGCAAGGATAGACGGAAAATAGTTCCATACCTTAACGTCGAATTTAAAGTGTTAGGTAACCATTTGTGATTACTTAAATTAATTCTTTCGCTTTGTGTTTATTTAATGTATCAAAGCGTAAAAAAAGAGCACATTGGCGAAATATTTATTTTCTAATAATTTCACAGTTTCACTTGACCGACGCACGAATAAAGTGATGTGGCTCATCACCAATATTAATTTTACATAAGGCGGAAGAATACAGAACGTTTTACAAGGGAATAGATATTGTAAACTTAAGGCTACTTACCGTGACTTTGACACTTTACAGCGATCGAATTTATGTTTCAGTAAACAAATTTATAGACTAGCAACAAAATATAGACTTTTATTTCGGCCCTGAAAAAATATTTACATTTAAATACCCCATTTTTTTTTTTCAAAATTAGTTTAGACGTAACCTCTTATAGTGAGACCCGTATGAGAACTAGGGAAATAATGTTAATCTGCATTTTGTAACAAGTTGTGCCACTGTCTCTTAAGTCAGTAGTCACAGCAATTTCTGTTGGACAATCCTTGTAGTAAAAGTGAACTTCCACAAGCCAATCTGTGTTTCAACCATGTTCCTACAGGCACCCCAAATCCTTATATAGGCTATTCGCGATAAAGTGAACACCTTTTAAGGCCCTGCTAAATTTTTCCTTTGAGCCAATGTTTATTTTTTGCCACTTTTTAATGTAAATGTTGCCACGTGACTAATAAATGCAGTGGATACATTGCACCACTCTCAAAAATTAAAGTCCAAAGCTGCAATAAAACTTATTTATTATTTGTTAACGCTTGTTAGGAGGGTCTTAAAAAGTGCTCATTTTAACATGAATGGCCTATAAGGCTAGTGTCGAACCTTGTGGAGGTAAAAGTTTTATGAATTTATGTCGGTTCCATTTCTTTTACAAATATGTACTGTACTTAAGATGTATTATTAATCTTGCTGCAAGACGCCTGATGGCCGTATCCTAGTTCGTGAGGGATGGAGGTCTTAATAAAAATAAAATAACTAAATTAATTTTCTAATTTACTTCACACAGCTATTATTTATAGCATTAATATATCTCCCTATTACTTTTTTTATTTCTCAGTGAGCGGAATGCTTAAAGTACATTACTCTAACCAACGTCAATCTTAATGTCTCCGTTTGATTACAGTCAATAAACTCATACTCATCATTAACACATTTTCACTCTGTCTGTTGCCTTCATTTGTAGTGCCTTTCACTCACGCATCCAGTCCAATAGTCCAGCCTGCCTGTCGCACTCTTCACTGCGCCCAAGCTCGCAATCGCAGATTTTCCCCCCGCCTGTCGCTCCTCTCGCCGCTCGATTCTCTCCTCGCTCGTCGTATATCGCTAAAAATCCAGCCACTCGTCCACCAACCAACTGCCGGCTCGGGAGGCCAGTCGCACTTTTACAGTCGCGCCACGAGTCATGGTGAGAGAAACTACGGGAAGTAAACCACTAGAAAATTCTTCAACCAAACGGAGAAGTTCAATCTGCTTGATGTCACGAGCTCGTGCCTCGGAGCGATTATCGTGGCTGTATGCTTTCCGTAACGAGATATGTGCGCCTTGGATTATTGCTCATCTGTCATTCAAACATCCCTTGTAAATAGCTGCCCACTATCATGTAACAGATATGTCCTCCTCTTTCACTCGATCGCGCGGGACAAACCAGCGATCGCGTAACACTCTAGTGGTCACAGTTTCCATATTAGTTTTTTAATACATTTATGTTGCCTTTAGTATATAAGAATACCTTAATTGTAAAGGCATCTCTAGATTCTTAAATTCTCTCTTTAATAATCTTGTCTTCGTCTACGATGAGGAGTTACGTTTACAGGTAAACGTTCATGAGATGACACGTAGTAAACGATACTAAGAAATCGTATTCCGTGACAATCCATGAGTAATCTGAATACGAGATATTACTTACTTCCTAAATATTACCTTTGAAGTCAGCCTGAATTATGACTTTCAATCAGTCTTTCCAAAGAAAAATTCAAATTGTACAGTATGTATGAGTACTACGCTAATGCAGTAACTCAATTGAGTTTTTATAAATACAATCTGAGCCATTTCCAAACGTATGGCTCGAGATGATTCGTGCCCGAGTCCTTAATACAGACAAAATTAATTTTTTGGAACAGACTTTACTTAGTCGTGCGCGTAAATCACATCGGTTGAAACGAGGTTATTTTTGTGTGGTAGTTTTCATATTTCCGACTGAGACAAACATTGATGTAGTTACTCGTACTGAAAAGATTTGGGCGGCTCTTAAGATCGAGGTCTTGAGATCCGGTTAGGGTGAAGCGAGGTGAGTATGGAGCAGCGCCAGAATGCAAGGGCACTCCAGTAAATTGCTATGGCTTACACGTAAAGTCCCATGGTAAATTATTGCACGGTGGAGTAACATTGAACCAATTCCAGTGCCTTGCGCATAGTGGCGGCGAAGTACTTGATTCGCGAGGCACTATCGCCCTTATCGCTCCTTTGCTCTTGCGCATCGAACGTGGGAAGTACCTGTACGCACGCGGCAGCCTTGCCACTGAAGAGTAGACCACCACAATCGTCCACGAGTGTGTACGGTGGCCTGCACGCTAGCATCAAGGGGCGAAGTCGGTTGCTGTGAAAAGGAAGTGTTGTAAACAAGCCTAATGAGTTTTGGAGGAGCGCTCGTACAATGAAAGAGCTGTGTGTACGTTTATCAGGCATGCCACGTGAAGCTGCCTCGAAAATAAAGACGGCTAGCTAGTTAACGCCTTTCAAGCTCGCCGCGATTCGTGTGTTTTTTTATACGTAACGCTAGTGTACACACACGCACACGCACACACACCACGCAAGGAATTAAAGGTTACCAACATCTCAAAATGTCTGATTACTAACATTTTTCCCAACTATTTCTGTTTCACAACACTAGTTTAAAATAATTTGATCACGGCATTTATCTAACCGGTAGCAGCTGAGAAAAGAGTGAGTGCGTACTTCGTGTAGGCAACTTCGAAGTAGTATAAAGTTTTAATTTTCACAAAGAAATATTTGTCACATTACAGACAAGGTATTTGTGTAGTCCATTTATGGCTCCTTCCAATTTTCTCAAGTCCTGCGAAAGTTCTACTTTACAGGATATTTCTCCGCCTCGTGCAAAGCTTAATCGAGTCTAGAAAGTTACAACATTGGAATAGCGCACCGCATTGTTTAAAAATATTTTGCATGAGAACTATTTTACTAATATTTACTAACGAACTATTTTATTTATAAATAAAATATCATACTTTAAAGATAAATTTATAAAAGTTCAATTTATCAAAAATAAGACACATTTGAACAACAAATGAAAACTTCATACATAGGGGGATTTTTCAAAGGTTTACTTCAAAAAGTACAAATAGGCTATATAAGCATATTGTTATATGTAAGACCCAAATTAAATTATATTATTCCCATATTCCTGATTCATGCATGAGGTCTACAGCAATTTCTTGTTAAAATATACTATTACTGGAGTATCTCGCAATTTCGATTACCTGTAGGTTAGACTTTACAGGCGTTAGTCTACTCGAGTAGACTAACTGCTTGCTTGCTGCTCCATTAGGAGACCACGGAAGGATCTCTGTTTTGTTGCGCGTTTACTAGTGTCTCAGAGTCTTCCTGGAAAAATCAAATGAGTTTACTCGAGTAGATGTAAAATGCTAACTGCTTGCTTGCTGCTCCATTAGGAGACCACGGAAGGATCTCTGTTTTGTTGCGCGATTACTAGAGTTCAGAGTCTTCCTGGAAAAATCAAATGAGTTTTGGCCCAATTACAAACCCAACACAAATGAACAAGTGTTTTTATTCCAGTTTATTCGTTTATTACTCCGCCAATTTTTCAGGTCTGTAATTAAACAGAGAATTATGCTGGAAATATCTGCGTGATCACTAGAAATTAATTTATTAATGTCTTCTGGTGTGTGCTATTCAGTAAAGTAGCACTGCCGAGTATAAAACTTTTATACCATGTTTCAGGTAGCCCCTATAATGAACCAAACAAGTTTTGCACACAGATAGTATTATTACAGAAATGATGAATTAAAGAATTTTAAATGTGATAGGTATATTTATAAAAAAAAAAATCCAGTTGTTTCGTTACAAATTACATCTCCAGAACAAACCTATATCAGTCCAAAATGGCGTACTGTCAGTTGCCTTTGTCACATAAAATGCACTAACTGACTACAACTTTCGTCCACCGTTGTGGAGGATAATGTCACACGAATAATTAATTATATCATATTTCATATTTCAGAAATTGTCTCATCCGAATCCCACCAAATTAATCAAGCATGGAGCGCATCTTCAAGATGATGGTCTTATTGTAGTATTTTTTGTTATATTTCTGGTTCAAAGCAAAATACTTAAATCATAATTTGTGCTGAATTACCTACCATGCGCGCTAAGTTCTCTAAGTAACAGTTTTTACCGTCCGCCATATTGAAAGGTAACGCTGCCAATGAATTGATATCACAGTTTGTATCTCAAGAACTAGAAAACAGAGTGCCATTATATACTGTATGTGATGGGAATTTTGAATATGTCCTTCTTCTGTATGCTTTTTATCGCACTGAATCTTTCTATCTGAACCCTTAAATACACCTAGTTATGTGACCAACCAGTATTCATCCCCTTTAATTACTGCACAACTGGCCAATCGCAGAGAGAGCTGTAGAAACGTTGTTTACGGCATGTGCTTAATACAAGAAAAAAAGTAATATTAAAATGTCTCATAATGCACAACAGGAGTACATTAGATTTTACTACACAACTCAAAAAGAATAATAATGTGTCACTCCCTCTGCTACCCGATCTCGAAGCTCATTATCAGGTCAACGATACATGACTACAGCACAATAAACAAGCACACGAAAACTGCTATCTTTCAAAATTACTTCGACTGCTTAGCTAATGACTACTGGAGCGAGTTACTCGGGTCCCTCAAGCAAACTAAATCAATAAGAAGTTGAAGGGAAAATTGTTGGACTAACTTGATGGCGGAACGAAATAGCAAACAGTTTCATTCTAGAAATAAACAATAAATATGTTTTGATTTTAGTGGTGTATATACACTTCATAGATAAAGTTATAGGACAGATGACACTAGCCATAAAAGATTTTTGTCGAATCAATTCATTTTTAATTAACACTGATATTTTTTTTTAGTCCAAGTTTCTTATTTTGCTATTTTTTTACTACTTTAATATTAAGGGGTAGTTATTTCTGTTATTAGGTTAAGTATGTGAACTGTAAAATTTAACACTCAAGTTGTCAACAGGCCAAGAACTAAACCCTGTTGTGTATAAAGAAATTAATAAATTAACAAATAAAATAAATCTTTTAAATTACTTCAGTGTGTGAGTGTATATAGAGAAAAGTATTATAATTTTGTATAAAGGAAGTTCCTTATTTCTATTTGTCTCAATCGACATATTGACATAATTCCGATATTTGGGTGTTTTATCCAGGAAAGGTTGTGCTAGTATTTATTGATTCACGTCATACGATCGTAAAATATGTGTTACAAGTATCCACTATTTACAAACTTTATTTTAATTTCGAACGTGATAGTTTACATTAGTTGCTGTCTCTTGTGAGCAACATTACCTACATGAATGTTAAATTCACGAACGTCATGTTACAAACGTAACATATCTTTATATTTAAGTGTTATTAACTTCTCAAAACAGTACATTCTTTCCCGGTTAAAGTTAATCACAGTAAACGTGCATGCCTAACAAGTTGTTCTGAAAAAATTGTTAGAACTGAGCAAACAGAAAGCAGAATAGCATGTCATGCCTTTTTTTTGTAAATTATATAAATTGAAGTTATATAACTTCACGGTAAACTAAGCACTTTTGAAAGCCCCGCTTATGATCTAAATTGTATGCACGTTGTATGCACGAGTCTCGTCACTTTATGCTTGCGTTGGTCACGCAAAACTCTGAAACTATTAGGAAAGTGAATATTTTAACAAACTGCTTATTTTTACACATCAAAATAAAACAACAAACGGGAACAGAAAAAAGTAATTAAAGTTATCACAAATGGTTACCTGACACTTTTTTATTTGACGTTAAGATGTGGAACTAGTTTCCCTCCATCGTTGCCAACTTTACTGGGAGCATGTCACTCGGTGCGCCCGTTAAAATAGAGTGAGTGAGTGAGTGAAGCGATTTGGACGGCTTTCAACATCGGGGCCTTGAGAGCCGGTGAGGGCGATAGAGGCGAGTATGCAGCAGCACCGGAACGAAAGGACGGGGGAACGGGAGATCCCCGAGAAAACCCGCCGACCAACGGGGTCGTCCGGCACGATTCCCACATGCGAAAATTCTGAGTCACCCAGCCGGGGATTGTGCACGGATCAACTTGGTGGGAGGCGAGCAGGCTAACCGCTCAGCTACCGTGACCCCCGTTAAAATAGACACGGGTAGGAGCAGTAACTTTTTTTCCTAGGGTTGATTTCAAAAGTGCTCACTTTATCGTGAACAGCCTTAAATAGTTGCTTTACCTATGATAATGCGCATAATATGCCTAACACTTTAAAGTAATCATTACTGACAGGCACGTTGTGTCAAACACAGATCCCCCAGCCAGATGTCAGTATCTCTGCTTGGCATCAGTCAGTTCAATCAATAACCATGAATAATTATGATATAAGATTGTTCCTAGTGGTGGCTCCCTTGGCAGTTAGCGTGCTGGTGTATCACACAGGATATTGCATTTATGGCTGATCCTAGTGCATTAAAGATAGCTCATACTTAATACATGAGAGAAGTTCAGCGCCGAGCGAGCTGGCACGGTGGTAAAGCTTCAGGCTCGCATTCGAGAGGACCCGGTTTCGAATCCTTGTCCGGCTAGTATTCATTCCGGTCCTTCGTGGTTACACGAGGTCACTCCAGGATGGTGCCGGGACTGTTTCATGCTACCATAGACCACGGCCGTAGAAGACAGGTCTGCACACTAGCTTGAAAAGTTGACGCCCTTATTGACCCATTTAGTTCATGAACCCAGCCACAGAGCGCTGCTACCAAAGTAGTGGTGTTGACATGGCTAGCATGGGGAGGGGAATTGCAATTTTTTATTAAAATGGGAAAATGACGTTCATATCTCTATGGTGTTATCCCTATACCAGCAATGCTAACAACACTAGTTTGCTTGCAGCGCTCTGCGGCTACTATTTTTTTATTAACCCTCCTTAGCAGTACAGCCATTCAGGGTGTTCAATTCTATCATGACTTATACAATTTAATGAACAGTATGTTAGTTATATAGATTCACAATTTTTTTTTGTGGGAGGGTGGCTTTTCGTCTGGGCGCCTGTAATTTAAACTACAGATTCGATTCCTATTCAAAAGCATCATTCACACTTCCTAGGAAGGTGGTTAGCTATTCTGCACCGACCGAGACAGCTCCCCGACGGGTATCCTTTCGGCCGCCCCCCGTTTCGCCGCCCCCGCCGGAACAGACCAGGTACCGGGATTCCCTCGAATCCGCCCGTACGACCAGACGCCGTCGGGCCCGACACAGCTAACTAGCCTTTCGGGCGGTCTGCCATAGCACCCAACGGTCGAATGGCTCCGCCCACGAACCGGAAGGCCCCCAGCCCCCTCCCTATCTATACTATTCTATTTTGTTCTTTTCATATTTTGTTCCCCTCGCCCACCGTTCCGCTGCAACCTAGCCATCGTCCAGGACATCGAAGTACCCCTTCTGGACACCCAGGCCTTCGTTTCCCGGCGGACGAGGGAATGGAGCTCCGCTCCTACGGGCGACTCCCCTTTGTTTTTTTTTTACACAGACATCAACCAACATATTATCACAAATCACATCTTTCTCTCATTTAGATTTTCTTATCCGCAGTTCCTTCCGTTCTTCTTTCATCCATTTCAGATCTTGTCTTTCTTCTTCTCTTTCTTGCTGCTCCTCCTCTTCTTATTCTCTCTTCTGTTGTTCTTCTACTTTCCTTCTCTGTAGTCCTCCCCATTTTCTTCCTCTTCTTCTTTTTCTTTTTTCCTCTCTTCCTCCTTCTTGTTCTACTGTTTTTCTCCATATTTCATTCAATTCTGCTTGTATTCATTTCAGATCTTGTGTTCTTCTTTATAAATTTTTCGTGTTTGAAGCTTTTCAATTTTTCTTCCCCACTGTTATTCTGCAAAACTTCAATATTTACTGAAAATTCTGTTTCTTATCTAAAAGAGAAAGTTATTTATAATTTTTATTTAACTTAAACGATAAAACACTAGCCAAACACAAAACTCACTCAATAATTCCATTAGTTCCAGCACACTCTCATCCGTTCCCTAGACTACTCAATTAAATCATCATTCATAGTTTTTACCAAATCATATATTTTACTAATACTTTCGTTTGTTATTTATACAATTTCCTTGTCATATATATTATGTTTTTGTAATGGCCATTTGCCATCAAAAGGTTATAATTTCTGTCCTAATTCTTTCCTTTCTTCTTTAAACATGTCACACAAGTACAGAATATGGTACACCGTCTGAGCTCCCTTTGACAACTGTCGTCTTCTGTTTTATTTATTTTAGCTAAATATTCTGCGTCTACTGCATGAGCTAATTCAGTCAATGAGGGGGGTCAATTCGCTAACATAGTTAGATAGGCGAGTGTCTAGACCTGTGGTCTACGGCCGTGCCATAGACTAACACTGACCTGCCCCAAATAAATACAATTGTCAAAGTCACGTGGTCAACACAGTTGAACTTGTTTTCTTGAATCTTAATTTTTAAATGACAAGCACTATTACACTATTATAATATTAGAATACTTTCATCAGCTTGAATTATATAAACTGCATTACAAATTGCACTGTTAAAAGTTATTTCTCATTTTTACTGAGAAATTGGTTGTAATTTTACAAATGCTTGTAGCGGTACAAAGATTTATCTTGTAAAACTACAAGGGCCGTGTTTGTAGTAGAACTCAAGGAATTTTTGTACTATACAGACCCGTATCCACGAACTTTAGCAAAATGGCGGACACACAATCAACAACGTAAATCCGTATATAGCGGTTTGTGTAAAAACTATGGGTGATGTAAAGTGTAGTTGCGTGCAAAGAGAAATGTATTGCGAGTTTGAATAACGTGAAATGCTTAAAGAACTCAAATGATCATAATAAAACAACAATTTCAATCAAATGCGACAATATTACTCATTAACTGTTAATGTTTCCTAGCTACACGGAACTCTTATTTTCTAGAAGGGAAAAATAATTTTATGTACACTTTTCAATACAAGGCTATCATTTGTAATGTTACAAATACATAGAGACATGCGAATTTCGCGTTTTTATTTGGTAACATGCTAGATTTATCTTCCCCGTGGATACTCGAGGGCAATTCGTATTTCCATTGGTTACTGGCGATCATACGACGTCATTCACCTGTGCGGCCGCTTTACTGGAGATTGGTTGCTCAACCTTTAAGCCTTTCCAATTGGCCAGAGTATCTTTGGGACGTGCCTTGCAAAGTTTTCTGCTAATGGCAACAGCCAATACGGCATACAGCCTCTTGAAGTCCAGTCTGCCGCCAAACAATAAAGCCAATTTTGTAGGTCTCTACAAATAAATGTTTTGCAGATTTTACAAGGAAACTGTCTGTAGTTTTACACAGGAATTTCTTGTCAACTGGGTTTCCAAGGATTTTTTTTTTTTTTAGTGTGTTTTAAAGGATGTATTCAAACATCTCAAAGCACATGTTTACTAGAGAGTGTTCTTACCTCAAATCCCATAGACGCCATTTTTGCTAGCCGTATTGGCCGAGAAGCAGTTCAATGTTGAGACGCAGAGACTGGTCGTATGAAGTCAGCGAGATCGGTCTACCTCATCTCTAGTATATACTTACTACAGACCATAGCAGGTTCCCCTCCTGCTTTCTCTGAGCAACTTGCTCCGTCTCCAGTGACCACCTCGCTGTCGACGACGAGACGTGAAGAGGAGTGTGCAGCGAAACATTTTTTTTTTTTTGTGAAATCATTGTTTGCGCGTATTCGCGTATCTCAGTAAATGCATGTTATATAAACACGACCTTTTGCTGAAAAGGTAAAAAAAAAAATAAATAAATAAATAAAAAACTATAATGTACGAGGTTATGTTTTTACTTTTAACATGTTAAGTACATTCATGGAGAAAAAAAATTCGTGAAGATGGTCGAATATCGCATTTTTTAAACCTTGCCTATGCAGTTTCCTTAAGAGGCAAGAGAATAATAGAAACATACCGACGTAGTTTAATCTGCGGGCTTTCATTGCATGTAATAAAATCCCATTGTTACAGATCTAATTTGCACAGTACAGCGTCACGACGGAAACACTGCACGCCTTGCGCGTAGGAGCGATGAGGCACTAGGCGTGCGTGTTCGTATCGCCCGTATCGCTCCCTCGCTTCTTGACCTTGGACACGCAGGTTCACGCTCCTCTTAAGGGTGGGTTTACGATTGCCTTAGCCGTATAATTGTGCCGGGTGCTTAGGATATTAATCAATGTGTTGAAGGGTATTGGTTTATGACTGTCGTGTGCGGGTTGTGTGTGTTCTTGGCTCGACTTAAGCTATCGTTATATTTTATATCTTAAGTACAAGTCAAGACTAAGTAGCCAATCAAAACCCAGGGACACTTTTTGTTGGCGGGAAAACGTATCTACATCTTGGATACAGTTTATGTCGTATCGTGAAATCGTATGCAACGAATTATGTACATCTTTATTTAAATAAGCGTTCGAAATTATGTTTTATCTCTTGGAAGAGGTTATTGAATTCGCTTTATTTAACCTTCTACAAATTTATTTACGTAAATGCTCAATGTTGGCATCGACATTCCCTTCTATTATATACCAAAAGTTTTTCAAATTGATTACGCAAGCAGTAACCAAAAATAATTTTAAAATATGTAAATAATCTTCCCTGTTGCCCGTTTTTCAAGGTTACGTCAGCTGCTTCGGTATCCGGCAATTCTGATTGGCTAGACTTAACAAGTTTGCTAGATCAAGCATAAACTGCAAAACTTATTCTCCGTGTACTTAACGAGTCTTAAGTACAATTCTTAATGTTTCAGTATTTAATCGTAAACCCACCTTTAGGGTGAGGTATGAGCGCCATCTCGAACTTTCGTATATTCCTCCATAGCTAAACTTCCACTTTTAATATTTAAAAAACAAGTTTGTCAATGCCCAAGGAACATCTTAACTGTTATTTCCAAATCCAACTTCTTCTTCTCCCGCCATTCGTTTCACGTATGTAACCGTAATCAAAGGTTTCCTCATTATTTAATAACTTCGGTCCCACATGGCAAAATATTGATATAACTGAAACCACACGAACTGCAATGGTTGCGCCATTGACGTTCATCGCTCGATCCGAGATCACGACCGGACTTGATTTAAGATCTTCACAGAACACTGTTGCACCATTCGAGTTCGGAGCATTACTGGAAGTCGAGATGAACTTCATTTTCAACTGCTGTTGTGAACAGTAAGTGTTGTCAATTTATTGTGAGATTTCGAGTTCAAAGAATTTTGATGCAGTTATTGTAAATAAAATAAGGGAATTATATTTAAATGTTTTATTAAATTAACACCTCCATCCCTTAACGAAATTGGAATAGCCCACTTAATTCTAGAGAGAGAAATTGTGAACAATATTACAATGCATAAAAATGTAATCAGTCTGGTAAAAAATTTTCTGCATAACAAACAAGGCACGAATTCTTTAGTCCATTGAAGTTCTCGGCTTGAATCATCACTACAGCTTCTTCTGTGTGTGAACATAACCCCTGAGCATACACGACAATCGTAGACTCCTTTCTCCAGCAAGGAAGTTTCGTTTGCGTGCATGTGACTTCTGCTTTGAGGGCGATGGTCACCGAAAAAATGCAGTATTTCATATCTGTACGAAATATTATTTCCTCGCATGATAGAAATATTGTATTGCATATTTTATGCACAATGGTGTGTCAAAATCACAGTTTTAGCGCTTCTCGAATGTACAAAAATAAGAACAAATTCTTATCGAAATGAGATGATTCAAATTGAAATAAGGTACTAACGAGTTACAACAAGAATTATTTAAAACCCTGCAAAAATAGCTTAAAATAAGTACATCTTGAATACGTATGAGTTGTAGCGGTATGTTTTTTTTTTTTATATATATAAATTCTGTAAAGCGTGCCTTAAAATGAATCAAGATATGAGCTTTCAGTCCACCTTGTTAAATTTTTGTAAATATTTTCATTTATTTTGTTTGAACAGTATTTCGTACAGTTACAAAATAATGAACTTGTTGGTGACAAACGCAAGCACAGAGGATTCGGAACGTCCGGTTATCACGCCGAAGAGACAGGGCAGATGGTACCGCCAGCCAATCAGAAAGCTCCTCTCCGCTTCTGCGATATCTGCGCGGACAACGCAGACATTAAACTCAATCACGTGCTTCGTCTCGGATGCCGCCTGTTAAACATTAACAAAGGACTGAAGCTGTTTACAATTTGATAAAGTCGGAGAAAACTTTTTATAGACTATCGTGCGGAATATTTCTTTGGAACTTCTGTAATGGAACTTACGGCAACAAATACGTGTTAGTCCGAGGTGGTGGGGGGGGGGGGGGGTCCTCTTAAAGCTTGGCTCGAGTGCTTTAGGGGGGGTCCCATGTGACGGGGAGCCCTTGCAAAGTGGTTCTGCGTGCACAGGAGCCATCACGACGCGATGCCGGTCCATCTCGGAGCTGGCTGCAGGCTAATGCAACACTTAACAAACACTACCTCGGGCCTCTGCACAGCTCCGCTACACAGTAAATAATTTCTGCACTTGTTACAAACTAGTTTTGGAAACTAGTCACCGAAGATTTTCTAGCAACTCTTCAGCTTGAGATATTGTATATTTATAAAACACACAAAATTGTTCAAGTAGCTCAACTTTTATAATGAACTTGCAGTCTACAATCCCCGCTTGTTGCATTTCATCGTTACATGCAAACGTTTTGTGAAATTCTCTCTTATTTATTTTCAGTGTTCCGTAAATATATTTGGCTACTATTTTCCAGAGAATAAAACCTTGTAAAAATAAATAAATTATTTTTACAGTGTAGTAAGTATTTCCCCTTGCGGCGTCCGCTACCTAAAGCTGTTATTGCCGTCTGCACAGTTCAAAATACCGTTAAATTCGCGGAAATTTCTAACCAAATACCGAACACTATTTAAATATTACGTATATTCACAGGAATTTTTACGTAAATGTAAAATTAATATTCTATGTGTATTTTGTATTTGAACAAGGAATACTTTGTCAGCTACTTGTCAAAGATATTTATGTAACACTTCAAATAAATAACAATACGTTTCACAAAACCTTCGCGTGGAATGTTTAGAACAAGCGTTGAATTTTAACAAGCGAGTCAAAAGTTTTCTAAAATAATTTGTTAAAAATATGCAATACTTTAGCTGTAAGAAACACTTTAGCAACTGGTTTCCAAAAACTTGTTTTGTTACAACAACAGAAAAATTTTTACTGTGACGTAAAAGCGATTCGCAGGCCCGCCAAGAGAAATTCCGGGCCCCTGAGAATTGTGTGCTGTGGGCCCTCCTACCTCTTCCCCGCCAATAATCGACAATTTACAGCAGCATAAATAGTCGTCAACCATGCAAAAATAATAATAAGTTTTGAGTGTCGAAATTAGATTTTTACATTGAACTTAGTTGTATAAATAAACATTTACGAGTCGGGCCCGACCCCCCCCCCCCCCCCGGTACCCGGACTTCCTGAGCATTGCTCCCCCTTGCCCCCTCCCCCTCACGCTCTTGGTGGGCCTGGCGATTCGTAATGTAAACTGGAGCTGAGCCACGTAAAAACAAATAGGAAACGTTTACGCATTTCCTATATAGCTTCGGGTTTCGGGAACGAAGATTGCCGAGTCCAAACGAATCTTTCTTTGCCATTTGTTGTGCACCACCTCCTGATACATGTGAAGGATGCCACAGGCTAGTTTGGTAAACTAAAAAACCATGACGGCGAGCCGGAGTGGAATATCCAAACTGTCACAGCAATGTGCAAAGAACTCCAGAAAATGTGGGTCCGGCGAACATCAGGACATTCCTGGATAATTATAACAAACTACAAGCAGACTCCGCCTCCAGTGCACAACGTGAGCCAATCGCAGTGCAATACGTCAATCCACACACGTGGAGGGGCATGAACAGAGAATTGGGCTGCGAGGAAGTACATCGTGGCAGTCGGCGATTGTCAAGGGGCGAGGTCAGCTGCTATACCTGGTGCGACGAGGCCAGAGCGTGAGACAGGGTGAGTTCCTGCTTTATCATTCTCTCTCTCTCTCTCTCTCTCTCTCTATCTCTCTCTCTCTCTCTCTCTCTCTCTCTCTCTCTCTCCCCCCCCCCCCTCTAACCTAATTAAGATTCCTTACAATCCTATATTCGGCTAGCCTCGTGTCTTAAATTCTATGTAACAAATTTATAACTGCTGGAGATGGTGAGTAAATACTTTATTTACTCTTTATATATAAGTCATCTTCTTCTTCTTATCTTACCCTTCTACAAAAATACTATCATTCCTTTTCGTGTTCTCGTTGCGAGTGGAGTCATCTCATAACACATTGTGACAAGAAAATATATCGTTTCTGCGGGAGTTCGGATACCCATGCCACTTATACCTGTTATTTCAGTTGTATAGCACCAGGCACCTGTAACAGTCAGTAACACTTAAAAGACTGTAACGATACTGGGAACCAGAAATGTTGCGAACGTCAAATTTCTAAAATTACGAAATTACACATTTGTACTCGATGTTGTCACAAAAAGGTCGTAGGCAAACTTTAAGAGTACATATCGATACATTTATTTCAAAACCTTGCTGCCGAGTGCTGTAAATTTAATGAGGCACATTCACACCTTCACATCCGAACTACCTGACGACTTCCTGTGATCGATGATGACTTCGGGCGCACGATAAGTTAAGACTTACGATTGGTGGAAAAAAAAAAAAAAAAAAAAAAACCCCTTGGCAATCTACGACTATCCATCTATCTAAACACCGAGGACAGCCGAACACTGCCGAGTTAACCCGAAGTAGTTGGCCCACGAGTCTCCGTATAAAAATATATTGCCCCAGAACGAAGATGTATCCTTTACTTCAAACGTAGAGTTAACTCACGTTTTACGATGCCACACACATTCCTCACGGCCTTATTGTTGTTACCAAAGAGAGCGGTATGATTTTTTTTTTTGCACCAGCATCATGTCTGGAACTTACTAAAGGCTATTTGCGGTAAAGTGAGGAATTTTAAAGGCCCTACCAGCACACATAATAATGAAAATTATAATTTGCATTATGCCCTCAGACATTAATTTTCGAGAGTTATAAAATGTATACATGGTGTTTGTTCGTCACATTGCCATTAATACATTAACATTTGGCGAAAAGATACAAATAGGCTGGAAGTAACTTCAAAGTGCGACCATAAATAATAACGCTCACTTTACCGTGGTCAGCTTAAAGTGACGGGATGCATTCACTTTATAACTGGTAAATGTTAATATGTCCATGTTCCATGCCCACTTCAACCTGACCGACGCATGAACAAAGTGATGGGGGTCGATGGCAATTTTAATTTTACATAAGGTGGAAGAACACAAAACGTGTAGGTTTACAAGTAGATCTTAAGCAGGACTTTCAAAAGTGCTGTTTTTACCACGAACATCCTATAGCTAACTTTGCTTGAAGATATTTCCTGTTTGACTTAATTATTCGGTGTTAATTACGTTGCTGTTCAATAGCTGTTCTCTCACTCCAGTTTTCAAATATACATATATACTCTATCAGGTTTTCAAATGAAAATTTTGCAGTCCGAAACGAAAAAAACTAAATTTGTACAACTTTATGAATTATAAATTTTTATATTTTTCTTTATAACAAGGCGTTAAACATTCTTTCACGTGTGTGGGTATACAAAACCATTGATCAATATTTAAGTTATAAATATTAGTGTTTCTGTGGAATTCCAAACATATGATACTAAAATTATTAACTAACAGTCATGAAAAAAATAAAATTAGAATATTTAATAAACGCATTAGGCTACAGCTTGTCAGTGTTTGTATATGCCTGGGACTGAATTTAAAAAAAAAATGGCCTGCGGTTATTTTTATAATTGCCATGGAATTGTAAACAAAACTGTTTAAAAAAAAACTTGCCTGTGATAGGGACAAGTGAACGAAACAGAAATGTACCAAAGGGGATATTGGAAGTTTATCTCGAAACGCTATTACTTTGAAAGTTCTCTCATTTGAAAATCTATCCGCTAAATCTCACCTCGATATTTTTTTATCAAAATATATTTTTATGCAATTAAGACGATCGACTTCGCCATTTTATTTTAGTTGTAAATGTATTTGCCTGTTGTCAAACATTTTAAATGTACAAGATTTATATATTTTAATCATATTTCTGATATGAAACATGTACTATAACGTTATCACTAACTAATGCGTTTAGTTTTTAACCCACTTTTTTTCACAAACCATTTCTCCCAGATGTATTCGTAAACGCACTCAAATAAAACCTAATTTATTGAAACCAGATACGAAATGGCGAATGGATGTAAATAATTTCACCTAAATAATGGAAGAGACTTTTGCTGGCTGAGGCTGATATAATCAAAGATATATAAATATAATTAACTAATATGTAATTTTAACATATATGGCGTAGGTAGAAATGTCCCTGCACATCCGACTTTGTTATTCTGTGCTAAACAAAGTGACACGCGGTAAACTTTAAGAGCAGTAAAAAAACGCACACAATGCTCCGGAATTCAAAACTCGCTAACAAGTAAGTATAGATATTTAAGCATTTGCATAACCGATTATGTTGATAGCTATTGCAATTAGAAATGGTATAGAAATGCTACCGCGTCCCGCAGAATATAATACTTAATATAAATAATTTAATTAACTTCAATCTTTACTTCACGAAATGAAAATACCCCTCAAATAATGTGAACGAAAAAATTTTGGAATAACATAAATGAGTGTGAAACTTAATACCAATCGTCCCTGCAGCTTTTAATTCTAAACCGTTTCCAGGAATATCGTAGCTGTTTATGTTAAAGCTTTTCCTCTCCCTGCCTACTGCAAGCCTCAGGTTCGTTTGGCTGGGATGAAAGGGAACTTCGCTAGCCCTCTTGGCAAACATTCCATTTAATTTGAATTTAAAATAAGCAGTTCAAATCTGAATCATTTATGGTTCCCGAAAACGTCTCGAGGAAGCGAAATCGAAGCGGAAAATTCTGCGGATGACTTAGGGGTGGGGGGTGGGGAAGGGGATAACAAAGGCCCCTGCGAATTGTTCCACCATGACGGTTTCGTAGGAATTCGAGATGATTCCTTTTGCAAAACGGGAATTGCTGGAAGTTGTATCAAGTCCTGCGCTGCGACGACTCTCTCTCTCTCTCTCTCTCTCTCTCTCTCTCTCTCTCTCTCTCTCTCTCTCTCTCTCTCTCTCTCTCTCTCTCTCTCTCTCTCTCTCTCTCTCTCTCTCTGAACACGTTACTTCGCGTACAGTTTTGTTTCTAAAAATAGCATTCCAAAATCCTATCGACTTACACTGTGCCATGGGCTGTCCGTGTTAACTGGGTGCTTTGAAAAGCCATGTTTAAAGGGGAAGTATCCTTGTCATCTTGGATTTAACGTATCCTCCATACCTTAATTTTCGGATTCAATGTTTGAAAACCAAGCTAGTCAAGGCACACGCTCGAAAAAAACTGTTTGTGCTATTACAAGAAAAATCTTTGGAAACCCAGTTGCCAAGAAAGTTCTTGTAAAAATCTGCAAAACAATGATTTGTAATATTCCAAATGACAGCCTTGTATTACAACTGTCATAATGGAGAAGTGTAGGCTACATAAAATATTTTTTCTTCTATAAATCAAATGTGATAATTTAATAATAGAGAATAACTAAAAAAAATCAAAATATAATTTATGAGGAAAAGATTCCATTTTACCAGCACTTAGAATACAACTGCACCTTGTGGTTCATTATTAGTCGGCACTCTTAACCACGAGACCAACTTAACTTGCGAGCTGCTTACTTTTTTTTTACAGTAAATATAGGATCAAGTTCCTACAAAATATATATGAAATTATTTGGTTAAGAAGAATAGGTACATTGTTACATTTTAAGATTTCTGTTCTTGAGTTATGAGATTTGGACGGCTATTAACAACGAAGTATTGAAAGCCGATTCAAGAGTTCTTTGCAGCTAGGAAACGTTATCAGTTATTGAAATTGTTGTTTTATTGTGATTATTGGAGTTGTTTTAAATGTTTTGCGTTATTCAAACTGGCAATGCATTTATTTTTCCATGGAACTACCCTTTACATCACCCATAGTTTTTGCACAAACAGATACGTACGGTTTTAGGTTTGTAGAACGTGTGCAATGTAATGTCCTACGCTTTGTCGAAATCCAAAATAAAATACACAATCTGTAATACAATTTACGGCGGAAATTCCGAAACTCCAAGACGGCGGAGACTTATCCGCCTTAAGACATGGAATTTCTTTTCGTCTGTTGTTACCAACTTTACAAAGCGCGCGCCACTTAGTTTGCCCGTTAAGATGTGCGCAGGTGCGGTCAGTGGCATTTCTCAAATGTTGGTTTTAAAGGCGCTCAGTTAGCATGCAGTAGGTGTTCCTAATAAGCGGAAGTTGTAATAGCATTGTTTTTTAGTCTGCAATTGGTCGCGTTTATGATGTCGCCTAACGACGGAGTTTGGCCGAAGAACGATACGCGGATGTTAAACCCTCCTCTCCAGAGAGTGCCTGTCTCCATGAAGAAGGCCATTGCTGAAGCTGACGTGACACGAGACGAAATCTCCACGAAAAAAAAAAAAAAAAAAAAAAAAAGAAAGAAAGAAAAGGCCAGCCCTTTCCTAGAACTTCTCTCGACCAGCATGCGAGCTGCAGAATCCAAGGCATTCGGAGAATCCACTCGAAAACAGATCCTACAACGGGAGAAGAGAATTTACCGAGCTAAAGTGAGTTGAGGTTGGAAAAATACTGGATAGCAGAGGAATATCGCATTGCTCCACGAGACACGCGATGAATTCCACATACTCGTAAACTGTAGAAATTGTACAAAACAACATGATAAAACGTACACGATATATTAAACCACGTGGACGGTTGTATGATTGTAGGCAGGAAGAATATACAGCATGTAAAGCGTCGCCAACACGACTATTAGCCAGGGCGTGATCATTGGTTTAATATACCAGAAAAAAAAACTCGTTGGATTAACCGAACGCAAATAACGTGGCAGCGTCAATAAAACGCATGCCTTAGGCTGTTTTTTTTTTATGAAAAACCTTACGCAATTTTCAAATTGATTTAATAAAAAATAACGTTTGTGTTTATAAGGTCAATATTTAACTTTATTCCGTGTTCCTGCAGTGAAATGACGTTCAGGAATCGGAGTTATTTTAAAAGTTTACGATGTATAGAACGACGATAACCACGTTAATTTCATTTTTACAGGAGTTTTTAAGACAGACTGGGAACACGCGGCGAACGAATTCTGTATAGAATTGTAATGATATTAATAAGCAATTATTTATAGGACATGACAAGTTCCTGCACATTTATTACTTAAAGGCGTACAGTGTCACGTTTATAGACGCGACTGTAGTAAATATTGGAAAAGTGTCATGTCTGAGCTCATAAATATTTCAACGCATATATATATATATATACACACACACATACTATATATACAATATATAAACAAAAATATGTTCTTCAAGACTACTCAGAGCTACAATTATGAAAATTATTTAAAATTGTAGCTGTAAACAGAACGGTGACTGCGTTTTAATACGTATCAAGCCCAACGAACGTTATACGACAATTTATTTCTGAGAAAAAATAAACTATTATTAAAGTAGAGCACGCTGATTCGCACATTTGCAAAAAATAACAATAATGTTTGCAATGTCCGTGAAGGAAGTTGCCATGTAGTTCCGCGTAATACAGACAATATTTTGCGATTGTTTAGTATTTTTAGATTTCACTACAACTTTGTTAAAAGCCTATAATTTTTTTTCGACGGATTATTGAATAGTAAATAGTTTTCACCTTAGACATCTTCGCGTCATGTCTAGGCATACGTATTTCATGTCAGTACCAACGCGCAATGTTATTTAAACGCAATTAAGCTCGGGGGGTTGTTCGAATTAATGAAAATCTCACCAATAGCTGTACAACGTTTTTAGTTGTTTAATCAGCATCGACTAGAGGGCAAACGTTTTATCAAGCGCTGAACATGGACCATGACGTAATTTTGCAAATCAACGGAAGTTAGTGATTCTACGAAGAAAAATGTTAATCACAGTTGCAAAAAATTGTTTTCTTTGTAGTTCTTGTGCATTTGTGTGTAAAAAATCATATCCCTTTTCTTAGTAATGGTCATTTTCTCATAGTTAGGCAGGAAAAACAATTTCTTCAAAGAGAATCTTGATCAATTGAGAACATCCAGGGGCGTATTTAAAGTGCTTCGAGGGGCGAAATATTTCTCTAGATTTTGGGGATTTTTATGAGTTTGTGAAATTATATTGATGGCAACTTGACTGGTAAGCAATTATTTTGAAAATAGCATACATAACGCTTTTTAACTCAAGTATGAGAATTTTAACATAAAATATTGATACCTACAGAAATTGGAAAGTTGTATCAGCACAAAGTTTGTTTTGGCGTGTGTTACTTGAGGTCACAGAAGTGACATGTTGCAATATCTTTGAATTCCGACAGTCGGTTCACCAGAGGTATGGGTTTGCCGTCTAACTATTTAACTTCGGATTTTATCTCAAAAGTTGAAGTTGAAATATGGCTGAACCACATGGATAAGTTCCGAAGAAAATATTCTTTCTTACATTCCGATTACATCAGAATTTATGTCCAGCGATAGCCTAACGTATCAGTTTTGTTCAGTTCTTAGATTTGTAGGTAAAAATTATATATACTTACTGATCCTATGCGTATTTACTTAAATTCATTTCTAAAATTAATTTCCACCACAGCCCTTTGTTCAGAATACGATTTCAAATCACACTGGGGAAAAAAATGTTTAGTACTTTAACTACATATATCGTCTGTTTGCGTATAAAACTTCCTTTTTTAATTCATCGTGCGTGAAATCTGTATACATTTTCAGCACGCTGGCGTAATTTTAAGATATTAAAATCCTTTATTTTTTTTCTAGAAGTTATTATACTCTCATGTACAATTTTCTCAGAAATTTAAATCAAAATGCATACAGGAGTACTTTATAGTTACTTTGACAGCGAATATGGATAAACTAGTTGCATGCATTAACGTATTCCTGAAGGTATGGTGGTTAAATTTAACGGTTTCTCGAATTTGTTCATATTATTCTTTATAATTAATAGCGTTACAACAGATGAAGTAGTGTGTATGTGTGTATGTGTATATATATATATACACACACACGCACACATACACACACAGAATTACGTACGTTAATAAAGTTTTTACGTTTCATCTTTCATCGACGCATTTAAGCTGGTGCTCATGTCCACGAGAAAGTAATTTTGCCAAAGCAACACAATACTGTGAGACATAATTAACAATACTGGATTTTCAAAGTACCCGTTAGCGCGAGACAGGTAGCGACACAGACATAAATAATTATGTAACTGTTCGCATTTTTTCTATTATTGTTATCCTTCGCTGCCAAAGTTTTCCATTTCTCTCGCTCTCTCTCTCTCTCTCTCTCTCTCTCTCTCTCTCTCTCTCTGCAGACAATAAGTCACCCATGGACATTCTCAGTAGAGTACGCGCTAATCAACATTCAAATGTATGCCGGCGAGGTGACCCAGTTGGTAGACCGATGGACTCACTATTCCGGAGAACCTGAGTTCCGATATGGAAGTGAAAACATGTTGGCCAACAAACGCAAAACATCCAGTACAATTACGTCAGTTGTAGCACGGGATTGCTTGTACTATGGCTATGGTTATAGGTGTGGATATTGATTATGGTGATAGTTATTTCCATTGTGCCACAACCTCAATTACACGTTTACCTGGAGTAGAAACCGAGTGAGCACTTGTAAGCGATACGTTTTGACATGAATACGTCTTTAAATTTGCAACCATAGTGGGAGGCAATCCAGAAAATCCGATGATCACAAAATCGGGGGATACAGTTTCGCATTGCAGCTCCGAATCTGTCGTTTATACTCAAAATTAAATTACACCACTGGATTGCCAAAGGATCAAAGAATATGTTACGAGAGGTCTGCGAAGCATCATGCACGCCCAAAAAAAAAAAAAAAAGGGGGGGGGGTGGGTTGAGCTCGTTTTGCCGCGTCTCATAACTTCCGTTTAGTATAACTTTTGACAAGGAGAAGTTATGACGCTCGTTTCAGTTTCAATCGACAGCTCTCGTCAAGATTAATCGATTTCGTAAATAAAAGCATATGTGTGGCGTGGTTATGGTGAAATTGTATGAGTTTAACGTAAAAAATTAAGAAAGCTTAGCACAATGTCTGCCTATTGTCGCCAAGAAGCCAAGTCTAAATACAGAAATTGTATACGGTTGGAAAGAGCATCTCAAATTCAATCCAGGGATACTTATGAAACCCCATATGATCGAGTGAAGCGGTGCCGGGAACGTAAAAAAAAAAATATCTATCAAGGCGTCCGAGCGCGTCAACGTAGACGTATTCGCGCAAAACAAATGGACCGTGTCCCCAACACAGCCACACCCCATTCTTTTTCCTCTTTGGGGAAGTTTGTATCCTTCGACCCGGTGCTTGAAGGGGGGAAACCGTTGCTCGGGGGTTTCTCATGGCTTCCCCGAGATCACTCCAGTCGACTGCTACGACGGTTCCTTACTATATTCCATCCACGGCTAGTTCGCACTTTCCTGAAGCCCTGCTTAAGTCCTACTTCAAGGATATTCCTCCGCCTGGTGCAAACGAAGCTTCAACTAGTCCAGAAGTTAATACCGCAGGAGAGCGCACCGAATTCGTGCGCACTCAGCTGTAATGATATTTCGCGTGAGAACTATTTCTTACTAGGCGCTACCAACACACACGTTTCCTCGCTGTTTTTATTCATTTAAATTAAATATTTTAATTTATAAATAAGATGTAGGTAAAACTTCAATTTGACGAAAGATAGTATTCTTAAGTGAACGTAGGTATAAAACGATTGTGATACATAGCATATTTTTTTTAATTGCCTAAAAAAAAAAAAGTCATAAATGGGGTTATTTTTCAAAGGTTTGGTTCAAAAAGTGCGACGAAACCGCAAATAGACTCTACAGGCCATGGCCGAATCCTTCGTCTTTCCTGCATCTGCGGACAACTCGCTGTGTTTGTAATGACCTCGTTGCTAACGAGACGCCAAGGCCCGCCTCCCTTAAAATATCGCAGGAAAACAAACTGTTTTATTCTTCATGGTTACGAACGATTGTTCTTTCACCTACAACGCTGCCCCACAGACTGCAATAACGAAGCAAGATAAGGGCGAAGGTTCGCTTGGTTTAGAAGCCCTGCGATTATAAAAAGCATTCTGTCCCTTACACAGTAACGCATTACCCGAAAAAAAAAAAAAATTTAACGTTGTAATTAAAATACCACTTTGATGGGCTTGTAAAGTAAACCGTAAACGAAAGAATTTAATAAAAAGACTCATAACGATGAGAGGGAGACAAAGATATTTTTAACAGAACTGACTATGTAATATATACACTTTTAAACTATGCCTTAGTTTTTGGAAGACAGGTAGGTAATGAAACTAAAGGATGTTCGCGGTCAAACGAGCACTTTTGAAAGCCCTGGTTAAGATATGCTTGTGTACACGTTGTGTATTCCTCCGCCTTATGTAAAATTAACATTGCTATGGGCCTCAATACTTTATTTGTGCATCGGTCAAATGAAACTACGAAATTATCAAGAAAGTAAATACAAATCTGCTCGTTTTTACACTTCCATGCACATAAAAAAAAAAAAAAAAAAAAAAAAAAAAAACAGAAAGTGAAATAAGTAATTTTAAGTTATAAAAAATGATTACTTAACACTCATTTATTGGACATTAAGATATGGAACTACTTTCCATCCATCTTTACCAACTTTACTAGGTGAATGTTACACAATGCGCCCATTACAACATATGCATGCAGGGCAGTGACTTTTTTTTCCAAGGTTCATTTCTAAAGTGCTCACTTGATCGCGAACAGCATTTATATAATTGAATGAAAAAAAATCTGGATTTGAGAAAAGATTAATGAGCTTTTTTTTTATCTATCGTGCTTTAATTTGGTAAAAAAAAAAAAACTTATATGGCTCAAATGTTTTCTGTTAAATTAATACCGATACCAGACGTGAGACCCAAAACATAAAACACTCTTTTTTGGGTGCCAAACTCTAAGGCTTGAGACCAGTTTTAAGCAACAAAGAAGCGTATTTTCGTGAGTTCCACAAACACAGCCGAGAAAAAAATAAGTGACACTGGGCGTGTAAAAAAACACAGAAGTTTAGAATAAGAATAAAAGTAAAGAATGCAAACGACGAGAAAGGGCCACGAACGTGTGTTCATCGATGGTGGCAGGAAATATTCTCCGACTTCTGCATACGACGAGGGGAGAAAGAGAGAGAGAGAGAGAGAGAGAGAGGAAAAGGGAAAAAACGAAAAGAAGGGATGATCTTAAGGCTGTTCAGCTGCCTAAAATTTTTCTCTGCATTTTTTAGATAACTTGCGGTTTCGCGATAACCAACAACTGTTTGATAATAATACTAAATAGGTTTAATCATGATAAAATATGGTAGAATTATCAACATTTCAAACTTAAAAATGTGTGCAAAAAAATTCCAAAACGTCATACAAGCGCAATGTTTGATTTCAGCTAAAGTGTTTTTTTATTTTTTATCTTAGGATCACCGCAAAGAAACTTAATTGAAGCCTGGCGTTTTGTTCGCCTGTGATTGGGATTTTAAATCTGGCTATTATGTATTTCAATTTTATTGTAAAACTTAATATAATATTACGGCTCGACTACGAGAAGAAATTCCATGAAATTTCTTCATCTTATTCTAATGACATTAGCGACTAATTTGAACTACAGCCAAACTTGAGAGACACGCAAAATTTTAAAACGTGTATGCTAATGCATATAAATTAGAAATTCCTGTATTGTCCATCATTAATTTTTGTAAATTAATTTTCTATTGTTTTCGATACTTTCAACAATATACTTTTTGATTGAATAAATCATAATTATTAAATATCCTAAGAATATCGAAGATCATTTTTGACACTTGAATAGCCTTAAAGCGTTGAAATGCGACTCGTGATGGAAATGGGCCGGCAGGAGCCTAAAGTGGTACCCGAAGTGTCGTTCTGTCGGAATCGAAAATGTGTTGGAGGGAGGGGGGGGGGGTATTTGGGGGAGGGGGGTGTCTTCCAGTGCGAACGAGGGGCGCAGTTTTCGCGGCTCAGCAAAGTCCCGGGAAATCTCACCCCTCCCCCGCCCTTCTGACCCCATCCATGGAGATCTGATCTCACCCTTCGTCTCTAGACCGAGTCAGACAAGAGAGATTTCCATATTAATGCCCGCGGGCCAGAAAGCTGCACGACTCGCCAAGACTTCGTGGCGAATTGATTTTCAGTTTTCCGCGAAGAAAAACATATTTTTTTTACAAAGCAAACTACGTGTTAAAAACAATTTTTTATAATTTGGCACTAAAAAAAAACGCTGCGAAACAGTCGCCAGGATATTTCTATGAGGTACCACAGGGAGAAAGGCTGCAAGTTTATTAAATTAAACTACAATTGTGTATAGTCCATTCACGGTTACTTCAGCCTTTTCTGAAGCCCAGCTAAAGTTCTACTTCCAGGATATTCCTCCGCCTCGTGCAAACTGAGCTTAACTAAGCCTGGATAATTACACCCGGAGGACAACGCACCGCATTCGAGCGCACTAAGTGTGACAGTATTTTGTATAAGGACTATTTATCACTAGGCGTTACCAACATACCTATTTTCTCCCTGATTTTCATTCAGATTATTTATAAATGAAGCATTATAATTTTCAGATAAAATATAAATAACATTTCAATTTAACATAAATAAAAGTAACTTTTCTGAACACAAGTATAAAACGCTTGTGATACAGAGCGTATTTAAGAAATAACTAAACATGTCATACATGGGGAGATTTTTCGAAGGTTTGATTCCAAAAGGCCGAAGACACCGTGAATGGATTATAGAAAGTGATTAAAAAGAAACTAAAGATTGACAACTAATCCCATCTAATAAGTATACGATCTCTGTCTGTCTGTCTGTCCGTCTTTAATACTTCTAAGTCCCTTGAAACTCAACAGAGGTTCTTCAAATTTTGCAGAGCGAACTCTCAGGGTCAAATACAGGTCAGCTTCGAATTTCAGCAAGATCAGATTACGCAATCATTACCTTTCACCCTATAAACTAATTTTTTAATTACTTTTTCCCTATGAAAAGTGTTGTATTAATGCATAGAGAATATTGCATAGAGATATGAAGGTAATGGAATATCATTTTTGTTTACCTTAAATGTCTCGCTTCAATGTTGAGTTAATTAAGTGGGGCCACAGTGGCACAGTGGATAGAGCGATTCCAAGTGGGGCCTTAGTGGTTCAGTGGCTAGAGAGAGTCCAAGTGGGGCTGCAGTGGCTTAGTGGATAGAACTATATCAAGTGGGGGCTTAGTGGCTCAGTGGATAGAACTATGTAAAGTGGGGCCGAAGTGAACAAGTGGATAGAGAAATATTAAATGGGACCGCAGTCGCTTCAATGTTGAGTTAATTTGACATCATTTCATTACTACCTACATATATCTATGCAATACTTTCTTTAGTATTTGTATGATAACCAAATTTTTTAACGTGGTAACTGTTCTAGCCCCGCGATCCAAAAAAAAAGGTCACGGGCTAACCCCTAATTCATACATAAACACCTTCAAATAAAAGGTTACCAAAATGAATAAATTCGCATGGTTACACCTCCATAATGAATACAAGCTAGGCGAACTTCTAGTCTCAAAAATATGCTCCAGTAATTATCCATAATCTCACAGTACGTATTTATTATTGAGTTACAAAATATATCGCTATTCAATTTGGCTTTTAATTTATTTCAGTGAATGCAGAAAATCCCGTCAATTTCAACCATCTTAATAACACTTCTTATTTACTTCACAGCAGTCGATGAGAGTGCAGCACAGAAGAACATTTGTTCTGATGTCCTTTCAAAAGCAGTTTACTTTGCACAATAAGTGATTGCGATCAGGATAATTTCGGAGCCAATCTAATTATGTACGGAGTTGAACATGTTTGAAGTGACGTAGATCTGTGTACCGTACGACCACAGCCTAACTGAATTTCATGTAAACTAACATCGGAATGCAAATAACGGGGGAAACAGGAGATCCCCGAGAAAACCTGCCGACCAGCGACATCGTCCGGCACGATTCCTACATGCAAAGATACGGGGATGACCCCACCGGCAATTGAACTCGGTTTGTTCTTGGTAGGAGGCGAGTGGTCTAACCGCTACGCCAACGCGGCCCCTGACACAGTTAACGCAGAAGTAACATAACCACTGCCATCTTAATTTCGATATGGATCGGCCTTTAATGACTTCGTGAAGGAGAGCTTGCAAGGTGGCGAAGAAACAAGCACAGGGCGAAGAGTTTTGTTTCCAAGAAAGGCTAACGTGTGGTACGTGATGAGGTTGGTGCTCCGTCGAACCAGTAGAGTCGTTCCTACCAAGGGGTCTGTGTGTTTGCCGAACCATTACTCCTTCCCGGGGATCAATACCTTGTATTTGTGGCGTGTTATTATTTACCGTCGTGGGCCCTCCATTGTCTTGGCGACATGTGTCACGAGATACCCCCTCCCCACGTCCTCCGCCACGAAATTGGCCCTTCAGTTAGGAACAGGCCATTGTTGGTAATGGATGTATTGGTTGAGCGATGCGGGGGGAAGGGGTGGGGGGTCAATACCACCCCCTCCCCTTTCAAAACACACCCTTCTCCTGCAACCCTTCATCGACGTACTAGGCTACAATTGGGGCAACGCTGCGTCCAGACGTAACTGGTGGTGTAGCATGAATAATGCCTAAGTGACGGTTTTTTCCTTCAAGCACCGGTCGAAGAACACGAAATTCCCTGTAAGGAAAAATAAAGCCCTCGCTCCGTTTCAACTGGAGGTAGCCGTTGTGCCACAACCAAAATAACCATTATTATAATAAATATCCACACCCATAGCCCTTGGCATAATAAAAATCCTGTGCTACAAGTGAAATAATTGGACTGGATATTTTTCGTTTTTACTCCCATGTTGGAACTTCTTAGGGAATAGTTATTTGAATTTTCGCACGTGTAGGTTGGCCAACATGTTATACATTTTAATCCCTTTTTGAATTCAGGCATCTCGTTAGTAAACAGCCTTGAGTGATACAGAGTAATTGTTTCAGCTGTTGAATTTCTCTTTTTTCACAAACCATGTTCTGAAGAAACAAACACGCAAAAGGTAAAAAAAGAATGATTCGAGTCAAATGTATGTATAACTTCGTGACTGGAAACGCACAGTTGTAGAATTGAATTTGACACGTCTTGTAATAAGAGTGGATGCTGATTGGCTACGCATAGGTTCTTGCACAAGGAAGGAAGTCAAAAGATCGCCATCTTGGTATGCAGCTATGCGTTAGCATTGGTTATGGGTTAGTTACGCATGTTAGTAGGAAGTGTCATTGTACATAAGATATTGGAATAGCCTATTCGTGGTATCTTCAAACTTTTCGAATAAAACCTTGGAAAAATCACCCCATTTATAACGTGTTCAGTTATTTTCAAAATATGTCATGTATCACAAGCGTTTTATACCTCTGTTAACATGAAATTACCTTAAATATCGTTAAGTTGAAATCTTAACGGTATTTTATCTCTAGATTACAATAATTCGTTGAAATTAAAGATGAATTAAAAAAAAAAAAAAACTGCGAGAAAACACGTGTGTTGGAAGCGCCAGGTGAGAAATAGTTCTCATGTAAAATATCATTACAACTGGGTGCGCACGAATTCGGCGCGTTGTCCTTTGGTTGCAAATTTTCTAGACTTGGTCAAGCTTAGTTTCCACGAGGCGGAGGAATATGCTGGAATTAGATCTTCAGCAGGTCTTGAGAAAAGTGTGCAGCGACCGTGGAATGGATTACGGGTATGGCCATGCCGACTGCAGCACGGCCACGATGCATTCTCGATCACTTTTCACTCAGTTCGTTTAGAAGGTATTCGTCTATATGATGATTCGGCGTGTACTGAGCATCCGAGTAAGATTTATCGGTACTGATCACTTTACGAAATAGAGCTTAAATTGGTGTGTTTAAAAGTCGGTTGTTTGAACTCGATTCACCACCAAATGTTCATTCCAGCAAACACAACTTCAGACGACTTTCTCTTCCGCGTTCTACGACACTTGATCTTCTATAATGGACTTGTGATATTTCTAATAAATATGTTTATATTAAAATTACATTTTGGGCAATGTCGATTAATTTTAAATACGTATTCTGTGTTCCACGTCTGTGTACTTTTGGTTGTTATTGTATTAAACAATAGGACGTGAGTTTGAAATGGACACATTGAACGTAAATAATTTCAATAATTTGTGAAATTTTAATGTATTTTAAATATATTATTGTAATATTTCAGTTCTTACACAGCAATTTTTCTTTTATTCTTTAACTTAAAATGAAATATAAACCATAAACGAAGGTGAAATTAGCTTGGAAGCCACATATTTAATTTATTTCAATTTTGTGTATAATTTATTTCGTTATTTTGAATTTATTTGCGTTTTATCGCTTTTTGGGAGTTTTTTTTAAATTTTATTTTGGCTTCTCGTTTGTTACCGTTACCGTTTGTGCTTTGAATTTTTCAAACTGTAGAACGTTTTAAAAAGTTATTTTTCTCTGCCGTCGAGGCGTAAGGGGGCTAATTTAATAATAATCCTGTGGTTTATTATATGTTAAATAGTAAATGACGCTTCAAGAGTGCTTTAAAAGGCAAGCCACGTGAGTCTGTATGCATAAAGATGCCCAAATACTGCGTATTTTAACCTTTGTATTGTGATACAAATGTCAATATGTCATGTCGCGTACCCGGTAATATCTAAATGAAACATATGTTTAAAAAAGGCAATCCCTTCGTGTTGCTCCTAAATCTTCCCGAACATTAACTCTGACATTTCACCAGTTTAGTCATAAAAAAGTGTTCCAAACCATTACTATACCCACAGCCTAAGATCCTGAGGAGAAAGTTTCATGAACTAAGGACAAGATTAATTGAATCATTTTGCTGTGAAAAAATGCCATAATAATGTTTAAGACACTTTCCTATACTTAGTTTTGTTTTCAGTTTCTATTTAGACCACAGGTAGATTAGCTTGTTCTTAAAGCGTTAAGCGAAACCAGTTATTTTAATAAAATGTACCGTTCAGCGACTTAAGAAAGAAATAACCTTGCTTGGAATGCAAAATTAATTCCTATTAGCTCCTACTAGCCCAGTCAAATTAGCATTTTGGTTTCCAAAAAGTGGGAGGAAGCTGGAAGTGTTTTTATTTCACCTGGGGGGGGGCATTCCAAATAAGAGTAAACAGAGTTTGCGCCTTTTTCTGATTGGAGCTTCAGATGCTATAGCTAAAAAAAAAAAAAAAAACCGTGAGATTTCGGCTGTTCGTTAAGTTTTTCAAAAATTACTCGAAAAAAATTGTTTTTAGACAGAGGCCACTGATTCAATGTTGTAGAGCGTAAAATTCTGCATCGAATGAATACCAACACTTTGAAATTCGAGCGAGTGGTATGGTCAAAATTGGCAGTCAAATATGGGCAAATTTAACCATTTTGGGATTTCATTTTAAAGGAAATTCAGCTTTTCTCGCTTCCCTGACTTTGGAAACGGTCATATGGTGGCTTATCCCTTCCAAAGTTCATAGTGGACTTAATAAAATATTATTCTGCAATTTTATTGTTATATATGTTTCATATTATATATATTAATTTTTGTTTCAAATGCATGAAAACAATTTTTTTTTTTCAAACAAGTTCATGTGTAAAATAATCTGTTGCATTTAAATTGGCACGGCAAAGGTTCATTTTTCTGAAAAATTAAGCTATTGAATGAAAAATTGTAATAAATGTTTTAAAATGAAGACAGACAATTTCCGCATCAGTAAATGATATTTAAAAAAAAAAAACAATTTAAATTTTCCAATTGGTACACAAAATCTGTTACAAAGAATTATAAATATAAAGGTTTGAATACAAGAATGAAGAGTAATCAAAGAATTCAATCCTAGAATAATTAATTTAAAAAATTAACTGTCTTCTTCAATATAAATCAAGAAGAGTCAAAGAATTCAATACAATATTCATCTATACAACGCTTGGAAGAAGATGGACCGGAAGTGTCCTCTTCTAAATCTTCAAGTTGTACCATTTCGGTGTTTGCATGCAGCTCCTCATCCAAGGAAAGATCCAAAGTCACTCTGTCTTCGGTGATGCCGACTTCCTCCTCATAGGAAGTGACATCAACTTGAAGACACTCGTCCTCATATGGGGAATTGGTGCAAGTGTATCCTTTGCACTGTGTGCAGATGACCGAGCATTTGATTCCAGCTTTGCGGCAAAGAAGAAGCTGCTCGGCATCGTTTTCCACAAGTACGTTAAATCTTGTTCAGCAGTTCTTGGGGTGCTGCTGGTTGTTCTGTCGCATTTGGGAGGAGGCCATGCTTGGTGGTATCCCAGCTCCACTGCTGCAGATTGAGGAAGTTGTTTCTCCACACTTGCACCTGAAAATACACCCTCGGGGAATGCTGGCGAGCAGCTGCCTCGGTTGGAGGCAAACATGCCAAGTTGAAGCTACTTTTTGATAGTGCTCTCTAGAAGAGCTCAAGGCTTTGCTCTTTCAGTGATTTGGTACTGCCACCAGTGTACAATGTCACAATAAACTTGGCTCCTGCCTCAGCAACCTGATCAGGTGTGGCATCTGTAGGCTGGTTTTTTTTTTTTTTTTTTTTTTTTTTTTTCGAATGTTTTGACAGATTTTGTTTTCCCCTGTCTGAAATATTCGGACATGCTGTCACAACCACTGAACTCATGAAGGAATAAAATATTCTTCTTTGCTTCTTCAGAAAGCTTGCAAATTCCATGAGTACATCAAATTGTCTTGTCCTTTCCCAGGCTTCAGCAGGAAGATGTTGCCGAAGGGGTCTGGTTGCTCCTGCACAGTCAGAAGAACCAATAGGTCGATGTCTTCTCCCACAACGACAACAGTTCCGCCCTGATCAAAGAGATCAATTGCAGTGCTGACAATCAAGGGATCTGCGTCCTCAACTGCCTGCTTGACATGAAAACATTGAGTGGTCAATTTATCAGTGAGCATTGATATCAGACGTATTTTATTCTGGTCGTTTGACAGGGGCCGTTCTTTTGGCATTGTTACCATCGTAGTTTCATCAAACACAACTGAGGATGAAGACATGTTACGAGCTCTTCGGATTCTTTCTGCTGATTTGATGCTTTTCTCTGATGCATCCTCAGGATAACAATAAAATACAATGGTAGCATTGAGCCCATGGTGATTCTTAACGTAATTCACTACTTGTCAATTATAGATGAAAACTGCTCCTTAGTCTGCCACACAACTCGGTGTAAGAGGAATCCATCAATGACGTAAGTTGCTTCGCTTGTATCAGTAGCGCTGACTGGAATGAACAAATTATACAGAGCTGGTTTGCATGTCTTACGCATTCCACCATCATCGAAAAGGGATAAGGGGTAAGAGGCTAATTCAAATGCGAAATATGACTTAAGCTGTTCTTGTGATTTCATATGGAAAGTAATTCTTCGGAAAATCGTATCAGCGTTGACAAGGACAGTGATCTTGACAGCACAATTCACCTCTCGCAGTGCCATTACTCGGTTTTTCCTCTGGAACTTCAGTCCCTTGAAGTTACTACCTGTAATGTTTGTCATACTGTATTTCCCAGTTTCGTAAGCTTCGTGGCAGTTGATATTTTCATCCCCCAGCACTCCAGCACTTATACACATGATAGTATCTCTGAGAGGGAACGGATAATTTTGGCTTTGAATTTTCTTTCTTCCAAAATGCCAATCAATTTTGATTGCAAAAGTCTTAAAAACATCAAACGTTTAAATTGATTTACAATACTATGAAAAATATTCAACTTGCTTATCCTGAAGTATATACTAAAAAAAGACATTTAACATAGTATACACAATATATATTACATACCATTTCATGAGATTGTGCAGACTGTAGACGGGAATCTCCTCGGGGGGGGGGGGGGGGGAACATTAAAAACTCAGTCCTTCTCGCTCTCTCTCTCTCTCTCTCTCTCTCTCTCTCTCTCTCTCTCTCTCTGTGTCCCTCTCTCATCATTCGCATGTATCCTTGGTCACAGCATCCCACTAGTCTTGAGCCGAGGGTACATTCTTCATCTGACTACTTAGTATGTCTGTAGTGCCTCACTGATGAGCCACACTCACCAATTAGTACATCCCCGATGCTGGTAGTACTCGACTGATCCGCTGCTCATACACCTTTTCTCCTCCAAAAAGGCTATCGTCTCAGTAATTCTACCCTGCACAGCTACATTCGTGTCCCAGAACCTCCGTGACGCTACTACTTTGCCGAGATGTCGCTCACCTCAGAACACGCGCACGAGTACCTTTCTTACTAATAGCGTACGATTCTTTCCCACGACAACTCTTTATAAGACTTTACTGAAATAAACTCCCCGTTGCACGACTAAGTTACAATTCCTCTCAGAAAAAACTTCGTCCTCCATTTATAGTATAACTCCTAGTAGTAAATCTCTCCCCACAGCATAGAATGGCATCAATCATGGTATAGGCTGTTCACAGTAAAATGAGCACTTTTGAAAGCCCTGCTGAAGATCTACTTGTATGCACTTCCGCTTTATGTAAAATCAACATTGCCATGAGCCTCGCCACTTTATTCATCCGTCGGTCAAGTGAAACTGTGAAATTATTAGAAAAGTAAATATGTTTCAAATCTGCTCATTTTTACACTTCGATGCATTTAAAAAAATACAAATCGTTGGAAATAATTTAAGTTATTAAAATGGTTACCTAACACTTTTTATTCGATGTTACGGAATGGAACTATTTCCATCCATCATTACCAACTTTACTGGGTGCATGTCACTTTGTGCACCCGTTAAAATATAAGCATGTAGGAGCAGTGACTTTTTCCTAATGTTGATTTCAAAGTGCTCACTTTATCGTGAATAACCTTTAACACTAAGCGCGTCTTCTCGCTGACAGTGTCTCAAACTACCTTGACGTCGATATTATCGCAGTTGAAGAAGGGGGTATATATACAGTAAGACCTCTCGGCCATTGCACTTGTATATTTTGTCTCAGCGCTCTTAGCCATAAGGCCTTACCACGCTTCGGCATCCCAATAGGCGGGGAAAGGAATCACGTTCTCTCACCGCAAAGAGACCAGGATTAATGCAACCGCTAGCCAGATCCAAAGCCCAAACCTGTTACGTCCGCACATCCTAATCCTCTCTACCACAGAGGTTCTGAGATCCTCGTCCTCAGAAACCAAGCGTGTGGTCTGGCCGGGGTTCTACCCATACCTCTAGTGCCTCTCCAAGGCACAACTGGAGCAGGTTGCCGCTCACCGCCCGGTCTGTCAGCGAGAGTGGGAATTTCTCCAGACCTCCTCCAGCTTACGGAGTCAACCACTGCCAGCACGAGTCCAACTACAATGATCAGTCACCAGAGAGAACCTCCAGTGGGGCCAACCGCACGCACGATCGTCCGCCGCAGTGTCTCACACCTTCGCTCGTCGTCGGTTCACTCTTCGCCGCATTTCGCCAGATGGCTCTCGAAGGCTGCCGACGCCCCAAACTGCGGTGGTATTTATAGTGGCAGGCTTCCTGATCCAGAACCGTCTTCACACGTCGGGCTGCGCTGAGGGGGGAAGATTACCAGAAAGTTCGCGCAATAGTCCTCCTCCGACTCCTCCAGAAGATTGATTTGGGGTCGGACGGTGACGCCATTTCAGAACAGCTGTCAATCATTTCCCGCCCGCCCGACGACATAGCGATAGCTGGGACCATGTAAGCCCCCCCTCCCCTCCTTCCACTCTCTGTCGAGACTGTATGCACGCGCCCAATTTGGGGATCCACGCATAACCATATTTACTTTATACTCTGCTCTTATTTAAGGGCAACATCGTTGTTTCTCAGAAGAAAATTAACCAAATTACAACTACCATCAGTATTACACCCCACCGCCCTCTCTCCGAGAGGCTAAAGTTTCAACCTTTTAGGAAACCATCTGCTAGAAATTGCACACGATCTATCACGAGAACGTCTATGAAAACAGCCAGCATTGGGCAAACTCTTTCACAGAGAAATTGATACCAGTGACTACGCAAGCTTGCATGGAATCTTCCAAGGATACTTCCATTGTGGCACGCGGTCTTATTTGTTAATTAGCCAACTATATATATACACACACACACACTTTCGTGCATGCCCTGAAAAGTTGTGTAATGGCCGCTGCCCGCAAAAGACAGTGCGAAATAAACGAGCTATTTTTTTCCCCTTTGCATTTAGTTTCTTGAGGTAGTTTATATATATATATATATAAGTTTAAATACGTCGCGCTGCTTGGCTTCTGGGAAACTTTTTAACGGAGCGGGCGATTCTGAAGAGGTGGCCAGCAGATTTGTTCTTTCTGCGGACGAATAAAAAAAAATACCGGGGCGCAGAAGGCAGTAATTACGGTGCGTGTAAATGAAATCTTTTGTGTTAATTGTATTGCGAATGCTGGGGATGGGGGCGAAGAAGAGGGCTCTCCCTCGACCGAGATAATTTTCGTGGCTCAAGTGGTAAGGGAAGGACGCATCGTCCCCCCCCCCCCAACCCCGACATCGTTATTAATGAATCCGTAATTACTTCATCCTTTGTGCTTGTTCACTGCTTTTCCCTTCATTCCTCTCTCGACGGCCACGCAATACCAGGGTTGTAGTTCGCTGTGGGGTGTGTAGGGGTTGTTTATCGGTGTCCATCTCTGCTTCCTGCGTCCTCCTCCTTGAGCACAGCAGGAGCGCTGTAACTGGAGGCTGAGATTGCCGCTCCCGAGCCAGATTCGTGGAAATTGCTTCCCCCCCCCCCCCCTATTCCGAAGCCGGGTTCGCACGTTGTTACGATTCGGTAAGTGCGGACAAACCCTAACCGGCGCAGAGCACATGATATCCATGGGACATCCCGAATATGTTCATTGCTAGCACCTCACAAAAAGCTTGGATGTCGTGAGATATGGTAGTTTGGGTGTCAGGAGTTATGTAGTATATTTTCGTCATCAACGGAGAGCGCACTAACGCATTGGACATGTCTGGTGACGAGCTGTAGATAGCAGTTTATAATCGTCCAAAAGCTCCAGAAACACTTCCAGATCTCACAAGAGCTGCCCGGATGGAATGGGACCTTCTTCTGGAAGATGACATCAACACATTGATAACAAGCACGCCACGGCGTGTTTGGGACCTATAGAATGCACATGGAGGCCATACACAGTACTAAGTTGCAGTGAGAAGAAAGAATCCATCCCTAGTCAGAGACGACATTGCGTGAATTTTGTTGTTCTTTCGTGTTTATTTGTCTGTGATAGTGGAAAACTGTTTGTTAGAATCGCTTTGGATTTCACGTTTTGTATTGGTGCCATTGGCTACTTATAGTTGCTATGCTTTCTGTTATGTATACGCTATACGTTTTTTTCATTCCATATGTATATTCCAAGCTGTACATGAGGTGTTAATATACGCCATATCCTGATGTACATGGCATATCCTGAAATTATACCAGATATTATACTAAATTCTATATATCCTAGGGCAAACTTATTAAATATATCTAGGGTATAATGTTGTCGCATCCATAGGATATCCTGGTGTTTTTGGAATATAATTGGAGTGAATTTTTCTCTAGTTCTGTAGGTTACAGGAGTCCCTGCACCACCAAAAGTGCACATTCGATAATCCAGATGAACCAAAGATTGTATAGGCGCCCATCAGGGGTGTGCTAACAAGAAATCTGGATATAGAAACCTTAGGATGTATGATGGCACATCCACAGAAGTATGTAGCATGTACCACGAATATTTCCACTGGATGTGCAGCTAGGATATCCTTCAGATGTACCACGAGGATGTCTGTAGGACATCCCAAAAGAGGACATTTGGGCTACCATAGGATACTCGTACAATTCACACAGACTTAACTAGGATATCTATGGGATATCTCCGAAATCCCTTAAGAAATGATCTGAATATTCATAGGACATCAGTGTGCTGTGTGGGCAGCGGACTGCAGTGACGCATAGGTATTAAGGTCAGGCGAAGAATCCAAAACACGCTGCAACAGTAACTGTATGTAGTTTGTAAATCATAACTCCGAAGCGAAGACATATCTTTCGTTGACGTCGGGTGAGATGTGATTCATTAAATGCGGACAAACCCAGCGAACTGCAGCGACAAGTTGGTATCCAGGCCAGACGAAGGATCCAAAACACATTATAGTTAATAAAAGACAGTACAGAAGCGCCAGCAGAGCTGCCCTCCCGGCGGCACGGTATTTGGGACAATTACGCCACCAGAAGCTATATAATACTTGACAACACTTTGTACTGGGTCAGTGTGTCTGTGAACCCACGCCGAGATGAAGCCATAAAGACGCAGCTTCGAGTGGGGCTCGTCGCTTCGCGTCATAGCATACAACCTACGGCGACGGAAACATTCATGTTAATCATGAACTGGGTTTGATTAAGACCTCCCTCACCAACAGCTAATATTTATTGTAATATATCATTATTATATTAACCCTTTCAGACCCGGTGGCATCAATTGATGCCATTAAAGGTAGACAGCGCTTTGTTTTTTTTAAATCACATTACTACAACAAAGACCTATTTTGCCCATTTAAGTGTCATTAATCTATGGTTTTGGATACTAATGCCATCTCTGGGGCTCAGAATGAATTAAATAAAAAAAATATTCGGAATTTTATCGGAAAAACATCAAATTAAAACATATCTGAAAGGGTTAAACTCCATTCAGTCTTCATAAATGACTTCAGTTTAGTTAACATAACCCATTCCTCTTCTGCGTAAGTGTAAAAGCTTCCCTAGTGGTGTATTCCGTTTGAGGCTGTTCACGATAACATGAGCACTTGTGAAATCAACCTTAGAACAAAGTCATTATTCCTGCCTGCGTATATTTTAACGGGTGCACTAAGTGACATGCGCCCAGTAAAGTTGGTAACAATGGATGGAAAGTAGTTCCATAGCTTAATGTCGAATTAATAGTGTTAAGGGGCCATTTGTGATAACTTAAATTATTTCCTTCGTTGTCTGTGCATTTTTTTTTTATCGAAGTGTAAAAAATATCACGTTTGTAAAATATTTACTTTTCTTATAATTTCACAGTCTCGCTTCAGCGACGCAGGGATAAAGTGATGAGGCCTTTGCCAGTGTTAATTTTACATAATACGAAAGAATACACATTGTGCATACAAGTAGATATAGGCTGTTCACGGTAAAATGGGCACTTTTGAAAGCCCTGCTTAGCATCTACTTGTATGCCCGTTGTGTATTTTTACGCCTTATGTAAAATTAACATTGCAATGGGCCTCATCACTTTATTCATTCATCGGTCGACTGAAACTATGAAATTGTTAGAAACGTAAACTTTTTATAAATCTACTAGTTTTTACACACCAAGGAGTAATATATATATATATATATATATATATATATATATATATATATATATATATATAACTTAAATTATCACAAATGATAACCACACTTTTTATTCGACGTTAACAAACGTAACTACTTTCTATCCAACGGTACCAACTTTACTGGGTGCATGTCACTCAGAGCGCCCGTTAAAATATATGCAGGCAGGGGCAGTGACATTTTTTTAAGGTTGATTTCAAAAGTACTCACTTTATCGTGAACAGCCTTTACTAAGCAGGGCTTTCAAAAGTGCTAATTTTACCCTGAACAGCTTATACTTCTAGTCTGCGCAATATGAGCAAGGAAGTTGATCCAATCCCTTCCTGGTATAGGCTGTTCACAGTAAAGTGAGCACTTTTTAATAGCCTCCCAACAGACTTTAACCACTAATAAATATATCTTATTGTAGCATCAGGCATTAAATTTTGAGGGTGGTGAAATGTATACACTGTTTATTCGTCACATTGCAATGTTAATATATATTTTTTTAAAGCAGCAGGAAGATGGAAATAGGATGAAAGGAAAAAAAATGAAGAACCTTAAAAGTGCTCACTTTACCGTGAACAGCCTATAGTGATGGGGCTGCTGTAGTTTGCTGGTAAGCCTACTCGCCTTCCACCTAGGCGAACCATATTGATTCCTGGCAGGTTCACCCTCGTATTTTCGCATGTGGAACTCGTGCTGGACGATGCCGCTGGTCGGTAGGATTTTTCGGGGATCCCCCGTTTCTCCTGCCTTCGCATTCCGCAGCTGTTCCTTCCTCACCTCGCTTCATCCGCGTCGGCTCTCAAGACCTCGATGTTAAGTGTCGGCGTGAAGTAATAAGACGTATTTGTGTAGTTTTTAGCATAGTTAGTCTATGTTATGTTTACTATAATTACGCGCCATGAAATAAAAGTGAGAAACATTAAATTTAGGCCCCTAAAATATGAAACCCACAATTTTTTTTTTTTTTTTTTTTTTTTGCAGGATGTATAATTACGGACGCGTGTAATTTTTGAGATTTCAGTAGCTGTCGTTTGAAAACCTGTCAATTATTTTTTCTGAGTAACGAATACGTGAAACGAATCTATTTAGAACTTGGCTTTTAATCAGAATTTCAAAGCAATTATGGTATTTTCTGAGCAGCAGAGGAAATGATACATAAATATTTATTAATTAAGAGTGTTGGACCACGATAATTAATTATTTTAATAATTGTGCCAAACATTGTTCAAATCGTACGCATTCAACTTTTTTTTATGTATGAACTGTTACTTTGTGATTATATGTGCGCGTGTAGTTGTGTGGTGTGTGCGTGTGTCTGTTGTGTTCTTTGGAGTGTGTATGTGTATGTGTGTGTGTGTATGCGGTATGTGTGTATGTTGTTGTGTGTGTGGGTGTGTGTGTTGTGAGTATGTGTGTGTGTGTGTGTGTGTGTGTGTGTGTGTGTGTGTGTGTTGTGTGTGTTTGTGTGTGTGTGTGCCAAGCAGTAGCTCACGGCATTAGTTGTGTTGTACATTTTACAATGTAGTTAGTATTGTTGTTATGGCTCAACAAAAACAGAATGAATTTTGAACGTGACATTAAATTATTCAAAATAAATGTAAAATTTTTTATTATAGAAATGTCATCGCTACAATGCGTACGAGATAGCAATGTTTGGTACGTTATAAAAAAATTTTTAATGTCGACACCATAAGTTAAAAAACGAATTAAAAGGAACTCCTTATTAGCGTAGGCGTGAATGTAGAAGACGTATTTGTGAACTTCTTAGTATTGTTAAACTACAATGTTTATTTCGCTGTAGTTATGCATCGCAAGAAAGATGGGAGAGGAATGAATGTAATGCGTCTAAGATATGAAACTTACTAATATTACTTTGACGGATGTATAAATAATTGCATAAAAGGAGGCATCTAATGTTTGTGATTTGATTAGCTTCCATTAATCATGCAGGGTAACAAATTTACGTAGTGTATTAATGTAAAAAATTTTAATTAAGTCAGAATTTAATAGCTATTAGACTATTTTGTAAGAAGCATCGAAAATCATACATATGAAACAGCTAATTGAGTTTCAAACAAACCGTATATTCTTAATCCAAGAAAATTTTATATTAAGCTTATCAAGTCGCGTTTTTTTTTTTTGTAACAGGGACTCTACGACAGTAAATTTACTCTAGGAAAAACCGTTAACAGACATGTTTCACATATTTAATTTTTAAAGGTTCAAAGTCATTATTGTTTTAATTAAGGCTGTAAAAATAAACTGATATAAACTTCCTTATGCTCACTGAAGTGTCCAACCTCATCAGCGGCACAAAATATGAAGTTTTGGTCGGGAGCAGAGAAGTGATGATTTTATAATGAAATAACGTCGATCGCACGAACCGACTTCAAAGAAGAAGCAGAAAGCACTGGTAGGAGCGAACGGAACACACGGTAACGGCTCTGCACGGCTCTCCTTTCCCACAAACTCTCTCTCATGATGAGAAGACGGGAGCGTAACAAACGATGATAACCACATCTGAAGAGAGAGGGCCAGCGCCCAAGGGCCCGGCGCGTGTGGAGTCGGACAGTTTGTGATCGTCCGACGCGAAGCTCGTATAATGAATTCCTGCTTTAACACATCCGGACCCAGTGTACACATTTGTATACATTATGCGCGTGTGGCTAGTTTTTGGTCTGTTCTGCACACTACTAACGCGATGATCAATAGTTTTACACGTGGGTAAATGATTCGCAAACCGTCTTAACTGGTCTAGGCCATAGTTGGTTGATATTACTGTAGCCGAACATATTGGCCTACTGCTAATTGGCTGTGACAACGAAACAAGTGTTGTGTAAACTTAAGTGCAGCATGCATCACACATTTTTCTGTTTGCAACACCTTAAACTGTAAATTAATGTGGGTCTGGAAGGGATCAGGTGGCCGCCTGGGGTAGGCCGGCGAGCGATATGCAGAGCTCCAGTAGAAAACGTTTTATTAAGAAACCCCGTCAAACGTGTCTGAATGAGGTATGTTTGCGAATAGCATCTAAGAAACGTTACGCCTCTGTATACGTTTTTTCAGTTCCTCTGTTTCTCTCTAATGCCCGGTTGCACCATCGTGATTCGAGATTCGATCCACGATCGGATCTAACATCGGCACAGGAAATTTTTGCAACATTCGAGTTCAGGGCTGGACTGGAGATCGAGATGAAGTTCATTTCGATCCGAGATCCAGCAGCCATCGTCGACAAATGTAGCTCGAAAATACGCCAACAGATAGAACTACGTTCGATTGTTTTCTTGGGAAATTAAAACAACATTGTACGCACTTGAATACTATTCAGTAAAATTCGTACAACCATAATTCACTTAAAACAGATCAAACATCGCGCATCTAGTTATATCTATAGTGAAAAATACGCCTACTTCCATGACGTCATATATTACGAACCAATAGCAAAATTTGTCTCATACTTAATCTCGATCTCTCACTTTGGGACCAAGATCGACGAATAGAAGGCCCAGAATCATGAAATTTCGTTGGTGCAACACTTTTACATTGGAACCAAGATCAAACTGGATCCTGGTTCGGAACTAGGATCATTCGATCTCGGGTCGGGGAAGATGTTGGTGCAACCGGGCATTAGCATGTTTTCGTGATAGTGAAATTGGCTCAAATGGGTGTATTCACAGTCATTTTTAGGTTTGAACATTCCGGTACAAAACAGGAATAGGAACGTGCATCAACCTTTATTTCTATGATTACGTCATAAAATGATAGGGTCTCGGTTGAAAGTTTCACAGGGGTGCGTTATCGACGGCAAGACTAGACTGCACGCCAGTTGAGTGCTCTGCGCGTAGAGGGGATGAGAGTTGATGCGCATGTCTCGATCGCCTCTAGTGTTCCCGCGCTTTTAGGCCTCAGACGTGCAAAAATTCCTTCAACTATAGGCGGCCTCCTTAGGGCTCCGACTTTACCTGGTGTGCCAACTGAGCTCACACAAAGTAATTGAAATTCTAGCTTGATTCGAGTGCGAGTGTCGTCCTTAAGAGCGCTGATCAGCAAAAATTGCATTATTTTATAATTTTAAGAAATACCTTTCAATATCTATATATTACTTGTAAGTACTCTTTCCTAGCACAAAAAAAAAGTTTATATTGGATCGTTTTGAAATCAAAGCATATCAAAACATCAGTTTTAAATTTTTTGAATCGTACGAATACAATAAAACTCAGCCTAAGGTTGTCAGAAGAAGAATAAAATAATCGTGGTTTCTATACAAATTTTTTGCGTGCAAACGTCAAATTAATTACTATGTAGACTAACCTAGTATAGTTCCGTAAATATAAAATATTAACGACGTAAATTAAATAACTAGCGGGATCACTATTGTAAGCGCCTAATAACTGCCTTTACGTATTAACCTGCAGATTGCGACAATTTTTAAATAATTAGTTAATTTGTCTACAACTCGGCACTTAACGAGGGGGCCACAGTGGTGAAGCGGTTAGACTACTCACATCCAACCTAGGAGAACCGGGTTCGATCCCCGGTGGGGTCGCTACTCGTGCCGGGCGATGCCGCTGGTCGGCGAGTTTTCTCGGGGATCTCCCGTTTCCTTCCGCCTCTTCATTCCGGCGCTGATTCATACTCACCTGGCTTCACCCTCGCCGGCTCTCAAGTTAAGAGCCAGTAAAATCTCTCCATTCACTTAACTACGAATCGTAATCATCAATCCCTCCGTGGACGTAAAAACATGGAGAAGAGTTGGCGCGTATAGAATTATGTGCGAACTGGTGGAAGGGATTTAATACTCTGTGTCCGGCATTGTTGTGGACGCCTTCATGTTAAGAGTCAGGCATGTCCGAGGACGACGTGCGACGACCGTCCGCTGACAACAAACGTCAATTGTAGACTAAGCTTAAAATCGTTCCCTTGCAGAAATCAGCCCGTTGTATGCAGGTTGTTATGACATGTTTTATGGTTCATCATCATACCCTAACGGGGCAATGAAAGTTATTGATAAGAGTGAGTGAAGAGATTTGGGCGGCTCTTAACAGCGAGGTCTTGAGAGCCGATGAGGGTAATTGAAGTGAATATGGAGCGGCACCGGAATGAAGGGGCCGGGGAAACGGGAGATCCCCGAGAAGACCCGCCGACCAATGGCATCGTCCGGCACGATTCCGGTGACCCGGCCGGGGATTGAACCCGGTTCGCCTTGGTGTGAGGCAAGCGTGCTAATCGCTCATCCATCGTGGCCCCTTGTTGATAAGAGTTATGAACTGAGGACTATATAAAAAGGGTTTTATTTAACATTAAGCTTGTAAAATATCATTTCAATATAAACATTACGTATATGCGCGGGGGAGGGGGGTGCTATACAAATATACTGAAGAATTAGTTTATATTACATTACAAATGCATAACCAGCCACATTCCGATTGAAGTCTAATTGGAGCGTCCTCACCTTGTTCATGATTCCGGAGGTTGATTGAGATGTCGGAAGTCGACGGCCGGACATACCCATCTCCGTATATTCTTGGTCCGCTGCCCTGATGACAAAAGGCCTCGATCCCAGTGCTACGTTGACCTATATCGGTCATGTTGTTTAGTATTTTTGGCCCCGTTTACTGGCCGGTGAAGGGGGTTCCTGTAACTGTCTTTCGCAAGGCGATATTGCAATCACGCTCGTGCCCTGGTTCAATGTTTGAAGGTGTGATCAGGAAGACTGTTCAGCTAAGGCCTGATCACTTCATAACAAGGTGCCTTAAAATACTATCTAATATTACGTATCCTGTGCACTGAATTTACAATACATATCTGTGACATACCAGCGGGTAAACAAGCGTTTGTTTAGCTGCTCAACATTACGTGTACGGGAATGTCCCCACTCTTACACAAGGAACTATGCTATAAAAGGTTGTGTTGGACAGTCCTTTGCAATTGACTTGCATATAAACTCTAATATTGTTTCGACTAAATTCCTGCCTTGCTATTGCTGGAATAGAGACGCCGGTTTGAAGAGACGCCACTTCCCTCTCTATTCCTCGGCGAAACCTCACTTCCGCCCTGCACACGCCACTTCTGATAACATCACCTGCTTTGAAGTACGTTTCTGCGTGTAAAATGGGACTAAGTGAGACTTAATTACATTCTGTCTTCAAAGAAAACTCTTTAACACGCCCAGCTCGCGTGGACGAAAATCATACATAAGCAGGGCAATGCTATTCCCTGCTTCTTATATTACTTTGCACAGGGGCCGCATAGCACCACACTATGGCCAGCAGGCCCACCTACATAGCACATATTGGGGAAATGCATAACACTGATGCGCAGGCAGCTCACTAGTTTTCTCCAATGGATGTTGTATCTGGCGGTCGTGGCTACATGGTGACGCTGTACCAGATTGCTAACTAATTCCCCCAAGAGTTACCTCTTGGAAGAAAATGTCTAAAACGACCTTTATGAGTTACACGATCCAGGTCCCCGAGAAAAGTGACTCGCTTGTTCTCAGCGACCTACACCAGCGTACTCATGGCTGTTCTCGTCGCCCCATCGTGCTCTAAATGCGATAGTTGACTGCGTGGTGCAAACGGTCAGAGAAGCGCACGTGAACCCTGTGTCCACGTCAAACGACCCCCTCTCCGGTGACAATTTGACCTCGCAGTCACCCATATGCCCCAACACGCCATCAGGCCCCAACACGCCATCAGGCCCCAACACGCCTGCCTTCAACCTCCACAGCTAGAGCTCGCAGCTCGACGATCGAACAGGGCGTTGGCAACAACGAACAGACTGCCTGCACGTGCGACGCAATATTCTCCAAAATTATATTGACTATTTCACTTTCAGGGATGTCCAAACTTAAAGCTCGCTGATGAGTGAGTACCGACACCGCAAACTCCATAAAGACTTCGTAGTAACATTTTATCATCAGAAAAATGTAAATCAATAATATTGGCTATGGCTGTAAAAAATAATAAGACAGGTTGGGAACATTATGCAAATGTTGATACAGGAGTTGATACAGGAGTGTGCAGATAAAGAAGGTTTACATTCTGCACAAATAATTGTTGCCTCATTTGGCTGCATAACATGAACGAGGCACGAAGCAAGTTAACTCAATGGGCGCTGCGCATCCAGGCATACGACTTCGTCATTGAGCATATTCCCGGCAAGGAAAACAAGCTAGCAGATGTATTGTCAAGAGCGCCCAGCACTGACGTCATAGTCCATGATGAGGCAGAGTGGGACGAAATTCTGCCTTTAGTCAAACAGGAGCCCTTCCACGAGGTGAGTCTCCAGCAAATGAATATTGTCAACAATTATATTTTGGCGTGTGATCTGCACCGCGAGATAGAAGGTGCACAAGCAAGTTGTGCATTTGCATAAGAGCAGAAGACCAAGTGCACAACACAGGCAGTCGAGCACTAGTGTGTGGTAAATAACAGGTTAGAAACATGTTTGCCAAATGACCCGTTAACATCGAGGTTATTTGTAACACCTAACCGCAGAGAGAAGGTACTTGCCCACATGCATGCAAGCAGTGTAGCGGGACATCCACGACTGGAACAGAGTCAGGAATGTCAAAAAGCATTTTTTTTTGGCTAGGCCTTATGAGTTATGTGTGAAAATATGTACAGCGATGTTAAATGTGCAATGAGTTCAAGGCACGGCGAACATATAGCGCACAGAAGCAAAAGCCATGGTTACCCAAACAGCCTTTTGCAATTGTATGCCTAGACCTGATGGGGCCATACTCAAAGTCAACAGGGGGGAAGATATTTATCGTAGTGGTCACTGATAATTTTTCCTACTGGGTAGAGGCGTACACAACAAGCTGAGCATGAGTGACTTACATTGAATAGGTGTTGCAGGGCTAATTATTTGTAAGGTATGGTTATCCGAAGAATCTTCTAATAGACAATGGAACCCAATTTACTGGCAAGATGTGGCCAGAAATGTGCACCTGGTTGGGAGTGTGACACTTGAAAATGGCTGTGTATCATCCCCATGCGAACCCTATGAAGCACCGCAATCAGGAGCTGAAAACACAGCTGTGGCTCAGTGTGGGGGGGAAACAACACCTGGGCCGAACACCTGCCTGCCACCCCTTACACCCTCCACTGGTATATCAATGCCGCCACCGACAGATCACCTGCCGACGTCCTGTTGGCGTGCAACCTCACACTTCCGGGGAGAATAACTGCCAGCAGGTGAAAAGAAGAAGCGGCACAGAAAGCAGTTGTGCACGAAGGGAGTGCCGATGCAGATACCAAGAGAAACGAAATCAGAGGAAGTATGCCACACAGTGGGTACCTACAACCACCTGGCCACCACCAGCACACCAAGCAAGGCAGAAAATTTATATCCATGCACACCTGCAATCGGCCGCCCATCACAACTTCTGCATGGGCCAGGTGGCAAAGTGGAGCGGGCCGCATGAGGTATTTTGGAGCGTCGGGCTGACCACCTACATGGTCTGAGTGCAAAGGAAGAATATTATTGCGTACCGTGAGGATGTCCGACTCTCGCCAGGTGATGTTGCTGGCAAAGTCGCACCGAGTGTCCTGAAACCCCACGATGGCGAACCATCTGCCGAGCTCCAGCAACGAAGTACAATGGAGGAAGGTGGGTCAGCACCTCCCTCAAGGGGTTCACCACTTATGACCCATGTATTGCTGATACCGGGCGCGCCAGTATCCCCCAGGGTTCGTCACGATGCTCGTCCAGGTGTTGGGGACAATGTGGCGCCATTAATTGTCACCCCGACACCAGCTACAGCCCCGAACCCACCAAAGCACACAACACAAACTGCAGCCTCAACGACCCACGACAGCAATGTCGCTATCGCGTGTCCCATTGAGGTGCAGTGGAGGCAGGTGCGTCGGCACCTTCTCCAGGAGCCATCAGTGGGTGCTAAAGACAAAACATCGTCTGGTGCATTGGTGCCTGGGAGGGCACGCCCAACTGTCAGCCCCAAAGTGTTCGATGGAGCAGAGCCTGCCAGCATCACCGTTCGAGCACTTGTGCTGCAACCGGCACCGGCACTCCTAGGGATGACCCCTCCAGTGGACACTACAATTCCCGCCGTCGTGGTGCCAACATAAGCGGGGTAGGACAATAGCAGCTGGCCAATAGCAGGTGTGTCACAGCCAGCTGAGAGGACACGCCACCGTGGTCACAACCCCCTGATTGCCACATGGCTGGATCGCTCATAGTGGCAGCATGGCAGGGGATGTGAGAGCGAGAGCAGTAGCAGCAGCAGTGATGAAGATAGCGAGGACAGCGAGTCAGCCGACTCACTCTGCCGCCGCCGATCACGACGACGGTAACAGCCACCATGGGCTTGCCTAACATGCAGGGGTACCACAGCATTCTGCACCGAGCCAGACTGTGTGGGTCCGCAGCAGCAGCCATTCCAGCAGCGATTGAGAGAGACCAGGAGCCCCTACGCTTTATGCTTGAGGCAGCAGGGAACAATGCAGTGTCCCCGCTGTGCTTGACGGTGCTTGGCTGCAAATGGCCTTGCAGGGGGAGGGGGATTTGACACACACTGCATTCCTTTCCCCATGACTGTTTGCCTGCCGAGCACCATTCTATGTCGCAGCAGGCACACACACTCGACGATCATTATTCAATGATGTGCGAGTGCAGCAGCTAGTGTAGGTAGTACATTGCAACTTCCTACAATGTAGTACCCATCAGTGCCACATGGTGCAACATGTAAGTAGGGCACCCCACAAAAGCGTTTAACAGCTCATGCCGATTGAAACCTAATAAAAGGAACTAGAGAGATTCCCCTACCAGTGTTTATTTTATGTTATTTTATAATAAGAGTGATTATTTTCATAGGTTGTATTTTTACATTTCACGTATGTCACCCCCATTTCATTCATATTTTGTGCAAGGTGTTCTAAAATCACGCCGAATTTTCATTGAGTATGTTATTTGCGAGTGTTTTGGTTTATTACTTATTTTCTGTGCAAGTGTGTTAAGAAGTAGTTCTGTGTGTCGTGCCAAACCCATAAAGGCAAGGCCACGTCAGGTCGCGTGCTCCAGTAGCCAGCACAGTTTGTATGTATCATTTAGTTTTCAATAGTAATTTTAGTTAGTAAGGACTGTCTTGTTTGTTTATCCACCTGAGACACCTGTCCTCCTCCTCTAGAATTTAAATCGCCTAGGGGAGCATAGGATTGCATTTAATACATTGTGGAAACATCGCGCTTCTTTAATAGTTTTGTCATGTCGACAGGCAAAAGTCGATACCAAATGTCAAGTGTTCACCACTGAGCGATGTATTAGAATTATGGTAAGTAAAGCTACATTGATGAGAGATCACATGTTTTTATTTCGCCAAACCTTCTGGTGCGTCAGTGAATAGGACCCTTTATAAGCCTGCCAAATGTCAACCTACTTGTAAGCTGTGTATTGTGAGTGAATTATTCATATCATGCAATAAGTCAACCAGTTCAGTATAAGGTGTAAGGGTTAGTCTTTAATAGGCTCGCCGTTTAATAAACACTGCCGGTAATAATAATTAGTATGAGGGGTTCATTATCAATGCCAGAAAGTTACATCCAGGTGATTGGCCCACAATTCCTGAGAACTTCAAGAGTCTGCAGCTCTCCAACAACATTTACACTGCACTAATGGTGTCTGGTGCCTGTAGGGTATCACCAAATTCCACAAGTTTCCTGAGCTCAATCTTTACTGTCCCTTCAAAACCACCTTACACCCTTCCCCAAGCAATCACACCCCATCACATGGCCAGCTTGTCGCCTATTACATTCGTCGGAATTAAGAATTTAAACATTAATTGGAAACTGTAAATACAGAAGACGTGAGTCTGTATGCCAAATCTACTTATTGCATAAGTTTTAACAAATAATGTTTTTATTGTAAACCCAGCTATGGTTGTATTAATTATATTTCATAACTATTTATGCGTGCACGTGTCCTGTCCGAAGCCCGTTTGACAGTCGCGGTGCCACGAAACTGCACAACTCGACGAATGGAGCAGCAAGTGCAGTGCATTGCAAGTGTGGATTTAAAACAATGCAAACTTGAGCACGTGATGTCAGAGAACCTGCTGTAGTGTAGGAATGTAAAATAGATCTTGTTTTTCAGTGATATCTCTTATGTAGGGTTTTGTGTGTAATATGTAAACACGAGCATTCATGTATTTAAGTTATTTAGGCAAGGAAACAACCCCAGTGCATTTCGGAGTAAGGAAAGTTTGTGTTTCAGTGTTTCATTATGTATCATTCACAATGTGTGCCATCCTCACCTCATTCGCCCCAATTTAAAGTGTTCCATATGAAATGTTATTTTTAAGAATCATTTATGCATGTTCCAGCGCAAGGTAAGTAACGCAAAGGGTTATTATTTATTTTTTCAACGTTAACGTAGTAGATCCACGTGACCTGCCGGCCAGCCAAACTCGGTCTGCGCACCACAGTGTGCAGGCAGTCAGTTACAAGCATCTCAGGGGTGTGGATGCGTGATACCGCGACTCGGATTTTGCATGCTCGGGCAACCTTCAACATTTGTTTTTCAATCATTCAATCTCCATAGTTTTAATTCACCAGAACCATTGTTCTTTAGCTGCCCGAGACACACACACCTCTTCACCAGGGCTTGCATCGCCTGAGGAAGCTTAAAACCTTGCACATGATTTTTATCGGTTTCGCACCATTTTTACAGTGCTACCTCCCCGGCAGGTTGAAGCCGTGAAGTGTCATTACGTATGTAAAGTATAGGCCTGAGAGCTTGGTAAATAAATGGAATAATTTACACATTGAGAACTGTTTATGTGGACATTATTTCGTGGCTTTCGAGCTCTTTAGGGCACAGGCCTTTAGAATACCTGCACTCTTTTCACCCAGTGTCTTAACATATATTTTCATTATTCGTTAATATACAAGTAGTGTGTGTGCAAACGTAGGTGTGTGAATAGCCGCTAAGTCACTGTGTCAACTTAATCGGCGAGCTTTTGTATGCCGCATAATTACGTAACATGGGTATGTGAGCTGATCCGAACAGGCCACTGTGCACTAAGCACTTGGAATAATTGTACGGCACATTTATAAGGAGCAGTAGTCCTGGATAGTCGTCGGCCGAACGACCCTGGAGGAAACCTCGTCTCTACTGACTCCACAATGTCTGGGCCCCAGGTAAAATAACCTTCAAAATTTCGTTGCTCCTTAAATACTTCCTCTTCCCACTGAGGCACCAAGGCGCCACATCACTATTATTTTCGTCCTCCGATGATGTTTACTGGAATAAACAGTGAAAATACAACAACTGTGTTTGTTATTGAGCATTCATAAGCAATATAATGTGTGCAAGGTGATCCAGGGCCAGAGAAGTTGATTTTCACACCACCTGAAACCTCAGGCTGGGACGAAGTTGGTGAAATTTTGCCTGGTGCCATATCTCAGGTAGAGTTAGTGATGAGGTTCGTTTGGTCGACGTCAATGGTGTGATGATGAGATTCCACACTTATTAACATGTTACTTACTTACTGATGTGTACCACATGTCTCATCCGAGGCCATTCCCACGTTGTCAGTACCAGCACTCAGTAGTCAACCCCAACCACCACGTGAGAGCGATATTGGGCTACTAGCCTTTGTTCCATGTGAGTACGTTGGTGCGTTCGATTAGTACACAATTGTGTTGTTTGTAAAGGTATTATATTTTTTTATTTGGTGGGCTTTTTAATGTTATTGTGTGATATGCACCATAAATAAATATTCCGTGTGAAGTGTTCAGATGTTTCTTAGTGTTATGTTAGCTTAGTGTGTGCTGCGTGAATGAGAAAATTGAGTGTTGTGTTTATGTGTGGAGTCACTGCTCCAATAAGGTACTTAAATAGAATAGTAATTTTTTAAAAGGTATATATATATGTGTGTGAGTGTGTGCATGTGTGTGTGTTGTGTATATTATATTATTTTTCAAACAATTGTCCATGTCATGTTGATGCACATGAAAATACAGTGCAAGGCACTTAATAATATTAAAACACTGTGCCAATCCAAACATAAGCATGTGCCAGATTATTTATTTTTACCCTATTTCTTTCCGTATTTGTCGCACGCCATTATCAGATGTCTGTTCCTTGAGAGATGTAAAACATGCCGGCTTGTTGTGAGCGGACATAACAAAATGAACACGTGGCGTCCTAACCCCACTTTTGTTGTATTTTTATGAATGGACTCAACTTGTTAGTTTTAAGTATTTGTAACATAAAGGGCATGTAAAAATGCAAACGTAAATTAGTTTCATTAGACCAAAGACGATAACAAAATACCAGCCAGCCGCATTAACATCCAAGTTGATGATAGGTTGTTAATGTTATGTTTAAGTGATTACATGATTTTATATTTTACATATTTCCATGTGTGTCATTGTATAATAAAGTGAAAGTGTTGATGTGTGTTACCATCCTACCAGTGTGCCATCGCCACCCATCATTTTCATTCATCATCATTAAATTTTGTATTTGAAGATTTTTTCATGAATGAGCGGAAAGGCTCGACCAGTCTGCGAGCTCTCCGCCAACGCCAAATTAGTCATTGTTCGGTACTCATATGGAGTGGGCATCGTGTCGGCCTCCCTGGACTCATCAAATCTGTTCACCAATTGTTTAAATGCAATAGTTAATAATCATCATGGAACCTAAGTTTATTTGTTTGTGCAGCCTAGGGAGACTACCACTCTGTCCATTTTGTACTCGGGCAGACCTTAGTATCTCACTTTAAGCATCATGTAGGATTTTTGCAAATTTACAGTATTAGCGCTCTCCCTCTACATATGAGAAATTAATCATGAACATGCCTCAGATAAGGGTTCTGACTAAATTATTGTGTTGAAATGAACTTCGCACGATTTTATATTCCTATACTGCTTCACGGTCCATTTATCTATTTCCATGGCGAAACTTTCAGGTGTGATATGGCCTATAGCAACCTCTCAGGAGCAAGATTGCACTGAGGGATGGAGACAGCCCTCACTAGACCAGGAATTTGGATTATAGATCATCATCATCAGCACTTGCAGTTCCGGAGGAGACGGCAGAACATTTGGGGGACAGCCATGTGGGCGGTCGACCACACGACCCCAACATCAACAACTTATGCTCTCTGGAGAGGGCTGGCGCCCGACCTGGTAAACCACACAAACATCATTCCTGTCCACATTACATCCATCCCCCAATGGTCCAGTAAACATAAGCCATCAGTACCAGCAAGGCTGTAGGCCGTCTTGCATGCCAACAAATTACACTCAGTTACAATGACTATAACACTTACAAAACAGAAGGCCATCTCGCACATCTAAAAAGAGATAAAGAGGTGTAGCCTGGGTGTACTGCAAGGGGGTCAAGCACCCTAAACATCCTGAAGTACAATGAAGTAATGCTGGACATATTTTTCACAAAGATACATGGCTGAGATGCAATCATGCAGTAATTGATACGGGCTGGGCACTCAAGGTCTATCGAAAGCCATAACTGTAACACTGGCATAAATCTACGTGGTGAATTATGTTTATGATGCAGGTGCGCGAGATACTCTTGTGAAGTGAGGAAAAGCAAACATTTTCGTTGACACTCCCAGTAAATGCAAATGTCTTTTATGGTTGCTGAAATTGATCTGTTGGGAAATGCCACCTCTCTCTAAACGATGAAAATAAAATGTATAGCCTTTGTAGGCAGTCTGCTGAAAAAGTAAGTACAAGGAAAATTTAACACTTAGATATTAATTTGATGTGCGCCATGTCCTCGCTCCCTTGAATCTGTTTGACAGTCGCACCACAGAGCAATTGCGCAGCTCACATGTGCACTCTATGACAGTTCAGTGCAGTATGGCGAAAATGTAAAAAGAGCAGAGCAGTGTAAAGTGTCAACAAGGGAATAGCCCAGAATATCAGCAGTGAAGTCATGAGGTATTTTGTAGTGTTTTGTAAGTGTGCCATCCTCATCTCATTCTCCCAATTGTGGCAAAGTAAGATTGTTCTGTGTTAAAGTTATAACCTTTACGTACATGTTAAGTTGCAAGGGAGGAAATGTCGATCGCGCCGCACGCAGGGTGCCTGCTGCAAGAATGCGAGGCCATGTGGCCCTGGAAGAAAAACAACAAATCAAGATGGACCTAACACGCTAACACCATTGCGTAGGTGATCCTGGAAGCCTGGGCATTCAGACTGACAATGGAAAGCCCACGATACTCCCTGAAGTGTGTTCGCTCCATGCCTTCGCCAGACCTGTTTTCATTGAACTCCGTACAAGGCAAAAAGTGTCTATGTGGCGATGAAGCAGCACAAGAAGGTATGCCAGATCAAATTTAAAAAGTCAATGCAGAAGTTTGTGATGAAATATGAAGACGCACCACTGCATGCACATCGGACGACATGTGTGTGCAGTGCCTAAGACATCGATTTACCCAGGGTTTTGTCAACCCAGTCTGCATCCCTGCACTCTTCGCCTGTTCTGGCACTTTAATCACATCTCGACACACACCCACAACTTTTCGGAGAAACCTGCGGAAATTCACAAACCACAGTGGGTGCGAAGGAATAGGAGCGGCATCACTTGTGTGCGCTTACTGCCTGCGAGTTTACCACGATAAATGTGTAACGCCTAAGGAATGAGCTACACTTTAAGACACCTTTCTAATTAACTGTGCATGATGTGAAAGGGAAACACTGAGTACAGCACAACCCCAATAATTATGCCAACAACATGAAGTACCTGTCCTTCGGCTACAAATTCCACAACAACGCACATGCCAAGAAGACGTGACAACATTTGTGCACAATTCTTGTTTTCAAGAAGTACCACAACTCGAACTGCCACATGTGTTTTCAACATCATACATGGGGAACAGGATTTTGGCAACACCCCCGGCACAATCCACACCAGTGCTTCAACCCATGATTGATGTTATGAATGACAGTATGGCTGAATTCCTCGCACCATGGTGAGACCACAAAAACAACACGACAATGACACCTGTTCGTTTTCAGTCACTGCCGACTTACTCAGGGTAAGAAAGCATGGATCCATTAGCTTTTATGCAAGACTGTGCCAACCACCTCCGACGTTAATGAGTACACAAAGATGACTGGCCATACAGCATCGGCAAGAGATTATGAGGCGATGCCAGGCCATGGTGGTGTGGTATCGCACATTGCAGAATGACATGGGGTGAATTAAACAATGCCTCCACATGTCATTTTGTCAGTGCATTATCGTCATTATGAGCCCACAGTTGGGAGATCCTTGAGGAACAGGGTGAAGAATCATTCTATAATTTTGCCACGCACAAGGAGATCCTAATCTGTGCATACCAGCCAGAAATGTCGATATGGGAAAAATTCGAGGTCGTTGCCAGCATTTCATGCCGTGAATACCGCACATTATTAGCACCTGTCATCCACGCAACAGAGGCAGACTTCATTCAAACAGTTATGCTCCTAGACGCAATTATTCAGGCACAGCAGACACACAACAATCGCGAGATTGTGCATCCGCGCCATGAACAAGGACAACTCCACCAGAAAAATGCCAGTGTAAGAACACCCCCAAGTTCTGGGAGAACCAGCATAATCTCAACAAGCACTCGTACTAACGGCCCATCAACATCTTGTACTGTACAACCACGTGCTGCAAGATATGCTAATTTACCGCCCATGCCATGTAGATGGTGCTATTGACTATACTGGATTAACGAGTGCCCAAACAAAACTGAAACATCAAATTCCAGCAAGACAAAATACTTTCCCCCGGGAAATGGAACATCGAGGTAGAGCGGCCCGTGGCCACCTGCCCCAGGGCGGACAATGCATCCACCGGACCTACACCACAACAAGCATTATTGTCACAGCTCATTGGCCCTCATAATAATTTCATCCACATTTCTGCCGTCATCAAAAAACATCAGTGCAGGGCCCTCATCGACGCCGCCGCATCTCACATCTTCATACATACCTCTTTAATTAACACCTATGAAATCAGATCGGCGCAACAAACTGTCCAATTAGCGACCTGTTAGCACACCGGCGAGGTCGCAGGCGATGTAGACATCGTTGTCAGCATCAGAGACATCGACACGCATACTACCACTTATGTCTCCGATGACATCCGGGAGGACTTCATCCTCGGTATTCCCTGGGTCACTGAGAAAAATTCATTCGTGGAAACAGCTGCATGTTGCATCCATTTTGGAACTCAGGAATGTCGTGCCGTCTATAATCTAGACCCACGACTGGCTGAACAACCGCCATCAGCACTATTAGACGAGCTAGACCACGAGGTGGTAGAAAAATTCCACGATTGCATGCAAAATCTCCTGGATGAGAGCTGCGACATTTTCACCACTGTCGATTTACTACGTCACACCACCGTGGTTGAACATTCTATCACATGAACGACTGATAAACCAATGTTTGAAGGACCCCACAAATATCAACCACATCAATGCTAAATAATCAACGATAAAGTAGCTGAAATACCTCAACACAGTGTCATCGAACCATCCCATAGTGAATTCATCTCTATGATAACACTAGCATCCAAGATGGATGGGTCTTGGCATTTTTGTGTAGATTTCCGAAGGTTCAACCAGGTTACTCAAAATACACCTGTTGTGTAAGAAGGTATTTGGTTATTGACATGTGTAGGTTGCCGCAACTGGTCAGGTGGTCATCGGTGTAGTTGTTATGAATGTTGTTGGTGTGCAGGCCAGTGTGCCGAGTATGGACAGTAAATACAGTGTATTTCGTGGTGGTAATAATGGTCGATGGGTTAACGTGCGAAATATGTAATAGTGATGAAGAGCAGATGTGAATTCACTGTATTGATGGGCATCAGTTCGGTTCGGTTCGGAGTCGCGATGAGCGCGAATTAAAGTTCGCAACCTCAATGGCCGGTACTCATACGCGGAATGGCGTTGTTTAGTTTGTTTGGCGAATTCCTTCCGGGGAGAGATTTGTGGAAAACCTACTCTGAACGTCTACATTACTACTTTGTGTCCAACAAGATACAGGATGTAGACGAAAAGAAGACAATATCATTTACAGTGTGTGGCACCGAACTTTATAGTTTAGTTGCATCGTTAGTAGCGCCTAGTGATGTGACCATCGAGGATATTTTGAGGTTGCTATCGATACATTTTGATCCAACTGCAAGTGAGATTGTGGAGACGTTCAAGTTTCGCAAGAATGACCAGCAAGAAGGGGAAACTATTTCCGCATATGTGGCAGAACAACGACGACTATTTGTGCACTGTAACTTTCATATGTTGAGCGCATGTTGCGGGATCGTTTAGTGTGTGGTGTACGCGATAAGGCAGTACAACATATCATGCTGTCGAAGGGCAAACTGAGCTTTAAGGAAGCTGTGGATCTGGCCACCGCAACACAAATAGTAAGCCGTAATGTACATGACCTGAGGGGTGAAGGGAGTGACATTGTGGGAGCTGTAGCAGTGAGTGACATGGTGGCAGATATGACAGTGCAGAAGCGTGCATCAGGAGACAGGCCTAGCAAGGGGACATCTGGTGATCAAAGGAGAAGGGGGCAACAAGCATGTTGGCGATGCAATGGATTGCACAACCCCCAAAATTGTCGACATCAAAGTACCACATGTAATTTATGTTCATAGCTTGGCCATCTGGAACGAGCATGCATTTCAAAGAAAAACTGGCAAAGCAAAGGGTCCCCCAGGAACCCAACCATTAACAAAATAACTGCAAATTTCAGCATACAGGAAAAACTGTACTCTTCCGAATAAGTCTGCAATGCACAATTTTTATAGTATGCATGTAGGACCTCTCAAAGGCCAACCACCAATCCAGATGAAAATGTGATTAAATGGCAGGGAGATTAATATGAAAGTAGATACATGGGGCAGGCCATACAGTTATTAGTAATGAGACCTACAGACGACTATGGCCCAGCCAACCCTGCACTAGAAGAAACAAGGTTGGGGTTGCATACATGGTCTCAAGAGCAAGTAAGGGTGCCTGGGTCATTAACGCTGCAGGTTCGCACTAAAACTGCCACAGCTCAGTTAACATTGCTGGTGGTAGAGGGGAACAGTTGAAGTATATTAGGACGTTGCTGGTTGAAGCCCTTGGGCATTACAGTGGAAGGGATCCACTCGTTACAACAGGGCAAGGCTAAAGAACTGGTAAACCAATATCCACGGGTCTTTGCAAATGTGGAGCTGGGGAGATACATGGGATCATTGGTGACAATCGAGTTCCAGCCAGATGCCAAGCTAAAATTTTGGAATGGCCGGATGGTAGCATTTGCATTGGCAGAGAGAGTGAGTGAGGTAAGTGATACGTTGGTGGAGCGAGAGGTTTATGAACCTGGGGCAGATTCACAATGGGCAACCCCTATAATAACTGTCCTTAAAGCAGATGGATCGATGAGCCTATGTGACTATTATAAGGTCACAGTGAACACCGTATGTAACAATAATATCTACCAATTGTCAACCATTTATGAGGCATTTTCAAACTTTGCTGGAGGGATGGTGTTTACAAAATTAGACTTGGAAGAAGCGTACCTACAATTTGCTGTGGATGAGGTGACATCAGAGATCTTAACAATGACACCATGAAGGGGTTATTTCGAGTGAAATGACTGCCCTTTGGCATTAGTAATGCCCCAGCTGTATTCCAGTAGCTTATGTTGACCTTATTGGCTGGGATACCTGGGGTGGGAAGAATTGATGATGCAGGGTTACGGCTGAAAAGAGACAAGAGTGTGCTCGCAGCCACTGTGGTGAAGTTCGTGGGATACTGGGTGGATAGCTCATGGATAAATCCGACAGCAGAAAATGCAAACGCCATCCATGAAGTCCGTACACAGACCATTAAGAAGAAATTACAGTCATTCTTAGGGTTATTGAATTTTTATGAAAGGTTCCTTCACAACAAGGCAACAATTGTAGAACTATTCCATCGGTTACTGGATCACGGGAAAGAATGGGAAAGGTTGGAAGTGCACGATACAGCATTTCAGGCAGCTAAAGAACTCAATCAGATGCAGTATTAACACATTACGATTCATCTAAACCTACCACACTGACCTGTGATGCCTCTGAGTATGGCTTAGGGGCGGTGTTAGCCCATACATATGAGGATGGGTGTAAGAGGCCAGTTGCTTTTGGATCTTGCACACTCCACAAGCAGGAAAGTAACAATTCCCAAATCTACAAAGAGGCACTGGCGATTAATTTTGAGGTTACCAAATTTAGACAGTACTTGACAGCAAGATCATTCATCATAATCACTGATCACAAACTGCTTCTGTGTTTGTTGGGCACAACAAAGCAGACCCTTTAATACCTGTCACCGCCATTATTTCGCTTGAGTCTATGGCTCTCCTTGTACGATTTCCACCTGTTGTATCGACCAGGCACAGAAATAGGACATGCTGATGTGTTGAGTAGACTGCCAGTCCAAGAGCCCAAAATTGAAGTGCCAGCAGTGGGAGACACTCTAATGCTGGAGGCTCTTCCACACCCCCCAATTGAGGCGGGGCAGTTAGCATCATTGACAGAAGAAGACACAGTATTATCAGGAGTAAAGCACCATATTTTTACAGACTCACTGCAGAGGAAAATACCAGACCATCTCTATCTGTATTGGAACAGGAGAGATCAATTATCACTGTACAAAGGGTCTCTCCTGTGGGGTAATCGCATGGTCGTGCCTACATCAGTGCGAGGAACCCTATTGAAAATGCTACATGCTGGCCATGATGGTATTGTAAAATCAAAAATGATGGCATGGAGCTACATGTGGTGGCCAGGGATGGATTACGAGATTGAAGGGATAGACCGTAACTGCCACACACATCAGCAACAGCGCGCCAATCCCGCAACAGTGCAGGATATACGTTAGGGCCCAGAAGTAAAACCTTGGTCCCGATTGTATATAGACTTTTTTGGGCCTTTTCAAGAGAAGACCTTTATCATAGTGGTAGATTCGTACTCTAAATGGGTGGAAGTCAAAATGGTATCATCAGTGTCCTCGGTGACTGTGATCCAAGAGCTATGGGCAAGAGTGTGTGGTCTCTGAAAACAGCACATCCTTTGTGTCACAAGACATGAATTCTTTTGCAAGGAAAAATGGAATATATCTTGCGAAAGCAACGCCGTTCCACCCGTCAAGCAATGGCCAGGCTGAGAAAATGGTTCAAACAGTAAAGGGGAAGTTGAGGAAACTCGGGGCAGGAAACTAGAAGAAGAGACTGGCTCGGACTCGCTATGCATTACGTACAACATCATGATCAGGAATTCTTAAGACACCAGCTGAAATATTGTTTGGGTGGCAGTTAATTACAGCTGTTGGATCAAGTCCGACCACAGAACATGGAACAACAATCACTGCCGGTGATAATGGAACCAAAGAGGGTACTGCATTTTCAGAGAGGGGACTTGATGTTATTTCGGAATTACAGTGGGGGGGCAAAGTGGCTGCAAGGGGTCATAACAGCAGAATGTGGCCAGTTCATATGTGAATTGCGGGATTTGTCTGGCAGGAGTTACAAACACCACTTGGACCAACTGTTGAGAAGAAATTCTGGAACCTGACTTGCGTACGAAGAAGCTAGAACCGATGTGCAAGCACACTTCCATGCACGCACTGGATTCCAGGGACACAGTCATTGTAAGCAAGGGCAGGGTAAGTGGCAAGACCACGATTTGCAGCAGCAGCAGCAGCAACAACAACAACACAGCAGCAGCAGAGACACAGGGCAGACAGTCTGGCACGCTTAATAACCCCTGCTGAGGACCAGTTGTGAGGGGAACCTCAAGACCACGAGGGAGACCAACAGCTACCCACAACAACAGGAAGTCATCCTGTTTCGTCAAGCCCAGAAGCGAGTCCAATCAAATGATTTGAACATCAGACTCGGGGCGAAGGCTTGGTGAGCCTGGAACCTCAGGAAGTAGTGTCGGGCAAACATGTTAGACGACAGCCATTATGCTTAAAGGACTATATATTGAGACAAGTTAAAGAGAGAGGTGGTGTTGTGTATGAAGATGATAGGTTATTGACATGTGTAGGTTGACACAACTGGTTAGGTGGTCTTTGGTGTAGTTGTTATGGATGTCGTTGACGTGCAGGTAGGTGTGTCGAGTATGGATAGTAAATACAGTGTATTCCGTAGCTGCAATAACGGCCGACAGGTTAATGTGCGAGATATGTCACAGCATCACTCCCATACATCCACTACAAGGATGCCCTTAGCAGCTTGGGCCGAGCTAAGGTCCTGATAACTATAAACCTCCACAGCAGATACTGGCAGTTGCCTATGCGACGCGAAGACCATCACAAGACTGCCTACACTGCATCTGGCAGCCGCCGGTTTCAGTTCTGTGCGACGGGCCATCTGTCACAAATGTTCACCATATACATTCCAGGCCATGATGGTTAGGGTGCTGAACGGCTACATCTGCGAGTTTGCCCTGGCCTACCTCGACGATGTGGTCGTGTGGTCAGAAATCTGGGAGGATCACATCCGCCACCTTTCAATGGTGCTAGAATGTCTCACAATAAATGGTCTTGCTTGTGCCAACAAGAAACGTCACATTGGGAAGGCTGAGAAACAGTTACTTGGCCACCTGGTGGACAAGAAGAGATGAACAAGAAAAAGGTTTTGCAGAACTCAAACAACGTTTTCGTAAATGCCCAGCCTTGGAATGCAACGATCCAACCCGCCACTTGTGTTTACAAACTCACAGGAGCGAACAAGGCGTCCCCGTCCTTTTTCAGCTAGTGGACGACAGGAGCCAGCAGATTATGGAATTCAGTAGTGCTAAATTTAGCTCCATCGAACGCCACTATGGTATAAATGAGAGGGCGTGTTTGGCGGCAATCTGGAGAGTGAAAAGATACCGCCAACTACTTGAATAACAGCGATTTTCCCATCTCACAGATAATTGCTGTTTTGGTGTCTGGCTACATAATTTATGAGAGAGCCACGGTAAGCTAACACACTGGGCACTCTCCCACACAGCACAAGGATATCCTGAGAATATCCCAAATATATTCTTACAGGAATATTGGATTATCCCTTTGGAATTCCTAGATAATCTGAGTATATTATTGGAATGTCCAGGGATAAGTTATGTCCGACCATATTCCTCCCACAAGATATTCCAGGGATATTCTCCCAGGAATATTAGTATTTCCCTAGAATATTCCTCATACCTTTATTCATTCCCAGGGATATCTCGGGAATATGCTATATATGTTCTGTGTACACTCCCAAGATATGCGAGGTATATTTTTCGAGGAATATTAGGGTATCCCTAGAATATGCTCTCATACACCTATTCATTCCCAGGGATATTTCGGGAATATGCTATAGATGTTCTGTTTACACTCTCAAATTATGCCACGGATATTCTTTAATATTAAGAAGTTGGCTTTATTCATAGTCGTTTTTAGTCCAGACTAAGGAAAGATTATCCTCTGACCAAAATTTTTCGTATACAGAGAGCATTTTTATTGCTAGTCCAAGGATCATCTTGTTTTAGTATGGCCTAACTTTTAGTACGGACTGAGGGATAGGATTGACGTAGTATTAATGTCAAAAAGAAACGTGGCGAACAAAAAATAATACAGTTTCTTTAATAGTACATGCCAATGAAAGCTAGATAAAGTTTGCGAAACATAAAAATTATGTTTAAGGCCGAATCTGTCAATCTGTATGCAAAAAATTGCCGAATAATGAATTAAATGTTCTGTGGATAATAATTAAAAAGCTTAATAATACATCAGTTTTCAGCTACAGGAATGCCTTTCTATTTTTGTGTCAATCAAATGCTTTTTCTGAAAACAGATTTAGGGAACGTGATATTAATACACTCATAGAGAATATTAATGCTAATATAGCATTATATATATATATATATATATATATATATATATATATTATATATATATATATATATATATATATATATATATATATATATATATATATATATACATTTTAAACCGAAATGTATTGGTAGCATCTTTTCTGGGAGACAGAATTTTAACCAGTTTATGATGTATTTTTGTAATGTATTTTACATTACAAAACACATTTAACATCATTATAAAGACAGTATTGGCATAATAAAATGACACCAGCCCATATTACCACTGTATAGGAGTGGGTTATGAAGATTTAACAAATCAACAATGGAATAATCAGATATTAGTATATTATTATTATCGTCCATTCTGCAGTATTGTCATATATGATAGTTAAGGTTAAAACATATAAAGTAACATAAATGTAATAAATAATGTGATTTGTTTATACGAGCAGGCAAAAAATACACACCACATTACCGAGAGCATCACTTATAATTGCCCCGCCGCCACCGACCCTCACATGCCACCGGAATGACACGTGTGTGGTGAGACCGAGAGCCGTAGCTCCCATAACTCACTGGGAATTTGTAACAACAATTGCCACCTGACACTTGGACTAATCACAGGGTCCGCAGGCGAGGGCCGTGTCGGTGTAATTCAGGGGCACCGGGCCCACAATTAGGCTGTTTGGGGCTGTTTGTGAGGGCTGTCGGCCTCACTCATAATGCCAGCTCACTCCCGGGGGGTTAATCAAGCTTCCCCACTGCATTTATGAAATATCCCACATTTATAACTTATGGGTTAAGCTGTCAAGATGCGACCGTAAATGAATAAGATACTGGAAATACTCTTCAGACGTTATTTATTCATCTCCAATTCCCAGACGGGGCATGTACACTTGAGTTCGCCGTTCGAGTTGGCGATCACTGAAACTGATAAAACCGCACGACGATTACATGGTTTATGTGAAAGTGTTAAGTCCCCGGCCATGAACAAATGGAACGGGCACAAGACAGTCCTTACTCCGGATAAGCAAGAAACAATGTTCTGATATGTTAAATTAAAAGCAGACAGAATTACATTGCAAGTGGTTGAAAAGCAGTGAGGGCGGAAAACATGGCTATCTCGCCACACGTCCAAGAAACTACTGTCATGGCAGCGGGTGTGAGGCCCTGTGATTGGTCGATGCTGCATCTGGATGTCACGTGACTTACATGAGACTCAAAATCATGAAAATGTGTCGTGAGATGACATGATACAAAGCTTCCATTAATCAACAAATAATCTGAACACTCAATAATTATAAAAATATACTTCCAACAAAATAGTTATGAGAAGCTTGGCCGCTTGTGGCGTGGGATTGCCATATAATGTACCTTAACCTACAATGTCACGCTTTTGTAGCTGTGGTGCACAGCCCATGGAAATGTTCCTAACTACAACTTATTATATTTATACATTTAATTTTCATAGCAGAATAGGATAGCATGTACAATTACACATAAAGAACACTTTAAATAATTTTAATACAGAAATTGTGGCCTTTCACCACGTGGTTAGCAATGTTGTCATATCTATGATTGATAAATCTATGGATAGGACGTGGTGGCTGTTGCGATGCGGCCAGCACGTGTTCATAGAACAAATGAACATCAAAACATTAACACAACATGCTTATCCTAACATGACACTTGGAAGGTGTTTTGTCCTGGTACTTACGTGTGGACACATAGGAACATGAGGAAAGTAAATTAACAAGCACATAGCTAACACATATTCCCCTGATTAATGTGGCTCTTTAGCAAATAGAACTGTCAGTGGAAATTGTAGTATTACTTACATGTACCAATAACAGATGTGACATTAACACTGGAAAATAAATTTATATGACATATACATTATTAACCTTCAAAACAAAATACATAAACAAACCTTGAATAAGCATACAGGAAACTTGTGCACCCTGTGCACAATGTGTAAGACTTATTGCACATTTATAACACTGAACTGCATGCACGTAACACTTAATGGATAATGAAAATTAAAAAGGCATTTGGAAAAACACATTCCTACACTGACTTGCACTCATGGTGCGCTCACATTACACTGTTGTGACATGGTGCCTGACGATTATGCAGGGAAATACGCATGGCGAACGGGCTCTCCGAAATGGTTCACACCATTACATTCAGTCACTATTTCTTAATTATAATTAATTTGTAATTTTCACATACTTTTTCATGATCATGCGCCAGACCTCAGTAAATGGGAGAGCTCAGCATCAAGCCAAGTTAGTAGTGTCTTTACATGTCCGAGGTGTCCTGCTCTAGGTCGTTACACACATCTTCGCTGCATCAGTTTCCATGACCCTGCATCGCCATGTGAACAATGCAAAAGTCGAAGCCAGTGTTTTGCATGAATGTGTGTTGTGTGTCCGTGTGTCGCATCAGTGCATGACTAGTGTTAGTTTAAGTGAGGTTAGTTGTATGGGCTTGTGATATTTAATTTATTAGTTTGTGTGTACTTTGCAGCAGATGTGTTATGTGTTTTGTTTGGTATATTTATGCCATACTACTCGGACAGTTTTGCCAGTCACATGAAATGCAGGTTAGTTTGTTTAATAATAAATAACGTGTTTTCAAGGGCTTATATGTAATGAAATATTATGATTTTTGTAGAAATTATTATGTGTACCATTTTACAGTAATGAGAGGGTTTGTTTACATTTAGGCACGACACCACAGAGTTGTCAACAGATGCTACCAATAGTGCAAAAATATTTAAAATACAGAAATGTGTTAATTGGCACATGCAAAGTTAATAATAATTAATAATAACATTTATTTTCATCATAGAAGTGTTTTACTAAAATATGCTTACAATTGCATGTGGACCAATATTGGGCAGTAACGAACCAGTACAGTGAACAGGAGAGTGAGGTTATGGGTGGTCCACGGCTCTGCGGACGTGTAATTTAACGCGGTGAAGCTAACTATGAAAATTGTCATTTTAATAATAAGAGTGTTTTTGTTAGAATTAGATGTACATATTAAAATTTCCTGCACACACATATTAGGTTAAATGAAACGTAATTTATTAAGTCTAGATTGGGCCGGTTGTAAAGTGTATATCTTCGGTTAAGTTTTAAGGAAAAGGCCCACATCGTAGATGTGGCCAGTTACTGTTTAAGTTAGGTTTAGATTTATTTATATATACTGTTGGCCAGCCCCCATGTCCACGTCTTGATAGATGTTACCAATTGGAATACCTTTCCGCCAGCTGTAAACTACACTCCAATTGCCTCTTCTAGTCAGGGATGTCGGCTCCCCCCCCCCCTCCCCGATAAGCTAGCTCACTCCCGAAGGGTTATTTTGGTTACCCAACGCCATTATTAAAAACACATGTTCAATACAAAATCATGAAAAAGGTTAAGTAACCAATAGGTGGTTAATCGCAATAGAACATCAGCATCTCCCTAGTCCGTATTTATTATAATTTCTTCCCCATCGAGGTACTGAAGTTTACATACCGCCGTTCTAGCCAGGTGGGCTCTTGTACAGTTAAAATGGCCGTAGGGCCTATGAACTTCAGTGGTACATAATGCCTCGGTCGTGTAAAAGACAAACCGAGGGCGAGAGACCCAGTATTCTGGGAGAGCAATAAACAGAAATTTCCAGTACACTAAAGTGAATTAAGCAGAATTACATGATGGTTAATGAACAAAGATGAAGTGCCCGGAGCACTGTGGCATGGTGGTACTCTCACAAGGTCGAAAATGGTACTACTTTCTCGTTTTGCGCGAAGGCCGCTCACTGGCCGACACTCCTGCCCAAACATTACGTGACATAATTTTACATAAGGTGAAACACAATAAATTTAATGGAATGGGTTCTACAATGCCGATGAGATGTATATATCAATAAACTCTTACAACAACAAAATGTAAAAGCATATTTTAAAATGTAAAAATAAATACACTTGTTCGATGAGACCTCATTGTTATAAAAAACTAACCTCACTATTGACACATACAAATAAACAATAATACCTTTAGGGGGTCTGTCCCCAGTCAAGTTTATTATGTCCATTCGATTTGTGTTCGTGGCAAAACATGTGAGTCCATACTAACCTGCATAAAAACTGATCAAAAATACTTTTACAATTTTATAGTGGCTATTTACTGCGTAGCCATGTGCACTGGTCCACTTTGATGAGTTCTCTTTGGAATGTGGTAGGAAAGTCCAGTATTTCAATACTGCCAGTAGTTGTCGAACACACTTTAAGAATATAAAATACAAAAGAATGTTTGCAATGCATAAAAGTTACATTACTAATTATTGTAAATATAATAGAGACGTTTACGTGGCACAATAGCCTTGTCTGTAGCCGTATAATTAAATGCACAAAATGGCGCCCCTAGTACAAGAGCTGTCAACAGCTTATTAATTACAGACATATAAGATTACATTCAAACAACTTATCACAATTATAATGAAAATACAAAGAGACAATTTGTCTTGTACTTATATGACATGGGTAACATGAGAAAATAAAACACTGACATAACAAATGCCACCACATAAACAAATGTAAACACTAAATGTAAACAAAAGCATGTGGCACTTGACCTGACTTATGGACACTGGTATTTGTATAAATGCGTTCCTGGTTGCATGATAACCGAACTTCGCACAATTGTGTAGACTGATGCACGTTACGGAACTCTAACACTTGTTGCATAAGAACATTTGATATTTACACTAACACTTGTGCCATTGTAGTATGATGACGTACACGTACAAAAATAAACATACACTGCACACTCCCTAACAACTGACATAACACTAATTTCACCTGCTACATGCTACTGCACATGACACATAACATGCACATGGCACTGGTTCGTCGACTCAGGTGCTCTGTTGTGATGTTGTGTTGCATTATTGACATCGCTGCTGGCACGATGTGGTGAATGGCCTGAGGCCTAGTTGCTGCCGACGTCAGGTTCGATTTTTACTTTACAACATCCTCGTGAAGAACATTATAAGCAGTCTCGGTCTTTCTGTTATGAAGTGTACTTTGCGCACTATCTGGTCATCTTCTGTCTCAGCTGCTGCTAGATGAATGTAAAGTTCATCACAGTATGAACAAGTGTCTGATCGTTGAGGACCAAATCTAAGCTTGAATTCACTTCTGAACATGTCCCTATACAAACTATGCTACCTAGCATTTAACGTTAGGATGACTTTCCTTGAAAATATCATACATTCTTTACACACACAGTTCTGAACTAAGTAAAGCTTGCTGGAGGTGGATCTTGAATAGTGGCTCTCTTGTGTAGGCATAGAGCTGATATGATCCCTTACCAGTTCTTTGAAATAAAAGGATACATCACATTGACGATTATGATCTGTCCCTCTTTTGTCAGATATGTCAAGATTAGATTTCATTTTTGTCTTAAGCGTTTGCACACTTCGAGGGGAAATTTGAAAAACATCGAGCACAGTTTTCTTGCACACATTGTATGATTTGCCCTTTACAGGAAGGGGGTATTTGAAAGTTGTCTGGCTGTGGGAGGTATATTCCGCTACATTTTTTGGTTTTAAGTCCTCCGGTGCCATACAACATTGGACTAAAAACATAAACTGTTCATTATATGTTCGTTTGTAGAAATATTGAAATAACTTTGTGTTAATACCTTTGGAAATCTTGTCGCATTCATACATTCAGCAGCTCATGGAAACCTGAAACAAATAAACTCACCTTTTGTTGATGGTATTGAATTTGCCAAATCATGTATAATACAGCCCATTAAATGCTAGTTTTAGCAGTAAAGCCAGGTCACCAAAAAAATTTATTATTATTATATCAAATACTTTTTCCCACGATACAGGGCACTGCTTATTTACATGGCAAATCCTGCAAACTGTTTTACTACCATTTTTCATTATTGTGGTTTTAGGCTAATCTTCTGAAACTGCTACAGCTATTAATGAAAATAGACTGAGACTTTTTATGGAATTTGTAGCAGATTGTGCAAAACAATATATTTTTCGTATAATAAAAATGTTGACTTATTTTGTTTGATTAGATCACTATTCCACTCACCTTTTCAGATTCACATTTCCCTGATACAAACATCCCTTTCCTGTTTCTACATGGCTTGCAAGCATTTCTCAAAGCTTAATTCTTGTTGTCCTTCCATTCTGACAGCCGTATCTTTCTCCTACATCCATTATTTAATTCCTTTTCCGCATTACCACTAAGCAGCAATGTCTCGTTAGCCATCTTGCTGCAATTAGATCATTATTCCTCGGAATGCCAACCTTGCAAAGCAAAAAAAAAATCCTCTTTGGGATAGAACTATTGCCTGTGTGCAACAGTGGTATTGTGATGTGCTATGGGTAGATCACTACTCTCCTATAATTGCAACTTTCTCATTTTTGTGGATTAGATCCCTATTCATGATAACTATTCAAATTAAAAAACACTCTTAATTACTAGGTACTCACTTTGGAGGTTAGCCGGCCTTATGCTAGCCTTGTTGCCGGGTGTGGTGGCTGGTCGCCGATGAACCTGATTACTATAAAGGTGGTGGCTAGTATTCAATGTATTAATTAGTATTATTTATTATTTTGACAACTGATATTTATGTGGCATGTGCTAATAAGTTTGGGAATATATTTACTGTAGGTAATAGAAATTGCTCTCATGTTTCAGACATGTTACCCTGTTATACAAATATGCGCAACTTGCGGACGAACACAACACTTCACACATTTTTCCTTACCCTCAAATACACATAATTAACCTAAATGTCGGGCAGACATAAACATATCTGTAGCAACAGGCATGCAAGAATAAATAAATAAACACATGTGACATTTACCCTGTAAATCTTAACACAAAGATCTAAAAATATTACATTAACAAAACATCAACACAAAAAGGTAAACAATGCCACATGGTCCACTCTCGGTCTCATGACAATAACAACACCACTTATTGATTTACAAATGCCACGTGATCTTAACATGCGCATTTCGCATTTGCAGACACATACATGAACACACTACATATTACCTGCATTGGTGCGATACTTTAGTGTCCAGTGGGAAGACACATGGCTCCAAAGTAAACATACATATTTCACACATACACTTCAAAACAATAACCCTCAAATAATGCCGACGTGAAACGTAAACAAACACAGATGGGTCCATCTCTAGCTTGTTATGCTGCACTAGTGATTTTATGATACAGGTGACTTGCACATTTTGGTTGCACAAGTGCACAGAATGCACGACGTGGAACACAGTTTAAAACCTAGCTTATGAACACTTTGAACAACACACAAAACAAGCACTGCACTATAAAATCAAATTGGCCATGACAAACAAACCCAATTACACTTTATTACACTGAAGCACTGGTACTAATACTCGTAGCACATTGCAATGCATGACACTAATGCTCTACGATGCTATGGTGTTGACTGTAGAGTTGACAGTATGGCGTGGTGAACGGGCTGACATGCATCTCACATGTCAAAATGAACATGGTACACAGAACACTGGGAGTGGTATTTAACTGGAAAACATTTTGTCAGTAGAATGAAGGTTAGGTTTGGCAGGTGTGTATAGCCAAAAAGAAGGGTGTCGATTGATGATTACCAATGTGATGTTCTGGAGAACGTTTTCAGGCAAGATTAGGTATGGTAAAATGATGATAGGTTTAGCGGGTATGTGAAGCCAGATGGAGGTGCGCCAACTGATTGCTCCAATGTTAGCTGGACCATTGGGGGGAAGGAAGGTTATGTGGACAGGACCACCGTTCGCATAGTTTTGCTAGGTTGGGTGCCAGATCTCGCCCGAAAGCATGAGTTGTGGATGCTGGGGTCGTGTAGTCTAGTGCCCATATGGCTGTCCCCCAAATGTTGTACCATCTCCTGCAGAACTGCAGGTGCCGGTTATTATGATCTAAAATCCAAATGCCTGGTCTAGTGAGGGTTATCTGACTCCCTCAAAGCAACCGACTCCCAAGAGGTTGTTACAGGTCACCTTACGCCTGAAGTTTGATTGTATAAATATGTAATAAATGGACCATGAAGCGGTCTACGAATAGAGACGAGTGTGGTGTCCATTTCAACACAGTGATTGATTCAAACACTGTTATCTGAGGCACATACATAATTATGTCTCCATTATAGTGGGATAATGCTGGCACTGTAAAATTAGGCACCAGGCGTACATGTGTTTTAAAAATGAATATTTATGGTCTGGATGTGTGCAATACAGACCAGACTCCGGAGTGGCTCTCTCCCTGCACTAGAAAAACAAGTTACTAAAGTTCCACAATAAATAAATACAATTTAAAACTAAAAGACTGGTGCACAAAAGTAATGTGCCCGGGAATGCCGAAACGACGTCCACTCCGTCTTAGTACTGAACAATGACTAGGTTAGCTCCCTCAGCAGCGAGCTATCCCGCGTACAGGTGAAAAAACTTCAGTTTACATAAAATTATAATAATGAATGAAATGATTGGTGGTGATGCAACACTGGTTGGATGGGAACATACACAAACACTTTCCTTTTTCGCACAACAAACATATATTAAATACTTACAAAATATAATCACATGACAACTTTAAGTGTTAACAACCTAACCTCATCTGGGAGGTTAATGCAAGTGGCTAGTATGCTGCTATTATTTATGGGCTAGTGAAACTAATTGGGTGGGTTTACATTATGATGTATGCCCATTATGAAACACATAATTAAAACTAACTATTCGAGACCTTTTATATTAATACGACAAAAGTGGGCTTTGGTCACCATGTGTTCTTTATACTACATTGCCTTACAACACGCCGGCATGGTTGACATTTCCAAATGAAATATATGGAAATAACATGCTACAATTATGAGAATAAATAATGTAAAGATACTTAATATTGCACACGCGAATGTTCTGCTTGGACCAATACATACAAATATTATTTTGTGCCTTGTGCAGTATTTGTTACATGTGCACAACAGGTAATATCTAAAATTAGATTTTGTGTATCAATAAAACACTGTCCCAAGTTTTAAAATAAATGCTAAACACAACACAAAATACATATAACCCTTTCAAAAATATTTTATTACGTACTCATCTTATTGGAGTGGAGGCTCCACACAATAAAATAACACTATATTTTTGTACACTTAGCACAGACTACCCTAACATAACACTAAAACACATCTGAACACTGCACACTGAAAATTTAATTACACTGCACGTGACACAATAATATTCAAAAGGCCATCAATTAAACACACATAAAATATACACAAATAGATGTAATGATGCACTACTAGAATGATTTGATGCACCCTTGTAGAACGAAGGCTAGTGTGCCACTATCACTCTCACGTGGTGATTGGTTAACTTCTGGGTTTTGGTGCTTACAATGCAAAGAACGGTCTAGAAGGGAATGCATAGTACACGTCAAAAAGAATGATGAGTCCCACATAGTGTCTCCCTTGAGACCGCTCGTCCTGTTTCCAGCCACCGTGTTGACGGAGGTTGGCTGGTCGAAAAGGGCAAAGGTTAGGTTTCGAGGAGCGGTGAATGTAATTTGGAATTTTGTGCTAATATTACCCAGGGCGCCAGACACTGTCGGGCTGACAATGTCGTTAAGCTGGAGAGATGACTCGTTCCTGAGGGTCATTCGGCCGTAGACCACGGTGAAATCCTTCAGTTGCAGTTGATGTCTCCAATAATAATGATAATAACAATTGAATATTTCTCTTACTTGTGGTGCAGTGGGATATCCGGGCTCCTCACGCGTCCCTACGAAGAACTGTTACTTGCAATACTAACTCGTGACCATTTAAACATAATTATTCAATTGTAGTTATACGAAAATTGGCGGGAGAAGGTAAATAAAAAATAAATCACCTGTGGAAAATTATGCTTCATTCTGAGATTTATTTGGTGACTCTACTATATCTCCGTTTGGAGAAAACTTATAATGTTGCTGAACATTATTTCATTAGCGTGGGCGAGACTGTAACAACACACTTGGTCACATATGAACTTAAGTACAATTTAAGTCCACCCAGGCAATGCAAGCACTGGGTGGGTGCGAGAGGCGAAGTTTCGGGCAGCTGTAAATGCAAAAGGGTCCCGGTAGATAATTAATCTATTGTAATTAAGTGATCAGCCCCGACATGAAGTGTCACACCCTTCGCGAAGATAAACGTCAACTGTCTTCTCCCTGCCCCGGCATGCCAGTCGGGTTGGCAGACACGCACCCCGCACTGCACTACTTCCTTGGACACAACATTTACATGCCAGACACGCACTCCCCATACTGGTTGTTACATATTGCTTAAACTTAACCCTGCATTTAAGATTCAGTAATACACAGCACTGCAAAATAATGGAGATGTGGAGTTGAGAAACACATGAGTGAACATAATGGGATTTTACAAAATAAACACTTAAAGCACACTTGGGGCTTATGGGGCTGCTAGGATAGGCGTCTTTACTGGTATTGGTCTGTGTCCCATTGCGTAATATTACCTTGTCCTTTTATGCTGAGAAATAAAAAATTAACAGAATCTAATTTTGTGTATCTGTGTGCCCATGGCGCACTAAGTCGCTACTCACTTTGTGATGCACCTGTGTTGCGTCTCTCGCCGCACTGCACTGCACTTGCGCTCTTAAAGCTCTTACACACTCTGATTTGCGTGACCTGTGTGGGCAGCAAATGGTCCTTTAGGAAGGGGGTACGTGGCTAATTTAATTAAAGTTTCTCTCTATAATTGTTTGGTTTAAGGAATGAAGTCACGACCATTAAACTGTAGTAGAGCGCTGAAGGCTTGAGTTAACAAACGTTTCATAACGAGCGCATGTTACCTAACTTTGTGTACACACACATTTTCGCACGTCATAGAACTTAAAATAAGTACATTTTACAATCTTCTTCACAGTCCTTAAACCTTGAATTTAAAATGGTTGTAATATGGAGATTTCGCTCTTTTTTAGTGTTCTCTACACAAATGATGTGACTGCCTTCTAGCGAATGTCGTGAAAACTATCTCACATTTTTGTTCCATCACAAAATAGATTTGGGCTCATTCGTTTAGCATTTTAATCATTTCTTGGGTATTTGTTTTGTGTTTAATGAAAAAAAGAATTTGATATTAGTTGACGTATTTTTAATATAGGTCACTAACTGGAACGTAAGTCAACAGTTTGAAACACCATACCTAATATAATTTATTACCACATTTTATAATATTTCACGATTTTATAATCACGCCTCGTATGGTAGCAGTTTCTTTAACAATGACATAAACCTGTAACTTCTGGTGGGTTATAGCATATTATGGAAAATATGTAATCCAGCACATTTCTGAAAATTATTTTATATATAAATTATACATATTAATGGATCTTCATCAATTGGCTCGTTGGTCTAGGGGTATGATTCTCGCTTAGGGTGCGAGAGGTCCCGGGTTCAAATCCCGGACGAGCCCACTTTCATTATACTCTTTCAAATGTTTATTCTTTGACTCTTCAATGAATAGTGTATTTCCTTGGTTATCACTTTATTGTTCCTTGAAACATTTACTGTTACGTTCGCAGCACCTAAGATGTATGGTAATTTTGACATAAGAAAAGCAGATTGAATTTTTTGAAAAGACCAAAATTTGTATATTATTTTTGAATATAATTTGTTCAAAATTTTACTCTTCTAGTTGAACAGTTCAATATTTCTAGAATTAATATGATCAACGATATTAGTTAAATGTGTGTGTATGTACATGCATATATATATATATATATATATATATATATATATATATATATAAATATATATATATATATATATATATATATATATATATATATATATATATATATATATATATAAATATATATATATATATATATATATATATATATATATATATATATATATATATATATATATATATATACACACATATACACATATGCATATGTGAATGTACACACATATATATTTATTTATTTATTTATATTTATATATATTTATTTATAATTGAATTTAAAAAAAAAAGAAATTTTAATTTGCGAATAGCAAAAACCTTCCGCCGCCCCTGATTCAAAGTCAACATGCTGAAAGTATGGCCGTGGTGAGTGGTGTGGTGGTTAGACTACTCGCCTCCCAGCGAATCTAAACGGGTCCGTATCCCGGCGGAGTCGCTCCCGGATTTTCGCCCGCTGGTTGGCGGGTTTTCTCGGAGATCATCCGTTTTCCCCCTGTTTGCATTTCGGCGCTGTTCTATACTCAACTCACTTCACCCTCATCGGCTCCCAAGAATTCGATGTTAAGGAGCCGGCAAATTCTCTCCACTCTCCATTTGGATCTTGAAGTTTGGATAAAATGAGATAATTAACACAAGTATAGACTGTTCACGGTAAATTAAGCCTTTTAAAAATAAACATTTAAAAACAAGTCACTTCCCATTACTGTATTCTACTGTACACACTGCCATTTAAGTTGGCAGCAAACTTACCGAAATATATTCAAGCCTTAGCGCTATGTTGCTCGTGTAGTATTTATATTTATAGAAAATAAAGGTGTTATTTTACTTGATTTGCATTAATTAACGTACAGAATGACATAAAATAATTATTTCACTTCACGAACTCATGAATAGAGTCGTTAGGCCATACCGATGTAAGTTTTACAAACAGAAGTAAAGGAGGAGAAAGGCAGCTTTTTCCGCGTTCGAGTCCGAAAAACGTGAGAGATATAAGGACGACACTCCCACGCCCATCAAGTGCGCAATCGCCACTAAGCGCAAGGCTCTCAACTGACGTGCAGTAATCTCGACGCACTACGTGTACATATGGGATTTTCAGCGCTGATGCTGACGCTATTGTTTTATTGGTAGAAGGTCTGTATAGGCTGTTCACGGTAAAATGAGCACTTTTGAAAGCCCTGCTTAAGCTCTACGTGTATGCACATTGTGTATTCTTTCGCCTTATGTAAAATTATCATTGCCATGGGCCTCATCACTTCATTCATGCGTCGGTCAAGTGAAACAGTCAAATATTGTACAAATATGCCCATTATTACACTTTGAAGCATAAAAAAAAAACATAAAGTGAAAGAAATAATTTATGTTATCACACGTGGTTACCTTTCACTTTTTATTCGACGTTGAGATATGGAACTACTTTCTCCCCATCGTTACCAACTTTACTGGGCGCATGTCACTCAGTGCGCCCGTTAAAACGTATGCAGGTTTGAGCAGTGACTTTTTTGGAACGTTGATTTCAAAAGTGCTCACTTTATCGTGAACAGCCTTTAGAAAAGTTCAGTGCAGGACTCTTTGAGTAGTTTCTTATGTATTTGATGCGTATATTTTGAGCTACAGCGCTTCGAAAAAAAAAACCGTTTTGGAGTGCCCTGAAATGATGCTTGTAACATAATGATGCTTGTAACATGCGTGGCATTTTGAAAGCACTCAACATCTTTCGTCTAAAGTGTGTATTTCTTTCGTAGATGTATACTTTGGACGAGCGTTTGTTTGTTTCGTGAAAAACGTGCATTTCAAACACTCTGCACCGCAGTTCAAACACCGTGAGCAGCCGACACACTATTATAAGTGCACTATTAATACACTGACACTGAAATTTTATGAAGAGTTTTCATAGTCTTACTAGAAAATACTGACGTTTATATGTAACATCTTAAGTTAATGCTTTTTGGTAGAGTCGCCTTTTTTTTCACGAAAATATTGCATGGAGGTTTTGTGGGGAAGACATTTTTTTTCCTTTTTTTTTTTTATCTGAGAGGGCCAATCAGAATTAACGAAATCTGACTGGATTTTCGTGATTCGCGGGCAGGCACCTAGGACACGATACAATATAAAATCGTCCAATCACGGAAGTGGATCTGAGCTCCAGTGTTTTGGAGTACGATAAATCCTGAAATCATTTCGCGGAAAAAAAAAAAAAAAAAAAAAAAGTATAGGTTGTTCACGGTAAAGTAAGCACTTTTGAAAAATATTGCTGCTCCTACAGGCATTTATTTTAACGGCCGAACTGGCATTCGCCGAGTCAAGTTGTTAACGATTATGGGAAAGTAGTTTCACGTGATATATTTAAAGAAAAGAAAAAAAAACTGTGAAAACTGAAATAACCGCTTTTACTTTCTGTTTTTTTTTTTTTTTTTATATATACATAAATATGAGAATTGGCGAATTTGTATAATATTTACACTCAAAGAAATGATTCGAAAATTGACCATACCAGTGTATACGCTTAGTTAGAATGCGTGGATGGTATTTCCCCCCCCCCCCTCCCTTATACATCCATTGTAGTGTTCCTACATTTGCTCAGGAAACAGTCAATAGCGTAGGAAATTTCCCCAACTTTGTAAAGTAACGATTCCCAACATTGCTATATCTGCAGCTTGATGTGTGGTAATATTTGCATACAGTGTATAGGTTAAAAACTTCCATTACAGTTAAGGAAGTTAACCAGAAAATTTTTTTTACAGTGTACTTTTCTAATAATTTAACAGTTTCATTTATTCGCGTATACGGACTGCGCCTCACGAATCTATGATCAAAACTCAGTAGAAAATACTCCTGCGTAAAAATACAGTAGACGCCTCGTTTACGAGAAAAAAAACTCCATGAAAGTTCCGAGAACCATTGTAGCGAGCATGTGGTATTCCAGTCAGATAAAGGTGACGTGATGTAGTGATGCTGCAATTAAGGCGTGGTCGTAAGACACGCGGCAAGGGAAAGAGCCTAGCCCAGTACATGGAGTGCACATGCAGTGAGTACTGGGACATGGAAATAGTCGGCGGCCAAGCCACATGCATGCTGCATGCATCCAGCATGCAAGAAAGTGCATTTCTATGTGGAACCGCGTAGTTCATATGTTATATCCGTAATGTTGAGTGAGGTAGTTAGCTATGCTTCTATCATCGCATTTTTTTTTTTTATAAATTCTCCGAAATCTTAAATAGGAAGAAATAAATTAAAAAATTCTATATGGCGGGTGACATGGGCTCAGGAATTTCGCACGTCTTGAAGCTTAAAATCGTGGGAGCGCTAGGGGGCAACCGAGATCTGCACATCAACTCTCTCGTCGCCTCTACGCGCAAAGGACTGAACTGGCATGCAGTCCTCCCGTCGATGTGAGACGTCCAGCGGAGACCCTGCCATGTCGTGGCGTGATAATAAAAATAAAGGTTTGCCGCACGTCCCTTGTTCCTTTTTTTAAATGTTCCGTGCCGGAATGTTCGCACCTAAAAACGCCATTGAAAGCACACGTTCGAGCCGATTACACTATCACAAACACATCCTTCAGAGCAGGGGTTCCAGCCAGACTTTAGTTCACCACGCCTCCCTTCTCCAAAACTTCATATATTGAGGGCAAAACAAAAACTAATAAAAGACTCCAAGGTTTTATTTGATCATTAAATTTTAATGCTTATTTAACACAAAAGGGTGGTGAACAAATCAGTCAGTGAGACGGGTGAGCTTGAATATTTTTAACATGATTCACAATTATTGGTTGAATAGAAGAAATTGCACAATGTGAATCACTAGCAATATCGAATTTGCTTCTATACTTTGGCGCCCGCGTACCCTTAGCATATCGCCACGCCACCCTTATGGAGCGGAGAGGTTGGGGGGGGGGGGAGGCGCTCCCCACTTTGAAAACCAATGCTTCAGAGAGAAATGAAGGAACTAGAAAACGTATACAGGTGCGTAACGTTTCTTAAATGATATTCGTAAGCAGACCTTACTCAGATACGTTTTGCGGTTTTTAAATAAAACGTTTTCTGCTGGAGCTCTGCACACCGTTCGGCGACCTAAGTCCGAGTTTATCCATTCTATGGTTTCTTAGAGGGTAAATTTGGTATAGTGTATTCACGACAAAGTGAGCACTTTTAAAAGTCATTTCATTTGGAATAATAGTCATTAAAAATATTTTATTTTAGATTTAGATGTAAACTTCCGAGTGCGGTGGAATATATGCACTGTGTTTACCATTAGCATGGCGATATTTATTTTAAACGTTTTTAGAGGATAAGAAATGGCTGAAAGAAAAAAAAAGTAACTAGGGCTACGAAAGTGCTCACTTTACCGTGAACGGCCTATGACAGGGTCGACCCGTGTCGGCAAGGCGAGCTCGCGGACTGAAGAGGGGAGCAGGAAGTCCTGGTGGTCGTCTCTTTTCTGGAGGACAGCCGGGAGTGCGCAATGGCGGATGCGTGTGCACCAGAAGACGATGGCCGGATGCGCGCCATTTCGCGCAAGTGGAACGACGCCCGAGGGGGCGAAGCGAGGCGGGAGGTCAGTTCTGCCGAGACGCTCGTCCGAGTCCTTCCAGGCAGAGCGAGGTAGGCGTTAATGACACGCGTCGATCAGGGCCGTCACTTGTTGACGTCCGTCACGCCGGACCGGATCGGGCCGGACCGCCGGACTAAGTCCGTCCCCCAGGCGCGACCTCTACCTTCCCCGTCGCGGGCTGCCTTGGAGACACCGGCCCTTGCTCAAAGTCGTTTTTGGTCCAGACTAAGGACAGATCATTTTTCGTACTCGGAGAGCATTTTTATTGCTAGTCCGAGGATCCTCTCGCTTTAGTACGACCTAGCTTTTAGTCCGGACTGAGGGTATGATTAACGAAGTATTAATGCCATAAAGAAACATGGCGAACATAAAAAAACAATAGTTTCGTTACTATTACATGCCAGTGAAAGCTACATAAGGTTCACGGAAAATAAAAATTACTTTTAAGGCCGATGCAAAAATATGCCGACCTGATGAATGAAATGTTCTGCGAATAATATTTTAAAGGGAATGTAGATAATAAGCTTAATAATACACAATTTTTTTAGCTACATCTACGAGCCGTGATATTAATACAAGCAGATAATTTTATAACAAGTTCTTACTTTGCGAATATATTTACTAAAGTATTTACTCTTTACTCACGAAATTATTTTTCAATTTTTTTCTTTTTTTGTGATACGTTTTTGAGTTATTGCCGGAAAGCGCTCGTTTCTGCAAGATCTTCGTCTAGAAGTAATAATACAAACCAAAGCTAGATCTAAATCCTCAGTTCAACGAAGAGCTGCGGCCTGGTTTGTACTTCATGCGATCGGTTTTTTTGTGGACCGTTCGACACCGGTGACAGTTCAAGACTTTGTCCAGTTTCTTCGTCAAGATAGATGGAACATTGCGCGGCGTGGCACATTGCGTCAGTGGTACGGCAAATTTTTATTTTCATTCTGACGTTTACGGCTACAGGAAGTGCGTGTATATTGCCAAGGTTGGGTTTACGCCGTGCGCTGCCCACCCCTCGGCCATTACAAGTGTGCACCTTAATGTTCCAGTAGTAATCGTCGATAGGGGGTAGTGTTATAGGTCAGTGTCCCGTGTCGGGATGTACGCCGTGCGCTGCCCACCCCTCGGTCATTACAAGTGTGCACCTTAATGTTCCAGTAGTAATCGTTGATAGGGGGTAGTGTTATAGGTCAGTGTCCCGTGTCGGGATGTACGCCGTGCGCTGCCCACCCCTCGGTCATTACAAGTGTGCACCTTAATGTTCCAGTAGTAATCGTTGATAGGGGGTAGTGTTATAGGTCAGTGTCCCGTGTCGGGATGTACGCCGTGCGCTGCCCACCCCTCGGTCATTACAAGTGTGCACCTTAATGTTCCAGTAGTAATCGTTGATAGGGGGTAGTGTTATAGGTCAGTGTCCCGTGTCGGGGTGTATGCTGTGCGCTGCCCACCCATCGGTCCTTACAAGTGTGCACCTTAATGTTCCAGTAGTAATCGTTGATAGGGGGTAGTGTTATAGGTCAGTGTCCCGTGTCGGGGTGTATGCTGTGCGCTTCCCACCCCTCGGTCCTTACAAGTGTGCACCTTAATGTTCCAGTAGTAATCGTTGATAGGGGGTAGTGTTATAAGTCAGCGTCCCGTGTCGGGATGTACGCCGTGCGCTGCCCACCCCTCGGTCATTACAAGTGTGCACCTTAATGTTCCAGTAGTAATCGTCGATAGGTGGGAGTGTTATAGGTCAGTGTCCCATGTCGGGATGTACGCCGTGCGCTGCCCACCCCTCGGTCATTACAAGTGTGCACCTTAATGTTCCAGTAGTAATCGTTGATAGGGGGTAGTTTTATAAGTCAGCGTCCCGTGTCGGGATGTACGCCGTGCGCTGCCCACCCCTCGGTCATTACAAGTGTGCACCTTAATGTTCCAGTAGTAATCGTTGATAGGGGGTAGTGTTATAAGTCAGCGTCCCGTGTCGGGATGTACGCCGTGCGCTGCCCACCCCTCGGTCATTACAAGTGTGCACCTTAATGTTCCAGTAGTAATCGTTGATAGGGGGTAGTGTTATAAGTCAGCGTCCCGTGTCGGGATGTACGCCGTGCGCTGCCCACCCATCGGTCATTACAAGTGTGCACCTTAATGTTCCAGTAGTAATAGTCGATAGGTGGGAGTGTTATAGATCAGTGTCCCGTGTCGGGATGTACGCCGTGCGCTGCCCACCCCTCGGTCATTACAAGTGTGCACCTTAATGTTCCAGTAGTAATCGTTGATAGGGGGTAGTGTTATAAGTCAGCGTCCCGTGTCGGGATGTACGCCGTGCGCTGCCCACCCATCGGTCATTACAAGTGTGCACCTTAATGTTCCAGTAGTAATAGTCGATAGGTGGGAGTGTTATAGATCAGTGTCCCGTGTCGGGATGTACGCCGTGCGCTGCCCACCCCTCGGTCATTACAAGTGTGCACCTTAATGTTCCAGTAGTAATCGTTGATAGGGGGTAGTGTTATAAGTCAGCGTCCCGTGTCGGGATGTACGCCGTGCGCTGCCCAACCCTCGGTCATTACAAGTGTGCACCTTAATGTTCCAGTAGTAATCGTCGATAGGGGTAGTGTTATAGGTCAGTGTCCCGTGTCGGGATGTACGCCGTGCGCTGCCCACCCCTCGGTCATTACAAGTGTGCACCTTAATGTTCCAGTAGTAATCGTCGATAGGTGGGAGTGTTATAGGTCAGTGTCCCGTGTCGGGATGTACGCCGTGCGCTGCCCACCCCTCGGTCATTACAAGTGTGCACCTTAATGTTCCAGTAGTAATCGTTGATAGGGGGTAGTTTTATAAGTCAGCGTCCCGTGTCGGGATGTACGCCGTGCGCTGCCCACCCCTCGGTCATTACAAGTGTGCACCTTAATGTTCCGGTAGTAATCGTTGATAGGGGGTAGTGTTATAAGTCAGCGTCACGTGTCGGGATGTACGCCGTGCGCTGCCCACCCCTCGGTCATTACAAGTGTGCACCTTAATGTTCCAGTAGTAATCGTTGATAGGGGGTAGTGTTATAAGTCAGTGTCCCGGTTCGGGATGTACGCGATGCGCTGCCCACCCCTCGGTCATTACAAGTGTGCACCTTAATGTTCCAGTAGTAATCGTTGATAGGGGGTAGTGTTATAGGTCAGTGTCCCGTTCGGGATGTACGCCGTGCGCTGCCCACCCCTCGGTCATTACAAGTGTGCACCTTAATGTTCCAGTTGTAATCGTTGATAGGGGGTAGTGTTATAGGTCAGTGTCCCGTGTCGGGATGTACGCCGTGCGCTGCCCACCCCTCGGTCATTACAAGTGTGAACCTTAATGTTCCAGTAGTAATCGTTGATAGGGGGTAGTGTTATAAGTCAGCGTCCCGTGTCGGGATGTACGCCGTGAAGCTGCCCACCCCTCGGTCATTACAAGTGTGTACCTTAATGTTCCAGTAGTAATCGTCGATAGGTGGGAGTGTTATAGGTCAGTGTACCGTGTCGGGATGTACGCCGTGCGCTGCCCACCCTCGGTCATTACAAGTGTGCACCTTAATGTTCCAGTAGTAATCGTTGATAGGGGTAGTGTTATAGGTCAGTGTCCCGTGTAGGGGTGTATGCTGTGCGCTGCCCACCCCTAGGTCCTTACAAGTGTGCACCTTAATGTTCCAGTAGTAATCGTCGATAGGTAGGGGTGTTAAAGGTCAGTGTCCCGTGTCGGGATGTACGCCGTGTGCTGCCCACCCCTCGGTCCTTACAAGTGTGCACCTTAATGTTCCAGTAGTAATCGTTGATAGGGGGTAGTGTTATAGGTCAGTGTCCCGTGTCGGGTGTATGCTGTGCGCTGCCCACCCCTCGGTCCTTACAAGTTTGCACCTTAATGTTCCAGTAGTAATCGTTGATAGGGGGTAGTGTTATAGGTCAGTGTCCCGTGTCGGGATGTACGCCGTGCGCTGCCCACCCCTCGGTCATTACAAGTGTGCACCTTAATGTTCCAGTAGTAATCGTTGATAGGGGGTAGTGTTTTAAGTCAGCGTCCCATGTCGGGATGTACGCCGTGCGCTGCCCCACCCTCGGTCATTACAAGTGTGCACCTTAATGTTCCAGTAGTAATCGTCGATAGGTGAGAGTGTTATAGGTCAGTGTCCCGTGTCGGGATGTACGCTGTGCGCGGCCCACCCCTCGGTCATTACAAGTGTGCACCTTAATGTTCCAGTAGTAATCGTCGATAGGGGGTAGTGTTATAGGTCAGTGTCCCGTGTCGGGATGTACGCCGTGCACTGCCCACCCCTCGGTCATTACAAGTGTGCACCTTAATGTTCCAGTAGTAATCGTTGATAGGGGGTAGTGTTATAAGTCAGTGTCCCGTGTCGGGATGTACGCCGTGCGCTGCCCACCCCTCGGTCATTACAAGTGTGCACCTTAATGTTCCAGTAGTAATCGTTGATAGGGGGGAGTGTTATAGGTCAGTGTCCCGTGTCGGGATGTACGCCGTGGACTGCCCACCCCTCGGTCATTACAAGTGTGCACCTTAATGTTCCAGTAGTAATAGTTGATAGGGTTTAGTGTTATAAGTCAGCGTCACGTGTCGGGATGTACGCCGTGCGCTGCCCACCCCTCGGTCATTACAAGTGTGCACCTTAATGTTCCAGTAGTAATCGTTGATAGTGGGTAATGTTATAGGTCAGTGTCCCGTGTCGGGATGTACGCCGTGCGCTGCCCACCCCTCGGTCATTACAAGTGTACACCTTAATGTTCCAGTAGTAATCGTTGATAAGGGGGAGTGTTATAGGTTAGTGTCCCGTGTCGGGGTATACGTCGTGCGCTGCCCCTCACGTTAAATAATGTTGTGTGTGTACATCTATATTTGTGTATGCGTGTATATATATATATATATATATATATATATATATATATATATATATATATATATATATATATATATATAGTGGTTAGCATATAATAGAGAAATTTAACACAATAAAGTGGCCAACACGCGCGCCTCACATGCTCTAGGTCCTCGGTTGTGCCGTGTAGTCGATTGTGAGCTGTCTGCAAAACTGGGCCAGTTTTCAACACCTGAGGATACCAAAACAATAACATCCCATTATTGTCAGAAGACACTGAAGTTTGTTTCTTCGACTTTGTCAGTAAAACCAGTTCACCAAAAGTTCATATCGTTTTGTGCTCCCATGTAAGAATTGTGTAGACTTTTTATAGCGTATTTGGTTATTGTTTATATTGTGTGTTTGAATGTGTACTGTATAATAGGTTAAGAGTAAACACCTCTGTATATTGTTTGTGAAATAAATTTATTTATCATTTTAAAAAAGTAGTAATATCGTGGGATGTTGTACAGAAGAATGCAAGTTCAAATATCATCTGGGAATCAAAATTTTAACCAGTTTAGAATGTATTTAGCATTAGAATACAAATTTAACATAATTATAAATACAGTATTGAGATAATAAAATGAAACCAGTCCATATTACTAGTGCATAGGGGTGTGCTATAAAAACATAACATATCAATATGGAATAATAGAATATTAGTATATTAATTTTATCATCCTCCATCCTCCAGTATTAGCATTTATGAGAGTCAGATATTACAATATATGATGCAGAGTATGAAAACAAAGTTACTACGAATAAAGTAGCATTAACGTTTTTCTTGTTTGTACAGTGCAAAATAACGAAATTGCTATTCATCACTTTTGAATGGCCAGAATCAAATGCAGATAAATGCCAAGGTCTTTCATAGACGCTTTTTCTTCCAAAATTTGTTTGTGTAATATATGTATATTTACAAAACTTCTACTTTTATTTTCAAATCCACAGGCAGTATAATTTATTATGTATTATATCTTGTTACTCTGATTAATGCTTATTGTAAATTACTATTCAATTTGAGAAGGAAAAGCATTTTTGTAAATAAATTATATTAAGATTAGAGCTATTTAGACATTATTTTGTCATTAGTGGAACTTCGCGGTCTTATTTGAGACGAAAATGCCCATGCGTGGTAAACCTGGCAACAGTGTACTTCGAAGATCCTTCGACTAAAGTTAGTCTCACTCTAATCGGGGTTCATGGATACGATATATTCAGTCCACCATTAGTCCGGACTAACCTCATACCAACTACGAGGAAGATCATCTCTGGATCACCCTTGGACGAAGCTCTGGCTATGAATAAGGCCCATTGTCACTAGGCGTATTTCCGCTGTTGAACTGGTAAAGATAGTTCACGATAAAGAGAGCACTTTTGAAATCAACATTAGAAAAATGTCACTGCTCCTACCTTCATATATTTTAACGGGCTCACTGAGTGACATGCGCCCAGTTAAGTTGGTAAGGACGGAGGGAAAGTAGTTCCATATCTTAACGTCGAATAAAAAGTGTTAGGTAAAAATTTGTTACAGCTCAAATTATTTCTTCCACTTTATGTTTCATTTTAATGCATCGAATTGTAATGATCAGAACTTTTGTAAAATATTTATTTATCTCATAATTTCACAGTTTGACTTGACCGACGCATGAATAAAGTGATGAGGTGCATGTCAATGTTAATTTTACATAAGGCGGAAAAATACACAACGTGCATACAAGTAGATCTTAAGCAGGGCTTTCGAAAGTGCTCAGTTTGCCGTGAACAGCATATAACAGGCTGGTCTCTAGCGTCCACAACAAAATGTTCACATCGCGAAAATGCTTATCGTAAACACAAATGGCGAACCTCGCAGTTGGAGGGAACTTCAAAGCTGCGCAATCACAGTAATTGTATCGGAAATACGACACGGAATTCACGGGTGTGTTAATGTATTTAAATACAGGGACTAACATCTACTTCTCATGTGAAAAGAATAACATTCGCATGTCAGAAATGCAGCTCGAGTAACAACGAAAAAAAAAATAAAATAAAATTTAGATTTTCACTTAAGACTCGAAGTATAATAACTAAACCAAACATACATGATGTGCAAATTGAGGTATCCACGTTTGTAACACTCGCCTCCAACGCATTTCAACAAAATTTGGCGGGCTGCCTTGGAGACATTGTCGCTGATCCTGACCCCACCCCCCCCCCCCACCACGGATAATCATTTTACAATAGTTAATGGTAGAGCCAGTAATTTTTCCCGAAAAAATCTGAGCACCTACTAAATTTCAATACTCTGAGAACAAACAAAATTTTTTTTGTTTGTCCATTGGTCGCCCTCTGTGCGAGAAGTGAACAGATTTGGGTGACTCTTAACAGCGAGGTCTTGAGAGCCAATGAGGGTGATTGAGGTGAATACGGAGCAGCACCGGAATAAAAGGGCGGGGGAAACGGGAGATCCCCGAGAAAACCCGCCGACCAGCCACATCGTTCGGCACGATTCCCACATGCTAAGATCCTGTGGCCCGGGCCGGGGGTATTGAGCCCGGATCGCCTTGGTGGGAGGCGAGCAGGCTAACCGCTAGGCAATTTCCTCCCCCCCCCCCCCCCCCCCCCGTCATGTATATGAGAAGCTGTTTCTGTTTTTAGCAGGGCCTATTATAATTCGACAACTTTGGCAGTGAACCAAAGGGATTCGCGTACTGAGAGTAACACATTAATGCAACCAATCGAGAAAGGTAAACAACCACACAGTGTATTAATGTATAACTTATCTCGAAATCTTTTCGCGAAATTCCACTGCCCATAACTAAGGGGTATCAGACCCCGCCATCTGGAATTTATATATTTTTCGCCGTAGCTTACGTTTAAGTTGGTTTCGCGAAATTTTTGGCCTACACAGCATAGATGATAGCTAGATACAGGGTTTTTTTTCGGGAAGATATTTCAAGACTGGTTGTACTTCAAAACACTTTATTTCATATGCGATTTCGTGGTTGGATGATTTTACACGTCGCGTGCCTCAAGTGGACTGTCCGCGAATCATGGACGTTCTGTATGGGAGTACTTTATTCTGATTGGCCCAGTCAGATGTGTCTTCTCGCGTAGACGCGCGGCCTGTAACCAAAGGAAGTTGCCGGATTGTTGAGTAAATCCGAGTCCTTGTTTAAAGGAGTGGCTTTTTTATGTTAGAGTTGGTTATCCTTTTCCCCTGCATGAACACAGTTCCCCCCCCCCCCCCCAAGAATGTGAGAGGGGGATAGGCGATTCTTGGGCATGGTGCTTTTTTGTGCTAGATTTGTCCCGAAATATGCTTTAATAGCTGAACCTCTGAACAGGTTAAAAAGGAAAGTGATTTGAGTCTGCGTGGGGATTAGACGTGGCCTTGGATTATTGCTAATCCCGGATATTTTTCCCTGAGGAATTTGAAGTAGCTGAAAATATTTTCGCGGAATACACCTGTCCGTCATAATAGCTTGACAAGCTTTATCAAGATGTCACATTCTCACTGCCCTTATTAATTTTTTTAACCACGAACAGCTGGGAAGAAGTGCGGGTGACCATAGCACTTGCAACTAGGCGATGCAGTCAAGCAATGGCAGCTTCAGGAGATACCAAAAGGAATGCCACGTGTCGTGTAGTTAAGTAAAATTCAATAGAAAATATATAGTGGAGGTTTTTGCGAGAATTCCAGAAACATAAAATTGCAACTTCTAATGTCCTTTAATGTTTATTCTACTCTGGCTGGGAAGCTGAATGCCTCCAGCTTGTAAACCAAAATATCTTATTACGTCAGTACAGAATTGTAATGTTAAATTAAATAAATAATAAATCAATATATTAGTGACGGTAATAGTAGTCATAGAATAGAAAGTTTAGGATGAAATATTTTATTAATTTGTGTAACATTATAATAGTATAAATTACTGTAATGGGACCATTGGCATGGTAAAAGTGTAGAAAACCTATTAGTTGCAGGAATAAATAGTTTTTAAGTAGTAGGTATAAGCAGTACTTGAGGTGTAATAGTAGGCTAGTGAATTACCGTGATAATTCTGCAATATAAATATAACAATGTTGTAAAAGTTATTGCAGCAATTCAAATTAGCGAAGTAATAATAAAATAAGATTATTATTTAATTACAGGTACATATCGGTAGAGAAATAAAGTTCATAAGGTTAAATGTAGCTTAGTAAAGTTTAAGTTCTATAGAATGTATTGCATACTTCATTTTAATAAATAAAATAAGAAATAGTCTTAACAGGACACGCGGTTAGTATTCTCCATCACGATATAGGTTATTTAACTAAGTCTTAAAAATCAAAAATTTCATAACATTTCTTCCTCCCACTGGCCGATTCGCGACTCTGGACCGCTGGTAGTCCTATCTAGTGACGGTAACGGGAAATAGAGCCGTTGTAAACGAACAACATTGATAGGCTTCACTGGCATTGACTCCCGTTGAAAAAATTCTCTGCTGAGATAAAGAGGTACACATCTACTGTTTGCCACAAAACCTCAATTATTAGCTAGAGCACTTATGAAGGCCCTCCCAAAAGGCATTAACCACTAATAAATACATTTTATTGCAGTCTCAGGCATTAATTATTGAGATTGTTGAAATGTATACGCTGTATTTATTAGTCTTACTGCAATGTTTACGTTGAAAAATGGCGGAAAGGAAAAATTAATTGAAAGGAAAAATTTAGCAGGGCCTTAAAAAGTGCTCACCTTAACGTAAATAGCCTATAAGCGCTCATCCATACACGAAAACGATTGACGGGCTACTCTCGTATTTCATCGTACGCTGACCAGCTGTTGGCGTTAAGGGGACTATGTACGGAAGTATTTTCTGTGAAATCGTTTGCGCAAATACGAGTATATCGGCGAATAAATAGACGTGCAAAATTCGCGTTATTGTTTGGTAAAGGCTGTTCACGATAAAGTGAACACTTTTGAAATAAACCGTAGAAAAATATCACTACTCTTACCTGCACATATTTTAACGGGCTCACTGAGTGATGTGCGCCCAGTAAAGTTGATAACGATGAAGAGAAAGTAGTTCCATATATTAACGTCAAATAATCAGTGTTGAGTAACCTTCTGTATAGCTAGAAATTATTCATTTTGCTTTTAGTTTTTTTTTTTTTTTTAATTAATAGATGTGTAAAAATAAGCAGATATGTAAACTATTTACTCATCTAACAATTTCAAAATTTTACTTGACTGACGCGTGAATAAAGTGATGAGGTCCATACCAGTGTTAATTATGCATAAGGCGGAAGAATACACAATGTGCGTAAAAGTAGATCTTAAGCTGGGCTTTCAAAATGCTCATTTTACCTTTAACAGCCTATAACACGGTAGACCTCACTGCCCTGTACCAAGTTGAGCATAATTCATGTTTTCATTGGCTGCTGGCAACTATACAGTGTCTTACCTGTGTGGATGCGTAACTGGAGATTGTCTGCTCAATAGATGGGCCTTTACTATTGGTTGAAAGCGCCCCTGGGACAAGTTGTCGGCCAATTGTAGACGTAAAATTAGAATACAGTTTCTTGGAGTTTAAGTCTGTACCCACAAAATAACTCGAATTTTGCATGTCACCGTGAATAAATGTTCTCGCAATACGACTTTTTGCTAGAAAGGGTTAAAAAATCAATTATCTATCTCCCTATCTTTTACACTTGTTATATTAAGTGTATTCAAGGAGGGAACAAAATCGTGAAAATGGTCAAATACCGCATTTTTTAAGCTTGCCAGTAGTAGGAGCGGGGACGTCCTAGAATCAAAGGGATGCAGCCTTTATTGAATGACCTAATTAATTTGATATAAAATTGATTGATGGGATTAATCCTTAATCCAATCTTAATCCGATGAAATTGATGTGATGAAATTGATAGACCTATCCAATTAATTTAATTGGATTAATCAATCTTTTTTTTAGTTTTGCGTGAATTTATGTGTATAGTTTGCTGCAATAGTGTGTTAAGATTCTTTATTTAATTTTTTTTGGGGTGTTGTGGAGCGGCATGGCACATCCTCACCCTTCGAGCTCTGGCATTGTACTGAGGTGTGATGTGTTGGGGCAGGGGTGTATATAGGTATTGTGTAATATTAATTTTTTATGTTATTGAGTATTTCGTCTGGCAGTCGACTGAGGGATAAGACACGTGCAGCGATATCTGATTATAGACTGAGGTTATGGCATATTTAATGAAATAATTATGAAATACGTAATGAATTAAACGAAAAGAGAGGTGAATACGATTTACGTCAGTTTCCTAACCCATTCTGTATGTTAGTCATGACACGTCAGATTAGATAACACGAAACGGTATAAATAAATTTTTCCAGCAAAGTAAATGAAATGCGAAACTTTACTTTAATCATGTGATTACCACGAGACAAATAAATTAAAATGAATTAAACCGATGACGTTACACACGACAGAAGTATAAGTCGCAAAACACGAGAGGAATTAATTAAATTAATATGGCTTTAAACCGAATACATCGCACACGACAAAACTATAACGAATGAACTAGAAAATGTGTATTACCGAAATATATTTCAAACAGCAGAATAAACGAACACAACTATGTAACTATTCTGTTGTGATAAAGAAATAAAGTAACGAGTTATACCTAGAACGAATTATTTTCCTACAAAATAAATTACAGAACCTAATTCCTGGTGTGATAAAGAAATCAAGTAATGAACTATTTCCCTACAAAGCCCAGGTACCCTGATGTTATAAAGAATTCTAAACACGTAGTAATATATAAATAGCGTACGTCTCCCTAGTGGTCTCTGAGTTCTACACTGTGTAGAATACACACATATCTGAAATGTTTTTAAAACACGCCCTGGACGACTCTGAGCCAATGGCAGACTTGCAAGGAAACAAGTAGGGAGTGCCATACTGCCAGGTGTGAAGTAACACTGGCTACTCTATGGGGCAGCAGCCAATGAACAAACATCTGAGGCTCGAGTGTAGACAGGACTGTGGAGTCTAACCTACAGGTCAGTGAACTCGCGAATTTTTCCTATCCCTCAGTATAATCAACGTCACGTATCTGCTTGATTTCTCAAAAGAGATTGGTCACTCCTCCGCTGACTTTATATCATTGGCTCATGAGTTCTCCGAGGTGTGCCAAACATAATTTTTTTTGCCAATGGCCGAAGTTGGTCAAACGCACAGTAAGTTGCAGTTCAGTCTGTCCTTAGGCTAAATAATAACCGGAATTTCGCAGGTCTGTACTTATCAGTATGGGTAGTGAATTTTTGCGAAAAGCTTTCAAGACGAGTTATATTTCAAAACACTGCAGGGTTGTTTACCTGTCTTGATTGATTGAATTACTTTATGACAATTTACAACTGTCTGCACACGAGTCACGTTGGAGCCGTGCTGATGTTGTTGAGTTCTGAGTGGCTCGGTCAAATACGAGAACTCCTTCTCAAGAAGACAGCAACCAATGGCAACAGAAAAACTGCTGCTGGGTGCTTATAGTATTGAAAACTACCCTGTCCTCGTGTTTTTTTTTTCCGCGAAAATTCACTAGCTTCTACTTGCCAGGAGTGCGAACCCTGTACCCTCCGGACAGAGAGCTGAACATCTACGTTAAGGAATTCGACTGTTGATATTTTTTTTTCTCTTCAAGTTGTCACGTTGGTCACGTCACGGACTGACCTTCCCTGGCTGTATGTTCGCCACGAGGCCATTGTACGTGACGGTCGTGATGAAAGAGGCCTGGACGTGGTCCAAACAAAGGTGGCGCGCGGTTTATGGTGTCAGTTCGCCTTTCGCTGCTCTGACGCAGGATGTGTTGAGGCGTGATAGAACACACAAACCGCGCCACGACCGCTTCGCGCGAAATCCTCTCCTTAACAGTGCCGGAGCCCAAAAAAATGCAAACAATGGTTTGATATTTGTGCCGAACATTGCTCAACTCGTAGGCATAGTATGTGATGACTAGTGACACCTTCTTCCTGCGAAAAAAATGTCAGGACAAGTTGTGTTCAGAACCACTTTGGGGATTTGATCAACTGAATTGTTACGGGTCTTATTTGTCTGCCCGCGAATCACGGACAGTCGGTATCGGAGAAACAGAGAAATCTGATTGCCTCACTCGTGCGAAAAAAAAAACAGGTGGCCCTAGTGACGGCATTCCCCTCGAACAAAAAAAAAAAATTACACCATTTTTTTTTTCATCAATTTGCTGTCAAACACAAAATTCTTCTGTTTAGTTACAACCGCAATAACAAATAGTAACTATTTTGTACAGATAAAAAATCTTACAAAGTGAACTAATTCAGTAGGCTACTGAGTGAGACATATGTAATCAATCACCAAACAACAAACCATGCATATGGAAAAAAATGGTTAAATATTTTTAAAAAATGTTGCATATTATAAATATCTTTTTACAATGTATGCATGATTACATACATGTCAAGCAGTAGTCTACGTCATTAGTTTATGTTGTAGATTTTTTTCGTCTGTACAATTTAGCATTTGTTATCACTAGAGACCAATAAATTGTCCGGATTCATTCTGCAACACCCTAGACATCATCCTTTGTGTTTTCGAGCTTCTTTGAATTGTCATTGGCTAATGCTTAAGGGCACCTGTTTTTCGCGAAAAGATTTCAGGACAAGTTGTGTTCCAAAACATTTTTAGTTCAGAACCATTTCCGTTATTGGATCATTTGAATTGTTACGCGTCTTATATATCTGTCCGCGAGATTCACAGCCAGCCAATATCGGAGACACTTAATTCTGATTGGTTCTCTCATGTAACAGACACTCTTCACTCAAAGACAAGCAGCCGATAGCATAAGGAAGACTGCAAGTGTCCACGTATGATATTGAAGTCTAGCCTCTGCGTAAATGTTTTCGCGAAAAACATGTGGCCCTACTAATGCTTCAGTTTACCTCCACACCAGGTAGCACGTGATTCGTTCCTTGGTTTCTTAGCAGGTATGTTATTGGTTGAACGTGGTTCGTGGTGTGTCTAACAAGCTATGTTCCAATAGAAGCAGAGAATCCCACGTACATGGGGTTGAAGTTTAACGTGCTCTCAAATGAATCCACTAGATTTCCGGGTCTCTAGTTATCACAGTTGCGACAAAACAGAAGAACTGCGTGTTTAACATCAAGTTATTAAAAAAAAATTTAAAGTTTAAAACTCTCTTTAGTCGAGGAAACTGTCATCACTAGAGACCCGAGAAATTCACGAGTTCAATGACCTGTAGGCTAGACTTCACATTCTTATATACACTCATACAGATATGAACTGTTTAGTGGTTGATTATTGTGGTAGTAAAAGAAGGTGGTTGGGCGGACAATTTATTGCATGTTTGTTATCGGCTCATTTATCTCCAGGAGGTGTCAAACAACACGTCGACCAATTACAAAAGTAACATGAACGTAAAAGTGTGTGAATTCCAATCTGTCTAGAAATGAACCCGCGAAATTCTCGGGTTTCCAGTCGTCACATACAATGCGTAGGAGATGAACAATTTTTGGTACAATGATAAAAATAACTAATTTTTTGGGTTCCGACACACCTAACTCTTGGGAAAACCGAGAATTTTGGGGTTTTTATACCGTACTGGACTTGCATTCGAAAGGAATAAGGTATCAATTCCCGATCAGGGCATCCTGATTTCGATTTACCGTGTTTTTTTTTTTTTTTTTTTTTAATTCCTAGAAGGTTCCGAGTCACAGAACAGAATGTTCGTGTTTCCCCGGTCCCCAATACTAGTCATTATTAAGCTTTGTTGTATTTGTAGAATTGAATAATAATATTTGTTCTATTCATTTTATGGTCTTAAACACCGGTCACATTTTTCTCCTTCAAATTTATTTGTGAATAAAATTTGAAGATTGATTACCGCCATAAAACTTTGCCGTTAAACAAAGCTGGACAAATAATTTTCAATGTGGTTGAAAATTTTCCACACAGTCGAATTAATCTGATTTTATTTAATCATTATTTTCAAATCGGGATAATGCTGACATTCCATTACACGACGGAAAATTTAATCACTTCTAAATCAAATTTTGATCGTATATATTGTAACGTCTGGTTATCTAACACGTGCTATTTGCATTTCAACACAATTTAAATTAGCATGCATATTTATAATACTAGTACACGCATTTTTATTTTGTAAACAAATATTATGAATGTCATAGGTTTCATATGTAATATTGTTATATTATTATTTTATTTTCTTAATTCTACGTAATATTAATGTACACGCAGCAACTGAAATGTTAATTTTCCATATGTGAATCGTTGTAATTTAATTTTGTTCTATCAGGTTCCAAGTATCTTGTTAATTGTGTGCACTTTGGCAACATTTAGACACACCTTTCGAATCGTCACGGTATTGGAAAGCACCCTGGGTTAAGCCCTATGTACTCTGTATTAATTTGAATATTTAGCCGCTGCCGATAATGGATGGTGATGGAATGTTCCATACTCCATCTTGAATTAAGTGGGTAACAATGACAGCAGGCCAGTGAGGCCTTAGTTCTGCGTTATTAGTATAAATTTAATGTTTCAAGGTTAAGCAGACCCGAGGAAGTATATGGAGATTTGAGTGACAAGCCCATGGTATACAGTACTACCGTTAGAAAAGGACTACGTGTAAAATAAGTGTGAGAAACTCTACATTTATATAAGCCATGATCCCGCCTTAATGTACAGTGACCGTTACACGTACGTGAGAGTGTTTAATTAACTTTCAAAGTAAGCAGGATCATTTCCCGACACTTTTCGGTGGTCACAAAGTGCCTGAGATTTAAATAAGTATCTGATTACTCTACCGACATAAACTGTGCTAGCCAGTAGCATTTGAAATATGTAATTATACAGGCACTTAATTTATTGTAACGGCCAAGTGTGAGAACATTAGCGACTTTTATTTTGAACTGAATTAAATCTGCTCTGCAAAACTTTAAGTGTGTACAACATTCAAGATGTCTAGATGATATTTTTTATTTTACTTTCAAATACGCTATTCACTTAATTGTTATTTGTAGTAGGCATAATGAGAGGTATCTTTATAGACCTAGTCCAGCTGCTGCATGCATATCTCTTGCATTTTTAATACTACCAAGGAATGAAACTTTCAAGAAATTTACTTCTATGATATTCTTCCAAATTAAATTATTGCTTAAAAATTGGAAGTCTTTCATTGCTTGAAATAAATTCATAGTTGGTTCCTATGTCTCCTGGTGTGTTATGTAGTGTTGTATAGCTATGCAGGCGGCTGCATAGAACCTGATTGTGAGCAGGGCTATCCAGGTAATTGATATTCTGTTGGTGTGGAATACCAGCAACTTCGACGATGGTTTGCGGTATGCAAAATAACTGCCAGTTGGCTAATGTTTGATGTTAATTTTATTGCTATGGATTTTTCCCAGCTCGTTGCACTTTAATTATGCAGTTCTGTCTGTATACATTATATTTGAATAGAAAACCATAGCAGGGTCCACCCTTTTTCTTACAGGGGACAATACTCATACGTGGGGCATACGTAAACTATATTTCTCTCCAAGTTTTCCCCCACCAGTATTTCTTACAATATCATGCATATTGGCTGCGCAATTAAATTAACCCTTTGAGGGCGGCATAAATTTAAAAGCACCGAAGACAAGGTAGAAATGGCGGCCTATATTGTCCACTACAGCAATTTTAGTTGTGTTGGTCCCTGTATTTCCACTTACCATCGTCGTATTGGTCCTGGCTATACCTGACACGCTTACTATACTCTTCTATGTTTATTATTGGCCGGCCGCCGGCCAATGGGATAGCTCGTTGACTGTGTACCAGTTAATGTGCCGAGACGGATGTAGCAGGTTTAACAATCCATCGTTATAATTTTGTAAACGTTTTATAGCTATAAATAGTTAACGTCTGAGTTCGTAATAAAATACGATTTTTTTTTTGTGAGTTTGCTTGTTGGGAGAGTTTTAAAAATGCTCACTTTACCGCGGATAGCCTACATACATCTATGAATGTATGCATGTATGTGTGAATGATGTATGTATAAATGTAGGTACGCATGTGTAAATGTATGTATGGACAAATTCCTGTTTGCATGCGTGTGTACGAATGCATGCACGTCGTATGCGTGTCCGTGTATGTATGCACCTACGCTCGCTTACTGGATTAAAATGCGAGCAAACGAATGGCCACAGCTCTCACTGGGAGAATGTGCTTGTCTCTTTCTGTGCAAATACTCTGCGGTCTGCGAGCGATAGCATCGAATCCGTGAAGGTCGCAACATGCGCGAATAACAACGGTAGTCAAGTTGTTATTGGCGTTTACTGCTGCCACACACCGGAAAGCCGATAACGTCATATTGTGTTGACCGCGGGGTAATTAATCCTCCTTCGCCTCCCCCTTGCCATTCTACAGTTGCGATGAAAATGCAGAGTTACGGCGAACGCCTTTTAATGATTGCCTGCGGATGTGTTCAAGGTGGGGGAAAAAATAAGGAGTGTCAGAAATTAACATAAATTAACACATCCGTTCACAGAAACTTGCTAGATAGTACATGAACGAGTCCTTAACAAGAAAAACACATGGATGATTTGTAAATAGAAAATATGGAATCTTACTTTGCGGTAAACAAAGCAATTTTGAAAGCCCTGCTTCAGGTCTACTTGCAAGATTATTGTGTATTCTTCCACCATCTATGAAACTAACTTTGCCACGGGGCTGGTTACGTTATTCATGCGTCGGCAAAAAGTGACACTGTGAAATTATTCGAAAAGAAAATAGTTTTACAAATGTGATTATTCTTACGCGTATATGCATTGCAAAATAAATAGACATTAAATAAATTTCATTATTCACATTCGTCTAACTAATTATTTTAATTCATCTTTAAAACATGGAACTGCTTTCCTTCTGTCCTCACTAACTTTAATGGTAGGGACCTGCAGAATTCGCGTTATCATTTGAAGACAGAATAGACTTCAAAAACATATGCGTTTGTACTGCGCTTGTCTTTGGACTAACCTAGTTTGACACGCCCTGGACTGACTTGAACTAATCGGAATCAAGTAACGACCACGTCCCGCCTAGTCAAAACGGATTGTGGCTCCTCGCTTTTGTAGAAGCCAATAAACAAATGACACATACGCTAATGTATATAGGGCGGTGAAATCTAGCGTGATGCCAAATAATAACGCGAATTTGGCATGTCTCTATGTAATGGGCGTGAGTCACTCAGTGCGCCCATTATAATATATGCAGGAAAGGGCAGTAACATGTTTCAAAGGCTTAATTCCAAAATCTCTCAATCAATCGTGGACAGCCTATCCGTACAATGTCAACAAGTGTATCGCCAAAAATATCAACCCCATAGAGACGTGTAAAATTCGCGTTATTGTTTGGTAACACTGTAGACTTCACTGACCTGTACCTACTTGAGCATAATGCACGTTTTCATTGGCTACTGGCAAATATACGGTGTCATTTACCTGTGCAAACGCTTCGCTGGAAGTTGGCTGCTCAATGGATGGACCTAAACTATTGATTGGAAGCGCCCCCTGGGACAAGTTGTCGGCCAATTGTGGATGTAAAATGATCATACAGTTTCTTGGAGTTAAGTATGTACCGACAAAAAAAATAACTCGAATTCTGCATGTCTCTACCCATTCGCAGACGCCGAGTCGCTATTGATAGGGACACCAGAATTTCGCGAAAATATTTTCTACGGGCATAACAACTGTTTTCTTTTGCTTATTGGCGGTATGTCTTTGCGAGAAGATCTTCTCCTACTTAAATGGCCAATCAGGATTAGGTAATTTCAAGACTGTGAGTCTTGGATTCGCTGGAAGATACCCAAAGACGCGTAACACGGAAACCATCCAATCACGAAGGTGGATCTGAGCTAAAGTGTTATGAAATACAACTGGCCGTGAAATATTTTCGCGAAATTCGGGTGTCCCTAGCTGTTGATAATCCCTACCTCGAGTAAAATTCACGTTAGCCGTTCCTCATAGGTGGTCATATATGTGAGATCGTCATAATATCGTGAGTGAAATACGTTTTAATCGGTCCACAATTCGCGACTCACGAAATCCTGATCCGACTAATTTTATGATTACTAGGGACACCCGAATTTCGCGAAAAGATTTCACGACCAGTTGTAATTTGTAATACTTTACCTCAAATCACCTTCCTTGATTGGATGATTCAGGTGTTGTTCGTCTTAGGCGTGCCTACGAATCACAGGCGTACAATATTGGAGATTCCTATTTCTGATTGGCCAGTCAAGAAAGAAAATGTTTTCTCGCAAAGACACGCCGCCAATAAGCAAAATACATCTTCTGTTACGTCCGTAGGATACTGAAATATAGCATGCCCGGAAATCTTTCCGCGAAATTCGGGTGTCCCTAATGATTACTAGGGGTAGTGAATTTTCGCGAAAAGCTTTCAAGACAAGTTATATTTCAAAACATTGCAGCTTCGTTTATCTATATTGATTGGTTGAATTACTTTATGACACGTGTTAACTTTCTGCACATGAATCACGTTCGAGCCGTGCCGATGTTGCGGTATTTTGAGTGGCCCGGTCAAATATGAAAACGCCTTCTCAAGCAGACAGCATCCAATGGCAACAGACAAACTGCTGCTGGGTGCTTATAGAATTGAAAACTACCCTGTCCTCATATTATTTCGCGAAAAATCACTAGCTCTAACGATTACAGTAGCGGCGAGCGATTCTTGTGAACAGTCTATTGTCTATGTTGTTAGCGATACACCGGTTGCTACCGGAGCATCTGAATTTGCAGCTCTACCATGTATTCGTTCACGCCATCTTACCTGGCAAACTGGAGGATGTCCTGTTGAAGGACATGTAGAATTCGCGTTATTATTTGGCATCGCGCTAAACTTCACACTACTGTATATACCGGAGCCTATGTGGTTCCTTCATTGGCTGCCGTTAAGCCATTCCCCTTTTGATTCCACTGCAAGTGGTTCGTGCACACGATTGCGAAGTGTTCATTCATTGGCGCACAGTTACCCGGGGGCGTGTCAAACAACGTATTATCCAATTACGAGAGTATAGCAAAGGTACACGTGTTTGACTTTCAACGTGTCCTCTAATAATAACGCGAATTTTGTAGTTCTCTACCCATTGCCCGCGCGCTAAGAAATGTGGTTTCAGGGTGACCTGCAAAATTCGGGTTATTTTGTGGTTGCAAACTAAACTCCAAGAGGCTGTGTGCTCGTTTAACTTCTCTCATTGGCAAAGACCTGAAGAATTCGCGGATTCATTTCAGGACAATCTAGGACTCAAAACACGTGTGTTTCTATAACTCTGGCCATTGATCCACACGGTGTATGACACCTCCTGGAGAACGCTGGCCCAATAGTCACCTTCCACTTGACAGCAGACAGCCAATGCGCAGTTTATATCGGCATATTTGTACATACAACTGTAGAGTCTAGCCTGCAGGTCATTGAACTCGCGAATTTTGCAGGTCTCTACTCATTGGCCGATAACCAGCGTGACATGTTCCAGGGACGCTCTGAGCCAATAGCAGATGCCCAACTGTTGAGCAACCAATAGCCAGTGAGGCAGTCACACGTGTTATTGTCCCCGTATGGTTGTCAGTAACCAATGGAATCACGAATTGCACTCAAATAAGTATCGGGCAGAAAATTCCAGCATGGTACCAAAAAAAAAACGCGAATTTTGAACACTTATACCCAATATTTTTATGGCGCGCTAATAAAGATAAAAGTATTATGCGTGTCTTAAGACAACTTCCAAGTACCTGAGTGAAAATATTTATAAAACATAAGTTTTAAGCATTTCCAGGACCAAAAACGTGTTCCTCGGAGTTGAAATGAGAACTTGGCATCAGCACGGAACGTTTCTTAAATGCTTTTTGTGTTTAGACAGCACTATAGGCTGTTCACGCTAAAATGAGCACTTCTGAAATACCTACTTAAGATTTACTTGTATTCATGTCGTGTATTCTTCCGCCTTATGTAAGATTAACATTGCCATGGGCCTCATCACTTTATCCATGCGTCGGTCTAGTGAAACTGTGAAATTATTAGAAAAGTAAATATTTTACAAATCTACTCATTTTACACTTCTATGCATTTAAAAGTAACATAAAGCTAAAGAAATAATTTACGTTATCAGAAATGGTTACCTAACACTTTAAGATACGTAACTACTTCCCATCCGTCGTTACCAGCTTTACTGGGCTCATGTAACTCAGGGCGCCCGTTAAAATATATGCAGGTAGGGGCAGTGACTCTTTTCTAAATTTGATTTCAGAAGTGCTCATTTTATCGTGAACAGACTATACATTATATCCAGCCTTTTTTTAATCACTTACTCTCTCCCCTGTAACCAACAAGCTACCAACCTTTCACTGAAGTTCATACAAGACAAGGGAACTACGATCTCTTAATTACACCACAATTTTACTTCTGCCAAAATTTTGCAATATCAATATTGAGACATAAATACGAGTTCTTAGTTCAGTCTTTTACAAATTAGCTTTTAAGTCAATTCACACCTGAAGGTGGCTATGGGAGTAGCTAAGTAATTACTCATGATTAGTTAGAGCATAACAGTATAGATGGAGTTTATTGAACGGAAGGATTATACAATAACTATTTACGCGACTATTGATCGGGGGAGCTTAAATGGAATACCAAGATGCTAATTAATTATATAAGTTTTATTAACGCAAGAAACTACTATTACAATCTAATTGGAAAATCCTCACCATGTTCATGTTGACGGAGGCTGATTCTAGGAGGCGGTTAAAGACGGCCGGACATACCCATCTCCATGTGTTCTTGGTCCGCTGCCCCGATGACAAGACGCCGCTCTCGTTGTTACGGTGGTCTATATCGGGCGCGTTGTTTAATATCTTCGGCCCCGTTAAGGAGAAGGTTTCTGCGATTGTCTTTCGCTAGTTGTTACTACAATCACGCTCGTTCTCTGCTTCAGTGTTTGAAGGTGTGATCAGGTAGGCCCGTTCAGCTAAGGCCCGATCACTTCATAACAAGTCGTTCTTTCTGCATTGCTGTGAAAGTTTAACAGCTAGTTTGGTATAAACGTAATTTGGGAATTTTTTTTTTTTTTTTTAAATGTAAATAAGCTAGAAAACCAAGAATTCATATATGCAGGGGAAGGTTTATTTTAAACTACCGTAAGCGCGGTGACTCTAGATATAGGGGGTGACTTTATGGCACAGAATTTTTTCACCGTTATTTACAGTTCCTTCCATTTCAAAGAGGCACCACTGAATATCTGAAACTTCCCACTTAAACAGGACGACATTTACAAGTGATTTTTTGTGTCACAATGTCACCCCCTCTTGTAACAAATTAGATTCCACGTTTACGGTTCATGCAGTTAGGTGTAAGGAGATATTTTGAAAAAAAATTGATTTCGGAAAGGACTTAATTGGCCGCAAACCTTCTACACTGAAAGAAAAGCCAACAAAATATTTGTTTGTATAGGGCCAAAAATATATTTAGTTGCCCTAACTGCTGACTAAACAAAACTAGAAAAGCAACTAAATTAGATGGTTTCATCTAACAAAATACATGTCAGAATGAACGAAAACTCTGTATTGGGCCAAAAGAAATTAGACTGCCAACAAAATGTTTTGTTGAATCAACTTTGTATATTAGTTTGGCCACTCATTTGATCGCTTTCGTTCGAAAATACAGCTGGAGAGTTTGTTTGTATTTTCGTGACAATTAGAATTGTAACAGTGTTTGTTAATGCATTTATTGATGCTCAATAACGGTATTATGATTTGATTCAGACAGAACACCATCGCAAGAAATATCTGTTGTACTAGTTGGGCTTCTGTAGTGTGGGCAAGACCACTTGCTGCGATAGAATACTGCACGGGGCGAGAATATTTTATCCAGATGTTAGAAAATTAGCGTTCCAGGTAGTAGACGATCGATTTTATGTTGTTATGGTGTTTGAAGAGTACGATCACGAATATCACTGTGATAGTTTCATAAAACGTATTTGTGAAGGAACGTCTGTGAGACTAGCAGCGAAAGGTGGATTGTGTAATGTCATATGTGTGGGTTGGGGGGGGGGGGGGTACCTATATGGTTTGTTTCTAATGACCCTCCACCGAACAGCGATTGGTTTTCTGAATTGTGTGACTATAGTTGAAGCTACACGACCAGTTTTGGGAGTGCGAGAGGAGGCCAAGTTCGACAGGAAACTAAAAAGGAAAGTTGTAAAACTCGAAATATTTATTTGCGCACGTTGTCCGGTATTTGACATGCGTGTATTTAAAAACACCGTTCTCTCGCCATTGGTTGCTTAAGCTGAAGTCGCTAGGGCGTAGCGCTCGGTCGCAGCTGATGTGGGTTCGGATCCCGGTCTCGCCTCAATCGTTGTTATATCAAACGAAACTGCTTAATGTACGTAAGAGCCAAACAAATCTTCAGTTGCACCAACCAAATCCTTGTTCGTCGCAAACAATAAGGAGAACAAAATAATCTGGTTTCAACAAGAAACTATTTAATCGTCCCTATACACTCTAAGCAAGTATTCGGAAATTTATCATACCAGTGTATACAATTAGTGGGAAAGCGGGAATGGTAATTGTTTCCACTATACATTCTTTGTAGAGGTCCTACATCTGCTTAGGAAACAGTCGAAAGCGTAGGGAAGTTCCCAGCTTTGTATGGAAGGGACGCTAAGCATTACTATATGCTATTCCCGGTAAAGTGAGCATTTTTTAAAGCACTCTCATTTTGAATGATAGTCAAAAAATATATTCCATTTTAGCCTTAGACGTTAACTTCCGAGTGTGGCGGAATACACACACTGTGTTCATTGCGTACCTGGCAAATATTTATTTAAAAAGGTGATCTAAGAACAAATAATGGCTGAAACAAAAAGCAACAATGGCCTAAAAGTGCTCACTTTACTGTGAATAGCCTATACATCTGCAGCGTGAGTTGTGGCATTATTTGACTATAATGTATAAGTAAAAAACTTACGTCTGTTCAGGAAGTTTTAACAGAAAATTTTTTTACTCTGTACAAACAATTAATTTGGTCGTTCCAAACCAACACTGTTTGATTTAACAAAACCTTTTTCTCACAGCGTGTTCTTCAGAGGACCTTGTACCTGCGCGTCCAAGGTCAAGAAGCGAGGGAGCGATACGGGCGACACTAACACGCACGCCTAGCGCCTCATCGCTCCTACGTGCAAGGTTTGCAGTGTTTCCGTCCTAACGCCTTACTGTGTAAACTAGATCTGTAACTGTGAGGTTTTATTATACGCGATGAAAGTACACAGATCAAACTACCTGCGTGTATAATCGTACGTTTATCTTACCGCTTGAAGAAAATCCATAGGAAAGCTTTAAAAATGCCGTATTTGACCACTTTTTTTTCCTCCATTAATACACTCAATATGATAAAATTATAAAGATGGCGATATAGATAATAGTTTTTTTTTTTTTTTTTTTTTTTTTTATCCTTTTTGGCAAAACTGCGTGTTTCCCGAACATTTATTTACCGAGACACGCGTTTAGGCGCAAACAACGATTTCACAGAACAGAAAATGTTTCAGTACATGGGACCCTTCAGTTTCTCCTCCGCAGAAGAGGCCGCAGATGAAGACGTGGCCTCGATAGCGATGGAGGCGGGAGAAGACCAGCTGTTATCCTGGAGCAGTCCTTTAAGAAGGAAGTGGCTCCTCCCACACGCACAGCCAGTCCGTCGTTTACGACGTTCCTTACGCGTCGCGCGGGGGGGGGGGGGGGGGGGATCTCACCATCGTCGTCCTTAAGAGTGGGATGGACCCCCCCCCCCCCCATCACACCGTGGGACACTCCAGTCCAAGGTCAAGAAGCGAGGGAGCGATACGGGCGACAATAACACGCACGCCTAGCGCCTCGTCGCTCCTACGCCGCGCAGGGCGTGCAATGTTTCCGTCGTAACTCGGTACTGTGCAAATTACATCTGTAACATAGGGGTTTTATTACGTGCGGTGAAAGACCGCAGATAAACTACGCCCGTATATTTGTACTTTCCTCTTGACGCTTAAGGAAACTGCATAGGCAAGCTTTAAAAATGCGATATTTGAACATTTTCACGATTTTTTTTTTCGCCAAGAATACACTTAATATGGCAAAAGTAAAAAAAAAAAAAAAAAAGAGGCCTAGATAATAGTTTTCTGTTTTACCTGACAAAAAGTCGTATTTCCAGAACATTTATTAACCGAGATACGCGTATTTGCGCAAACAACTATTTCACGAAAAACGCACGAGTCCATTTGTGAAATCGTTGTTTACGCGTATTCACGTATCTAGGTAAATATATGTCCTGTAAACACGACATTTTTTTCTATAAAAGGGAAAAAAGCTATTATCTATGACTCTATGGTTTTAATTTTAACACGTTAAGTACATTCACGGAGAAAAAAATACGTGGAAATGGTCGAATATCGCATTTTGGAAGCTTGCCTATGCAGTTTCCTTAAGCGTCAAGAGAAAAGTACAAACCTACGGACGTATGCGTGGGCTTTCATTGCATTTAATAAAAAACCCCACTGTTACATATCTGGTTTCCATTGTTCAGGACTACGACAGAAACACCGCACGCCATGCACGTAGGAGCGACGAGGCACTAGGCGCGCGTGTTCGAGTCGCCCGTATCGCTCTCCTCGCTTCTTGACCTTGGACGCGCAGGTGGACACTCCTCTTAACACGCTGCCGCCGCTGAGCGCCGCCGAAAGATCATGGACCGAGAAGTGCGATAAATACATCCTCGCCGTGCGGTATACTTTACACGGGGTAAAGGTTGCCCACGATAAAGCGAGCACTTTTGAAACCAACCTTTGGGAAATGTCACTGCCCCCGTGCCTGCAAGTATTTTAACAAGCGCGTCGACAGACTTGCGACTGTTAAAGTTGGTAACGACGAAGAGACTATAGTTCCATGTCTTAACGCTGCAATTAAAAGCGCTAGGAAAACATTTGAGAAGACTGGAATATTTATTTTTTATTTATGTATTTTTAATGAATATCAGTGATCGAATTAGCAAAATTGTAAAATATTTACTTTCTTAGGAACCGCACAATTTTACTTGGGCGACACGTGGGCAATCGTGACCAGGCCCACGGCAAAGTTAATTTTACATGTGGCGGAAGAATACGAAATGTTCATACAAGTAGATCTTTAGCAGAGCTTTCAAAAGTGCTCGCTTTACTATGAACAGTCATTACACGAAAGTACCCAGCACATAAGAAAACAGAGGGGAAACTTCCGCTTACTATAGGCTGTTCACGGTAATATGAGCACTTTTGAAAGCCCTGCTTAAGATCTACTCATATGCAGGTTGTCTCTTCTTCCACCTTATGTAAAATGAACACTGCCACGGGCCTCAGCACTTAATTCACGCGTCGGTCAAGTGAAACTGTAAAATTGTTAGGAAAGTAAATATTTCAAAAGTTTGCTAATTTCTACACTTCTGTGCATTAAAAAAGCAGAAAGGGGAATAAATAATTCAAGCTAAGATACGGCACTACTTTACATCCTTCGGTGCCAACTTTACTGGGCGCATGTCACTCAGGGTGCCCATTAAAATACATGCAGGCCGGTCTAGTGACATTTTTCTAAGGTTGATTTCAAAAGTGCTCACTTTATCGCGAACAGCCTTTACGCGAACTCCAGCTGCACTCGCAACACTGAGAAAAAAAAAATGGTTGTAGGAATCATCCAGACTGTTAAAATACGGACAGGCGTCTGGTGGGTTGTAGGTACCATCTAAATATTGCTGACGTAGATAGTAATAGAAACATAACTGTTTGTGGTACACCTGTATGTGATTACATTTACTGTGCCATACGTACGGTTGCTACAGCTGAGCACTGAGTTAATTTTACAAAACGTTTAGTACCTCCAACAGAGCAACTTATACAATATTTAGATTGTTCCCACGACAACTATGATTGTAATGTGATGGGATAATCGCCTGTAAATCAACCTATTATTCGATCATTTAATTATAACCCATTCATCGATTATTTTTAAACAGTTCGATTATTTACGATTTTCAGTTGTTCATACTTAAGCAAAACAAAACATTGCAGATACAAATATGTTTCACTTTTATATATATATATATATATATATATATATATATATATATATATATATATATATAAAATATAAGTTTGAAACAACGAATTTTCAAAACAGCAGAAATTATTTAAAATAAACTGAAGAATTTTTAGTGAGAGTATTTTTAACAAATTTATAGAGATATACAGTGTTTGCTGTCAATTTGTTATGTATGGATTAGAACAAGACCATCGATTATTTTTACAGATTATTTAGTCGATTAAAAAATAAGCGCAATCGGGTCATTCTAATTGGAAAATTATGCGATTATCCCACCACTACTAAACTAACAGAACGTTCTGGTGCTGCTACCCGTCAATTTGATTACAGAGCTGATCAGTACAACCAACAGAACACTTGGTTAAGTTATGACAATTTTGATGGCCGTGTGGGAACAATCCAATATATTGTTGATATTGTACTGTCGCAGGTACTATCTGTTTTGTAGTAGGAACTCAGTGCTCTGCTGCAGCAACCATATGCACAGTAGGAAATATGATCACAGTCAGAGATACAACGAACAGTTATTTTGGCGTTATGTTGCCAGCGAATCTTGGAGATCCCCCACGAATGATTTTCAAGCATAGCCCCATCGCACTTAAAAATACTGCACAAGCGTAGCCAAACATTACGCACCGAGCCAAAGTCCCAGCGCCAGCAGGGGAGAAAATTCCCCAAAACAGTGATTCAAGGCGCGCCGGCGATTTTTTTTTTATGTGGTGACGCGAAGCGTAACGCATCAGTGAAGCTTGGAGTGAGTTCCCCCATAGATGATTGTCGTGTGTAGGCTATTTGCATTGAGAAATAATGTGTGTGTGTGTTTTGCACACATGCCGGAATTGTAAACATCCCGACTGTGGGCACTTTTCAGGATATTTGGGATGCGAATGTCGGTACAAAAATCCAGAACGGTAACCCTTCCTACAATGGATACTTTTCAGGATTCAGTGACGCAGTGCTTTGCTAATAAGATCGGAACGGTTACCATTCCGTGTTTTTCTGCGCAAGTATGGATGCCGAATTTCCGGAATGGTAACCGTTCTCAATGGATACTTTTCAGTCGCCCCTCCCCACATTTTCATTCCTGACGCTGCTCCACACTCACCATCGGCTCTCAAAACCTCGCCATTAAGAGCCGCCCAAATCTCTTCGCTCACTCACTTTATGATTGTGAGCCCAACGCACAAGTACGGTTTATGTATTCCAGACCTGTGTGTGTTTCGTTTACAGGCGGCGTAAGGAAACGAAGCAAGTGAGCCGACACTATAACTGAAGAGGAGTCTCTAGGCTGTTCACGGTAAAGTGAGCACTTTCGAAAGCCCTCTCACTTGGAATAATAATCAGTAAATGTGTTTTATTTTAGCCTTAGACGTTAGATTCCGAGTGAGGAGTCATATACACGCTCTGTTTATTACTCACATGGCAAAATTTACGCAGAAAGGCGGTTAAAGGATAAACGATTGCTGAAAGAAAAAAGTAACTAGGGCCTCAAAAAGTGCTCACTTTACCGTGAAACAGCCTATAAACGACTTTAAAACGCCTCAAAGTCACATCTAGTTATAAGGAAGCACTGAGACGAGTCCCCACTGTAAGCAGGAGGAGATTGTTACACGCGATGGAAGGCAATGAATCAATCTGCAGATACCCATTTGTACTTTTATCATTCGCCTTAAGAAAACTGCGCAGAGAAGCTAAAAAAAAAAAATGTTCTTTTCAATCAAGTTCACTATTTTTTCCCCCCATGTGAGCATATTAAACAAAATGAGATGGATGCTCTAATCAAGAAAGGAAACGAGCAAATGTTGACGCTCACGTACTGTATTAAACGCACGTGTGTGTGTGTGTGTGTGTGTGTGCGTGCGTGTATTACAGTCCCTCATCATAAATCACAAGGTCTGAGATACGAAGAAAAAATACATTACTGATAATTATGCTATTTGTGTTAGTTTTTTGTTAGAATTAATTTCGTATATACGACTCCGTATACAACTTTCTCACAGTTTGAAAGATAATAGAAACATACGTTTTGTGTATTGTTTGTTAACACCACGGTGCTAAATCATGAACGCGAAACTTCCACGCCGAGTAATTAATACTGTTAAAATTTTCTCAAATTTCAGTAGTCTGAGCCAAGTTCGTTAGGGGATGGAGGTATTAATGAAATAAAACAGTTAATTATAATTTACAAAATTACTTACAACTAGCTTCAAACAAGATTCTCGCGACTCAACATATCACAATTAAATTGATATCACTTACTGTTTACAACTAATGACTTCAATAAATACAATGGAGAAAAAGTTTGTATTCCCAGAACATTTATTTGCTGAGATACACATATACACGAAAAAAAAAAACTTTTCTTAAGGTAATATTGTACACGTAATATTTTACCGTTAATATTGTACATGTACTATTTTACAGGTAATACTTTACAAGTAATGTTTAACAGGTAATATTTTACAAGTAATGTTTAACAGGTAATATTTTACAAGTAATGGTGTACAGGTAACATTTTACAGGTAATACTGTACACGTAATATTTTACAGGTAATATTTTTATAAGGACTGCTCCTTTTTTCCAACACCTGAAATGAAATATTAAGGTTTACGTTAAGCGGTTAAACGACCTCTATGCTAGACTCCACTGTCCTAAGTATTTCCGAGTCTCAGCTTCCAGTTCATTGGCTGCTGCTTTAGTGTGTAGCCAGTTTTACCTCGTACCCGCTGGCTTGGGATGCCATGCTTGTTTCCTTGCTTGTCTGTTATTGGCTCATAGTTCATCTGGGCGTGTCTAATAAATATGGACAGGTGTTTTTTCGCGAAAATATTTCAAGACCAGTTAGACACCAAAACACTTGTTCATATGCACTTTCGTGGTTGGATGATTTTAAATGCCACGTGCCTCAAGTGCCTGTCCACTAATCATGAACGTTAGGTATCGGGGTACTTTATTCTGATTGGCCCAGTCAAATATGTCTTCTCACGTAGACACGCGGCCAATAAGCAAAGTAAGTTGTGGTTGTGGATGTAGGATATTGAAGTCTAGCATGACCGTATATATTTTAGCGAAATACACCTTTCCTTCCGATTACTATGACGATTGAATTCCACTGATTTGAAAGCGATTCCCGCTAAATGTCGATAATTCCATCCACCATAGGTAGGAACGCCCGAATTTCGCGGAAGGATTTCCGTACATGCTAGATTTCAATCACGTGCGGGCGTATCAGGCGTTATCTTTTTGCTTGTTGGCGGCTTGTCTTTGTGAGAAGATATTTACTTGCTTAGCTGGCCAATTACAACTACTGTACGTCTGCGATTCGCGGGCACACACCTAAGACACGTGACACGGAAATCATCCAACCACGAAAGCGAATCTGAGCTACAGTGCCAAGAAATCCAACTGGTCAGAAACTTTTTTTTCGCGGAAATCGGGCGACACCTGCAAAATTCGCGTTATTATTTAAGTACAGGCTGAGCTTCAACTTACTGTGGGTTTGACCAAACTTCGGCCGTTGGCACGCCTCGGAGAACTCCTGAGCCAATAATATAAGGACAGTGGTGGAGTGACCAATCTCTTTTGAGAGATCAACGAAGATTCGTGACGTTGATTACACTGCAGCCGGCCAATGAAACCACGAACCGTGCTCACTTGGTTATAAGACAGTGGAGTCTATCATGGCACCGAAATATAACGCGAACTTGGCACGTGTCTAATTACTGGCACTGATACCCAGTTCTTTGTATTGACTAGCCCGCCAGTATTGACTTATCGACTGCCTTTCAGCGAGCGTTATTTCACTGATTCGGGTTTGGAGTGTACACAGTAAAAAATAAGTGTAATTTTACTCATACACATTTTTGGTAGTTTTGCATTTTGTATGTGTAATTTTTAAAAACAACTACAGTGCGCGAAGTTTTACACAAATATTCTTAATAATCTAGACAGAACTACACGTCTTTGGTGAACACACATGTATGTATGAATTCATAAACACAATGCTGGTGTTAAACGGAGTAAAATAATATGAAAATTATAAAAATACACATACGAAATATGTGAATCAACATGACGCAGCTGTAAAAAGAGCACATGCTGACGGAAAAACCTCTTAGTAAAACAGTGGAAAAATGTACGGGAATTACGTAGTTACAATTTGAGTGGATTTTTTTATTTTACTTTATTGTTAGTGACAAAATATACATACGAAATGGTAAAATTACAATTGCGATGTCCGTGTAAATTTTCCTGCCGTGGAGAGAAAATACACGAATGTTGAAGTTTTAACTTCTGCTACATAGTAGTAGTAGTAGTAGTAGTAGTAGTAATTTTAAATCATTTTTAGGTGAAGTTAGTTGTGCAAAGTACATGTTATTTGATTAATAAGTAGGATAAATTTATCCGGACATAGATTAAAAAGCATTGACATAATGTAGGAGTAAAGTTACACCGATGTCAGTGGGTACAGTGCTGCTAAAGGTTGTTCGCGATCCAAGTGAGCACTTTTGAAATGAACCTTTGAAAAATGTCACTGTTCTTGCATGCATATATTTCAACGGGTAGACTAACATGCCTGCGCGCAGGGAAAGTTGGTAGCAAGGGAGGGAAAGTAGTTCTACGTCTTAACGTTGAATTGAAAGTGTTACGTAAACTTTTGTGAACTCGAAAACGGTTTATTTTAATTTTTTTTTTTTTTTTTTCCTGTTATAACAGTTTCATTTTAACGACACATGAATGAAGTGATAAGGCCCTTGGCAATGTTAATTTTACGTGATGTGAAAGAATACTCAGACGCGTGCTCGCAGATCTTAGGCCAAGGCTTTCGAAAGTGCTCATCTTGCCGTGAACAGCCTATACATACATGTGGAGCAAACAATTACACAATTTTTTTTTTCTTACAGCGTAGGAGAGCTGGAAACCAGTTCTCACACCTGAGGCAGTAACCTTGGCGTGTTCCGTCTCACAGCGGACGGTCAACAATGTGACCGGAGTTTTGAGAGACGTATGACGAGCGTTCCTTCCACTCTGTGAACGTGGTTAACGAGATGGAAGAACTTTCGCGCGGATGCAAACAGACGCCGCGCAATTTTCCCCTACTTAACAAAGTGGTTGAGCTCCAAGGTAATTACAGCCGCGCGGCTGAGACGAACATTACCCTCATTTTCCTGTGTTACGTACTTGAGTTGTTTTAAGAATTTCTACGCTATTAAATCTTCCAATGCATTTCTTTTAGCACGCGCAAACCTCTGTAAACGGTTTTTGCGTTGCTGAGTGTCCGCCATCTTGCTGAAGCTCGTGGATGCGTGTCAGCGCAGTGCAAACATTTCTTGAGGTCTGTTACAGACACGGCTCTTGTAGTTTTATAAACGAGCTAGTTTTACGAGAGAAACCTCTGTACTGTTACGAGTATTTGTAAGATTACAAATGCAGTGTTCTGCGACTGTAAGGTGTTCTCGATGCTTGACCTACGCAACGTTCAAGGAACGGTGTGGCAACAGTGGCATTGAAACGATGCGCCAAGGAAACAATTCCTAGTGACCTTACGCCTACGCAAGCGCTGTAGCGCCCAGATTCCACGAAGAATGCGTTGGCTCGCGCTGTCGCTTACATCACAGAACAAAGGTGACGTATATCGATATCGTCTTCTGCTCATGTACCCAACATTCACCTGCCCCGCATGCTGGGCCCCCAACTGCCTACGTGCAAGCTTGTAATTTCCCTTTGGCTTTTGGCAGCGTGTGTGTCTGCGTGAGAAGACGTTTTATGCTAGACTGGGCCAATGAATGTTTAGTTACCCGGCGCTGAACTCCCGCGGTTGGCTGGCCGACAGTTGAGGTCATAGTTCATTTTTTTTTAAATTCGGTTATCTGAAAGAGCTTTCGAAAAATCCCCCCTTAATGTAGCTATTAGTTGTCAAATCATTATAGTTTTCAAAATATAACACTCAAAGCCTCAATTTCCCTAATTCTGCAGCATACTAGACTTTGCTCCTATATATATATATATTTTTTTTTTCCCCAATAAAATTGCATTTAATGCAATCTGCATGGTGTACAGAACATACTGATTCAGTATGAGTGCGATTTATAAACAGGTGAGCGAGTATTGGCACACTGAATTTTGTTGAAAATAGGGGTCAGACTTGACGTAAATATATTTTAGTTCATTCAAGCGAAACTGTTAACATTCATTTCAGAAACAGTTTAAACCATAAACTGTAGAGGAAAAAATTCCTTTCGTGGCTTGTAACACAAATGCAGTATGCCGCGCTTAGAATCTAATTCAACTTTATTAACCTGCCCATAACACTCTTGTGCCGGAATTCGAGTGTTATATTTTCAAAACTATAATTATTTGACAACTAACATTAAGGGGGGCATTTTTCGAAACCTCTCTCAGATAACCAAATTCCAAAAAAAAATGAGTTAAAACCATCCAACCGCGACGTGGGTTCTGGAATAACGTGTTTTTGAGTACAATTAGTCCTGGAATGTTATCGCGGGAGGCAGACGCTACTACAAATACAACTGTGCAAGTCACGTGGTCAACAGTGATGAACGTGTTCGTTTGTATATTAATTTTCAAAATACAAGCCTTTTCATACAACTCAAATAGTTTTTCATCAGTTTGAATGTTATCTAATTGCACAAAAAAAATTGGTTAGTGGAAGTATACAAACACCTCAAAGCACGTGTTTACATCATAAATAGTGTTCTTCCCTCAGACCCTATCCACGTCGTTTATAACAGTCGTATTACCAGGAAAGTAGTATAATGTTGGGACACGATGTGGCTACTGCGCACTTTGCACGCGCACTCTACCCAATATTTCTTTCATGGCGTGATCTTTGAATGAGTAGTGCAATGAGGGGAAATGACAAGATGGAAATTTTTGAACATTGACCGTTGTGATGTCATGGAAAAACAAGACTGAGCACGAAAAAAAAAAAAAAAAAAAAAAAAAAAAAAAACTAAATGCGACAAGTAACCTGCGGGCGAGAAAATAATTATATGTATAAAACACTGGGAAATTCCAAGAGAAAAAAGTGTAAAAAAAAAAACTGAACAGCAATCTATTACGAAACATATATGTATATATATACATGACCAACGGATAAGACATAGAAAACAACACAGGCTAGAAACATGGTTGAAAAAGTGAGGACAGCAATGACAAATTAAGTAGGAAACAAATGGGACAACACGACAAAGAAACGCACTCAACCACAGCAGGATGGAATTGTGCAGTGTTGTATACATACATTAATTTTCTCGTCCATAGAATTCTTGTCTTGTTTAAGTGGTTTTTGTTTTCGTGTTCGGCCCTGTTTTTCCAAGACAGACATCTGTACCGCAATGGCGAGTGTCCAAAGATTTCCATCAAGTCATTTCCTCTACGGTTTGTCTTACCGTGGTCCGACACTGACTACTGCAAGTCGCAGGGGAATTGCCTTACGCACACACACACACACACACACACACACACACACACACACACACACACACACACACACACATATATATATATATATATATATATATATATATATATATATATATATATATAATATATATAATGTTGTTTAAATGGATAGTAGCGCGATCAAACATTTTAGAAAGTACTGCAAAACGAGGCTTCTTAGCACCTGCTGTGGTAATATTGCACCATTCAAGATATTTTTTTAGGTGCCATTTGCTAAAAGGGTAACAAACATTACCGGGGTAGGTAAAATTGGAAATTAGAAATATCTAGCTATAGTCCTCTGCTTCTTTGCCGAACTGCACCAAAACGAACATTTTGAGGGATAAACAGTTACCCCTGCAGGTGCAAAGGGCATCGCGTCGTTTTGCCTGAAGTCATTTTGCCTAAAAGTCATTTTGCCTAAAAGTCACTTGCTAAAAGTCATCCTATCTAAAGTCGTTTTGCCTAAAAGTCACTTGCTAAAATTCATTTTGCCTAAAATCGTTTTGCCTAAAGTTGTTTTGCTTTGAAGTCGTTTCGCCTAATTTGAGACAAAACTATTTTAGGCAAAACTATCGGTACTCGGTGCAAAGTGGCCTCAGTTTACGGCATTGCAGTTCTCTACTGTTGGTTGTACTGTTTTACTATTGGCCGTACTGAGACTTGCGATTGACATTTTTTGGCGCCAGGTAACAACTGATGTTGCATTGTACAAGGTTGTTCTTCGCATTGCAGAAGAAAAAAAACAGGATAGTTGCAACTTTCATAAAAGTAACAATTTTTTAAAATATTCTGATTTGTATTGAGTTGTAACTTACACAAATATTGTACTTTGTTCTTCGAACTGTGGGAAATTATCAATATATGTCAATGTTGTTAAATATTCTGTCGTAAAACTGAATATACTAAAATACAATTACTTTAAATAAATATGACAAAGAATCGGAACATTCGCCTTCGGTGGAAGCTGTATTTTTATTTCGCTCTTAAATTGGAAACTTTATTCTCTGAAATGAGAGTTGTTTATGAAAATCCACTGTCAAACTCTACTGTATTTGTATCGTTTACTCTGAGCACTGAAGGGCGCGTGTGATGGTTTCAAAATTTTACTTAATATTTCGGCACAGGCAAGTATATATCACAAGTCGAGCCAAACACGAACTTTTAGATGCAAATAAATGGAACTCTCCAATTACCGCATACTTAACACTTTGTAGACTATGCTCGCGTGTAGCTCGAGCAAAGCGGATTTGAAAATTTTTGTGTTGTTCAGAACAAAAACTGCATGGATGTGCAGTCTTTGCTCGGCTCTCGTGTTAAACATGACCTTACAAGAACACGACATAGCAGTAACAATGATATTGCTAACCATAGAATCTTTTTTTTATAACTATACACACTGATATGATTGATTGTAAATCATTTTATACGATAAAGGACATTTGATTGGTTCAATATCAGCTCGGCTCTCCATTGGTTGATGACCGGCCAATAATGAACGCTGTGCAGTGCAGGGTAGTGTCCGGTGTGGTATTGACCAATAGGACGATGGTGAGTTCTAACACATCCATCAACAGAACCGGTGTTCTTGCGGTAGTGGATATAAGTGAATCGCTTCTAATACGTCTTAAGTGCTAGTAAATGAGTGCAGACATCAGTGTGTTAAAAGCGATCTTTACGATGGAACACCAGTGCACATTGTGGCTGAAATTTTCCTTATGCCAAACTACCATAAGAAATTTCGTTTCGTTCGTAACCTGAGCAAAATGAAAGTTAGCCGTGCAATGAAAATATTGTGCACACTATGGCAGACTCTGTATTACTGTCAGCACCGTGCTCCATCTCTGATTTTATTACTTGTGACATAGACGGCACGAACAGTGGAAATTTATACACTTGTGCTTGACTTAAAATAACCTAATAGAATCTTATTTTCCATTAAATTTAACTTCTACTTATATTTTATTTATAAATTATAGTTTTTCATTTATAATTAGAATGAATAAAAACAGAGAGAAAATGAATTGCGTTGGTAATGCGTGATAGTATTCATGTGAAATGTTATAACCTGATTGCGCACGAATGACGTGCGTTGACATTTTAGTGTAATTTTCTAGACTTGGTAAGCTTTGTTTGCATACGGTGGAGTATACATGAATGTCCTGTACTATTATGATATGTTCACGTGCTATACTTGAGTATTTTTCGCGAAAATATTTATGCTCGTTCTATATTTTAATATCCTACGCCCACGATCAGAACTTCTGTTGGTTATTGGTAGGGACCTGTCAGATTCGCGTTATTTTTCGGCATCAAGTTAAACTTCACGGTACTGTATATACTCAGGCAGGCGTCGTTTCTCCATTGGCTGCTGTCTAGATGTAAAGACACCCTCTTTTTGAGTGAACTGCACACGTGATTGGGGCACACGATTGTGAAGTGTTTATTTATTGATGCAATGTTACACGCGGCGTGTCAAATAAGGAATGGTCCAATGGCAACTATATTGCACATATTAAACTGTTTTAAATTGAAAATGTCCTGACATTATAACGTGAATTTAGCCGGTCTCGCGTTTCGCAACCATTAATGGGTTCACGTCATTTTGCCTAGAAGCCATTTGGCGTAAAATGATTTTGGGGCGAGAGTTCAGCTGATGCTGTAGGAATAATAGCGCAGGCATGCCTATTCAGAAGAATCATCAATCTTCGATAGGAAACGAACTTGTTTGACAACGAAATTAAGTCATACCATGCCGTGAATATTGCACTGAAGTTCAAGCCCAGGAACACGTATTAAAAATGGTCCGATAAACGATTGTATACTGTGCACAAGCTATCTCGCTGCCTGTCATAAACATATTTCGTTAAGAAAAGTAGAACTGTTTAATGTTAATGACACGCACGTCTTTGACACAATGGAACAATAAATACCAAGGCCTACGGTTGATAGACAGTCTCCTTGACATCATTACCTTGATTCCTCCACAATTTTCCTGTCAGATGTTTCCAAGTACGTCTTTCATAACGGCGTGGGACTCATACATACTTCCTGACAACCATGTAGCTCTCTCTGAATAAGTGGTAAAAGCGAGCGAGAAAGATTTGGGCAGCGCTCAACAGCTGAGGTCTTTAAGCTCCGAGGTGAAGATGGAACAACGATGGAGTGCAACTGTAGGGAAAACCGGGAGCGCCTCAAGAAACGCCCCCAGTCCGACGGCAACATCCGCCATGCTTCGCGCATCCGAAAATCGGTATTTTATCCCGCGCTGGGATCGAAAAACGCCACTCAGGCCACCGTATAAGTTAAAACAAGGTCTGCAGGGTGCTAGGCAGTCCTAGGATCGACTTGGCGGGTGCTAGGCAGTCCTAGGCTCGTCATGGAGGGCCCTAGGCAGTCCTAGGTTCGACTTAGAGGATGCTAGGCAGTCCTAGGATCGACTTGGAGGGTGCTTGACAGGCTTAGGCTCGACTTGGAGGGCGCTAGGCAGTCCTAGGTTCGACTTGGAGGGTGCTAGGTAGTCCTAGGATCGACTTGGAGGGTGCTTGACAGGCTTAGGAACGACTTGGAGGGTGGTAGGCTGTCCTAGGATCGACTTGGAGGGGGCTTGACAGGCTTAGGCTCGACTTGGAGGGCGCTAGGCAGTCCTAGGTTCGACTTGGAGGGTGCTAGGCAGTCCTAGGATCGACTTGGAGGGTGCTAGGCAGTCCTAGGCTCGTCATGGAGGGCCCTAGGCAGTCCTAGGTTCGACTTAGAGGATGCTAGGCAGTCCTAGGATCGACTTGGAGGGTGCTTGACAGGCTTAGGCTCGACTTGGAGGGCGCTAGGCAGTCCTAGGTTCGACTTGGAGGGTGCTAGGTAGTCCTAGGATCGACTTGGAGAGTGCTTGACAGGCTTAGGAACGACTTGGAGGGTGGTAGGCTGTCCTAGGATCGACTTGGAGGGGGGCTTGACAGGCTTAGGCTCGACTTGGAGGGCGCTAGGCAGTCCTAGGTTCGACTTGGAGGGTGCTAGGCAGTCCTAGGATCGACTTGGAGGGTGCTAGGCAGTCCTAGGCTCGTCATGGAGGGCCCTAGGCAGTCCTAGGTTCGACTTAGAGGATGCTAGGCAGTCCTAGGATCGACTTGGAGGGTGCTTGACAGGCTTAGGCTCGACTTGGAGGGCGCTAGGCAGTCCTAGGTTCGACTTGGAGGGTGCTAGGTAGTCCTAGGATCGACTTGGAGGGTGCTTGACAGGCTTAGAAACGACTTGGAGGGTGGTAGGCTGTCCTAGGATCGACTTGGAGGGGGCTTGACAGGCTTAGGCTCGACTTGAAGGGTGTTAGGCTGTCCTAGGCTCGACTCACTGGCACTTGAGACCAATTAGATGTGAGCTACCTATTTCAACTACTGCAAGAACACCGGTTCTGTTGGTGTCTGTGTTAGAACTCACCACCATCCTATTGGTCCATACCACAACGGATACTACCCTGTACTTAAGAGTGTTCATTATTGGCTGGTCATCAACCAATGGATAGCCGAGCTGATACTGACCCAATCGAATGTCCTTTATCGTATAAAATGATTTACCATCAATCATGTCCCTTTAAGTGGCTATAGAAAAGAAATTCTATCTCTAGCAACATCATTGTTACTGCGCTGTCGTGTTCTTGTGAGGTCGTGTTAAACACTAGCCGAACAAATACTGTACATCCACGCGAGTTTTGTTCTGAACAACAAAGATATTTTCAAATTAGTTTTGCTCGAGCTACACTCGAGCATAGTCTACAAAGCGTTAACCGTTACAGTGGCGAAAATAGATTGTTCGGAGTATGTTATCTATAAATGAACGCTAGAAATGTTCATTAAAAACTACAGTTTTTTTTTTTTAAAGCAAATACATAAAATCTAAGATCGGACCATGAGAAGAGACCCTGGCTATCATTTCGTAATAAAATTCACTACAACGGCATACGGCAATACGGCATAGAAGTATATGTAGAGACTTGCAAAATTCGCGTTATTATTTCGGGACGCGTTAAACTTTAAACACATTTACCTTTGCATTACGTTTGTCATTGGACCATACGTGATACGACACGCCCTGTGTAACTTTGCACTATAACAAAAACTTTTGCAATTTCTGCATTCATTATTATAATCTACATATATTTTTACTCATTCTACACTGTCACTGTCAAACACTGTAATTTGCATACCTTTTTCATATATATGTTTCATTTCTATTTATTTTTATTAATTTGTGTATGTTTAGGATTTTGAATAATTAGATGTTAGAAATGCAATAATTTATTTTAAAATTCCTTAGTTAGCTACATTTTATTTTTGTTTGTAGTTTAATTAATAATTCAATATTTTCATTTATTTTCTTGTTCTCACGCCATTGTAATTGTTTCAGGGAATTTATTGTGTTATTTTTATCACCTTCTACGAGACCCGTAACACTTTGACATAAGGAATTAGGCCGTTAGGAGTGTGTAAGATTAGCTGTTTGAGTAGGAAGCCTTCCGGTTGGCTGGCAGGTTTGATTCCTGCCCCCCTCCCCCCATTGGCTAGCATGATAGCGTAAGGCTAGACGGGAAATTTCAGTTAGGAGAGCGCTCTCTCTCTCTCTGCCGCCATCTTTCAACGGGTTAAGACCTAAGTCAGGACGCACGTCCAGAAGTTGGACGTAGCATAGGTTTTTCTAAGTAGTATATTAGGGTGTTGTAGTTTCTACAGTTTGCTTAGTTAATAGTGTTAGGTGCTGCAGCTGGCGCCGACTCAGCTGCCCCGCGTCGTTATCGGAGACCCACCTCGCCCTCCCCTCTTCCTGGAACGATGCGCTCGCGGCCTCCTGACTCTCCTTCCTGGGAAACCCGTGAATAATGGACAGCAGCTCGTCGGGTTATCGCGCTGCTCGTCGCCTTTGCTTGCGTCACGACCCTTCTCCTCTGCTGGAGGTTTCGACGGGTTTGGCGACGATGCAAGAATGTTCTGGTGAGGAAATTATAATTAATTCTTTTATTTTATTAAGACCACCATCCCTTAACGAGCTTGTTATAGCCCACTTAATTTCTAGAGAGAGAAATTGTAACAATATTGTTTTGTTTCTACGTAGAGAAGTGTGCTGTAAGCCCCTCCGTATTGTAAGCAGCTGTTTAGGAGCTTAGGTCAGTTAGTTATACACTGCGACGTTCTGTGAGCTGTAAGCCATGTTAAGAAACTCTCTAACTCTATGAAGTTTGAATAGTACTCTACATTTTTCTGAGGTCCCGTCCTGCTTTCTACTATAAATGGTGTCATCCTACAAGTAAACTATATTTTTCTACACTACTAGTTTTTCTACGAGTTTAGTCTACAAGTCGTACCGGCCTGAGAGAGCGGCCATTAGTGATATAACATTGTACACAACGCTATGTTGGCACGGCGTTTTTAACATCCAAGAACCAGCATATATTTAACCATAATTTAACCTGAGGGACAGAGTTTTTAATTTTCTACCAGTAAGCTGAGTCAAGTTTAATTTTTCCAAGTAATAATTGCAGACGTTTTCATTCCGTGATATTTTTTTTTTGAAGTGGCAAACTGGCACGTCAGGCTAATTTACGTTTTTACCACTTCCTATCGACAGTGCTAGTTTGAATGTTTTGCATAAACCCTTTGATATTGCCATTCAGGATTTTCAATTGGTTTCATATACAGCCAGAGTACATGTAAATTAAATTAAAGAAACTGAATTAATTTGACTGGAAACTTTATGTAGTCTGATGTCTTTTCCTATTTGCATGAATAATTGTTTTCACTTCCTCGCCTTCACTGATAACCCAGTTCTGCATAATTTCTGCATGTCCTTATGGAAAGTAAGTTGCAGAGTGTGACAAATAAATGGTCACTGATTCAAGTAAGTGTGGTAAACTAAGGCGAGTGTTCTTCGCATCGAACGTCTGGTTCTCGAGCCTGCAAGGGGCAGGCAGACGTTTTCCTCAGGGGAGAAATAGTCTACTATCACACTGCTCAGTTCTAATAAATTTTGTCAACAATATACCCAACCTAAAACACGATATCAATACATTACTTTATTTCACACTGTTTTATAAGCCTATGGGAGAGTATGATTATGCTAACAGCCCAATACTACACTACCTATGTTCCACAAGTCACGTATTTTCTATTCAGTGCTATATGATTATATCCTGTCTGCTCATATTTTATATTAATACTAAGTACTTGGAATATGTCTACAGCACGAACAGCAGATACATATGGCTGGGCACTTGTCATTGTATGGCGCATGTACTGCAGGCTAGCCACGTGTACATTTTTCAGTAAGATGGTGTGCATAAACTATAGTACTATTCTGGCTATATTGACACAGGGAACTATGACAGCTTCGTGTTAATTTATTATGTGAATGTATGTTTACACTTCAGCACCAATAAATAAACACTTCACAGCTGTGTGCCCCAACCACGTGCAGTTCACTCAGAAAGGGCGTTACCTCACATATATGCAGAAGCCAACAAGGAAACGACGCCGGCTCCATTGTATACAGTACTGTGAAGTTTAGCGAGACGCCAAATAACAACGCGAATTTTACATGCCCCTACGTATATGTTATAGTCTGACATGTGTTGTCGGTAGGGCCATCTGTTTTTTTGCGAAAACACTCCACGACTAGTTGTACTCCAAAACACGTGGTTGGATAATTTCGTTCGGTGTCAGAGTAACTCTTTTTTTCTAATTGTTCCAGTTGAGTACAAGAGTACAAACTGTCTTCTCGCACAGACGCGCAGCCAATAGCCGAAGGGCATTTGAAAGAAGTTGAATTCTAGTAAGTGCATAAATATTTTCCGCAAAAAAAAACAGGTGGGCGTAGTCTTTAGATCTTCTCTCGTCCGGCACGCCCTGCAAGACTCAGGTCCAATAGTAAACTAGTAAACATTCGGCACGCTGGAAACTTCATTCTGTGTGGCGGGTAATTAAAGGAGGCTGATTTCTGCCTGTGGTGTCAGCCAATGAACTTGCGATCTCTGCTCGAGTGCGTAGATTACTTTGTAGTGTACATTTGTGTAATTTTATAACCCGAAATTGTACGATCTTTAGTTATGAGTGGAGACCTGCAAAATTCGCGTTATTTTGTGGTTGGCAGACCGAACTCCAAGACGCCGTGTGCTCATTTAAGGCCATTGGTGCATGAAAGCAGTATATTTATATAATATGTGTCAACTTGTTTCACATCGGATTTTTCAAAATTTCTGGCACTTCAAGACCTAAATAACAACTTTTAGCACCTTCTTATGTTGTTAGGTATTCGCTTCCGTCATTATCGGAGCACTGATGGAAGGAAAGAAACAGCCGTCATCTTGAATTTCTCTTTTTCCCCGCGAAAGTTCCTTTTTTCTCTCAAAATCGACTAAATCTCCCTAAAAATGTCCCTTTTCCCCAAAAATTTCCCTTTTTCTTTAAAACATTCCCGTCTTTCCAGGAGCAGGTAAAACTGCTCCAAATAAGAGAGTTTGACTGCAGATCTGTTGAAACTGTTCCACTTGAACCAGTAAAATCTACTTATAATTTTAATTGCTGTTGTTTACCGATTAAAGAGGGATATCTACTGATTTATCTAGTTAATTAAACTGCAGTAAAACCCCCTGTGCATTCCACTGATTCACCAGTAGCATTAACTGAAGATTCAATAAAATAATTCTTCTGTCTGAAATCACTGAGTCATATTTAGAGTGTGTTTCTGGGATGACAGTTCTCCAAAGTCTCCAAAGTGTGTGTAAATAGACACTGATCCAAATAAAAACCGGAACAGAAAATTGCACGTATTTTAAGTCTAACTTGTTATCAAATTAATTAACGGAATTTCCCTACCCATACCCATGGCTAGGGACACCCGAATTTCACGAAAAGATTTAGCACGTGCTACATTTCAATACTCTAGCTTCCCGTGTTATCTGTACGCAAGTAAAAAAAAAAAGACCCTCTTATAAAGAATTGTTCTCTTAGAGTTAAATTCTGCAGAAAACGGCAAACCAGGAAATAAAAGAACGCTCTTAAGTGAAGACGTAGTTGCAACCGAAATCACGAACTCGAGCGGCGATTAAGACGAGATCGTGTGTGAATTTGCGTGTGTTCGAGAACTTGCAGAGCACACATGAAGCAGGTGGAAATAGCTTCGACAATTCACACCGAGCATTCCTGGGGGGGGGGGGGGGGTAATTACCTTACTTGTCTGCGAAGTTGAAGAGCAAAAAAAAAAATTTACATTATACTTACTTAAGTTCCCAGTGGATGCTCTTTCTGCACTATGTGATATATATATATATATATATATATATATATATATATATATATATATATATATATATATACACAGTCCTGCAGAATTCGCGTTATTATCTCGGGAAACAAATTTACCCTTGCAATATGCTTGTCATTGGACCATACTTAATATGACACGCCCTGGGTAACTCTGCCCCAATAAACGAACACTTCACATTTGTATGCTCCAACCACGCGCAGTTCACTGACAAAGGGCGTTACTGCACACATATGTAGGCCTATAAGAAGAGGCACCTGTTTTTCGCGAAAATATTTCAGGTCAAGTTGTGTTCCAACGCACTTTAGTTCAGAACCACTCTCAAGATTTGATCATTAGAATTGTTACGCATCTTACAGTCTGCCCGTGCATCACGGACGGTCAGTACCGAAGATACTTAATTCTGATTGGCTCACTCATCTAACAGACTGTCTTCAACGAAGCCAAACGACCAATGGCCAAAGGAAGGCTGCAAGTATGCACGTAAGGTATTGAAGTCTACCCTCTGCGTAAATTTTTTTCGCCAAAAAGTAGGTGGTCCTACTTATAAGTCAATAAAGAAACAACGCCGCCTCCATTACATACAGTACTGTGAAGTTTAGCGCGACGCTAAATAATAATGCGAATTTTACATGCATCTAGTGATATATTGTTCAACATAATTTAATATTGCTATACAACCAGAATCCGAAGACGTATATAGCGAAGTAATTTAACTCGTGATTTCAGATAAGCTGCGAAAGCGCTCGTTTGATAGGGAGATATGAAGATGTACATCGAAACTAGTGGTTAACACAATCCGTTCGTTAATGGCAGTAACAAAAAATAAAAAGTAACACGTCAGCCGCTCATCTTACTTGTTCATAATTTAAGAAAAACTGTAACTACTCAAGTATTTAACAAAGTTATATTTTATACAGTTTTTACAATATTTCTACGCCGCCGTTGGTATTACCGATGTATTCAGTAAACGTTCACTGTATGAAATAAAAATAGTAATTTTTTTACCTGCGCCAGGTCTTATTTCTACCCAACCTGTTCTCTTTGTTGTTGACTTTACAACCACCTGTTTAATATTACCGAAATTTTCGGCATATATGTCATACTTTTTAAGAGGCATCTACTCTCTAAGCCGGTAAAATAAGATTTCTCTGCTGAAGTCGACCCAAATACCGAGAAAATATAATACTTTTTGCAAAAGTTTCTTACGAAAATGCAACTATTCTGGTAGCGCTTTAGAACATTCAACATTTTATCCTTGCACTATGCACTTCATTGTACATATAATGCGGAAAAAATTTCGTGTCGTGATCAAGATTAATTATATCACGATTAAAATCAATATCACCAGGAACACAAGTGTTGATTGTATATTTGTGCTTTGGCTTGTTAACAAACACATTGTATTAGTATCTTAACACCTGTGGATTTTCTTCAAATACTTAATTTTTTTACTGTGGACTTTCTTACGACCCACGAAATGCAATCAGAACTGCCGTGGCAATAAAACCCTCAGTTTATTTGTAACTCCCCGGAAATATTCGACATTACTTCTACTCTCCTCAGTCACAAACCAGAACATTATGATAAGTCTAATGGCATTTTTTTTTTGTAATCATTTGCTGCAGTAGCTCTGAAATAAAAAACTTCCTTTTCATCTCCATGTCACTCATTTTGTCGAAATATCTTACCTTTAACGCAAACATTACGTTTCACTGTCTAAAAGGAATTTCGGTATTGCCAAACAGTCTATCAGGAAGCTTTCGAGAATATCCGCGTAAATTGATTCAAGTGTCGCACCTTTATAAGTTAGGCAGTAAGTTGTAAGTAATGACAGATACATATAGCATGCAAACTTTCTATTGAGTTTCGTTTATCCAAGAAGAGCTGTACTGCGCAGACATTTCCAGACAAATATTCCACCCGATATTTTTATAGAGATCATTGGACGTAGGATATTGAAGTCTAGCATGACCATAAATATTTTCGCAAAAAAACGCCTGTACTTGCTAATCAGTAGAGACATCCAAAATTCGCGTTATTATTTGGCACCGTGCTAGCTTTCACCGCCCTAGATACATTAGAGTCCCTGTAAATTGTTTATTCGCTTCTGCAAAATCCCTTTTGACTAGGAGCGACGTGATTGGGCTGTCTTGTAGTAACTTGCTTCCGGCTGGTTCACGGCCGCCCAGGGCGTCTCAAACCGGCTGCAGTCCAACGACAAGAGCAATACAAACGCACGTGGGTTTGAAGTCTTTTCTGTCTTCAAATCATAATGCAAATTTTGCAGGTCTCTACTAATCAGGAGGGCCACCTATTTTCCGCGAAAATATTTACGGAAGGCTAGACTAGTATCCTATGGCATACGTGCAGATTTCCATCGGTAATTGGCTACGTGTCTTCGTCGGAAGACAGTTCCTTGCCTAACTGGGACAATAAGAACTAGGTAAACCCGACATTGAGTGTCAGTGATTCGTGGGCAGACACCTGCAATGCGCCACAGTTGAAATCATCCAATCGCGAAAGTGGATCTGAGCTGTAGAGTTTTGGAGTACAAGTCCTAGGATTTTTTTTTTTTTCGCGAAAAACACGTGCCTCTACTAATCAGTAGAGACCAGCAAAATTTACTTTATTATTTAAAGAAAGACTGACCTCCCCGTTACTGTTCGTTTGACCAACTTTGGTGATGGGCAAAAAACTTATTTTGTACGCCTGGGAGAACTCTTGAGCCAATTAAATAAGTCCAGCGGTGGAGTGGCCAATCTCTTTTGAGGAGATCAAGCAAGTACGTGACTTTGATTACAGTGCAGCGGACAATGAAACTACGAACTGTGCTCGCTTATAAGGCAGTGGAGCCTATCACGCCACAGAAAGATAACGCGAATTTTGCACGTCTCTACTAATCAGTTATCGCCAGGGATTAACTTTGGCCACTGTGCCTTACGGAGTACAGCATCGGTCAAATATAATCATCCCGTGCAACTTGTAGACAATTGTGTGCGACGGGCATTGAAGGGTTAAGATTGTTATTCGTACGGATGATCCGCCTAGTAAATAATTTATCAGTCCAGCGCCCTTGTGAGAGACGAGGCCGCCAGCTGCGAGGAGCGAAGGTTGCGACCTACCGAAAGAGGAGGAATAGTGTTAAGGTCACAGAGTGGACGAACTGTGGGTGGACACAAGACTGTGGCTCGGCCAGACACGCCGCTCAAGACCTTAACTTAACCCTGTCCTGGCTGAGGACGTCGGTGTGTCCTGTTGTAATGTCCGTCGCAAAGGACTCGTACTGCGAGATCGTCGTCGTGCCAAGGCGAGGAGGGCCGACTCGAACACAGCGTCGCAGCACTCAGTCGCCGCGTTTCATCTTATTCTTGTAGATTTAACACATTGAGGTCTGCACACATTTACTGGCGCTTAAGACAAATTAGAAGTGAGTCGCTTATATCCGCTACTGCAAGCACACCGGTTCTGTTGGTGTCTGTGTTAGAACTCACCATCGTCCTATTGGTCCATACCACACCGGACACTACCCTGTACCCTCCAGCGTTCATTATTGGCCGGTCATCAACCAATTGAGAGCCGAGCTGATATTGAACTAATCATGTGTCCTTTATCGTATAAAATTATTTACAATCAATCATGTCCCTTTGTGTGACTATACAAAAAAGAATTTCTATGGTTAGCAATATCATTGTTACTGCGCTGTCGTGTTCTTGTGAGGTCGTGTTAAACACTAGCCGGACAAATGACTGCACATCCATGCTGGTTTTGTTTAGAACAACAAAGAAATTTCCAAATTAGCCTTACTCGATCTACACTCGAGTAAAGTCTACAAAGTGTTAAATGTTTCCTCTTGATTTGTTGTCCTTAGGCTAAAGTGTTTTGTATTTTATCTAAAATAACTTTATGTTAGGACAGATGAAAATTTTTTAGATTGCTTAGACTTAAAATGTTACATTAAAATAAGAAAAGTGGTTGTAGGAACAAAATTTCTGCTCCGGTAACCCATGTATGTTGTAAAAAAAAATGTTATTTGTACATAGAATACTTTGGAAACTGGTTATCAACGATATTTTCGAAACACTACAAATGACGTATATTGAATTTCTCGAAATAATAGCGGATAACGTATTGTTACGCGCAGGCCTACGCTGCGGAAAGAGAACTACCCCCCCCCCGCCCCTTTCCCATCATCAGCCCTACCCCTTCCCCCTCGCCACAGGTGGTCAACCCGTCGCGCCACTCGGCTCTTGGCTGGCGTTACAGCCCCTCTTCGTCCCCAGCCCCTGCTGGAGATGCCGACAAATGTAGCGGAGGCGCAAGAATATTGTGGGAATTAGGACACTCGGCGCAACTAGGGCATTAGCGAAATTTCTGGATGACGGCTTACGACCCTATAAATACCGCAGCGGTGCAGCGGCCAGCAGTCTTGGTAGAAGCCTTAGGGATGAACGCTGTAACCGGGGCATCTGCGAAGAGGACGGACGATGACGGAAGACTACGAGGCGCCGGCGGGCGAGGTGTTTGTGGTGTGAATGGACAAGAAGGCGTAGAACCCGTCGAGTGAACCCTAGTGGGCGTGAGGCGCTCGGAGAACTCTATAAAATTGCAGACTGGCGGGACTGAGGTGGTACTAAATGGACATGTACTATGGATGTTATTGTAAATATTGGAAATTTCAATTATTGACACATAATTTATAAAAATAATTGAATGCACTGCTTGTTGAGACTGATTTAATTTATTTAATTTCATTGATTTATTTGAGGCAATTATAAATTTTATTAATTGAAGTAATTAATAGCAAACAGTAAGTGATATCAATTTATTGTGGGATGTTGGGTCGAGAGAATTTTGGTTGAGTAGTTGTAAATAAAATTAAGAAATCATAATGAACTATTTTATTTCATTTAGACCTCCATCCCTTAACGAACTTTGTTCAGCCCACTGACTTTAGAGAGAGAAACTCTAACAGTATGGAACTAATATTGAGTTCAACCTAGCAAGTGTTGTAGACTTCAATTTCATTACAAATATCGAGCTACGTATAGAGTTTTGTATGTTTTCTAAAATAATTTGTTGTCAATATACACTATTATATATGTAGAGCTACAAGAACATTCTGGGCAACCAGTTTCCAAACAATTGTTTGCAACAAATACAGAAAAATTTTACTGTGTATAGGACCAACTATTTTTTCGCGAAAAGATTTGTGCTCAAGCTAGACTTAGAACTTCTTACGTGCAAGCTGACAAATTTCCTTTGGCTGTTGGCTACGTATCTGTGTGAGAAGACATTTCCTACTCTACTGGGTCAATCAGAATTAATGAAATAATGGGGTCATTGCTAGAGACCCGAGAATTTTGCGGGGTCATTTCTAGACAAGGTTCGTTCGTGTTACGTTTGTAATTGGCCGACGTATTGTTTGACACCTCCTGGAGACAAATGAGCCATTGACAAAAATTCAATAAATTGTGCGCCCAACCACCGCCTTTTACTACCACAGCAATCAACCAATAAACAGTTGATATCTGTATGAGAGTATATAAGACTGTGAAGTTTAGCCTACAGGTCATTGAACTCGCGAATTTCTCGGGTCTCTAGTCATCGCTGAAATTCCCAAAGGTGCACGCAGTGCAACTAGAACATTGCGCACCAGTTCAAAGCCTTGCGCTTAGTGGCGATGGCGTACTTGATGCACGTGGCAGAGGCGCCCTTATCGCCAAGTTGGTAACGATGGAGGGGAAAGTATCTTAACGTCGAATAAAAAGTGTTAGGTAACCATTTTAGAAAACCTAAGTAATTTCTATAGCTTTCTGTATTTTTTATACGTCTAAGTGTACAAATTAGCATATTTAAAAAAAAAAAAAGTACTTTTCCAATAATTTTACAGTTTCACCTGACCGACGCATGAATAAAGCGATGAGGCCCATGATAATGTTAATTTTTATATAAGGCGGAAGATCACACAACGTGCATACAAGTAGATCTTAAGCAGGGATTTCAAAAGTGCTCATTTTAACGTGAACAGCCTATAATACTGGAGTAACGTAGTTCTCATTGACACTGTAAAGTATCAGAATGTCTTCAAAGACAAGCAATATAAAGGAAATCTTCAAGTCCTCACGTAGGATAATTACCTGCCTGCCTACTTACATACATGCATGCATGCGTATATACATTCATGAAAACTTAGATACATACATGTAGTCCATCTGCGATTTCTTCACAATTTTCCAATCAAACATTTGAAAAATCAACTCATCCTAAACAAGCGTTTTTTTTTATTTGTGTTACCATAAACTTACCTTATTTCTGGTCAAATTGAACTTTCACTCTTATTTTATGTGTACATTACAGGGTTGGTAAGAAAATAATTCGGTATGAACCCTTTTATTCCCGCGTTAATTTACATCAAGCGTTGCAAATAAGACATTTTTTGATGAGTGCTGGACTCAAGATGACAAGGAACTTGTTTCGATATCACAATATGCTGTAGGGTTTGTGTTCGGTGATACAGGCGGTTCACGGTAAAATGAGCACTTTTGAAAGCCCTGCTTAAGATCTACTTATATGCACGTTTTGTATTCTTCCGCCTTATGTAAGATTAACATTGCCATGGGTCTCATCACTTTATTCATGCATCGTTCAAGTGAAACTGTGAAATTATTAGAAAAGTGAATATTGAAGAAATCTGCTCATTTTTAAGTTATATAGAAATGGTTGCCTAACCCTTTTTATTCGACGTTAAAATACGGAACTACTTCCCATCAATCGTTACCAACTTTACAGGGCGCATACCACTCAGTTGGCCCGTTAAAACATATGCAGGTAGGAGCAGTGACATTTTTCTAAGGTTGATTTTAAAAGTGCTCACTTTATCGTGAGTAGTGAACCAGCCACAACGTAGAGGAGTAACGGTGTTTACGAAATAGCTAACCACAGGGAATATCATTGGTCATCTCAGATTACAGTGCTGGCCAAATATAACCTTCCTCTGCAACATCTAGACAATTGTCTACACTGGGCATGACATTTTTAACCATGCTCTTTTTGAAACGTTATACGCAGATATTCGTTACGCACTAGAAATTGATCCTGATCAAAGGCAATGATGGAAGTTGGCAGTTCGAGGAACGTGCTGTACGCGGTATTTTTTTAATTTTTTTATTCCGTGGCCAGCCAAGGCCGGTCACGCATTTTTCTTATCGCCAACGAACCTGTGCCCTTTCTGGGTAATACAGAGGTATAGGTAGATACCTGAAGAATTCGCGGATTCGTTTTGGAACAAGCTAGAAATTAAGACACGTGTGTTTATATAACTTTATCCATTTGTCCACACGATGTTTGACATCTCCTGGAGAAGCACGCAGGCCCCCTTAGCTCTGCGTGTAACTCACTGCATAGCCAATCATTATAGACCCTACGCAGCCTTTTATATATTAACAGCAGCTTAACCCGAGCAGCCCCGAAGGGACAGCTCAGCCTAGCTTAATTAACATTACGACTTCACTTTGAATATTTTTATTTGGGGTATTATAGGTTAACATTTACTTAACCTCTCCTCCCAGCCAGTTGCTGGTATACTTGGCCCTGCGTTGCAGCTGATTCCAAGGCCGCCTCTCCCGAGAGGTAGAGGTTTGTAGCGTCGTGTGGTTCGATGCTTCAATTGGTGAGAGACCTCCCCGTAATTATAAGACTTTTATACACCCCTCCCCCACCCTACCCAACTCAGCGAAGCTCACAGTGCACTTACAGCATACAGCCGTAGATATGCTCTGTCACAGCCTATGGCTACAGAGACTGGCCGCTGTGAGGTAGCACAGCATTATTGTAGATGCATATATCCCCGAGGACATATGCTACTATGGGTTATAATTAGGATATTATTATAGGTCAGTTAGGCTAACTTAATATGTCTTTCCATCCACAGGTCCTTACCGTATTTTAATGTTCTAGTAAAAACCAGTAAGAGCCAGCCCTGCTGACACATACTGGCATCTCACTTTCTCTCCTTTAGTTTTCAGGTTCATAGAAGAGATCGGGGGAAGAGGTCCAATAGCGTCACTTCTCCCACCAGAGAGGCTCCCAAACACCTCTCTGGTTACTGCCGGCATCAAGTTAAGAATAAACAAAGCTCCCGCCCCCTCTCTACTAGTATTTCCAACCCTATTAACTAAGAGCATATATTGCAAACACTCTCGTTTCCTGTAGCATTATATTTAATTTAATTTAATGCATGCAATAATTTTTTGAATTTTTACTTCTCTGTCTCGAAGTTTTTTACATCTCTCTTGACGGTTTTTCCCTTGTTCTTCATAGTTAAGACTAGCTCTAAGTACACTTAGGGAGGTAGCCATGGCCCCAAAGTGCAGGGCCATGGCTGCCCAATCCCTTTTTGCCGGGATGCATGTCTCCTTGCATGATTTTCCTTCCTTGTAGGCGTAAGGGGTTAGCCCTAAGACGCAATAAAATCCCGCCCTACCTTCGGGCCTTAACTTCACACAATACTTACAATAAGGTAGTTTAGTAAAAAAAAAAACCTCCTGGAGATCGTTGGACCAATCGTCGCCTGCCACTGTGACAGTAGACAACCAATGCACAGTTCACATTGGCATATTTGTACATAAGATTGCAGAGTCTAGCCTGCAGGTCATTGAACTCGCGAATTTTTCAGGTCTCTAGGTATAGGATGTTCCTGTTTTATTTGTTTTTTCTATTGTTTGATACTTTATGTTCGCATTGCAGCCTTTATGGATTGCATTTTAATACAATATTGCAAATTATCTACACCAAGTTGCCTAGAAGGTGAGAGTGACTCCCCTAGCAGCTTGGGGGGTCAATTTCTTGACATTTTCCTATATTGATGATTATATTATGACTATACTGTGGCACTAAATTACTACTTAGAATATATATTCATATATAAATTCCAGCCATCAGTTTTGGAAATGCCAGCGGAGAGGGGGGCTTGTAGACTCCTTTTCGAAGCCCCTCCCCTCCGTAGCCCAGTATTTTAGTCTGGAACCTTGTCGTACAATTACTCTTTGTCCTTATACATTGCCTAAGTCTTCAGCGTTCTTATTCGTTTCCTGTTTACTTGGCTTAGTCATTACTATTCCGATTACTCATGCCCTTTGTTCGTTGCTTCGATCTTCGTTATATCATTTAGGGTTCTTCCGTGTCAGGGGGAGGGGGACAAGCCCTCTAGACTCATCAGTCGCCTTCTGATGTTTCCTTCCCAAGATCTCTTGTATGCACTGTACCCATGTACATTGCGGGAACACCCGAGCTATGTGGTGGGGCCGCTCCCACCACAACGTCGGAAGTGGTCTGCGAATTGGTTGTACAGCAACCAGGTGCGCGCAGGTCACGTGTCCGCGAGAACACGTGACCACGGGACAGTCTTGCCAGCAGTGCAAGCACGCTGCGGCTTGCGTCGCGCAGAGTGCGCGTATCAGCCGCGCTCTGGCATTCGGCTGCTCCTTTCTTTCTTGCCAACAGCGCAACCAAAACGAGCGTGGAAAGCGTTTGAAGGCAGAAACAGTTCGCGCTATCCAATTTCTTTGAAACTTTTTTGCACTTTCCTCCGACCTAGATTTAATTCGACGAGTGACCAAACTATATATATATTTTTTTTTATTCGTGTGTAAGAGAATGTTCTGCTAAAAATCCAATTGCACACCAACATGTGCGTCACTGTTTGTGCGACGCCGGTCTGCGGGGCGTGAGGTTCTGGGTTCGAATCCTGAGTAATTTTTGGAAATTTCTTTATTTACACTTAAAAATAATAATTTCACCTATGTATTCATTAGCTATAAAACTTTGTCACCATCATGTATTCCAAATTTCCCGTCTGCCCACCGCCTTTGGAACTAGCGTAGTTAATCAACGCCTTCTAAATGGTTCCGAAAAAATCTACTCTTCAAGTCGCGTCAGTGAACTTTCGGGCTGTAAATTCGAGCAGTCACGTTGAAAATACAAATGTCGTGTCGTGGTTTGATGTTTTTGTCGTGCCGTGCTGTGTTTGTCGGGGTTATGTGACTCCCGCATTGCAGCGCCAGGCAACGATTGGGCCAGTATTTCGTTGCATTTTTGTTAACTCCAGAAGTAACATGGATAGCTTGTCTCCAAATGAATCCGATGATTTTTCCGAGTGTCTATTCACAAGCGCGTGTGCTGCTTGAACAGTTCGATCGTGTAAACCGGACTAGAGAAGTAGGGCGTATTCAGTTTATCTGAAACGTCAAGAAGCGAACTGATTGCGCAGTCACGTGTGGAAATCCTTCTAGTCACGTCTCTTAAATAACGCACTCCTCTTCTACTCGGCTTACTCCAATCTTTAGAGCTTACTGGTATACGCTGTTCACAGTAAAGTGAGCACTTTTGACGCCCTAGTTAACTTTTTCCTTTCAACCATATTTAATCCTTTAAATACTTTTTGAGAAAATAATTACATGTAAGGAATAAACACAGCGCGTGTATTCTACCACACTCGGAACTTAACGTCTAAGGTTACAATAAATTATATTTATCGACTGCCATTTCAAATGAGAGGGCGTTGAAAAGTGCTCACTTTACCGTGAACAGCCTATAGTCGTATGAATAGGGACACCCGAATTTCGCGAAAAGATTTGACGGCCAGTTGTGTTTCATAACACTTTAGCTCAGATCCAGTTCATTGATTGGATGATCTGCTCGCGAACACAAACGTGCATTATCGGAGTTACCTAAACTTAATTGGCTAAGTCAAGTAACAAAATGTCTCCTCAGAGGGTTAAACCACCAATAATAAGAAGAAAATTACTTGTATGCATGTGCAGAAATATTTTTGCGAAATTCGTGTTTCCCTGAGCATGAATGTGGCACTGTTAAAAAAAAAAACAACGGAAAGTTGAAATATGTTTATTGCGGCTCTTAGCAACGAGGCATTGAGAGAAGTATACTCGCAAGTAGCTTAACACATCGAGGTCTGCACACATTTACAGGCACTTAAGACAAATTGGAAGTGACTCGACTATATCCACTACTGCAAGAACGCTAGTTCTGTTGGTGTCTGAGTTAGACCTCACCATCGTCCTATAATTGGAGCTAGAAATTTTTCGCGAAAAAATGTGAGTATACAGTAGACTTGAAGACTCTAAGCACCCAGCAGCAGTTTGTGTATTGCCATTGGCTGCTGTCTGCTTGAGAAGGCGTTTTCATACTTGACCGGGCCACTCAGAATACAGCAACATCGGCACGGCTCCAACGTGATTCGTGTGCAGACAGTTAACACGTGTCAATAAGTTATTCAGCCAATCAAGACAGGTAAACGATCATACAGTGTTTTGAAATATAACTTGTCCTGAAATCTTTCCGCCAAATTTCACTACCCCTACCTATAATGTATCCTATCAATTTTATAATTGCTGTCTGTCTGATAAGTAGAGACCTGCAAAATTCGCTTTATTATCCGGGGACACGTAAAACTTTTAACACATATTCCTTTGCCATATGTTCATCATTGGACCATTCTTTATTTCACACGCCCTGGATACTTTCACGCCAATAAATGAACTCTTCACAATTATGTGACCCCGATCACGTGCAGTTCAGTCAGAAGGGGCGTGAATTCTCATCTGTGCAGCAACCAATGGAGAAACGATATGTCGTCTCCAGTACATGCAGTGCTGTGAAGTTTATCCTGATGCTGAATTATAAAGCGAATTTTTCATCTCTCTGCTGATAAGTAATTATCGTTGACAGTCGGGAGGGGGGGGTGGGAACTACAGTGTTGGTACGACGTAATCGTATCGTGCAGACAGCAGGTGTACAGTCTGCACCACTGCGCACTGGCACCCGCGAGCTGCGCGCTTGTACCGCAGCGTTGCGCGTGTGTCTAAAAAGATCGCCGAGAGCATTGATCGCTGCTGTTATTACATCTGCAAAGTGAAAGTGTTATTATGAGTGTTATCGTTACGTGACAGAACGAACTGGGGGAGGGGGTGGGGGTTGACAAGTAAGTGGGGTCCGTCTACGTACAGAAAGAAATCATGGTTAAAGGCATGCAAAATTCGCGTTATTATTTAGGGACATGTTAAACTTGAAACACACGTACCTTTGCAATATATTTGTAGTTGGACCATACGTTATGTGACACACGCTGGGTGGCTCTGCACCAATAAAGGAACATTTCACAATTGTGTTCCGCAATCCCGTGTAGTTCAGTCAGAGAGGGTGTGTCTTCGCATCTATGCAGCAGCCAATGGAGACACGACACCCGACTCTAGTGCATGCAGTACTGCGAGGTTCAGCCTGATGCCAAATAATAACGCGAATTTCGCATGCCCCTAGTCACGGGAAGTGAACCGGTCTCAAAGTAGAAAGATTATTTATAATGTTTTACAATTTTTCAAAGAAGAAAAGAAGCACGGTCTCATTACCCCGCTAGACAAAGCGGTAGAAAGAGCTCTCGAAGCAGTATGTGTAAGTGAAAAGACAGTGTGTAACATTGCCAGACAGTGTGAGATAACCGACAATGACGGAACAACCATGACACCCACAGATAAACTTTGTGCGCGGCAAACGAAGGCAGAAAGTGACGTATTCGATAGAAGTGGTGTGTGCCCCGAACATTCTTGGAATATAACGAAATGAGCAAAGATATTCCCACTCTGCGTAAACTCCTTAATGCCGTGAGAAGAAAGACACCGTTTTCCAGGAAGAAATATACATTTGAAGAATTAGTCGAACCGTGGGATTTTAATTTAAAAAAAAAATGTAAATGCGTTAGACACGTGTTAACGGAGGGAGCGATGCGATATTGTCGCACGGTGTGCAGCCTATCTGCGTGGATTGCGGCGAAGTTAAAATGGACCTGACAAACCTGTAGTGTATACGGACGAAACATGGGTTCATACACATTGACGAGGGTCCAGGAGTTACGGCATAACAGCGTGTACTGTGTTCATTAGCCTACTAGAGTCTATTATGCATGTGTACGGAGTGTACTTGCCGTCCCATCTTCCCGCGCTACAACACTGGTATACCACAGTGTAGTTGTCAACATATAACAGCGCTGTCGCTCCTCAACGGTACAGACTTGTCGAACACGTAGTAACTTTATTTGTGTCAGTTTCAACCATAAACGTTTGTGACAAATGGAAGCACATAAAATCAATAATAAACATTATTTCCTACAATATTATTACAATTTTCTTACACGTTATCATAGTAAACATTATGACGATATTCCATGACGAAGATTTTCTTGCAAATTCTGCTCTCTGAAGCATCCAGAATGGAAATGCGCTTAAATTATGTCAAAAATACAGACTATTTAATTCAATTATATGTTAACATTTAAAAAGTATAGTTTAGAAAATATTTTATAAAGTTGCAAAATATATACAATCTTCTTTAATATACATTATAAATCGTACTTTTCTGACCATTTTTATGGTGTCTGTACTGCTTTTTTTATGAGCTCTTAGCGTTGTATAGTCGGCTGCAGTGCTCCATAGGAATCTTAACCTGTGTAACCGCTCCAGTTTAGGTTGGTTGCTCAAAAATCAAGCCTCTACTATTGGTTGAAAGTGACGTTATTACCTGCCACATAAGTTTCCGGCCAATGGCAGAAGATAAGCAAGCATACAACGTCATGGAGTTTAGTTTGCAGATAAATAAATAACGTGAGCTTTGCAGGTCACTTGGTACTCTCGCGTTAAAGAAACAGCGGTATAATTTAACTGTTATGTGACGCTACATACAGTATTTTGGAAACTATTTTTTTTTACTGGTAGTGATAATTAAAGACTCAGAAATGTCGCGTGTTCATTTGGAGACAAGCTAGACTCCACGTTCCTTTATGCACTCGAGCTTCAGTTAGTTGTACATTGGCTGATGCTCCAGTTTTATTCCAGACCAGGTAGCACGGGATTCGTTCCTTGTTTTCTTGAATGTTATTTATTGGCTTATATTCGTCCAGGCCGTGGTTTACAAACTGCGGCCCAGTGGAGAAAGAAAGTCAAATGCATATGTGTGTGAAGTCTAACTTGTCCTTAAATGAATTCGCGAAATTTCCGGGTCCCTAGTGATAATTAGTATTTATAGGCTTTCTAACTGCCTGTTTCTAAAATCCACGAAATAATTGTCCGCCTGTAGACAAAAACGTTCCCTAAAGGTCTAGCAGTGACAAAATATTTCTCGTGGCCTTTTCAGGCCAGGCCTCGCCACTTGAACACAAAGTTTCTCGTTAGCACGTCATAGCATTGGTTTCATCAAAATTAAGATCTCTTCTCGGAGAGGTATTACGTTATACGAGTTAGTCACAAATTGTTTGGCCTATACAGAATATTCACGGTTAAACGAGTAATTTCTACAAGTCGGCGTATGATCTACTGACTGTCCATTTAGCATTCTTCCGCCGCATTCAGCGTTAACATGACCATGAAGACACTTTGTTCGCCCGTCGATAGAGTTAAAATAGAAATTTTTAGAAATCTGAATTTTGACATTTGCACGCCAAACTTTAATCTTACGTGCATAAATAAAAGCAACAATTGAATGAAATTCATTGTGTAATACAAGGAAATGCTTTGAATATCTCGTTACCAACTTCACGGCAAGCACGTAAGTAAGTGTATGCTCGAGTGCAGCTCGAGCAAAACTAATTTGAAAATTTCTTTAGTGTCCAGAACAAAACTCGCATGGATGAGCAATCTTTTTTTCGTCTAGTGTTTAACACTGCCTCACAAGAACACGACAGCACAGAAACAATGATGTCGCTACCTATAGAATCTATTCTTTTAATGGCCACTGAAAGGGACATGATTGATAGTACATCTGAGTGGGCCAGTATCTGCTCGGCTCTCCATTGGTTTTGATGACCGACCAATAATAAATACTGTAATTTACAGGGTAGTGTCCGGTGTGGTATGGACCAATAAGAGGATGACGAGTTCTAACACAGGCACCAGCAGAACCGGTGCTCTTGCAGTAGTAGATATAAGTGACTCACTTCTAATGTGTCTTAAGTACCAGTAAATGCGTGCAGACCTCAATGTGTTAACACTTTGCAGGCTGTTCCTGAGTGCAGTTTGAGCACAGCTATTGTAAAAATTCCTCTGCCATTGATAGGCAAAGCTCGAACTATTGTAGTTTTGTTGGATTGGCAGCGTTTTTTTTATAAGAATATTTGGGACCACTTGCTTTTCGCGAAAAGATTATACTAGAAGTTGTACTCCAAAACACGTTATATCGGAATAAATATCGCTGTTGGATAATTTGTACCCGCACGTGTCTCAGGTGTCTGGCAACCAATCGCGGACGTCGAGTGTAGGGGTGGCTTTATTGTGAGTGGCTAATTCGAGCAGAAAATGTATTTCCGTACAGACGCACAGGCTTAAAGCTGAAGGACATTTGCAAGCTTGCAAATAAGACGTTGGAGTCTAGCCTGCGCATAAATCTTTTCACTATAAACAGATGGCCATTTGCGTATAGTCCATTCATGGTTCCTTCTAACTTTTCTGTAGTCATGCTAAATTTCTACTTTCTGGTATGAGAACTACTTCCTGCTAGCCATTACAAACACAACTGTTTCTCTGTATATTAATTAGTAATTATTATAGATGTAATATTGTAATTTATATATAAAATATAAGCAACAGTTTAATTTAAACAAAAATAAAATACTTTTATATTAATATAAGTCTAAAACGCTTGTGATAAAATACATATTTCGGAAAAAACCAAATACGTCTTACATGGAGTGGTTTTTCGAAGGATTAAGTATGGAGCAATGCCGAAATGAAGGGGCGAGGGGGGGGGGGGGGACGGGAGATCCTCGAGAATACCCGCCGACCAGCGGGCATTGTCCGGCACGATCCCCACTTGCGAAAATGCGGGAGTGTCCCGGCCGGGGATTGAACCCGGTTCGCCTTGGTGGGAGGGGAGCAATCTAACCGCTCAGCCACAGCGGCTCCTAGATTACTTAAGAGAGATGATATAGTGGCTTGGACTGTGAACTCCTGTTACAGACTCCAGCAAAGTACACCGGCCATAGCAACTAGGCGGATCGCTAGGCACCAATTACCTCCTGGAGACGGGGCCACGGTGGCTGAGCGGTTAGCCTGCTCGCCTCCCAACCAAGGCGAACCGAGTTCAATCCCCGGCCGGGTCACCGGGTTTTCGCAATTGGGAATCGTGCCGGACGATGCCGTTGGTCGGCGGGTTTTATCTCGGGGATCTCCCGTTTCCCCCCCACCCCTTCATTCCGGCGCCGCTCCATGTTCACTTCAATCACCCTCATTGGCTCTCAAGACCTCGCTGTTAAGAGCCGCCCAAATCTCTTCTCTCGCCTCCTGGAGACGGCAGCCCGCCTATAAACCATTCACGATTACTTCACACTTTTCGGAAACCCTGTTAAAGTTGTACTTCTGGGATATTCCTCCACCTCATTCGAACAAAGCTTAACCAAGTCTAGGGAATTACACCAAAGGAACAGCGCGCCGCATTTTTGAGCACTCAGTGTAATATAATGTTGCATAAGAAATATTTGTTACTAAACATTATCAACACCCCTATTTTCTCCCTGTTTTTTCTTTTAAACTATAAATTAAATATTTTAATTTACAAATAAAGTTTCAGTGAAGATTATATTTGACCACCACTAACGTAATTTTATATTAACACAAATATAAAAAGTTCGTGATAAACGGCATATATAGGAAACAGCCAAACACATACGTAGGGTGATTTTTCAAAGGCTCGATTCCAAAAATGTGACAAAACCGGGAATAGACTATAATCTCAAATGTTTTATAAAGTGCCCACTCTAAATTCGAATCAATGGAAAATTACTTATTCGCAGTTAAATTCAACCGACTCGAATCACTTGAATTGGCTCCACTTAGCTATAACAGGAGGAAACCCACTGGTTGTTTCAGTCATACTATATTGCATGAGTGACGTGAAACAAATACGGTAACGTTTTTCTAAACCCGGAGTGGGTTTACGGAAATCGCGGTGTCGAGGATTTAAACCCAACTGCCAATTGAGCTACCAAGACAAAGTTGACCACCCGACATGTATTATACTTAATTATTGAAAATATGTAACTTTCAATTGAATTTCGTTTCTTTTCGTTTGTAATTTAAGTGGTAACTTTACGGTTACAGTACGTATAAACGCACTTCGCCACATTTAATGCAGTTTAAAAACGTAAAAACGAGAGCAAAGATGATTAAGTGCAGAGAACGAAATGAAAGACTTTAAAACGAAAGGAAAGACTGAATGGTCACGTTTCATCGTAAAATGGCATTGTCAAAGACAAAACTCAAATTTAAAAATATATATTTTATGAGTTTTGTTTATTTATGGGCTGTTGTTTCACTAGATACACGTTGTTTAACTGATCCATCATTAAAAAAAAAAAAAAACAAATCACTGTAAAACAGTGGAAAATGTCACTGGGGACCAATAAGTGCAGGAAAATTGACTTTTTGTTTCTCTAGTTCAACAGTTAAATAGACTTAAGTGAGTGCTAAATAAGTCAGGTACCGTGAACTGATTTAAACAGTGAAATATTCACTGATTCGTATTTAGAGTAAAACAGCCAATCTGACTCAATAATACCCGTTCCCATAGGTTCGCTTACTTGAAAGGAACCGCCACAGCATTTCGGTTCTGTATTTTACTATTCTGTGGTCTAGATCCGCTCCTGCCCTGTTTTTCGGTAACAGAGCGACGCAAGGCGACAGGTGTTAGGTTGGGACGTGGGACTTGCTGGGACAGAAGACGACCTCCGCGCCTCAAGGCTGGGAAGATAACGCCGTCGACCTTGACCCGCACCTCGCGTGTGCGTGTTTGGCAGGCCGCCCACCACCACCACCTCCCCCCCCCCCCCCCAGGACCAGCGCAACGTAACCGACCGTAGTCCGTCGAGGCTGCCTCTCCAGCGCCGGACAAACATCAACCTTCCTTCCTCACGCCGGAGCGCGGTGGCCTCATTGGTAAGGATCCTTTCACGCCGTCCGGGCAATCGTCCGGATATGCAAGCAATACTCCGCGAGACATGGGTCCCTTCACACCATCCAGACACGTGTTAAACTCCGTACGGGCGTTAGAAACGCCCGGATGTTTCCACTACATTCTCAAAGGCCCGGGACAGGCGTTCTCCCGGACAGCTGTCTAGCGGCCGGACCACCAGGAAACAATAGCTGCATTCACACGACCCGGCCGATCAGTAGTCCAGGTTCTCTCCCGTTGTGCTGTTGAGGTTCGTTACTAGCCAACACTGGCGTGATTGTAGTGATACTGTGTGAAGTCTACATAGTTGTCACGTGTGTGTAAACATGTTGAAAGACAACTATATAGACGCAGAAGTTCGTAATTGGGCACCCGTGAAGATAGGTATTTCAGTACGTCAGTTGACTTGTGTTTCACGGCCTTCGGCGTAGGACCGCTGGTGTTTGTCCGTGGTAGTATGAACACAGAGGCCCATTGTAACATTCTGGATAGTGAAATACTCCCAACATTGTGGCGTTTTTACGGAATGGACCCGTGTTACTTCCAGGATGACAATTCCAGGTGCCATGTTTCAAGGGTTACTATGCAGTGGTACGCCGACAACAATGTTCGCCGATTGGACTGGCCCGCCCAGAGCCCCGACCTCAACCCTATAGAACCTCTTTGGGACGAATTGGATCGCCGGGTGAAGGATCGTCAGGCGCGGCCAAAATCCATTGCTCAACTCATGGAATGGTTGCAAGAGGAATGGCGACGAACCCCCGTGGATGTCCTGCAAACACTCGTAGAGAGCATGCCAGACAGGGTGGCTGCTGTTATAGCCGCAAGAGGTGGCCCTACGAGATTCTAACTGGGTGACAACCACCGAGCAAACATTGTGGACAGGTGCCCAATTACTTTTTGGTAGATAGTGTACTCGATAACACTATAGGATCGTTTAACTATCTTGACAGGCTGAATTACTTTTTAACACGTGTAAACTGTCCGCACACGAATTACGCAAGAGCCGTGCCAATGTTGCCAAATTCTGAGTGGCCCGGTCGAATATGAAAACGCCTTCTCAAGCAGACAACGGCCAATTGCAATAGACAAGCTGCTTTTGGGAGCTTATAGTGTCGAAGTCTACCCTGTACTCGTATATTTTAGCGAAAATTCACAAGCTCTACTTATAGGAGTAGCACAGTTTAAGAATTAGTTACTCCCAGGATAGATCATTGGGCACTGAGTTTCGTGAAGTACAGTTCGGCCAAACATTAATTTCCTGCGCAACACGTAGAATGTTGTTTAGAATGGGCACGAAAGCGTTAACACATTGACGTCTGCATACATTTACAGGCACTTAAGACAAATTAGAATTGAGTCACCTATATCCACTACTGCAAGAAACCAGCTCTGTTGGTGTCTGTGTTAGAACTCAACGTGGGTCCATTGGTCCATACTACACCGGATACCACCTCGTAAATTACAACGTTCATTATTGGACGGTCATCAACCAATGGAGAGCCGAGCTGATATTGACCCAATCAAATGTCCTTTACTGTACAAAAGGATTTACAATCAATCATGTCCCTTTCAGCGGCTATAAAAATAAGAAATTCTTCAATAGACAATATCGTCGTTACAGCGCTGTCGAGTTCTTGTGAGGTCAATTTAAACACCAGCCAAACAAAGACCATCCATGCGAGTTCTGTTCTGAACAATAAAGAAATATTTAAATTAGCTTTGCTCGAACTACACTCGAGCGTAGTCTACAAAGTGTTAATTTATTAGTTGAGATGTAATAGCTTCCCAGCAAATACCACAGTGATTATTGTGTTAGAACACGGTATGTTTATATCTATAGGCTGTTCACGATAAAAGGAACACTTTTGAAAGCCCTGCTTAAGATCTGTTCACATGCACATTGTGTATTCTTCCGCCTTATGCAGAATTAACATTGCCATGGGTCTCGACACTTATTAATGCGTCGCTCAAGTGCAGCTGTGAAATTATTATAAAAGAAAATGTTTTGCAAATCTGCTCATTTTAAAACTTCGATGCATTAGAAAAACAAAAAGTGAAAGAAATAGTTTAAATTATCACAAATGGTTACCTGACTCTTTTTATTCGACGTTAAGGTATGGAACTTCTTTCCATTCATCGTTACAAACTTTACTGGGCGCATGTCACTCAGTTCGCCCATTAAAATATATGTAGGTAGGGATAGTGACACTTTCTTAGGCTCATTTCAAAAGTGCTCACTTTACCGTGAACAGCGTTTACAGATCTATAACTGTTATAGGTTGTCGCCTGTACGAGAAGCTTGGCCAGTGAGAATTTGGCTTTTACAGCAGTGAACTTCTGTATTCCGCATGTAAAAACAAAGGAAGCTAAAGTTTTATGAATAATATGTTACCAAGAAAACATTTCACGAAAACGTAACTTCTCCGTTTCTTTTCTGCCCCAGATACTGACTTTAAATAAAATTGGCGCAAGATATTTGTATATTTATTGCATGCTAGAGCATTCGCAGTTAACCCATTCAGACCCAGTATACACAATTGTGTACAGTACACACGTGTAGGTAAATTTTGGTCTGTGCTGTACACTGCGTAGCTCAATGATCAATGATTAGGGACGTGCCAAATTCGCGTTATTGTTTGGCATCAGGCTAAACTCCACAGTACTGTTTATAATCGAGCCGCCGTCGTTTCTTCATTGGCCGCTGACTAAACGTGATGCCACTCCCCTTCTGACAGAACTGCACGTGATTCGGGGACACAATTAACAAGTGTTCATTTATTGGCGCAGAATTACCCAGGGCGTGTCAAGTAAAGTATGCATGGTCCAATGGCAAATCAACAGAAACGGTACACGTGATTTAAGTTTAAGGTGTCCCGAAATAATAACGCGAATTTCGCTGGTCTCCACCAATGATCTTACTTGTGGATAAATGATTCACAAACCGTCTTATTGGTCTAGTCCGTAATTGGTTCATATAACTGTAGCCAAAGATACATCCTACAGCTCATTGGCTGTGACAACGAAACAAGTTCTTCGTCGACTAGTAAAGCAGGCATCAACAATATTTTATTTGCAACATCTGAAACCATAAATTTAACTTGGTCTGAAAGGGTTAAAAAGAGCTAGTGAAGAGATTTGGGTGGTTCTTTTAGCATCGACGTCTTGAGAGCCGATGACTGTGAAGTGAGATGAGTACGGAGCATTGCCGGAATGAAGGGGTGGGGGAAACGGGAAATCCCCGAGAAAACCCGCCTACCAGCGGCATCGTCTGGCATGATTTACACCTGCTGAGTGAACCGGCCGAGGGATTGAACCCGGTTCGTCTTGGTGGGAGGCGAGCAGTCTAACCGCTCAGTCACTGTGTAATTTACTTACAAATGTTTTGTAACTATATTCAGAAAATTTTTCCTTGAAGTGATACAAAAGCTGTTGCAAATTTGAAACGTGGTAAAAAAAAATGGTTTTCCAATGCCCTTATAATGCTATAAGATTGTATACCCTTGACCCTTTGAGGACGGCACAAATTTCCTGCCACTGAAGACAAGGTTGACGTGAACTGCCTATATTCTCCACTACAGAAATCTCATCTGCGTTGGTCTCTATATTTCCACTTACCAGCGTCCTATTGGTCGTGGCTACACCGGGAACGCCTACTGTACTCTGAAACGTTTATTATTGGCTGATCGTCAGCGAATGAAGCCGCTCGTTAACTATTCGCCAATTAATATGTAGCCACAGATGTAACAGGTTATACAATCCATCGTGTACATTTGAGAATTTATTTAAAAAGCAGTTTTATTCTTACGAACTGAAATGTTGACTAGTTGTAATTTTTTACTTGGATTTTGATGCAGTCCAGCGAAACAATAACATTGTAAGTGCGTAAGTTTTGTTCTCAAGAGAAAAGAAATGTCCTTATAAACGTAGCCCCGGTTATATACGTGCATACTCCTCAAAGGGTTAACAGAGTGCAATTTCAGCGAACAGTCAGTGCACAGAGTACTTAGGAATACAGAAGCGAAACGGTCGCTTATTCCACGAACTCCAGCTGCACACGTCACCAAAATGACGCCACTATCCAGGAACATGTCGGATTTTTTTTTTTCTGGCGAGCTTCCAAATCCCGCCACTCCAATGTGAGCTCCTTCACAGTTCTGTGTGCCCTCCGGCGTGCATGTTAGTAGCGAAGACGGCTGAAATAATATTTGGAACGAGCCTCACAAATTGTCTTCCAATGGCGAAAGTCATAAGAACGTACAGCATCTTGGAGTTCAGCCTGCTGCGAAATAATATATATATTTTGCATGTCCCTACCCATAACTAGGGACGCCCGAATTTCGCGAAACGATTTCACGGCTACTAGTACTTCATTATTCCCCTTTCTTGATTGGACTATCGAGGAGTTACGCGTCTTAGGTGCCTCCTCGCGAATCACAGGCCTACAGTATCGGAGTCACGCAATTCTGATTGGCGCGTCAAGTAAGAAAATAAGATACGCCACCAATAAGTAAAACGAAACTGCTGGTACGCCCGTAAGGTATTGAAATCTAACATGTGCGGAAATCTTTTCACGAAATTCGGGTGTCCCTACCAATAACCAAAGGAAAACTACAAACATGCAAACATGTTATTGAAATATACCCTGCGGGTAAAGGTTACAGCGGAAAGCAGATGGCCCTAGCAATCATGGTTGGCTTCTTTGTTCTGGCTTCCAGATCATGAGAATCCCTCTGGAGACACCGTGGCTGGACGCATATACGTAACATTACCCGAAACACACGTAAACACATTAAACCAACGACGCGTGCTCATGGAGATAAATAGGAGCGTGTGCTACCATCTAATCAACAGCCTACTCCTGCTGTAATTCCTCCGATGTTCCTGCAGTTGTCTTGATGAGGCGGCGGGGGGGGGGGGGGCAAAGATGTCGCCTGTTCCGTCAAGTGGAGAATTGCCTCCCGCTTTCTTGAGTCTCCTCCCGCGGTCCCCTGGCAACGACGGCGGCCGGGATAAAACGATTCAGCTGTCACGTGACGTGAGTGCACGTTTACCCTCGCCGTGGCGGATGCGCGTGGGCCGGCGTTGGGAAATGGTCCGACGTAGAAATGGGCCGGCGTGAACCGACTTGAGGTCGGGTGGAAATTGGGCGGGGGTGTCGGGGCGTGGTCCGAGTTGAATTGGCGCCACGTGCCTGCGTCGTCGGCTCCGAAGTGGGAGGGTCGGGAAGACTCGACTCGTTGCGCAACCTTGCGCTCACAACTTTCTGGGGCATCTTTTCCTTCGTGTCCGAAAAGGAGGGAAGAGTCCCAACAGCGGCACTCCCCTCACCAGAGAGATGCCCAAACACCTTTCTGGTTACCGCCGGCACCAAGTTACAGAACAATAAAGACCCCGCCCCCTCTCTACTAGTCTTTTCTACTCTACTAGCCAAGAGCATGTTCCCAAACACTCTGTCTCCACTAGCGTTCTATTTAATTTAATTTAATGCATGAAATAATTTTGGTATTTTTACTTCTCCTTCGCAAGTGTTTTTACGCCTCTCTTGACGAGTTTCCCTTGCTCTTCATAGTTAAGAATAGCTCTAAGTACACTTAGGGAGGTAGTCATGGCCCCAAAGTGCAGGCCATGGCTGCCCGATCCCTCTTTGCCGCGATGCATGTCTCCTTACATGATATCCCTTCCTTGTAGACGCAAGTGGTTAGCCCTGAGACGCAATAAAATCCCGCCCTACATTCGGGCCTTAACTTCACACAACACTTAGAAAAAGGTAGTTTAGGAACAAAAAAGGAGGACCCGAGCGTTCTTCTCTGGAGAGGAGCAGACATGACTGAGCACGGCGAAGAAGAGCGCAACGCAAGTGAAGTTCCACAATTGTTGCTTCTGTTATGAAGGGACCTTAACAGTACATCCAACTGTGAAACCGGCCTCACACCTTCAAATTAAAATCTGGACGCCAGGAATTGCGACAACTTATTGCTAGAGACCTGCAAAATTCGTGTTATTATTTAAGGACAGACTGAACTCCAAGTTACTATGCGTTTGACCAACTTCGGCCATTGGCGAAAAATATGTCTGGCACGCCTCGGAGAACTCTTGAGCCAACAATATAAGTTCAGCGGTGGAGTGGCCAATCTCTTATAAGCAGACCAAGCAGATACGTGACGTTAACTATAGTGCAGCGGCCAATGAAACCACGAACTGTGCTCACTTGTTTATAAGATAGTGGAGTCTACCCTGTCACCGAAAAAGTAACGCGAATCTTGCAGGTCTCTACTTATTGCAGCAACCACCGGACGAGGCCGCGTGCAAGACTCCCTCCACAAACCAGTAATTAGGGACATGGGTGCCTAAACGACGCACCGATGTAGGCCACTAAGGCAGGGCCCGACATCTTTCCACGACTGGCCCGACAACAGGGAAGATCGCAGCCATAGGTGTATCTGCCGTCCAACGCTATCCGTGCTGTTAGTTGCAGCATTTGGCATCAAGATTCAGGTGGGGACTATCCAACTTAAATATACAGAATTATGGCGTGTGGTGTACTTAACTTGACCAATAATAATAACGTAGATATTAATTAAAGTAGCTCCACATTATAGTAACTCATTCAGCATTAAATTATCTGTATCTCACATCACGAATAAAACCCGTCAATTACAGTTAAGCTCTACCATCTATAGCTAAGACCCCTAAACCACCTAACTTATTTATAAAATGACAATGTCCTTATTTTTGTGTACAACACTTCCATGTGGACGTGTCCAGTAGTTGGGGCACCTGTTTTTCGCGAAAAGATCCCAGGAATTCTTTTACTGCAAAATACTAGAGCTCAGATCCACTTTCGTGATTGGGTGATTTCAATAGTGACGCATTGCAGGTGTCTGCCCGCGAATCACTGACACTCAGTGTCGGATTTACATAATTCTTATTGGCTCAGTCAAGTAAGGAACTGTCTCCCGACGAAGACACGTGGCCAATTACCAAAGGAAAACTGCACGCAAGATTTAGAACATTGGAGTCCAGATTTCCCGTAGTATTTTCGCGAAAAGGTGGCCCTACCATTCGCTAGATACCTGCAAAATTCGCGTTATTATTTCAGGGCATTTTAAATTTTAAACGCTATTGCTATGTAATACGTTTGTCATTGGCTCATTCTTTATTGGACACGCTCCGGGTAACTCTGCGCCAATAAATGAATACTTCACAATAGTGGGCCCCAATCACATGCAGTTCACTCAGAGTGGGAGTGACTTAACACTTAAGCAGGAGTCAATTGAGAAACAACACCGGCTCTAGAATGTACACTACAGAGAGTTTTAGCTCGACGCCAAAAAATAACGCGAATTTTGCAGGTCCCTACCAATCGCTGATCGGCTGCGTGAATCTCAATGCACGGGCCTGGTGTCTCAATGTCTACAGTCCATTCACGGTTACTTCATATTGTTCTGAAAGCCCTGCTGAAGTACTACTTCCAGTATATTCCTCCGCCTCGTGCAAACAAAGCTCAACCGATCCGGAAAATTACATCAAAGGGACAAAGCACCGCTTCGTGCGCACTCAGCGTAATCATATTTTGCATAAGAACTATTTTTTATTAACTATTACCAACACATATGTTTTCACAGTGTTCTTATTCATATGAATTATATATGTAATATTATAATTGGGGATAGGAACATTTCGCGAATTCAGTTCAGGACAAGATTGACGTCAAACATATGTACACTGAAGTCACCATTTCAGTTGAATCCCAGTTCATGAGACACGCCGTGGACGACTCTGAGCCAATAGCAGACTTGGAGGAAAAGAAGTAGCGAGTGCCATACTGCCAGGTGTGTAGTAACACTGGCTACTGTGTGGGTCAGCAGCCAATAAACAAACATGTGAGTCTCGAGTATACACATGACTGTGGAATCTAGCCTACAGGTCATTGAACTCGCGAAATTTTCCTATCCGTAGTTATTATTTGTGATCAGGCTAAACTTCACAGTACCTTATATATTGGAGAGGACGTCGTTTCTCCATTGGCTGCTGCACAGTTGTGAAGTCACTCCCTTGCGGACTGAAGTGCGTGTGATTGGGGCACACATGTGAAGTGTCCATTTATTGGCGTAGAATTACTCAGGGCGTGTCAAATATAGTATGGTCCAATGACAAACGTGTTTTAAAGGTTAAAATTTTTTAAAGTTTAACATCTCCTCAAATAATAACACGAATTTTGCAGGTCTCTATTTATAAATAAGATTTCAATTTAAACGAAAATAAGGTACTTTTAAGTTAACGTAAGTATAAAAAACTTTCTGTATAAATCCTTTGAAAAAAAAAAAAAAAAAAAAAACCCCGAGTATTTTATGTTAGGTTTTTTCCTAAGTAAAATATTTTACAAGCGTTTTATACTTCCATTAACATAACTGTGCCTTTTTAAAAATAAAATAAAACTTAATCTTGTTTCGTCTTCCTACTTCTTTATTTATAGTCAATGGCAATTAAAAACAGCGAGAAAAGAGATATGTTGATATTTGGTATTGAATAGTAAATAATTCGTATGCAAGTTATGAGAAGTATTGAATAGACGTATTACGTTATTTGTAAACGAAACTTTGCTTACTGCCATATTTAGTTCTTCAGGAATGCAATGTTGAAATATATGTCATTGTTATGTATACAAATATTATATCATTCTTGCCTAGATATGCAATGCGTTGGATTATTTTCAGCGTTTTATTCTGGACTTAAGTGTATCAACGGAAAAACGCTTGCGATGTACGATTTTTTATATAAATTAACGTAACATGTACATGGTCGAATGGTCGAAGTTGGTCAAACTCACAAAGTTGGAGTTCAGTCTGCCCTTGAAGGATAACACGAATTTTGCAGGTCTATATGCATTACGAATGCAAATAGAAGAATGTAGGCCTACGTAAATCTAAGGGAGAAACATCCCTGCCAGGTGAAAAATTCCGAGATAGACACTGGCTATAACTTCTACAAAACAAGAGCGGAGAAAACCTGCGAAGCCACATATGATGAGAAGATCAAACGTTCCCGTTAGTATAGACAGGTTAACAGGGAAGTAGGTTCCACTCTCTTGGAAGGTCGAAATGAATAATTAACCACTTCAAGTACAAGTTAATTTTTCATTTCAGCTGTTCAAAAGGAGGACGTTTTTGTTGTGAATGTTAACTGCGAATCTCTCATAACTAGAGACCTGCGAAATTCATGTTATCTTTCGGTGACATGATAGGCTCCATTACCTTATAAACAAGTAACCACAGTTCGTGGTTTCATTGGCCACTGCATTGTCATCAACGTCACATATCTGCTTGATCTCCTCAAAAGGTATTGGCCACTCCACAGCTGAACTTATATTATTGGCTTATTAGTTCTTTGAGGGGCGCCGAACATATTTTTGGCCAATGGCTGAAGTTAGTCAAACGCACAGTAGCTTGTAGTTCAATCTGTCCTTAAATAATAAGACGAATTTTGCAGATCCCTACTTATAAGTAAAGACCTGCCAAATTAGCGTTATTAGTTCGGGACGCATTAAACTTAAAACACATTGTCATTGGACCATATTTAATATGACACCCCCTGGGTAACTCTGCTCCAATAAATCAAAACGTCACAGTTGTGTGCTCCAACCACGTGCAGTTCACTCAGAAAGGGCTCTACCTCACTTGTATGTATAAGCCAATAAAGAAACAACCCCGGCTCCATATTACATACAGTACTGTGAAGTTTAGCGCGACGCTAAATAATAACGCAAATTTCACATGACCCTATGTAGAGACCCGGAAATTTCGTGGATTCATTTGAGAGCACGTTAAACTTCAACCGCATGTACATGGGAGTCTCTGCTTCTATTGGACCATAGCTTGGTAGACACACGACGCAACACGTTCAAACAATAACAAACCTGCTAAGAAACCAAGGAACGTATCACGTGCTACCTGTGTCTGGAGGTAAACTTGAGCATCAGCCAATCAACAACTAAAAAGGAGCTCGAGTACATAAAGGATTGTTAAATCTAGCTTGTTGCAGAATGAATCTGCGAAATTTCCGGGTCTCCATCCCTATGTATGATGTGTCACAGATTAATAAAAACATTTACAAAACACATGATAGAAAAAGTTAAACAGTATATTGAGTGTATGCATGTAAAAAGAAAGTTGTAATTTAAAAATCGTGTTTTTAAATTGGTGCTCCTAAGCTTTTGGTAGAACCGTACAATCTGGCGAAATGTGAGTGAAGAGATTTGGGCGGCTCTTAACATGGAGATCTTGAGAGCCGATTGTGTGGCGAAATGATAGGACCTGTAATGATAACTCTGGACGCCTGAATGTCGCGAAAAAAGAGTTCCAGCAAGCCAGACATCAATATCCTGTCTACGTTTGCAGGTTTCATTTCGTTGTTGGTAGGGACAATCAATCTTTAAGAAAAAAAAAAAGAAAAGATCCTCTCAAGTTTTACTTCAAAACACGTTAGCACAAATCCAATCTCGTGATTGGTTGGTTTAAAATATGCTCGAGTGTAACTATAGCAAAACTAATTTTAACATTTCTCTGTTGTTCAAAACGAAACTGACATGGATGTGCAGTCTTTTTTACTGCTAGTGTTTAACACATCACAAGAACATGACAGTGCAGTAACAATGATATTGCCAAGTATAGAAATTATTTTTATAGCCACTCAAAGAGACATGATTGATTGTAAATCCTTTTAAACGATAAAGGACATATAATTGTGTTAATATCAGCTCGGCTCTCCATTGGTTGTTGACCGGCCAATAATGAACGCTGTAAAGTACAGGGCAGTGTCCGGTGTGGTATGGACCAATAGGACGATGGTGAGTTTTATCACAGGCACCAACAGAACAGGTGTTCTTGCAGTAGAGGCTGTAGGTGACTCACTTCGCAGACCTCAGTGTCATAACGTGCTGTTGAAATTCTTCTGAGCACGTTGTAATGGAAATACGATACAGTCAAGTTACAAACAATACTAATTTTTTTTTCTTTGTAAAACCGCGTGGTTCGTTTGCATAACCCAGTCGCGAACAAACTTGCAAGTTATTGTTGTGACACTTATTTTCGACGATTGTTTCGGCGAATCGCGAGCCATTGTTCGGAGCATACGCAACAGACGAAGGCCAGTCTACTCCACCTTCAGTCTGTGTTCGAACACGCAAACGAGACTGGAGTCGGCCGAATGTAAAGTGGCGAGTGCGTGCCGACAGCGGTTAAGTGTCCCGCCCTGGAACCGTGATGAATCAGGTGCGATTCATGCTTTGCGGGACGTGCTCTGTATTCCTTGGAGACTAGTTCATGTATCCTGTGCGCGGCCAGTTGCGAACCTACGTTTGCAACGAGCTATTTGCATGCACGGTAACAATCACCCCCCCCCCTTTTTTTTTCACTCACGTATTCTTTTATCCTCTTTAATCATCATGCTTCTCCTCTTCACGAATCCCACTCGTTTGTAAATCATTACTTAACAGCATTTAACGCGCGTCTTGCTTGCCTTACGAGTTACCAGTGTGTGCTCGCGCTAACCAGATTCCAAACATGCCTCCAGTGTGAAGGCCGTGCTGTTTGAGTGTTGAATAAACACCCGCTTGTGCAGACGGGCACATACGTGTGTCAGACACATTGTGGCGTCCCGAATGTGCGTTCTTGCAGCGGCATGTGTCGTTAAATCGGGAATCAGGCTTACCCACACAGCGAAGGACTTATGAATATTTCAGTTTCCCAGGTGTATTTGGAAAAGTGAATGGTTTGCAAAAATTTTTCTTAGCTTGATGACTAGTTTTTTTTTTTTAATTTACGAGAATACAATTTGTAGTGTAGACACCCTGCAATAATTGTTTATGGTCACGCCAAAATAAATTTATAGTCGCCACAGAAGTTTAGTAATTAGCGAAAGTTAAATAATTTTGTGTTCCACAAAAACAATATTTTGACAAGGGTGCCACAAAATATTTTTTTTTCTTGGGTATGTGACTCACACACGTTCACTTGCCTAATGTGGCCATGCTGTCACCCGAAAGGTGAGATTCAGTAGCCTGTGTTTCGGAAAGTTAAGTTTGCGTACTGTGTTAAACAATGCGAAACAAGTCCTTCGTTGCCCTTCGAATTGTATGTTTTCGTGGGAGGCGATATCTCTAGCCACTGTTTCGCCGCGACCCCCATGTGACGTTTCAACACTGTTTACGCAAGCATGTACGACTAAATGTTTGTATTTATCCCTCGGGCCTATACGCTGTTCACGGCAAGATGAGCTCTTCTTAAGGCCCTCTCAACGTACTTCAACCACAAATAAATGTATCTTATTGCAACCTCAGGCATTTACTTTTAATACAGGCTGTTCACGGTAAAATGAGCACTTTTGAAAGTCCTGCTTAACATCTACTTCTGTTCACATTGTGTATTCTTCCGCCTTATGTAAAATTAGCATTGCCCATGGGCTTCATCGCTTTATTCGCGCGTAGGTCGAGTGAAACTGTGAAATGATTAGAAAAGAAAATGTTCTACAAATAGGCTCATTTGTACACTTCGATGCATAAAAAAAAACAGATTGCGAAAGATATAATTTTAGTTAACACATGGTTACCTAACACTTTTCATTCGACGTTAAGATATGGAACTACTTTCCATCCATCGTTACCAACTTTACTGGGAGCTTGTCACTCAGTGCGCCCGTTAAAATATATCGTTACAATTTCTCTCTCTAGAAATTAAGTGGGCTATACCAAGTTCGTTAACGGTTGGAGATCTTAATCAAATTAAAGAATTAATTATGATTTCCTTATTTTATTTACAATAACTATAGCAAAATTCTCTGAACTCAAACTCTCACGATTAATTGAAATCACTTACTGTTCAAAATTGACACCCATTAATAGAATTTGTAATTACGACAAAGAAATCAATTAAATAAAATAATTAAAGATCAGTCCCAATAGACAGTGTATTAACATATTCAATTGTTATATTGTGCACATACATATATATATATTATTTATACATTGTCTTATTTAAAACAAATACTATTCCATTTATTAAAAAGTAACGCGGTATATTTAGAGTGAAATTTCTCGATATGGCTACGATCTAATCGTAGACGCATGGCTGAGGAAAATGCCGACACGGTCAATGGTTATTTGTTATACACACAGGTTGGCTGTTGAAAATATTACTCGTATTAAAGGAACATGCTGTTTCAAGTATAAAAACGAGTGTTAAAAGATGAGATAATTTGTTTCATAGAATACCCTCTTCCCTCAACAGTATTTTTAAATAACATTCACTGTGGTGTATGTAAATAAATGTATAGAAGACGATACGTAAAATGTCATTTTAATAAATACAACTGTAAATTTTGCTTAGAAAATTACGTTGGGCCTAAACAACAAATCTTACATAATACAGTGTGTAACTGATTTGTCGTAGGAATGCAGGAATTCCCATTACTAGTGAAGTGACGTGCTTCGTACACAAAGACTGTAGCCTATATAGTTATTCATAAAATGATAGAAGTTGCCCATTTAATTAGTTTTATTATTTCACGTAGGTATAAGGGGGTGGGGGGGGGGGGGTTCTTTAGTTTATCTCATTTTTCGTGAGACAACATTATTTTGATGCTCTTACGCGTGTGTGGCATTTTGAATTGCATATTGTTTCAATGGAGCAGTGGTAAATTTTGCTCGCATGGAAATAACATTTACATTATTCTAACTCAAATGAAAAACAAAACCCGGTACATATGTCGCTGTTCGTATTCGTACAGATGCAGAAGTATAGACACGCACACTATCCAAAGTTAACCTTACACTTGTTGCATTTACGATATAGATAAATAAATATTATTCACGCACTACAAAAGTGTGGAAAGGGAAGCTTTTTCAGGCCACGTACATTGAAATAATTACAGTAATGTTTTACAAATACGTTATTTACAAAACAAGCCAACCTACTGTTTGTTAACACAGCAACCTCTTGAACACGTGTTTTTTTATGTTAATCCTTGAATGCGTACTTCAATAAAATCACGTGTATTCGTCGTAAGCATTAAATAAATTATTTGCAGAATTATTCAGTAAAATCAACACTGTGCACGCACGTTTCCTGAAACTAACAAACTTGACCACGTAAATTATATTAGTCAATTCATTGCAGACAGCGTTTAAGTAAAAGAACTAGCAGTTTTACAAAGCGGTATACACGCGCTAATTACTATTACACATTTCACTCAAGAAAATACACTACGACCAACTATGCTTCAAGAAGGCAATTACACAAATAATTAACTACCGAATTTATTATTCCGACAACACCAGCACGATGCTCGTATAAACACATAACCTCTCTGCCATTGCTACACTACATAATTAACACACGATACAGAAATATAACTTCAGACTCCCGAACACGCGTGGGTACAATTTTATGCATATAACAATGTTTCACATATATTGTAACCTTTTGTATGTAATGTATTATGTTTAAGAAATACGAAACCGTAAGATATGCAATAAATACGGCCACCACGCTTCTCACACGCCATGTTGAATTTCCACTTCCCGATCGAGACGCGGCTTTCGACAGCATATAGCTGTCGAGTGCTCTCGATCGTTTTCTCACGAGAATCGAGAAGTCATCTTTAACTTAGAATGCCAAAACCCGTAAATATGACCCAAATCGTTATTTCACGATCGGGAGATCCGTTTCGACAAACTTAGAATAAATGCCCTGTGACGCCAGCTAGTCTGGCCTCTGTCGGCATTCACGGGATTCCCAGAAAGGGAGGATCAGGAGGCCGCGAGCGCATCGTTCCAGGAAGAGGGGAGCAGCTGCAGCACGAAACAATATATACAGGCAGGGGCAGTGACATTTTTATAGTGTTGATTTCAAAAGGTCTCACTTTATCGTGAACAGCCTTTAGTGGTAAACTGTACCCACTGTGTTTATTAGCCACAATGCCATGTTTGATACCAAAATGTGCCAGAAAAATAGAATTCGGCTAAAAGTAAAAATTTTTTCAGAGCCTTAAAAAGTGCCCACTTCACTGTGAATAGCCTATAGTCTCAGTTAGTCGATGGTCTGAACATCGAAACCGCGATAAAACCTTGAAACGCGAAAATTATTTCCGTAATACGCTGTCAACAGTGCTGTTTATAGGTCAGACAGTATTGTTAATACTATGAGATAGGCCCACCTGTTTCCCGCGAAAATATTTATGCGGAAGCTAGACTTCAATACCTTACGTGCACGCTTGCGTTCTCCATTTGGCTACTGGCCGCTTTTTTTTGTGTGGAGACAGTCTATTACATCGACTTAGCCATTCACCAAAGTAATTCTAGACTGAAGTGTTTTGGAACAAAACGCGTCCCGGAAGTATTTTCGCGAAAAGCAGGTCTGATACATGTTCAGACACGTTAAGGTCAGTCGAATATTGAGTCACCTATATTCGCCAATATAGTATCCCCAGTTCTGACGGTATTTATGTATCCCTCCTATTGATCCACGCTGAACCAGACTCTCTTAGTGTTCCGTACGAAATACTTTACTGGCTATCGTTCAGCCAATAGGAAACAGAGTTGGCGTTCGTTAAAATCACAGGGCATATAAAGACACAGAGACGAAATGGCATGGCGGTCCCTTTGATGTGCGTGTACATGTTCTCAGATTGGTTTCGTGAACGGGCCTTCTGATTGGATGCCGCGTGATGCGGGAAGATCCGCTATTGACTGGGCTGCCGTATGGCGAGTAAGTTACCAGGCGCTGATTGGCGATCGGCGTAGCGACATGTCGGTTGCTAGTGGCGCCATTTTGGTGACGTGTGTGGCTGTGGTTCGCGGTATTAGCGGCTATTTCACATCTGTATTCGTAAGTAGTCTGTGTCCAAGTGAAGTGTTCTGCCATGTGCAGCAAAACATGCAACCAAGCGTGTTCTTTTCAGAATTTTTATAGACAATATTGAAGAGGGTGAAGAGTGAGTGAAGAGATTTGGGAAGCTGTTAACACCGAGGTCTTGAGAGCCGATGATGGTGAAGTGAAAGGGTGGGGGAAACGGGAGATCCCCGAGAAAATCCGTCGACCCGCGGCGTCGTCCTGTACGATTCTCACTTGCGAAAATCCGGAGTGAACCGGACGGGGACTGAACCCGATTGCCTTGGTGGGAGGTGAGCAGTGTAACCGCTCAGCCACCGTGGCCCATATATATATATATATATATATATATATATATATATATATATATATATATATATATATATATATACATACATTAAATCTTTAGTCACTAAAATGTTTGTTGATGTGAATAGTGGTGTTATGGAGAGAGTGGCAAAATGTATTTTAAATGTGAGCTGCGTGGCTGTTGCTGTAACTGGCAGTCTTCGGCTCGACTCGGAATTGCTCGGTAGTCTTCGGCTAGACTCGGGAGGGTGCTCGGCAGACTTCGACTCGACTCAGAGAGTGCTCGGAAGCCTTCGGCTCGAATTGTCGGACGTAACCGGAGGTGCTCAGCAGTTTTGACCACTGACCCTATATGAATACTCATTCATTTATACGAGCCAGTGGCCATGTTGGCCATATAGCCATAGGGCATGTCGAACCAAACATCTGTGTTTGTTATCCTATTTAAAATTACTTTTTTGATTTAATTTTTTAAAATTAATTCGGAAATGGCACATTGTGCAGAAGTTTCTCATTCGTAACTATACTCCCGGTCTCCTCGCTTTAAGCCCAACTCGTACACGATGGCAGAATATGCAAATTTTTCATTGTCTAGACTGTTATGTAAGTTTACGTATAGAACTAGGATTTTTAAAATGTAATCAGGATATGGAATTGTGACTAAAAAACCAAGACTCCCATAATAATGGCGACCACCTGCACAAGTATGTTATAATCATGGTACGGATCAGCATCTACCAGTATTTTTACAGGCATAGTTGATCATGATTTAAATACCCTTGAGACTTGGAATGTATGAAAGGCAGCTCGGGCGAGAGGCAGTCATCTTCCGTGCTCTTGTTGACGTGCTCATCTTGTGCTCCATCAGTCTTCCAATCTTTCCATCAATATTTTCGATCATTTACGCTAGCCTCCCAAAATTTTTTCAATCTTTTGTTCAATCTTTCGACCACTCTCACAATCTTTCCCTCATAACTAACTACGGCTGTAAAAGTGTCGGTAGATGCTCATCCATGCCATGATTATAACATACTTGCTGAGGTGGTTGCTATTCTTATGATCGACTTGGTTTAGTGGCATGTCCATATCATGATTACATTTAAAAAATCCGAGTTTTATACGTAAGCTTACATAACATTGGAGGCACTTATTAATTCCCATATTGTGACATCGTGTAATAATTGGACTTGGATAGAGGAGACTGGGAAAATAGTTATGAATGAGAAACTTCTGCAGGTCCCCCAAAACATATGAGCCATTTCGCCATGAATTTAATAAAATAAAGTTAAAAAAGAAAGTTTAAATAGGGTAATAAATACAGATTTTCGATTTGTCATGCCATATGCCTATAAGGTCTATACGGCCACTGGCTCGTATAAATGGATGAGTATGCATATAGGGCCAGTGGTCAAAACTGCTGAGCACCTTCGGTTACGTCCGACAATTCGAGCCGAAGGCTTCCGAGCACTCTCTGAGTCGAGTCGAAGACTGCCGAGCACCCTCCCGAGTCTAGCCGAAGACTACCGAGCAATTCCGAGTCCAACCGAAGACTGCCAGCCACGACCACAGCCACACAGCTTCCATTTCAAATACATCATGCCAGACTCCCCATAACACCGCTACTGACGTAGTGTAATTTCGTTATAAGAGACTGATAGAAACTGGAAACCCGACGAAACATTTATCAGTGAGAATCTTAATTACAAGGTAGGAAAATTATTCCCCACTATCGGTGCTCGAACTGTACTCGAGTATAGTTACCAAAAAGTTAAAACTATTACAGTATCAAGGAGGGAATTTTTTTTTTCAAAATGACTTTAGCATTCAACTGTCAGTGAATCAACTGTATGTACGAACCGTCCGGCATTATTGATTGCTCCGAGTTTCCAAAAAGTGTACATTATTTAAAACTTCTTCTCATGTGGTAACTGTTCACTTAGAATATGTTCCAACAAATGGTTTTCATATACTACATTAGTTAATTTTATTCGTATATAATTACATTCTTTTTTCATGTGAAATCTGAGGAGCAAGTGGTATAAATAAATATCCGAGTTATTAGAGAGAGAGAGAGAGATAGAGAGAGAGCACCTTTTAACAACGAGGTCTTGAGAGCCGATGAGGGCGAAATGAGGTGAAAACCTGCCGACCAGCAGCATCGCCTGGAATGATTCCCGCTTGCGAAAATCCGGGAGTACCCTTCCCGGGCATTGAACCCGGTTCGCCTTGGTGTGAGGCGAGCAGTCTAACCGCCCAACCACCCTGGCCCCTTGAGTATTCGAGAACCAGAAAATTTATATAGACCTGAAGAATTCGCGGATTTATTTTGGGAAAAGCTAGATTTCAAAACATGTGTTTTTTTATATAACTTAAGCCATTCGTCCACACGATGTTCGACACCTCCTGGAGAAGGCTGGATCAATCGTCGCCTTCCACTGTGACAGCAGATAACCAATGCGCAGTTGACATCGGCATATTTGTACATAAGAGTGTAGAATCTAGCTTGCAGGTCATTGAACTCGTGAATTTTTCCGGTCTCTACAAATTTAGGAAAGCGATGCAGCCGTTCGCGTCCCAAGACTGAGTTCTAATATAGTACTCTGAGAGCAAAGAACAAGAAGTTTACGTTTCAGTACGCACTTTTTGAAATCAACCTTCGGAGATTGCTCGGTTATATATTTGAACAGGCAAACCGACTGATGTGTGGCCAATAAAGTTGGCAACAACGGAAGGACAGAAGTTCCGAAATGTTCGGTAAAGATCTGCGAGTACTAAAATTATTTAAATTTTTGCTTTCGTTTTTTTTTTCTTTTCTTTTTTTTTTTTACGCGTGTAGGTGTAACAACTAGCACATTTGAGAAATATTTACTTTTCTAATCATTTCTAAGCTTTACTATTTCAATGCATCGTTTAAGTATTGAGGTCCACGGCAGTGTTAATTTTACAAGCGATGGAAGTAGCAGGGCTTTCGAAATTGCTCGGTTTACCTTGAGATCTCTGTAGTATGGAGTGAAAGCTGAGCAAGGCTACAGTGGATCTGGTTTTGGAACGAGCAGAGTGTAAACAGTACTCGGTGTTTACGAACATTTATCAGTTTGCATAACGGGAAACATTCTCATGCAGCTAGCAGTAGCTCGTGGAATCTCAAAAGGAGAATCTCTGAGCAGATTTGGGTTGTTACCAGCTGATATAGGCTATTCATGCTAAAGTGAGCACTTTTTGAAGCCCTCTCATTTGGAATAATAGTTAATAAATGTATTTTATTTTAGCCTTAGATGTTAACTTTCGAGTTCGGTGAAATATATACACTGTGTTTATTACTTAAATGGCAATATTTATTAAACCCTTTGAGGGTTTTAGGACACAAATTTACAAGCGCAGACAAGGTTGAAGTGAACTGTCTTTATTCTGCTCCCACTGGTCCTGACCACACCTCACCACACCTTACACGCTCACTGTACTCTTCTATGTTTATTATTGGCTGGCCGCCGGCCATCGGAATCGCGCGTTGACTGTGTACCAATTAATATGCCGAGACAGTTGTAATAGGCATAGACTCAGAAATTTCGCGGATTCATTTGTCAACAAGTTAGACTCCACATTCCTTTATGTACTCGAGCTTCAGTTAGTTGTACATTGGCTGATGCTCCAGTTTTACTCCAGACCAGGTAACACGGGATTCGCCCCTTGTTTTCTTGAATGTTATTTATTGGCTTATATTCGTCCAGGGTGGGGTTTACAAACTGCGGGCCATTGGAAAAAGAAAGTCAAATGCATATGTGTGTGAAGTCTAACTTGTCCTCAGGTGAATTCGCGAGATTTCCGGGTCTCTAGTAAGGTGTTTAACAATCCATCGTTTTCATTTCAGAAATCTTAGTCTTAAAAATGGAAATGTTGCCTAGTTATAATTTTTAACTTAGATTCCGATGATATCAAGCGAAATAGTACAACTATAAATGTGAGAGTTTTCTTTTCAAAGACAAAAGAATTCCCATATAAACGTAACCATGAATATATAGGTGCATACTTCTCAAAGGGTTAAAAGGTGGTTAATGTATAAAAAATTGCTGAAAGGAAAAAAGTAATTAGGTCCTCAAAAGTGGTCACTTTACCATGAAGAGCCTATGGTGATTCGGACAATCATTCAATCGTCGCTGTTATTATTTTGCATAATCCGCAGAGACCAGGAAATGTCGCGAACTTATTTGAGGACAAGTTATACTTCACCCACCGTATACATTAGACTTTTTTTTACCAATGGTCCACAGTTTGTAAGCCACGCCCTGGACGAATTTAAGCCAATAACTAAGGTGCAAGAAAACAAGCGCCGGATCTCGTGTTACCTGTTCTCTGGGGTAAAACTGGATCATCACCCGATAAATAACTAACTGAGGCTCGAGTAGGTACACAAAGGAGTGTAGAGTTTAGCTTTTTTCCAAATGAATCCGCGAAATTTCCGGGTCTCTGATTATAATCTTAAATAAACGCCCATTGAATTAGAAAAAAATGGGGGGGGGGGGACAGACCCTTCGCACCTTTCTCCCCACCAGAGGAGTGGAGTTTCCTCTGCGCTCTGGTTAGACCAGTGCCAACCACAACAAAGGCAAAATAAGATCCTTCCCCCTCTATACTAGTATTTTTTATCCCCCTAATAAAGAGTATGGCTCCTACCTATCTGTCTCCTGTAGAATTTTCTATTAATTCATGTAACAATTTTTAATTATTTTCTGTTGATTTCTATTCTTAGTTATAGGCAGAGACCTGCAAAATTAACGATATTATTTGGGGACAAGCAAAACTTCAAATATTCATACCTTTGCAATAAGTTTCACATTGGAAAATAAGTAGGGACATGCAAAGTTCGTGTTATTATTCGGCATCAGACTGAATTTCACAGTACTGTATGCACTAGCGCCGACGTCGTTTCTCCATTGGCTGCTGCATAAATGTGAAGACACTCCCTCTCTGACTGAAATACAAGTGATTGGGGAAGACAATTGTGAAGTGTTCCTTTATTGGTGCAGAGTCACCCAGGGTGTGTCATATGAAGTATGGCCCAATGACAAAACGTATTACAAAGGCACATATGTTTCAAGTTTAACATGTCCCCAAATAATAACGCGAATTTTGCAGGTCTCTGACAATAAGTTAACAGACATCCCGGGTAACTATGCGCCAATAAATGAACACTTCACAATTGTGTACCCCAACCACATGCGGGTCAGTAAGAAAGGGAGAGTGGTTTCACTTCTATGCAGCAGCCAATGGAAAAACGACGCCGGCTACGGTATGTACAGTACTGTGAAGTTCAGCTTGATGCCAAATAATAACGCGAATTTCGCATGTCTCCCGTTACAGGCTAACTATAGGTACACCTAGGGAGGAAGTCATGGGCCCCAAACGTGGTCATGGCTACCCAATCCCTCTCTGCCGTGATGCTCACTTGTATGGTCCCCCCCCCCAAGGTGTAAGGGGCTCAGCCCCGAGACGCATCGAGTTCCCGTATCTACCATGGACGTACATCTAACACTTAGAATTAGGGTAGGTCAGGAGAAAAACGCCCAATGTATAGCAATGTATAATTACTACAAACACTGTGATATGCATCATAATTCAGTACCAAGGTTGACTGCGTGCAAGCATATATTTGTTTCATGTGTGTCAACAAAAGGGACACCTAATTTTGGCGACAAAATTTCATGACCGGTTGTATTTCATAACCATTTAGCTTAGATTCCCTTTCGTCATTGGATGACATACCTATGTATTACGCGTCTTAGGTGTATGCCTGCGAATCACAGGCGTACAGTATCGGAGCAACGTAATTCTGATTGGCCAGTCAAGTAAGAAAATGTCTTCTATCAAAGACACGCCTACAATAAGCAGAATAAAATAGCTGATATGCCCGTACGGTATTAAAATATAGCATGCGTGGAAATCTTTTCGCAAAATTCGCGTGTCACTCCATATGCCAAACTCTCCCACAAGGAATCTCGCTTCGTTCCTAACCTCAGTAGAGTAAACGTTACTCTCGTCTGCAATTACGTTCAAAGATAATGATATTGGTTTATACTTATAAAGAACGGTATCGATATTTTTATTTGATAATGCGAGTGTTATCAATGAGTGAGCGAAGAGATTTGGGTGGCTCTTAAAATCGAGGTCTCGAGAGCCGATGATGGCAAAGCGAGGCGAGTATGCAGCTGCACCGGAATGAAGGAACACAGCGGCATCATCAAGCACGATTCCCAAATGCGAAAATCCGGGAACGACCCCGCCAGGAATCGGACCCGGTTTTTTAAATGTGAATTATATGCATAATTTAACGAAGAACTAACAGTGTTAGTGGTTAGTAATATAGTACCCATGGACTAACAAATGCAATCCAAACATGGACCTATCACCGCAGATCCGAGATAAAACTAACATGGGGAAGTTTTACTTCAATTAGAATATTCTGAACATTGCTGTCTTTAATAAAAAAAGGAACACCAAGAAGAGCATACCGGGAATGTCAATAGTTAAGAGAAGTATTAATTAATTTATTATGTTTAAGGCCCGCGGGGGTGTAGAGGTTAGGCTACTAGCCTCCCACCTTGGCGATCTGGGTTGGGTTCCCGGCGGGGTTGCTTTTAGCGGATCTTCGTATGTGGGGTTCGTGGCGGACAATGCCACTGGTCCTTGTGTTTTCTCAGGTATCTCCGCTTTCCCCCACCCTTGCATTCCGGCGCTGCTCCATACTCACTTCGTACCCCACTCATCGGCTCTCAAGACCTCGATGTCAATAGTAGAGCCAGTGTGATTTTTCGCAAAAAAAAAATCTTGGTACTTGGTAGACTTCAACACACTAAGCACGAACAGAAATTGTTTATTTTGCCATTGGCCACCGTCTGCATGAGAAGAAGCTGTTTCTGTTTTTCATCGGGCCGATAAAAATTCAACAACTCTGCATTGAGTAACATGCCAATGTATGCAAATTGAGAAAGGTAAACAACAATGCAGCGTTTTGAAACATAATTTGTCTCGAAATCTTTTCGCGAAATTTCATTGACCCTAGTTAAAAACCTTCTGAATATATCCGCTCAACTCCACTTTATTATTAGATACCTGCAAAATTCGCGTTATTATCTCGGGAAACATTAAACTCAAAACCCACGTACTTTTACTGTACGTTTCTCATTAGACCGTATTTTATTTGACACGCCCCAGGTAACTCTGCGCCAGTGAATGAAGACATCAAAATTGTGTCCCCCAATCAGATGCAGTTCAGTCTGAAAGGTAGTGACATAATATCTAGGCGGCTACCAATGGAGGAACGACGCCAGCTCGAGTATATATAGTACCGTGAAGTTAAGTATGATGCCAAATAATAACGCGAATTCTCAGGTGTCTATTTATTGTGTTTAACTTTATTGTGTTTAATTTATTGTGTTCAATTTAATTGTGTTTAATTTATTGTGTTCAATTACGTGCAGGCTAGACTCTATAGTCTTATGTACACATGTACCGATTTCAACTGTACATTGGTTATCTTCTGACTCAGTGGAAGGCGACGATTGGACCAGCATTTTCCAGGAGGCGTAAAACACGCTGTGGACCAAAGACTAAAGTTATATAAACGCATGTGTATTGGATTCTAGCTTGTCCCAAAATGAATCCGTGAATTCTTCAGGTCTCTACTAATTAGCCGGGGGGGAGGGGCACGGTGGCTGAGTGGTTAGCACGCTCGCCTCCCAACAAGGCGAACGGGGTTCAATCCCTGTTTCCCCCGCTCCTTAATTCCGGCACCGCCTCATATTCACTTCAATCACCCTCATCGGCTCTCAAGACCTCGCTGTTAAGAGACGTCCAAATCGCTTCACTCACTCTACTTATTAGTAGGGATAGGAAAACTTCGCGAGTTCAATGACCTGTAGGATAGACTCCTCAGTCCTCTGCATACTGGAGCCTCAGCTGTGTGTTCATTGGCTGTTGCCTCACACCTGGCAGTTTTGGGATTCGCAAGGTGTTTCCTTGCAAGTCTGCTATTGGCTCAGAGGCGTGCAGGGCGGGTCTAATAAACTGTGATCCAACTGTGAAGGTGACTTCACTATATATGTGTTTGACGTCTATCTTGTCCCGAAATTATCCTATCCCTACTAATTAGCGATTCGAGCACACTACGTGGCAGCCAGCTCGTGGCAGTGCGATTATCCTGGGTGGTGCTGGAGGGGAAGACCGCGGGGAGGAGAAGATGTGAAAGGGGAGGAGGGGGTAATGGAACGACGGCTCGCCATTGGTTGCGGCGCGCATTAGAAATCGTGGCCAGCGCCGGGCCGAAGAGAAATATACAAGGCTGCCGCCAGTCGTCGCGAACGGCTATTCGCGACGTGGTCTCTCTTCGAGGTGTACAGTTGAGCGTCTTTGACGTCGGAACATCGCGGTATAGGAACATCGCGCTTCACAACAGGTGAGTCGAGTCGAGTCCCGTCGTCGACCTTGAGACAGCTGACCCGCTACAACGGGACGGCTGGTGTCCCAGCAGCACTCGCGCTGCGGAACAAAAACCCGAGTGTATAAGCTGCTCCCGGTAAAGTGAGCATTTTTTAAGGCCCTTCCAACAGGCACTAACGAATCATAAATATATCTTATTGCTTGGGATATGCAAAATTCGCGTTATTATTTCGTATCAGGCTGAACTTCGCAGTACTCTATATACTCGAGCCGGCGTCGTTTCTCCATTGGTTGACGCCTAGATGTGAAGTTACTACCTTTCTGCCTGAGCTGCATGAGATTGGGGCATACAATTTTGAAGTCTTCATTTGCTGGCGCAGATTTACCCGGGGCGTGCCAAATAAAGTGCGGTACATTGATAAACGTATAGTAAATGTACGTGTGTTTTAAGTTTAATGTGTCCCTGAAAAAATAACGCGAATTTTGCAGGTCTCTACTTATTGCAGCACCAGGCTTTAAATGTTGTGGATGGTGGAATGTATTCACTGTGTTTATTGGTTACATTGCAATGTTTATGTTAAAAAGCAGCAGGAAGATGAAAATTGGATGAAAGGAAAAATTGACAAGGGCATTAAAAAGTCCTCACTTTACTATGAACAGCCTTTAGTCTTTATGGTGGAATCACAATAGCGTGATGATAGAATATATTGGAAACATTAATGTTTAGGGGTAGTGAAATTTTGCGAAAATATTTGAAGACAAATTATATTTCAAAACACTGTTGGGTAGTTTACCTTTCTTGATTGGCTGAATTTATTTTTAACACGTGTTAACTGCCTGCACACGAATCACGTAGGAGCCGTGCCGATGTTGCCGTATTCTGAATGGCCTGGTCAAATATGAAAACGCCTTCACAAGCAGACAGCAGCCAATGGCAATAAAAAAACCGCTGTTGGGTGCGTATAGTATTGAAGTCTACCATGTACTATTATTTTTTCGCGAAAAAATCACTACTTCTATTAATGGCCATCGTAAAAGAGGCTAGTATGTACTAGCAATAAATAATTTATGAAAAATATTTTAAAATGTTGATCGCGAGGCGGTGAAAATCTAGTGTTCACATTAACGCGAATTTTTTGGTGTCGCGTAGCATATGTCGCGCTATTGTGATTCCAGCATTAAGGACAGGTGTTTTCGCAAAAATATTTTTGGCCATTCTAGACTTCAATATCGTACGTCCACAACTTCCTTTGGTTATTGGCCGCGTGTCTACGTGAGAAGACGTGTTCTTATTTGACTGGGCCAATCAGAATGAAATACTCCGATACTGAACATCTATGATTCGGGGACAGACAATTGAGGAACGCGACATTTAAAAATCATCCAACCACGAAAGTGCGTATGAACTAAAGTGTCGTGGAGGACAACCGGTCTTGAAATATTTTCGCGAAAAACACCTGTCTTTAGTCGCATGTCTGTTCGCGATGTCTTCACAGTTTTTTTTTTTTTTTTCGACAGGAAAGGTTGGTTTTTTTTCGGGAAATAGTTCCATATTGGCTAGACTTCAAGATATTACGCGTACACTTGCAGTCTTCCTTATGCTATTGGCTGCTTGTCTTTGGCGAAGAGTGTATGTTACATGAGGGAGCCATTCAGAATTTAGTTTCTCAGATACTAACTGGCCATGATTCGCGGGCAGATAGGTACGACGCGTAACAATTCAAATGATCCAATCACGAAAGTGGCTCTGAACTAAAATGTTTTGGAGCACAACTTGTTCTGAAATATTTTCGCGAAATACCGGTGCCCCTATAAATATTTAGACACCTGAAAAATTCGCGAGTTCAATGACCTGCAGGTTAGATTCTACAGTCTTATGTACAAATATGCCGATGTCAACTGCATACTGGTTGTCTACTGTCGCAGTGGAAGGCGACGATTGGGCCAGCGTTCTCCAGAAGGTGTCAGACACCGTGTTCACCAATGGGCAAAGTGATATAAACACACGTCTTTTGAAATCTAGCTTGTCCCAAAATGAATCCGCGAATTCTCCAGGTCTGTATAAATAATATATGGATACCTAGAAAGATCGCAGATTTATTTGGCAAAAAGCTAAAATCCACAATATTTTGTGTACTCGAGCCTTAGTTAGTGGTTTATTGGCTGTTGCTCCAGTTTTACCAGGACCAGTTAGCGCAGGATTCGGTCTTTGTTTTCTTGAAGGTTACTTATTGGTTTAAATTCGTCTAGGGCGTGGCCTACAAACTACTCGACAACAACAAAAAAAGGCCAAAGTATATGTGTGTGAAGTCTAACTTGTCCTCGAATGAACTCGCAAAATGACCGGGTATCTACTATCTGAACCGGTCAATTCATCTTCTCAATTGGATCACAGTTCATTAGACACGCCTTGGACGACTTTGACCCAATAGCAAATTAGCAAGGAAAACAAACGTAGCGAGTGCCATACTGTCAGGTGTGTAGTAACACTGGCTACTAAGTGTGTCAGCAGCCAATGAACAAACATGTGAGTCTCGAGTGTACACAGGACTGTGGAGTCTAGCCAGCAGGTCATTGAACTTGCGAAATTTCCCTATCCCTATGTATAATCGTAGAGTAGGTATTATGTGGGGACACACAATACTTCAAGCATTTGTACCTTTGCGTCACGTTCGTAGAGCTAATGATTTTTTTGCGAAAAGATATAAAGACAGGGTAGACTTCAATACTATAAGAACCCATCATCTGTTTGTCTATTGCCATTGGTTGTCGTCTGCTTGAGAAGGCGTTTTCATATTTGACCGGGCCACTCTGAATTCGGCAACATCGGCACGGCTCCTACGTGATTCGTGTGCGGACAGTTAACACGTGCCAAAAAGCAAGTCAGCCAATCAAGACAGGGAAATTGCCCTACGGTGTTTTAAAATATAACTTGTCTAGAAATCTTTTCCGCAAAATTTCATTATCCCTAGTCATTGGGCCATATTTCACGTGACACGCGCTCGGTAACTCTGTGCCAACGAATAAACGATGAACACGCGAGAACAGCTGGATTATATACAGAACTTTGGAGTCAAGGGAATGACAAGTAAAAACGCGAATTTCGCAGGTTCTGTAGTGAAACGTAAGTGAACTGACGTAGTTGTACAAGGCCGTGTTCCAAGTAGCAAGAAATGTGCTCTGCCATGCACTCGCACTTGGCAGTGACGTCACAGAGTGCCGTTCCAAATGTGCTACATCGAGAACGAGTGTAAGTACGAGTGCGCGTGTTTGTTTACGAGTGTGTGCACGTGCATGCTCTCTATCCGTGCTCGCTACAACCGCCATTCTTTTGTTTGTTTTCTAACATCAGGAAAAATATACACACCGCCTTAATTTCATCATCCTACGTGTGACGTTCGTAAACACAAATATATGTGGGCATATTTTGGGCTACGCATTTCGATTTACGAATTTATAAATCATAACTACGTCACTGAAAACAGTGGGATGGGACACTAACAAGTATCCTTTCACTGTAAGTATTTTCAGAAAATATTTAATAAATGTATACTTTCGGAAAATTATTCATTCTTAATTTTAGAATAAACGAAGATAAAATTACGAGCTCAAACTGTTTATTGCAGATAATATTTATACTTGATTCTCTTCATACATTACTATCATACCCAGCATCATCCCGACTTATCACTCCATTGTTAATTGAAATGTAGATGTTAACTTATAAATTTTTTTAAAGTAATATTGTTTTGTTTATGTAGAATGACAATCGATTGCAGATCGTATCGATTAATTTGAAGAGCGCGAGTGTGAATGTGAGTGCTGGTTATTTGGAACACAGCCTTCATGTGAGCGTGCGCATTCCCTGACTAGTTGCGCTTGGCTCTGGAACCAAACTTGTGTATGGTTGGCTATTGCATGTTACGAGAGATGATATCCTATTGGCTGAGCTACGGGCCGACAACGACGTTTTCAGGTGCTGATTGGCGAACGACAGTTCGACATGTTGCTCACGTTTGCGGCTGGAGTTCGTCGATAAACGGCTATTTCGATCATGTATCATTTAATATTCTGTGTTTGAGGTCGCCTTTATACGCACACTAGAGAGAGAGAGTAAAGGAAAAATATACCCCAACATAAAAAAAAAGCACGTGTTCGAATAATGTAAAAGTTATTTAAAGCAACATTTTGATCTTTGTGTTAAATGAGTAAAATAAGCTTTTCTTATATAAAAAAAACAACTTCAAATTAATACACCCGTTTCCGCATTCTAGAATATTCATTACCTGAGATTTACTGAACCACACGGTTACTTGGACGAATGATGTTTGTAAGGCTTAGTCACGGGTTTTATCTATGCGCACGTCACGCCCATAAAGTAACAATTCAGTTAATTGCTTTAGCATGCTAAGTGAGTTTCAACTAACGAGTCTAATTGTTTCCATATGGACGTGCGAGAAAGCAGCGCAACCTTCAAGTTGGAAAAATACGCGCGTCTTCTATATACGTTGTTATCTCAATTTGATAGTTTTAAAATGCGCACGTAAAAATAAAAACATTATTTTTAAAAAAATGTATAGGCCTATCTACGCTTTATGACAGCAGGTTACTTCGTTTAACGGTTGTGTTTGCGATACCAAATTCGAAGACCCCAATTGTTACAGTTTGCCAAATTTTTTGTGGGCCTAGCTACTATTAGTACCTGCAGTATCATTTCCCGCGCGAGCGAGTGGTAGTGAGGTAGTGAAGAACAGCAGTTATATGATAGCGGCGGCACGTTAGTGCAATGTTTTGAACGGCAGGTGAGCGAACCGCGTATCTGTTACAAAATGCGAAACGACACGATAACCCCTTTTGTGGCGCAACACTGCTGACCTTGGTTGTATTTATTTCTCCGTTTATCCGAAGAATGTTCTGGATTACTGACCTCGTTATCTCAGCGCGACTCGGGGTACGTTGAACCTTCCAGGCGGTCAGAGTGAACGCTATATAAGTGTGACAGGCCTCCGAGTTGAGTTGTAGTTGAGTGAATGAGTGGCTGAGTTCTGCGCGATAGAAGACAAGCAGCGAGTATCAAGCAGAGAAGAGTGCAGTTGCAGGCTGGACTTTTAGACTATGTGCGTGAGTGAAATACATTACAAATGGTGGCAACAGTTAGACTGAACACGTGTTAATGATGAGTATGAGTTGATTGACTGCAACCAAATAGAGAAAGTTACGAAGGACGTTAATTAGAGTTGAAATAGAAATTAAATATTGCGCTAAATGTTAAATAGAAAGAGTAAAATTGGAGACAGATAATTCAGTGCTGTAAATAACAGCTGAGTTAATAAATTAGAAATCAAATCTAGTTTATTTAGTTTTTATTAAGACCTCCATCCCTCATGAACACAGATACGCCTCTCAGGCGTCCTCACATGTAACAGTATTTTTATTTCACGTTATAATTCCACGAACACTTACATCGTCTGAGCTACTCTGGACATGTTGCTGAACAATATAAACCAATACCCCTTTCGGATCAATTTTATTTTTGTTCCTATGCGCTGCAAATAAGAAATGTTTTAATTAGGTATATACTGAAACTGACACAGCACTTGTTTTGATATCACAACCAATCAAATGTGGGCCTTGGGTTTTTGTGTTGCGTTTCATATGCTGCAAAAGAAAAAAAACGTGTTGGTGTGAACAGATACTAACGAATTTCTTATAATAACTGGCGTCTTGGAACATATGGAAAGGGTTGCAGTAGTTCCATGGCACAGTACGCAACCAATTATATAAGCGTTGGTGTGTCAGTATCAACCAATAGCTAGAGACGTGCAAAATTCGCGTTTGTATTTGCGCCCACGTTATAGTTGAAGCGCTTGTGCCATTGCGCTACGTTTGTCATTGGACCATATTCCATGTGACACGCCCTGGGTAACTCTGCGCCAATGAATAAACACTTCACAATGGTGTGCACAAATAACGTATAGGCCTGTCAGAAGGGAAACGACTTCGCAGCTGGGCAGCAGCCAATGAAAACACGAAGATGGCTCGATTATATACATGACTGTGGAGTCCCGCGTTATTCCAAATAATAACGCGAATTTTGCAAGTCTCTGCACTGTAAAAAATAATGGGAAAATTATCTGACAAGTGTAAGGTAATATTCTCAAACTTGTGGGGGAAACATAGTCTTCCTCGCGGGCAAGGTAAATTACCGCACTCTGGAGTAAAATTCACTCACATGGGTAGGGACATGCCAAATTCGCGTTATTATTTGGCGTCAGGCTGGAATTCACAGTACTGTATGCACTAAAGCGGGCGTAGTTTCTCTATTGGCTGCTGCACGGATGTGAAGACACTCCCTTTCTGACTGAACCACACGTGATCGGAGCACACAATTGTGAAGTGTTCCTTTATTGGCGCAGAGTCACCCAGGGCGTGTCACATAACGTATTGTCCAATGACCAACGAATTGTAAAGGAACAAGTGTTTCAAGTATAACATGTCCCCTAATAATAACGCGAATTTTGCAGGTCTCTATACACGGGAGTGGAAAATCCCATACATGGATGGGAAAATTGACTCACGACTCGTACGTCTCTCCAGCATTCTCAACAGCTACGCGAATCGCGAGCAGACATCTTAGATATGAGTGACGCGTAGATCGTACGATAAAGAAAGCGTATTTGAGCTGAAGAGTTATGAAACGGTATTGGTAGTAAAAATTTCTTGCTAAAATCGGGCATCCCCACGTATACGCGTTTCCTCAACATCAGCTAAGATCTGCCCGCAGAGTATTTTTTTTTTTTTTTGTAAACCACGCGATCGTACAAATACATCGCGTTTGTCCATGTTTTCTTTTTCGAAACACAAGTGATCAGATAAAAAAAAAATATATTGTAGCATTAGCATGTCCCAGTTGCATCAAGACTTGGCCAGATGCAGTACACTTCATAACGTATAGTCCAGTCACGGTTATTTTACACTTTTCTGAAGGCCTACTAAAGTTCTACTTACAGTTTATTCCTCCGCCTAGTGCAAACAAAGCTTAACCGAGCCTAGAAAAATTACACTGGAGGGACAACGCCCCTCATTCGTGCGCCTATAACGTAATAATATTTTTGCATAAGAACTATTTATTACTAGGAATCACCAACACTGCTATTTTCTCACAGTTTTTATTCATATTATTTACAAGTGAAGTACTATAATTTATAAATAAAATATTAGTTAAAGTTTAATTCAACCTAAAATTAGATACTTTAATGTCAACAGAAGCATAAAACGCTTGTGATACATGGAATATTTAGGAAAGAACCAATCACGTCATTCGCGGGGTGATCTTCCAAAAGTGTGATTCAAAAAGTGTGAAGGAACCACGGATAAACTATAGTCATTTTGCTGTTATTTGAACACTTATGAAAGAGCTGCTGAGGATCTGCTCGTCTTCAATTCGTATATTTTCTCCAGCTACAAAATTAACATTGCCATGGACTCATTCCCTTTTTTCATGAGCCGATGAAGCGTAACTGCGAACATTTCTAAAGATGTTACTGGTTCTCTGTGACAGAGCGTTTCCCTGAAACTTGGAAAACCCCGGGACCCAATAAAAAGGTTCGTAGCAAGGCTTATAATTCTATTTTTATCTGTACCTCGAATAGTTAACGCGAACGATAGACGGCTGGTCGTCTGGCTGACGTCTGTTCTGTGTCCGCGCTGCAGTGACCGAAACTGCGGTTTCTCCGCGCTCTTGAAACAGTTCCCGAAGCCCCTCGGGGGATCGCTTCGGAGATCAAACTTTCCCCAATTATCCGAGAACGTCAACTGCACTCTTTCTAAACTCGCATCTGTGACGTCGGCCAGTGAAATAATACCGTTCACCGAGTAGTCAATTGGACAGCTGATACCGACTGAAGAGTCGCCACATGGAATACGCGTGGCAAATGCGCGGCGACCAACTTACGAAATCACACTGGACTATTTTGGCTCCTATAGGCAATTCACGGTAAAGTGAGCCCTTGTTAAAGCCGTCTCATTTCGGATAACATCCAACAAATATATTTAATCTTAGCCTAAGTACGTCAACTTCCGAGTGCAGTGGAATATACTTACAGTGTTTATTACTTACACGGAAGTATGAAATTGAAAAGGTGGTTAAAATACGTGCAATCGATGAAAGGAAAACGTAACTAGCAACAGCCTATAATAAGGTTGGCACAGTGTTTACGACGTAGACGCCAAATGGTAGAGTGCGTATCTGAGCTGCGCAGCGAAACTGTCTGTATTCAAACAGTGAGCTGATTATCTTTTTTTCCGATAGCATTTTCAAAACAAACTTGGAGAGAATTTAACGTTGTAGCACTGTTTACGCAAGTAAGTGCTTTGGGATATCTTTGTACACTTCCTCTCGCCTAGTTTTAATGCAGCTAAATTGCATTCAAGTTGATCGAAGTATTTTCTACATGTAAAACGATAAAAATTCAAATTTGAACGAACACGTTCGTCACTGCTGATCATGTGACTGACAGTTGCACTGGCGATGGGCGAATCAATTTTTCTTTGCGACACGCAATGACGACGATAATCTGGCTACGCCATTCGTTTACATAAATAACTGGTAGGGGCCTGTTTTTTTTTTCTTTTCGAATTGATTCCACGACAGTTGTACTGCAAAGCACTTTATTCCAGAACCTATTTCGTGGTCGAGTGAATTTAATTGTCAAGCGTGTCAGGCGTCTTCCAGCCAATAACCGACGTTCGGTACCAGGGTAAGTTAATTCTGATTGGGATAGTCGAGTAGAACATGTCTTCAACTGCAGCCAGTAGCCAAAGGAGAATAGCAAACATGTATGTACGAAAAACGGATGGCCGTAATAACAAGTTTTATGGGCTGTTCATAGTTGACTAGTTCATTGACTACTTTTGAAATCAACCACTGGCAGAAAAAAAATTCCTGCACCTTACTGCACATAGTTTCACGGAGACAGTGATTAACTAGCTTCCAGTAGAGTTGGCAGCAATGTAGGGAAATTTGTCCCATGTCTCAACGTCGTAATGGACGTTTTAACTTTTAAATTCGTTTAAAACTATTCTATTTTATACTGTTTCTGTTTGTTTTACGTCGCGAAGCTGAATCCTAGCCAATCTGTAGAGAGCTGAAGAATTCGCGGATTCGTTTTGGGACAAGCTAGAATTCAAAAAGCGTGTGTTTATATAACTTTAGCCATTGGTCCACACGGTGTTTGAGACCTCCTGGAGAACGCAGGACCAATCGTCGCCTTCCACTAAGACAGCAGACAACCAATGCACAGTTGACATAGGGATATCAGTACATGAAACTGTAGAGTCTAGCCTGCAGGTCATTGAACTCGCGAATTTTCCAGGTCTCTGCCAATTTGGTTTGAATTACAATTAGACAAGAATTTTTTTTTTGCGAAAATCAGGAAATCACGCTAATTTTTCATATGTGTAGTCATAGTGTGCTGCAAAAAAGGCCTCTAGTTTAGTCGCTGTTTCTTCACACTTTTTTTTAATCGAACCTTTGAAAAATCACACCATGTATGACGTGTTTATCTATTTCCTAACTATGCCAACCATCATAAGAGTTTTATACCTCTGTTAATATGAAGGCATCTTATTTTTCGTTAATTGGAACTTTTTACCTGTACTTTATTTATAAATTATGGCATTTTATTTATAGTAAATATGAAGAAAAAAACAGTGAGAGAACTGTATGTTGGTAACACCTAGTAAGAAATGGCAACCACGCAAAATGCTATTACAACTGAGTGCACACGAATTCAGTGCGATGTCCTTCGGTGAAATTTTATAGCCTTAGTTAAGCTTAGTTTGCAAGAGGCGGAGGAATTATCCGGAATTAGAACTTCAGCAGGGCTTCCGAAAAGTGCGAAGTAAAGTGAAATGGATTATGCACACCAGGCGTATGAATACGGTCAAGTAATTTTTCGCGAAAAGATTTATGGCCACGCTCGACTTCACTACCCTACGTCCTCAGCCACAACTTATGTTGGTTATTGGTAGCGACAGGAAACATTCACGAGTTCAATGGCCTGTGGGCTGGACTCCCCAGTCCTGTGTATACTCGAGCTTCAGATGTTTGTTCATTGGCTGCTGCCCCATAGAGTAGCCAGTGTTACTCCACGCCTGGCAGTAATGGCACTCCCTACTTGTTTCCTTAAAAGTCTGCTATTGGCTCAGCGTCGTCCAGGGCGTGCCTAATAAATTGCGATCCAATCGCAAAGTCAACTTCGGTGTACACGTGTTTGATGTCTATCTTGTCCTGAAATGAACTCCCGAAATGTTCCATTCCCTAATTTTTTTAAGCAACGCGTCTACGCGAGACCAATCAGAATAAAGTACTCCGATACTGAACGTCCATGATTGGCGGGCAAGGCACTTGAGGCACGTGACATTTAAAATCATCCAACCACGAAAGTGCATATGAACTAAAGTGTTTTGGAGTACAACTGGTCTTGAAAACTTCCCGCGAAAATCGCGTGCCCTTGCGTACGAACGAGAAAGAAGGGATCCTGAGTGATGAGTGGCGAACGTCATGCCTGTGTGTTGTGTGTGTGTGCGTGCGCGCGAGTGTGTGCCGACGAGCGCAACACAATCCCCATTGTCCCGCGCGGGCCTAATTTGGCGCTCCATTGGTGCCTCCACAGGAAGTTGCGCTAAATAGCGCGAATGACCACTGCCCTTCCCCCGTCCATCTTCCTCTTACTTCAACGAACCTGTACTGCCATGGTCAAGTTCGCGTCACCTACGCAGATACCAGCTTACGGCACAGAGTAAATAAGTACGCAGAGACAAAATTGGCGTGGCGGTGCCTTTGATGTGGGCTTACTCATCGTCTGATTGGTTGTACGAGCGTCTGGGAACGGGCCTCGTGTCTGACTCGCTACCGCATGCTGCGCAATTCTCATCTATTGGCTAGGCTGCACGGATGACAACCAAGTTGCCAGTAGAGCCAGTGATTTTTAGCGAAAAAAAAATCCAAGCACATGGTAGTATTCAATACTTAAAGCACAAAAAAAAAATTATTTTGCCATTGGCCATTGGTCGCCTTAATATGCGAAGCCGTATCTGTTTTTAATCGGGACACTTAGACTTCAACAACTTTGGCAGTGAATCGAAGTTCTACGCGTACTGAGAATAACATGATAATGTAGCCAATCGAGAAAGGTAAACAACCATAAATTTTTTTAAAGTATAATTTGCCTCGAAATATTTTCGCAAAATATAAAATTTATAATATTAAGATAGATCCACTGGGCCACTGCGGCCCCACTTCACATATTTGTATCTACTGAGCCACTGCAGCACCACTTGAGATTGCTCTAACCACTGAGCCAGTGCGTCCCCACTTGGGATCTCTCTAGCCACTGTGCCACTGCGGCCCCACTTGGGATCGCTCTAGCCACTGTGCCACTGCGGCCCCACTTCACATATTTGTATCTACTGAGCCACTGCGGCTCCACTCGGGATCTCTCTAGCCACTGGGCCACTGCGTCCCCACTTGGGATCTCTCTAGCCACTGGGCCACTGCGTCCCCACTTGGGATCGCTCCTCTAGCCACTGGGCCATTGCGGCCATACTTGGCATTACTCTACATACTCTGTGATTAATCCAGCTGTGGTTCATCGAAAAATCCTGTGTTAATACACATAAACGGTAGTTGAGTAAAAATACTAGACATATGATGAACAGTTCTTCACCTAAAAGTTAAACGTTATTTTATAACATGGACGATTCATCGAAAAATCTTTAATGATGCGAACAACTAATATACAGCAAAAAATTCTAGGTTTGTATTGAATAATTCTAACTCACCCAGAAATCATATATTACAAATGCGACTTGGTCGGTTCGGTTAGCTTAACTGTAGGTTAAAAAATAATTGGACACACCCGCACTACTGCTCCCTGATTATTACCCGCTCACAGTTAAACGGGGCGTGTCTAAAGAACTGCGGTCCGATCACAATAGCAGTAGAAAATAACTAGGGCTTGAAGTCTACCTCGGTACCATACGAATTCGCGAAATACTCGAGGCTCTACTTTTCGGCTCTCAAAACCTCGCTGTTAACAGTGGCCCAATTCTTTCCACTCCACTCCACTCGCCATTAAACTTGCCTTATTGGTTGAAGGTTATGGTAATTCAGTGGCGCAACTAGATCATAATTTGGGTTGGGGGGGGGGACACACACTTAACATACTTTACGAAGACAATAAAATACCAGCTACACACATTTGTATCATTATATAACATATTTAATTAAAATATTACATTTATTTATATATCAGGATGAATTTATACATTCAGTGTCGTGTTATTAACTCCACTACCTTTTTTTTTTTTAGCCTTTCTATCATAGTACTAAACTCCTGTTTCTTTTTCTTTCCATTTCCAACATTGTAATGAACCAATAGGTTAAGTTATCATCTGTTTTTGTAAAATCACTTTTAAATTGCACAGGGTCGCATGTCTCTATAAAGTTTTTATATTATCACAATCAGTTTTAAAAATAATTGCGTTAATATTGCAATGCCACAGTGTAGATGTGGTGTTATGAATGAAAGATAGGAAATAAGTTAACTTGCATTTCATTACAACTTCAAGCTTAATTATTTGAAACTTTACCGATGAGCAGACTTTGTGAAATGAAGGTTTGTTTGTGTCTGGAAAACAATAGTTTCAATTCATGAGTAAAGAAAAATGATTTTATTTTTCTCTTTTATTGTTCGATAAATTTTAATATGAAAAAAAAATATATTTTTTGTTTACGCCAACAAGCTATGCATTTGAGTAGAATTAACTTCGATGTTGGATCAGCAAAATCTGCCATTAAAAGGAAATATTTGATTGGATCAACCCACATATTTCTTCGGTCACATAAAAACAAGTATTCTGTTGGTTTTGAAACATGCTATATTCTATTCAAGATTTCTTCACATTATTTAATCAAACCTTTGAAAAATCATCCCATTTATGACGTGTTTAGTTATTTTCTCAATTTTCCATGTATCACTTCTGTTACCATAAAAGTACCTTATTTTTAGTTAAATTGAAGTTTTACTAATATTTCTTTTATAGATTATAATATCTCATTTATAATAAATATGAATTAAAACAGTGAGAAAACTAGTAAGGAATGTTTCTCATGCAAAATATTATCACAACTGATTGCACACGAACTCGGTACGTTGTCCTTTGGTGTAGTTTTATAGTATAAGTTAATCTTTAGTTGCATAGAACGGAGGAACATCCTGCGAAGTAGAAATTGAGCAGAGCTCCAGAAAAGCGTGAAGTAACTGTGGTTACTGCGCGAGGCAGTGAAACGCGAGGTCGCTCGGTTACAAGACTGTCACGTGACGGGAGAAACCTGTCTGCACGGACATCATGTAAGTTTGTCTCGCTATCCGCGTGCACAGAACAACCACTGAGACTCGCCAAGTCCGCGCCTTTAACCTGCAACAAGTTTACATTTCGCTTCGCTACACTAAGGTTTATTCCACTCATGTTAGAAAGTGAGCGCATGAAGCTATTTGAGCGGCTCTTAACCCATTCGGAGCCAGTGAACGCGTAGGTAAATTTCGCATTGCAAAGCTCAATGTTCAATGATCTTACCTGTGGGTAAATGATTCGCAAATCGTCTTACTGGTCTACGTCATAATTGGTTCGTATAGCTGTAGCAGAACACAAAGCTTACGGTGAAAACGAAACAAGTGTTTTGTCTACTTAAGTACAGTGCGAATTATAAGGTTTTTTTGTTTGCAACATCTGAAACCGTAAAGAGTGAAAGAGTTAGGTCTTGGCAGCCGATAAGGGCGAAGCAGGTGAGATTGGAGCAGCACAGGAATGTAGACTCCAAGGGGGGGGGGGGGGGGGGGGGGAGGAAACGGGAGATCCCGTCGAGCTCTGTCATAGTCCGACATAATTCCCACATGCGAGAATCCCTTCGACCCCGCCGGGAGTAGTCTAACCGCTACACCACCGCGGCCCCTCAAGTTATAAACAAAACAAAATTTATTATTGTTGAGTGTGGCACAAGAAAAAATTGGGCCACCAGGTGTCCTGGTATTTCATAATAAAGGTCGATTTTAACGCACTGAGGTCTGCACACATTTACTGGTTCTTACGACAAATCGGAAGTGAGCCACCTATATTCACTACTGCAAGAACACCGGTTCTGTTGGTGTCTGTGTTAGAACTCACCATTGTCATATTGGTCCATACAACACTGGACACTACCCTGTACTTTGCAGCGTTCATTATTGGCCGGTCATCAACCAATGGAGTGTCGAGCTGATATTGTCCCAATCAAATGTCTTTTATCCTACAAAAGTATTTACAACTTATCATGACCCTTTGCGTGGCTATAAAAAAATTAATCCTATAGTTAGCAATATTATTGATACTGCGCAATCGTTTTCTTACTAGGTCATGTTAGACATTAGCCGAACGAAGACTGCACATCAATGCGAGTTTTGTTCTGAACAATAGAGACATTTTCAAATTAGCTTTGCTCGAGCTACTCTCGAGCAAAGTCTACAAAGTGTTACAAAGTGTTAAGTGGACGGTAAATGAATAATTCATATTTATTTGTTTTTAGAAGATCGTGTTTAGCCAGAATTTTGGTGCATACTTGCACCAGCCAAAACTAAGTATTAACTTTATTTCTTAGCTATTATCCACGCCCTCAAATGGTGTTTACAAGAACAAACAATTAAAATACAACTGTATTCCGCAATCAGCAGCCGTAAGCAAGCTTACTTCAAAGGGAAAAAAAGTTGCGAAATTTCTAGCGAAATAAATTTAGCCGTCATAAAAAAGAACTTAATTTTTCTCTTCCCGTGAGGAAACGACGAAGGGAAGCCCTGAAATTGTTTCCGTCTAGATATTTTACTACATTCTTATTCAGTTGTCATGTATAATTTAAATCTCTATAAACCATCGCTTTGCCAAATCCAGTTTACAACAGAATATTAACCTTTTACGGAGTATGCATGCATATAACCGGGGCTACATTCATAAGGATATTTCTTTGCTCGTGAAGAAAAAATTCACTCTCTTACAATGTTATTGTTTCGCTGTACTATATCAAAATCGAAGCGAGAAGTTTAAACTAGTCAAATTTTCAGTTCGTGGGAATAAAACCGCTGTTTTCAATAAATACTCAAATGAACACGATGGATTATATAACCGGTTACATATGTTGCCACATATTAACTGGCGCATATAGAGAACGCACGGCTTCATTCGCCGACGGCCAGCCAATAATACACGTTGCAGAGTACAGAGGGCGTTCCCGGTGTAGCAAGGACCAATAGGACGTTGGCAAGTGGAAATAATGAGATCAGTACAAACTGAGATTTCTGTAGTGGAGAATATAGGCAGTTCACTTCAACCTTGTCTTCAGTGGCAGGAAACGTGCGCCGTCCTCAAAGGCTTAATAAAAAAAAAAAAAAGTGAACATATTTCGTTATATTTCCACTTTAGCGCTGATACAAAGTTTATTCTTTACGTAGGTTGCAACACAATACAAATCGGAAGCTTTCACACAACCCGAGTAGTCTTGTACTATGAAAGGTATGATGTCACGAAGCAGTAATTAGGAGAATTACGAACAATTGCATGAAAAACTGAGGAGTTCTTTGTCGTCAAGCCTCCGCGACGTTATTAATCCTACGAAATTTAACTCGTACAATCTGGCAACAAGTTATGACAGAGTTTATACCATTAATTTACACTTTGCAACATGGTGCCATATCTCAGGATAAAATGAATGAACTGGTGGAAGGGGGAGCGGAAGAAGTAATTTTTAATATCAAAGAGAAGGTTATGTAATTAACACTTTGTATACTACCCTTGAGTGTAGTTAGAGAAAAGTTAATTTGAAGATTTCTTTGTTGTTTAGAACAAAACCCGCGTGAATGTGCAGTCTTTGCTATGCTAGTGTCGAACATGGCTTCACAAGAACACAACAGCGCAGTACCAATGATATTGCTAAATATAGATTTAATATTTTTATAGTAACTCAAAGGGACATGATTGATTGTAAATCGGTTTTTTACAATAAAGGATATTTGATTGGGTCAGTATCATCTCGGCTCTCCATTGGTTGATGACCGACCAATAACGAACGCTGTGAAGTACGGGCAGTGTCCGGTGTGGTATGGACCCGAATTTCGCGAAAAGGTTTCCGCTCATGTTGGGTTTCAATACCCTACGAGTATATCAGCAGTGTTCTTTTAGTTATTGGTCGCGTGTCTTTGTGAGAGAACGTTTTCTTACTTTGCTGGCCAATCAGAATAAGGTTACTCCTGCAGTGCGCGTCTGTGATTCGCGAGCAGACACCCAAGACACGTAACACGTAAATCATCCAATGAAGAAAGTGGCTGTGAGCTAAAGTTTTATCAAATACAACTGGTCGTGAAATCTTTTCGCGAAATTCGGGTGTCCCTGCCAATAGGACGATGGTGAGTTCTAAGAGAGACACAAACAGAACTGGTGTTCTTGCAGTAGTGGATATAGGTGGCTCGCTTCTAATTTGTCTTAAGTGCCAGTAAATGTGTGCAGACCTCGATGTGTTAGAAGCCCCAGACAAATCTGGCGAGGCTTGAACTCGATAAATTCTCGCAATAAAGCAATTATGAAGCAGCATGGGTTACGATCGAAGGTAAGATAATGCGTTGAAGGTGTAATAGTTGTTTTACAGACATTCAGTTTACATGAAATGTAGCTAGGTCGGGCAAGTAAAATTTCATGGGACAGAATGAGAGGCTTTGCCAGAGAAACCCTGGGCAGTGTGAAACACACTGGACTGAACAAGCTTGCTGCTGACTGATATGAGCTGCGTAATCTAGGAACGTGCCAACGTGCCTCGTTTCGTAAATATTTCAAGCTGTCTGTTCGACACGTCAGTTCTTGAAGCTGCACGTTCTTCAAAATTCCAGTGAATTACTACGTAAGTTAACACTGGATGTACACATTTGTAAAGGTTCTTAACATAAGTGCTCATAGTACATAGTAGGCCTACATCAAATATCGCGGCGCAGTTTTAACAAAGCCAAAAATAGATGTAATTGTATTATCCAAAGACTTATTCTTAGAGACCTGAAAAATCCGCGAGTTCAGTGACCTCCAGGCTAGACACTACAGTCTTATGTACACATACGCCGATATCAGATGCGCATTGGCTGTCTGCTGTAACAGTGGAAGGCAACGATTGGACCAGCCTTCTCCAGGACGTTTCAAACACTGTGTGAACCGTCCGCCAAAGTTGTATAAACAAACGAGTTTTGAATTCTAGCTTGGGCCAAAATGAATTCGCGAATTCTTCGGGTCTCTACTTATTCTGCAAAAGGAAATATTTAAGGCCGTTGAATATCGAAAAAAAAAATTGGGTAATAATTATTAGAGACGTAAAAAATTCGCGACTTCAATAACATGTAGACTAGATTCAACAGTCCTTTGTAAAATTATGGAAATATCACTGTTCATTGGTTGCTTGTTGTCTTAGTGGATGACGATGATTGTGTCGACATTTAATTTCATGTTTAATATTGGCTATTTGTTATCCATGCGGTGTTAAATAACGCGTGGACCAATACCATAAGCAATACAAATGTGACTTACAGTATTTTGATTCCTTACTTGTTCCGAAATGAATCCACAAAATTTACATGTATCTAGGTAAAATATACTTTCACGCAACAAACTACAAGCTGAATAAAATCTCAGCGTAAGACAATATTTTCTGCGAAATTGTTAGAACAAAATTTAAACAGTACCTTCCGGCTTTTCATGTTATCTTTTATTCTTCGGTTTTTATTATATGTATATAATTTATATTTCCTGAAAAATCCATTAAATGCAATGTCTATACGTTTAACAGAGTTTTGGTGCAAATTTATCCAGTGCCTTTAACACTTTTAATGTAGGCGCTAGGACGAAGAAATTTTTCGTGTAGAACAATTCCTGTATTTTGAAACTTCCTTGTAAACCCTGGGATCGATGAACAGAGTTTTTATACCGGATGTGGAGGACGTAAACTGTTTATGAATCCATACAATAGTCTATAACAACGAAAAAAATCTCACACATGTAAGGAATTTAGGCTGTGTCCGAATTCGCCTGAAGTACATACTTGTGAGTACCTGTGCCCGGAAGTGCTGTCCGAATTGAAAATGAAGTACGCAAGTATACACTTAAATGACGTTGTATACTTCTAGCGCACTTGCGGAATATATGCCGCCATTTTGAGAAGCAATTTTGTAGGTTACCATTGATTTCCGACATAATTATTTTATTTAAAGTTTATTAGGGCAACATTACTACTTCGTAGATATAGAAATTTGAACTGAGATAATAATTATCGCAAGGTTCAGCTTAAAAACAGGTCTAAACAATAAATTCGTATTAGGCCTATGTTCCTAACCAATAGAAGCTAAGATAAAAGCACTTATATACAATATTGCAAGACAATAAATGTAAATATAAATCAAATTGAAATATTATTTAATACTTGATTTTACCCGTAAAACTTTCGGCAAATATCAAATTATTAGTTAAATACATGTACATTAAAAGTGGTTAGCTGGCTAACAACTGTTACCGAAGCCAACAAGACTGCCTGTCAGAATTCATGGAGTTTGGTGCCAAGTGTATGTGCCTGTAAGCGAAACACAGACTTTCAGTACCTCAGGAACGTAACACTGATTGGTCTGTTAGAACACCACGAAGTCTTCTAGCAAAGTCATGTGGCCAATAACCAAAGGATAGACATCCTAACTTTTCGCGTTATAATACTACGACGTACTAGGTATCGGAGAACTATACGGTAGTTTCGCATATGTAGAGACGAAAAATTCTCGAGTTCAGTGACATGTAGGCTAGACTCTAGAGTCTTATGTACACATATACTGACACCAACTGAACGTTGGTTGTCTACTGTACAGTGGAAGGCGATGACAGAACCAGCCTTCTCCAGGAGGTGTTAAACAGCGTGTGGACCAATGGCTAAACAGCGTGTGGACCAATGGCTAAAACTACACAAACACTCGTGATTTAATTCTAACTTGTCCCAAAATGGATCCGCGAATTCTTCAAGTCTCTATGCATATGTCATCATTGGTAGAGGCTGGAAAAATTCGCGAATTCATTTCAGGACAAGCTAAACTTTATGTACATTTTTCTTCTGCTTGCTGTTGGATCGCAATTTATTTGACATGCTCAAGTGAACTCTGAACCAATGACAGACCTGCAAGGAAACAAGCACCTATTCCCGTGTTGCCTGGTCTGAAGTAAACTGGCTACACACACACACACACATACACCTGGGCAGCAATCAGTGAACTGAAAGCCCAGGTTTGAAAATACACAGGACCATGGAGTCTAAGTCTACGCGTCGTTTAAATCACACAATTTTCCTGTCCCTGGTCATCGGATCCTCATTCATCTAACATGTTCTCGTTAAATATGAACCAGTAGTAAATATATATTGAAGATTCGGGTTGCTGAATTCCATGTGGGCGAGCAGCGAAATAGGAGGATGGGCTCTAACTACAGCACCAACCAATGAGTAGTGACTTGAAGAATTCGCGGTTTCATTTAGGGACAAGTTAGAATTCAAAACACAAGTGTTCGTATAACTTTAGCCATTGGTCCACATGGTGTTTAACACCTCCTGGAGAAGGCTGGTTCAATCATTGCCTTCCACTGTACAGCAAATAACCAACGTGCCGTTGATATCGGCATATTTGTACACAAGACTGTAGGCTGGTGCGGTTTTACAACACGAAACTATAGCGTCCCTACTAAAGGAAATATACAGTTATTGAAGTCTAGCCTTCAGGGATTACAGGCTGAAAGTTGCTATCTATTCTGTTCTCGGTTAAATGAGCACTTTTAAAATCGACGTTCGAAAAATATCACTGCAACTACCTGCATATATTTTTAACGGGCATTTGATTGGCATGCGCCCAGCAAGGTTGGTAACGACGGAATTAAATTAGTTCCGTGCCTTAGCGTTGAAATAAAAGTATTAGGTAAACATTTGTGAATATTTTAATTATTTATTTTGCTTTCTGATTTTTTAAACCAGTAAGTGTAAGAATTTGTAAATTTGTAAACAAGTAATTTTTATTTCCGCTTCGCCGACGCTTGAATAAAGTGACAGCCCGATGACAATGTTTATTTTACACACTGCGGAAGAATAAACAATGTGAATATAAGTAGATCCTAAGCAGGGCTTTCAAAAGTACCCAGTTTATCGTGAACTGCATATATTTACAATTTTTCTTGCAAAATAATCCTAATTCTCTTACGAAGTAAATGCGACTGTTTGTTCTAAGGTTTTGTTACGTCTCTAGCAGTGGATAATTAATGGTAGTTAGGCTATATTTAATTCTCTGCATCATTTCTGTAGTTCTTAAGAACGTGAGATTACACTCGCCACTTAGCATCACGTCTGGACATATCAATTCGAAGGAGACAGTGTTGGCGGCAGACATGTAGACATCCGCTAGACTAAGTGACCAATTTGGTCATCACGTCTGGAATGAATAATGCATGGCACGAGCAAATGAAAAGACGACGAAGAAGTTCTCTGTGGTGGGTTACACCTTTGTAATCAGTAGAGACCCGAGAAATTCGCGAGTGCATTGACCTGCAAGCTAGACTTCACAGTCCTACATACTCTCATACAGATATCAACTGTTTATTGGTTGATTGTTGGGATAGTAAAAGGCGGTGATTGGGCGCACAATTTATTGTATGTTTGTTATTGGCTCATTTATTTTCAGTTATCAAACACCACGTCGAACAATTACAAAAGTAACATGAACGTACGGGTGTGTGAATTCCAACTTGTCTAGAAATGAACCCGCGAAATTCTCGGGTCTCTAGTATCAGTATGGACGTGCAAAATTCGCGTTATTATTTGGCATCAGGCTAAACTTCACAGTTCTGTTTATACTCGAGCAGCCGTCATTTCTTCATTGGCTGCTGACTAACGTGAAGCCACTAGAGATCTGCACAATCCACGTTATTTTTTTTTGTATCATTCAATGATTTTCTGCCCTACACCTACTTGAACGCACTTCGTGATTCCATTGGTTACTGACAACTATGCGGGACCAATAACATGTGTGACCGCCTCACAGGCTATCGCTTGCTGAATAGTTGGGCCTCTGCTACTGTCTCAGAGCGTCCCTGGGACGTGTCACGCAGGTTATCAGCCAGCGAAAGAAGGTAAACGAATGCACGTGTCTTGGAGTTTAGTCTGCAGCCGCAAAGTAAGGCGAATTTTGTATATCTCTGGTAGTAGGTCAGCCTCCTCAGAGAAGACTTGCACGCGCCGACCACGTGCTCAGTCAACACCCGTTGGCTCAGTGCGTGTCAGGTTACAGCCCGCCTCTGCTTACGTCACAACTAATGCTTCTTAAACGGCCTGCCCTTCTGGAATTTTTTTTTTTGCTGTTTGTTGTTTCCTCCCGAAAAGCCACGTACCCGAAACCCATATCCGGGACACTTCAAGGCCGACCTCTTTGCTAACTAATCGGTCACTTAATCTAATGACTATGATCTTCGTGTTAACTTACTATGAATAGAGCCAACGAATTTCTCGCGAAAAAAAATCTGGGCACTTCGTAGACTTCAGTACTGCAAACGGAAACTGCAATATTTATTGTTCCGTTGGTCGTCCTCTGCGTGAGAAGTCGTTTCTGTTTTCAACTGGATAAATTAGAATTCAACAACGTTGGCAGTGAACTAAAGTGATTCGCGCACTAAGGCAATGGGCTTAGAATATTTCTGCCAAGCAGCGGTAAATTTTAACATGCAATATCATATCGCACTGATCCCTTATCAGGCGAAGGCTTAGCAGCCGGATTATCTCCTGTGTTAGCGTTAATAACGCGGCAAGACATGTAGAACTAGCGTCTTGTACGCGCTCGGCAGAAATATTCTAAGTCCATTACCTTGAAAACAAAATCACCCACAAAATCCGAACTGAACCGAATTCAGTCAAACAAACGGCAATGTCATCACGATTACTCCAGCAGTACAATTATGACAAAGAAATGCAACTATGAAGCAAGAATAATAATATTACAGTCATCACAAACAACAACCGAATGCAGAATTGATAACCTGTATATTGGATCAGAAATCAACTATCAAAACTATTGGTTATGGTATAAATATTTGCTTGGCCGGATTTGAGAGGTCATTAAGATTATTATGATATGTTGCCTTGCGATCTTCTGTTTAGTATTTACTTAGTATTTGGTTTTTCACGTGTGAAATAAATGGCGCTACCATTGCGTGCTAATGCATGGACTGAGTTCTTAATCGACACTGGTGGTCACGACAGAATTCCCTCCCTATCATGTTCGCCTTACTATGTGGTGTTCCTATATGACTAATGCTGATCGTGTGTTAGTAGCTGCGTTTTTTTTTTTTTTTGTAATGGTTACAATTCTTGGTGGTGTCACAGAGTGCTGTTAGTTTGTAACCGTTCTTACAGAGAGGATATTAACATGATTATAATCATTTCATTATTTGTATTTAAAAAAAGGGCATTTACACATAGCTCATTTGGTTTGATGATCATATAGGCGCTACTAATTGGAAGCAAACAGCAACAAGAATAAAATTTCAATAATCTTAACTATACACTCTTTATAAAAAAAAAGGACCAAAATTGGAATTTGATATCTAAAATACAAGCCATACGAAGGTTTTCGCCTATCTATATTTGATGATAATTTACCGTATTGAAATGTAAGTTGCAAAAGTTATATTGATTTGCACCAAATCTCTGTCGAAAGAAACAGTTTAAACGTTTTATTATGATTAGAATGCATTTGGAATGAGAAAAGGGACAATCCCCAAATTCGTTACGTGAAAAAAAAAATGCAATGTCTGTTACACATCTCTTCTTTTCTTCAAAACATTTATGTTCTCACTATTAATCACAACATTTTATAGTAAATTTTTGTTACAATATCCTAACACTTAATTATAAGCGGCGGATAGATCAAACAAATAAAAAACAAGGCAACGTTATTGGTTGTGTTTATTCGAAAAGGGCTCATGATTTAATTACGTCATAATTAGAGATAATGCGAAATCGCAAAAAAATTTTGAGCCAACATATCTTCGATAGCACTCTAGCTTGTTCATTATTTTATGATTAGATGACTGAGGTTTAGACTCGGCTTAGTTGGTTGCATACCAATTACGAAAGTTCTGCCTTATAGGCTATTCACGGTAAAGTGAGCACTTTTTAAGACACTCCCAAAAGGTATTAACCCCTAATAAACATATTTATTGCTGTCTCAGACCTTAACTATTGAGAGTGATGAAATATATAGACTGCGTTCATTAGTCATATTGCAATGTTTACATTAAAAAGTGATGGAAAGGGAGAAATTATTTGAAAGAAAAATATAGCAGGGCCTTAAAAAGTGCTCACTTTGTCGTGAATAGCCTATAATATCAGAGTTCTCATTGGCCCAGTGGAATGGAGTAGAAGATTCATACATGAATGAGAGCCAATAAGAAAAGATAGCTGTCGGACATGCGTACAGTACGTTGGATCATAGCGCAAACAGTTTGGGGTGAAGATTTCAATGTTTTATTTGTGATCAAACGTTACATTATTTCCGATACAAGCTGAAAAGCGAAAATGTCGCGTTGCTAACACATTGAGGTCTGCACACATTTACTGGCACTTAAGAAAGATTATAAGTGAATCACCTATATCCACTACTGCAAGAACACAAGTTCTGTTGGTGGCTGTGTTAGAACTCACCATTGTCCTATTGGTCCATACCACATTGGACACTACCCTGTGCTTTACAGCGTTCATTATTGCGCCCGGTCATCAACCAATGGAGAGCCGAGCTGATATTGACCTAACAAAATATCGTTAATCGTGCAAAGGTATTTACAATGAATCATGCCCCTTTGAGTGGCTATAGAAAAATAAATTTTATAGTTAGCAATATCATTGTTACTGCGCCGTCGTGTTCTTGTGAGGTCGTATTAATCGCTAGCCGAACGAAGACTGCACGAAGACTGGTCTGAACAATGAAGAGATTTTCACATTAGCTTTGCTCAAGCTACACTCGAGCATAGTTTACAAAGTGTCAACCGTTTTCGTAACCGGTAGCAGGACCCCCCCCCCCCCCCCCCCCCCCGCCGCGTGTAGCACGGAGTAGCAAATGTTTTCAGCTAGCGACGTACGCACGAGTCTGTGCCGATAGGTTTTGCTGAACGCGCGCATTCTAGCGGATTAATGAATCACCTTCAGTTATCAACCACCTCGCAACCTCGAGGAGTGCTTGCAGCTAGCAGAAAGATTACAGCGTATTCGCAAAGGCACGAGGAGCAGCGGCAAAAAAAAAGCGTTATCTACCGTATAGGCTGTTCACGGTAAAATGAGCACTTTTGAGAGCCCTGCTTTAAGATCTACTCGTTTGCACGTCATGGGCCTCGTCACTTCATTCATGCGTCGGCCAAGTGAAATTATGAACTTATTAGAGAAGTAAATGCACTATTACAAAATCTGCTCATTTTTACACGCCGGTGTATTAAAAAAAAAAAAAACAAAGCGAAAGAAATAATTTTGATTTATCGCAAATGGTTACCTAAGACTTTTTATTCGACTTCAAGGAATGGAACTAATTTCCAGCCATCGTTACCAACTTTACTGGACGAATGTCACTCAGCGCGCCCGTTAAAATATATGCATGCGGGAGCAGTGATTTTTTTCTAAGATTCGTTTCTAAAGTACTCAGTGTCTCCAGTGTCTTTCCTCGAATCATGGACGGTCAGTATCGGAGTACTTTATTACGATTGGTCCAGTCAAATAAGAACATGTCTTCTCATGTAGACGTGAGGCCAATAACCAAAGGAAGTTGTGGTTGTGGACATAGGATATTGAAGTCTAGCATGGCCATGATTATTTTTGCGATACGCCTGTCCCTACAAATAACACACAGTGAAAATTGAGCACAAAAATATAAAAAAACTCGTAAAAAGTAAATTTTCTTTAATCAAAAATTGCCAATAATTATTATGGAATAGAAATTATAATACGAAGACGAAGAATTTCACAAAAGAGGTGAAGGGCTACGGTGGCTGAGCGGTTAGCCTGCTCGCCTCCCACCAAGGCGATCCGGGCTCAATCCCCGGCCGGGTCAATCCAGATTTTCGCATGTGGGAATCGTGCCGGACGATGCCGTTGGTCAGCGGGTTTTCTCGGGGATCTCCCGTTTCTCTCGCTCTTTCGTTCCGACGCTGCTCCATACTCGCCTCAACCACCCTCATCGGCTCTCAAGACCTCGGTGTTAAGAGCCGTCCAAAAATCTCTTCACTCAAAAGAGGTGAAGCTTGCGGATGGTTGAAAAATATCGATATATCGAAATGGCGATATTTTCTAACGATACATCGATATACTATATCACCGATATTATTTGACGATATTCTTTTCGATATCAATATTTTTCAGCGATATTTTTGAACACTTCTAGAACCTAAAACGGTAACAGCCTAAAAAAGGTACCAGGATTTACAACCAACACTCATCATACCCACATTTCTGTGAAGGAAAAAACTTTTTTTGTTTACAATTCCTGATAAGTACTGGCTTGTATAAATATTTTGAAAAATATTCAGTTTCCTTAAACTTTTTAACCAGTACCAAGTTATATCTGTTTACAAAAATATTGTTTTTTTTAATAGCCTGTTCCATGCAAATGAACAATTTATACAAGTTCTAGAAAGGGGTTTACTTGTTTAATTTGGTGTAAAATTATGTTTGTTTAGTATTAAGTGTGTTGTATTTTGAGGTGAAGGTGTTATTCCATTATCATACATATTGTGAATGTAATTTAAGTTGTAGTGATAATGTATAACAAGGAGAAACATATTAATAGGAAAAAAAATATTTCTTTTGTATAATAAGTTACATAAATATCCAATATATCTGTTGCAATAAATACATTCGACCTTACTAAAAATTTTGGTTTAGTGCCTATAATTCATTACTTCATAGATCGGTAGACCGCTTGAAGTTTTTTTTAGATCAAATGTGCTTTCATTAATTTTACTTGTGAAGTTGGCAAGAGAGGATAATTAGTTCGTAGATTATTTTCCATATGTGACTAACTGAATTGCAAACAAACCATAATTTCATTCTTTTATGCCTATTAAATTATATTAAACACACTAAAAGAGCCTTATTTTACTTAAAAATAATCATTTAGAACAGTTATTATAATAAAAATTTGGATTATTCAAGCTGGTTTTAGACGTGCCCTTTTATATTTGTGGTAAAAAAAAGCCTTGAAGTCCACCGATGTATGGATATATAGATATCTTTTCCCGATATATCGAAGCCCAACATTGATATATTAAAAATATATCGTTTTGATATATGTATATATTCGATATCGACATCCCTTGAAGCGGAGTGGAATGAGAGGAGGGTAGAACGAGCCGGGGATGTAGAACAGCGTGTAGGCAGGCGGGTTGTAAGTGGGACAGGTTTGGCCGCACTGTTCCTCTCAGTAGAAACGTGCGTGGCGGGACAGGTAAGTGTGTCGTGTCGTAGTCCCCGCTCCAGGCGAGGTTTGGCAACTTCTGCCCCGCCCGGCAGCCGTGCACAATTCACCAGCTGGCGGCTGCCCGCCACCAACTTGCTGGACACGATTCTGCCCGTTTCACGCTAGCTCCGAAGTTCCAACTCGCCAGCGCAGCGGCGTGTGCTGCAAGAGAGATCACAGAAATAAAGGTCATTCACTTGGATCCGCCAAATACAATAAAGGATCGAGGTCTTCACAAGATATGGAATGAATTCGCCACCAAAATTGGGAAAAGGCTGGAAGAATACGAGTGGCGAGAAGGGCTTTCCGCAGAGACCTGAAAAAATTCGTGAGTTCAGTGACCTGTAGGCTATACTCTACAGTGTTATGTTAAAATATGCCGATATTAACTGTACATTGGTTGTCTGCTGTCACTGTGGAAGGCGTCGATTGGGCCAGCCTTCTCCAGGAGGTGCCTAAAACCATGTGGATCAATGGTTAAAGTTACATAAACACACATGTTTTGGATTCAAGCTTATCTTAAAATGAATCCATGAATTCTTCAGGTCTCTAGCTTTCCGAGGACTCACGAGGGGATATTCGAGTGAAGGCTTCAATGTAACTAGTCGCAATGTTCTTTATTGGCGATGAGGACAGGTTTTACCGAGAAAACCGGTATAATACTGAGTACGGCACTAAGAACATTGAATGGCCCGCAGACAGAACAGGAGAAAGTGCCGTGCATTGTCGTACACATCCGAGGACTCACGAGGGGATATTCGAGTGAAGGCTTCAATGTAATAAGTCGCAATGTTCTTTATTGGCGATGAGGACAGGTTTTACCGAGAAAACCGGTATAATACTGAGTACGGCACTAAGAACATTGAATGGCCCGCAGACAGAACAGGAGAAAGTGCCTTGCATTGTCGTACACATCCGAGTACAGTTACAGTACGGGAGGCTGGAGGGTGTGTGCCGGCCTTCGGGCTCTAGAACCTGTTCCATAGGAAGCTCTGTTTTGCCCTGTGCTGTACCTAATCGTTACACATAGGACCGTTTAAACGCGGTAGTGCAGCTGACGTCACGGCTCGTGTGTAATGGGAGCTTCACCGCTCTCTCGTGAGTGGTCGCGCGAATCAAGTGATCAGCCCAACGGCAATGTTAAATTTTTACCGTGAACTGACTATACACTCATACCTAGAGACCTGAAAAATTCGCGAGTTCAGTGACCTGCAGACTAGACGCTACAGTCTTATGTACGAACGTGCCGATATTAACTGCACATTGGTTGTCTGCTGTCACAGTGGAAAGTGATTATTGAGCCAGCGTTCTCCAGGAGGTGTCAATACACCGTGTGGACAAATGGCTAAAGTTATTTAAACACATGTGTTTTGAATTCTAGCTTGCCTCAAAATGAATCAGCTATATACGGGTCTCTACTCATACTTTAACTTGAGTATATTCTAGTTGCATTAAACTCAGTAGTATAGTCCATTCCCCACTGAAAGAGACTTTCTCGGAGCCCTGCTAAATATCTACTAGCAGGCCCGTTTCATATCCTTCCGCCAAATGTAAACAAACATTGCCATGTGACTGTCATTTAGCATCTATCAAAATCAATGTTTACATTCCATTGTGTGTGTACATGTGTTCGTATACTTTCGCTGAAACATAAACATTGAAACGTGACTTCTACTTTTAAACCTGTCAAATGTTTTGTTTGCTGTTTACAGCTTTTCAAAGAATTCTGTCATATTCCATAAACCATTCCTTCGAATATTCACAGTTTAGTCGTATAACATTATTTAGGCCAGCTTAAAGACGTTTTAAAATTTCTTGAATTGATGATCGTTCTTACGGTTATTTTACATTGTTAACATTTTCTTTTCCACGACACAGCACATTAATATTTTGCGGCGACTGTATTTAACTTTGTTACAACTGCGGGGTAAAGAATTGTAGTATTTAATCTTTTGCTATTGGTATGTGTTTGGCTATTTCTTTAAAAGGACTGCCAAAGTTGGAATAAACATTAAAACGAAGTAACAACCAATCCAACGAAAAAGACACATTTAATTCAAGCACCCAACTCATGTTGCTTATTTCTTGCCATACAAACTTAAAAGATAGCGGTGAACATGCACATAAATAAGCCTACCGTAAGTTTTATTCCGTTCATATCATATTTTTATGTATTGCTCCTTACTGTTTATTAGGTTTACTGAAATTTATCGCTCTGGGCTTAGTATTTTGTTGGGATTGTGGCAAATCACATAACACAACTATGTTTCAAACACATGGGGTGAAGGTACAATGTTGTGATAAAGTTATAGATATGGATGTAAATAATTAACTTGGTCATAAAAACAGTTCACAGTTAAAACGTATAACTAGTGCACATCAAATATTTGAAATCACGCACACACACACAGGGCCCGCGTAACGACCACCACACAGCAACGCCATGCCCTTTCACACACAATGGTTAACGAAACACATGTAACAGTATATTAATTACTGCAGCGGAAACACAGATTTATCACAACAGCGTAACTGGCCTAGGTAGATTTAAAAAACGCAGTGTCTACAATCGTGATGTGGTAATTTGAAGTATTTTTTGGAGTAAGAATAATTTGCGCTTCGTTTGGAAAAAAGCAATACGCCATGTTATGGCCTTGCCATGTCTACCAACTCCAGATGGTATACGTCTCGCCATGTTATCTAAATATATGAAAATAAGTATTCAAGCATTAAATTCTCTTTTCAGTTGTAAATTAAAAATTAAAAAATCATTATTTTGCTGCATTAAGTTTGAAATATGCTACAATTGAAAACATGTATAGTTTAATGTTTTCTAGCAATGCGAAACTTCACGAGTGTGAGAGAGACAAAGAAAGAGATAGAGCGACAGTTGCTTCCTCACTCGATAAAAGAAACACCGTGCCACTATGGCCTACGCACGATATTTTATGCTGTTATTTTAAACTCTAAAAATGAAATATTTTGCCATCGGGGCTACCTAAATATTAAAATATTTCAATAGGCACCGTTTAGTTTACAAATAGCATACTAAAAAACTAGGTAACAATAATATTTTAACTGTGAACTATTTCTTGCCGGCCGTTGCCAACACGTCGCTGCTCTCGCTGTTGTTAATTCATATTCAATACGAAATAAATATTACAAATTATAGAATATTCTAAGGTAAAGTTTAATTTATTCGATAATACAGTACTCTAAAGTTAACTACACTGTTATATATTTGTGGAATACAGGTTATTGGAAAAATAGGTTGACATATTATGTCGAGAGTGTTTTTTCAAAGGTTGATTTTCATAAGTCGCTTCCAATCGGGAGTGGACTATAGTTTAATAACTGTAAGGTGTATAAGATAAAAAATAAGTCGACTTAACCCGTTCGTTCACACATTAACTTCAGAGTCAAAGTTTTGCAATAACGTAATTTTTTGGCACAAACTATACTTGTGTTCTGCATTTTTTTCTCGCAGCCAATGAACCACATGCTGCTTGCTGAATGATACGGACATACAATTCGTGTTAAAGATGTGTAGAAAATTCCAGAAATCAGATTAACCACAAGGTAGACTCTCAGCGAGTTCGGCACCGGTGCCTTATTGATGTGTACAGTACCGGTCATAAGTATCATTCATTTGCAACATGCCCACGATCATGGACACTGACTGAACGGTTAAGTTCTCACGTATTCAAAAACTACACGCACTTTCAACATAAAGTTAGGGGTATAAAATAGGTTATCTATTTGGCTGATTGCATGAAAATATATGCAATCATGGCCAGAATATTTTTCTAGTGGTGTTCCTTCAGGTTTTTGTGAGTAGCGTCCGTTGGTACCCTTCTTCCTGGAACTCTCGCACCAGAATGGCGTCCTCCTAATCAGGCGGCAAACTCTGTGAACCTGGCCCTAGAACTGAGAACCCCGCGAGTGTCATAAAACTCACTCCTTATCGGGGAAAGCGAACAATAAGCGATTACTTACTCCTGTTTATCGGTGCATTTGGATTGTGAATGACACACCACAGCTCTATTAGCATTACGAAACGCAACATCAAGAAAATCCACTGCAGATTTCGAAGAAAGACCAAGTGACAAAATGTATCAGGAGAATTAAAATGAAACGACGTTATGCGAACCTGGTGGCCATATTGCTTGCCAGTATTATTCCGCAATATGTAGCGCATTAAATGTCGTTAGGAGGGCTACCCGATTTTTCGCGAAAAGAATTCTACTTAAGTTAGATCTCACTATCCTACTTGCGTACCTGCATGTTTCTTTCCGATATTGGTCGCGTGCCTTCGTCGAAGACAGTGTGGTATTTGACTGGGGCCAATGACAACTAAGTTACTCCGGCACTGAACGCCTGTGATTCGTGGGCAGACACATAAGACGCGTAACAGTTGAAACCAACTAATCGCGCAAGTGGTTCGGAGTCAAAATAATTTGAAACATAACTTGACAAGAAATCTTTTCGCGAAAATAGTCATTAGTCATTAGTCATTAGCTAGTCGCTAGTCATTAGCAGTCTAGCGAAACATAAATGCAAACGAGGTGACCTTTAAGACGAAAATAAAATAAAGGAGAATGAATCAGTAAGCTGGCAAGGACAGCTGATTTTTACGGAAAGATTTCCTCTCTAGTTTTTTTTTTTTTTTTTCAAAACACTTTAGCTCAGAATCACTTCTGGGCTTGGATGGTATTTAATTGATGCTGCGTCTTAGGAGCCTGGCCTTGAATCACAGACGTGCAAAGTCAGACAAACCTTATTCTGATTTCTCACGCGTCTTTAGGTGTCTGCCACCCAATCACCGAATTTCAGTGTCGGAGTTACTTAATTTTGATTGGCCCAGCCGAATAGACACTGTACCTTCTCGTGCACACACGCGACCAATTGCCAAAGGAAATTTGCAGGTGTGAACGCACGAAGTTGGAGTATAGCCAGCGCATAAATCTTTTCGCGAAAAAAACATGTAGCCCTGCTTATATTTTATCTACAAGCAGTAATTAGGGTTACTGATTTCTCGCGAAAAGATTTAGGAGCAGATTAAACTTCAATAGCGTGAGTGCACTGCAGCTACTTTGCTTATGTTATTGGCGGAGACCTGCAAAATTCGGGGAATATTTTTGCTGGAGGTTGAACTCCACTGCGCATTTGACCAACTTCTGCCATAGGCAGGCTGTACATTATGGCACGCCTAGCGGGAATCTTGAGCCAATAACGTAACTTCAGCGAACGATGTCAAACAGGTAGTTGAGCCACTAGAGGGTCGGAGACCAATATAACCACTGACAGTGCTCACCTGTATATAAGGCAGTGTGAGTTCACCCTGTCACCGAAAGATAATGCGAATTTGTACACGTCTCTAGTTATTGGTAGACACCTGAAAAATTCGACAGTTCACTGACCTGTAGGCTAGGCTCCACAGTCTTATTTACAATCACTCGGAGATCAAATACCCATCGGTTATTTGCTATCACAGCGGAAGGCGTTGAGTGCGCCTACATTTTGTCGCGTGTTTATTATTGGCTCGTAATTCAACATGAGTAGAGATTATTTCAAGTCGCGAAAATTTTTTGAGCCAACATATCTTCGATAACACTATAGCTAGTTCATTCTTTCATGATTGGTTTTAACAAGGTTTTGACTCTGCTAAGTTGTTTGCATACCAATCACGAACGTTCTGCCTTATAGTATCAGAATCCTCATTGGCCCAGTAAAATGGGGAAGTAGCTTCATACATGCGTGCCAGCCAGTAAGGAAAGAGAACTGTCGGACATGTGTACAGTACGTTGAATTCTAGCAAACTGTCAACTTTTCCCCGCGATAAGCCATCATCTCTAAACATGAGGGGTAAGTACCGCAACGACCAATTACAAAAGTTAAATGAACGTACGAGTTTTTGAATTCTAGCTTGTCTTGAAATGAATCCGCGAATTTTTCAGGTCTCTTATTGGCGGTGAATTTTCCCGAGACGACTACACTTACCCCCACTGGGCCAATCAGAGTCAAGTTACTTGCGAACAGATATCTAAAACGCGCGATGGTTAAACTTATCCAATCACAACCGTGAACCTGAAATAAAGTCTTTTGGAGTAGCCTACAACTTGTGTCGGAATCTTTTCGCGGAAAGAAAGTTGCCCCTTTACTATGATATATCACATAAAATTAATACGTATAAAACCGAGAAAAAAAAAAACAGGTGAGTTGGTGATGCCTAGTAAGAAATAATTCACAATCGAAATAGTTTTAAACTGAGTACTCATAAATGCGGTTCATTGAGTCTTTGATGTCATTTTCGACACTTAGTTATTAACGTTTTTTTTACATGAGGCGGGGGAACAGCCAGTGTGTATAACTTATGCACTAGTTACTTTTTTCTTTCAGCCATTTATTGTCGTTGGGGACAGCGAAATTTCGCGAAAAGATTGCGAGACAAGCTATAATTCAGTACGCTGTATGGTTGTTTACCTTTCTCGATTGGCTACATTAACATGTTGCACTCAGTACGGGAATCACTTTGATTCACTGCCAAAGTTGATAAATTATAATTCGCCAGGCTAAAAATAGAAACGGCTTCTCATGCACAGAGCGAATAATGGCAAAAATAATATATACGTTTGTGCTTTGAAGTCTACCACGTCCTCAGATTTTTTTCGTGATAAATAACTGGCTCTAATAATTAGGAACATCCGGATTTCGCGAAAAGATTTCACGGCCAGTTGTATTTCAAAATACTTCAGCTCAGATCACCTTTCTTGATTGGCTGATCTAGGTGTCACGTGTCCTAGATGTATGCACACGAATCTGATTGGCCGGTCGAATAAGAAAATGTCTTCTCATAAAGACTCATGGCCAATAAGCAAATGAAAACTGCTATACGCTGTTCACGGTAATATAAGCACTTTTGAAAGCACCGCTTAGGATCTACTTGTGTGCATGTTGCGTATTCTTCCACATTATGTAAAATTAACACTGCCATGGGCCTCATCACTTTATTCATGCGACGACCAAGTAAAACTATGCATTTATTAAAAAAGTAAATATTTCACAAATCTCCTCTTTTTTACACTTCGATACAATAAAAAAAAGTATAAAGTGAAATAAATAGTTTAAGTTGTTACAAACGGTTATCTAACACTTTTAATTTGACGTTAAGATTAGAAACTATTTTCCACCCATCGTTGCCAACTTTGCTGGGCGTAGGTCACCAAATGCGCCCATTATAATATATGCAGGCAGGGGCAGTAATTTTTTTCTAAGGTTGATTTCAAAAGTGCTCAATTCATCGTGAACAGCCTTTAGTACGCCGGTAGGCTATTGAAATCTAGCATGTGCAGAAATCTTTTCACGAAGACTGCGTATCCCTACTTATCCTTTAGCCACATGTTTAAATAAATATTGCCATCTAAGTATTAAACACATGTGTGTATATATTCCACCACACTCGGAAGTCTACGTCTAAGACTAAAATAACAGATATTTATTGACTACTATCCCAAATGAGAGCGCTTTGAAAAGTGCTCACTTTAACGTGAATAGACTATAGGTGGAAGTAACCATGGATGAACTATAGGAAATTTAAGTATAGCCTGAGTGGAGAACGTTTCTCGAAAACCAGGAGTCCCTACAAATAGGTTACTGACCAACTGCGAAAGTGACACGAATCTACTAGCTTTTGAGGTACAGCTTGTCCAGACATGAATCCAGTATCGTTGTCTCTAATCATAACTAGCCTTGTTGCAGAAAAAATGTTATTACTAGGGGCAGAAAACTTTCGTGAGTTCAATTACCTGTAGACTAGACTCCACAGTCCTGTGTGTACTGGAGCCTTAGACGTTTGTACATTGGCTGCTGCTCCAGAGAGTAGCCAGTGTTACTCCACACCTGGCAATATGGGATTCACTACTCGTGTCCTTGCAAACCTGCTATTGGCTCAGAGTCATCCACGGTGTGTCTAAGAAACTGTGATCCAATTACAAAGGATATTTCATTGTACGCGCGTTTGTCATCTATCATGACTGGAGACCATGCAATTTCGCGGTTTAGGTTTCAAGACAAGTTAGACTTCAACCACATATTCTTCTTATTGCACATGTTTGTTAGAAGCGCCCCCGTCGTCATCGAGCCAATAAGCAACCTACAAAGAAAGAAATACCGAATATCGTGCTGCCTGGTTTATGATTAAACTGGAGCAACAACCAATGAACTATAAACTGATGATTAGGTGTACAAAGGACTGTTGATTCTAACTTGTTGCAGAATGAATTCGCGAAATTTTCCTGTCACCAGTTATTACTAGGGATACCCGAATTTCGCGAAAAGATTTCACGACCAATTGAATTTCATAACACCTTAGCTCATATCCCCTTTCTTGATTGGATGATCTAGGTGTTACGCGTCTTAGGTGTATGCCCGCTAATCACAGCCGTACAGTATCGGAGTATCTTAATTCTCATTGGTCCGTCAAGCACGAAAATGTCTTCTGACAAACACTCGCGGCCAACAAGCAAAGGAAAAATTATGGTACGTCCGTAGGTTATTGAACTCAGGCACGTGCGGAATTTTTTTTTAGCGAAATTCGGGTGTTCCTAATTCTCGGGAGATTAACACACTGAAGGAGACTGGGTGCGAGGATGATAATTCTCAGATATAATATCTTATCGCACTGTAATTCAGAACCAGGGTACGCATCGTTAGACTATGTATACAGGCTGGGGTGATATTCGACCGACAATTTCCGTGAGGTGTTTCTATTATAAATAATAGCTGTGTCGTTAAATTAAGAATCAAATTTAAGTCATATTATTGTTATTATGACCTCCACCTCTTACGAACTCGTGTATGGATCTCTGGCATCATATAACAATATTTTCGGACACCTGTATTTAAAAAAGTGGTAGAACTTTTAATTTTTCGTGATGGACGATTTATACTTTGTCATGTGTAAGTGTTCGCATGCGAATCAAGGAATATCTATAATTAGGACCACCTGTTTTTTTTTTTGCGAAAAGATTCCACTACTAGCTGCACTCCAAAACACGTTGGTTGAGAACCAATATAGCAGATGGGTGGTTTTAACCCACACGTGTCATAAGTAGAGACATGTGTTTTTCGCGAAAATATTTCAACACCAGTTATACTCCAAAACACTTTGGTTCATAAGCACTTATGTGGTTGGATGATTTTGAATGTCGCGTGCCTCAAGTGTCTTTCCTAGTCAAATAAGAACATGTCTTCTCACATAGACTCTCGGCCAATAACCGAAGTTTTGATTGTGGACGTAGGATATTGAAGTCTACCATGCCAATAAATATTTTCGCGAAAAACACCTGTCCCTAGACATAAGTGTCTGCCAACCAACCACGGACGTTCATTGTGAGGGTACCTTCATTCTGATTGGCCCAGTCAAGTTGAAAATGTCTTCTGACTAGGCACAGGTGAATTTCGCGAAAATATTTATGACCACGCTAGACTTCAATATCCTACGTCAACAACCAGAACTTCCTTTGGTTATCGGCCGCGTGTCTACGTGAGAAGACGTGTTCGTATTTGACTGGGCCAATCAGAATCAAGTACTCCGATACTGAATGTCCATGATTCGCGGACAGACACTTGAGGCACGTGAAATTTATAATCATCCAACCACGGAAGTGCATACGAACCATAGTATTTTGGAGTACAACTGGTCTTGAAATATTTTCACGAAAAACACTTATCTCTACTTCTGACAGATACACGCAGCCAATAGCCGAAGGAAATCTGCAAGCTTGCACGTAAGAAGTTGAAATCTAGCTTGAGTTAAATCTTTTCGCGGAAAACAGGTGCCCTTATCTATGATTAGGGACCTGCGAAATTCGCATTATTGTTTGACATCAGGCTAAACTTCCCAGTACTCTACGCACTGAAGCCGGTGTCATTTCTCCAATTGCTGCTCATTAGATGTGAAGTCACGTCCTTTTTTACTGCACTACACCTGATTAGGGCACACAATTGTGTAGTGTTCCATTTATTGGCGCATAGCTACTCATGGCGCGTCACATAAAGTATGGTCCAATGACAAACATAATGCAAAGGTACACGTGTTTCAAGTTTAACGTGTCCCCAAATAATAGCGCTAATTTTGCAGGCCTCTATCTATGATGAAGTTACCGATTCCTGGTCGTTCCAGTAAATTACGGAAAAGGTTTCTTGCGCAGAATAGCAACGAATGACAGAAAAAGAACCGACTTGGCAGACTTCTCGGCGTTACAATGAATGAGGATGTGCAGTGTCATGTTGAGTCTATTGTTTAGGAACAACGACCATTCATGCCTTGCCAAGGCAGCCGGAAGCAGGTCAGTGATATAATGAGTCGTATCTGTGAATGGAGCAAAACAATGACCATGTACCTATAAACACTTTACTGTATTACTGGCATTGCAGACGCGGTAGAAATGAGTCGGCTACATTTGCCGTATATCAGGAATACCAGTTGTGTTTATATCTGTATTCCCGATTACTAGAGCTACGAGTATTTCACGAATTCATTCGGAGGCGAGGTAGACACCAGACACTTCTTATTTTTGTCTACTGTTGTGACGGCAGTTCTTTAGACACACCCCGTTTAAGTGTGAGCAAGTAATAAGTAGGAAGCAGTAGTGTGAGTGAGTGTTTAACAGCAACCAATAAGCAAGAGATAATGTCACGAGTGTATAGAGGACTGTCTAGCCTATAGCTCGCGAAGTACTCGAGGTTCAACCGATTACAACCATCCTATTGGCAAGGATAGGAAAAATTCGTGATTTCAATAACCTGTAGGCTAGACTTCACAGTTCTGTGTATACTCGAGACTAAGGTGTTTGTACATTGGCTGCTGATCTAGAGAGTAGCCAGTATTACATCACACCCGACAGCATGGGATTAGCTACTTGTGTCCTTGACAGTCTACTATTGGCTCAGAGTCATCCAGGGCGGGCATAATAAACTCTGATCCAATTGCAAAGGCGACTTCAGTATACACATGTTTGGCGTCTATCGTGTCCTGAAATGAATTCGCGAAATGTTCCCATCTCTACCTATTGGTACATGATTAGGGACAGGTGTATTTCGCGAAAATATTTATGGCCATGCTAGACTTCAATATCCTTCATCCACAACCACTATGTCCTTTGGTTATTGGCCGCGTGTCAAGTTCAGAAGACTTGTTATTTGACTGCGCCAATCAAAATATAGTACTCCGATACTGGACGTCCATGTATCGCGGATAGACACTTGAGGTACGCGATATTTAATATCATCCAACAACGAAAGTGCTTATGCCCTAAAGTGTTATGAGTACAGATGATCTTGAAGTATTTTCGCGAAAAACAACTGTCTCTATATCTAATACAACGTAGGCTACACACTTACTGTACTGGCATTGGCTGACTGTCAGCTATTATAGTTACCAGATGATTCTTTCTCAAAAAGATATTACCCAACGACACATGGTCCATCATGTTCTACTAAGAATCTTCAAAATTTTGGATTTGGTCAAACACTTCGAGGATTGTGCTAAAGTTTAGTTCCAGCAACTATCATGAAAATACATTACCTATCTAAATTAGACCAACGTGTTTCGGCTATAGGTTAATCACGAAAAAAAAATTTATTGACACACAGAACTGTGCAGCACTAAATGTTCACGTGCAGCCGTGATATATATATATATATATATATATATATATATATATATATCACTATATTAGATATTAATAGAGACCTGCAAAATCCACGTTATTATTTTGCGGCAGACTAAACTCCAACATGGTGTATGTTCTTTTGCCTTTTGCCATTGCTAGACTTTTACGTGGCTCGTCCCAAGGACACTTGTAGCCGGCAGTAAAGGCTCAAAGTTTGAATAACCAATCTCCAGTAAAGCAGCCACACAGGTGAATGATGCCGCATGATCGCCAGTAACCAATGAACTCACGAATTTTGCCAAGTAGGTACAAGACATTGAACACTAGCATGTTACGAAATAATAACGCGAAATTTTGCACGTATCGAGATATTAGGAATTTATTCGAAACCAACGTATCTTGCCTCCCCCCCCCCCCCCACACACACACACAAATAACTTACGTAAGTCGGCGCCTATGGAAATGTGTAGACACAATGAATGTTCGCGAAAAAAAAAAAAAATCTCAGCACATGGTAGATTTCAACACTCTAAGGACAGACAGAAATATTTATTTTGCCATTTATAGACCTCTGCATCACAAGACGTTTATGTTCTCAACCGGGCCAATTCGAATTCAACAACTTGGCGGCGAACCGAAGTGATTCGCGTACTAAGATTAGTGTAGCCAATCGAGGAAGGCAAACAATTATAGAGTGTTTGAAATATAACTTGTATCGAAAATCTTTTTCGTGAAATTTCACTGTCCCTAGAAGTGTGCCAATTCAACGACGAGCCGATGATTGTAGGCAGGATATCAGAGAAGACTTAAAACTTTGAGTGTTGTACAGCTTTACTGACAATTAATTCAAGCAAGAAGTTGAGCAATTATATGCACGACTGCACTACCACCAGTTATTTTAGTCTATGTATTCCGGTTTGCAACCCTCCTATTGGTTAACACAACACCGACACGACTTCTATACTATGCAACGTTCATGACTGGCCAACCCTCTGCCAGCACCATGCCAAGTTGAAAGCGTCTTGACACTTTGTAGAATATGCTCGAGTGTGGCTAATTTGAAAATGTCTTTGCTGTTCAGAACATAGCCCACATGGATGTGCAGTCTTTGTTATCACTAGTGTTTAACACGACCTCACTAGAACACGACAGCGCAGTAACAATGATATTGCTAACGATAAAATTTATTTTTCTATAGCCACCCAAAGGGACATGATTCATTGTAAATCCTTTTGTGCAATAAAGGAAATTTGACGGGGTCAATATCAGCTCGGCTCTCCATTGGTTGATGTCCGGTCAATAATGTACTCTGTAAAGTACATGGTAGTGTCCGGTGTGGTATGGACCAGTAGGACGATGGAGAGTTCTAACACAGACACCAACAGAACCGGTGTTCTTGCAGCAGTGGATATAGGTGACTCAGTTCTAATTTGTCTTAAGTGCTAGTTAATTTTGTTCAGACCTCAATGTGTCAAATCACAATCATATGATTTAGTATACAAACCATCCTGTTCATTCGAGTAATTTACACTTAGAGGATTGCTCACGCAGTATTACGTTGCAGATAACGCCACGAAAACTTCTTGAGAAGTAATATTCCCATGACTCGCAAAGAATGCAGATGTAATTTTACTACAAACTCCAAAAAAAACTCTGTTAAATTTAGACTACGTAATATAACGTCGGCCGCGCTCAACGTGTTTAACGTACAGAGGTAGAACAGCTGCTTATACCGCGAACTCCATCAGACGATCGGCCATCAAAATGGCCATCACTGGTCAGCGACGTGTCGGGACGCCGTCAGCCAATCAGCTCCGTGCTATCTTGCTCGGCAGCTCAGCGAGTGAGAACTTTTTCACACACGAAGCTCGCTGCTCGACCGATCAGAGAGTTGGTATGCCGATACAAGCCATTCACAGTTATTTCACACTTTTCTGAAGCCCTGCTAAAGTTCTACTTCCAGGATATCACTCCGCCTCGTGCAAACTAAGCTTAGCTAAGTATGGAAAATTACACCAAATGACAATGTACTTAATTCGTGCTCACTCAATTGTAATAATACTTTGCATGAGAACTATTTATTACTAAGCCCTACCAAAACATATCTTTTCTCGCTGTTTTAATTTACATTTACTATAAATGAAATATTAAAATTCATAAATAAAAATATTTAATGAAAAATGAGATACTTGAATGTTAACAGAAGTATACAACGCTTGTAATAAATAATATATTTAGGAAATAACTAAACACGCCATATATGGGGTGATTTTTTTAAAGATTTAATTCAAATAGTATGAAGAAACCGTGAATACACTATATCAAATGCCCGCCTCTCCATTTCACTTCTATTTACATGCTTATTCTCCGATACAATGGAGATGTGTTATGTCACGATCCATTGTTTACAAACAACGGCATTTCGTCCCGCGGCGAAGCAGCCAGTAACAAGTCAGTGACTTAAGCGGAAGCCGTGTCCGCAAAGAGAGCAAAATAGTGAAGGCCCACTTCTTAAAAACCGACCGCTAATACTTTTTTTTTTTTTTTTTTAACGTTACTCGGAAAACTGAGCGTGCCTCGTTACACCTGGGCAAACTCGCGGAAGCGAAAGTGCGCCTGTTTATCGGTCAAATGAACACTATAGAAATTCTTCCCCCCCCCCCCCTTTTTTTCTCCGTCTTGGCTGTTCGCGTAATTCGAAATTCAACATCGCTATGGCGGTAATAACCAGGGATAGGAGCATATCGCGAGTTCATTTCACGACAAGATAGACGCCAGACCTGTGTACACTGAAGTTGACTTCGCAATTGGATCGCAGTTTATTAGACATACGCCCTGAACGACTCTCAGCCAATAGCAGACTTGCAAAGAAACTAATACTGCCAGGTGTGAGGTGACACGGGCTGCTTTTTGGAGCAGGAGCCAATGAACAAACAATTGAGACTCGAGTATACGCAGTATTGTGGAGTATAGCGTACAGGTAATTGAACTCGCGAAATTTTCCTATCTCTAGTTATATACAGGCGTCGATCAAATATGTATAGGATGTGCACGGCAAAGTGTGACCTTTCCAAGGCCGTGCTCAAACGTTCCTTTCGGATTATTTGAATAAATTTGGCAATTGTTAATATAAAAAGAGTCACGTGACTAATAAATACAATTTATATGTTTTATATTGCTTAAATGCTGACGTGGCATCAGGCCACAATAAGGTATAATTTTTTAGTTAATATGCTTGCTGGGAGAGCCTTAAAAAGTGTTCATTTAATCGTGAATAGCCTCCTACTCGCTTTAATTTACGGATTCAAATATTGCACGTGAGATTTTTTTTTGCGTGGTGTGCTTTAAGCCGACACAGTAGTTGTTTATCTCTTTCTTTCTCTCTCTCTCTCTCTCTCTCTCTCTCTCTCTCTCTCTCTCTCTCTGTGTGTTTTTAAACAGGTTGTAGCCCGCCAAATGTTACAAATGTTGGGAAGTGATTCTTTATGCGAAGTGAGGAACAAAAAACACAACCTATGACCTTAAAGCGATCGGGGACACGGTGGCTGAGCGGTTAGTACACTCGCCTCCCACCAAGGCGAATCGGGTTCAATCCCCGGCCGGGTCACTCCGGACCTTCGTATGCAGGAATCGTGCCGGACGATGCCGTTGGTCTGGCGGGTTTTCTCGGGTACACACTCGTACACACGTGCGACGTGTGTACGATCGAAGACACAGACACTGAACTGACTAAGCGCCTCAAGGCGCGTACATCGGAACCGTTTATAGACTGCTCCACTGTTGCTGAAGGCTTCGTCTTTCAGTGGGACGCCGAGCTTGTCATTCGGCGTACATTTGCTCGACCGTGAAAGCTGGCCAACTATGACTTTGACACTCATTACTCATGCTTTGACAATGGACTGAGTGCTCCCCCCCCCCCCTTTTTTTTATCAATGAATTATACGTCATGGTCTGAGCCACAAAAGCAAGGCAACGATAAGGCACGCGAATTAAAATTCCCCTTCAACTGTAAACGCAAAACTGAACTGCTGTTCTGCTGCGTGAAAATATTCCTGTCGCCAGATTTCCACGAAAAAGATTCCCGCGCAAGTTTAGACGTCAAAATTCAGCGTTCACGCCTTCTCTTTATTTACTTGCGAGAAACCTTTCTCGCTTGGCTATGCCAATTAAATTCATCCCTTTCGGTAAAACATTAATTTCCGAGTTCGATTATGGCAAACATGCGATATTTTTGGTGTTAGCGTATAGCTAATAGCATTCATATGCAACGTGTCCACGATCGTGGACACGTTGCAAATTAAGGATATGCATGGTCGGCGCTGTACACAACAAGGAGCCAGTGGCTTGTGTTTGAACGTTTTCCTTTCGAGTAATCTGATTTGTTGAAGTTCCAGCGTTCCTCATTTGTAAACGGTTAATGCTGACTTCAGCGAACATGGAATACGTTGATCACAGGTTGCGAGAAGCACGCTCGCAAGTAAAACCCCCATCAATATATTTAACGATTACAACACTTGAGCTCCTAAATTATTTCGGGACTGAACGGGTTAATATTCTGTGGTATTAAATGCCTGTGATCCGTGAGCGGGCACCCGAGACGTCATGGGGCCGCGGTGGCGTAATGGCAAGACCACTCGCCTCCCACCCAGGCGAACCGGGCTCGATTCCCGTCGGGGTCAGCCCTATCCCCCCTCCGGACTTTCGGTTGTGTGGAATCGTGCCGGACGATGCCGTTGTTCGGCGGGTTTTCTCAGGGATCTGCCGTTCCTCTCCGCCCCTTCTTTCCGGCGCTGCTCTATACTCACCGCAATCACCCGAGTCGGCTCTCAAGACCTCGTTGTTGAGAGCCGCCCGAATATCTTCACTCACTTAATTATTGGTAGATGCTAGACTCCACAGTCCTCTGCATGCTTGAGCAGACTATCACTTGTTGATTGACCGCAGCCACAGACAGAACTAATTCTCCTGTTCAACCTTTTGTAGACTACGCTCGAGTGTAGCTCGAGCAAAACTAATTTTAACATTTCTTTGTCGTTCAGAACACAACACGCATGGATGTGCAGTCTTTGTTCCGCTAGTGTGTAACATGACTTCGCAAGAACACCACAGCGCAACAACTATCATATTGCTAACAATAGAATTTTGTATAGCCACTCAAAGGGACATGATTGATTGTAAATAGGATATAAAGGGCATTTGATTGGGTCACTATCAGCTCTGCTCTCCATTGGTTGATGTCCGGTCAATAATGAACACTGTAAAGTACAGGGTAGTGTCCGGTGTGGTATGAACCAACAGGTCGACGGTGAGTTCTAACACAGACACCAACAGAACCGGTGTTCTCGCAGTAGTGGATATATGCGACTTACTTCTAATTTGTCTTAAGTGCCAGTAAATGTGTGCAGACCTCAATGTTGGTACGAGACTATGGGTCTAGATTGATGCCGCGTTATAAGGCGAAATGTAGGACCTCTAAACTCAAAGAAATCTCAGTTTTGTCATGCGGCTAAGGAAGTATACACTATCGGCAGAAAGAACATATTCGACAAGTCTTTAAAAAAAAAAAAAAAAAAGTAGGTAGGTAGAAATGCCAAGACGCGGGTCTAACCACAAAACTCTGGTATACTGCAAAATGACTCGACAACTTTAACAGGTGTATTTTATCTTTAAAGTTATGAGGACATGGTTATTTATAGTTAATAGCCAACTGTATACGACTAGGTACTAGTACTCTGATCTGTTGATTATCTACCGTACTTGGGTTGATATTTTTATGATCCTTAGCTGTGGGTTATGTGGTTTATGACTTCTGGGATATAGTCGGGTTTCATCCGAGCTCAGAGCTCGTGTTATTTTTATTGAGTGCTGTGTTTTACTGAATAATGTTTCTTGCTGAGAATTTACCTATCTCTCGTCCATATTATTTATATAAGCTTCTAGTGACTGGCGGGATCTAGTCCAACGCATATTACTAGGTCTCTTATTCAATACTTTATTGTACACTTTAAAAATTTCGTTTCCTTTAATTGAGTAACTTATTTTCAGAAAACGTCAGAAAAAATAAAAATTAACCCTTCGAGGACGCCACAAATTGTTCTGCTACTGAAGACGAGGTTGGGGTGAACTGCCTATATTCTTTAATAGAGAAATCTCAGTTGTGTTGGTCTCTGTATTTCCACTTACCATCGTCCTATTGGTCCTGGCTACACCGGGAACGCCCACTGTACTCTGCAAACGTTTATTATTGGCTGGCCGTCGGCGAATGAAGTCACGCGTTAACTATGTGCCAGTTAATATGTCGCAACAGATGTAACAGGTTATACAATCCATCGTGTGCATTTGAGAATTTATATTGCAAACGGCAGTCTTATTCTTACGAACTGAAATGTTGACTAGCTGTAATTTTTTACTTGGATTTTGTTATAGTCCAGCGAAACAATAACATTGTAAGAGAGTGAGTTTTGTCTTTAAGAGCAAAGAAATGTCCTTACAAACGTAGCCCCGGTTATATACGTGCATACTCCCCAGAGGGTTAAAGGATGGTGTGTTGAACTGAGATTAGTAGGGATAGGAAAATTTCACGATTTCAGAGACCTGTATGCTAGACTCCTCAGTTTTTTGTTCAACAGCTATTGTCCCAGAGAGTAGCCAGTGTTACCCCGCACCCGGCAATGTGAGATTCACTGCTTGTTTACTTGAAAGTCTGTTATTGGCTCAGATTCCCCCAGGGCGAGCCTAGTAAACTGCGACCCCCTTGAAAAGCTGACTTCAATGTACACTTTTTTGACGTTTATCTTGTCCTGAAATAAATTCGCGAAATTTTCCTATCCATAGGTTGCTGCCCAAAGTGAAGTCACTGCCTTTCTGACTGAGCTGCACGTGATTGGGGCACACAATTACTAAGTCTTCACTTACAGGCGCAGAGTTACCTGGGGCGTGTCAAATAAAGCACGATCCAATGAAAAATGTACGCGTGTTTTAAGTTTATTATGTCCCGAATTAATAAAGCGAATTTTGCAGGTCTCTACTTATAAGATCAACAGTCGCATTGCCAAAGGGGTGTGGTATAATTAAAGCTGTAGAGATGTGACGATGCGTATTTAAAATGTGGAGGAGTGTCGCTGGTGATGTAGCAATATGTAAAATTTTTAAGAACGTGTAGTTATATTATAGCCAACTCCATAAAACTGTTGAAATGAGAAAATGTTATATGTACTAGAGAAGTGCAAAATTTGCCAATGCCTACCTCAAGTAGGTACTACTCGAGTCGTGATTTCATTGGCTGCTGGCAACTGTACGGCGGCGTCGTCGTTTACCCGTATGACTGCTTTAATGGAGATTGGGTGAAAATGTCCATATCGACACAAGTTGCCTGCCAATGGCGAAAGTCAAAATAACATACAGCATCTTGGAGTTAAGTCTGCCGCCAAATAATAAGGCCAATTTTGGAGGTCCCTTCATATGGCGTCGAGTGGTATGGGGAGATTTGGGCGGCTCTCGACACTGGGGTCCGGAGAGTTTATCAGGGTGTAGCGAGGCGAGGATGGAGCAACACCGGAATGCAAAGGCGAGGGAAACGGGAGATCCCCGACCCCCCCCCCCCCGGGCCGGTGGCATCGTCCAGCACGCCACCCATCCCGCCGAGAAATCTAACCCGGTTCGCCTAGGTGGGAGGTTAGCAGTCTAACCACTACACTAACGCGGCCAATTTTTATGACGTTGATAACAGTCGAGAGTGTTAGATAACGTTGAGGGGGCTTCGACCGTATCGTTTCGTCGACCTCGCGTGGCTCTCTCATTCTCTCTCTCTCTCTCTCTCTCTCTCTCTCTCTCTCTCTCTCTCTCTCTCTCTCTCTCTCTCTCTCTCTCGCGAACAAGCAAATTATAGGCGGAACATGTTGGGGCCCAGTGGCAAGAACTGGGAGCAGTGGCGTGTTGCGAACTATTGCAAGGTGAGCTGTGTTTTCCTCTGTGCTGTGCATGATCGTTTGCTAGTTTACACATCGGCCTCTTAACCCTTTGAGGACGGCAAAACTCAAATGGTACCGAAGACATCGTTGAAGTTAGCCGCCTATATCCTCCACTACAGCAGTTCCTGTTGTGTTGGTTTCTGTATTTCCACTTACCATCGTGCTATGGATCCTGGCTACACCGCGCACGCTTAGTATACTCGGCAACGTTTACTATTGGCTGGTCGTCGGCCAATGAAGTCGCGCCTTGACTGTGCGCCAATTAATGTGTTGCGATAGATATAACATGTTTTACCTCATATCGTGTTCATCAGGGAATTGATTAAAGAGAACAATTTTATTCTTATGAACTGAAATGTTGGCTAAAGCCTGTTCACGATAAAGTGAGCACTTACGGAATCAACCTTAGAAAAAAGTCACTGCTCCTACATGAATATATTTTAACGAGTGTTCTGTCATACGTGTCCAGTTAAGTTGGTAGCGATGTATGGGACTCAACGTCGAATAAAAAGTGTTAGGTAACCATTTCTGCTAACTTAAATTATTTCTTTCGCTTTCTGTTTTTTTTTATGCATCGAAGTGTAAAAATGAGCAGATTTGTAAAATATGTATTTTTGTAATTATTTCACAGTGTCACTTGACCGATCTATGATTGAAGTGATGATGCCCATGACAATGTTAATCTTACATGAGACGCAAGAGAACACATCGCGCATACAAGTAGATCTTAAGCAAGGCTTTCAAAAGTGCTCATTTTATCGTGAATATCCTATGGTTATATATTTTTTTATTCTGATTCCAATAAAATCCAGTCAAACTATAAAAGTGCAAGTTTAGTCTTCAAGAGCAATGAAACGTTCATATAGTCGTACGCCCGGGTATATACGTGCATATTCCTCAACGATTTAACGCAGTAGTGCGGTTGACGTCACAGCGCGTGTGTAATGGGTGCTTCGCCGCTCTCTCGTGAGTGGCCGCAGTACACTCAGTTTCTCCGGGCCCCCACTCTGGTTGCTGATTCCCGCTACGCGCACCGAGTCTGTACAGCACCGGGCAAGCACCAGCTTACCTCGCAACACTTCACCACGCGCCACTGGCTGGGGGAACTACTCCAGGCGGCGTGATCCCGAAGATACGTGCGTCACGTCCCATCAAGGGGGGGGGGGGGGATGGCGCTGCATGCAGCCCACCATCATCCCTGACCTTGAGAGATTCTGGCCTGCGCACGTTGACAGCACGTGCCGCTGAACCTGTTCGCCTCGCCTGGCTGCGGTCAGTCCGAGGTCAGCAGCCGTCGTGCTTCGCGGCCGTCGTCCTTCATTCTGGACGGCCCGCTCCTATGACGTCACCCATCGCTAGCCCCTTGCATGGGCGTATAGGGAATTAGATGCTAAATTCGGACAAGAGTAGTATAAAAATGCCGATTCGATATCAGAAAACCAACGGTAAATTAAATGCTCGAGCCATCAGAAAACCATTAGAAAAAATTCCTCTTAATTTTCTGATACAAAACATCAAATACCGCTTCGAGCGCAACCGCAAAAAAGTGACTACAAAAAGTTGCGTTTGGGTGCATCAGCAAAAATGCGTGTAAAAAGTTGCGTTTGGTTAGATCGTAGTAGAAAAACAGTTGTGTTAAACTTTGCGTTTGAGTGCATCTGCAAAAAATTGACTACAAAAAGTTGTGTTTGGGAGTAGATGCAAAAAAAAGAGTGGCTCAGAAAATTTGAATACGTAAAAATAAAATGTATATAATAAAATGGATCAGTTGCTAAATGCATTAAACAGAACCAAACAATTTAAGAAACTCCCCGAACTTGCAATTGGACAGTCACATCCCATAAACCATTCTGAAATAAATGATACATGGTATGGATACAAAGTGGTAATTACTTCTGGAAATTTTAAAGTAACCTTACCAGACAGATATGTTCAGATTTTTCAGTGAAAAAGTTTTAAATGATGTTAACCATGGAGGTATAAGTTTTGCATGTGATGTAATGGTGGATAATGGTGTTAATAAAATGCATTCTATTCTTTTCTTTAAAGAGTCAATGATCGTCATCATATGATTAGACATCAGTTGATTTTTATTTGTGCTCATATCTCTATAAAGTTTTAATGGTTATCCAATCATTAAAACACAATTATCACTCTGACTTCGGCAATATGCTACAAAATAGTCTAATTAAAAATGTAGATACACATCTCCAAATTCGACATATTAGAGCAACCGAAACATTGAATTCTTTTTCTAAATCTTTCATTGCACTTTCTGTAGAAATATTATTCATCTTTATCATATGAATCTTTAATAGTTTAAAAACTATTAACAGTAATATATATAGTATATGACTACTTCCAACCCAAAAAAATATCTATGGTCTCATCTCTAATACCACTGTTCTTTCGGACAAATCAAAGTTGATTAACTTACCTTTTTTATCCTTAATTTCAACTAGTATTTCATTAACTTGATTTGTTTGCACTGGAAAAAATAATGGATAAGCTGGTTCGTAATAGATCGTGTCGCCAAATCCAAATGTTGTTCTTGGTTTAAAAGTGGCAATTATGCTAGTTTCTCTATGATTATTTTCATCATGTTTTAATATCATACCATTTGCTATATTACAGTGTATATTTATTGTTTCAAATGGAGCAAATTTTGGAATTGTATCGCCACAATGGTACACATTTGCTTCCAGAGTTTTATTTTATACGAAACCCAAAAGTTTTCCTATTGAACCCCGTCTTCCAAGCTGTAATTTAAGTGTACATTTTACTTCCACTCTGTTTCTTATTTTATTCAGCTCGAAAGATATATAATTTTCTTTCCCATCGACTGTATCTACCATAAATAAAAAAATCATTTTTATAATTTTTTCAAGATCTTTTAAACTATATTGACCATCTGGAATATTAATTGCTGATTCGATATCATTCTGGCCCACAAAATATAGCTTATTTCTCCCAGAGATATTGTTATGGGTTAGATAAGTAGTATAGAACTGAACTAAAGCCAATGAGTGCCCCTCTATCTCTAAAGGGTAATGTAGTCTCTTCTTCAACACTGATTTGTTATCTGTTAGTTTGAATACTTTACTCATTTATTATATTATTTAAAAAATCTATTAATAAATGAACAAGGAAAACATGAAACATGTAGACTGGGATATTAAAATAAGAATACCAGACAAGACTGTATCGACAAAACGTCATGGTGAATTAATACCTAATAATATTATATGTTTGATAGTGGGTCCTAGTAACTGTGCAAAAACTACACTTATGATAGATAATTTTATATATGCTCAGGGATGGTTGGACTTTGGTACTCTCTATGTATGTTCAAAACGTCTGGACCAACCAAAATATATCAATTTAAAGAAAGATATAGATGTAGCATAAAAATTATTTAATGAACCTATAGCATACTTCTTTCCACCAAATGAAGGAATGGTTGATGTAAATGAATGTCATAAAGAGTCTGTAGTTCTTTTCGATGAAATCATACTTGAAAATCAAAATATGGTAAGGGATTACTTTACTTGCGGTAGGCACAAAGATATTGATTGTTTCTATTTAGCCCAGACATACTCAAAAGTACTTAAGCAGCTTATAAGAGACAATGTTAATTTTCTTAGCATATTCAGACAAAACAATACAAATCTTAAACATATTCATAGTGATTTTGTTGGTGGTGATATGTCGTTTGAGAAATTTAGGGAGACTTGTTCAAAATGTTGGAATAATGAATATGGTTTGGTTACAATAGATATGACTCGTAAGTTAAATAATGGTAAGTACCATAATAATATTAAAGACTGTTTAAATTCTTAGATTATAAGTAAGTTTTGTTTGCAATGGAAGTGTTTCAATTAAAAACTAACATAATCTGATCTTTTGTAATGTATTCATATACCATAGCTATTTCAATAAACACACTTGTACCTTCGGGTACATTGTGGGAATTTGGTATTTTAAAATATATCATATCAGGGTATACTTCAAAAGTTTTATACATGTCAATTTTTTTCCGTTCATGGTATAAGTTGATAACACTTTAATATTTTTCTGGTTTTATTATTATTTCAACTATAGTTCCATCTCTCATAAAAAAAAATTCTTTTCGATTATCAAAGTAAAATACTTTTTCTTTTGAACTGTATTTTCCAACTATGAAAAATATTAATTCTGTTTTTCTGATAGTACTCTAAATTGGTTGCATCCATTGGTGCAATGGGATCCCCCACATGTCTTAATCTTTTTTGTTCAAAATCTATATTATTATCTACTTCCAAGTAAGTAAGATAGGCTTTATCCAATGATCTCTTATTTCTTGTTAGTGTGGCTATAAAGTCGTTGAACTGTGTGTTGGAAACAAAATCATTGGATTGATCTTCTCAGTAGTTGTATCATTGTCTGTGTGTTCTTTAATTTGATCTTCGATCCAAGAGCTCATTAATGCATTTCCACATATATCCATTGTTTATTAATAGTGAAATAATTTTTGGAAATTTAAAATTATGTGAAAAGTGATTTAGCACAATTACATGCAAATTACCACATGTTATTTGATTGAAATTTTGAATTCTATCATCGTTATAAAAATATTACTTCCGAGATATGCTATTAATTGTCGCGGTGGATTTCCGCCAAATGAATCAAAATAATATTTTTGTTTGTTTTTTTCCAATAGCATACCCAGTGTGTACCAGAGTTTGTTGAAACATCTAGATTAACAATCTCACATTCATTATCGAGTGGTGTGTTAAGTAGCTCATCGATCATAAATACACCCCAAAAATTTTCATTGTTTAATTCTTTAACCATTTGATCAATATCAAAGTTACTGAGTGGAGTTACTTCTTTTTAACATTCTTAACCCACTTAACTTTCTTCAATCCCTTGCCATACTCCTCCATAGCTAAATTATGTCTGCTTTGTTCTTCTAATTCTTGGTTTTTTCTTCTTAGCATTAATTACTGATGTCGCGATAGATGATGCACCGCCAGATAATGCTCCTAGAGCTCCCAGTTCTTCGAAAATTAAGGGTAAAAATCCACCTTTGTGAACTGTCAAACCATTTCCATTTTTCTTTTCTTTGGACATTTTCTTAAACTGTGGAAGTGAAATTGTGATAGTCATCCCTTTGCCCTCCTTTAATTTCTTGTTTTTACAATCCAGTTGGTCTTTCATTAGAAAAGAATCAATATTTAAACCCTTCAACTCATCGTTAGGAACCTGAAATACAATGTTTTTTACTTTCATTTATTATAAAAAATATTTTATCATTTCATTTTAATTCCCCAGCCAAGCTTACGTTTAATATGAATCGCAGATCCAGTAACACCAGCACACAATCTCTCATTGAGATCAGCATCTGAACTTACCAATCTTTTGAATGCTTTCTTTCAAGTTCTTTGTCAGCTACATGTCTTTCAACTAGATCGTTATGATGATAAGGTATATCATGTTCCATTGCAGCCACATCTAGTGAATTAATGGGTTTATCGCCACGCTCAATTCTCTCTTTTAGTCTGGTACCCGGATCTAAATACTGATAACTGGTTGCATGCAACTCAAAAGGTAATGAATTTATTATGTCATTGAGTAACCCTTTCCCATTATGCTCCAACTCCCAAAAAGTATGTCGTATTGTGTTTAACATTTGTATCAGATATGGTATACCTTTTGGATTATTCACAACAAAGTCACTAAACTTGCTGTTGAGCATATTTATTATTCCAACTTTTTCAGTGTAATAGTTATCATTTCCAGCATTCTCTTCGCCATAAATAACGAGAAGTCGATCTATAAGCATCCTAACACCATCCATCCATATGTATTCTTTGAGAGAGTCTGTATACTTCTTTATACCTTTCCCCTTGTTAAGTGAGGGATGTTTCTTTTTATTTGAATCGTAAATAGGTTAAATAATAATTTTCTATTTATTCCCTTTACTCGATTTTGGCGTTCCCAAGTTTGGATCATTGTTTTGAAAAACTGTGTTTGTATCTGCTAAGATATGACTATAGTGTTCATAGTCGGTTGCAGGGTAGTCACTTTCTGTTACTTTCATACTAATTAGTAATTTTATCAAACCATCAGTTCCAGTGTATGTCCGACCTTTTACAGTAAATTTGTCATTGATGAATGTTTCTTCGCTATCACCAATATACAACCTACCTTTATCAACCTTTAATCCAAAAACATAGCAGTCAATTAAGAAATCTGCCACTTTCTTATCAATAAATGTTGTTTTGTAGTTAGTTAACTGTGAGATATCAGTTTTCAAATGCCCCAATGCTTCGTCATAGGATTCGTCATTATAGCCTTCATCGTCATCGTGAATGCGTTTAACGCCATTGTTATAGCATTAATTGTTATAGCGTTCATCGTCATTATAAATGCATTTAACATCATCACCATAGCGTTCATTGTCATCGCCAATGCGTTTAACGCCATCATCATAGCATTCATCGGTGCCTGTTTTACCAAACAGTTTTCTTTCAAAAGATGTTTTTGTTGGTGTCTATGGGTAGTTAAATAGTATGGGTAGTTTGGCGGAAAATAGTCTTTTCTGCCAAATGACCAAACAAAAAATTATTCGAATGAATACTGCAAGCGCATTGAGTTTGATATTCATATTGGCGATGCATTTTCACATCCGAATGAAGCTTATGCATACCAACAGTATAAGCTAACTAAAAGCGATACAAATGCAGATTATGAAAAAACTTCAACTATTGATCTTTGTGAGAATTTCTTCTCATTCCAGTTCTCAAGAATAGAGATCTTTAAACATGGTTATATAATCGCAAGTATTGACAACCCTGGCATCACTTTAACAATGATGCATACATTGCTAGGTTCGGAATCAGAATCAGCATACTTCCAAATGTGGGGAATAAAACTAGGTAAATATGTTAGCAAATATAAGTGTAACGAAATTACCTATCCACTAAGATATTTGTTTGAGTTTATGAGAGATTGTAATGAAATATACTGGAAAGGTGGGTACAAGATCACATTCATTCGAAGTTCTAATGATGTTTCACTTTACAGAAGACCCCCAAAGAAAGCAGATGGATTTGATGATGAATATAATAAACCAGATGATGGTAAAATTGTTATTGAGGAAATGGAAATTCTGTGGCCAATTGTTGAATACGATCCTATTTATGGAGACGAAATTAAAGCAAAATTATTCAAACACCCCAAAATTCCAGTTAGTTTTAATTATTGGCAATGTCCTGAAAAACCAGTACCTACAAATGCAAACTCATCTCATTTTGATATAAAAGACCAGTTCAATTCAATCCAATTCGATATGCCACGCTTTGTCATTGTTGGTTTTCAGCACAACAGAAAAGAAGAACCTGGGAAATTCACACATGGTTCAATGTTGGACTCTTGTTTTGTCAAAAATATTGCTATTAAGAATGGATGGAATGGAAGTGTTTACCAAAGAGAATTGGAATTTAAACAATGGTAATATTTTTCGTTAAGATGTATATTGATTACAATGATTGTAGAAATGCAAAGACTAAACTAGATACCCCTTATCGTAATAATGAACTTCGCTTCATCTCTGCATCATTTATTGGGAGAATACCATTGTATGATATTGATTAATCATACAGAAAAACCTCTATTGTAAAAGATCGAACTAATCTGAGACTTACAGTTGATTTTAATAAACCAATATCAGCTTCAACTATTTGTAATGTGGTACTAGTAAGCCTAAGAAACCTAATTTATGATGTTAAAAGTGAATGAATCACCAAAGTTCAATAGTGCGCAAACATGTATGGTTAGTTTTTAATGGATGGTTATCAATTAAAAACATTTACTGTTATATCATTTTTCTTTAATAGTGCTATAAGAGTGTTTTTAACGGAATCTGAAAAAACCATGAGAGGTTGTGCATTCTTAAAGTGGGTCCCTCGAGGGATCCACTTTAATCGTGACAACTGCTTCTTATACTTCCCCATTACATTCGCTCGCAAGAATTTTTTCATATTAGCATACTCGAGTATTCTCCCAATGTCTTTTGCTTTGAACCACAGTTTATTCTCTTAGTCGTACACCTTTCTACGGTCGTAGACAAGCTTGTTGTTTGCGAGTGCATTTTGTTATGCATTCCTTTAAGCTTGTGAATGATTTTATGCGCACGATATCTGCAATCAGACCATCGCGACTCATCATCGCGCTGAAGCAATTGCCTATCGACGTGATGGGCAAATGCTCCTTCATGAGGTTGTACAGCATTATGGGATTGACATTGTCGAGAGACAGTAGCACTTGCATCTCGGGGTACTCTTGCCTAATCACATCGAGTCGTATGCTCACCAGTCACTTTTGACATCTGATGGCATAGTAGTCGATTCCGCCGAGGTAGATGAGCACGAACTGGTGATGCTTGTCGAAATTACTAGTAAATGGTAGTGCCCATTTATCGATAACATCTTTAGCCATTGTAATCTTCTTATTGAAATTATCCAGTAGCAGTTTGTACTTCTGCTCGATCTTGTACTCACCGTGCTTGTGAATGGACATTAGCACTTCTTCATACACCCAATCCTGGAATTTTTCAGCCACTGCCATCTTTGATTTCATGATCAATGCTTACAAGCCTGGATCATTGATAAATATGGCGTGTCGCTGCATATTCAAATGGAGGAGCGATTCGCTCCTCCTTATATCCACGTATGATTGCCTATGCTTTACTCTAACATGTTCTTTGATTGCTTCTAGTGGATTTGCATACTCGAGTATGTTCACAACGTCTTTAGCCTTAAATCACAGATTGCCTTCTTCGTCGATGATCACATACACCTCTCTACGATCATAGACGAGCTTGTTGTTTATGATTTCGATAAGCATTCATTCCCTACAGCTCGCGAACGATTTTATGTGCACAATATCCGTGATAAGGCGACTCGCGCTTCGTGATTGGCAACTGCTCTTTTATGACACCTACAGAAATCTGTAGCAATGGGTAGACAAGAATATCAACTCGTACAACCCAGGCTCTGAAATAAAACCGTGTGGGGATGCGCATAATCAAAAGGGATGACTTGAGTCATCCCTCTTAATTATGACAATGGCTTCTTATACTTTCTTGTTACATTCACTTGCAATGCTTTTTTCAATTTTGTAGTGTCTCCATGGTAGTGTATTAATGCCATCTTTAAGAATAAATCTTCTATCATCTTCGGGAATTAATGTTTTTTTTTTCATCTCAATCGCACAGAGTTCATGTTTCTTACTTTTAATTAGATTCATACTTTTGTATGACACTTTTTTACGAAACAAACACTTTTTGTAATCACCAAAACTAATCTCATTTCTGACTACTGTGTTTTTCACACCCTTTGCTCTTTTCTTTACACCACATTCCACATTTATTGCATACATTTTCGATTTCAATCCAATAAATTCTTCCATTATTTTTCCATTACATTCATCTTTCATTTTGCCAATAATCTTTTTTTGTTAACTAATGGTATATCATATGAATTATCTTTTTTGTAGTCAGAAGTATCAAAATGATCGACCATTTCTTTCATGTCACTGTAGAAGTCTGGTGTTTTTATATAATAGATGTATGAATCAGTATCTTGGTAGCACAGTTCAATATTTCTCCCATAGTTTGGTTTCATTATATTATAGTGAAAATCGTACATTAAGACTTTTGATAGATCAAGTATACCCATTCCAACATATATGGGTTTGTTAAAGCACAGTTTTGGTTTAATCATATGAACTGCAACCAAAGTGTTAGTTAATGTAGTTCTATCTTTAAATGTTGGTTTAACCACTAGTGTATCCATTTGCTTAGAACTTGTGCACAACCGTCTATCCACTCTGTTTCTAATATTTTCATTGTTTTTCCAAAAACAGAATTGTTCATTAATTTGTAGAAATCTTTTTCAATATAATTTGTAGATTTTGTTTGCGTATTTGTGTTTAGATCAATATAGGACTTGAGCCAATCTGATTGATGAAACTCCATAACTCTATGGATTTTTTCAACTTCATTCCGAGAGATAGATATTGGTTAAGATTTATATAGTGTAATACATATTTTTCTTTACCACCCAGATTAGTCAAGAGTTTGGAATTTTTTGAACCTTCCGGTATTTTATTCTCTGGTGCCAATGGCAGATATTTGTGGAGATCGTGTAGTTCATGTGGGTATTCCAAATCAACTTCCAATATATAACCTTTGCTAGAATCATCTTCTATTTTTGTTACATCTATATTTGTATTTCCCCACTTAAACCCACCATAGGGTAAATACTGACTCATAGCCTATCCATATAAGTTATTGGCATACAGATATGTAAGATAAAATATTTTCTTTGTACTATCATAAGCATTAATATATTTATTATTTGCGTTAACATATCGCTTACAACATTGTGAAATTCCACCATGAACATATTTTTCTATCATCGAAATCATGTTGTAATCTGTTAATAATTCTAGTTATATTTTAGTGTGTTTGAGCATAGCATCCCACACTAACCCTGGGGTTGTGAAATACCATGCTAGATCTAGCTTATATGTTTTGAAACATACATTTCTAAAATTTTCCATTATATAGGACAATATCAATACATTAGATTTGCTACAGAGTTCTGTGTACTCTCTTAGAGATTTTATGTTGAATTTTTCCCACACCTTTTCGCAAATTTGTGATCTTCGTCTGTAATGTCATATTTATTGAGTTTGTTGTAAAATACATCTTTGGATGGAAGTGATGTCTCATAAAATTTTTCAGCACTGTCCATGTAGTCATATGGATAAACACATTTTCTTATAACAAAGTCAAGAAGTTCATTGGAAAAATGCTTACATGTTTCTCGGAATTGGCTTTTGGAAAGGTTGCTAAAGAGTTTATCGGTACTACTAGCCATAAATTTTAATGAGTCGATAAATCTAAGATTTACACTTTCACATACATGTTTTGTAAAAGAAATATATTTTTCTTCGTTGTTGGGAATTAGATCAATTTTATTTTCATCGATGCCAAGATCTCTTATGAATAAATGTATGTCATAACCAGATAGATTGTGTATAAACACTGGGATAAAACATGGATTTGTATACGATAAGTTACAATCTATAAGTTCAGCTCCCCTAAATTTCCCCCGTAAGATGATCATGATCTCTCACAGAATCACCATTCAAAGACTTTTCACATATATGACAATGGGTGGCTGTATCATAAACAATTTGTTCTTTCTGAGTTAGTGGAAGCATTGACCAATAGACTTTGCTTCTTCTGTTAGCATTTTAACAAATACACTAGAGGCATCAGATCTTTCATAAGTCACTGGTGGTTTATAGTATCCATGTTCATATTTTACATAGTAACAGAAGCTAATAGGCTCGTGTTTTTGGTATGGTTTCGTGTAACATTAGTCGGGGTTTGGTTGACAAGTTTCAATTGTAGTCAGCATACATTCAAAATCAGCATATATCACAAACAGAACTCTCAAAGAATGATTTTGGTTTTTAAATCTTAATATGTCATTTTTTCCTTTAGATGGTAGTTCAACTCCAATACTATAGTGATCTCGACAGTCTTGTTCGAGATCTTTTAGCTTATTTACAGAGTAGAAATGTTGCAAACATCTATTGCATTTAAATATTTTGTGACCATTATTTGTTACTTGTGATGCGACAAGTCTCGAAAACTTTTTATCCAGCAGTAGTGGTCGTTATTTTCGTCTTTGATATAGAGTAGGTTTATGTGCTTATCCATCTTATTTTTTGTAGTTTTTAATGGACAGATTATATATTTCTTACCACCATCCTATTCTTCATATGCATATACATTAATAGAAATTCCACTTCTTTTCTCAAAGGTTGGTATGCTATCCAATTTAATTGGAAATTCCAAACCCTTAAGTGCATCATCAAACTCATGTTCATAAGCGATGTATTTATTCACTCTTTGATGGTCGTTTGGAATTTGATGTTCTTTAATTACCGCCTGCTTAGTTTTGATTTTTTCTGGGAGATCAACATAAGAATTGCTCTTGAATGGTACATATTTATTTATTCGCACTTCTAGTTTAAATATTCTGTTGAGTACCTACTGAGATCCCTTTGCTTTGAAAGCCCCCATCTCAGCTATGATTTTCGATATACTGTTGGTATAATATTCTTAACAGATTAGTCGATTTCAGTATAATTTCGTTCTTTGTTTTAAAGGAGCTTTCTACATATTCAATATTCTCACCAATTCCCCTTTTGTACTTAGTGAAGAATTTAATTTTCACTTTGAATGATTTTAAATGTTTACTAATTAGTCTTTTGCATCATTTAGGAAATGATTTGTGTCTTTGTATGTATTCACATTCTTTACAGCATAAGTCTCGATCCTACTTGGAAATGTTGTTTAGATTTCTTCTACACTGAATCTGGGTGTGTACTTGTGAATCTTAATTCTCAAGTGACTTCTCATGAGAGACGGTTTGTAATAGTGATTACAAGTTTCACATTTCACTTGTTTCTCTAGTGGGAACTTCTGTTTTGATATTAAATGTTGCGATACTTAAAAAATTTACCATGCATTTGTTGGTTGATGTGATTTATTATGTATTGGTGTAAGGCCTTTGTGCAATATACTTTTAAGATGACTTCTTATGAGAGATGGTTTGTAAAAGTGAATACAACTTTCACAATGGACATACTTCTCTTGAGATTTCTTCTTCTTTCTTTCCGCAAAAACATCTTTCTTAAATTTATATTCTTTCCAAACATTACCAGTTGTGTTAGCATTTTTCATTGCCATGGTCGTCATCATATTAGACATCAGTTGATTTTTATTTGCGCCCATTTATTATATAATTTTTTTTTTTTTACATATTCAAATTTTTTGATCCACTTTTTTTTGCAACTGCACCCAAACGCAACTTTTTACGTGTATGTTTGCAGATGCACTCAAACGCAAAGTTTAACACAACTTTTTTTTCTAAAGACTACGTTCTAACCAAACGCAACTTTTTGTAGTCATTGTTTTGCGGTTGCGCTCGAATCGGTATTTGATGTTTTGGATCATAAAATTAAGAGGAATTTTTTCTGATGGTTTTCTGATGGCTCGAGCATTTAATTTACCGTTGGTTTTATAACTGGGGGCTGCGCTCGAATCGGCATTTTTATACTACTGACAAGGATCTCTCGGTTATTTTTGCGGTAGTATTTTCAGCTATAGACTATTCACGGTAAAGTGAGCACTTTTGAAACCCGTTCTCTTGGAATAATAATCAATAAGTGTATTTTATTTTAGCGTTAGACGTTAACTTCCGAGTGCGGTGGAATTTACACAGTGTATTTATTACTTATATGGCAATATTTATTTTAAAACTTGGTTAAAGAATAAAATACGGCCGAAATAAAAAAGTAACTACGGCCTCAAAAATGCTCACTTTACCGTGAATAGCCTATAAAGATTTTTGTCAGACATTAAACGCATATAAATTTGTAAACAGATTTAATTTTAATTTTTTATTTTAAATTCACTTTTTTTATTATTTATAAAATGTAACAATTCTATAAAAAAAATGAAAAGTGTATTTGTAATTTAAAAATTAAAATTTGTAAATTTTACAAATCTAGTTGCGTTAATTCTCTAACAAAAAATCTTTAGCTGAAAATATTGCAGCAAAAAAAAAAAAAAAAAAAAACGACTGAGAGATCTTTACCCGAATTTAGCAATTAATTCATTATACGCCGATGCATGGCGAAGCCTGGCCTTAAAGAAGGGGAGAATCACACGCCTAGAAACGTGGGAGCGTTAGGGGTGACAGAGATATGCGCATCAACTCTCTCATCGCCTCCACGCGCAGAGCGCTGAACTGGCGTGCAGTGTTGCTGTTGATAACGCGCCTCTATCTGTCTTTCAGCGGAGGCCCTGCCATTTCATGATGCACGTCGCTATTTTTTTTTTTAATGTTTTGTATTGGAATGTTCGTACCTAAAAATGACCGCGAAAACACCCGTTTGAGCTATTTTCACCGTCACAAATACGTGCTGTAGAGAGAAATGGAGGAACTGAAAAGTATACAGACGCGTGACGTTTCTTAAATGCTACTTGTAAGCAGACCTCACTCAGACACGTTCGACGGTTTTTTTTAATAAAAGCGTTTTCTGCTGAAGATCCGCACACAGTTCGGCGGCCTATACGCTGTTCACTGTAAAATGAGCAATTTTGAAAGCCCTGCTTAAGATCTACTTGCATGCACGTTGTGTGTGCCTCCGCCTTATGTAAAATCAACATTGACATGGGCCTCACCACTTTATTCATGGGCCGGCCAAGCGAAACTGTGAAATTATTAGAAAATTAAATATTGTGCAAATACGATAATTTTTTCACTTCGACACATTAGGAAAAAAAAAAAATAGAAAACGAGAGATATAGTGTAAGTTACCACAAATAATTACCTAACATTTTTTATTCGACGTTAATATACGGAACTATTTTCCACTCCATCGTTACAAATTGTACTGGGCGCATGCCACTCATTGAGCACTCTGATATGTATGCAGGTAGGGGCAGTGACTTTTTTCTACGGTACATTTCCGCGAACAGCCTTTATCTCCCCGCTATTGTCCAGAACTCGTTGTTTTGGCCGTCGGTTTGGGGAGGGGGGGGGCGAGGGGTAGCGTTTCCGGGAGAGCATAACGCTGTCGGAATGCCAGCGTCTCTCTCTCTCTCTCTCTTTCCCAGGCCCGTCGTGCCGCGTTGAGTGGCCCCATTTCCCAAGGCCTTCGCCGCAAACTGCACCGACAGCCTCCGTACACCGCATTGTACGTACACCGTGCACCGCATTGTACGTACACCGTGCGACGCCCAGCCGGCATTCTTTTCTCTCGTTGTTTGTTTCACGCTTTGCCGCGCCCGAGGTCACTCGCGCGACTGGGAACACGGATCACTGGCAGTGTTCGGAAGTGTCAGAAATACGCGGGCGCGCTCGCGCCACGCGGTGTTCAAGGCTGTTCACGGCAAAGCGAGCACTTTTGGAATCAACCTCAGGAAAGAGTCGGTAACCCTGCCTGCACGTATTTGAACGGGCGCACTGAGTGACCATCGCCCAGTAAAGTTGGCGATGATGGATGGGAAGTAATTACACATCTTAATGTCGAATAGAAAGTGTTAGGCATAAAATATATATATATATATTTTTTCTATGTAAATATTCTATACAGGCCAAAAAGACAAGTTGATATTATGTTGCTCATTCATGAATTTGGTTATTATAAAGTAAATGTCGTTGAAAAAAAAAGTTAGCGTCAGAAAAAGTACTGTGCGTGAGTGAGTGAAGAGATTTGAACGGCTCTTGAAAGCCGATGAGGGTGATTGAGGTGAATATGGAGCGGCGCCGGAATGGGGTGGGCGGGGGGAGGCGGGAGATCCCCGAGAAAGCCCTCCACCACGATTCGCGCTTGCGGAAATCCGGTGACCCGGCCGGGGATTGAACCCGGTTCGCCTTGTTGGGAGGTGAGAGTGCTAACCGCTCAGCCACCGCGTCCCCAGTACTGTACGAAGCCCTCTGTTTATGATATTTAATCCTATGCAAAACAGTGTTTTAAATAAGGCCACCTTTTTTTTTTTTCCCCCGCGAGAAGATTTGTATGTGAGAAGACATTTTCGACTCGACTGGGCCGATCAGAATTAAGTTACCCGGACAATGAACATCCGTGATTGGTTGGCATCCTACCGCATTACTGATTCTGAACCAACCTGTTTCGGAGTACAGACAGTCCCGGAATTTTTTCGCGAAATATAGGTGGCGCTGACTACAACGACAACTCAGTATTTCTTTTCTGAACAGATTGCTGTTTTGGAACCCTGTAGTCATTGCTTGAAAATACGGCGCTGATAGAGCTCACACGATGGTTGTTCATGTCGTTTTACGTCTCCGTCTCAAATCTTCCTAATGGCCTGGCATGGCCTCGGAGGTGTTTTTTTTTTTTTTTCCTAGCGTGGCCTCTTCAACTATCTTTACGATGCGTTAAGTTATTCTGCAACTATATAATTTATCACACCGCGGTCCGTCAGACACCTCGCGACTGTTTTTACGCAAAGGAAGACTAAAACCACAGAGAACCATAGTTGAGCGAGTGAAGAGAGGGTGAAACGAGGTGAGTATGGAGCGGCGCCGGAATGATAATACGGGGGGTTGAGGGGGGAACGGGAGAACCCCGATAAAATTGCCCCGACCAGCGGCAACGGCAGGCACGATTCTCACACGCGAAAATCTGGGAGCTACCCGGTAACGCCTAGGTGGGAGGAGAGTAGTCTAACCACTACACCACCGCGGCCCCGTCGTGGAGGGAGAACAGTACGGCAGCCACCGAACCGTCGCTTAAATAGTATTGTAGGATGAGCATAAATAGTATTGTAGGATGAGCTTAAATAGTATTGTAGGATGAGCTTAAATAGTATTGTAGGATGAGCTTAAAAGCAGTCTGCAGAAACTCAATGCCGCCGTGGTAGAAAAGTGTGTTTACATCTAGTTATTGCAGGTAGTATTTTTTTTTTGCGATTTTGCAGCATTAAATCAATGGAAATATCTTACAAATAACAATTCGTTTACAAAGTAAATTTCAGTCGCTTTATTAGCATAACTGTGGGTATTTTAAACTTAAATTTTCCTCGAAATAAATTTAAAAAAAAAATTAACGTAACGTTTTGTTTTAGTTAAAAACAACAAGCAATTTCTTTGAAACCCATCGCTTTGTTCTCTTTGCGTTTACCAAAAGTGCACTGCGTCTCTTTCTGCAGAATCGTCAAGACCACGCAGATTCGGGCAGGATTAGAATAATGTTCCTCTAATAAGTTCTTATATTATTGTACACTAAATAATTGAAACCGCCCCAAAACAGTGAGTTTGTTGCAGATCGGTTGAAACTGATAGACTTTACTCAGTAAAATTCCACTGGTTCCCGGTGTATTGCACTGGCGTGGCTGTAAAACCTCACTTCATTTAACTGATTCGCCAGTAGATAAGACGTTTTCCGGAACACGCCCGGCTCTCCGCCACATCGGTTATATGACTGGCACGTCCCCGAATTTCGCAAACAGATTTCTGCACAAGCTATATTTCAATAGCTTACCTGCGTACCAGCAATTTCCACTTGCTTATTGGCCACGAGTCTTTATGAGAAGACATTTCATTACTTGGCTGGCCAATCGGAATTAGGTAACTCCGATCCTGTACTGTGATTCGCGAGCACGAGCGTTAGACGCGTATCACCTAGTTCGGCCAATAAAGAAAGGTGATCTGAGATAACGTGTTATGAAATGCAACTGGTCGCGAAATATATTCGCGAAACTCAAAGTGTCCCTACTTATACGTAGGGATAGGAAAAAATTCGCGAGTTCTATGACTTGCAGGCTAGAATCCTCAGTCCTCTGCATACTGGAGCCTCAGCTGTGTGTTCATTGGCTGTTGCCCCACACCTGCCAGTTATGGGTTTCGCAAGGTGTTTCCTTGCAAGTCTGCTATTGGCTCAGAGGCGTTCAGAGCTTGCCTAACAAACTGCGATCCAATTGCGAAGGTGACTTCACTATATACGTGTTTGACGTCTATCCTGTCCCGAAATGAATTCGCGAAATTTTCATACCCCTACTTACACGTAAAGGTTTCAATAGAAGAAAATTTCAGAGCCTGATGTTCTACCAAACTAAACAATTGCCATTGTTCTGGTGCCGCTCCTCATGGCCTCTTTAGAAAAAAAAAAACATCTCATTCCAACTAATTGCCCACACAATCAAGCGGGGCAGCAGTAGCTGAGCGGTTAACCTGCTCGCCTCCTATCAAAACGAACCGCGTTCGATACCCGGCCGGGTCATTCCCAGTTTTTCACAAGTGGACGGGGTCTTTTCGGGGATCTCACGTTCCCCTCACCCTTTCATTCCTGGTCTGATCCGTACTCACCTGGATCACCCTCATCGGCTCTCAAGACCTCGCTGTTAAGAAATTTCTTCACTCACTCACAATCAGGCTCCTCAGGCTGAGCGGAGTCCTCGGTATTCAGGAAAAGGTTGTCCACAGTAAAATGAGCATTTTTGGAAGCCCTGTTTAAGATCTTCTTGTATGCACGTAATGTATTCTTCCGCCTTAAGTAAAATTACCATTGCCATGGGCGTCATCATTTTATTCATGCGTCGGTCAGGTGAAACTGTGAAATCATTAGACAAGTAAACATTTTACAAATCTGGTAATTTTTACACTCCGGTGCATTAAGAAACAGAAAGCCATAAAATAAATAATTTAAGCTATCACAAATGGACACTTAACACTTTCTATTGCACAGAACACCGCATTATTTAAACACGTGGTATTTTAAAGTCAGCTTGGCATTTCTTGAGTCAGAGTCGTGATATCTGCAGGAAATAAAAATCAGTATTGAAATAAAAAATTATTATTGTTGACATATACAACTGTATAAGAATGTCTTCAATTCTTACTATGACATGAAAAAATAGAAATTTCGTAGAAAACCCCCACAAAGTATTCAGTCGGTATTTAACAAACTAAATGAGGCAAAAACAACAGAACGAATGGCCAAACGAACAACAATGTTACAAGAAAACATATGAACCTCAGAACAAAAGAATAACACGAGTACAGCACAAACTACACTGAATGATCTGTAAATAACGTAACTACACAGCAATGACAACACAGAACTAGACAGTTAGACGAACATTTGGCGACGTTTTGAGAACTGACACACGTTCCCATATTCAGCCAGACAGACATTCAAAGAAAACAATAAAAATAAACCCTCCTCATCTTTAGTCTACGTGCTGTTAATAAGACATAGCACGTTGGGCTACTTTTTATTATCCGCTACCAACATTACTTGGCGTAACCGAATCGGTGTTTCCGCCGTACCCGATGCTGCGATGTGTATAGATAATATTTTTTAAACGTTGGTTACAAAAATGTATATAGTTAACCGTGAACCGCCTACGGCAATTTGTACACTGTAAAAAAAGCCTTCATTGCTGCAAAACATAATATGCTGCCGCAAAGAAAAATTTGTTTTAATATGAACCCCCGCAAAATAGCCTTGCCACAAACATATTTTTGGTTTGATATATATATATAGTAGTGACTATTATAACCTTGTATTGTGATTACAGGAGTTACAAATATATAACAAATATTTCAAAATACTACTAACAAAAAACTGTAGCGGCTCCGAGACTCGAACCCATACGCCTTGTGTTGTTAACCTAACGCTCTGCCACACCCGACCACTTTGTCTTATTGTGTATCGGATTACTTTTGTATAGGTATGTTGTTTTAGGTAGTAACATGGACCAGAATACAATGCCACCTCTAGGGAAGAATTGAGAATAGTGGTGTGGAGAATCGCTGAACTTCAGAATGACATTAAACATCTGCAGGACTATAAATTTGCTCAGTTGCGGTTTCGTAGCTGCAGAATATTCTTATTGGTTTATTAACGTTCGCATTGGGACAATAACTACGTACTGAAAACTGCAATGTGCGACAGAAATCCTTTCAACTATTAATTCTGGTACAAAGTAATGTTTCTTTACTGTGAACGAAACCAGCTCAAATAATGTTCATTTATTTTCTACACGAAAGGTAATATTGCCATAAAAAAACCTATAAAACATTTATTAGCCAGTATTTCTGTAACCTTCTCTTTGAGTTAAAGCTACATTGTGTTGCTGCAACAAAACAACCTCAAAGAAATGTCTTTCTTTGTCGTACAGAAAATTACGTATGGATTTTTTTTAGAGCAGTCTAAGAAATTATACTGAAATTTACCATACCAGTGTATACGTTTAGTGAGAAAGCAGGAGCTGTAGTGTTTTTTCGTGTACATACATTGTAGCGTTCCTACATTTGCTCATAAAACAGTCAAATATGTAGGGAAGTTCCCTTTTTTTTTTTTTTTTTAAGTAGCGACGCTAAACATCCCTATATTTGCAGCTTGGAATTTTGTAATATTATAGGCTGTTCACGGTAAAGTGAGCACTTTTGATTCCCCGAGTTACTTTTTTCTTTCAACCACTTTTAAAAATAAATATGGACATGTAAGTGATTAACACAATGCACATATTTCACCGCTATCGTAAATTAACGTCGAAGGCTAAAATAAAATTAATTTATTGACTGTTATTCTAAATGAGTAGGTTTTCGAAAGTGCTCAATTTACAGTGAACAGCGTATACCATACACTGTATAGGTTAAAAACTTCAATTACAATTTAGGAAGTTTACCAGATAATTTTTTTTACAGTGAGCGTACTTCTTTTATAGTACAAGACTATGCCGAAATCCTATAAAAAAGAAAGAGAGTTTTCACGTACGAAATTCCGGTATACCCCAGAGAATGCAAACTGATGTAGTGAACAAGTACGGAACAATGGCTTGCGTGAAAATAGGCCAAGGCTGTTGAATCTAGCAAGCACTCGCGTGTTGATAACAAAGCCGCTGACTTTCTAAATATTTGATTTCGTTTCCGCGGGAGTGAAACTCTGATATGTTACGCAAGTGCGTGTAGCGTATTACAAACAGCACGTGAAAAAAAAAATGGCTGGCTTTTTCAGCACACCTGCGATGCCCAGTTGAAAGCGAACAATTTACAGACTCTTTCGATGTTGTTGATCCCGAACAATTAAACCTTTATTTGCAAGTACTAAACTCGTCGCTGCTTAGCCATCAGCTGAAAGGTTTTTCTCTTTTTCTTAGCTTCAAGTGCTACGCCATTTCGAAGCTTACGCGTAAGTTCGTTCTCTGCCACCCCGGAAGAAACGACCGCAGAACTGTTTCGTTGTCGCTTCTGGACGTGTTTATCCAGCGTGATGCAACGATTTCTTAACCCCGCATCGGTAGTCAGGTAGTTTGAACACCTCTACAATCGATAGTCAGGTAGTTCGAACCTCTCTACAATCGGTAGTCAGGTAGTTCGAACACCTCTACAATCGATAGTCAGGTAGTTCGAACCTCTCTACAATCGGTAGTCAGGTAGTTTGAACACCTCTACAATCGATAGTCAGGTAGTTTGAACCTCTCTACAATCGGTAGTCAGGTAGTTTGAACACCTCTACAATCGATAGTCAGGTAGTTTGAACACCTCTACAATCGATAGTCAGGTAGTTCGAACCTCTCTACAATCGGTAGTCAGGTAGTTTGAACCTCTCTACAATCGGTAGTCAGGTAGTTTGAACCTCTCTACAATCGGTAGTCAGGTAGTTCGAACACCTCTACAATCGATAGTCAGGTAGTTCGAACCTCTCTACAATCGGTAGTCAGGTAGTTTGAACACCTCTACAATCGATAGTCAGGTAGTTCGAACCTCTCTACAATCGGTAGTCAGGTAGTTTGAACCTCTCTACAATCGGTAGTCAGGTAGTTTGAACACCTCTACAATCGATAGTCAGGTAGTTCGAACCTCTATACAATCGGTAGTCAGGTAGTTTGAACCTCTCTACAATCGGTAGTCAGGTAGTTCGAACACCTCTACAATCGATAGTCAGGTAGTTCGAACCTCTCTACAATCGGTAGTCAGGTAGTTTGAACACCTCTACAATCGATAGTCAGGTAGTTCGAACCTCTCTACAATCGGTAGTCAGGTAGTTTGAACCTCTCTACAATCGGTAGTCAGGTAGTTTGAACACCTCTACAATCGATAGTCAGGTAGTTCGAACCTCTCTACAATCGGTAGTCAGGTAGTTCGAACCCCTCCACAATCGGTAGGTTCCGTTCGTCTTTACACTCCACTTGACGTAAGGACAAAATACTCCCACAACAAAGCCGCAGAATATCTAAGAGTACAGAGGTGAAACGGCCGCTCACACCGCGAACTCCAACTGCATGCGCCAGAAAAATGGCGTCACTTTCCAGCAAAAGGTTGGTACGCCGATCGCCAACCAGCGCCGGGGAACCTACGCGCTAGCCAACAGCCCAGAAAATAGGGACTCTTCGACAGCACGCGGTAGCCAATCAGACACAAACCCCGTTCCCAGAGACTCGCGCGTCCAATCAGAGATAAGATGAGTACGTGCACTTCAAAGGAACCGCCTCGTCATTTCGTAGTCGTTAGACTATCCTCCTCCCACCTAGGCGAACCAGATTCGACCCGCGACGGGGTGGCTCTCGGATTTTCATAAGTGGGAATCGAGCCAGACAATGCCTCTGGTCGGCGGGCTTTCTCGGGGATCTCCCGTTTCCCCCACCCTTTCACTCCGGCGTTACTCCATTCTGGCCTGGCTTCGCCCTCATCGACTCTCAAGACCTCGATGTTAAGAGCCGCCCAAATATCTTTACTCACTCACATTCTCTGTGCACTTAGGCCCTGTTTAATCTGTGATAAAGCGTTGAAGAGTGTTTTCAGAGCGCCTGACATGTAGACTACATTCCTACCTCTCTAGCTGAGTTGGTGGACAGGATACAGGGACACCTTACATGCAGGTAAATCGTACTGGGCATGATAGCGGTGAGAAACTGTTCGCTTCGTCTTTAGCAGATACACTAAGTACCTACCGAAAACCAAAAACTTCAAATTATGGATATTAAAATACATATTTTCTGTCATCTATCAAAAGACTAGCACTAGAGAAAAGAATTTAATTGACGCCATTTTCAATGTCGCAAACGTCCTTTATAGCAAACACATTTAGCTTATGTGTTTTTGAGGGTTATTTTTAACTATCTACCTTATAAGAACGTGATCATATTAAGAGTTCCCACGCCTGCAGCTTTTTGACGCGAATACGTCTTTAAATTCGCAACCATAGGGCCAGGCAATCCAGAAAATCCGATGATAACAGAATCGGGGGATACAGTTTGGCATTGCAGCTCCGAATCTATTGTCTACATTCAAAATTCAATAGCATTACTGCCAAAGGATCAAAGAATAAATAATGTCTCACTTTTGACAGTATAAAAACATTTGTGTGGTTATGGTGAAATTGTATGCGTTTAAAACAAAAAAAAAAAAAAAAGAAATAATTAAGAAAACTTGGCACAATTTCGGCCTAGACTCCTCAAAAAGCCTAGTGGAAATACAGAAATCGTATACGGTTGGAAAGAGCATCTCAGAAGTAATCCAGTGATACCCATAAACCCCCATATGATCGAGTGAAGCGGTGCCGGGAACGGCAAAAAAAAAAAAAAAAAAACCATCAAGGCGTCCGAGCGCGTCAACGTAGACGTATTCACGCAAAACAAACGGCCGTGTCCCTATCTCAGGCAAACGCAATATTCCCGCACTCGAGGTCTCAAAGCGTGTGAGCTATAAGGGTGACCCTTGCTCACTCACCATTAGCCTTATCACCTCTACACACAAGTTGTTCAACTAGCGCGCAGTCTTTGTGGAGGTGACTTGCCTGTGAACGTGACTTAATGCGGCGACTCTATGCTTTGACGACACGCTAATAAAGATAAACTCTGCAACGCCTATATAAAAAAAAGACTTTTAAGTTTTTGTGTCGAAAATGTGTTAGCTAATGCCAGTTCTGAGAAAACTCGTTGTAGTCGTTTTCTTGGAGTTTAAATGACAGCGCGAAACTTGTATTTACGCACGAAACGTTTATTAATTGTTTTCGTTTTCAGACATTACAACAAAATACTCAACGGTTTGTGAATCACGAGTTTTCTACCAAACCTCTGCAACCAATCCATGCAGAGCCAGGCCGAGTCCCTTAAGTGAGTAAGTGAAGAGATTTTGGTGTCTCTTATCATCGAGGTCTTGAGAGCAGATGAGTGTGAGGCCAGGTCAGATTGGAGAAACGCTGGAATGTTATAAGATACATCAGTATGTTTGAGGGCTCGGGAGCATTTATAATTTGTATGTATGATGTATTGAGAGTATTATACGAACTCCGCCTGAAGTGTTTTGTTTTCCTATTGTCTATTCACGTTAAAGTGAGCACTTTTGAAAGCCATCTTATTTGGAATAACAGTCATTAAATATATTTTATTTTAGCCTTAGATATTAACTTACGAGAGAGGTGTTTATTACTTATATTGCAATATTTATTTTAAAAAGTGGTTAAATTATTTAAAAAAAATTGCTGAAAGTAAACCGTGAACAGCCTATACATCGATGTAATGGGAACACTTTTACTGTTTTAGTATTAAAAAAAAGCGGAATTTCAAACACCCTGCCTGCAATGCTATTCAGGCCAGACAGGCGACATCCTTTAACATTTTTTACGAGAAAATGAGATATTTTGGGTCACATTAAAGTAAATTTATTTAACTGATAATTGCAAATTGATCCATATCAGTAGACACCTCATGATTTATTTTTAATGATTAGTTATTATTATAGTTTCGAAAACTGAGGTAAGAGAAATTACTGTTATACTTCCGAAAGGAGAGTATAGTTATGCAGTTCGTGAAAGGAAGTTGGGAGACGATCAATTAAGCAATACTAATTAATTGTGGAGGATCTTTACTGATTATAGAAAAGTGCAAAAATCGCGTTATTATTATTTAGTAACATGCTAGACTTTACCATACTGTATCTACTTGAGCGCAATTCGTGATTTCATTGGTTACTGGCAATTATACGGCGTCATTTACCTGTGTGACCGCTTCATTGAAGATTGGTTGCTCAACCTTTGAGCCTCTACTATTGGCTCAAAGTGTCCTTGGGATGAGCCACACAAGTTGTCTGCCAATCACGAACAGTCGAAAGAACATAAACATCTTGGAGTTTGGTCTGCCGACAAATAAGAACGCGAATTTTGCAGATCTATACTGAATAAACATACGATAGTTACCGCGTGATGTGATTCTTGCGATTAGGGACAGAGGTAGGTGTGAAGGATATCCTGTTATGGGAGGACAAGGATATAAGGGGCTCCGGGCTCGCTCTGTCACCCTAGCGTAAGGACACTTACCCCCAATCGCCGCTCGGAGACCGCCGTTCAGGGAGGGGACCGACGACGCCCGGACACCCCCATCTTCAGTCGTATTCTCGTTCCAATGGCCCGACGACAAAATGTGAAGCTCCCAGTGTTACGCTGGTCTATTATCGGCTGCGTTGTCCCCATTTACTGGCCGGTGGAGAGCGTTTACGTGGTTCGCGATTTTCGTAGCTAATTTCAGCGATCGCGGCCCGTGTCCTGGACAAACATGCGAAGGCGTGATCAGGCAGGCCGCTCGGCTAAGGCCTGATCACAACTCTTAACAATACGCTATCTTTTATCGCGCGTGTTTCACTCATGTCGTTGTTCCCACGCGGGACTAGCTTGCGCTCGCTTATCTCTGGAGTTTGAAGACGCTCAAATGGTATTAAGGCTGTCAGGCATGTTCAGGATTAATTATTCTCGAGGGAAACGAAAGCTATAAAACTGCGACGTAGACCAAGGACAGTTTGTTTTAATCAGTTCGAGGAACGTCAGAAAGACCGGAAAGCGATCTACTGCAGTGTGTGATTAATGAGTGATTTATTAATTTTAGTTAAAAAAAAAAATAAATAAAAACCAAATATTTATTGCATTTTCAGTAGAATTAATTCAGTTTTTAGAATTACGCTCATAATTCCTCAAGGAAGCCCCTTATGTTCGCAAATTTACCCGATAAATTAAATAAAAATTATATACGATTTGTTAAAACCTTAATTTTTTGTTTTAGTATTATGGATGTAAAAAACATTTCACTTTCCAAAAGGTAAACGATTTTTATTGGAGAGCAACGTCATGGGTTACCTCGATATATATATATATATATATATATATATAGAGAGAGAGAGAGAGAGAGAGAGAGAGAGAGAGAGAGAGAGAGAGAGAGAGTTAACTCATGACTCATATATATATATAGAGGCCGTTCGCTGTAAAGTGAGCACATTTTAAGGCCCTTCCAAAAAAATTTTAAGCTATTTTTTATGTTCAAGGCACTTTTTAATATCAGTATTGTCATGGAGCTAAGAAATACGGTTTATACTTGCACCACTTTCAATAGTTAATGCCCGATACTACAATAAAACATGTTTATTAGTGGTTAATACCTGTTGGGAGGGCTTTAAAAAGTGCTCACTTTATCGTGAAGAGCCTATATATATATATATATATATATATATATATATATATATATATATATATATATATATATATATATATATATACACATACAAATAGTCTATTTTGCTGTTATACCTACCCTCGTCATTTTTTTTTTCGTAAATTATTTTGTTAATTTTATTCATAGGGCACAAACGCCAGCGAAATTACACAAATAATCATTTTAAAACAAGGGAGGTGTCATCGCCAGAAATATTGAACTTTTATGTTGTATTTTTGGAGTTAGGCAACTTATTCCTACAAATTTGGGTTAGAAATGTGCTACGGAAAACATATATTTCAGCTTGTTTCAAGATGGAGGGATTAAAATACCTTCAGCGTGATATGCCGTAGCTTCGGGACTGTAACAATGACTTTATTTCAAACACTGCATATTAACAAAAAAATTTTACGAAGAAGTTTAAATTTGTGACGCTTTCTCGGAAAAGTTACCTTAGGATGAGAACCTACGTTTTTTCAGGAGTCCCAAAGAAAGGTTGAAAATGCCAAAATTATCGTTGTCGAGATATGACCGGAACATGTTGAGAGTATAAGCGCTACAAAGGTGCGACTTATTTAATTGGATTCCTAGTGGAATTGTCTGCACAAACAGCCTAAACCCGAAAATGGATTTCACCCTAAGGAACCTTTTCTGAGAACGCATAATATTTGATAGGTATAACAATATTCTTCACTCGCCATATCTGTCAATCATGTGGTTTCAATAAATATACAAATTTGTAATTTCACAAAGAATATTTATCTTAGTCCTTCCAAATGCATCATTCGAGTATAATTGGAAACAAGTAGAATGGGTTTTGTTGACATAGATAGAGAACATAAGGAGCCGTTTTATTTTTAGGAATGAATTAAAATTTATCTAGAACGAGTTAACAAATGGTTAAGAAATGCTTTTATTTAAAGAATACCTAACAGTGTAAGACTTAAAATATTTTTGAAGGAAATTTTGTCTAAATAATTTTTATACCCGTGTGTTACATTAATTAAAGTGCTGCTTAATCTATTTCTTAATGTTTCGTGTTAGTTTACCAAACGCGAGTCAATATTGTTTATTTTTGGTCAGAATAGGTTGAGAGACACTACTTCGTTAATAATCTTACTAGTGACAAAGTCGGTAATAATTATGAAATATTCATTTTTAAAACAATTATCCTACCAAATTTGTTATTCAAAACACAAATATTGCTGTACCCGCCATGGGGAATCTCGACAATACAACTTGCATATATATGTTAAAAGGGAGTTAGCAAATTAGATCAACTGATAACTCCTAGTTTCATCTTATGTAATCTACCATGTTTAGCAGATCGAAAGAATTTTTTACTTCCCGCTGACCAGAAATGCAATTATTTCAGCATGGTATCGAGAAAGAGAAGGTTTTCAAATACGAATGTCAATACCAGCATTTTGGGAACACTTCCCAATTTGTTTAAAATGTATGGTTTTCTGACTCAACAGCTCAGTTCGAATCCACTGAAATTGACATGAAGGCAAAGCGATGTGAGCGATGCGAGTGTATGAATTGCCATGTGTGTGTGTGTGTGTATATATATATATATATAAATATGTCTTTCTAGACATATTTAAAATCATTAAAAATTACTATGAAAATTTCTATTTTAAGTAGAACCATCGATAATCGATGTTGAAAAAAAAAAGAATTGCGTATTGCTACTGATGCATCGGAAGACATCGATGTTCAAATTGTCGATACAGAGAAGAATCTAACATTGAAGTTTTCCTTCGAGGTCCCAACCCTTACGACCTACACCTTCCGGGCAACCATATAGTAGAGAAAAGTTAATCAAAGAACGGCAGAATGGGACAGCAAAGTAATAACAATCTAATACAGTAAAAAATGAAAGAAAGGAGACTGCTTGAAAACGGGTGAAAGAATAGTGAAAACAGAAAGGAAAAAAAACCGAGAACAAACAAAGGAAACTCTTATGGAAAATGGAAAATGGCGCAGGGATGAAAGGAAGCTTGACCGGCCTTTAACTTGCCACTTAATATTGTTACAAGATGCCAGAGGAGAGTGTGTGAGTTTGTGAAGGATGGCGGTCTTAATAAAAATAAATAACTAATTAAAATCCTTCTCAATATCTCTGTTTGGTTATAGCCAGTCAACTAAGACTTATCGTTAAAAAAAAATATGTCCAGTCTGTCTGTTGCCATAATTAGAAAAGCCTTACACTCACGCATCCGGTCCAATAGTCCAGCCTGCCACTCGCACCCTTCACTGCACCGAACCTCGCAGTCTCATATTTCACTTCCGCTGCTCACTTCCGTCGCAGCCCCTCATTGCGTTTCTGGCTCGTCACTTATCGCTTTAAGTTCGCACAATCGCCCAAACTCCTGACTCTCGTGAACCCCCTGTTCGGAGGCCCGCGTCGCGCTTAAATAACATCAGCCGCCCTCATCTGGCCGGTTCGGCGCATCCCGAGTGCCGCTGAGCTCAAATAGGACATTAAAGCTGAACATCCCTTCAGATGCACAAATGCACAAATTTAATCCTCTAAAGACTAAAGACGAGGAGTACGAGAGATGTGATGGCTTATCGCGGTGGAATGCAGCCGCTGGCCTTTGTAAACGCCGCCGCTTGTTCAAGTCACTAGCAAAACATCGATTGCGTAACGTTGTGTGTGTTTGTGTATGTGTATGTGTATATACATATATATTTGGAAGTGAGCTGTAACCTAGCAAAAATATTATCTATAGAAATAAATAAAATAGAAGTGTCTCTGCGATTTTTCGAATTTTCCACTTTTAATTATTTTTCATATATGACTATAGGATAATCGATTACTAAGCCATATAAAATGTTACATTTTTTAATGTCTACCTGTCTGTATGTCTGTACGACCGGATTTAACTCAAAAACCTCTGAACATATTGACATGAAATTCAATCAGTATATAGATAATAACCCCCGGATTAACTTAGTCCTTGTTTTATCGTGATACCTCAAAGGGTTCCGAAGATATGATGGTTACCAGGGATGTACATACGTACACAACACGATTACTGCATTAAAAAAATCATTGTTAAAACAAGAGTTCCGTCATTTCTCCTGTCTTTTTTATCCATGGACTGTCCTCCATTTCTTCCCAAGAGTGGATAGAGATATTCCAAGTGGGGCCGCAGTGGCATAGTGAATAAAACTGTATCAAGTGGGGCCTCATTGGTCCAGTTTCTAGAGCGATCCCAAGTGGGGGCATAGCTGCTCAGTGGCTAGGGCACTCTCAAGTGGAGCCGCAGTGGCTCAGTGGATAGAAATATATCAAGTGGGGCCATAGAGGCCCAGTGTCTAGACGGATTTGGATGAAATTTGGTACAGGGTTATATTATATAACTTCATAAAACCTAAGAGAAGGGAAATTTCTATAATTCCTAAATTCCATGCGAACAAAGTCGTACGGTCAGGTAGAATACACTAAAAGACGCACATTATTTAAAGTCTGTTGTTTGAAAATAAGAAAATATATTAAAATAGGAAATGATTTAGTTGTATTTTTGTTTTCGCTATCGGGTTGTTCTCGCTGTTGTGTATATTTAATTTTTTGCTAGGTCACTGCGCTCACGGTCGAATACTATTGCTCACTGCTTACATTTACGATTGTATTAACTCCACTTAGTCCACCAAGGCGAACCGGGTTCACTTCCCGGCCGGGTCAATCCCGGAACTTTCGCAAGTGGGGATCGTGCCTAGACGACCCCCTCTGGTCGGCGGGTTTTTTCTCGGGGATCTCCCGTTTTCCCCCGCCCTGGCGTTCCGGCGCCGCTCCATTCTCCCCTCGCTTCACCCCCATCGGCTCTCGAGACCTCGTTGTTGAGAGCAGCTCGACTCCCTCAACTCGACCCATTTAGCCCCCGGTTACACGGGCTGCTGGCAGAACTACTTCACTGAAACTAGTTTCAGCTATTGAAGAGGTTACGTTACCTTCGAACGAGTTCCGATCGCAGTTATTTCTCGTTCGAAGTGAACCGTTGTCATAAATCTTTTCGAGGTTAACAAGTAGTGTAATAAATATTGCTGAATTTGGCAGGAATTTCTGCACTTTCTGAATTAACTTATTTAAAGGCTGAATGTACTAACAGCCACCCATCATGCCATTACAGTAAACGTGTAGGTTTTATAATAATTAAAAAGATCAATAGTTATAAACTTTGGGGGCTATTATAATTAAATATCATACATTTTAAGTTCCATTGATTTCATTCTTCTTTGGGCGTGTAACCGCGAAAACGCGTCCTGTTTTTAAACTTGTTCAGACATGGCTACCGAATGTGTTATGGTTAGAGATGATGGAAAATCGCGAAAAAATTTCGAGCCAACATATATTCTATAACACTCGTAAGTAGTTTATTTTTTTTCTTGATTGGACGAACAAGGTTCTGACTCGGCTGAAGTTATTAGCGAACCAATCACGAACTTTCCGCCTTATAGTATCAGAATCCTCACTGGCCCAGTGAAACGGGATGGTATCTTCATGCACGCATGGCAGCCAGTGAACTTGGGTACGGCATGTTGAATCGTAGCAAACAGTCGTATTCTCTGATTATGCTGAAAGTGTTCAACAGCTCTCGTGTGACCACGGCCATAGTCTGCGGTTGTGTTGATTTTCCGGGCGAACGCAAGAAGTTTCCCGCTCGAAATCACGTGACCGAATCGTGCGACAATCAAGACGACGCATGTCTTTTTTTTTCCCCCTGGTTGCGTGAAAGACGACGACCTCATATTTCACGCGCTCTTTCCCTCCTTATCTGTGTGGAGCGCTGCACCCCGCGAGGGATTCACGCCTCCCGGGAAAAAAAGGGGGGGGGGGGGGGGACGTCAGCGATAATCACATCCTGATAACTCTATTTTTTTTCTCTCTCTCTCTCTCTTCCTCTCCTTGTTGCAGCAGAGATACGCCATGGCGGCAGATAAGACGGAGCACAATTCGGCGCCGACCATCACGGAAGACAACGGCGCGCACGGAGAGAAGCATAACTCCAGTGTCAGCCTCCCGGATAACTCAGTCAAGTAAGTACCGACGTGCGCCCAGTGGCGTGTAGCGAGTAGTTTTTCTTTTTTCTTTTTTTGAAGTGTAAGCAATATACTAGCCCCTCGCATATTTCATTGCGTTAGATAACATTTGCTGGTTCCTACTAACGAACGCGACTTCCAACTTTGTTTAACCTCCACGTGTATTTACCGTTTTACAATACCTTAAAGGCCCGTACACGGTTGAAAACTTTAGCATTTGACTTTACATTTGCTTTCCGACACGTTGTTTCTTATGGAGCATGACACAACGGAACTGTCAAAGGTAAAGTCAAGCACTCTTGACTTTACGATTTCGAAAAGTTGAAATCTAAGGTCAAAATCTAGCAGCCATTTTGCCGAGAATCTGGCAAAGGTTATGTGGAAAATGCGTTATTTTACTGTAGGGCGATTTTAATCTCGGTATATTAAAGTAAATATATGGCAAACGAATATATTGTGAAGAGAAAATATAGAAATTGACATGTCAATAAAGTAAACAGTTGGATTTTTGGTTTTGAAATAAACTTTTATTATAAATTTTAAGCTTATTAAAAAAAAAGGTACGTAAAATGCATTCCTGGATAATATAATTATTTTCATAAAAAGATACACATTTTTACGAAGTTCGCAGAACCGATGTTCAATTGTCTGAACTCTGACTGTACAATATTGTATTGTGTATTGGTGGTTTCGTCAGAGGAAAGGAAATGTAAAGTGAAATGCTGAAGTTTTCTATTGTGTAAGGAGCTTAACTCGCTTGCGAGTTCGATTCATCTCTAGTTGCTCCCGTTTGTGGAAATAAATACTAGATAGCAGCACTGTGCGTGCACAGTACGGGAGTTACGAAAACTCTGTTTCTCGAATCGGAAACCGGAAAACTCAGATTTAAATGTGTTTAGATTTAAAGTTAAGGCGAAAACTATAAAGGGTCAAACATTTCCAATATGTATAGGTTAAGCATTGCTTACCTTGCGTCTATGATAAACGTCACTGCTTGCACCTCAAGTACACTCCAAGTCTGAATCAGTGATATCTAGGGACATGCGAAATTCGCGTTATTATTTCGTATCAGGCTGAACTTCACAGTATTCTATATACTAGAGCCGGTGTCGTTTCTCCATTGGTTGCCGCCTAGATGTGAAGTTACTACCTTTCTGACTGAGCTGCATGAGATTGGGGCATACAATTTTGAAGTATTCATTTACTGGTGGAGCGTTACTTGGGCCTGGGGAGTGTCAAATAAAGTATGGTCTAATAAAAAACTTTTAGTATGCTTTAAGTTTAATGTGTCCCGAAATAATAACGCGAATTCTGTAGTTCTGTAATTATATCAATCAGCGAAATAACATTCACTGTAAGTCAGTTGATGAGCTGCGACCGAATGGTGAATCGCGGAACTGAACTAGGAACAAGTCGACTCGTGGCAGTGGAATCCTCGACATTCAGCGGGAATCACAATTAAATCAGCGAAATTCAGCCATAATTTTACTTACTTACGAGGCACTGATTTTAAATTCGCTCAATTTTCGCTGTTACCACTGATTTGGTTCAATTCTCACTGTATCAGATTTTATAGTGGCTAGCTTCGAAGCGCGTGAGCTCTATGGTCTATAAGCTATTCGCGGTAAAGTGAGCACTTTTGAAAGTCCTCTCATTTGGAATAATAGTCAATAAATACATTTAATGTCAGCCTTAGACGTTAACTTCGGAGTGCATGGGAATATACACACAGTGTTGATTAATTACATGGCAATATTTACTATAAAAGGTGGTCAAAGGATAAAAAATGGTTGAGAGGAAAAAGTAACTAAGGTTTCAAAAGTGCTCACTTTACCGCGAACAGCCTAGGATTGGCGGTTTCTCCACTCTTTTTGGATTGAAAGTTTGAAAAATTGCCCCATGTATGACGTGTTTGGTTGTTTACTAATTATGTTACGTATGACAAGTGTTTTATACTTGTAATAACATCAAAGTACCTTTTTTCGGTTAAACTTATATTTTATTTATATGCTATATAAAAATTGTAACATTCATTTATAATTGAAATGAGTAAAAATAGTGAGAAAATAGTTTGGCAATGCCCAGTAAGAAATAGTTCTTATGCAAAATATTATTACACTGAGGCCGTGTATGGAATTGCAGATTTTGTTGACAAAATGGTCACGTGACCCGATTTGGTATGCAAAAATGGTAACGTATTTGGCAATTTGGTATTTCGTATAATGTATCTAGCAGATGTAAGCAAAAATACAAAATGACAAAATCAGCGTCATGTTGGGTTTTCCTTCAAAACACATGCGCGAATGCGTAAACTAAAAGATTTTTTTTAAAACACAAATAACTGTACTAAAATACACTAGCCATATTTTAACAAGTAATAAGTGTTATGCTTTGTTTATAATTTCACAACAAATTTTTTTTAAAAGTCGTTATTTCATAATTTAGTATTTTCTTATTTATTATGGTATTTGCAGCATTTCAGTGACGATTGTAAAAATATTACGTCCGTTTTAAGCATTACATTTAGATAAAAATATTTCTCACTGTTAATGTAAAAATGTGCTGCCACGAGTGCTAAACAAGTGACTGTCGACAAGGTCCGAATTGAAACTTGCGAAATGACAAATTAGAGCACAGAAAGAAAGAAAGAAAAAAAACACGTAATTTTTACTAAGAAATTGTTTGTAATTATAAAAACGCGCGTAACAGTACAAAGACTCCTCTTGTAAAACTACTCGTTTGTAAAATACAAGGGCCGTGTTTGTAATAGACCTTTTGAAATGTTTGTAGTATACTGAGCCCTGTCCACGTGCTTCAGCAAAATGGACACTCAACAACGTAAAACCGTATAGGTCCTGTAGCTGTGTGTAGAAAAACTATGGGTGATGTAAATTGTAGTTGCGTGCAAAAAGAAATGTATGTATTATAGATGTATTGCAAGTTTGAATAACGTAAACCACTTAAAACAACTCAAATATGCATAATAAAACTACAATTTCAATAAAACGTGACTGTATTACTCATTAACGGTTAATCTTTCCTAGCTACACAGAACTTTTAAAATTAAATAAATGTATTCTTCTTAATGAAATAAAGTCCTTAATATTTTGTAAGTACATGAATATATTATAATAAAAATAAGAACGAAGTACGTAAGTGGAGTTGGTCTTGTGGTGGAAATTGCGCGCTAACAATACAGGGGATGTGGGTTATAGTCCTCGTGCTGACAAAGTATATTATTTTTATAAATTGTGTTTTAAAATACGTTTTTTAAATTATTCTCTGTTATTAATTCATTACATGTTTTATTTTATAGAAGAAATAATAATTTTATGTACACTTAGTAATGTAAGTTGTAATACAAGGCTATCATTTGTAATATTACAAATATAAGTTTTGCAGATTCTGCAATAGAACTGTTTATAATTTTACAAAGTATTTTCTTTCTTGTATAAGTACAGAATTTTTTTTTTAGAGTTATAGAAGTAACAAATATTTCAAAGTTATGTATTACTAAAATATGTATATTAAGATGTCTCCAAGACTCGAACACGTAACCTTCCCCTCCCCCTCCCCGCGTGTGATTAGCTTAATGCTCTTACCCGCATGACAACTATGGCGAAGTGTGTTCAAGTTACTTTTGATAAGATACTTAATGCAGGTAATAAAATGGGCCAAAATATGTCACCTCGTGTGAAGAATTGAGGTTAGTGAATTGGAGAATCACTAGGCGTATTTTCGCGGTTGAATTGGTAACATGCTGATCACTAGCGTTCACAACAAAATGTTCACTTCGCGAAAATGCTTATTGTAAACATAATTGGCGTACCTTAGTTGGAGGGAACTTCAGAACTGCACAATCGCTGTAATTGTGTCAGAAATAGACACGGGATGTACAAACTTGTTAATGTACTTGAATGGACAGATTGACACATACTTCTCACGTGGAAATATTAACATTCACATGTCAGAAATGCAGCTCGATTTACAACGAAGAAAAGCACGCATTAAAACTTCACTAAGTCTCGAAATATCATAACTAAACAAAACGTACGTTATGTACAGATCGAGGTCATCCACGTTGTAACACGCGCTACCAACCCATTTCAACAAAACTTTCCCACTTTCGTCCCGAAGGTACCATATCCATTTTGAACTATCGAATATTCATCTGCGTTGAACCTTAAAAGGCAAGCATATGGTAATGCATGTTGCAAATGCAATGAGAGAAACCCGGAATTCAAAACGATGAGCAGCAACCATCCGTATCCCGTTAACAATTCTACTAACGTGCTCCTGACTCCGTTAGCCAAAAATGGTGAACACTGGTTACCTGGTCACCGTGCAACCACAGCAAAGTGGTGAATAGGAGCGCGAAACGACATCGTTGTTACCGATTCAACCGCCCAAAACCTCTCAACTCAACCTGAGAAAAGCTGCCAAATAACAGCGTCATCCAGGTACGATTCCCACATAGGCCTACGGAAATCCGGGTGACACCACCGAAGTATCTTTAAGAAACCTATTTTTGAATACTGTGGGTAGCGTATTAGATTCTACCGTTTATATTCTGCTTAGGTTTGTGAAATTATGTACAAAAATTATGTGAATTTAGAATTAAAAAATACATTCTGAGCGAGCCACAGTGAGAAAACTAATGCCGACTATCTCGCAGAGCCACCCCCACCCCCGTCAATCTCACGCCACTCTCCTTTTCCAAGAACTGTGGACGAGTAAAACCGCAAAAGGTCTGCTACCGCGGCTGGCTCAGCGCAATATCGGTCTAACGTACAATGCCAGGGACACGCGCTATGCGACAAGCATTAGGAAATTCCTGCAGCTATTTATCGCGCTCTTAAGTGCCCGTGGCTAAAGGCTGATCACGATAAAGTGAGCACTTTTGAACTCAGCCTTAGAATAAAGTTACTGCCCCTGCCTGCATATATTTTAAAGAGCGGAATGAGTGACATTCGCCCAGTAAAGTTGGTAACGTTGGATGGAAAATAGTTCCATACTTTAAGTCAGATTAAAAGTCTTAGGTAACCATTTGTAATAAATTTACATATTTGTTTCGCTCTGCACTTTTTTTAATGTATGGAAGTGTAAAAATGAACATATTGGTGAAATATTTACTTTCCTAATAATTTCAAAGTTTCACTTGACCGACGCACAAATAAAGTGATGAGGCCCATTACAGTGTTAATTATACATAAGACGGGATAATACATAACGTTATTACAAGTAATTAAGCAGGGCTTTCAAAAGTGCTCATTTTACCGTGAACAGCCTTTGTGAATTCGATTAGAATATTAGCTTAAACTCCGTCACAGAGGCATCGATAAACAGGTGCACTACAGAATACCAAACATACACAGTAAAATATTTCTGTGCTTGTCACAAGCAATTCTTTGGAAACTATGTAGTCGCCAAAGATTTTCACGTAACTATACAAATATATTATTGTATATTTACAGCAAATTAGTTTAGAAAACATACAAAAATGTTTATTTAGTTCAATATCTATACATAGTATGGAACAAAGTCGGCCAGCCGCGTGCGTCTATGTATTCGGCTAAAGCTTCTAAACTACTTAATACATTTTGATGCAGTTTCCCCCAACATCTAGAGAATTTCTTGAGGAAGGTTTAAGTATATAATAATATAGTATCTAATATAAGGATCGTGGAGAAATGTGGACGTTTTATAATAAAAGTCGGAAAAAGCCGCTATTTCGGGCGCTTACATGGCTCACGCGGACTAAACCGTAAGAGATACACCAAATTAATGTTGTACAGAATGACATATCTCAAAAAGATCTACAAAAAGTCCATGGCAGCGTATATTTATCTTTTAAGGATTACCAACACTAACCTTTTATGTCTTTTAAAATTCGCTTAAAAACAAGGGTTCACTTACGAAGACACGTTGAACAGCACAGTATTAATCGTAATAAAATTTAATGTGTTAGTTATCATTAGGAGCTAGCACAGATTTATTACGTATCGCACCCGAGTGAAGCGTACCGGATCACTTTATTCATGCGTCGGCAAAGCGAAACTGTAAAATTACTAGGAAAATTATTTTTTAATTTGCTCATTCTTAAACTTATATGAATAATTAAACTAAGAATACATTCCGTTCTTGTGTAAACAGACCAAAGCTTTAACAAGGCGCCGGTCCTCGCGGTCAACAACAGGAATGTCTCCTACAGTATGTTTACATTCTACGGAATGTGAGGTATGTACACTACAGAGGGCGTTCCCAGTGGTCTGAAGAAGGGTTATCTTAACAACACGCTCCTTTCTGACCTTTGCTATTAATCCCGAGATAACACGGTTTTGCTTTTGATACGGTACCCTACGTTATACAATTTTTTTTTTTTTGTTTTGATTTAATGTCTGGCATTTAGTGTGATGAGAAACGCTCGCCGTGTGTACATATGCCATCTTTGGGTGGTAAATAGGGTTTTACATTACTTCTTGATACTTTCCTTATAACGTGTATTGTGGGTAATTTTTACGATCATAACCAGACTTTCGATCCCGGGTATTATAGGTTGTTCACGGTAAAATGAGCACTTTTCAAAGCCCTGCTTAAGATCTACTTCTATGTACATTGTGTATTCTTCCGCGTAATGTACAATTAACATTACCATGGTCCTGGTTACTTTAATCAGATTTTGTAGAAAAGTAAATATTTTACAAATGTTTTTATTCATATTGTATGTATATATATATATATATATATATATATATATATATATATATATATATATATATATATATAACAAAAAGAATGAAAATAAAATAGTTTTCGTATCACAAATAATTACTTAACACTTGTAATTAAACGTTAACACATGGAAATACTTTAATTCCGTCGTTGCCAACGTAACTGGGCACGTGTCAGTCAGTGTACCGATTAAAATATACGCAGGCAGGGACAGTGACATTTTTCAAAGGTTGGTTTAAAACTTGCTCAATTAACCGTGAACGGCTGAACGGCCTTGATCTTAATGTTAAGTGACGATAACTACACAGCGTTTACGTGCCGTTACGTTCACTGCCGTAATTGCCCGTAAGTAGGTGGTATTTCACTGCTGTATGGCAGGATAACACAAACACCTAAATTTAATAATTTTTATTTGCAACGTGATTATTTTATAACATGCCAAAAGAAAAGCTCCAATAAGCCTACGTAAATCTACGCATGATCGTAATACTAATGTAAAATTGGATTTCGTGAACCATGATTAGGGTTAAGTTAAATAGTCTTAGCAACCCAGAATAATTCATTTTAAACATTCTGAGAAACTTGTAGCTGATACACCAAATCTTTGTCCAAGTCCACGACCAATGCTTTATAACCACAGTTTTAAACTTGTCAATTTTAAATTAAACTTTATTGTATATTAAGTATTCGAAAACATGCAGCACTCAAATACGCTTAGCTGCAGACATTCTCCTCCGTTCACAATAAGAATGCGTTTAGTCGAATAAAATAATATTTGCTCTGCGCGACAACATTAATTATTTGCGTAGAAGCAATTAAATGATTTCTCGCCGGAACCAAATAAAATTTCACTTCTTATTTTGTTGCCTGAAACGTGTAACAACTGGTCGGTGCATCTAAAGACTTCCATGGGTTTACGTATAGTAGTGTTCATCCTATTATAAACACGAAACAAATAAGACAAAGGTCCGAACCAAGAACACTTGTGCTTCAACACCACGCCATAACGACCTCGACAACGAGGACCGTTACAACGGAAGGTAACATTTTCTGTGCATAAATACCTAACACGTGACGTTTACAGAAACTATTTTCAAGTTCTATGTCTTTACTTTTTTTTTTTCTGTTCAAATGATTTCATCGGGGACAGTCATGTAATCGTCTAACCAGCACTGCATTTATCCTAGTTGCAACATAAATTATAAGTATAAGTGATCGCGAGACGTAAATTGGAACCAAGACAATCAAATCACGTCATTACTCTACAGCCAACCGATATTAATACTTGTGCTGGACCAAGCTGATTTTTTGTGCCACCACGAATTCTGTAATCAAGTTATGTCAGGTAACCAATTCCTTATTCAACCCGAATTAAGCACAGTATTTGTTTGACTATACCATATTATTTATAATGTTTACGGTAACCAAACCGATTATAGGCTGCTCAGCCATTTTTTTAATCCTTTAACCATGTTTTTAAATAAATATTGCCCTGTAAGTAATAAACACAGTGTGTAGATTCCACCGCACTAGTAATTTAACGTCTAAGGGTTAAATAAAATAGATTTATTAACTACTATTCCATATGAGAGGATTTTCAAAAGTGCTAACTTTACAGCGAATCGCCTATAGTTGTGAATTATACGTGTGTGTGCTAAATATATGTAGATGACGTTGGAACCGCCAAACAAATATTCGGCATAAACAAAGTAATTATTTTAGTTTTATTTGGTTCAAGGGAACGAATACATATTATGTGTGGAGCAAGATCAGATAGTTGAGTGAACAAAATATTGTTCAATGTACACAAAAACACTTTTCAAATAAATTTGTTTGGAAGTTTAAACAAAATGTGTCTCTCGGCGCATACTGTGTTATGACTTTCAGCAAATAACTTATAACAAGAGTCAATGAAAAATATATATAATTTTAAAAACCTAGGAGTTACTTGAGAAATTATTGTGTTTCACCAGCCAGCTGCGTGTCTTATTACTTTATGTTTGCTTTTTTTTATTAGTTCCATGTGATGCAAATCTGCATAGTCTGCACAAGTACAAAGCACTGAAAACGTTTCACTTAAAAAGTAATCTGATGCCGATTTCCAAGCTTCTGGAAAGTTAGCTACCGGTGACATGTAGTTATTAATTATACGAGTAGGAAAATAACGGGTTATCTCTAAAGCTGTAAATCATTTTAATGAATGCTTACTTATTTTATGCTTTTAAAAGTAATTAATTTTAATAAGCAGTAAAAAAATTTACCAATAAAATACGGGTGAACTAACTTGAGTACTTTCTGCCTTCACGAAAAAAAAAAAAAAAAAATAGAATTTGAAGATAACTCCGGTTATTGAATTGATCACAGCCACCTGCTTATTTCTGTGAAACAATTCCCTGCTTGTTTTCTACGACACGTTCATGATAAACTTCGTATGAACAAGTGGCCTTGTCGAGTGGTAAGGGCGCACATAATAACCGTTGCTTTCCACAACTTTACCTGCTTTCCAACTCATGAATATTAATCAAGCGTATATGGCAGATTAATGCGTGGAACTACGTCCATTAACTTTTAATCCTGTTTGAATCTTGCCGAGTCAAGAGGAGCAGTCCTGTCGTTGACAATACGTAAGAATGCATTCTAAATTGGAATCAGTGGGAAACAACTGATTCGCAGTGACAATGGCTCCACTTAGAATCAGTGGAAAAAAAAAATACTGATTGTTTCAGTGGAAAAATGACGCTGATTGAATTAGCGATGTCAAAAATTTCACTGGTTCTAAGTAGAGCCATTTTCTCTGAGAACCAGTGGTTATCCACTGATTCCAATTTAGAGTGTGTGGCAAACATTTTCGGGTACTGAGAGTACGAAACTAATTAAAATAATATATAAATATATTTTAATATAGCAATTAAACATTTGTACAAGACATCTAGAAGGCAATATGTGGAAATACTGTACAAGTTTTGTTTAATGAATCTTTCTATTTACTTGGTTTTCAAAACTGTGTCCAATGAAATGCGTACAGAAAATAGCGCGTAATTTGTAAAACTTCCTCATGCAAATGTAATTCACTATTAGTCGACTCTATAACGAATAATTCAAAACAACACCGACAATCCTTAGTATGTTGTGCGAGACGACAAACCGATTATTTTTCAAGAGGCGGACGCACGTTCGAAAAAAAAAAAAATGGTTTGGACGCTGCGTCCATGGCCACCACGGTAACCAAACTACTAAACTATAAAAATTAAATGTATAACATTTCGTCGTACACATTTCTACTTCTGGTTTTTTTCTCGTAGATTTTTACTTCTGTTTTAGTAAAACGATGACGCCGTACAGTATGTTGGAAGAAGATTAGTCACATTATGAAGAAAAGATATGATGTATGTACGTGCAATCTGACGCGTGTGTTTGTGTCTGGCTGTGAGTGTATCTGTGTGCGTGTGTCTCTCTTTCTCTCTATCCTCTCTCTCGCTCTATCTCTCTCTTCAGTGTATAAGCTTTGTATACAGTAATTTACTTATTTGACTTGCCCAATACATTTCTACAGCTATGTATTGAAAAAAAAGAATATCTAACGGACTCACTAAAACAAAAAAACAGATCCGACCCTTCTCGACTATTTTCGTCGGAGTACCACGAAGTGTATCTTGTCTGAGACTCCTGTACCATCAGAGTAGGATCTTCTCACATTAACCCACGCAGTGACTGAACTACTGGGCACACAGCCACACGAGCGTCAATGTCTGCCCTGTAACTAACAGAGACCTGCAAAATTCGCATTATTATTTTAAGGTTAGGCTGAACTCCAAATTACTATGCGCCCGAACAACTTCGGACACGGGCCATTTGGCACGCCTCGGAGAACTCTTGAGCCAATAATATAAGGTCGGCGGTGGCGTGACCAATCTCTTCTGAGAGATCAAGCAGATACGTGACGTTGATTACACTGCAGGTGGCCAATGAGACCACGAAGCGTGCTCACTTGCTTATAAGACAGCGGAGTCTATCGTGGCACCGAAAGAACACGCGAATTTTGTAGGTCTTTAGTAATCAAGTATAGGGTCGACAGTTCAGACTCCGCTTGTAATTTACTTCACTACACGATGCTCTTGTAGGGTTGGTGGAGGTTTCGTCGCACAACGAGAAACGTACACCCATTACTAGCGCCACCAAGACGGTGTGCACTCCAACACACGTTATTTCAGAACCAATATCGCGGTCAGATGATTACAACTCGCACGAGTCTTACGTGTCTGCCAGCCAATCACGGACGTTCTGTGCCAGGTTAACTTTATTCTGATTGGCCCTGCCGAGTATAAGATGTCTTCCGACGCACACACGCGGCCAACAGCCAAAGTAAATTGGTTAATCTGCACGTAATAAGTTGGAATCTAGTCTGTGCATAAGTTTTGACGCGAATACGCCTTTAAATTTGCAACCATAGTGGGAGGCAATCCAGAAAATCCCATGATAACAAAACCGGAGGGGGGCGTGGGGGCGGGGGGGGGGCAGAGTTTGGCATTGCTGCAGCTCCGAATCTATCGTGTACATTCAAAATTAAATTATACCACTCGATTGCCAAAGGATCAAATAATATTTCACGTTAAGTGATGACTGCGAAGCTTCGTGCGCTGCGGCGGAGAGAGAGAGAGAGAGAGAGTGAGGGGGGGGGAGAGAAAGAAGGGGGGAGGGCGCAATTTTGACTAGGAAAAGCTACGACGTTCGTTTAAGTTTCAATCAACAGCTCTCATCGAGATAAATCGATTGCATGTGTATAAAAACATTTGTGACGTGGGTATGGTGAAATTGTATGCGGTTAATGTAAAAAATTAAGAAAGCTTAAAACAATTTCCACCTATACTCGTCAAAAAGCCAAGTCGAAATAGAGAAATCGTATACGGTTGGAAAGAGCATCTCAAAAGCAATCCAGTGATACCCATGAAACCCCATATGATCGAGTGAAGCGGTGATGGGGAACGTAAAATAAACATCAAGGCGTCCGAGGCGTCAACGTAGACGTATTAACGCCTCCCAGACCGTATTTCTAAGGACATGGGTCGCCTCTTGAAAAATTATCGGTTTGCCATCCGTTACAAAATACCAAGCGTTTTCGATGTCGTTTTAAATCATCCGGTATGAAATATATTTCGTTGAATAAAGGAAAATAAAATGTAACATCTGTGAAATGTCATTGACCTCTTTAACGATACTACTCAAGACGAAAAAATGAGAGTCTATAAATCACGCAGTGCAACGTGAGGTTGGATACCTTTTCAAAGAATCTGTGAATTGAGCATTTTTGAAAGCCCTGCTTAGGTTCTAATTTTTTTCGCATTTTGTATCCATTCGCCATATTTAAAATTAACATGACCATGGGCATGATAACTTTATTCATACGCCATCAGAGTGAAACCATTCGTTATTTTTAAATTAAACGTTTTAATACTATGTATGCAAAATCGTTATATTGTGTGGGAAAAAACAAGGAAAACATGCTTCAGTAGCCATACAATGTTAAATCTCATAACTATACGCAATACACGGTAAAGTGAGCACTTTTGAAAGCCCCCCTCATTTGGAGTAATGATCAATAAATATATTTTATTTAAGCTTTAGATGTTTACTTCCGAGTGCGGTGGAATGCATACAATATGTTTATTACTTACATAGAAATATTTATTTTAAAAAGTAATGGACGGATTAAACATGGTTAATGGGAAAAGTCACTAGGTCCTAATAAGAGCTCACTTTACCGTGAACAGCCTATACTTTCATTAGTTCATAACCAACTTAATTAGAGGCCTTAGTTCCAGCGTATACGGTAGTACGTATATACACTATCTACCAAATAGTAATTGGGCAGCCGTGAACATAGGTAATTCAGTACGTCAGTTGACTTGTGTTTCACGGCCTTCAGCGTAGGACCGCTGGTGTTTGTCCGTGGTAGAATGAACACAGAGGCCTATTGTAACATTATGGATAATGAAATACTCCCAACATTGTGGCGTTTTTACGGAATGGACCCGTGTTACTTCCAGGATGACAATGCCAGGCGCCATGTTTCAAGGGCTACTATGCAGTGGTACGCCGACAACAATGTTCGCTGATTGGACTGGCCCGCCCAGAGCCCCGACCTCAACCCTATAGAACATATTTGGGACGAATTGGATGGCCGGGTGAGGGCTCGTCAGGCGCGGCCCAAATCCATTGCTCCCCTCGTGGAATGGTTGCACAAGAGGAATGGCGACGAATCCCCGTGGATGTCCTGCAAACACTCGTAGAGAGCATGCCAGACAGGGTGGCTGCTGTTATAGCAGCAAGAGGTGGCCCTACGAGATTCTAACGGGGTGACAACCACCGAGGAAACATTGTGGACAGGTGCCCAATTACTTTTTGGTAGATAGTGTAGTTGTGGGCAGCCATTTTTTTTAAAGGTTGATTTCAAAACTGCTCACTTTACCTTGAACAGACTTTACTGACGTCTACAGCGAAAGCGATCCCTTGCCGCTCGGAGAGATAAGGCTTATCTTTAATGATAGATTATACGCTAGACAGAATTAACTGCAGGTCAACAGAAACGTCCTTCAAGAAAAGAGACACACTCCAGAAAGAAAAACCAAAATAAGAAACAGGTTTTTTTCTTTCTTCTGTGGTATACTGCCGAGTCTACCGAGTTTCCGACTGAAAGTCACACTTAGATTCGTAAATTTCAGCTCACGCAATCTGTTAGAAAAAATGTATGTTTGTTAGCATATGGAGAATTTTCATTTTACGTATTGTTTTTTCAAATATTAAAGGGAAAATAAGTGGTTTATTTAATGGCATAAATATTATTATTATATTTCTGTGACAAAAATTGTATCAAAAGTAATGTTCTCAATTCTCAAGTTCTTACAGCAAGGGAACATGTACAGTGTGGCTTTGCTGAATAATTAAGTAGAATGCAGACCTGACATAGTAAACAAAAACACCACGCAACGCAGCGAAAAATGAACCGGATGGTTTTGAACATCACCTCAACTGCTCAGTATTTACGGGATTTTCATATTTCGCCTGCAGAAATTACTGTGGCGTATTCTTGCCTGTGTAACGAATTTATAAATATTGATATTGTTTCAACTGTTGCCTATCTGTTATGACTATAGATATTATTAGAATTTTCGGTTAAGCAACATGCTGACTTCTAACCTGATCAATATGCTTTTTTTTTCTTCTGGAAACATTTGAGGCCCTTTCCTCGTCCTAGACTGCAGGGCGACACAAGGTCTCTTTTTCCCAAGTAACCACGAACAAACTGTTGTACATCAAAACTCCTCCATATTGACGCAGAAATCGGTTACAAAACTACAAAACACACGCAAAAGTTCTTTGAAAACGTGGACTATATTTCATGATCAAAACTACAATCATTATGCTCAAAGCAAAAAAACAAAAGGAATACACAGAAATAGTAATACTACTTATATATATATATCAGGTACAAATCTTTTTCAAAGGACAGATTATAATTAGCAATTTCTTTTTAAAAATGACATTTAGCGGAGATCTGTTACAAAAGGACACTGATTCTCTCTCTCTCTCTCTCTCTCTCTCTCTCTCTCTCTCTCTCTCTCTATATATATATATATATATATATATATATATATATATATATATATATATATATATATTCATTAAAAGGCTGATATTTTAAAAATATCTTTCTGAGCAGAAACCACCTTCAAATTCGGGCATTTTCAAAGTCCGTCATGCCACTATCCATTTTAGGAATTAAATTCTCAATAACATTGTTAAAGGGAATTTGCTTTGACTTTATAAAATTTATTATAACTTGATTTAATGATAAACCATTTTTTCTGAATGACTTATATGCGTTTACATTCTCAAACAAAATTACAGGCTGCAAAACCAGGGAACCTCCACAACAGCCTTAATTTTTTAATTTATCTTTTAAATGTGTTTTATTACACAACATTCTACATAACTTATGAATGATCTTGTCATTACTGTATTCACTTTCTTCATGGGAAGTTAAATGATTTTAATAGCTATAACTGAAGAGATTCAACCTTTTTAACAATTTTGATTTTTTTTTTGTCTGGTTTAGCTTCAATATCCAACAAAACAAAAATTACTTCTACAAGTAATTTTGGACAATTTTGTCCAATTCTACATTACTGGCTTTATGAGCCCTACATTTTTAATGTACGATTACTTATCTCAGGATTGGTCTCGTCCCCAGTAGCCATCAGTCTCTGCTGACACAAGCTGGTGCGGGGACTTAAATACTGAATCAAAACTAGGGTTGAACCACGAGAGGGTGTTACAATATTACCCTAGCCATCAGGAACGAGTCGTAGGCCGTGTAATTCTCAGAATTTGTGTATGGAACGCCATCTGTCTCTATTTAGAATCACGGTGCGCGCTCCCTGTAGGCTCGATGACGCTAGCGCTCTAGGCGCGAGCATGACGAACTATGGATGGCTGCCATGTTCTCCAGCCTGTTCCCAGCAGTTATGCTAGTCGGATGTCCGTTTCGGGATCTGCAAGCGAACTTTGCGTATTCGTTACCGTTCGTGGATGTCACACTGATAGATCGTGTACACGGTAAGTAACAGTTAGCATATAAGTATTAAAAAAAAGTCTTTAGTGATAATTTTGCCATGAAACGATGATTTTGCGTCGTGCAAATTTAGCAAGCCGGCGGGCTGGCCGCTGACACACCAGGACGATGTCGAGGCAAAGGCAGTCAACTAGGAACGTGTAGGCGGGCTGGTATTTTTTTTTCCGTGCATAATGAGACGTCCCCGTCTCATCCAGCGCCCATGAAGAACAGCCAGTCTTGGGTCAACCCCTGACACACCATCACTCCAACCTCTCCAGTCACAGGATGCTCTCCTCCAGCCTCCAATGCTCGAGCAGCAAAAGAATTCACGAGTCACCATCCCGCTATTCCAAAAGCCATGAATTACAGCTTAATATAGGCTGTTCACGGTAAACTGAGCACTTTTGAGGCCCTAGTTACTTTTTTCCTTTCTGCCATTTTTTATCCTTTGACCTCCTTTTTAAATTAAATATTGCCACGCAAGTAATATACACAGTATGTATATTCCACCGCACTTGGAAGTTAACGTCTAAGACTAAAATAAAGTTCATTTTTTTTGATAATTATTCCAAATGAGAGGGCTTTCAAAAGTGCTCACTTTGCCGTGAAAGGCCTATAGTAGCAACGACATCCACTCTCATCCATCTCACGAGAACCAAAATTTGAGACTAACCACCAGGGACTCGGCCCCTAACCTGGTGTCCTATCCATAATTCCTGTACTCGGATGTTGAGTTATTATTGTTTTTGTACAAGACCAAAACCACATCTTACAATCTAAATGAAGATGAACAATGATGATAATGAGCATGAACTGGTAGTACTGTGGCGCGGGGGGGGGGGGAAGAGAACAAACAAAATTTTTGCAAATTCAATTCACATAAAAATCCTTACACTTCTAACAAGATGATTACATGGTAACAAAATACCTTAACTCTAACAAATTGGAAAGTACCCTAATCAAAACACTTAATTACTAAAACTACAAGATAGAACGATTCTTGTCGAATTCAGCAATTCAAATTAATATAATTTGAGAAAATGTGCTTTAGCAACACTCCTTGGGTCTTTTACATCCTCAAGCATTAACGTAACTGGTGTTAAGAACTTACGCATAAGGCCCAACATATTTTGGCGCCAATTGTGAGCTGAAATTCGCGCTTTTGTTACCAAGGTAGTGAGTTTCTAACATCACCTGGTCACCTACCTTAGCTGACGCGGTACCTTTGTTTTTATTATACCCTGCAGCAAGTTTACAATTATATACTTATAAATTATACCAGCAATAAGTAAAAACTTATGAACGAAATTACAAATTATTAAAAACATTAGTTCAGTTTTCAGCATTCTTGTCTCGACTTCTAACTGAGTAGAAGAGACTGTGTTTTCCCGTTTTATGAAGGCGGTCTCACGTTTGGGTAGTTTCCAACTAACAATGGAGGAAATTGTTCACAGGATATAATCTCACAAAATCGAGAATGTAAAGAGAGTACGTATAACAAGAGTTACGCCCTGGCACACTTAACAGAATATTCGTACACATTTGAAATACTTCCTCTGAAATTGTGCATCTTTACAAGGACTAGCACTGACGAAGAATATTTTTTCATTATTCACTGTCGTAAAAAAAACCGTAGTAGGTCCCATACTGTTCACAATCATTATTCTGTTACTCGCTCGTTCTTTTGCACCCTCAATCTCTGTATCTCTGTTACGTAGGCAAGAGCGCTATAAAGTATGTTCTCTTGGAGCAAGCTGGAACTCGGCCTTGAGGTACATCCCTAGATCCAGCTATCTGCTACAGGAATTCCCTTACGTACTCGAGCGAAAACTAATGAAAACTGAAATTTGAAGTGTAATAATAGTGTTACATTTATTTTTGTATACCGAAGTAAACCTGAATTCTAAATCAGTGGGTGAAAATTTGGTAAGGGTTTGTTTGATTAACACTTCATACGTAGAGACACCCGAATTTCGCGAAAAGATTTCACGACCTGTTGTATTTCATAACACTTCTGCTTATATCCACTTTCTTGATTGGATAATCTAGGCGTTACGCGTTTTAGCTGTCTACCCGCGAATCACAAAGTACAGTATCGGAGTTACCTAATTATGATTGGCTAGTCACGTAAAAAAATGTCCTTCCCACAGACTCGCGGCCAATAAGCAAAAGAGAACTGCTAGTATGCCCGTAAGGTATTGAAATCTGGCCTGACCGGAAATCTTTTCGCGAAATTCGGGTGTCCCTATTCATAGGCAATAAGCGAGCGACGCTGCGTATGTAATAATTAGAGACCCGAGGAATTAGCGGATTAATTTTGAGACAAGCTAGAATTCAAAACATGTGTGTTTATATAACTTTAGCCATTGGTCTACACGGTGTTTAACACCTCCTGGAGAACGCTGGCCCAACCGTCGCCTTTCACGGTGACAGCAGACAACCAATGTACAGTTAATATCAGCATATTTGTACATTTTTCAGGTCTCTGGTAGTAATTTATCGTCGCGCTCCTACGAGGTAGGCAACTTATCGTACACGCATGATCGCAAAGCTGCATCGCAATGGCGAATGTCCAAAAAGCTCCATCTTGTCATTCACCCCCAGTGTACTATTCATTCAAAGATTACATTTAGTAGAGAGTTGTACGTTTGTACGAATTGGTGTAACATATTTAAATTCTCTCTAATTATAAAAAGTTCCTTGGAAAAATTACTTAGTTCAAGTATGAGACACGTTAAGAAGAGAAAATATTACGAACCACAAATACCACAGGCATATCAGCAGTAAACTGAATTAGCCTTCCAAAAGAAAAAGAAAAAAAAACCTAAAAATAGACAAATAGACATTGAATTTAATTGGCAATAACAATACAAATATAATCATCTTCTCTGTCATAGTTCTCCGTGATTAGAAGAACAGGTTAGGATGTATAACTGTGCGAAGCTATGAATAGCTCACATTACTACTCAGGTCAAATAGTATGAACTTTATGAAGTCGAACAGTCCAGAGTACAGATGTGAGGAAATTACAGCGTTTGACGTATCATAGTGACATGAGGCAATCGGTTTGATGGAAAAATACCGAATTGATAATGATATCTGATGACTATAAGCCAAATAAATTCAGGAGTTTGGTTGGTCTAAAATATTACGAGGACTCTTAATCTTTTTTTTTTTTGCCGAAACAAAAGTTTATCTCTAGTGCCTTAACGGATATTTATATTATGTTGATGCTGCATTGAAGCACATGTCAAATACAGGCGAATTTTTATTCTTGATTCGGCTTTTGGTTGTACGTACTATGTATAACATCTCGGAAAAAACTTTTAATATATTTTTTGAAAATAATTGTAATGAGTTCTATCCAGAAAGTATTTCATGAATAGAAACTTTTCCGGAAAAAATGTATCACTTATCGACCCTCAACTTTTTCCCCAGCAGTATTAACTGTTTATCTTCATTTCTGCCACGCAAGTTTGTATAGTGAGGCTCAGTCGTAGTACAATACCTACGCATGCAATTAAGCAGCTATTAATTAAAGCAGTAATTATAGATACGACGTTTTCGCATAAATAACAGCATACTAATAAGTTTCAAAAGCGTATCTTCTCTACAGCAGGTTTACTGCCATAACTGTCTGTCGTCTGCATAAGAAGCGGTTCAGCAAGTTGACTGGAGCAGTGAGAATTCTGCCACTTGACAGTGAACTCCCGGGCTCCGACTGCATATGAATTCATTGCGTAAAAACTAATTCAGTTAACTTTGGGATTCAAAGACAGCTAAAGTCTCGTAAGAAATATATTACCAATATATATTTGTTTTAAAAACATCGTTAGAAGTAAGAATATCCGAGTTGGTGAGAATGGAGGTCTTAACAAAAATAGAAGAGCTATATTAAAAAATCTAAATTTAATTACAGTGACATGAGGCAATCGGTTTGATGGAAAAATACCGAATTGATAATGATATCTGATGACTATAGGCCAAATAAATTCAGGAGTTTGGTTGGTCTAAAATATTACGAGGACTCTTTATCTTTTTTTTTTTTTTTTTTTTTGCCGAAACAAAAGTTTCCTTCTTCCACCCGCTCGGCCGCGTGGAGTGCAGCGTTTCAACGCCATCACCGGTGACAAACGAGCCGCCGCGTGACGCGATAAGGCTATCGGGACTCGTATCACTCCCGTCCTTGGCAGATTGAATGTTTTGGGAATATGCACAGCTAGTACTTACAACATCAAACTGTATATCTCTACTATTTCACCTATCCTATCAGTAAGCGTTATATTCAGTGCCAACCTAAATTCTAATTAAAGTCTTTATCGATGTATTATACTAGTTACAGTCATTTTAATACTCTGTTATTATTTGCGCATATACACTGCCATACATTAAAAACATGTCACATGTCTGCCACTCACGCATCCAATACGTCTTTCCTACATTACAATCGGCGAGTATCTCTCTCGCTCTCTCTCTCTTTCTCTCTCTCTCTCTCTCGCTCTCTCTCTCTCTCTCTAAACGCGATGCTCGCATACTACACTTGCTTGTCACTGCCTTCACTCCTCGCTCCGATGGTACCACACACGCCTGGCGTTAACGGCCATCCACGACTCCAAACTATCTACACAGTGGCCCGCCGCAGATTATATAGCTCAGTTGCCCTGGCCCAGAAGGTTCTTGGCACCTCGGGTCGCGCTGAGGAGGTGGAGGTGATTACCAGAAAATTCGCGCAATGACTATATTCAATGTGCCAAGGACGGGAGTAGCACGAGTCCCGATAGCCTTATCGCGTCACGCGGCGGCTCGTTTGTCACCGGTGATGGCGTTGAAACGCTGCACTTCACGCGCCCGAGCGGGTGGAAGAAGGAAAGTACGCGGAGCGGCCACATGTAACGATATGATCTGTCCTAGAAAAAGTACCCGAATTTCTCTCCATCCACCGTACTTTCCGTTGGGAAACGTGTGAAATCAAACATGGCTTGGATCGTACAACCACGCTCGTCAAGTGAAGTTCCGTTGATGTATCCGGCAGTTTTAAATTGAGCTGTATCTATCATGGGTTAACAGCAGTATTTTTAAATTGCTTACGATGTCAAAGATGTATTCTATTTTATTATGACAATATCAGAGAAAAAGCAATGATAAATGTAGGTCGGGGATGGTTGCAAATGCATTAAGAGTAGAGACCCGAGAAATTAGCGAGTTCAATGACCTGTAGGCTAAACTTCACAGTTGTATATACTCTCATACAGATATCAACCAGGGGCGTACCCTGAAAATTTTGGTAAGGCATTCAACACGAACCTTACTTTAGCACTTCGCTTTGCACAGAGGAATTAAATATTAATAAATGACAAAGTAAAAATAAAAGGTTGCTCGAAATGTCTTTAGTTCTTTAGTGCCCCTTTCCTCTCACTCTTACCTTCATCTGGGTTGCTTTGATCTCAAAAGCTTCTCCAGAATTAGCTAATACACTCACGTAAGTGTAAGTAAAGTGTAAGAGATCTGTACACTGTCAATCCTGAAGAAAATTGAAGTACTGAAGTAAAAAAAAATATATATATAAATCACAACACTCAAATACCTCGACACATATCAAAAACATAATTAAATCCTAAATAAAATCCTAAGTGACACTTTAAATTAAGAAAATCATTGACAAGATACTTCAGGGTGTAAGATGAAGAAAATTTAAAAAAAACTTAATCCCTAGGGTATCATGTAGTATTAGTGTGGGCATTAATTAAAAAAATGTATTGCAGCCAATTTTTAAAGAAAACCATTTTAATGTTCCAAATGAGAGAAAGTAAAAACATAACTCCAGGTGTCAAATAGCAAGATTCACTGGTCAAATCAAATAATTTAAAATTTAAAATTGAAAAGTTTAAAATTCTTTTAAATGCCCAAAATTCACCAAACAATTCGATTCGCTAATAGTAAATCACTTAAATTAGGGCTAAGGCTAAGTTACATTTATTCTTATTAACAAGAATAATTTTACATCTGTTAAAAATATGAATATTTGTCTGTCTAAAAATGCATTTAGAAAGTAATTAAAAATTACTTCTGAATGTTCACAAAACATAATTTACATTTAAGTTTTATGTTTTCAAGAATTATTTCCATTGTAACAGTTAGGCCTACCATTAACAGAGACAATTTATTAAATAAACTTATTACAATGTCACTTTAACAGTCACCATTCATCTTGCGTAACTACTGCTTAAATTTATAATATTAATTCAAATATAACAGTAGAATATGCAAATAGTCAATCACTAAAAGTTGAATATAAAGATATAAACTCGCTTGCTAGCACGCTGAATGCCATGTCACCTTGTGCATGCATTTGCTACATTTCGCGCAAGCTTGCTGTGACGTCACACCAGCTGAACGAGGGTCGAGAATACCACAGCGTTATGCCTCGGCGTTTTAGGGAACTATTACGATCGATTATCAAAACACGCACGCGCGCCTCCCCTCAGCGCCTTGCCGCGAATTTTCGAGTAACTATCAGCTTGAGGCGTGCAACCCAGTCCCGTGTGTAGCAAGGAAACGAAAATTTGTTTTCAATTAAAAGAAAAACGGGAAGTATATGGTTAAGAAAAATGTTCGTGTTTGAGTTTCATTAAAGCATTCACTTCATTCATTGCATTCATGGATAATACGCCCCTGATATCAACTGTTCATTGGTTGATTGTTGTGGCAGTAAAAGGCGAAGGTTTGGTCGCACAAATTCTTGCATGTTTGTTATTGGCATATTTATCTCCAGGACGTTCAAAAAAAATAACACGACGACCAGTTACAAACGTAACATGAACGTACATGTGTGTGAATTCCAACTTGTCTAGAAATGAACCCGCGAAATTCTCGGGTCTCTAATTAAGAGGCGTGTGACTGTAGCACGTACAATTTAGTGTCACGTTCATGATTGGGCATCTCTTGTTACAAGATGCCCTGTACGGCTACGAGCCTGTAACACACAGGAGGAAATACCGTGCAACCCAGACCCAAAGAAAAAAAAAACCTTTCACGATGGCAGCTGCCAATGAACAAACGAATACACTCTACTATCTAGGGATGTTGATATCGGAAAAAATATCGATATTATTTATATCTCTTATTTATAAAAGTATCGTTTACGAATCGATGTATCGAAAGAAAAATATCGATTTTCGGTACATCGGAATCCGATAATTATGCATACCAAAGGACTTGACAAATGTAAAATTGTTTGGAATATTACATACTGAGGACAAGAAGTATTTCAGAAAGTTGTAGCGCCTGTTTTTGGTATTCAAAACCGAGCTTATTAAAAGGGCATTTTAATGATATTTATTTACGATACCTGGTAAAAGTTATTGATTTCGATAAAATAGCGTTGAAGTGTATGGACAATTAATATCGATATGTCGTTGAAATAGTATCGTCATTTCGATACATCGATATATTTTTAATATCCCTAGAGTACGCAGAAGACTAAGAGATATAGATTGTGCTAAAACAGAGGTATCCAACCCTCGGGCCTTGGGCTGCATGCAGCCTGTCGCTTCGTGTTGTATGGGCCGCTGGCACATTCCTGATATATAAACTCTATTCCGCGTACCGAAAGAAAGGTTAATTCATTTAGGTATGTACGGAATTTTCTATTATTAATATATTTAATGTAATGAAATATTGCGTTGTGTAAATAAAGGAACTGGTTAATACGTATTGATTTCTTATCTATGTATTTGAGGTTATTGTGATTTTTACGCTTCCGGCCCGCTGACAAATACACAATTGATATTGCGGCTCTTTACGAAAAAATTGTTCGACACCACTGTGCTATATGAATTAGCGAAATTAACGTATAAGGTATGTGAACCAAAGGTGGCCATACCTAAGAGTTAAATAATGTTCATTTTTTGTATAGGTTGGATAAATATATGATGCTTGGCTGGTAACAATCTGTTATTTATCATGTACAAATAAAAAAAATAACAGCTGATATAAGTGACCATAATAGAGTTAATCTACGAAATAAAAGAAGCTAGCATGTGGGCCACCTTTGGAACACGGGTACCAAAGATGGCCAGCATGGGTCACCTAAGGTGGCCCATATCTTTTTGAGGCCTTTACAGGCGAAAACACAAAATACTTCCTATCGCAGCACAAAATAGCTAACACATAGTCGTTTATTCATTTGAATTGCAGGTAGGTAGCAAATATATTTACCATTGCTGAAAAAGAAGATAAAAACAGTGACAATAAGCATGAAAGTAAACGTATTTTCATAACACAGAATTAACTCCCACAAAAAATTTGTACAATAATGCTAAGCTCAGTAAACAAACCAAACATGTGAAGAAAATGTTTAACAGTTCGATGCAAAACGAAAAAGTTCACGCACATTCAGTTTGAATCTTTACAAAACATGCAACGAAAATTTGGTATGGAGTCGGTACGGGCAATACCCTCACACACTTCATGAACATACCACAAACAAAGAGTGCAGAGCCTCATATCTTCAACGCGGTCAGTCTTACATATGTGGCAGTACCAGGACTCTTCCCGCTGTTTCGTCATCTGGGAGGATGTACTTGGCTCTTGATGAGATGTTGATGAAATGTACTTGGCGTTTGATGAGAAGTCATTATCTTATGATTCTTTATTTCTTTCAGCTGTCTTCTCTGTGACCTCACTCTTCTCCCCTTTGGACTCGGTATTCTTCCCTTTGGACTCAGTATTCGTCCCTTTGTTCTCAATTATCTTTTCAGTAGTCTTAGTTTGATTCTTATTCATCACTGCATTCTTTTTGGTCACAGCCTTTTGTCTGATCACAATCTCATTTTTCATACCAAGCTTCGTTTCTTTAGATCCAGTCGTACTACTTTGGAAAAGACAAGCTACATATTTTTGGCCTCTGTAGTTTAATACTTTACGTTTTCCTTCAGCTTTGGTGTTAGTACTTTTCTTGAAATTGGGTGTCCTCAATATGTCCGATATTGAAGCAGAAGTTTGACACTTTTCTGGCTTTGAATTATCAGTAACGTCAATGTCTTCAGATGTTGAATCATTTTCAGAGTACTGTGAATCAGAGAAAGAGAGAAAGGGAGAGAGAGAGAGGTTTCACTAGCATATTCTTGATTATTACTGTACACCTTTTCTTTTCTACCCATGCATGTCACTAGGAATGCAACTTGCCTTTCTCGATTTCGTCGTTTTTACATTCGGAATAACTTCACATGTTAAGGTAGCAGTATTATCTGGAGGTTGAAGGGAATGTGGCTCTTCATTGCAGTTGTTGGTGCTGTCCCCTGCCAGTCTGTGTAGTTGAAAAGTGAGCACACTAGGTGCAAATGCTTCATCAGGGATGGCAGTGGGGTTAAACGGATATATTCCGGGTATCTCTAAAGCCACTACAGATATTGGATGGTATGACAGTCTTCACCCAGGTCCTGGAAAAAAAATTCTGCCGAACTGATATCCCTTGATGACACGATCTGCACTTACGTCTTCCACATCTGCATGATTTAAATGTCCTCTTTTCGTCTAGAACAGTACAACTTCGTTGTCCCAGTTCATTTCATACGACTTAAACACACTTTCGTCTAATGGTTGAAGCTCATGAGTTGTGTTGCTGGGGAGACAATAAAGGGTTATCTCATGAGCTTCTGTGGCATGGACAATGTTTGCATCGAGGTGAGACGACGCTCCATTAAGAAATCAGGAGTACGGGTTCAGGAGTCTTGTATTTATCGTAGTGATCAAACCACTTGACAAAAGTCTGGGAAGTCATTGAGCCTTTTGCAGTCATAAAAACCTGACTCCCCTGTTGGTAGGTTTTCTGTCCATTCTGGCTTCAAACGATTTCCCTTGTACAGGATGACAGGGGGAATAGCATGTCCTACTGCATTTAAACAGCCTACTATGGTACAGTTTTCATAATGTTCACTTGCTACATTATGTACACGTCTAGCTCATCTTTTGGCCAAAACAGTCTGTGTCTTGTGAAGACAAAGTCTCTTTCCCTTTTCATATATGCTGTAAATGGACTGCAGCTTTTCCATTACTCCAATCTCTAGCATAACTGTTTTAGGTTTTTCAAAGTGATAATTCACAATAAATCTGTTCAGATTTTGTGCTCTTGCGGGATTCAGATTGTGTGACTTTCTTCTGGAAACATTGGAGTGCCTACCCAGGAACAACTTCAGCCACTTTTTCCAGCTGATGCAGTGTTGGGATTAAATAGATGTTTAAGCCCACTGAGTTCACAAAAACTGAAAACAGTTAGTTTCAAGACGTTTGGAGTGAGAGGCATACCAACTAAAGATAATCTAAGGATTCTGTTGCAAAGTTCGAGCTCGTGGTCAATAGATAGAATACCTTTGCTTTTCTGACTACTACCTGACAGGAGGTGATTTCTCAGCATCCTCCTGGGGATGCAATGTGTGATGGCAGCGCACCTGACTGACACCTTAGCCTTCAAAATACCGTCCATCGCCTTCGTGAGGTCCTCTTCAGTCCACGAAATTCCAAGCTTTTTTTCCATGGTGAGCTGAAATAAGAACCACAATTTATTGAGCTGGTAGGCTTACATAAAATAAACTATCATTAGGCCTAATTTGCTCTACTCTTGGGCTTATGTTAATTTAAGGGTGCCGCCTAACTAGCGCGATATTGGACGCAGAGCTACATAACTTTGTACTTAAAAAGTAATTTTACTGTAACATGCCGTGGAAGTCCGCATGCGAATTATTATTCAACGTGGTGACTACATTGTTAATAATGGCAGCGTTTAAGCAAACCTGAACACAATTTTGTATTGCACATTCAGCTTTCTTTGATTACAAGTTTCTCTGACCTCAAAACGTACCATTTTTATATGCCTCACCATGAAAATTAAGTTATTTTAGTTTAACAAATGACATTACAATAAGTTAAGCCATACCTACAGCCGCCTTTTCGATAGTATCCTTAAACAAATTTTGTTCGTGAAACGAGAAGAGAACTTCAACAAGAGATGCATTAATATTAATGTAATAATTTAACTACTTTTTGTACCTGGTTCCCGAGGTGGCCCACCTTGGGAACCTAGCCCACATGCACACTTTCAATAATATTTTCACATCTCAGTAAAAAATACAAATAACTTGTAACACCTCTTTACGCATTCGAATCATGCATCAAAAAGAGCTTTAGTAAAATGTATAACACAAGACCATATCTTGCAAATTACCTATTTTATTTAGTTTTTGAGAACCAGAAGCACGCGCTGTTTGGTCAACACAACTCACGTAAAGTCTCACGACATGGCGGCGTTTCGATGGAGCAGTTTAGTTCCTCGTTCCTCCGCAAAGGTTGCGACACCATACAATACGTAGTTGACGTCGAGAGACTACTGGCAGTATAAACACGAAAACTTTAACCTGGGCCACCTTCGATTCGCCTACCTTACCTATAATTTTTCAAATAACATTTAACGAGGTGCCTTCTGAATGATAATATGAAATGGTCTTACAAAAAAAAAAACATGTTTAACTCAGTGTCGAAATAATTTCAGAACTTCTCGTCAGTGTGAATAAATCATTTTAAGCTCATGACATTCAGCAGAGATCCGTGTTAGGTTTCTTCTTTCACTTTATCAGGAGCGTAAGTACTGAAGAACGACATGTTGTAGGTATTTCAGAAGTACTGAAGAACGACATGTTGTAGGTATTTCAGAAGTACTGAAGAACGACATGTTGTAGGTATTTCAGAAGCACTCCGATATGTAATTGATGTGAGTTAGAAATTTTTTTAGTTCCATACCAAACATTGAACAAAATTTCCGAGTTTAAGTGAACTTGAAAGAACCGATAGTAGAATACAAAACTGTCGAAAATTGTTGACAACCGCTGTTAAAGTTGTTTAGCTATAGCGAGGAATGTGTACGCACTAACTTGCTTAATTGCTGCATATCTCTACCTCAACGGGAAACTGCTACAGACATCCTGTTAACCACTTTGACCTTGAAAAACACCGAGGGAGTGGAGCCCACACATGTTTGCGGGATAACGTGGGCATATGGTCAGTACAAATTTCTGTTGGCTTCTGTGAAGGTTGAATGGACAATGCGCTGCATCACAATATCCGAGAGTACGGTCTCAGATTAGGTTAGAAGGCAAAAGTAAAATGACGTCGCGTTGTTTTTGTGGCCTTATATTCGAGCACAATATGTTAGGCCGTATCCGAATTGTCAGTTTCTACTTAAGTACGTACATTTTCTTACTTGTCCGTGTATGCACTTGTCCAAATTATTTAGGACGGGTCATCGACTCTTCATACTACACTTGTCACACACACACTGGCGGGGCTGCGATGATGTAGTGGTTAAACTACTCGCCTCCCACCAAGGCCTCTTCACAAGTAACCATTGGCTCTAGGAATGATAGTGAGTGAGTGAGTGAAGAGATTTGGACTACTCTTAACAGCGATGTCATGAGAGCCGATGGGTGTGATTGAGGTGAATATGGAGCAGCGCCGGATTGAAAGGGCAGGGGAAATGGGAGACCTCCGAGAAAACCCGCCGACCAACGGCATTGTCCGGTATTATTCCAACATGCTAACATCCGGAGTGACCCGGCGGGGGATTGAGCCCGGATCGCATTGGTGGGAGGCGAGCAGGCTAGCCGCTCAGCCACCGTGGCCCCGGAGTGATAGTGAAAATTCAGATTTACCTAGTAGTGATAACAGTAAATCAGACTTATCCAGTAATGACAACAGTAGCACAAAGTCAGTGTATTACACATGAACTCAGATTGAGCCTACAGTGCTTCTGTCCACGGCAGTGATCAAGGTGTTGGATAGATCAAGTCAGCCACACGCTGTCAGAGCTCTTACAGACCCGGCCGGGTCACACCCGAATTCATGCACGTGGGAATTATGCCGGGCGATGCCGCTGATCGGCGAGTTTTCTCGCGGTTCTCCCGTTCCCCCCTCCCCTTACATTTCGGCACTGCTCGACACTCATCTCGTTTCACCCTCGTCGGCTTTCAAACCCAAATCTCTTCACTCACATTCTGACGGCAATAGCAATACAAACACGCGATTGTTTCGATTCTTAGCTACAATTTCTATAGTTACGTATAAAACTAACAACTCTACATTAGATTACACATTAATGTATTATATATTAATTAATCGGATTTTCAAATTTTGCGTTGACGATAAAAATGGTCGCAAACTTAACGCCGGAGACATACACCACGCAAACTAATTTGCATCTCGCGCATCGAGAGAAAATGGCGGACATTTTGCATAAGTGGCCGTAACCTCGTGAACAAAAACTCTTGTATATAAATAATGGGGCTTATAGGCTATTCACGGTAAAGTGAGCACTTTTTAAGGCCCTTCCAACAGGCGTTAACCATTAATAAATATGTTTTATTGCAGCATTGGGCGTTTACTTTTGAGATTATTAGAGTGTATACACTGTGTTTATTGTGCGCATGGCAATGTTAAAATAAAGAAGTGATAGAAAAGGAGAAATTTTGCGGGCCTTAAAAAGTGCTCACTTTACCATGAACAGCCTATGGAAACAGTATATTCCGTATGTTAAAAAATATATTAATTTTCATTTTCAAAGTAGTTTAAGTTTGCAGAAGAAACTCTACCTTGTTGCAAAATGAATCTGCGAAATTTCCGGGGCTCTATAGTCATCATAGGCCTGCAACACCTGTAAGCTCTACAATCACAAGTTGGGTTTAGGAGGAACATACATATTTCGGCCAAGCGAGGTTTCGGAGTGCCAAGCCAGCGATTTAATTATATTCAGCAATTTTTTTTTAATTGCAACAACATGTAATTGTACGACTTAAGAGACATCTTAAAGTATTTATTCGTCAATTTTTTCAGTGTTAATTACCTGAGTTCTGTACGCGATATAGTTTTACTTATTTGTGCTTTTCTAGAACGGTAAAATTGTGAATTATACACGTAAATATGCGAAAACTATGCTCTCATTTTTTTGTGCGCGAAAAGGGTAATTGCTAGAGACTTGCAAAATTCGCGTTATTATTTATTGGCAAACTAAACTCCAAGATGTTACATGTTCTTTCGACTGTTGTCATTGGCAGACAACTTGTGTGGCTCGTCCTAAGGACACTTTGAGCCAATAGTAGAGGCTCAAAGGTTGGGCAACCAATCTCCAATGAAGCGGTCACACGGGTAAATGACGCCGTATAATTGCCCGTAACCAATGAAATCACGATTTGCGCTCAAGCAGATATAGGATGGTGAAGTGTAGTATGTTACCAAATAATAACGCGAATTTTGCTGATAATTAGAGACATGAATAATTCGCGAGTTCAACTACCTGCAGGCTAGATTCGGCATTCTTGTGTTCAAATATGCCGATATCATCTGCACATTGGTTGTCTGCTTTCACAGTGGAAGACGACGATTGGCCGAGCGTTTTCCAGCGGGTGTCAAATACCGTGTGGACCAATAGCTGAGGTCATATGAACGCACGAGTTTTGAATTCTAGCTTGTCCCGAAATTAATCCGCGAATTCTTAAGGTCTCCACTGATGATATCTAAAAGAGGAACAGTTTGTGTTACAATTATAAAATAGCAAATTTTTTTCGCGGCCAAGGCCTTAAACGTGCTCTATGAGTGGAAAACTTGCGCAGAAGCTCCTCTTCTAGCAATCGAGAACTCCCGGAGTTAGTTCCACAACTTCCACTCTCAACATGACTCGCAAATCACGCGCTCATCAACAAGAGCTACTTGGCAAACCACGCGGCCTGCGTGATAAGTAAAGTTGTACTACGGTTTGTTCACTCGGTACTTCACAGTTATCGCGAGAACGGTGACGCCTTCTAGCAGAAGACTCGGAACGTAACAGTTTCGTAGCTGTTATCTGCAAGAGCGCGATGCGAAGTGTTTGCCAACAGACACGGTTCTGCAACATGAAGAGTCAGGAGGTACAACAGTCTACTTGCGGTTTCTTCACGCTTTTTTTTTTTAAATCAAACCTCCGAGAAAAAAAACCATGTACGACGTGCTCGGTTGCTTCCTAATTATTTTATGTACACAAGCGTTTTATACTTGTGTTCACACTTAACTCTTCGAGTTCTGCATACATTTACTGGCTTTTAAGAATAATTAGAAGTCAATGACGTATATCCACTACTGCAAGAACACCGGTTCTGTTGGTGTCTGTGTTAGAACTCACCATCGTCTTATTGGTCCATACCACACCGGACACTACCCTGTACTTTAGAGCGTTCATTATTGGCCGGTCATCAACCAATGGAGAGTCGAGCTGATGTTGACCCAATCAAATGTCCTTTATCGTATAAAAGGATTTACAATCAATAATGTCCCTTTGCGTGGCCATAAGAAAATAAATTCTATCGTCAATATTATTGTTACTGCGCTGTGGTGTTCTTATGAGGTTATGTTAAACATTAGCCTAACAAAGACTGCACATCCATGCGAGTTTTGTTCTGAACAACAAATACATGTTTCAAATTAACTTTGTTCGATCTACGCTCGAGCATAGTCTATAAGGTGTTAACACATTGAGGACGGCACAAATTTCCTGTCACTGAAGAAAAGGTTGAAGTGAACTGCCTATATTCTCCACTACAGAAATCTCAGTTGTGCTGGTGTCTGTATTTCCACTTACCATCGTCCTATTGGTCCTGGCTACACCGGGAACGCCCACTGTATTCCCCACAACTTTTATTATTGGCTGGCCGTCGGCGAATGAAGCCGCGCGTTAACTATGTGCCAGTTAATATGTCGCCACACATATAACAGGTTATGCAACCCATATTGTACAGTTGAGAATTTATTGCAAAAAAGCAGTTTTATTCTTACGAACTGAAATGTTGACCAGCTGTAATTTTTTATTTGGATTTTGATATAGTCCAGCGAAACAATAACATTGTAAGAGCGTGAGTTTTGTCTTTAAGAGCAAAGAAATGTCCTTACAAACGTAGCCCAAGTTATATACGAGCATACTCCTCAAAGGGTTAAGTAAAGGCTGTTCACGATAAAGTGAACACTTATGAAATCAACCTTAGAAAAATGTCACTGCTCCTACCTGCATATATTTTAACTGGCGCACTGAGTGGCATGCGCCCAGTAAAGTTGGTAACGATGGATCGGAAGTAGATCCGTATCTTAACGTCGTTAACGTCGAATAAAAAGTGTTAGGTGACCATTTCTGATAACTTGAATTGTTTAGTTCGCTTTCTGTTCTTATTTAATGAATCGAAGAGTAAAAATCATCAGATTTGTAAAATATTTAATTTTCTAATAATTTCACGGTTTCACTTGACCGACGCATGAATAAAGTTATGAGGCCCGCGACAATGTTAATCTCACATGAGGCTGAAGAATTCACAACGTTCGTGCTAGTAGACCTCAAGCAGCTCTCACAAGAGCGCTCATTTTGCGGGGAATAGCGTATTTTGGATAAATTCAAATCTCATTAATATTAGATCTATAAATTATGACATTTCACATGTAACTAAATTTGATTACAAACAGTGAGACACTAATTGTGTTAATAATGCCTAGTATGAAATAGTCCTTATGCAAAATATTATTACACTGAGTGTGTACGAATGCCGTGGATTCTTCCTTTGATGGAATTTTCTAGAGTCTGTTAAGCTTTGTTTGCATGGGGCGTGCGCTGTAAAACAATTTCTGGTTAAACTTCCTAAACTGTAATGGAAATCGCTAACCTATAGACTGTATGGTAATAATACCACACATCGCTACTACATATACAAAGTTGGGAACTTCCCTACGCATTTGACTGTTTCCTGCTAAAATGTAGGAACCCTGCATGGGGGAAAACATTACCATTCCTGCTTTCTCACTGTAGGCTGTTCACGGTCAAATGAGCACTTTTTAAAGCCCTGCTTATAATCTTCTTGTATACACGTTGTGTTCTTCCGCCTTATGTAAGATTAACACCGGCATGGACCTCATCACTTTATTAATGCGACGGTCAAGCAAAACTGTGAAATTATTAGAAAAATAAATATTTTACAAATATGGTAATTTTTACTCTAAGTTGCATTAAAATGACACAGAAAGCGAAAGAAATAATTTAGTAATTTAAGTCATCACAAAAAGCTACCTAAAACTTTAATTCGACCTCACGACATGGAACTACTTTCTCTCCATCGTTACCAACTTGACTGGGCGCATTTCACTCAGTGCGCCCGTTCGAATACATGCATGTAGGGGAGCAGTAACTATTTTCTAAGGTCGATTTCAAAAGTGCTCACTTTGTCGTGAACAGCCTTTAAACGTATACCCTGGTATGGTGAATTTCCGAATAATTTCTTATAGTGTAGGAATATCCTGGAAGTAGAACTTTAGCAGGGCTTCAGGAAAGTTGGAAGCAACTATGGATGAATTGTTCTTAGCCACAGTTACAAAAAAATTCCCTTCATTTTAAGGAAAAGTGCTGGTAAAAATTTATCCAGAAGTGTCCGTAAACTCTCCGTAAAATTATGGACACATTAATTTTCAGAAACGAACTATTCGTAAATTTCACTAAATCTCTCCGTTGATTTCCAAGTTAGTTTTTTGTACTTTCCGTTTAAAATAAAAAGATATAATGAAAATTTCTTTGATTTTCGTTATGTGGGTATCCTACCATGTATAAAAAATGATATAAAAAAGTTCATATATTATGTACTTAAGTGAGGTTTGAACCCGAGTCAAAAAATGACCAGTCCACGACTGTAACTATTCACATACAACTTTCAATTAGAAGTTGTGGTATAACTTTTATATTTATAATTAACAGACAAAAAGTAAAAAATCAATTTCTATTAAATTTAGTGTATTTTTAGTATTGCCAAATGTTACAGACGCCTGATGCTATTTTTTATTGTTTGAAAGAATAGCTCATAGTCGCGTGGATAACCTTAACTGCCCAGAAACGGCAATTTTCTTGTTACAGTGGCGAAGAAAGCTTCGTGTAGAATCGGCATTGTTCGTCCCCGTAACTCGAAGCCAAAGGGAATACGGAGACTTTTTGTATTTTGTATTTACGGACTCAACTCCGTTTTTCGTCATTACGGATTGCATTTCCGTAAACACGCTGTACATTTCCGCAAAACGTTCCGTAAATATACGGAAATGCTTAACAGTCTGGAAAGGGATCCGGTGCTGGAATTCGGGAAGTGGCTGGGGGGGGGGGGGGATCTACGCAGCTAGCATACGCCCTCAGATCATGTTGTATACGGGTGATGTCGACTATGAAACTTTTATTTCAGTGGCAAGGCAGCTACGAGAGAATGCAGAGAAGAGGGCCTTGACGCCGCAAGAGGTGGTGCGGGCACGTTTGATAAGGGATTTGGAAGTCGCGCCCCGCGTGTGGGACTCGCAGGGCCGGAGTTACACCAGTATCCCCGATGAAGAAGAAGACCTCAGGTGCGTGCTGTTCGACTGCGCGCGCCTTCTTGTGGCGTACAGCCTCGAGCTTAACTTGCCAATCACCCGTGCTTGCTGTGGTCTGTGTACGCGCTCTCTGTGTCGTCCTCGTACAGCTTCTGTCCGTGCTCGCTTGCCGTTCTACGTGCCGTCCTGTGTCTCGTCCCCAAAACAGTTTCTGTCCGTGTCCTCTTGTACTTTGAGTGTGTGTCTGGAACGTGTGCAGCGAAGTGAAGAGATCTCGAGAGCTGGTGAGGGCGAAGCGGATTGAGTACGAGGCGGCGCCGGAATGTAAAGGGCGGGGTAAACGGGAGATCCCCGAGAAGACCCGCCTGACCAGCGGGCATCGTCCCGCCACGATCCACACTTGCGAAAATCCGGGAGTGAACCGGCAGGGGACTGAACCAGGTTCGCCTTGTTGGGGGCGAGCAGTCTAACCACTACGCCACCGTGGCCCAGAACCTGTGTAGTGATTGAATGATTTGATTTGCAACGTTGTATATCAACATAAAATAAATGAAGTCCTTTATAATTCATAATGAGACGACGCCCCAACCTAGATAATGGGCTCTTCTGCTGTACGTGATACAAAGAGGCAAAGTCGATGACAGTATATGAACATTGTAGTAATGTCTGTAGCAGAAATCATATTAATAATGCGAGTAAATGAATCAGAACGTGTGTATAGATCACTTCTACATTCGCAACTTGCCGTTGAATACTGTGTGTTCCAACATGAAACTTAAAAAATAGTGTCCCTCGTGTCTGTACGATTTTCGCAAGACAATATTAATAATAAATTGCATCTAAAACCTATGCATTGAGCTTTAAATAGCAATTTAATATGTATTCTATTCGCCGGCCATACAGTAAGGCGGTGTTATTCTAAAAGCAAACAACAATTACTAAGAGACTAAAATACATTCAAAGACAAACAGCAGTCACATAATTGCAACGAAAGACATAAAACATTAATTACGTTCGCTTGGCATGAAACACGAACAAAGAAATAATAAATTTATGTGAAACAGCTAGAGACCTGAAGAATTCGCGGATTTATTTTGGTACAAGCTAGAATTTAAAACACGTGTGTTTATATAACTTTAGCCATTGGTCCGCACGGTGTTTGGAACCTTCTGGAGAAAGGTGGCCCAATCGTCGCTTTCCACTGTGACAGTAGACAAACCAATTCACAGTTGACATCGGCATATTTGTATGTAATACTGTAGAGTCTAGCCTGCAGGTCATTAAACTCGCAAATTTTTCAGGTCTCTAGAAATAGAGTAATTTAACTACTTAATGGTCTATATATAACAAGAAAATCTTCACCCCCTGAGGGAGACAGTTTGCCGTTTCTAATAAGGCCGACCCTCATTCCAGGCCTACTCATTAGGCCTATGCATAGGGGCACCCGAATTTCGCGAAAAGGTTTCTGCACATGCTGGATTACAATAGCCTACCGGCGTGCCAGCAGTTTCCATTTCCTAGTTGAGCACGAGTCTTTATGAGAAGACATTTTCTTACTCGACGGGCCAATCAGAATTAGGTAACTCCGATTCTGTACGTATGTGATTCGCGGGCATACATCTAGGACGCGTGGCACCTATATCAGCCAATCAAGAAATGTGTTCTGAAATAAAGTGTTATGAAATACAAACTGGTCTTGAAATCTTTTCGCGAAACCCGGATGTCCCTAATTATTAGAGCCAGTGATTTTTTGCGAAAAAAATTCTGAGCACGTGGTAGACTTCAATACTCTAAGAACAAACATACATTTATTTTATTTTTTGCCATTGGTCGCCCTCCGCATTAGAAGTCGTTTCTCTTTTTAACCCAGCCAATTATAATTCGACAACTCTGGTAGTGAATCGAAATGATTCACGCACTGAGAGTAACATGTAAATGTAGCCAATCGAGAAAGGTAAATAACCATACAGTGTATTGAAATATAGCTTGTCTCGCAATCTTTTCGCGAAATTTCACTGCCCCTACTAATTATACAACGTGTAACTAAAAATCACAGACAAATTTCGAGAGGTGATTACTGACGAAAATATGAGACGAAAATTTATGAACCATTTTCACCTAAAGTGATTATTATGGGAGCTATGCCGCCCCAAAAAAAACGAATTTTTAAAATGATATTCATTACAAACATCAGGAAGTACTTGCGATGAAGCAATAAATCGGTGAAAAGTGTTTTGTAAAATGGAGATCTTACACCTGTTCAAATGCGGTTGGTAATATCAACCCCCTTCATGAGGAAAATAGGGGTTGCCCCTCTGTGTTTTGTTATGAAACGGCACCACTATTTTTTTTAGACGAAAGGGGGTGAAATTACCCACCACATTTTCACAGACGTAAGATCTCCGTTCTACAAAACGCAAACCATCGATTTATTGCTTAATCGCAAGTAATTCCTGATATTTGTAACGAAACTCATTTTAAAATATTGCTGTTTGAAGGCACATAGATCCCCTAATAAACGCTTATGGGAAAAATTATACAAACATTTCTGGCTTATATTTTCAGCAGGAATGAAGTCTCGAAGTTTGTCGGGGATTTCTAGATAACTCACGCGTTGTATATCAATACTTATCTAACTCGGATAATTAACTTCCCGTATTTTGCTCCGGAATGTGGAACAATATGCCAAAATATGTGTTACAAGAGCTCAGTACAGATTATCGTATACTTCTAAGCATAAAAATTAACGGAAACCGTTAATATAAACATAGTGTTAGCATCCTACTCAAAACTGAGTTAGAAAATACAAAATAAATGCGAGAAAGAAACTATTGAACTGTAGGAGGTAGGTTCGTAGGTATACAGTCTACTCTTATGCCCATTGATAAAAATGCGGCGTTGTCTAGAGGCATTCATGGCAACATCCAGACAAGCTGGTGTTGACATAATGATTCCGTTCGCAGCTACGCTCCGAAAGGTGTGACGTCATGCGGTTTCGCAACAAGATGTTCCACAGATCGTGTTCGTGTCATGCTCGTGATTTATGACACTTCTCCTCGCGTATGCAAATGTTGCAGCACTTGGAACGTCAGGTTATTTTGTTCGGATTTCCTGCGATGGCGCAGTGGAAATTATTATAATCGTTGTCCTTTGTTTATATTCCGTACGTCAGTACGCATAGTCACGAGTCGATTTCAAGGGGGGGGGGGGAACCTTTCCAAGTATCTACAACAGCAGTGGAATTAATTACTAGGGACCCGTAAAATTCGCGTTAATATTTGGCGTCAGGCTAAACTTCGCAGTACTGTATATACTGGAGCCAACGTCGTTTCTTCATTGGCTGATGCATAGTTGTGAAGTCACTCCCTTTCCGGCTGAACTGCGCGTGATTGGGACACGCAATTGTGAAGTGTCCATTTACTGGCGCATATTTACCCAGGGCATCTCAAGTAAAGTATGGTCCAATGACAAACGTATTGGAAAAGTAAAAGTGTTAGAAGTTTTAACGTGTGTCCAAATAATAACGCGAATTTTGCTGGTCTCTAGCCATAGGTATACTGAAACCTTCTCCGTAGGTTACAAAGTGTCAGTCGCTGTAAGTACAGACGTGCGAAATTCGCGTTATCTTTCGGTCACGGGATAGCCTCCACTGCTCTATAAACATGTGAGCAAAGCCCGTGGTTTAACTGGCCGCTGCACTTTAAACAACGTCACCTACCTGCTTGGTCTCCTTAAAAAACATTGGCCAATCCACCACTGGTCTAATATTATTGACTCAAGAGTTCCCCGAGACGTACCAGACATATTTCCGACTCGGTGCGCCCGTCAAAATTAAACGCAGGAAGGCCAGTGAAGTTTTCCTAAGGTTGGTTTCAAAAGTGTTTACTTTATCGTGAACAGCCTTTGAGGTCACTTCTTCTGAGGTTAGGGGAAAAAAAAAAAAGAGTTTTCTTATGGGAGAGTTCGGCTGATTTATTCTGCACAGGTTGTACAGCTCAGTGCTTTTAAATTGGCAAATTGAATTTTTCTCGTCACTAGTGTACCGGATATCTCCTATTTTCTGCGTGGAAAGAAAAAAAACAAATTATTGAAATAATCATAAATCAAATATAAAATAACTACTTAACCAAGTGAAGCCTTTCTATTTTATTATTCCCGTAGCTTAAAATTTTAATAAAAAATTACCTTCTGGAACATTGGCGCTCACCTAGCCGTGTCAATTTCACTTATGCCAAACATCCCCAAAGAAAATCTTTTTTTTTCTTAACCTAGAGATAAAACTTTCGCCGCTATGTTGCGCAGTATTCCAAAGAGTTCACTTTTAATAATAAAAAAAAAAAAATGTTAAGCTACGTGAAAAATAAGACAGAAAAATTTTACATAGTTACGTAACTATATCATATTTGATTAATAATTATTGCTTTTATTTATTTTTCTTAGAAAAAAGAGAAAATCCGGCATACATGCGACATTAACGCTCACACAGTCGCGAAAAATTCTAGTTGCCAAACTAAAAGCAGTGAGATTCACTCCACAACCTTAGTAGAATAAACGTCAACCTTACCCAGTATTCGAACCCGAAATTCGCAGCGCCGTTAGCTGGAGATCCAGGCAATGCAACGATCAACGGATATAGGAGGGTTCAAGATCGAATAATTTTTAGTCCCAATCCAGTCTCAGTGTCTGCCGGTGGCGTAGATATAAACTATTCTCGATAACTTGACACTTTTTGAACTGAACCTTTGAAAAACCACCCCATGTATGGCGTTCTTGATTGTTTCCCGAATGTGCCATGTCAGTAGCACAAGCGTCTTATATTTCTGTTAAAAGCCTCTTCACGATAAAGCAAGCACTTTTGAAACCAACCTTAGAAAAATGTCACTGGCGCTGCCTGCATATATTTTAATGGGTGCGCTGAGTGACGTACGTCCAGCAAAGTTGGTAACGTTGGATGGAAAGTAGTTCCATATCGAAACGTCGAATAAAAAGTGTTAGGTAGCCATTTGTGATAACATAAATTATTTCTTTCCCTTTGTGCTTTTTTAATGCATAGAAATGTAAACTTGAGCAGATATATTAAAATATTTACTTTCCTAATAAGTCTAAAGTTTCACTTGACCAATGCATGAATAAAGTGCTGAGGCCCGTGGCAATGTTAATTTTACATAAGTAGGGACCTGCAGAATTCGCGTTATTTTTCAACTACAGAATAAACTCCAAAACGTTGTATGTTTGCATGGCTTCTGCCATTGGCTGAAAACTGGAGTGGCCCGTCTGGGCGACATTTTCAGCCAATAGTAAAGACTCATTTTCTAGCAACCAATCTACAATGGAGCGGTCACACCGGTTAATGGCGCCGTATAGTCTACAATAGCCAATGAAAACACAACAAAATATTTTTTTTCAATACACCAAACTTGAAAAACAAATGAATTATGTTCCTCTAACATAATACACGACTGAATTAACAATACCTCTGTGCTGGGCCGAAAGAAATCAGACTGTTAACAAAATATTTGGTTGAATCATCTGTACATATTTGGCTGTTCATTGATTGCCTTCCTTCGAAAATGCAGCTCGAGAGTTCGTTAGTATTTTTTGCGACAATTAGAATTGCAACAGTGTTTGTTAGTGCATTTATTCATGCTTAGTGACGGTATAAACATCCTAATGCAACAAGTTCAACAGGTAACTAAGAAGGTAAGCTGATAAAACTCGAAACATTTATTTGAGCATGTTGTCTAGTATTTATCATGTATATATTGATAAGTACAGTTGGGTCACGGTTGATGTAGATTTAAATCCCGGCCCCGCTTCAAGTTTTTTTTATCAAACGTAGAGCCAAACACATATTTAGTTGAACCAAACAAATCTTTGTCTGTAGCAAACAAACAAGAACAAAAAAAAATAATCCGTTTTCAAATACAGAAATTTTATCGACCCTTAACAAACAATTAATTTGGATGCTCCAAACAAACTTTATTCGATTCGACAAAACCTTTTTCTCAGTGCAAGTACAGAAAAGGTAGTTCGTTAATAGCAAAATGTAAATGTGCTAGTGAATGACAGTTTTGCAGCTATATCCACAAGAATTTATGGCCACTTCTGTTTGCTGGTTGAATTATCTCCACGTTGAGGAAGGTTGCTCAAGGCATGACGTGTGCAGTAAACTTCTCCTGGTCTTCAACAGCGAAAGTGTGTGATCCCATTCCTAAAGTCTGCTGTGAAACAATTTCATAACGCATGTAGATAATATTCAACATCACTGAGGTTAAAAATTATATAATGCGCTCTCCCGAAATGTCAGCATCTTTAATAAGTTTAGATATTTTATTTTGTATGTATATCAATTCGTAACATAGTGTCGGTTTAAATTGTGAGAATAATTTCATATATTTCTGTCATTTCGATTTCATTTTCATCTGCGACTTGAAGGAAAACGGCCTGAAGCAATAATTACGAAAACAATAAAAACAAGATTTAAGTTTTCTAATTTTACTTCCGATGAAAATATTGATCAGGAGTATGTGTGAGATTTTTAGCGCGGCGTGGGAAAATATTCAGCATTGTTATTTCCAATATTATTATTTTTAATTTAATGTTATGCATTATTGCATAATACTATGTATTATTGTTTTTCCTGAGTATTACGAGGTGATAAAGTTATCAACGTGACTTCGAGAAATTTCGGACGCAGTGGAATGTCATTGGACATATATATGGTAAATTATATATTTGACTTGTGGTAAATTAATACATCCACGAAAGGACTTAAAGGGCGGATGCCTACAAATTTTCTGTAAGTAGATATATACAAAGCTTAGAATAAGTTAAATGCCATATAGATACTGTGCTAAGTATAGTAAAATTTGCTACTGGTTTACGTTCATTTTTGTTTGTACTCAAGCGTTGTTTGTAAATTATCAGTGGTGTTAATTTTTTCTTTGTTTTTGTGAGGATTGGCATGGTTATTTTATTTTTTTGTAATATGTAACTGTTATATGTTCCAAATGTATGTTTGTATGATATTACTCTGTTATGTATCATTCTGACATGCTACAAATTTGCTGTGATATTATTTGGCAATCTACAGATTACATTGTACAAATAAATAAATTTTATTATATAGTACATAAAAACGATAAAAATGCAAGTTTACTATTTGTATGCATTATGTTTAATAAAAATGTTTTTAATGTTGCTTATGTCCGTACTGCGAAAAGGATCTGGAACCGTTTTCCAGAAGTGAAACCCCAATTTATGGACAAGTAAAAAGACTAACTGATGATATGTTGTTGTGTGTGATATGTTGCTACAGAAATTTGGGAAATGAGTTGGAAGACGGCATGAAATTTATCTGAATTGGTCCTGTAACACACACAATAAGTTTTCATTTCTGGATTAAATTATTGGTTTCACTTAGTAGTTGCCATTCCTCTCTGAATTTATGCGAGTGAATTTAGTTAGGGACCAATTAGTCTTACGCACAGAATTTAAATTAAATTAATCCAGTGCTCAAGTTAGCTATGAAATGTTATTGTAGGTTAGTTTTTTTTTTCCGTAGTTCATCTATGTTTAATTTAAATATTGAAAGCAGTTAACACAATTGCCAAAAACAATAAAGAACTAGTTTATTACTCAACACAACATTAATCTTGTATAATTACAATCTTTGGTGGATTCACTAAAACATATTTTCTACAGCTAAAGAATTTGCCCAAGCACTTACTAAGTAGTCACTTGCGCAAACGCTGATAAAATATTTGTCTCGTTACAAATACTTACTAAACAGTTTACTATATCGCGTCATTCGCCATTTCTGGGGATACCACGTATTTAGAGAGGCACTGGAAATTTACTAGCTATACCGGACCTAAAAAGGATCGCGTATAAAGTTGGTAACACCTAATTTTTGCGAAAGGAAAAAAGAACACTTTAGCTCAAATACATTTTTGCGACAGGGTGATTTTTTTAAACTGTTACAGTCTGATTTGGGTGGCCAAAAATCACAGTCTTTCAGAAGCGGAGTGACATGGTTGCGATTGGCAAATTCAAAAAAGAATTCTTGTCTCTGTAACCAAAGGAAGACTGCAAGTGTGGGCATAGTATATTGACGTTTGGCCTTCGCGAGAATCTGGTGATCCTGAGGACTTCGCGGTTGTTGCTTCCATGACACACACACACACACACACACACACACACTCACGTGCAGAGAAAAAAACACCGTAACCGATTACATGTAACATAAAATACTGAAATCTACAAGATGGCTCATGTTAGTACCACTTGAAGTTTTGTAGTTTCAGCTAGTTTCCAAGCTTTTTTTGATTCTGAAGGTGCAGAAGAATTAACGCTCATCACTCTGGGCTTGGAGTAATCTTAGTTGATTTGTGTGTTGGCAGCTATGTCGCCTCGTCGAAGTTGTTCATCCTGTCGATGGACGAGAACCAGAAAGAAGCGGTCAGGCGACGAGGAGAGGGAGGCTCGCACGAGATGAACGCTGACGTACGGCATCCCACATCGTAAGTTGCCAAAATATTAATAATGATAACTATTGTTAAGGCTAGTCCGTAACATCATAGGCAGGGACACTCGAATTTCGCGGAAAGATTTCCGCGCATACCAGATTTCAACACTCTTCGGACGTGCCAACAGATTTACTTAGCTTATTGGCCGCGTGTCTTTGTGAGACGGCATTTCCTTACTTGACTGGCCAATCAGAATTAGTTAACTCCGCTACTGTACGTCTGTGATTCGCGGACACACGCCTAAGACGCGTATCTCCTAGATCATCTAATCACGAAAGTGGATTTGAGCTAAAATGCTATGAAATACATCTGGTCGTGAAATCTTTTCCCGAAATTTGGGTGTCCCTAATTATAGGCTATTCACGGTAAATGAGCAGTTTTGAAAGCCGTCTCAAGTGAAATAATAGTCAATAAATATATTTTATTCTTTCGAATGCGGTGGAATATACACATTGTGTTTATTACTTACCTGACAATATTTGTTTAAATTTTCTGACTTGAGTATAAAAGGTGGCCGAAAGAAAAAAGTAACTAGGGCCTCAAAAGTGCTCACTTTAACGTGAACAGCCTATAGAAGTGCTGGAAGACTAAGATTATAAATTTTTATTCCAAACACTGCAAAAATTATAATAAAACAACAAAACTGAGCCGCAAAAATGAAATTAATGACACTTTAAAAATGCCATAACGTAGTTGGAAATAGCGGTGTAGATACACTGAGAAACAATTTCGCATTTTAAATTTTTGTTTACTATAAGTATATTTTTGCATATCGTTAAATAACTTTTGTCAAGCATAACTTAAAATAAATTAAGACAAAGTTTTTTACGTTCCCTTTGTTCTGAAAATGGTTTGTGTTAATACAGGTTGTTATGTATGATTATGCCAAAACGACGGAATCAAAGTTTTTATCCCGAGGCAAATAACATCACGTAAAATATCTACATGGTTGAATGGTGTTTTAAAATGATAAACTTGTTTCCCCCCCCCCCCCCAGCACTTTTAATGTCAGATACGGTCTTTCAGCTTACTCAGGAATGTTTCATTTCAGTCCACCCACACTTGGTCCCATTCACCCATTCCCCAGGATGGGAAGGAATTGCAGTGTACCCCTTACAGCCGGCTACTCAACCTTCCCGTATTGCTTCAATGCCGAGCCGAGCCGACCCTATGTTAAGGCGTTTGCATACATGTCGCTTAAAATGTACCACAGTATGTTTGAAATACCTCCTTAAAGGTGCAAATATTTTAATGTAGTTTATTCCCTCGCTAAAGGCTTTTATCAAGCATTTTCCTTCTCAATAGTGTTACTGTGTTTTTTCTGACAGTTGAAAAATTGCAAAGTCTTAAAAATAGTTTTTTTTTTTGTGATATTATGACTGTACTCTCTTTGCTTGAAATCAATTTTCATAAAAAAATTTCGCTTCTGTAAATGTACGTAGGTTTAACGTAACTGTTCATTGTCATATCCACAATAATACATTCCCCAAGAAATTAATAAATTATATCCAGCGTCTTAGTTTTTATTAAGGAACGAATTTCTAAAAATGGTGAACTCTGATGTTTTCACATCAGTGTGTCGTTTCACCAAATTCCGGGGGGGGGGGGGGACAGTTATTAGTTCATTGAAAATGTAATATTTGTATATGGCGGAAGAATACAATGAGCAGAAAGAAGGAGCTGAAGTCAGCTTTCGGAAATGTCAACCGATCGTGGAGCAGCTTAATTACCTGGGGTTATTCGTAGGCAAAGTTGCTAATTACTCTGTTTGAAGTATGGGTGTACCAAATCGTATAGCTACCATAGTTCAGACACTCTCCACGTTGCGATCCCAGTATCGTTAAGTCCAGCTTCAGGTTAAAATGATAGATTTTCCCCTCAATCTGCCGGCATGCAAGGTCACGGGTACAGGGTCAAGGTCAAGGTCATGGGTCAAGGCCAAGATGGCGGCTGAGCGACGTCACAACTTGACGGCCGGCGCCTGGCGTCTGTGCCGGGCGCCGGTTTCGTCCCGATTAAAATACATTGTCCCCGACTCGCCATACATATTCTAGTGTCGCGCAACGAACATTTCCATTGGTGACAGGAAGTAGGAGCGGCAACCAATTGTTTCCTCCGACGAGTGTCCTTCGATCGTAGTGCAGATGACGAATGCCTCGGGAGACAGTGCAACAACCCAGCACTTATTCGCGAACGCCGTACTTCGTAAACACCAAACTTTAAAAAAAATAATACAGTACTTTACAAACCACGTACTTTTCAAAAACTAATAAACAAGATTAATTCTGGTCGCCTTGGACACCACGCATTGGACTGGCCGTTCTTAACTTAAGTTGGATCGAGACGAGGGATTTGGGCGGCTCTTAACAACGAAGTCTTGAGAGCCGATGAGGGTGAGATAAGATGTTAATGGAGCAGTACTGGAATACAAGGGCGGGGGGGGGGGAAGCAGGAGATCCCTGAGAAAACCCGCAGACCAACGTCATCGTCCGGCACGATTCCCACTTACGAAAATCCGGGACCGTCAGTAGGTTTATATACAGCAATCTGTTCAGAAAATACAATGCATTATCTCTACAGGATGTTCACGCTAGAACGAGCACTTTTGAAAGACCTGTTTAAGATCTACCTGTATGCACGTTGTGTGTTATTCCGCCTTATGTCAAATTATCATTGCAATGGGCCCCATTGCTTTCTTCATGCGTCGGCCAAGTGAAATTGGAAAATTATTAGAAAAGTAAATATTTTAAAAACCTCCTAATTTTTAAACTTCAATGCATTACAAAAAAACAGAAAGCGATGCAAATAATTTAAATTATCACAAATTTTTACCTAACACTTTTTATTCGGCGTTAAGATATGGAACTACTTTCCCCACCATTGTTACCAACTTGACTGGGCGCACATGTCACTCAGTGCGCCGTTAAAATTCATGCAAGTACAGGCTGTTCACGATAAAATGAGCACTTTTTGAAATCAACCTTAGAAAAATGTAACTGCCGCTGCCTGCGTATATTTCAAGAGCTCACTGAGTGACATGCTCCCAGTAAAGTTGGTAACGATGGATGGAAAGTTGTTTGATGTTTAACGTCGAATAAAAAGTGTTAGGCTACCATTTGTGATAACTTAAACTATTTCTTGCGCTTTTTTTTTAATGCATCGAAGCGTAAAAATAACCAGATTTGGTAAACTATTTACTTTTCTAATAATTCCACAATTTCATTTTCCCGAGGCATGAATAAACTGATTAGGTCCCCGGCAATGATAATTTTACATAAAGCGAAAAATTCACAATTTACATACTAGTCGATCTCAATAAGGGATTTCAAAAGTGCTAATTTTATCATGAACAGCCTTTATAGTTTAAAACACTTTTTTACAGAAGAGAGTGCAGCTTATAGTGAATTTTTGCTGACTTCGCCAAGTGTCAACGACCACGTTTAAGTTTCAATCACAAAATTTATGAATTGGCAACAAAATCTCGATTTTCGTTTCAGTAATGAAAAAAAAAAAAAAAAAAAAAAATTACATTGAAATATTACACACTTTTTAAAAATTAGAATAGACACGAGTGCTTATAGTCTATTCACGGTTTCTTCACACTTTTTGAATCAAACCTTTTTAAAAATTACCCCATATCAGACGTTTTTAGTTATTTCCTAAACATGTTATTTATCGCAAGCGTTTTATAGCTGTGTTAACATAAAAGTTTCTAATGTTTCGTTAAAATTGTAGTTTGACTTTATATTCTTTACAATTTATAACTTTGTATTTATATTAAATATGAAAATAAATAGTGAGAAATTACGTTATGGTAGCGCCTACTACGAAATAGTTCACATGTAAAATATTATTATATCTGAGTGCGCACGAATTCTGTGCATTGTCCTTTTGTGTCATTTTCTTAGACTTAATTAAAGCTTAGTTTGAACAAGGCGGAGGAATATCCTGGAAGTAGAACTTAAGCAGGGCTTCAGAAAAGTGTGAAGTAAACGCGAATGGATTATACAGTGTGACATGCATGACGACTAGGGAGGTAACTTAAGGAGTATTCTAATTTAAGTGGGCCGCGGAGGCTGAGCGATTGGCCTGCTCGCCTCCCACGAGGACGATCCGGGTTCAATCCCCGGCCGGGTCACCGGATTTTCTCATGTCAATGCTATTGGTTCGCGTGGTGGGGGGGGGGGGGGGGTTTCTCGGGGATCTCCCGTTTCCCCCTGCCATTTCATTCAATAATTGCTCCATACTCACCTCAATAGCCCTTCTTCGGCTCTCAATACCTCGCAGTTAAGAGCCGCCCAAGTACCTCCACTTCACTCACTCTTCTAATTTAAGTCAGTAAGTGGTACGTGGAGGGAGAGAGAAAAAAAACACAATGTGTGACTTGACTGTCAGTTGTTTGTTGTCTGTGACTGTGTGACGTGCCAGTGTGGTGTGCTGTTTTTTCTCATCGGCGATGTTTTGCAACTGTTACCTCCTTTGTGGCTGTGCGCTCACGAAGGTATCTAGAGTCGCTAATCCACCTGTTGAAGGGGAATATCGGATCGGGGCTGTTCGCCATGGGAGACGGCTTCCACAACGCCGGCCTCGTCGTCGCGCCAATCATGACGCTCGTACTGGGCGTCATCTGCGTCCACAGCCAACACTTGCTGGTGAGTTCCCTTCCTATAGGCTGTTCGCGGTAACGTGGACGCTTTTGGAACGCCCTGCATAAGAGTGGGATGGACCCCCGCTTTTTCTGTGAAATAGCTTTTTTTTTTTTCCCCGCTAATACGCGTCTCTCGGTAAATAAATGTTCTGCAAACACCACTTCTTGTTATAAAAGATTAAAAAACAGTTATCTATGCCCTTAATTTTTTACTTTTTTTCATATTAAGTGTATTTATGGAGAAAAAAAAATTCGTGAAAATATTCAAATATCGTATTTTCAAAGCTTGCCCATGCAGTTCCCATAAGCAGTAATAGAAAAGTGCAAATATACGGGAGTAGTTTAACCTGCGTGTAATAAAACCCCACCGTTACAGATCTCATCTGCGCAGTACATCGTTACGCCGGTAACACTGCACCCTTGCGCGTAGGAGCGATGAGGCAATAGGCGTGCGTGTTGGTGTCGCCCGTATCGCTACCTCGCTTCTTGACCTCGGACGCCCATCTCCAGCCCACTCTTAATATCTACCTGTATACACGTTGTGTGATCTTCCGCCTCATGTAAAATTAACATTGCCATGCGCCACATCACTTAATTCATGCGTCGACCAAGTGGAATGTGCGAAATTACTAGACAAGTAAATATTGTACAAATCTGGTAATTTTGACACTTTGATGTATTAAAAAATACACAAAGCTATAGAGATAATTAAATTTATCATAAATGGTTACCTAACACTTTATGTTTGATTAATACTATTTTCCCCTCCATCGTTACCAACTTAACTGGACACATGTCACTCGATGCGCCTATTAAAATATATGCAGGTAGGCGCAGTGACTTTTTTCTAAGGTCGATTTCGAAAGTGCTTACTTTATCGTGAATAGCCTTTAGAGAGAGAGAGAGAGAGAGAGAGATAGAGAGAGAGAGAGAGAGAGAGAGAGAGAGAGAGAGAGAGGATGACAAAGATTTCGCGTGTTCGTTTCAGGATAAGACAGACGTCAAACACTCGAGTTGATTGGGCAGCTCTTAACTACGAGGTCTTGAGAGACGATGAAGGTGAGAAGCGCCGGAATGGAGGGGAGGGGAAAACGGGGGATCTCCGAGAAAGCCCACCGACCAACGGCCTCGTCCGGCACGATTCCCACTTGCGAAAATCCGGTGACCCGGCCGGGGATTGAACCCAGATCGCCTTGGTGGGAGGCGAGCAGGCTAGCCGCTCAGCCGTCATTTCAGTAATCAAACATACGTTCATCTAACACTTTTTAGTTGAACATTAAAGCATGGGAATATTTTATTTCCGTCGTTACCAGCTTTAGTAGACGCACGCCAGTCAGTGGTGGGAGACAGTGACATTTTTTCAAAAGATGATTTCAAAAGTGCACACGATACCGTGAACGGCTTATACTGACTAGACTTCAGTAACCTACGTGAATCGACCCGGAAGACCTAGACGGTTAGAGCCGGCCAAACCTCTCCCCTTACGTGAATACCTGCAGGCATTATCGTGTTCGGCTTGACCAATCCAAGCCACGTGTGCTCCGTTTTACCAAACGTCTTTGATTCGCGGGTGGACACCTAAACGCGTAGCCGAACCATCAAAATCATCCAGTCTCTAAAACGGGTTAAAAATACGCTTTGACGCGAAACAGTTTTCTCTTCGCAAAAAAATTCAGTGTTCTTAAACATAAGAAGCGATAACATCTCAAATAACCCTTTGAATAGTTAATAAGTATTCTACAGAAGTGTATAATACTACCGCAAACAAGACTAGCGGGCTTAACAGTAATGTTGGCTACGAAATATGGGAAATAGTTCCGTTAGTTAAAATCTAATTAAAAGCATAATGTTTGAGATATTGGCATTGTGAATCAGTTTCCTTGTGACGATACACAGTACTTTTAAAAATGGCCAAGAAGTAACAAACTATTTCTCAAAACACCACTAAATCAGTACGTGTATACTGATGAACAGGTTTAAAACCATGTATTCATTTTTACGTTAGTAGAGTGTTACGCAAGAAGAAAATATGCAGGCCATTCAAAAGTGCTCCGTTAAATGACAGCCAACTGTATTACGTTAAATGTCTGACATTAAATGGAATTACTTGCAACGAAAGATGTAATACTACGCTTTTGGCCCGCTTTACACGTAGTTTCAAAGTATCGGATTTAATTACATAATTTTACAAGTCTTAATCACAGAGACTAGTTCTAGCTTTCAAATTATACTGTAGTCATTTTTTCGGATAGTTACGTAATAAAAATAACCCGTGCACGCCAAAAAGGGATTCAATCCGTTACATTCAAATACCTATTTAGTGGAAAATTTTCTACTCCATGATTGGCCTGTGTCTCGACGCAATTTAGATAATACCGCTTTTAACAGCGCTGCTCTTTAGGGCGATGACAAATACCCCGAGTCACTTCAATAACCGTGATGTACAAACGATCACTTAATCTTTCCACTTGATTTACAGTGAGTTTCTTGTCGTCTTATCTCTCTGTGTCGATAACAACAATTACGATCCAATCGAAACACGTGTATAAACAGAAAAAACCGTTAATTGTCGTTTTCTTTTATTTTTCGAGACACACAAGCATGTACGATATTGGAAATAATAATTTGTTTTTATCTATAAGTAAATTTTTACAGCCCCATTATTATAAAAATAGCCTCATTATTTTTGCATTTACAGTAAGAAAGTGATGGAGCAATAAGAGTAATATTAACATTCACCTTAAGGTATTCCATCGCCTCTAAACGCAGATTTTCGTGTTTACTATGTGCAAATATGGGATCTAACGAGGATGTTTTCCTACGACTTGTAAATTAGCAATCAAATAGATTTTCTGCAGAAGGATGATTACGTCGACATCCCAAAACCTCTATACAGCCGTACAGCATTACGCAGGGGAAAAAATGCGTTATAAATTATCAGTAGCATATGTTTGAAGTATTGTAATGTCTGCGGAAAAATCAAGATAAATGTACAGTTTCGTCCTCTATAAAAGTTTCGTATTTAGTAATTATTTTTTAAAGCAGCATTGATGATAAAAGCTTGTTTTCGGCTGTGTTTGGAGCATACACAGAGACCTGCAATATTCGCGTTATTATTTGAGGGTGGCTTAAACTTAAATCACGTGTACCGTTGCAATTAATTTGCCACTGGACCATGCTTCGTTTGATAGACCCTGGATATCTCCGCGTCAACCAATGGACATTTCGCTACTGTGTGCGCCAGTCAGGTACAGTTCAGTCATAGAGGGCGTGGCTTCATATCTGTGCAGCAGCCAACGGAGAAACTACGCCGGCTCCAGTACGTATAGTACTGTAAAGTTCAGCCTGATTCCAAATAATAACGCGAATTTTGCACATCTCTAGTTATAACACAATAAACTGTTCAGACGGAAATGTTAGGAGTAAAAATGAACGCGTCATGTATCACAAGCCTTCTATACTACTTTTAACATAAAAGTATCTCCATTTTGATAAAGTTTAAACTCTTACTTAATTCAACCTTGGAAAAAAGTCACGGCATATACTTTAACGGGCGCATTGAGTGTCATGCACCCAGTAAAGTTGGTAACGATGGATGAGAAGGAGTTACGTATCTTAGCGTCTAGCAGAGCGATCTTGTTAAGTATTTACTTTTCTAATAATTGTACAGTTCACTTGACCGACGAATGAATAAAGTGACGAGGCCCATGACAATTTTAATCTTACATAAGGCGGAAGAATACACAACGTGCATACAAGTAGATCTTAAGCAGGGCTTTCAAAAGTGCTCATTTTATCGTGAATTAGCCTACACACACACACACACACAGTTTCAACTGCTACGCTTCTAATTGCCTTCCCCCACAAATCACCGTCTTCCAGTACCAGAGTAACCTAATTATGATTGGCTCCTGCATATACCCCAGTGTCTTCTCTCGACAAGTGGGCCAGTAAAAATATGCAAAACTGCACGTGGCTGTCCGCGAACTTAAAGTCTAGTCATTAATACTTCCCGCGAAAATCCGGTATCTCTCTCTGTCTCTGTCTCTGTCTCTGTCTCTCTCTCTCCTCTCTCTCTCTCTCTCTCTCTCTCTCTCTCTCTCTCTCTCTCTCTCTTCGTATAACGTCTTCAGTTGATCTAGTTACAGGTGTTGATGTTCTGGGCAATTGTTAGGAAAACGTTAACATATTTGTGTTAAGCGAACTTTATTGTAACGCTAAAAAAATATAATGAAATTATCCAGTGGTCACCAATTTTGAGTATCATGCAATTAATAAGTTGCAACTCAGAACTACTCTCTTCAAAATTTTCTTCCAACATTACCGATGATAAACTAGTCACTTTTTTAAATTAAGAAAGTTAAGTTTCACCTTATATCTTTACAATTTAATTGTGAAATTAATTTTTTTGAAATCGTGCTTGTTCGGGCTCAAGGCATATCGAAACAGTTATTTTGAAGTCCGTCATGTTTTGTTCCCGTTACTGTTGTCATATTTGTAGCCATAGACGAAAATGGTCCTTTTTTTTTTTTTTTTTTTTTTTTTTCAACACCCGTGTGAAAGTACCAATGAATCAGACCTTACCAACTTTAGGAATTCTAATAAATAATTTAACTGCAAGCCAGAAGAATATGCTATTTTCTGGAACCAGTTTCAACAATCGGGTTAGGATTAAATACAAACTATATGCACTTAACGACCGCCTTTCTTTATTCAGATTTTAATTAAAAATACATAGTTAATCGAATTGCATCTTCAAGAGTTAAAACCTCGAGATTAACACGGCAAGTGTGATTTACAACATAAACGCTATCCATATGGTGTCTTTTTTTTTCTGCCTTCAACATACAAGGGAGAGGATACTTAAAAGCGGGAGATACAAAAACGTGACTATAAATTCCAATCACGTTTCGTCACGGGCAACATTATTTTGGGTACGAGCTCTGAACCGGTTATTGATCGGGCTTCCATTTAAGGGAAATCTCACCAAAGCGAGTTTTTTCAGGTGTTCCGATTTCCGTAATACTATGCGAATCGCGTCCACAACAATTTTTTTATTCTAATAAAATTTTCTTAACTCTCCTGATTTATTCTGTTCGGGTAATCCGAGCGGAGAACGATAAAGTAAACAAAACTCACACCTATAAACAAACGACACATCCGTGGTTTTCCCGGGGTTCAAATCCAGTTTTGCTCGCGTCGTAATACGTGTTATATAATAATTTTGCGGTTCTGAATGTTGACACATCCACTGGAAAAAGTGAAGTGAACCGAAAGTTAATAAATATCTTAGACAGCTTAGCCTCAATACCTTATAACTAGGGACACCCGAATTTCGCGAAAATATTTCTGCACAATCTAGATTGCAATAGCCTACCGGCGTACAAGCAGTTTTCATTTTCTTATTGGCTACGAGTGTTTATAAGACGACATTTTCTTACTCGGCGGGCCAATCAGAATTAGGCAACTCCGATACTGTACGTCCGTGATTCGCGAGCACACATATCTAAGACGCGTAACACCGATATCAGCCAATCAAGAAAGGCTATCTGAGCTAAAGTGTTATGAAATATAACTGGTCGTGAAATCTTTTCGCGAAGTCCGGATGTCCCTACTTATAAATCCAGTCGACTAGCCGAGAAATATATTAGTTAGGATGGTGGATAGAATTGGCGCAGCACTGTCGAGTGAGATTTTTTTTTTTTTTTTTGGTACTTAATTCGTAGCTACGTAGCCTACTTTTCATCCACAGATTTAACACGGCGAATTTACCGTGTTGCATGTCTGAGTCCTCTGCTGTGTCGAGTGACTGAGTACTCTTCTGTGTCGGATGACTAAGCACTCGTCTCTGTCTCGTGACTATGTCCTCGGCTGTATCGCACGACCAAGTCGAGTGTCTAGCATTACTAAGTCTTCGACTTGTCATATGATTACGTCTTCGATTTGTCGCATGACGAAGTAATCGACTGTCGTAGATCCTAGACTGTGTTGCATGGCTAAGTCTGGCCCCGGTTGCTTGACTTAATCTGGACTATTGTCGCGTGACTAAAACCCCGGCTGTGTCTCATGACTAAGCCCTCGACCGTTTCGTATGACTAGGGAGTAATGAAATTTCGCGAAAAAAATCTCCAGACAAGTTATATTTCGGCACACTATAGGGTCATTTTCCTATCTTGACTGGCTGAATTAATTTTTAACATGTGTTAACTATCTGCACACGAATCACGTAGGAGCCGTGCCGATATTGCCGAATTCTGAGTGGCCCGGTCGAGCATGAAAACGCCTTCTTAAGCAGACAACAACCAATGGAAATAGACAAACTACTACCATGCACTCATATTTTTTTTTTCTCGAAAACTCGCAATCTTTACATATGACCAAAGAAATGCAAAATTCGCGTTATATTATTTGGCATCAGGCCGAACCTCGCAGTACTGTATATACAGGAGCCGGCGTCGTTTCTCCATTGGCTGCTGCATAGAAGTGAAACCACGCCCTTTCTTGCTGACCCTCATGTGATTGGAGTACACAATTGTGAAGTGCTTATTTATTGGCGCATATTTCCCCAGGGTGTGTCAGACAACGTATTGTCTAATGTGAAACTTATAGTAAAGGTAAATATGTGTTTGATGTTTATCTTGTCTCCAAATAATAACGCGAAGTTTGCAGGTTTCTACGTACGACCAAATCGTGCCAGTGTAGACCCGGCGGTATCCGACTGTAAAGGCGCGTTTATAGTGGAGCGGCGAACAAAGAGAAGAGCGGCTCGGCGAGCAAAGGGGCGAAGCTTGACGGAATCAACCCAATTACACGCCTCCTTCCTCGCTGCTCTCCTCACCGCTCCACTATAAACGCGGACTAGGGCGGTCGGCACCTTGGAGCACTGGGTTCCTCGTGCGACCGAACACACGGCAGACCGACCCGTTTACGGACCGTTTTGGCAGATTCCTCTCGGGCAGATCTGCGGCCACGTGCTGGACGGTTCGGCGGAGCGAGAGCGCACGGGGATCACAAGCTCGAGCGTCGCCTCCGGGAGGGAGCGGAGGCCGTCGGTCCAGCGCATGCGGAAACATTCGGGCCACGTGAGCGAATACGCATGTTAGGGGCAGGTGGGTTTCACGAAGATATTTACGGCCACGCTAGACTTGAATATCCTACGTCAACAACCACAACTTCCTTTGGTTATTGGCCCGCGTGTCTGCGCGAGAAGACGTGTTCTTATTTGATTGGGCCAATCGCAATAGCGTACTGCGATACTGCGAACGTTCATGATTCGCGGACACTTGAAGCACGTGACTTTTAAAATCATCCAACCACGAAAGTGCACACGAGCACAAGTGTTTTGGAGTGCAACTGGTCTAGAAATCTTTTCGCGAAAAAAAACACCCGTGTCTACGCATGATCTTAAAACGGAGAGTATAGAGACATTTTTGACGCGACGTCTTACAACTCAGCTCCTTATGTTCAGAATATAAGCGGCACGAAATGTTACTCTCTACTCCGTGGCAGTTACTCGTTGAGAATGAGCAGTACGTTAAGTGTAAATGCACGATAGTATAGGTCGATCCTTTGGCTTCATGCTTCACAAACAAACTTATCGTTCTGACGTCATCAGGCCGGGCTATGAACCTCTGATATCGAGTGGTTTAGTATGCTTTAGACCGCTGTAGAGACCGAACGGCTCAGCCGATCGGAGAAATTGTGGCGCCAGTTCGTGCGTAATAATAAGAGACTAAGTAACACCATAACCAAGAATCATTAATAATAAACAAACATAGTGACTTTCCAACCAATTCTTTGCAGATTACAAAATAAAATAGTTAAAATGATGAGCTAGGCGAAAAGGAGTCAGTGAAGAGATTTGGGCGGCTCTTAACAGTGGGGTCTTGAAAGCCGATGAGGGTGATAGAGGTGAGTATGGTTCAGCGCCGGAATGAAGGGGCGGGGGAAACGGGAGGCACGATTCCCACATGCGAAAGTCCGGTGACCCGGCCGGGGATTGAGCCTGGTTCGGCGTGGTGGGAGGCGAGCGTACTAACCGCTCGGTCACCGCGGCCCCGACACGAAAAGGACACTAATGATATTAACAACATGAACAGTGTTCGACAAGACAAATCTAATACTGAAAGGATGACTGAGCTACCTCAATCCATTCTGGAGTTATCATCACATCCACATCACGTGACGTGACTAATACTAAACAAAGCCACGCAGTCTATCATTTTATGTCCTCTAACCACCCGTACACGTTGTCAGCCCACCCCATTTTTTATCACGAAACATTCACACAAGATAGCATGAGTAATTATAATGAGTACACCAGGGTATTTAGCATGCACATACAACAAGAAGCTATTCGACACATCTCTTTATATTTGGCAACGGTAGAAACCATAAATTAAAATGGGAATAAAGGTTTTAAGCCGTGGCTAGTATGGGAAATGTACTATTCGGACTTCAAATGGAGTAATGTTGAACGTCGCTACTATATAAAGCTGAGTTCTTCACTTCTCAATTTTCATCTTTCTGGAAGGAATATAGGAAAGCTACTATGCATGTATGAGAAAGAAAAACTTACCATTGATATTATTTCATTGCCCACATACGCTTATTTGTGGAGACGCGATATATTCGCATATTTATTTCGAGAGAAGCTAGAATTCAAAATACTATACGTTTGTATTGCTTATGGTTAGGGACATCCGAATTTCACAGAAAGATTTCACGACCAGTTGCATTTCATAACACTTCAGCTCAAATCACTTTTCTCGACTGGCTGATCTAGACGTAACGCGTCCTAGATGTGTGCTCGCGAAACACAGATGTACAGTATCGGGGCCACCCAATTCTGGTTGGCCCGTCAAGTAAGAAAATGTCTTCTCATAAAGACTCGTGGCCAATAAGCTAAGGAAAACTGCATGTGCAGAAATCTTTTCGCGAAATTTGGGTATTCCTACACCCGTGGCATTGACCCACCTGTTGTTTTACACCTCTTAGATAACTCTGCACACGCAATAAAATTCACACCCGATCGTCTTCCACTGAGACAAGTGACCAATGAGCAGTAGTATCTGCATGATTTTATGTACGACTGTGTGGAGTCTAGCCCCCAGGTTATCAAACTCACGACTCTTTCATGTTTCAACATGTTTGGTAAATTTAAATTTTGTTATTGAGTGAATTGACTAGAGTCTAAAATGCTATATATTGGTTGTTGTGTGTTGTTACGACCTTATTTCATGTCTCGTATTTGCATCGGGTTTAATTACTCCTTTATCCGCAGATCACGTCAGCATGGGCGCTGAAATCGAGGACGGGCAGCGAAAACCTCCCTTCGTTTGCCGACACGCTGGAACTATCGTTCAAGACAGGCCCGCCCATGTTCCAGAGGTACTCCAGGGCAGTGAGGTAAGTCTGGAGGGGCACTGTAGGCCCGAATCAGTGATGTCAATCAGTGAAGTAACGTTCACAGAAAGTCAGTTGGTAAGCTACGGCCGACTGGCGAATCCGTAGACTAAACGCCCTTGCACAAATTGAAAACGTTAACATTTGACTTTACGTTTGCTTTCCGACATGTTGTTTCTTATGGAGCTTGACACAATGGAACTGTCAAAGGTTAAAGTCAAGCACTCTTGACTTTACGATTTCGAAAAGTTGAACTTTAAAGTCAAAGTCAATCAGACATTTTACCGAGAATCTAACGGAGGTTATGTGGAAAGCGCGTTATTTTATTGTAGGCCGATTTTAATCTCGTTATACTAAACAAAGCTCGTCTTAAATGAAATAAATGGCAAACGAATATAATGTGAAGCGGAAATATATGAATTGGCATATTTTAATAAAGAACCAAAATGAGTTTTTTTTTTTGTTTTGAAATAAACTTTTAATATAAATTTTAAGGCATTCCTGGATGTGGTCATAATTATTTTCATAACAAGATACACGTTTTTACGAAACTCGCAGAACCGATGCTCAGTTGTCTGAACTCTGACTTTACAATATTGCATTGTGTATTGGTGGTTTCGTCAGAGGAAAGGAAATGTAAAGTCAACTGCTATAGTTTTCTATTGTGTAACAAGCTTTAAGATGAGATAGACCGACCTCGCACGCTGCGAGTAACCAATCTTCGCGTCCCAACATTGAACTGCTTTTCTGCCACTCTTCTTGCGAAAACGGCATGGTTTAGATTTTAGGTTGGAAAACTGATTTGTAAGCAAATGTTTTCAGATTTCTTTTTTTCTACTTCCTCTAACCGATTTGTAGTGCAGTTTGATTAAATTAAAATTGGTAAAAGTATTTTATTCACATAATAGTGCTTGTCATTAAAACAAATTAACATATAAACAAACACGTTCATTATTGTTGACCACGTGACTTTGACAGTTGTGTAGGATTGGGGTAGGTCAATGTTGGATACATGCGCAGAAGACGAATAAGCGACGAACCTCATATTCAGTGTATGGGCGAATCAATAAAATTAACTGGGAACGAGTGACTTGACATTCATTGGGAATCCTGAAAGGTTGCATGTTTGTTATAGGCTGTTCGCGGTAAAAATGAACACTTCTGAAAGCCCTGCTTAAGATCTACTTGTATGAAAGTTGTGTATTCTTCCTCCTTATGTAAAATTAACATTGCCATGGGCTTCATTACTTTATTCATGTGTCAGGCAAGTAAAACTATAAAATTATTACAACAGTAAACATTTTAGATTTCTGATAATGTTTACACACTGTTGCATTAAAAAAAATAGAAAGCGAAATAAATAATTTGAATGATTAGAAATGTTTACCTGACACTTTTTATTCGACGTTAAAATATAGAACTACTTTCCATGTATCGTTACCTACTTTACCCGGCGCATGTCACTCAGTGCGCCCGTTGAAGTATATGCATGCAGGTACAGTGACTTATTTCTAAGGTTGATTTCAAAAGTGCTCACTTTATTGTGAACAGCCTTTACACAATCACGTCGTAACGCCTCGACGGATTTGGATGGAATTTGGTACAGGGGTAGATTATATTCTGGATTAGCACATAGGGTACTTTTCATCGTGGAAAAATGAACAGTTTCTAAGGTAACATACAAAATATGCCACCAGTCATTAAGATAGAGAACTTGGTAATTATAATTAAGGTTCGATATTTTCGCACTTGTGAAGCTGCAGGCAACAGCTAGTCTGACATAAATCAGTGAAATTCGGGCCTCCATATCGATTAGTTATCTCACACTGCCGTTCGATTTTCGCTGTTATCACTGGTTTGGCTCAATTCTCGCTGATTCAAGTTAAGAGTGTGGACCCACGATAGTCTGTCGCATCCGTCAGTCGTCCGTCCGTTAGTCAGTCAACCGTCTGTGTTTTCGTCCGTCAGTTAAAAGCGATTCACGACAATCCATCGTCCGTAAATCAGTGTGACAACTTAACATCGCGCTCTTTCTTTAGCTGGAAATATACACAGAAAAAAATATTTTGCGGCTGCCACAAAAACATTTTGTTGGTATTCACCCTGGAAAATTTTTTGTGTACACCACAAAAAATTTGGCAGTGTGAATTCCAACAAAATAATTTTGTGGCCATCGCAATTTTTATTTTTTTTTTTTTTTTTTCGGTTTTCAAGAAAAAAAATGCTGGGGAAATAAATCCTTTACTCGATAAGAATTTATACTGAAATTTTTTAACATTTAAAATCTTTGAATGTATCACCAAAGATGAATATACTCAGATCCACAGCCTTGCATTTTATTTCGAAGTGTGTACTCACGCCTAAGGAATGTAGTCAGAAGGCGGTGGCTCATCCGTCTGCGCGTCGATAGTTTAAGTTTGAGAAATATTCGACGGATGGACGGATAGGAAAAAAAAAAAAGTTGCCCTGCGATTAGTTGAAGATCACGTGACCGCCGGACGGAAGGGCGACTGGCGGATGCGACGGATGGCTGTGAGTACAGCTTAACTATACGCTGTTCACGGTAAAATGAGCACTTTCGAAAGCCCTGCTTAAGCTCTACTTGTATGCACGTTGTGTAGTCTTCCGCCTTATGTAAAATTAACACCGGAATGGGCCTAACCACTTTATTCTTGCGTCGGTCAAGTCAAGTGAAACATTAAAATTATTAGAAAAGCAAATATTTTACAAATCTGCAAACTTTTACACTCAGATGGATTTTAAAAAAAACAGGAAGCGAAAGAAATAATTTAAGTTATCACAAATGGTTGCCTAACACTTTAAATTCGATGTTAAGACGTGTAACTACTTTCCCCTCCATCGTTACCAACTTTACTGGGCGCATGTCACTCAGTACGCCCGTTATAATATAATATAGGTAGGAGCAGTGACATTTTTCTGAAGTTGATTTCAAAAGAGCTCACTTTATCGTGAACAGCTTTTACTTGATTTTACTGTGTTTTATCTGGTAGTTGTAAAATCTAAAGGCCTATATTGTTGTTTGCGCCCAAATTTCACGCTGATAGTGATAATTTCGGTACTGCAAAGTAAGGCGCATAGCTTAACTTCTACAAGCAAGATTTTCTACAATTTTGCTTCACAAAAACTCGTATCATCAGGAAATATGAAAGACTCTATTGTAGCGAGGTGTGTCAAGGTTTATGAGGTTAGATATAGTTAATAGAAATGTATCATAAACACGAACTGCGCGTGACTGTGAAGGCAAAACCTGGGTAAGAACGCGCATGGGTTTCACCTTGACCCAAGTAACCTTGCGAAACAGGTTCCACTTTCCACGCACCCGTCATCGCAATCTTCTGTTTCCCCAGCTTGCGGCGAGGTTAGCCTTGACGACCAACCGCCGTATACATTGAGCGCTAATGTGCTGCGCTCTAAAGAATTCACCTCACGCGGTGTCCGAACTGACACTTTCAGTTTACTAGGAGGTCACGTGACCAGAATTAGCCGACTGAAATTATGAGGTTCCTGGTATTTTAGAATTCAGTTTTTAGTTACTAAATTACTACCATATTTAAACAAGCGGTTGTCGAACCGTATCCGAATTGAAAGCTCTAAAATGCCAATATACGAAATGGTCAATTGGAAACATGGCCTCATTATTACAGCAGCGTAAACAAATTCACAGGGACGAAATGGCACGGTTATTCCTTTGACGTCAGCGTACACATTCTCGGATACAACAACAACAACAACAACAACAAAAAAAAAAAAAACACACACACACTCATAGAAGCGACAAAAAAATAGTTGTGACATCGAATTTCAGTTTATAGACTGTTCACGGTTTCTTCACACTTTAATAATCAAACCATTAAAAAACTACCCCATGTCTGAGGTGTTTGGTTTTTTCTTAAATGTGGCATGTATCACCAGAGTTTTATACTCCTGTCAACATAAACGTGCCCTATTTTTTTGTTGAATTACAAATTTACGTATATTTGAACTATAAATAGTATTATTAAATTTATAATTAATATGAATCAAATCAGTGCGAAAATAAGTGTATTGGTAATGTCGAGTAATAAATAGTTTTTAAGAAAAAAAAAATATTATTACAATATGGGCTCACGAATGCGGTGCGTCGTTTGTTTGGTGTGAGTTTCTAGACTCGGTTAAGCTTTGTTTGCACGAAGCGGAGGAACATCCTGGAAGTAGAACTTCAGCAGGACTTCTCTGGAAAAAAAATACGAAGTAACCGTGAAAAAGACTATAGCGCCAACGTCCTTCATTAGGAACCAGAGGTCGTGCTCAAGAGGTCGTGGTCCAAGATGATGTAGGCTGATTTCCGTTCCGCACAGTGTTTCCTACTTCGATTCACCCATCACATCAATCATCGGCAGAGGCCCGGAAAGTTCGCGGATTCATTCTGCAACAAGCTAGATTCCATAACCCTTTGTGTATTCTAGCTTCTTTTAGCTATTCATTGGCTGATGCTCCAGTTTACTCCTTGGCCATATAGCATGTGATTCGTTCCTCGTTATCTTAGCAGGTCTGTTATTGGTTGAACGTGGTTCGTGGTACGTCTAACAAACTATGCTCCAATAGAAGCAGAGACTCCCATGTGCATGGCGTTGAAGTTTAACAAGTCCTTGAATGAATTCGCGGAATTTCCGGCTCCCTGCCCGTCGGCAATACCACAGGTGTTCAAATAATTCAGTCAGTAATGATAAACGTGTTTGTTTCATCTAAATTTTCAATAGAGCCACGCTTTTTTTCTTCTTCTATGAACTAAATTGAACACATTTTAGCGTCGTTAAAATTAGTTCACGGGAACTGCACGAACGTCTGAAAGCACTCGTTTACACACAGCACGTTTATACCGTCATCTGAAACTAGAGTTTCGGTAACCCGGGTTCCGGAAAGCAGAGTTCGGGCTCAGTATACACGCCGCCAGAGTGACGTTTCGCCGTACCTCGAAACCGAGGTTTGTAACTCTATATTCGCGTCGAATCTTAACGTTTCGTGCGTGTTATAAACAACGAAACTTCGGTCTCCTTTGTAAATATGGTATGAAATGTTCAACTAATATATATATGATAATTTTGCTATAGGTACAAAATTAACTAATACACAATAAATATGTTGCATCTTAAAATAAGTTACGAAATACCATTTATTAATTTTTTTTTGTCAAGGAATGTGTGCAACTGTAAATAACTTTTTGCCATATTAATGATTTTCTGGAAAAAGTATTTCCTTTTCGTATCAACAAAAGGGATTTATATATATATATATATATTTTTTTCATGGTTTTGATATAAGTGATTTCCGGCGTAAAAAAAAAACGAAACAAAAGTTTCCAAAGCGGAGTTTCGTATGCGGTATAAACACGTCATTAAAAACCTTTATTTGGAAAGTTGGGTTTCCGAAACTGAGGTTTCAGCTGACCGTATAAACGTAGTGAATAACAGTGTTCCAACCTCAATTCCTACCCGAGTTGTTTTTGATAATGCTATCGCCATAAAAACTGTGCAACGTTGGGACAGGGAGAATGGCTACTGAGCATCATGCATGCGCACACTACCCTATATGCTCTCTGTATCATTAACTGATATTCAGTTACTGGCATGTTCACCGTTATCACTGATTCGGGTCTACCTAATATTGACCTACCCCAAAGGAACATAACTGTCAAAGTCACATGGTCAATAGTGATGAACGCGTTTGTTTGTGTCTCAGTTTTCAAAAGACAGGTACTTTTATATGAATAAAATACTTTTGTCAATTTGAATTCAATCTAACTGCACTACAGATTGGTTGGGAGAAATATACACACATCTCAAAGCACTTGTTTACTAGTCAATGTTCTAGCTTTATATCCAGAGACCTGAAAAATTCGCGAGTTCAATGACCTGCAGGCTAGACTCTACAGTCTTACGTACAAATATGCTGATGTCAATTGTGAATTGGTTGTCTGTTGTCACAGTGGCAGGCGACGATTGGGCCAGTGTTCTCCAGGAGGTGTCAAACACCGTGTGGACCAATAGCTAAAGTTATATAAACAAACGTATTTTAAATTCTAGCTTGTCCCACAAAGAATCCGCGAATTCTTCAGGTCTCTACTTATATCCAATCGTCGCCGTTTTTGCTAGTCATGTTGGCAGAAAATCAGTTCAATGTTGGGACACGAATACTGGTTGTGTGCAGCCAGTGAGATCGATCTATCTGATCTTTAGTGTATGGTTTTGAGGCTAAGAGTATGTACTGACGTAGACTTATCCTGTGCAACAATTTCAAAATAGGCCTAATTTCGGGCATCTTGTAGAATGTAAGACATACGTAGGGATATTCCCTTCTGTAGAATAAAGTCGGAAAAAAGTTTTAAGACTATAATGAGCTATGTTTCAGTTAGTATATGTGTGGACACCTTTTCTGTTCGTGAGTCATTTATTTGGCTTTACTTTCCGTCTACTTTAATTCCATCATATATTAATTTTATATATATTTTTTTTGTGTTTCAGATTTTGTATAAACATGTTCCTTTGTATAACGCAACTGGGATTTTGTTGCGTGTACTTCGTTTTCATCGCAGAGAACTTGAAGCAGGTAAGAAAATGTTGAATCATGTTAAATTTTGTAAGAGGGTATAATTTTATAGTCGGTTATTCCAACGAAATCAAATACTGATTTTCAGTGGAGTAAAAACAAATACATTTAATCTTGTTTGAAGAGTGTTAATCTTTCTTGGAAGCAAAGTTATTACATGTTTCATGCCTGTCTTTTACACCTATAAACACATATTTTTTGTTACGCCTAAGTTATAACAAAATTCCCAAATATAACTGTGGTGAACTCCAGAATTTTTTGTTACCATAATACTTGAAAAAGTGACATAATTCTAGAATATATCCCAGAGAAGGTGAAATAGTCCAACAAAACCCCAAATACAAAATTCGTGTAAGTTATTTTCAGCGGTGAAATGAGCATGTAACGATATGTTATTGCTTGCATTCGATGCTGTGTAAGCGAACTCATCTAGCGAATGCTCTAAGCTGGATTGTTTCTCGAAACGAGCAACATATTCCACTGAGACTGCGTACTCGGTAACACACACGACTATAAGACTGGGCCATGAAATGTGGTACACACCCACAAACGTGCCATGATTGTGAGGCAAGGGAGTGTGTGTAGTTTGTCAACAACGCTAGGCTAGCTCGAACTTTGCGTCAGCAGTTTATTACCACCCATTTCTTTGTCCTCCGAGAGTCAACATTAACTTACTAAAACTACTAGTTCGACATGTTTACTGCGCGAAAATATCGATGCAAACTTTTACTAGGCTATCGCTGTATGCGTTCGAAGCAGTGTAAAGGCTGTTCACGATAAAACGAGCACTTTTGAAATCATTCTATAAAAAAAGTTACTGCCCTTGCCTGCATATATTTTAACGGGCGCACTGAGTGACATTCGCCCAGTCAAGTTGATAACGATGGAGGGAAAGTAGTTCCGTATCTTAACGTCAAATAAAAAGTGCTAGGTAATCATTTATAATTACTGAAATTACTTTCTTTCGCTTTCTGTTTTTTTATGCATCGGGGTGCAAAAATGAGCAGATTTGTGAAATTTTATTTTTCTAATAATTTCACAGTTTCACTTAACGGACGCATGAATAAAGCGATCAGACACATGATAACGTTTATTTTACATAAGGTGGAAAAATATACAACGTGGATACAAGGAGATCTTAGGCAGGGCATTAAAAAGTGCTCATTTTACCGTGAAAAGCCTATAGCTACTACCTTAAAGGGGTAAAATCCTAGACATTTTGCTTTTATATTTATCTCCTTGTACCTAACTTTTTTATTTAATCTTAAAATTCGGAACCTGTCATGGCATGCAACAGTGTTTACTAGATTTTTATTAATTGAAGTGAACTGACTAATCCGTATTTTCTAATGTGAGACTGAAATCAATAAATAATTGTATAATCCTCATTTACTATAGCACAGCCAAGACAATCATGTTAAACAAATAAATTTGACCTTAAAATTAATAAGGCATTATCAATGACATACAAGCCCGAATTTTTTAATATAAAATATAAAGAATAAGCCATGAGGGAATTTAAATAAAATCGGGCCTACGTTTATATGGGATTTTTTTCCCCTTTAAAACAAAACACCCTTTTATAGTTTCAGAATGTCGCTTGAAATTATCGGAATCTAAGTAAAAATTATAACTAGCCAACGTTTCAATTTGTAAGAATAATATTGTCCTTTTTAATAATTTCTGAAATGAAAACGATGGATTGTTAAAGTTTGTTACATCTGTCTCGGCGCATTAATTGATACATAGACAACACGCAACTCTATTGGTCGATGGCCTGGCAATAATAAACTTAGCAGAGTACAGTAATAGTGATCGGTGTAGCCAGGACCAATAGGACGAAGGTGAGTGGAAATACAGGGACCAACACAACTAAAATTTGCTGTGGTGCAGAACACGCGCAGCTCACCTGAACCCTGTCTTCGGTGCTTGTCAATTTGTGCCGTCCTCAAAGGGCTGAGGAAACTTCCACCTTAGATATCCTGTACCTGAGTCATCACACCTGCAACTGATTGTAGAAATGGATGTTATAACGTACGCACTATAAAAATGGGGGGGGGGGGTACTATAACACGTGAAATATTCTTCGGAGGTGATAATGAAGTTGAAGTGTTTCGGTCGACAGTGAACAGCGGTCTTGTGTACCTGCGAGGGCGGATCTAGGCGAATGCTGAACAGAGCAGCGGAATGCAAGGGCAAGTGAGGAGTCATTGTCCAGCGAAAAACTGGGTTATACCACGGGACTCGAACCCGATTCACCTCGGCGTGAGGCGAGTAGCCTGACTGCTACACTAACACGTTCCCTCAGGAGATATTGGCTCTTCGTGGTAAAGTGTGCACTTTTGGAAGCCCTGCTTAAGATTTACTTGTATGGACATCGTTAGAGACCCAGAAATTTCGCGGTATAGGTTTCAAGACAGGTTAGACTTCAACCAACGTTTCTTCTTCTATTTGCTCACCGCTTGTTAGACACGCCCCCGTCGTCATCGAGCCAATAAGCAACCTACAAGGAAAAAAAATCACCGAAATCCGTGCCACCCGGTTTAGGATTAAACTGGATCAACAACCAATGAACTATAAACTGATGATTGAGTGTACAAAGGACTGTTGATTCTAACTTGTTGCAGAATGAATCTGCGAAATTTCCGGGTCTCTAGACATCGTGTATTCTTATACCATAAGTAAAAACATCGTTGTAGTGGGCCCGCCCGATCACTTTATTCATGCGTCGGTCAAGTGAAACTGTGAAAATAATATAAGGGTAAGCATTTTATAAATTTGCTCATTGTTACACTTATTTTCATTTAAAAAAACAGAAAGCAAAATAAACAATTATTTCAGTGTTCACAAATGTTTACATTTCACTTTTGATTCAACGTTAAGCCATGGGACTGTTTTCCCTCCCTCATTACCAACTTTACTGGGCGCATACCGGTCAGCATAATCGTTAAAATACGTGAGTGTAGATGCAGTGACATTTTTCAAAGGTTGGTTAAAAAACTACTCAATTATTACTAGAGACCAGAAAAATTTCCGAGTTCAATGACCTGCAGGCTAGTCTCTACAGTCTTATGTACAAATATGCCGATATCAACTGCGCATTGGGTGTCTGCTGTCACAGTTTAATGCAACGATTAGACCAGCGTTCTTCAGGAGGTGTCAAACACTCTAAACCAATGGCTAAAGTTTTATTAACACACGAGTTTTGAATTCTAGCTTGTACCGAAATTAATTCGCGAATTTTTCAGGTTTCTAATTATCGGAGACCTAGAAAATTCGCGTTATTATTTGGGAACAAGCTAAACTTCAATCGTGTGTACCTTTGAAAAAATAAGTTTCACATTGTACAATACGTTATCTGACACACCCTGGGTAACTCTGCGCCAATAAATAAACACTTCACAATTGTGTACTCCAATCACATGCGGGTCAGTAAGAAAGGACGGGGTTTCACTTCTATGCAGCAGCCGATGGAGAAACGACGCCGGCTCCGATATATACAGTACTGTGAAGTTCAGCCTGATGCCAAATAATAATGTGAACTTTAGATGTCTCTATCAACCAACCCTGAACGGCGTGTGATAGCTTCTTTAATAATATTCGTAAACATACATCACTGCAAAAATATTTTGAAATAAAAAGTTATTTTCTAAACTGGAACTTTTACCACTCAACGGTTGGTGGCCTGCAAGGAGAAAATCTGACCTCCCTTTCAAATGTTTGTTTTATTAATTAAGGGGAAGGACGTGTGTTAGTGGAGCTTCCCTTGTCAGATTGTCATACTTTAGCCATTGCGCCTTGGCAAACAAGTCGATCGGATTCATTGAATGAGTAACCTACATACATTATCAATACAGTTTATCAATCGTACATTTCTGCTCACATAAACAAACATTGTCGCTTGATCTTATCATTTTTTTCGTATACAAGTATCACCATGTTTTACTATAAATTTGGGTCGATTTATTAAAAATAACTGTACAGATTTATCACAATTAATTTGACACTCTTTCAATTCACCTTCGAAAAATAGAACATTGGGCCATGCCCTGTATCCTTGATTGAAGCATTTGCAGCTACGTTGACTATGCTGTAAATATATATTGACCATGAATTATATAAAGGAATCGTAAGTCGCGCGGAAGTTTAACAACAAACAACTCATTTTACCATAGTAATAAATGTTGTTCGACTTGTGTACTTTATGTGTGACGTAATTTACCAGTTCGTAATTTCTGCATAATCGTGTAAGTCATCAGAACTACAATTTTTTCTGTTTTGGAATATGCATACAAACTAAACCAAACAGTTCACGAAAATAACAAGTTTCAACAAAAGCAGCTGAAAGGTAATATCTTCATTCATTTCAAGACGGGCTTAGGGAAAATTCGGGGACTGTTCCGTGTAATATATCCAAAGTCCCCTAACAATTTAATTACAAGAGTGTAAGAGAAATTTAATGCTTTCCTCTTTGTTTTTACAAAGCTATATTCGGATAGAGTAGCGCACTGTGTTTTAATGTAGATGATTTTACGTCTACGAGTTGAAATTCTTGTTAGCTGTGTAATATTTGAATTTTTGAGGGACGAAACCCGATTTTCGCATTAAAAATTCCACGCGGGCTATACTTCAATCAATATTTTACACGTGCACATACGTAGATTTCCTTTACCTTTGTAAAGTCCCTGTCACACTATCAAATTTTTGCCTTCAACTATATTTGACAATTAAATCTGAGGACAAAATACGGCCACCAAATTTTTTCCTTCCAACAAATTTTATCAAATAATCTTGAATGTGTTTGAAAATGTGTCACATTGTCAATTTTTTTATTGGGATATATAATTTTAAGTATTATTTAAAAATTATTTTCATTGTAAGATAATGCTTTTTTTTTCCACGCGGTCCATTACAGTAAGAAATGTAAGTAATATTGTAATTTATTTTCGTTTGTTTACAAAATTAAAATTTTATTTATATGATATGTTTCCTGCAGAATGAAATAAACGCCTCTGCGTTCGTAATATTATGTGCAATATTCACTTAAAATAGCGTTCATGCCCAGCCAGCTTCTACATAAATTAATTATCTTCATAACTTACTTCGTTTCCAGCAATTGTTCGCTATTTTAAGTTCCTTGATGTTCATTTTTGTCGTGCATGATTCTGATTGGCTGAGACCGTCAAACATCAAGTATGTTTTAGAACCGGTCTAATTTACAAATGTTTGACGGAAACTGAAGCCAAGCAACTTTCACAGACGAAATTGGCGGTGTTTATAACTTTTCGATGACTTCATAAATGCCCAAATTTATTTGACCAAACTTATTGGATGCAGTTTGACGAAAATATTTGACAGTGTGAAAGGGGCAAACACTTCGGGGTATGTAACACGGCCAAACAGAACTAAGCACCTCCGTTACAGGACGTCTACGATTCACAGGCAGGCGCCTAAGACGTACATAAAGTTAGAAAACATCCGATCGCGGAATTGTATTTGAGCTAAAATTTTGTCTTTCTAAAAAAAACAACTATACAGTAACTCCTCGAAAAAAAATCGGGCGTCCTTACTCCACAGAAACGGTCCCCCCCCCCCCCCCCGTAAATGTTAGTAGAGTTGTAACTGAAGTAATTTTAAATATATTAAGGTTTATGATAATTTGGCGTAAAAGTTGTTCCTCGAAGGCCAGCCAGTGACAAAGTCAATACCAGTTGCTGAATAGTCGGTTCATAGTATGTTTAGGCATAAAATAGTCCTGAAGGTAGTTTTAATTTTTTGGTGTCAGCTTAGTAAAGTATATTATTATTAATAATAAATCAATAATAATATATACAGTAATATATATAATATATAATAGTAATATATCAAAATATATAATATTAACATATAATAATATATAATATAAATATATAATGATGTATAACATTAATATATATAATATTAATATGTGTAGTAATATACATAATATTAATATATTGTTAATATATAATATAATTAATATATATAATATAAAGATATATTGATATATAATATTATTAATATTGTGAATTTAAAAAAAAGTAACCAGTGATTCACAAGATAGCGGAAAAGGATGGGTCGGATTTATGTGACATCGCTAGGTGTTGAAAAACAATAAAGAAGAAGTTTAAATCAGGCAGAAGATAGTGACGATTAATTTATTTTATGCAAGAATAATAATTATCTATATAATGTATAATTAACTAAATTAAATATTTGTATAGCGTGACAGAGAAGAAGGCGTGATTCTGGTGGATGCTTATGATAATGGCAGAAACCAATACCTACCCTAAAAGGTGCACGGACAGGCAAAATGATACAAGCTGCCGCCTTGAAATGGAGGCCACGGTGGCTGAGTGGTTAGACAGCTCGCCTCCCACAGAGGAGAGCTGGGTTCAAACCCCGGCCGGTTCACTCCAGATTCTCGCAAGTGGAAATCGTGCCGGACGATGCCGCTGGTCGGCGGGTTTTCTCGGGAATCTCCCGTTTCCCCCACTCTTTCGTTCCAGCGTTGCTCCATACTCACCTCGCTTCACCCTCATTGGCTCTCAAGATCCCGATGTTAACAAGACGAGAGATAGAAATAAACTTGGCGTTTGCAGTTTTTAAGCCATAAAATATATGAATCATCATTTATCCAAATATTTCTTTCAACAAGTCATAGTTTATAACTCATTGGTCTCCTTAAATGTAATAACAATGGAATGCCTTCATTTGTTTACCATTTGCGTTGATTCGGACTGAATAATCGATTACTTAATGAGAATGACTACAGAAGTCGCAATAGTACAAAAAGATGGATGGTAATGGTTTCTATAATATTATGCAATAATAGTCCATGCCCTGATGAATTTAAATTTTATAAGGACAACCTGAAACAAAGCAAAATATGTAAACATCCCAGATGGCGTTCAACTGAGCGCTTAAAGCTGTTTCCTGTTTTGAAAGCAAAAGAATTTTTTATAGGGAAATACATGTTAGTGAAATTCGGTTTTTTTTGGCGTTCCTGTCAAAGATAGATATACCACCATGGACATTTTTGAGCAGGAAAATACGTCTTTGCTATCGGAGCCTTTTTTTTAAACATTATTGTATAGCCTGTTTTCTGAAAAGATCAGAAAACTTAATAATAAAAAAAAAACTATAACACAAATTGCTATATTTGCGTCGATATAGAGCTCGAGAGTATCGCTTCTCACACTTAGGTTTTCGTTTCAAGGTTATATCTTCAAAATTGGCTTCTAAAACCCGAATTTCATTAACATGTACTTCCCTATACCAAATTCTCTCTACTTCCAAATCAGGCAAAGGTCTTAAGAGCCTCCCAAATATCTTCGCAGCAACATAAAGCCTGTTACATACGTTTCAGTTTCTTGTACACGAAGGCGTACACCTTTCTTGTTCAAGTCAACTTGCATCGTGCGTGACTAGCTAACTTGTTTGCAAGAGGGCTTGCATGCAAGGGCTAGCGTGCTAGCTAGAAACATTTAGAGACTCTTCTTATGCAAGCATAGGCGAATCACGGTAAAGTGAGCACTTTTTAACAGACTGCTGAATTTTTCTTTCCATTATATATATATATATATATATATATATATATATATATATATATATATATATATATATATATATATATATATATATATATATAATATATATATATATATATATATATAGTGCTGTACCTTTTTAATATAAACATTGCCATCAGACTAATAAACACAGCGTATACATTTCAAAACTAACAAAAGTTAATGTCTGGAGCTGCAATGAAATATATTTATTAGTCGTTATTGCCTGTTGAAAGAGCGTTAAACGTTCTCACTTTACTGTGAACAGCCTATAGATTGTTTACATTTACGTTTTAATACGTTTATGTAGTTCCAGCACATTTATTTATTCTGCAATGGTAGAAGCCTGAAGAATTCACGTATTCATTTTGAGACAAGCTAGAATTCAAAACACATGCGTTTATATAACTTCAGTCTTTGGTCCATACGGTGTTTGACACCTACTGTAAAAGGGAGGCCCAATCGTCGCCTTCCACTGTGTCAGCGGACAACCAATGCATAGTTGATATCAGCATATTTGTACATAAGAATGAAGAGTTTAGCCTGCAGGTAATTGAACTCGCGAATTTTTCAGGCCTCTCTGTATTAGTGATTAGTTAAGGAGTAAAATCTTTGTGTATTGTGGTGTAAGTTAGAGACTTACATGCTGCAACATTCAAGTACCACTGCTGTGTGTACAGTATGCACATGGGACTTGAATGCAAGAAGGTTAGAGGTAGTGAAATTTCACGGGGAAAATATGTGTAGACGGTAGACTTCAATACTATAAGCATCTAACAACTTTTGTCTATTGCCATTGGTTGCTGTCCGTTTCAGAAGGCGTTTTCATGTTTGATCGGGCCACTCAGAATTCGGCAACATCGGCACGGCTCCCACGTGATTCGTATGCAGAAAGTTAGAACGTCTCAAAAAGTAATCCAACAAATCACGATAGGTAAATGAACCTGCAGTGTCTTGAAATATAACTTGTCCTGAAATCTTTTCGCGAAATTTCACTACCCCTAAAGAGGGTTTGCACCTCCTTGTTCACAAAAGATGTCCGTCTGTTTAGGGACAGGTGTATTTCGCGGAAATATTTATGGCCATGCTAGACTTCATTATCCTACGTCCAAAACCGCAACTTTCTATGGCTATCGGCCGCGCAGCTACATGAGAAGGCATGTTTTCACTTGACTGGGCCAATCGTGACAAAGTACTCCTATACAGAACGTCCACGATTCGCGGACAGACACTCGAGGCACGTGAACACAAGTGTTTTGGGGGTACAGCTGGTCTCTAAATGAAAAAAAAAAAAAAAAAAACACCGTCTCTATGTATCAGGCTTTGGAGTTTGGCATGTGTGTGTGTGTGTGTGCGTGCAGGTGATGGACTTCCACGGCGTGAGCCTGGACCTGCACCTACACATGTTCATCGTGCTGCTGCCGATCCTGCTGTCGTGCTGGGTCCGCAACCTCAAGTACCTGGTGCCCATCTCGCTGATCGCCAACGTACTCATGGCCGTCGGCATCGTGTGCGCATTCTACTTCATCGCGAGCGACCTGCCGCCCGTCCCGTCGAGGAACTACGTCGCCTCCTGGGCGCAGTTCCCGCTCTTCTTCGGCACCGTCATCTACGCCTTCGAGGGCATCAGCCTGGTGAGGACATAACACTAAAGATGAGGTCGGCCGATCTCGCACGACCAATCTTCGTGTCCCAACACTGAACTTCTTTTCTGCCGACACGCCTAGCGAAAACTGCGTGGTTTGGATCTTAGGTTAGGAAGCTGGATTGTAAACAAGCGCTTAGAGGTGTATTTATACTTTTTATACTTTCTCTAACCAATTTGTAATGCAGTGTGACTAAATTCAAATTGATAAGAATATATTAATAATATAATAGCGCTTGTCATTTAAAAACACGTTCATGTTGGGTACATGCGCAGAAGACGGGTAATCGAACCACCTCATTTTTAGTCTCTGGGCGAGAACTGCCTCTTGTCACTGACGTTGATATCGAGAAAAAAATTATCGATATTACTTATTTTGATTGTTTATAAAAGTATCGTTTCACGAAACACTATAGGGCACCGTGGTGGTGTAGTGGTTAGACTACTCGCCTCCCACCTATGATAACCGGGTTCGATTACCGGCGGGGATTTTCGCAGGTGGTAATCGTGCCGGACAATGGCGCTGGTCTGCGGGTTTTCTCGTGGATCTCCCGTTTCCACCACCATTTCATTCCGGTGCTGCTCCACACTCTCCTTACTTCACCCTAATCGGCTCTCAAGACATCGATGTTAAGAGCCGACCAAATCGCTCCACTCTCTACTCTAATTACATACAATGATATAGTTACTGGTAAATCAGTTACTTTTAATTAATTACTCCCAATTCTAATCACCCCATCGAAATGTACTGAAAACGTCGGCTTTTTACTAACTTTTATTTAACTTGCCTTGTTAGTTAGTTTGTTTGTACGTTCGGGTGAAATCTTGCAATTCGATTTTAAACCACTTCCTGTTATTCAATTGAGCTGAAACTTGGCATACATGGGTAGTTCCCATGACAATACAATGTGACGGTACCACTGAGCTGATCTGATGATAGAGCCGGAAGGGGGCCACAGGATCTCTACAACGTCGTATCGAGTTTGTTTTACTGCTGTTGTGCACGTGCCTATTTTTTGTAGCTGCAAATTGTTCTGAAAACTATTATTATAGTTTGCTCCTACAGTATGTTCAGTATCGGAATGAAAGCGATCTACTGGTCGATCAGGATACATCATGGGAATCTTTATTAGCAAGGGAAAGCCATATTCGTGATACAAACACATGGTTGGAGACTAAAAAGCGAAAAATAAAATAAATGTAAAAAAACTTTTAAAACCAACCTTTTATTTACATATGCACTAAAAAGAGAAAAATTATAATAATAATTACACAATTTGTAGAACTTGTAGGATGTGGTCAAACAGCCGTAATAAACATTACTACAAATTAATATGTTTGCATCAATTTATATTTAGTATATAAAAACTTGGTGCGAATAATCAAGAGCCTTACGTACGATAGGTTCTCCCTATGCTTACGCAAATGTGATATACGTTCTATATTGTGAATAGTTACGAGCCTTACGCAAGATATGTGCTTACTACGCTTACGCAAATGAGGTATACGTTCTACATTGCGCCAAGCTTTTATATACTAAATATAAATTTTTAACACCCTACACAATTACGTTTGCAAGGAAACAGCCCCCGCAGACTACGGTGGTTGTCGAAACTGAGTTGTCCGTGTTGTGAATGTATTGCCTACCTTCAAGACATTGGACTGCCACCCTTAATTATGGGCAGAGCCAGTGACTTTTCGCGAACAGATATGAGTACACGGTAGACTTTAATACTTCAAGCACCCGATGGCAGTCTGTCTATTCCCATTGGCTGCTGTCTACTTGAGGCGGGGTTTCTAAATTTGACCGGGCCACTCAGAAATTGGCAGCAACGGCACGTCTCCTACGCGTGAAGACAGTTAACACGTATCAAAAAATAATAATTCAGCCATTCAAGGTAGACAAACGACAGTACAGTGTTTTGAAATGTAACTTGTATCGGAATCTTTTCGCGAAATTCCAGTACCCCTAATTATGGGGTCTGTTTTCTTACAATCGGCGTGGGTTAGTCTGTAAAAAAAGGCGTCTTTTCAGAGGTCGATGATTTACGTTAGGTAATACCATGTGCGAATTTTTTTTTTTCATTCATTTTTAATAGTTTCCAATATTTAAATATAAATTCTTGTTGTTTTCCCGCAACAAATCTGTCTGGCCCAGTGCCCCTCCGTAATGTGACCTAGGCTTGGGCCATGGGCGACAACCGCAAATTTCTGCAACACATCCAGGCTGCCAGCGCAGTTAGAGGGCAAAACATTCTGTCCATGCTGTATATAATTTACGTTTGTTTAAAAGCATGGCCATAGCAAGGAATCCAACATATCACGCCTTGAAAAGCTAGCCTCCCGTCCGACACTAAGATTGCTGATTCTGGTATCTGGTATTTAACTAGAAAACGTCACTGTTGATGTAAGTTGGCAAATCCAGTTTTCAGAATCGAGAGAGCGTATCGAACTGTAGCCTGAAAAAGGCTATGTGTAGTTATAAGTAAGTCGGCCATAGTTTCTGATAGCGTCATTAAGGCCTCCGCGTGGTCAAATGTGAGATTTATCCACCTATGGCTCTTAGTAATAAGATGTAACAATCCAGCAAAATTAGTCGGCAGAGCATTCTGGCCGATGAGTGGCCTGTCGACCGTCTGCATGTCTGAAAAATTTACATGCCATGTTTCATTCTTCTGGCCAGCATTGCCAATGCCATATTTAGGATGACCACTTATTTATAGAGATCTTTTGGATTCTCCGCACAAGATTAAATTTATATGGTACTACCGCATGATCAGTCTGATTGTTCTCATTCTATCAACCTGTTTGTACCACCGCCTCGCTAGTGCACAAAATCCTTCTAAATTCTGGCCTGTTGACACAGAGTAACCTCCCTTGCACGCATTTCAACTCTTAAGTCAACAGCACTGGGTCCATGAGCAGAACTCTCCATATTCTTCTTTGTTCCTTTTTGATCTCATGAGAGCCATGCTTCTATTGATACCTTGTCACTTTTTCCGCGTTACTTAACATCCCCGGCGAGAGTGGGGATAGCTTTTCTCACAAAAACAACCGGATTCCAGTAGCACAGTCGTCTCACATGGTGGTCCATTTCGTTACTCATATCCTCTGGATCATTTGCCATCTCCACAGTGTCGTTATCAATACTATCACTATCATTACGCTCAGACTCAACACCACTTACGTTTTGTTCGGACTACCAGACATGGAATTCCTCAGTCCAGTTCCTGACCTCATTAACCCTTTGCACTCCTGTGTTGATACTGGTTTGCCGTCTACAATTTTCTGTTCCAATCCTTCATTAGGCCTGGTTCTTTATTTGCTAGAATTTCGTCATGTTTCGCTATGGTTATTTTGGAATGTAACATAATTTCTCTGTGTAATCAGTATCGGTTTGTATAAATATAACGTGGCAAATCTGGTTCAGCGAACACTGTAAGTCCGAATCAGTGATATATATCAGTGAAATATCATTCACTGAAAGTCAGCTGATAAGCTACTGCTAACCGGAAAATCAAGCAAATTCACTGGGAACAAGTGAGTTATAGTAGTGGAATTCTTGACAGTCAGTGGGAAACACAAATAAATCCGTGAAATTCAACCACTATATTAAGTATGGGCTGTTCACGGTAAAATGGGCACTTTTGAAATCCCTGCTTAATATCTACTTGTATACACGTCGTGTAGTCATCCACTTTATGTAAAATTAACAATGCCATGGACCTCATTACTTTAATCATGCGTAGGTCAAGTGAAACTGTGAAGTTATTAGAAAAGGAAAATTTTACAAATCTGTCCATTGTAAAACTTCTATGCATAAAAAAAAATAATTTTATATATTATATTATTTTATATATTATATATTATATAAAAATAACGCAAAATAAATAATTTTAAATTCTCACAAATGGTTACCTTACACTGTTTATTCAACGTTAAGATGTCGAACTACTTTCCTTCTATCGTTACCAACTTTACTGGGCGCATGTTAGTCAGTCCGCCTGTTAAAATATATGCAGATAGGAGGAGTGAAATTTTCCTAAGGTTGATTTCAAAAACGCTCACTTTATTGTGAACAACCTTTAGTTGTCTGGTAACGATTATCAGTTGCTCAATTTCCACTGTTTTCACTTATCTGGCTTAATTCTCACTGTTTCAAGTTCGGAGCATAACAGTGCCAAGCGTTGAAGGAGTATTGGCCGGGATTCTTTCCCGAAGGTTTGGTTTCCAAAAGTGGACGCTGAATGTCTTATCACTAGGGACACCCGAATTTCGCGAAAAGATTTCACGACTAGTTGTGTTCCATAATAATTTGCCTCATATCCACTTTCGTGATTGGATGGTTTACATGTTAGGCGTCTTTAGGCGTCTGCCCGCGAATCTAAGACGTACAGTCATGAAATTACCTAATCCTGATTGGCCATTTAAGTAGGAGAAGATCTTCTCGCAAAGACATACCGCCAATAAGCAAAAGAATACAGTTGGTGTGCCCGTAGGATATTGAAATCTAGCATGTGAGGAAATTTTTTCGCGAAATTCTGGTGTCGCTACTTATGATCAGTGGAGACGGTGATGTGCTGGTCGTGTTGCTGCGCAGGTGCTGCCGGTCCAGCACCAGATGAAGAAGCCCCGGCAGTTCGCCATGCCTACGGGCGTACTCAACGTCGGCATGACCTTCACCACCATCCTCTTCATCTCCATGGGCTTCCTTAGCTACCTCAAGTACGGCGAGCAGATCCAGGGCAGCCTCACGCTCAACCTGCCCGAGGACAACATGTGAGTCCCTGTTCCCTCGCTCACCTCCGCAGGCCCCCCGGGTGTCCTCTTTGACCCTTTGTAGACTACGCTCGAACTACACTCGAGGAAAGATAATTGGAATATTTCTTTGTTGTTCAGAACAAAACGCGCATGAATGTGCAGTCTTTGTTCGGCTAGTGTTTAACATTACTTCACAAGAACACGACAGCGCATTAACAATGATACTGCTAACGACAGACTTTATTTTTGTACAGTCACACAAAATGTCATGATTGATTGGGTCAATATCAGCTCTGCTTTCCATTGGTTGATTAACGGCCAATAATGAACGCTGTGAAGTACATGGTAGTGTCCTATGTGGTATGGACCAATATGATGATGGTGAGTTCTAACACAGACATCAACAGAATCGGTGTTCTTGCAGTAGTGGATATAGGTGACTCACTTCTGATTTGTCTTAAGTGTCAGTAAATGTGTGCAGACTTCAATGTGTAAAAAAATCGGCTTTTTCAAAACGCTGTAGCTCAAAATACAAGCTTCGAATCCATACAAAACTTCTTAAGAGCCCTGCATTCAACCTTCTACAGACTTTTCTCCAGTAAAATAATAGGGTCGCCGCTGAAAGTTACGTAGGTACATGCAGTGTGACGAGAACACTGCGCACCAGTTGCGCTTAGTGGCGATGGAGCAATTGATTCGCGTGACAGTGTCGCCCTTACTCTCCCTCGCTTTTCGCTCTCAAAGGCGGGGGAAAAAACCTCTAGGTAGGCGGAATCCTAAACGGTAATGGTCATAAAAATTCCATTATCTTATATTTGCCTGGCCTCGCATCAAAAAAGAAAACATACCGCGCGATTTTTGCATCTTGGTGTGTAAAAATCACAATTTTGGTTTTTTCTTGGCCATGTAAATAAAATTAATGAGAACATTTATAGAAAATTCAACAAGGGCGACTGAAAGGTCACGTATTAATTCATGTTAATTTATTCTTAACAAAATTCATTTTACGGAAAATCATACGCTTCTACAAATGAAAAATATGTGAAAATTTAATTATTTTAAGCAATTTTTAAAAATTGCGATAACATTTTGTAACATGATTTTAGATTATTCTTGAAGTAACTCTATGTGTCTTATTTTTATGTGAATTATCTCGTATTCGTAAGGGAGTTACTTCTTGTGATTTGTACGTCCCGAAAACACTAAAATTGTGATTCTGATATGCCACTAGGCCATAAAAATTTGCGATGTAAATTTTTATATGCGAGGAAATACTTCTAAGTAATACAAATTCAACAGAATATCTTAGTATTGTTTGGTGACCAGAACACTCATGAAATTTTTTCTTCTACATTTACAATCTTCATTTTGGTGTTATCAAAAACTAAAATACACATTGCGTAAAAAAAATAGGGACATTAACTAAAACATAAACATAAAAAAAATAGGGAATCGCCTATATGTCAGAATCGAGGATCTATAAAAATATCGGGGACATATTATAACAATTAATTAAAATTTGTATACAATATTTCAACGTATGTGGTGAACAAAGCAATTTGGGTGCCTATGTAACTTATATCCTGCATCCTTTCCACGCCTAATTTTTACATGATCGGGTGCAGTTAATGTTTCCAATCCTATGGGGGATAAGTCTCTACCATAGTGGAATTATGGAATTTATGCAACGTATTGTATAAATACATTGTATTATATTTTACGAATCGACGTAGAATTAGAAATTGCTTTATAAAATTTTTCCAACTAGATATCGCTTGACTACTGCTGTTGGTATGATTACTGTAATAAAAAAAAAAAGAATCACTTAATTCTTTCCAGCAGTCACTTGGTAGAGTGAGTGAGTGAGTGAGTGAAGAGATTTGGCCGGCTCTTAACAGCGACGTCTTGAGAGTCGATGAGGGCGATTGGGGAGAGTACGGAGCTGCACCGAAGTGAGGGGGTAGGGGTAACAGGTCATCCCAGAGAAAACATCGTCCAGCACGATTACCCAAATGAGAAGGTTCGGGAGTGACCCAGCCGGGGATTGAACCCGGCTCACCTTGGTGGTAGGCGAGCAGGCTGAGCCACCGCGGGCCCCCACTGGTTAGAGTTTCAGGATCTACTATGTATGATTTATCGTACGAGAAATCTGGTTGAAACTTTTAAAATGGAACTTAAAGCAAAAAGTGGATAATTTCAAGATGTAAGAGAGTGAGTACAGTGGATTTCCTTTCAGCAATGCACACAGTGGCGTAACAATTAGGGGGGGGGGGGCAATGTATACGTGGTCACCCTAACTGCTTGGTCCACCGATATATAATGAATTGTTTTTATATACTTGGATACTTCTGGGTTATAGATATTTCTACATATTTTATGCAATGTGTAATCGGATACCGATTTAAATTTATAAGAGAAACCAAAATTTATTAAGAGGAGTGCTTGAAATGTTTGCCCCCCCCCCCCCTTTCCACCTACCTAAGCCGACGCTGTTTCGCCACTGACTGCACCCGACTGTACAAAGTGGAGAATTCATTAAAAAATAATAATACAGACACCACCAAAATTGTCATAAAATACTATTTATGTTGTTTATGAACAGAGAACGCACGTTTTTTGTATAATGTACTTCTTGAAATGTCAAAACAATCAGTTGATAGAGTCAATTTTTTATGAAAATTTAAGTATTTTTCCGCTTTTTAAAGGTTGAATCAATTTAATTGTAGACGATTATTTTTTTTTTCATCCACATTTAACCGTAGGTATTACTGTTAATAAAGTCGATTTTTTTATGAAAATTTCAGCGTATTTCCGTTTTGCATACTTCGTCAAGCAGGGACATAATTATATTACTATTGTTTTATCTACGAAAGTATCCGTACTAGTAATCAGACCTATTAAAAACAATCTAGTTTATGTATATCCCTTCGAACCATGAAATTTATCACATTTATGACTAAAATAAGAGCACATAGAATTAATTATTATATTAAATATGTTTGTAAATGTTCGTACCAATATTTTCTTGTCTTTAGCCACAGTAATTATTATGCTCACCCTTCCTGATGAAGGCTCCTTGCAAAATGTTAGTCGTGAAGAATCCGAAACGGAAATACCTACACTTAAATGTCGATGGAAAAATAAAAAATATGTTCTGTAATGCAATGTATTCAACATTTAAAGAAGTGCGCCATAGCGAATTACTTTACAGTGTTACAGAATGTGCTCGTCCTTATTTTCTATACAGCATAAATTGTAATTTCCTGGCAATTTTGTCAGCTTGTGTGCTAATTTTTACTGAGTTCCGCATGTTTGGTGCAGGACTAAAAGAGAAGCTACCTGAACAGCCTTAAGGTCTTTCACGTTCTCTTTGCTTTTGAGGTATTTATTATGTAAATTAAAGTTAAATGCATAAACCTAAAATGTAAAAGACAAAATTGGCAATTCCAGAATATCGTTTTTGCCAGCCTTGTGAGCAAATCTTGTGTCAGAATGATATAATCCGTAGGTACAGACTGTTCACGGTAAAGTGAGCTCTTTTAAGGCCCTAGTTACTTTTTCCTTTCAACCATTTTTATACTTTAACGACCATTTTTAATAAATGTTGTCTTATAAATAATAAACACAATGCGTATACTCCACCTCACTCGGAAGGTAACGTATAAGGCTAAAATAATTTTTTTATTGGCTATTATTCCAAATGAGAGGGCTTTCAAAAGTGCTCACTTTACCGTGAATAACCTATATAATATCTTGAACTGCGGCGTATAATACACGGCGTGCGAAGTAACTCGATACCAACGCATATATCAGTGTGGCAAAAAATTGTTGTAAAATATTTTCCTTACGTGTTTTAAATTGATTGTCTTGCAATAACCTGCAGGCATCAATTAAGATTTTTAGCTTCAATTAATGTCCCACGCCCACATAAGAAGAAACATTTATTAATTCCCTCGACGTTCATTTAGCTATTTGCTTTGCACAGACGTAACTTCTGAAATGCAGTGCTGTTACTGTATTAAAAATTTGAAAATATATTTGTATAATACATCGTTTGTAACACAAACATTGATGAATATTTGATGTATTACGTATGTAATGAATATTAATGTAAACATCTAAATTACAATAAAAACTTCTTTTTATTTATTGATATTACAAACATGTCCGAAGTGAGTACCTACAGAAATAGTATTTCTCAAACACGTTTTTTTTCTTCAAAAATAATATATGGTAATAGTAATATAGTGCAATAGTTCATTACCACAGAACTAAGCAGCTTCATTTGGCTGTATTAAATAAATAGGGAAACCGTTTCGTATTTAACTAAACAAATACGTTTTAAACTACAAGAAAGTAGGCGTCATTAATCCTTTGAGGACGGCAAAACTTTAATGGCACTGAAGACATGGTTGAAGTTAGCCGCCTATATCCTCCACTATAGCAGTTTATGTTGTGTTGGTTTCTTCACGTCCACTTACCTTCGTGCTATTGGTCCTGGATACACCGCACACGCTAAGTCTTCTCTGTAACGTTTACCATTGGCTGGTCGTCGGCCAATGAAGTCGCGCGTTGTCTGTGCGCCAATTAATGTGTTGCGACAGATGTAACAGGTTTTCAGTATATCGTGTTTATTTCAGAGCTTATTAAAAATAAAAACTTTATTCTTATGAACTGAAATGTTGACTAGTCATAATTCCTTACTTAGATTCAGATAAAATATAGCGATACAGTGAACCTATAAAAGTGCGAGTTTTGTCTTCAAGATCTGAGACGCCCTTCTATTCCGCACGGGTGTCAGGTGTGTCAACCTCTACCTTACTCCACGACACACTAATATTACCTAAACTACCCCTATGGGGCAGAAAGCGACCTCTACTTGAAAAAACCAAATACCGTGGCCAATGCTCTTTCCCTTATAAATATTTACAATCGTATTACTACTCATGTTGCAGCAATACAGGTTGTTCGTAAATCGGGGGCGGGGGGGGGGGGGGTTCATTTGCCCATAATGTCTCTCTACTCTTAAGTTCCAAGGTCTTTTGATTCACTATTTACTTTGCATCAAAACAACTGTTTGCAAGCACTGACTTTACTCATATGTACACACGATAAAATATACTAAAAAGTTTAGCACTCAAATTTACATATTGCATGGGCAGACCCCTTGATAACGTTCAACGTCGTTTGCCCTACGCGGTAACTTTCAATAACTGGTGCCCATAAAATTTAATACTAAAATTGCACCACAAATGAGAATCGTTTCCGCGGCCCTCGACGTGCTACAAAAGTGTTTAAAAAAAAAGGGACGACGGACTACGCAGGTACAAGCTGACGACGGCGCTTATGCATAACTCATACCTTAAATTTGGCATTCATATAGAATACCGTACAGCTAATCGCCAGGCCATGCCGGGGAACATCCATGCTGCCCGGCAGCAACTCACTGTATGCTCCGCCCGCACGATGTTGTGAAATTGAACAGTTGTTGGGTCGTTCACCTCGGGGCATCTGCGCAATCATGCCCGGCTTTCTTGCAGTCCCTGGCATGTAGAATCTCACTGACGCACTCGGGAATATTCGGCGTGTTTAGTCGTTACTCAAAAGTACGGGCATGCTTCTAACACTCCAATCACACGAAACACCGTTTGCAATAAAGCCTAAGTCAAGTTGCAAAGAAATAATTTAAGTTACTTTTCTGGGCGCAAAGAAATGTTTCAAAAAACACGGGGTAATTGACGGACATCACTATTACCACACGTACACTTTAAAATTCTCGTCCTCGAGCCACATAAGATAGGCAGTTTGACCAGCGTGCCAAAATTCAATTTCACGAACCATCAGTCACAAGTCGCGGTCTCACAGTTATTTCCGCGATTTTCAGTACGCTCGTATTAAGGTGAATATTACTCGTACACGCAGCGTTTTCACACATAATACGCCCGCATCAAGTTTACGTCTCTGCGATACTTGGCCCATATCTCACTAGCAGGAGCTACGCGCTACAGGCAAACATAGAAATATCGTTTTTATGCTCACGTCGGACATGATCTTATAATATTCTTTAAACAGTTAATTTGTTTGCTCCCGGAAACGTTACGGCGACGTTCATTTGCTCGTAACACACGGCACGATCACGACTGGGGAGAAATTACATATCAATGTCATACTGCTGAAAAGCCTGCCTGACTTCCCGATACTGTGTCCAGCTGGCACGCGAAATCACTCGCTCCGCGATCGAGCGCTTACTCCTTGCTGCCGTCTAGACACCGCTGCCGACTCTCACCCACTGGCTAGGGCGCGCTGTCTCAGCCAAGTGACGTTGCGGTCTCCCGCCACCCCAAGCGCCACGGTCGCGACTCTGCAAATCGAGCTGGTAAATAATATTGATTACAAATATCATACACAACACCCATGTAAAATATGGTGCAATAAAATTCATAATAGATCAACAAATACCAATATGAATGTTTTTACCGTATAAACTATGTGCCAATAAAATAAATAATACATTAACACTAAGCAATGAGACTAAGATATACCGGCCGGTGTATAACCAAATATAAGTACACATAAAAACGGTAAATACTCAGCGCTACCAACTGTCGTGCAAAATTACTAAAACCATTACATTTTACTAGGGGACGATTTATGGATCGTCACAGAGCAAAGAAATGTTCATATAGACGTGGTCCTCTGTATATACGTGCATACTCCTGGAAGCATTAAATTTGGAGAACACGTCACGTAAAGAATGTTTCTTTGAAATTGTATATTTCGTGTAAAAAGTTTGAAGTGGCGAAGTTGCGCAGAAGTAGCAAGAAGAGATTTGCGATGCGTGATAGAACCGAGGGTGACGATGGCTTCTTCCCACGCTCACGCTATAATTTAAGGTAAACGTGAGACTTTGCCTTGCAGCTCCTCGGTTTCGCTCAGGTCAACGTAGAACACTCAGTGCTGTGATTAACACGTCATTACAAGAGCTTCACTACTGCACTTTGTGATAAAGTCTGCTCCCAGCCGACGAATGAATGAATCAATGTCAGTTAAAAGAATTCCCAAGCAGCGCACGTGAAAGAACAGGAAAGGTGGGGATTATTTTCCCATGACGAAGCTGTTGTATTGTACAGAATTATAAGCGTGTTTGGAAGACATTGAACAGCGAACCCAAAAAGTAATTTTTAAAATAATCGGCATTCCTAATATACATACATGTTACTAAAGGCTGTTCACGATAAAGTGAGCACTTTTGAAATCAACCTTAGAAAAAGTCACTGCACCAATCTGCATATGTTTTAACGGGCGCCTTGAGTGACATACTCTTAGTAAAGTTGGTAACGATGGATGGGAAGTAGTTCCGTATATTAACGCCGAATAAAAAGTTTCAGGTAAGACTCATATCATCCATCCATCAAACCATAATCATCATTCTAGCCTTTTGTTATACAGCTCATTCTATTGTGTGTTCATAAACTGTCACTGGAATATTTTATGATTGATTTCACAGCTGGCTCATAATCAAACAACTTCTCGACAAAACTAGAAATAATTCGTTTAACGTGTATTGATTTACCGAGGTTTCGTTTCCCGTTTCAAGTTAGTATGCAGCTTTATATTTATCTGGGTGTAATATGTTCCAATAATTTAACGTTCACCAGTATGAGCTGTAGATTGGTGTTTTTTTTTTCTGTAATAGTAGTGAATGCAAGTATATATTGGCTATCCATGGTAACATGAGCACTTTTTAAAGCCCTGCCTAAGATCTACTTGTACGCATGTTGTGTATTCTTCCGTATTATGTAAAATTAACAAGGTCATGGGCATGATAACTTTATTCATCGTCAGCCAAGTGAAACTGTGGAATTATTAGCAAAGTAAATATTCTAAAAATCTGCTAATTTTTGCACTTTGATGCATTAAAAAAACAGAATGCGAAATAAATAAATAAAGTTATCACAAATGGTTACCTGACAATTTTTATTCGACGTTAAGATAGAGGACTACTTTCCATCCATCATTACCGACTTTACTGGGCGCACGTCACTCAGTGCGCACGTTAAAATATATGCAGTTAGGAGCGGTTAATTTTTTCTAAGGTTGATTTTAAAAGTGCTCACTCTATTGTGAACAGCCTTCACCTATTTGAGGTAGGTAGGACTAAGGACATTTTATTTAAAGTGATATAATTTATGGAAACTCAAATCGTACTTTTCTGACAGTTTTGGTAGGGAGTGTACTATTTTTGAATGAATTCTGCGCATTGTACAGTCAGGCGCCCTACTCCTTTCGAAGCCATTTCGCGTCCACTTTAACCCGTTCGATCACGCAGCAATTCGCGAGCCACACGTTGCAATCGTGTAATGTTTCGACGCGCGCTGTACTTGCCCTAGTGTACTTCTTCGCAACCAGTCAACGACGTGATGCGTGCTCAGAGACGCTACAATCAGCCATTCATAAGCGAGGGTTGTGGTATCACCCACAAATCAGATTACCCGTCGGGAGGACTCTTGAAGGAGTTGGGTGCCGAGTCTTCGCTGCGTACAGCACTCTCCGTAAATATACCCCCACGAGCGACATATCCACGATCCCGGACGCGGTCGTTGAACGGATTAAGGCTGTTCTCAAGGATTTTTTTTCCCTTCAAATTTAATGGAATTTGGTTTCGTAGCTTGATATAACTTAATAATTATATAGGCTATTCACTGTAAAGTGAGCACTTTTTAAGGTCCTGCTAAATTTTTTCTTTCAATTAATTTCTACATCTCCGCCCCCTTATGGTGTAGACATTGCAATATGACTATTAAACACAGTGTATACAATTCATTTATCTCGAAAGTTTACGTCTGAGACCAGTAAAATTTATTTATTAGGCGTTAATGCCTTTTAGGAGTGCCTTAAAAAGTGCTCACTTTACCGTGAACAGCCTATACCAAACAATTCTAAAAATTACATTCATAAGGTTATTTGCCGTAAATATATGAATTTTAATTTAAGATATCGACTCTTGCAAAGTTTGGTTACAGCTAAAAGTGGCATATTACGATTTCTCTGAAATCTGGCACTTGGTTAACCTGCAGTAAAGTTTCGATATTTAACAGTAGTAGGGTTATGGGGATTCAGGGACAACTGATTCATGAGTAAGAGCCGTCCGCCATATTGGATGACGTCACCTCCTTCTCTGTCATTTCGGTCGGCTGGCGGCCAAAACAAACCTCGCCAGGACAGGAACTCGAACCCTGGAACTCTCGTACGTGTGCTCAGTGTGTGGCAGTTAAGTCAACTTTTCTCGGTGTTAATACACTGTCTGGAGCACGTAGATAACTTAAGATCATATATCTCTTTTTTTTTTTTTTTTTTTGGTTATCTGAGAGAGGTTTCGAAAAATGACCCCTTAATGCAGTTGTTAGTTGTCAACTCATTATAGTTTTCAAAATATAACACTAATTGGAGTCTAAGCATGGCGAACTGCATTTGTGTAACAAGCTACGAAAGGAACAAAAACAGCTTTTCCTCTACAGTTTATGGTTTAAACTATTTATTAAATAAATGTTACCAGTTTCGCTTGAATCAACAAAAATATATTTACGACAAGTCTGACCCCTATTTTCAACAAAATTCAGAGTGCCAATACTCGCTCAAATGTTTATGAATCACACTCATACTGAATCAGTATGTTCTGCATACCATACATATTGCATTACATGTAATTTGATTGAAAAAAAACATCTAGGAGCAAAGCCTAGTATGCTGCAGAATTCGGGAAATTGAGGCTTTTGAGTGTTATATTGCGAAAACTATAATGATTTGACAACTAACTACTGCATTAAGGGGGCACTTTTAGAAAGCTCTTTGAGACAACAAATTAAAAAAAAAAGTGAAATATGACCTTAAGTCTAATATGTGGCCCACACAAGGTCTGCACATTTCACGTCATGAAAAGTTAATTTTGCTGGGATCATTAACGTGTAACATTTACTTATTTATAAGTAAGCATTCATATAAACGATGTTATTAAGAGTATACTTCATGAAATAGTTCGTAACCTGATGCAAAGGAACGAATACGGACAAATATGGCGTCGTAGCCAGGCAGAAGGTTGTCACTTCGAGTATGGCAGCTAGAGCGCACGCGCGGAATATAATGGGGGTAGCTTATATTTACGTGAAAGCTAGACTTCAATTCCCTATTTGCACGTTTGCAGTTTTCCTTTGGCTACTGACCGCTTGTCTTTGTGTGAAGAGAGCCTGTTACATGAGTGAGCCAATCAGAATATAGTTAGTCCAATACTGACCGTCCTTGATTCGAGGGCAGGCGGGTAAGATGCGAAACAATTCAAATGATCCAATCACGAAAGTTGTTCTGAACCAAAGTGTTTTGGAACACATCTTGTCCTGAAATCTTTTCGCGAAAAACAGGTGCCCCTATTTATTACTGTGGATGACATTAATGCCATTGCTGCCAACTAAATGTTTTGGTGGCAGCCAATAAATATGTTGTTGATAAACAAATATGTAAGCGAGCACTAAATAGCGTTGATACTTGAAAATCTACGTGTTATTGGTAGAGCCACCTTTTTCTCGCGGAAAGATTTACACGGAGGCTAGGCTTCAACACCCTACACGCACACTTGCAACTTTCCTATAGCTATTCTATTTGCTGCCTGTCTTTGTGTGAAGAGGGACTGTTAACTTAGTGAGCCAATCAGAATTAAGTTTCTCCACTACCGACTGTTCGCGACTCGCGGGCATACAGATAAGTGAAGACCTGCATAATTCGCGTTATTATTTTGGGACAAGCCAGACGTCATTCACTATAAGTTTCTGAGCACGACCCGTGATTTCGTTGCCTGTTCGCTTCTATACGAGGTCAAGTGCCTGTGTAACTGTGTTACAGACGATTGGTCACTCTGACGTTGAACTGCTACTATTGGTTAAAAGAGTCTTTCACGTAGTGCCACAAATACTCTCATCCATTGAGGGACGTCAGTAGCATGCCTAACGCTTTGGAGTTTAGTCTGCTGCAGAAAAATAACGCGAATTTTGCAGGTCTCTACAGATAAGACGTGTAACAAGTCAAATTATCCAACCACCGCAATGGTTCTGAACTAAAGTGCTTTGGATCACAACTTGTCCTGAAATATTTTCGGGAGAATCAGGTTATCGGTAGGGACAGGAAAAATTCGCGAGTTCGCTGACCTTTAGTATAAACTCCACGGTCATCTGTATACTCGAGCCTCAGATGTTTGTTCATTGGCTGCTGCCACATAGAGTAGCCAGTGTTACTCCACACCTGGCAGTATGGCACTCGCTACTTGTTTCTTTGCAAGTCTGCTATTGGCTCAGAGTCGTCCAGGGCGTGTATAACAAACTGCGATCTAATTGCAAAGTTAACTTCAGTGCACACGTGTTTGACGTCTATCTTGCCCTGAAATGTTCCTATCCCTAGTTATTGGGCACCATAATCTTTTTTTTTTTTTTTGCGAGCAACAAAATTTCGCCTTGAAAAGTACGAACCAAACCGTTTTTGTAGCCACTAACAAATCATTTCTTTCAGTGCATTTGACAACTATAGTCTATTCGTGGTTTAAACACACTTTTTAAATTAATCCTTTAAAAAATTATCCCATGTAGCCTATGACGTGTTTAGTTATTTCCTAAATATACCATGCATCACAAGCGTTTTGTTCATATATCAAAATAAAAGTTTTTTTTTCTGTTAAATTGAGATGTTATTTATGTTTCACTTATAAATTGTAATATTTAATTTAAAATGAATATGGATTTAAAACAGAAAGAAAACTTATGTGAAGGTAACACCTGGTAAGAAATAGTTCTCATGTAAAATATTAATGCAACTGAATGCGCTCTAATACGTTGCACTGTCATTTGGTATAACTTTCAGACTTTGTTAAGCTTAGTGTTCACGAAGCGGAGGAATATCCTGGAAGTAGAACTTTGGCAGGGCTTCAGAAAGTGTGAAGTGACCATGAATGGATTATAGCTAGGGGTAGTCATATTTCGCGAAAATATTTCGAGGCAAAATACAGTTCAAAGCTCTGTAGGATTGTCCAGGTTTTGTTATTGTTGTTGTCTGTCTTTACTGTTAGCGCACGACTTACGAAGGTTCAGTATCGGAGATACGTAATCCTGAGTGGATTTGTCACATGCCGAAACGACACCAGCAGCCAATGGAGATATAACAACAGCTGCTGTGTGTGTAATGTATTAAAGTCTGCTGTGTGCTCCGATTTTTTTCCGCGAAGAATCCATGCTCCGAAAAGTTCCCACAACCAGTTACACTTCATAACACGTTAGATTGTATCCACGTTCGTGATTGGGCGATCTAGATGTTACGCATCTCAGTTGGCTGCCCACGAATCACAGACGTAGAGTATCGGCGTAACCTAATTCTGATTGGCCAGTCAAGTGGTAAAATGTCTTCTCACAGAGACAAGCGGCCAATCAGCAAAGGAGAACTGCTGGCACGCCATAGGGTATTGAAATGTAGCATGCGCTAGTATCTTTTCGCTAAATTCGGGTGGTCCTAATTATTAGGGATAGGAAAAATTCGCGAGTTAAATGACCTGCAGGCTAGACTCCTCAGTACTTTGCATACTGGAGCCTCAGCTGTGTGTTCTTTGGCTGTTGTCCCACACCTGACAGTTTCGGGATTCGCAAGGTGTTTCCTTGCAAGTCTGCTATTTGTCTCAGAGGCGTTCAGGTCGGGTCTAACGAACTGCGATCCAATTGCGAAGGTGACTTCCCGATATATGTGTTTGACGTCTATCTTGTCCCCAAATCAATTCGCGAAATTTTCCTATCCCTGCTTATTAAAGATTGCGTTGTGTGCAGCTTGGCGCAGTGCGTGAAGATCGCCATCTCGCTGGGGATCCTGTTCTCGTACGCGCTGCAGATGTACGTGCCCATCGACATCATCTGGCCGGGCCTGCGGGACAGGTACGGCCCTTTCACCTATCCCGTTGCCGTCGAGATGGCCTTCAGGAGCGCGCTCGTCGTCTTCACCTGTGAGTACCTCCGCCAGACTTCCTTCCCTTCTTCAGAAGTTCGCATCCATCTCTACTCTCTAAGAATTAATTATTCGGAAATTCACCACACCAGTGTATACGCTTAGTGAGAAAGCGGGGGTAGTATAATGCTTTCCCTTATACATTCATTGTAGAGTTTCTACATTTTCTCACGAAAAAGTCAAATGGGTAGGGAAGTTCCGAAATTTGTACAGTTGTAACACTAAAATATGCCTGTACTTGCAGCTTGGTGTGTGGTATTATTACTAGAGACCCGAGAAATTCGCGAGTTCAATGACCTGTAGGCTAGAGTCCCCAGTCTTATATACCTACTGTCATACAGATATAAACTGTTTATTGGTTGACGTAGGCTGTTCACGGTAAAGTGAGCACTTTTTAAGGCCCTTCTAAACATTTCCTTTCTTCCGATTTCCATCTTCCTGCTGCATATTAATAAAAACATTGCAATGTGACCAAAAACACTGTGTATACATTTCACCACACTCAAAATTTAATGCCCGGTGCTGCAATAAGATATATTTATTAGTGGCTAATGCCTGTTGTAAGGGCCTTAAAAAGTGCTCACTTTACCGTGAACAGCTTATAGTTGTGGTAGTAAAAGGAGGTGGTTGGGCGCACAATTTCTTGCACGTTTGTTATTGGCTTATTTGTCTCCAGGTGGTGTCATAAACACGTCGGGAAATTACAAACGTAACATGAACGTACATGTGTGTGAATTCCAACTTGTCTAGAAATGAACCCGCGAAATTCTCGGGCCTCTAATTATTACCATAAAGTGTATAGGCTAAAAACTTCCGTTACAGTTGAGGAAGTTTACGAGAAACTTTCTTACAGTGTAGAGTGGCGTGGCATACGCTGACATGTCACATTCATAATTTTTTTTTTCAGGAGAGCAGATTGAAGATTTTATGAGCATAGGCATGCAAAATTCGCGTTATTATTTGGGGACACATTAGACTTCAACCACATTTACCTTTGCAATACGTCTGTCATTGGGCCATACTTTATTTGACACGCCCTCGGTAACTCTGCGCCAGTAAATGAACACTTCAAAATTGTGTGGTCCAATCACATGTAGTTCGAACAAAAAAAAGGAGTGGCCTCATATCTACGCAGTAGCCAATGGAGAACCGACGCCGGCTCGAGTATATAAAGCACTGAGAATTTTAGCCTGATGCCAAATAATAAAGCGAATCTTGCAGGTCCCTAGTCATATGTCTGAAGCGTTTTGTAATTCGGATCATCTTAATTCCGGCTAAATTGAGTTTTGCCTAGATTTCGTATATAAATTATAATATTTCATTCATAATCAATAAGAATGCAAAGAGAGAGAAAATAAGTGTGTTGGTAATGCCTAGTGAATAATAATAACAATAATCTAGAATATTATTAAACTTATTGCGGACGAATGTTTTGCGTTGTTCATTTGATGTTGTTTTCTAGACTTGATTAAGGATATTTCCTTACAAACGTAGCCCTGGCTATCTACGTGCACACTCCTCAAAGGGCTAAGAGCCCGCCCAGATATCTTCAATCACTTATTATTCTTGCATGCGTTGGGGATGGTACGTGTGCACGGGGGAACATGTTGACTACGTGAGCTGCACGTGTCTTTGTCCGGCAGTCGTCCTGGCGGAGATCATCCCGCACCTGGGGCTGTTCATCTCGCTGATCGGCGCCGTCAGCAGCACGGCCCTGGCCTTGCTCATCCCCGCGGTGCTGGACATCGTTACCTTCTGGGAGGACGGCTTCGGCAGGTTCCACTACCGCCTCGTCAAGAACACCATCATCTTCGTCGTCGGCATCGTCGGATTCGCCACCGGCACCTACATCAGCCTCGAGCAGATCATCAACGCCTTCTTTTACTGATCACCTCGCCGCCTCCAGTCTTTGTACATAATAAACGCTTTGTACATACACAATTACCACCCGAGTTTCTCTTCTTACGAGTTAACCCGTTCATTCACATATTCATTTCGGAGTCAAGGTGTGGCAATAACGTGATTTTTTTGGCATGATCTGTACTTATCTTCAGCATTTGTCTCGCAGCCTATGAACAATACGTGGCTTGTTGTATGAGGCGGACATTAACCATTCATGTTAAATACGTGTAGAGAATTCTACATATCAGATTACTAGGAAGACGCAAAATACTAGTTTATTATTTGGGGACACGTTACAGTGGCGTGTGGTGATATGTTGCAAGGTCACTACTGCTGTACATTATCGGTGCACGTAGCAGGAGCCAGTAGCCACCCTGCAGCCTAGGGGAAACTAAAATGCATTCCGACCGCTCACAAGCGATCAGCGAGGGACCCATTACACGCGTCCTGTGGCGTCAGCTGCCAAAATACGCTGTGGGATTGGAAGTGTAAACTAGCAAGCTACAGAGTACAGCACACAACTAACGCCAGTGTACACTGCAGTGGTCCACCACACGCCACTGACACGCCATGGCTAGAGACCTGCAAAATTTGCGAGTTCAATAACTTGTAGGCTAGACTCTACAGTCTTATGTACAAATATCCCGATATCGACTGCACATTGGTTGTCTGCTGTCACAGTGGAAGGCGACGATTGGGCTAGTCTTCTCCAGGAGATGTCACATACCGTGTGGACCAATGGTTATATAAACATACGTCATTTGAATTCCAGCTTGTCTCGAAAAGAATCCGCGAATTCTTCAGGTCTCTAGATAGCTCAAGCACTTGTACCTTTGCGCTAAGTTGGTCATAGAACCATATCTCACGTGGCACGCCCTGCGTAACTCTGCTCCAATGAATAAACACTTCACAATGGTGTGCACAAATAAAGTGCAGACCTGTCAGAAGGGGAATAACTTCACAGCTGAGCGCCAACCAATGAAAGCACGAAGACGGCTCTGTTATATACATGACTGTGCAGCGTTATTCCAAATAATAACGTTAATTTTGGATGTCTTTAATTTCTTATCAGTCCTGAAAATTTTTGTCCCTTTCCCGGGAATACGACTTTTTTTCGTCGGGAAAGGTTAAAACCATCTATTCAAACCCGTATGGTTTAATTGATATGATATTAAGTGTACTCAGAAAGAAAGAAATCGTGAAAGTGGTACAAATAATAGCATTACCAGAGCTTGCTTGAGTAGTTTTCTTAAAGCTGAGCATCACCTATTAAACAGAAATGCTTAGTTTTCGTGTCATAATTAGGGTTTCAGAGATATTATTGAAAATGTTTGATTACAGATTTTTTTAAAAAATTTTTTAAAAAATACTTTTGTATATAATTTTCACTGTGTGTTATTTCCTGCTTGCTGAAAAGAAAAAAAAACTAATTGATAAAATATCCTTATGTTCTTGATTTTTTACAACTAGCAGATAACACACAATTAAAGGCTGTCCACGGTAAAGTGAGCACTTTTGAAATCAACCTTAGGAAAATGTCACTGCTCCTGCCTTCACATATTTTAACGCGCGCACTGAGTGACATGCGCCTGGTAAATTTGGTAACGATGAATAGAAAGTAGTTCCGTATCTTACCGTCGAATAAAAAGTTTTCGGTAACCATTTGTGGTTATTTAAATTATTTATTTCGCACTCTGTTTCCTATGCTGCTTCGAAATGTAAAAATGAACAGATTTGTAAAATTATAATTATTTTCCTAATAATTACAGAATTTCGCTTGACCGACGCATGAAGAAAGTAATGAAGTCCATGCCAATGTTAATTTTACATAAGGCGGAAGACTACACAACGTGCCTACAAGTAGATCTTAAGCAGGGCTTTCAAAAGTGCTCATTTTACCACGAGCAGCCTATAAAATAATGCGCTAAAATATTAAACTACTCCCAAAATGTAAATTTTTTATAATCGTACATTATCAGTAATTACTATGAATCCGAAATTATGACGTGAAAACGAATAATTTCTGCTAAAGGAGTGGAACTGAATCTTAACGTATATTATCCGAGTGTACTCGTTCACGTTCGACATGTTGGACAATGGGCGTGATCATGGTCGGTACTGTACAGGTCCAGTAGGTATAGTCTGTTCACGCTAACATGAGCACTTTCGCAATCAACCTTCGGAAAATGTCACTGCCCCGTACCTGCACATGTTTTAACGGACAGAATGTCCGGCACGCGTCCAGTAAAGTTGGTAATGATGGAGAGGAAAGTAGTTCAACGTCTTACCGCTGAATTAAAAGTGTTTGGTGAAATATTTATGAATACTGACACGATTTATTTTACTTACAGGTTGCTTAATGCATAAAACATGTAAAAGTGAGCACACATGTATAATATTTACTTTATTAGTAATTTTACAAGTTTTACTTGGCCGATGCATGAATAAAGTCATGAGGCCCATGGCAATGTTAATTTTTACATAAGGCGGTAGAATACACAACGTGCATACAAGTATGCCGTGTTTCTCCATTACTGTCGATTTAAGAACTCGAAGATATATTTTGATGAAACCAGTAAGGTTATAACATTTTAAGTACGAGATTGGTCAGATTATTCCCATTTGATCAAAGGAAACTCCTTAAATTTTCTACGAGAACAATCTGAATACTGATAAACGTTCTTTCATAGAAATCTGCCTTTTCCGCTGTGCGAATAGAGAGGTTTACTTCATGAACTACTTGCATAACTACCCGGATTTACACGGATGTAAGAGGCTAATGAGAGATACGCGACCCCGTTTTATGGGTTTCTGGTCCAATGCAGGAGGACCACTGCCCATTTTGGTCTTCACAATATTTTAATTTGGGTACTGAAGAGCATCCCTGCCAAATTTTATCCAGATTCATCTAACTGTGTAGAACAAGAGATACATAGAGATAATGGAAAACAGCGAAAATTTGTTGAGTTAACATATCTTCTATAACACTCTAACTAGTTTATTATTTCATGATTGGATGAACAAGGTTTTGACTCGGTTAAATTGTTTGCAGAACAATCACGGGCGTTCTGCCTTATTTTATCTGGATCCTCATTGGCCTTGTGAAATGGGATAGTAGCTTCATACAAGCATGGCAGCCAATACGAAAAGAAAACTGTCGGACATGTGTGCTGTACGTTTAATCCTAGCAAACTGTCAACTTTTCCCGCCATAAACCATCATCTATAGATGTATACAATCCCGTTTTTAGACGGGGGGGGGGGGAGGCAGTGTCAATTTTAGCCTGTAGTGCGTAATTGTATAGAGGACAAGCATACATACAACATACACACATACAAACATATATACATACCCATGTAGAAAACCACTTATGGCCCATTGATGGTTTACAGTCGGATGCCAGGCCAGCTGGCATGCCCCCGGCAACATTGCTGCTCCTGAAGAGGGCACCACTAGCTAGCCATACTCTGCCCGTAACTGGGCCAGGTGTGGTGAACGCAAATGCCCCAAGCACGGCCCATATGCTTACAACAGCAATGGCCCGTCGATGTACTATTTCACAGCCATGGCCTGCTAATAGCTAGCCGTGCTTTCATCGCATGTCCAACACTATGTCTTAAAAATTATTATTTTTACCATCAATAGCAACTTTTGGTTGCTTTTAATTTCCTTTACTTCGGTATTCGACTCATTACACGACATGAAAGTCTTATGCTTGCCAGAAGAGGAGAGGGGACGCGAACCTACACCCCTTACATTGACAGCCCAGCATGATAACCACTACTACACTGTGTATTCGTATGTTTAGGTGAACTAATTAAAAATATATTCCGAATTTAATTATTAACAAACACTAATATAGTATAAATTACTCCCGTTATTCCATGGCCTTAAAATTTACCATTCGAACAAATATGTTTTTAAAAAATGCAGATAAACAATAAAAATACTGTCGTTTAGATAAATCTTCCTACATCGCGATACTAACCCAAAAACTTGCCTTTAATGCAATCTTTCGCAGTATGTATGTCGTCTGGATTCTTTTCATTTTTTTGAAGTGCAGTTGCCACTTTATAAATATTTTAGTGATGTGAAGCAACAAAAGCCCTTCAATGTTAATTCTACAAAGGCGGTTTTACAATTTGTTTCAACTTCTCATTTTAATTATATCTAGTAATACTTGTAAAATATTACATATGTCAAATTATTCAATACCAGTCACGAAGTCACGCCTAATTTTGTATTCACAGCATTTGGCATAGATATTTCCATCACTATATATTTACAAATAATCTGCTCATAGTATCATATAATCTATAATTATATTAGACACACACGTATACATACACGAGTGTGTGTAGTTTGAAGAAGCTATCTGCGAAGAGTGGGGACCATAAAAATCCCCATAATAAGCCAAATTGCATCAGCAATGGTCCATCGATGTGCCACTTCACAGCCATCAAATGGCGTATAGATGGCTAACCATACTTTTACCAGCAACAAGTAGAGGTCACGTGTGGCCATTGCTGGAATAGAGTTGGTAAGTCTTTTATGTTTGCCATTAATAGATCACCTACTATCAACCATATGTTTTAATTTCCTTCACCATTCCATCAGTGGGGCCATTAAATGGGCATTGCCAAGTGTTTGTTATCGACACTAACCATAAGCAGGACATTGTGTAGACCCATATTTCCTCGGCCAGCAGTAATCCAGCATTCATCAGTGAAACCACAGTTGGCCGACTGTCTCTTAATCGTGAAACACTATAGTGAAGTGCCATCAATGGCCAAAAATGGATAAGTTAAGTGTGGCAGTGCTGGAATACAGTTGGAAAGTCATTGTGGATCATATGCAGTACACACACTCTCAGCCATCTGTTTCATTTCCAACAATATCCCATTAACGTGCCATTGTTGCATGCCAATACATAAATAAATAAATTCATATATATATATATATATATATATTATATATATATATATATATATATATATATATATATATACAAACTTTTACTTTTCCATATTTAGAAATCTTTTTGGTTTCAAAAATCATCACAGGCAAGAATCAAATGGTATTGCTACGTATGTTTATCAATATTTGTACTGTACCAGCAACCAACTGAATTTTATCAGAGGTCTTAGAAGAATGTGGTTATAAAAATCTGTTCCCTGTACCCTACAACGATTGCAAGGCAAGCTTGTTCAGTGCTGTACACAGAAGGGCGTAATGCCGTGCTACTTGTTTTGGAGCAAAACTGACTGCCTGCTGGAGAAGTAGCCAAATGAACGACTGTGGAGTCTTAGCGTCGTCTAAATATTACTTATTTATGAATACTGATTTACTGTTCTCTGTGATTGCAACATTAAGCAGAAGGTTCCTGGCCTCTTCAGCCCACACACACACACACACACATAATTTCTGACCGTATGTGTAATAAACAAGTTGTTAATTTGGCTGAACTAACTGATCCCGCTTACAATCTGTGTAGTGATATTTACGTTCTGCATTGCGGAAACGTGGCTATACAAATCGCACTTGTAAATATCTTATTCACATCCACACTGAAATTTACTCTAATAAAACTTTTACCATGAAGCTGACTGTATTATCATACTTTCACTCTCATTAGAGATCCATTTAAAGCCGCAGAAGGCTATATGCATGTTTAATTTGGCAATGCGCAAACAATTTGATGTAAACGACTTAGAAACTCTTGATTTTCTTTTCGAGCTTGTGCGTGCTGCAGAAAATTATATATATATATATATATATATATATATATATATATATATATATATATATATATATATATATATATATATATATACACACACACACACACACACACACACGCCCCTATATTGTGAAGTAGATTCCGTCAGTATAATATTAACAGTACGTTCATATAATGTTATGTTATGCTGGTAGAACCTCACGAATACCCCGCGAAGTAACGAGTATTGAATAATGATTTAATAATTGATAAGCGTACTTGATGAATTGGTAATTTTACGCACGACTAGCTTTAGGTTCGTGAATAATAATGCCAGAGTAGGAATAATAGAATTTTGGAACCAATATTGGAAGTGATTTAGTATTTACAGAATTTTGTAGAAACTCGAATTGCGAAATACGCTTTACTGAAACTAGAAAGCAAAACAAATTTAGATCACTTAAAGGTTTTCTAAGGCCGCTTCTGATGTTTAATATATATAGCAGCTTTTAAGCATAATTCTTGATATTATAATACAATAGAAAAACAAATTTTTCATAACTGCTAGGGTATTAATACATAAAATTCAACAGACCAACTCATAAAAGCGACCGCATATATTCCAACTTTTGTTACCCACACAGAATAATTAAGAAACAAAAAACAATCACAGGCAGTCCATGGCCATCGAATATCGTTTCCTGGCAATGACACCAGATGTCGCCCCGCACACAGGCAGTCCATGGCCATCGAATATCGTTTCCTGGCAATGACACGAGATGTCGCCCCGCACACAGGCAGTCCATGGCCATCGAATATCGTTTCCTGGCAATGACACGAGATGTCGCCCCGCACACAGGCAGTCCATGGCCATCGAATATCGTTTCCTGGCAATGACACCAGATGTCGCCCCGCACACAGGCAGTCCATGGCCATCGAATATCGTTTCCTGGCAATGACACGAGATGTCGCCCCGCACACAGGCAGTCCATGGCCATCGAATATCGTTTCCTGGCAATGACACCAGAGTTCGCCCCGCACACAGGCCTGCACGAGACGACCCAGCGAACAGCATCAGAAAAATCGTTGTGCCACAATGTTTCTGATACAACGAACTGTGGTTTTCGAAAACCAGCCATAGCTGTAAAAATTTAAAGCTGAGTTAAAAATAAATAATTATGTGATGCGTTCTCAGATAAGTTGCCTTGGTGTGAAAACCATTCTCGGGTTTGTGTAGACAATCTTACGAGAAAATCTATGAAACAAGTCACACCCTTGTAGTGTTTATACTCTTAGCGTGTTCCGTTTGTATCTCGAAAACCATTCTCGGGTTTGTGTAGACAATCTTACGAGAAAATCTATGAAACAAGTCACACCCTTGTAGTGTTTATACTCTTAGCGTGTTCCGTTTGTATCTCGAAAACCATTCTCGGGTTTGTGTAGACAATCTTACGAGAAAATCTATGAAACAAGTCACACCCTTGTAGTGTTTATACTCTTAGCGTGTTCCGTTTGTATCTCGAAAACCATTCTCGGGTTTGTGTAGACAATCTTACGAGAAAATCTATGAAACAAGTCACACCCTTGTAGTGTTTATACTCTTAGCGTGTTCCGTTTGTATCTCGAAAACCATTGTTGGGTTTGTGTAGACAATCTTACGAGAAAATCTATGAAACAAGTCACACCCTTGTAGTGTTTATACTCTTAGCGTGTTCCGTTTGTATCTCGAAAACGATCGTTTTCGCATTTTTAAACTTTTTTTTTCAGGCCTCTTGAAAAACTTACGTTTTTTCACCCTATGGTAACTTTTCTGAGAACGCGTCACATATATAAAACTTTAAAGCGATAGGGCCTAGATAAGGCTGTGGATCGTCGGGGAAAGTAAGTTCCGAAGTAATTTTTATTAACTCCAGCCACTTAAACGACAAACATTTTTAAAAACCTACAATAAATTTACCCTAAGTTTTTTATAGATAGTAAATATTGCAACAGGTATGAAAAACTATAGTGGTTTAATATTAATGTTGAGGTTTCTTCAGTTCTAACGTACCACGTTATAATATAATTACGAATAAAAACAGATGCAGTAATAAGAGAAAGAGGCCAAAGAAGATTGCTAAAGGCTGTTCACGACAAAGTGAGCACTTTTGAAACGAACCTTAGAAAAAAGTCACTGCCATAGAATACATACATTTTAATGGACGCACTGAGTAACATTTGCCCAGTAGAGTTAGTAACGATGGATGTAAAATAGTTCCACATCTTAACGCCGAACAAAACATGTTAGGTAGCTATTTGTGATAACTTAAATTATTTCTTTCGTTTCCATTTTTTTAAAGGCACCGAAATGTAAAAATGAGCAGACTTGTATAACACATAATTACCAAATAATTTATCCGTTTTACTTGACCGACGCATGAATAAAGTGATGAGGCCCATAACAATGTTAATTTTACTTAAAATGGAAGTACACGAAGTGCATACAAGTAGATCTCAAGCAGGGCTTCCAAAAGTGTTCATTTTACTGTAAACGTTTTATAGGCCGATATTTTGTCTTCTGTGCATGTTCCCAACACTGGCTCAATAACTTCCATATGACAACTGTCAAAATCACATTTTCAAACAATTGATGTTTCATTTTTTTCTACATTTAGATGTACAGCAAAGGCGCTCTTGCAAAAAGCTTACTAAAATGTTTATGATTTGATTACATCGCTTTAGGGTTACATTTTAGTCAAAAGTGCTGTACTAATATATCAAAACTTTTTATGTGCACAGTATGCAGGTTCTAGTTGCAGCCATGTAGTTCTTATGTGTAGGAAGAAAAACAATGCAATATTGGAACACGGAGATGGGCTACTGCGTCCCTGCCGTACACACTCTACTACACATTCGCTCTACGCTGCCAGCTAAAATACCGTGGTTTGTTGCAATTATAGCATAAAAATAGTAAATGAATCATTAAACTCTTGAAGTTGAAACTTTAGAAATATCTACAACAACCGCAGAAACTGTCCTTATCATGAAATAATTCCACTGAAATAAATATAGCTTTAGTCTATATTCTGCATTAAAGTTTGGACATGGAATAATAGTTTACTTTCAACGAAAAGTTACAATCAGAAGTTCAAAGCTTACGAAAACGTTTGTCTTGTTGGTTATTGCATCTTGGTCGACCTTTTTCGAAGAAATTACTGCATGAAGATTTTTAAGCCTAGTGTATAGGCAACACTCAATACACTTAAGTTAACAGAGTAGCATAAAATAAGGGGTCACTCAAAACGCACTTCTAAAACGAACCTCGGATGTTTTAAACTTTTCATTTTTGTAAGACTCTTCTGCCCGCGCTAAGTGTATGCTATTCTGTTACGTCCTATATAATTACATAGACTATAAAAACAAATTCATTGAACTACATAACAAGTTGGCATTTAAAAAATAAAAGGTAGAAGAATACTTCAACTTAATGTTCTGGATGTACAAATACCATTCCTGAAATTACCTAATTATGTAGTTTATAAACTATTTGAATACCGTATAATTATTACCTGACTACGGCGAAGCAAATGAAGGGTTATGATTTTAACACGATGTATGTATGTTAAATTTTGGATGCTCCACTGTAGCATTGCACCTATGGCACCGATTTGGATAAATGAGGTGTCTGTCGATTCCTTTCGATAACCCATATGTCACAGGCTATGATACAATTAAGAAAATTCAAGATGGCGGCCATAACAAACTAGATAGCGGCACAGGTAAGGTTAGCTCACGCAAGCATTTCATTCGTGGCTTATTTTTATGGAAGTATGTGTAATTAATGTTTTACTATAAATACACTTAAAGATTTAAAATATGTAGGTTAAGCGCGATAATTGTGTGCGTAGAAGAAAATTGGTAAATTATGGAAGGTATAGGTAGAGGCCTTTGGTCAGCAATGGGGCACAATAGGCTAATAATAAAATGAAAAGTCCATCCGTTTGTCCATCCTGGGGTGTCACAGCGATGTAGTTTCTAAAGCACTGAAATGAAATGCATGAAATTTATTACATAGATATCTTCTTTAGTTAGATTTTTTCCCATGTGCCTCCCCTATATGTAAAGTGTTTTAAATGGAACGACGTGTGACTAACGACTTTATGATTATACTCGTACACTTAACTGAAGACGTGTTTTAACTTTTGAACAGTCGGGTGTTAGTTTTTATATCTTAATTTTATTTGCCAATTTTTTTTTTTTGCTACCTACACTAAAAGACTTGTTTTTGTTGTAGTTTTAACTGAGGCATTATTGCACTTCGTATATGTTAAATTACACAATAAGTGAGAGTGTAAGCGTTGAACATCCGGCATTCAACCGTAAGTGTACTGTCCATAATTTTGTTAATTTTAAGCATCTGGTGATTTCATCCGATAATTTTATTTTGGCTGAAGATGCGTAGTAATTCGATGAGCATTGATACAGAAATATGGCAAATATAAGTCAGTGACCAAGTAAATGCAATTTGTAGGGAAAACCATATTACATGATCTTTAAGTTGCAAAAATTGATATAAAACTATGAGCATAACTGGGAGTTAAAATTAAACATAGTTAACCAAGCAGACTATCTATACCAAAACTGAATATATGTTAATGGCATTAGTGTTGAACACACACACACAAATGTTGTCATACATTGATGTCATTGTGTCTCAATACAGAGTGTTCACCATCAGTGCTGCACACACGAAATTACCAAAGTTTATTGCTGATAGGAAGGCTTGTGTCAATATACACTGATTGGAGAGAATGTGTTTCCACTACACCGTAATAGTATCTATATTTTCTGCCACAAAAAAATGCTTACATAATTACTTCATATCCAAATCCTCACGAGGTTTTGAATACTGAAGGTCTGTCGTCTCCTGTAGTCATACAAGATATTAATACGCTCTAGGAATACAATTCTATTTCTATAAATGTCTACTGTGTGGGAGACAAATATAGCAATATAATTGACGAAACTTACAAGGGTGGGGTTATCGTACCCATGTGTATTGCTCCTGTCGCCATGACAAACATGTGAATATTTTGGCGAGTCACGCTTGTGTAAATTCCGCCCATTTGCATTTCATATGTATTAGAAATTTTTCCCGGCTGGTTGGTTGTCAGATGAGTAAGAAGAAGTGTAGAAAATATATTTGTGATTGTTGCCTCCAGTACTTTGTTAGTGAGGTGAAATTCGCAAGTCATGCTATTCTTTGCCGGCAACAAAGAGCTGCTCCCAGTACTTCCCCCACCGGGGACAACAGCAAACACCAGAGATTGGGTTTCGTCGCATATTGAAAGTTGCCAGAAACCCATGTCCACTTGCTTTCCTAATGATGAAACGAGTAATACGACTACCATCAACCAACATGTTTCATATGCTTGTAGCATTTTGTTGGTCTGCTTATACAATTCAAGTTTATCTAACTATTATGAGTCTGTGGGTGCTGATTGTATGCATCAATTATTTGATAAATTAGTTGAACTTAGAAAGTGGGTTGCATGAATTTACAGCCCCTTGATTTCAGACTGCCCAAGATACCACTTGTCGCTGTTTTCATAACCTGCAGAACGATGATGCTCACTTTATCGTAAAGCATTTGGCTGAACGTCACATAATGCAACCCGACCGAACTGTGGTAATGGGAAACTCTGGTAAAATTCAAGTGTTTGGAATAACCCTTGAAAAATAAAAATGTATTACCAAACAAATTCCCAATGGGACTGATTTCAATGGAAAGGGGTAATATTTCAAATTACGTTTTACTGACTTATTCCAATTCATGAGCGCCTCTCTGGAAACTTTGGCAGACAATTTACTACCTGTGCAATTGAGTATCACCAGCTCGATGTTTCCAGACAACACCCAATTTGAATTAACAAAATGGAAGGGAGTTTTTCCTTATGACTTTGTTAAGTCGCCAGACAATCTGATGTGCACGCATTTCATAATGTTATGAGAGGCGAAGGCATTAGCGATGAGGATTATGCTCATGTCCAAGTCACATGGGATGCATTCAACTGCATATACTTGCTGCAGAATGCCATTTACTACTTACGCGTGGACACTTGTTTGCTGGCAGATATTTTTGAAAATTTCAGGACCGAATGTTTGGCTCATTGTGGTCTTGACAGCGCCATGTATGTTACAGCTCAATTTCTTTCATTAAATGCTTTATTTTCAATGACACATACATGGCTAGAGTTGTTGACTTACCCAGACATGTATCTCTTTGTAGAATGTGGGGTAAGGGGCGGCATTACCCAGGCTTCCAGAAGGCATGCGAAAGCCAATAATATTTACATGAGTGAGGATCATGACCCCAGTCTGGCATCGACATATATATGATATTTCAACGTGAATGAGTTGTACAGCCACATGATGCGATCCAAGCTTCCGATTAGCAAATTTGAGTGGATTAAGGCTGGTGTGTTCTCATCATGGGATTTCACAAACATGGTGAATTATGGTGACACTTGTTTTTTCGCGGAAGTGAATCTGTCATTTCCGGATGAGTGTCATGATGCACTATCTAATCTGCCTTTGGCCCCAGAAAATGGCATACCCCCGAACAGCTCGCAATGAAAAACTTATTTTGACACTATTTGATGTACCGGGCCTAACTTGGCTCTGTTCATTGCATTTTGAATTTTGAGCAGAATGCATGGATGGATCCATACATCGAATTTAATATTGAGAAACATGCCCAGGCTGCAAACGAATTCGAGAAATCGTTTTTAAAATTGATGAATAATTCTGTATATGGAAAAACTTTGCAGAATGTCCACCGGGAAAGGGACATAAGAGTCGTTTCGAGGTATGACATGATATATGGGGCTGCAGAGCTGATAGGGCGTCCTACATTCGAGCAAAGGCAGATTATCGATGAAAATTTGGTTATTATAGAGATTTCAAAGAGTTCTGTTGCGTTCAAAAAAACCTTTGTACACTGGTGTTGACATTGTTAATCTTTCTAAATTAATCCTCTACAAATATCACTATCAATACATGTGTACCAAATTTCCTCCACCAGTCTTGCACCTCCTCTATTGTGATATCGGTTCCTTAGTGTATTCTGTTGCTTGTAATGACATTTATAAAGTAATTACCCCAGATTTAAAGGCACGCTTTAATACATCCAACTATGTGCACAATAACCTTCATAAATTCCCCACGAGAACAAAGGCCGTACTAGGGTGATAAAAGACGAATGCACTGGTCGCATCATCGCACACTTTGTGGGTTTACGTCCCAATCTTAATGCATAAATTGTTGCAAATGAGCGGTGTATACGTAACGCGAAGGGTGTAAAACTTAACATGAGATTGCCTCAAAAATTGCACAAGTGTTGTGGGGATCCAATATCAGTTCCGTTCGTGTGCTCATGAAGTCTACACCGAACTTGTAACCAAGGTAGTGTTGTCAGGTATGGACGATAAGTGCTGCATTGAGGCAGATGGAGTATCGACCTTAAATCAGGGACACTACAAAATACCTAAATAATTTTATTAATTTCCCCCAAAAATAGTTACAGCATCATAATAAATACAGCCAACCAACGACACCACAACTGTCAGCACCACACCGCCAATGACGTCCATCTGCCACCACCACACGCACCTCCTGTTCCAAAGCCAACATCACATATATCTACAGCTGTCTGCACTCTCTGCAACTGTTTGCACACCTGTTGCATAACCATCAACACTGCTGCTACCTGTTTTCCTAACTGTAAGGCATGGCATAACTTCAGTATCAGCTTTATTGATACAACTGTTTTCGATCCAATTTGATTGCCATTTTTCGAATAGGGAGAAGAAATTAATGGCTATTCACAGTGTGATGTAAAGTCTTCATCATTAAATTTGAAATCTGTGTGTGAGTGTGTTGTAAGCAGTTGTTTGGTGTGTGAGTGTCTGCAAATAAACACGGATGAGACGTATTAAAGAACGTCTTCAGTGAGCGTCTTTTTTAAACTCCTCAAGATAATGCAAATATTGTATATACTTAGGAAAGATACGACCCCCACACTGATCTAATTTGTAAATTTATTTTTTAATCATTTCTTTTTTTTATATATTTTTCTGTTTCCTAATATAAGAAGATTGTATAATAATAGTAGAGTTAAAATGCACGAATGTTGTACATAATCTTGTATTAGAATATCGTAAATATAGTAATAGGTATTTTCTGCACATAATAACTTGTTTTTTTTTTTCTTTCTCATAATGTGTTTGAAAATTTTGTTCTTAAATTGTCTTCTAGTTCTCAAAATGTTTGTAAAATAATACCCTTTTTTTATTATTGTTGTAAAATGTCTCTTAGTATGTAATTTTTTGTAACACTTTAATTATCTTGAAAAGTTTGTTGTAAATATTAAGTTATTTTTGATTATAAAGTCTTTGATAAATGTTTGTTGTATATATTAACTTGGTTTGGGATCATAAGGTCTTTGATAAATGTTTGTTGTATAAATTAACTTGTTTTTGATCAAGAAGTGTTTGATAAATGTTTGTTGTAAAGTAATCTTGTACGAGCATTTGTAAGTATTTAGTTTTAAAGCATGATTTTTGAGAAAAAAAAGTTTGATTGAAACATTTTTCAATGTTAAAAAGGAGTAATGTGTCTTTTTATTTATTAGCTTTTAATTCCTTGTGTCAACATTTTTTAATGCCTTGTTTTGAGAATAATGAGTGGATAAAAAGATACATAATGAAAGAGAAGTTTGAAAAAAAATGTTGGTAAACATGAAACTAGTGGGTGTCTAGCAGTAATGGTTCACATTATTCCTTAGGCAGCAGGAAGCCTGCTTGCTGACTTTCATGAGATATACAAGTTTCTTGCTTCAGTCTTCACGAGGAAGAAAAAATATTTGTTTATAATTTAAACCATCGATTCCATAAAAGAAATTTGATAAAAATGACCTTTTACGGAATGAGGGGAAAATATAATTACAAAAGTGTTTGAGAAAATCGGACGTCTGAATGAATGAATTTGAAATGAAATGAGGGAATTCGTAGCATCTTGAGAAAACCCTATCTGTCAAAGCTTGACAAAATGTTGAGACAATAAAGGGAAAGTAGTTTGACAAAATACCTTGTTCCCAGCTGACCTTTTAGTTCTACAGAAGCAAAAGCCGGAGTCCACCAACTTTAATTTTTAACCAAATATTTTATCAAACATAACAAATTACTACTACTGCTGGAAAACAACATGCTGCTAAAAACAAACTCATACTTTACAATATTGAATTTAATTTTCCCAGGAAGTGAAACCTGTGTTATAAAACCAGGTAAGTTTATTCTCTGCATTTACATAATTCTTTACCTTTTTACGTTGAGGAAGGCGTTATTAAATTTTTTGTGGTTAACAACTTATTAAAACTATCTTGACTGGGAAATATAAACCGGTAAACAGGATATTTTTATAACACTTCATTCTGCTGTTTGAAATATATATTTATTCATTTTCTGGTCCATTCATCATATTTTTGGCATATTACAATTTTTTAATTTCTCTTGTGGGTAATGTTACCTATTTGGAAACAGTCGTTTAGTAATTTGATGAAAATCGTATTCACCTCTCTTTTGGTTCATTTGCCTAGCGACCGCACTCCAAGTCTCTAGTCATGTTTATAAGTCTCTGCAAATCCTATACTGGCGTCATTCCTTCAGCAACTTCGTAGCCGACCAGACGTGTTTCTACTGCTTGTACGATCTCATTGCGTGTTTATTAATTCAGGTATTGTAATTTGTATGGTGCTACCGAAATTTCATTTATTTTGCCATGCAAATCGTATTCAACTCTATTTGTTCACTTCAGGATTTTTCCCATAAATTCAAGGCATTGCTTCACTAACATCCCATACATGTTTTGGGAGAGGTGCTTGTACAGTTTCCTATGCGTTTTCAAATCCATTTTTATTGTGACATTTAATTAAAGTAATGCAATTTATATATTGCTAGGGACATTTTGCCTTCATTATAGGTAGAAATATTTACTTAATTTCATACAGGATACTCATGTAGCTGTGATCATTTAGTCTGTCATAAATTATATTGATAACTCGTTACTTAATATTTTTATGACACCTGGAGACTCACATAGTTGTGGTTGCTCATTTTACTTCTCTCGAGTAATTTATATTGATACCTATAATTCGTAACTTAATTTCTTTCCATAGCTGGCCTACATTTAAAGATTCCTAAATTTCTCTCATATATTACATCAGCACTGTTATTCCTTTCAAATAATAGTTTACACTTAAGTTCTTCTGTTTGTCATTACTAATGCACAGCACATAAATTGTATCTTTCTGAGTCGCCTATCTCACACCACCATCTACGAGACCGAAAAAACACTTATGACACTCTTGCACAAAACTCAATATATATATATATATATATATATATATATATATATATATATATATATATACACCCCCCTTCCCCAACACATGGCCACCTCAGTACAACGCCAGAGCTCCGAGGGTGAGGACCTACCAGGCTGCTCCCCACCCAAAAAAGAAAGAAAGTGCCCAAACTATACCGTTATCAAATATTATACAAAAAATTACATCAAATAAATTTGACCAAACAAGTTTTATGCAAAATTTTGATCACATTTTATCCGATTAACATTAATCCTTGATCCCATTTAAAAAATTTGATCGGATTATGATCGGATTAAGATGGGATTAAGGATTACTCCAGCCAATCACATCGATAATCCATCAATTAATCCCAATTAATCCCAGGTGGAGTAGAATCCACCCGGCCCTACTACTACTAATTTATAATTAGTAGCTTCTTCTACTGTGGATATATGGACTCTTCCCATAGGCAGATACCTCCGGAACTTGCGTTATTTTCTGGCGTAAGACTAAAATTCACAGCTCGGTACATATTCGAGTGAGTACCATCTGTTTATTGGCAGTGGCGAGGACACATATGTTCTATTGACTTGGTTGGACGTGATTGGGCCATCCTATCGTTAGCTGCTTGTTATTGGTCAAAAGGCTTCCGGGGCGTGTCCGAACAAATTGCAGTCCAATGAAAGACGCAATACAAAATCACAAGTGTTTGAAGTCTAGTCTGTCTTGAAATAATAACGCGAATATTACCGATCTTTAGCCATAGGTAAGGGAACCCGTTTTTCGCGAAAAGATTTCAGGACAAGTTGTGTTCCAAAACATTTTAGTTGAGAACAACTTTCGTTATTGGATCATTTGAATTTTTACGCGTCTTATCCATCCGCCCGCGAATCACAGCCAGTTAGTATCGGGGAGACTTGATTCTGAGTGGCTCACACAAGTTGGAATTCACACACATGTACGTTAATGTTACGTTTGTAATTGGTCGACGTGTTGTTTGACACCCCTGGAGATAAATGAGCCATTTACAAACATGTAGGAAATTGTGGTGCCCAACCACCGCCTTTTACTACCACAACAATGAACCAATAAACAGTTTATATCTGTATGAGAGTACATACGACTGTGAAGTATAGCCTACAGGTCATTTAACTCGCCAATTTCTCGGGTCTCTACCTATAGTCAAAGGAAGCAGACTGCAAGTGTGCACATAAGATATTGAAGTCTAGCCTCCGTGTAAAACTTTTCGCGGAAAACCCATATGTTACAACGGTTACGAGAAAATCATAGAATTTCCTTTTTCGCAATACCTGTAAACTAAAAACTAACGTGCGCGTTAAGTGGTTGAAGGATACAAAAAAAAAAAAAGCTGAAATAGGAAAAGTACCTAGGGCATCAAAAGTTCTCGCTTTATGGTGGGCAGGCTATACTTCCTTGTCCTGCGGTGAGGCCAGGCTGTCGTCTGAAGGACGGGTGCGTTGCTGATGCATGGTCTGTGCTCACATGTGATTCGTCTGCCAAGGGCGGCATTACGACGGGTTGGGAATGGGTTGGTAAGAGGGGGGGGGGGTGAGGGGAAACAATCGCGCCTGACGATCGTCTCTCCTCGAATTCGCGACGCTCATTCGTTCGCGCAGCGCGATTCGTCTCCTTCTTCTTTTGTCTACGGTCTTGCCTTATCCTCGATCGCAACAACCTCTCGAGGTTACCGGGAAGAATCGGGTGTCTCACACTATTGAAGCTTAAGCCATATTGAAGATTTTTTATTTTATTTATTTATTCCTTATTAAAATGTAGGTGGATTTATTGAAAAACGTGGCACTAGAAGCTTAGCTAATTACCGTGCCTAACATTATGGACAAAATACGACCTCTTAACGCATACTTATGCAGCTATAAACTTAATAAAACATTTATATACAAATTTGATTCTCACTTTTCAATGCCAACCAGGAAACATCCAAGAATTTTAACAATTTGTAGAGACAGTGAAATTTCGCGAAAAGACTTCGAGACAAGTTATATTTCAAAACACTGTATGGTTGTTTACCTTTATCGATTGACTACATTAACATGTTACTCTTAGTAAGGGAATCACTTCTGTTCACTTCCAAAGTTGTTGAATTCTAATTGGCCAGTTTAAAAACAGAAACTGCTTCTCATGCAGAGTGTGACCAATGACACAATAAAAATTTTCTTTTGTACTCAGAGTATTGAAATCCTAGCGAGTGCTCAGATTATTTTTCGAGAAAAATCAATGCCTCTAACAATCAGGTACAAAAATTTGCAAATTACCTTTTCGGTAATGACTCTGACTATTCTGTTATGACACAAAAACAGTAATTTATGTACTTTGCTAACTAAATAAATCACATTTCATGTTATGTACAGTACATCAAATACACATGTTAATTAATAAGTATAAACGATATTTAACAATCGGTACTAGTATACTGGTATCCTGAATATCTTTTTAAAACCGGTACAGTATGTATGTGTTTGCCAATACATTTTTATTCATCCATGAGAAACTAATAAATATTATTTTATCTCCGACGAATGATAAAAATGCGTTGACAAAGCATCAATGCCTATTTTATAATACATTCAGAACACCAGTACCCGAGTACCGATTGTCAAAAACTGTTCACGATAAAGTGAGAACTTTTGAAACCAACCTTAGAAATAAGTCACTGTTCCTACCTACACATATTTGAAAGGGGCGCAATGTGTGACATTCGTCCAGGAAAGTTGGTAAAGATGGTGTGAAAAGTAGTCCCACTTATTAAAGTCGAACAAAATGTGTTATGTAACCATTTGTGATAACTTAAAATATTTATCTCGCTTCCGGTATTTTTTTAATGCACCAAAGTGTAAAAATGGGAAGATTTGTACATTTTACTTTTCTAATAATTTCGCAGTTTCACTTGACCGGCGCATTAATAAACTGATGAGGCCCGTGACAATGATAATTTTATATAAGGGGGAAGAACACACAACGTGTGTACAAGTAGATCTTAAGCAGGGCTTTCAAAAGTGCCCATTTTACCGTGAACAGCCTATAAATATCGTCGATACTATATTAATATGTCGTGTATATTATATACCCTAAATCACGTGATATGTGATTTGCTTGACAAAGTTTATTAGGAGCGCAGAAATTTGGGCTCCCATATTCCGAAATTTTCAACTTTTCGGTGCTATAATTTTAAATATATAGTCATTTGATTACAAACGTTTACATTAATGTGGCCCTTATATGTCTCTTTCAGATATGGATATAAAAAATTATCATGAAATATGGCCTTACTGCGGTTCCGTACATGGCACTTGAAATGCGTCTCAGCGTGTTTGGAAGATGCGCTTTCTGACTAAACTATTAAAAGTGCCCCATAGAGGAACACGTACAAAAATAAATCACGTTCCAGACGATTACTGAATGGTATTTGTAAGACATCAAGCACATCAAAAATATTTTTATGTTCTCCAGCATAGCTAAAAACGGCTTATTTAGGCTGCTACAACTTAAACTCCACGATAAAGTGAGCACTTTTGAGACCGCAGTTACTTTTTATTTTAGCCATTTTTTATCCTTTAACCACCTTTTCAAATAAATATTCCCGTGTAAGTGATAAACACAGAGAGCATATTCCACCGCACTCAGAAGTCAACGTCTAAGGCTAAAATAAAATATATTTACTGTCTATTATTCCAAATGAGAGGACTTACGAAAATGCTCACTTTACCATGAACAGTCTACAATTATATGCAGTTCACGATGAAGTGAGCACTTTTGAAAGCCCTGCTTAAGATCTACTTGTATGCATGTTGTGTATTCCTCCGCCTTATACACAATTAACGTTTCCGTGAGCCTCATCACTTAATTCGTGCGTCGGTAAAGTGAAACTGTGGAATCATTTTAAAAAAATAATATTTTACAAATCTACTCATTTTTACACTTCGATGAATTAAAAAAAAAAACAGCAAGCAAAAGAAATAATTCACGTTATCACAAATTTTACGCTAACACTTCTTATTCGACGTTAAGATATGAAACTACTTTCCATTCATCATTACCAACTTTTCTGGGCGAATATCACTCAATGCGCCCATAATGAAAAGCAGGCAAGAACAGCAACTTTTTTTTTCTAAGGTTGTTTTCTAAAGTGCTCAGTTTACCGTGAATAGCCTATCGTTACTTTAGTTGAGGTTGCTAGTGCGGAGCGCTCGGTCGCAGATGCTATACGTCTTCCATTTTTTTTAAATATTAACCGAAAGAAATCTTTGATTGCACCAACAAAACAGGGGCGTATCCATAATTATTCTTCGTGAAGGCGGGGGGGGGGGGGGGTTTGGGGGGCTGATGAGTATTAGATTGTCACTAGTAGTACATCGTTCACAAGTCACAGTGGAAGGACAGGAAAGGAAAGGAGGATGGAAACTATTTGTGCAAACTGGCTCACATATACACACACATTTACAATATGCCAATACCGTGTCATTTATATATATCTCCCCCCCCCCCGTTTTATTCAAAAAAATGAAGTTTTGAGGTATAAGATGTAATCATATGTGTGGTTAATAACAAATAACTAAATATAATGATTGCCATTTTAATATAGAGTGTAAAGAAAGTGTGCCATGTGGGTAGTAACAAATATATACAATTAATGATTGACATTTTGATAATACGGTTTTAAAAAATGTGTGTCATTTCGGGGGGGGGGGTGGGCTGCAGCCCCTCAGCACTCCCCCTCCTCCTGAATACGCCACTGGAATCAAATATTGGTTTTGGGAAACCAAATCAGAAAAAACAAATATTATCTGATCACAACAACAAAATATTTCACTGCCCCTATACAAACAGTTACCTTGATTTCGGCAAAAGAACCTTTGTTTGATTCAATAAGTGTGCGGCCTCCAGGTCTTGTGTCTGAGTGGAGTGGAGTGATTTGTTCGGCTCTCAACATCGAGGTCTTGAGAGCCGGTGAGGGTGAAGCGAGGTGAGTATGAGGCGGCGCCGGAATGCAAGGGCGGGGGAAACGGGAGATCCCCGAGAAAACCCGCCGACCAGCGGCACCGTCCGCCACATGCGAAATTCCGGGAGCGACCCCGTCGGGATTCGAAACCAGTTCGCCTAGGTGGGAGGCGAGTAGTCTAACCGCTACACCACCGCGGCCCCCTGCCGTCTGAGTGGGTTAGCAGAAAGAGTGAGACGGTGTGTGGTGGCACAGTGGTACCGCATTGGCGTCGCGTTTGGGACGGCCCAGGTTCGATTCTCGGCCTGGCCACCCGTTGTTTCCCGGAACCGCTCCAGGAAAATAAACGGGATATTTCCCCGGAAACAGGCCACAAACGCTTCCTTCCTCCGTTCTCATCCTCCGGGCTGCTACTTCCGGCCGTGGCGACCCCGACTTCGACGAGACGCGAAGACGGAACCAAAATAACTACCACCAGGAGTCATTTCCGTGTCTCGAGCTCCGAAGCTCGGGAGCGATAAGGGTGGCACTGCTACGCTTACTAAGTGCGCCATCGCCGCTAAGCGCAGACACGTATCCATGGGAGAGGTTCAGAGGATCCGAAACTCCCGAAAATAATTCGACTCGTGAGTAGACTGATCGAAAAGTAATTATTGATCGGAAACAAAAGTTGTGAGATACAAAAATTTTAAGATTAGAGCTCTGACTTATAGTCCATTCACGGTTAGTTACAACTTTTCTGAAACCCTGCTAAAGTTCTATTTTCAGGATATTCCTCCGCCTCAGGCAAATAACGCTCAGACGAATATAGGAAATTACACCAAAGGAACGGTGTACCGCATTCGTGCGCATTCGGTGTAGTAATATTTTGCATAAGAACTATTTCTTACTATACGCTATTCACGGTAAAGTGAGCACTTTTGAAAGCCCTTTCATTTGGAATAATAGTCAAAAAATATATTTTATTGTAGCCTTAGACGTTAACTGCTAGTGCGATGGAAGATACACACTGTGTTTATTATTTACACCGCAATATTCATTTAAAACGGTGGTTAAAGAACAAGAAAATGGTCGAAAGGAAAAATTAACTTGTATCTCAAAAGTGCTCACTTTACCGTGAACAGTCTATAGGCATTACCAATACACCAATGTTCTGTCTGTTTTATTCATCATATTAATTGTATATCAAATATTATAATTTAAAGATAAAGTAAAAGTAAACGTTCAGTTTAGCAAAAAAAAAGTCATTTTTATATTTACACGATTATAAAATGCTTGTGATACATGACATATTTGGTAAACAACTAAGCACGTTATACGTGGGGTGATTTTTCAAAAGTTTGATTCGAATCGTGTGAAGTAACAGCAACTAGACTATAGTTTCGCTCGTGTTCGGGTATTGTGTTCTAAGGAAAATCAGTTTGAAAAAGGAATTTTTAACGATGTTGGTGGGATTCCAAAATGAACTTAACACATCATCCTTGATGTCACAGAGTAGTTAAGAATACAGAGTCTAAACAGCCGCACACGCTAGCAAAATGGCCCTTGTCGGCGGGTTCTCTCCGGGATCTCCCATTTCCCCCGTCCCTTTCATTCAGGGGGAACCCCAAATTCACCTCGTTTCATCCTCATTGGCTCTCAAGACCTCGTTGTTAAGTGGAGGAGAGATAGGAATCGTTATGGTGTTACCAGACTTTGATCCACAAATGGTATCCAACGCCCATTATTGAAATGTCTTCCTTGACAAGGCACAGTGTTCTTGTGGCTGAACCAACGTGATAAATATATTTTCCTTGCTTGACTCGTGTCACGGGTGTATGACCTCAGGAGAAAATATATTTGTTTATTTACTATCTTATGTAGTTAGTTCGGATCTAGTAAACTCAGTAACAGAAGAGGAATAAAATAAAATTTAATTTCTTGAGAAACGTGTAAGGAAATAATATTTCTCTAAACATGGAATATTAATTATTCAAATTAAATAGATATAATTTTTTTTATACTAGAGCAGAAATCTCTGTCATTTCTAGTCCAGGAAACATGCACAATTCAATCAATAAGTTTATTCGATAAGAAGACCTTAATAATCCTAAAATATACTGAGATCAACGCATAGTAATGTCATTTACTATTTAATTCGAGAAAAAATGAAAGAAAAACATAAATGAATTCAACAACAACCCAAGAAATAAATATTAAAATGATAATAATTTGGAGACTGCTGTCAGTCGTATCAATTACTGTAAGGAATTTTGTAAAATCTATTAAATGTATCCTCTGTTGTCGGTACCAGGTAACAATACAATTATATGAAGTTTAAAGTTCTGTAGCTAATCATCTTTCAATGCGGATTTATTGAATCTGTTTTCTACTATTAACTAATTAAGACGGCTAGTTCAAGGGAGAATAACAGTTCTATTTAGCAGTGGGACCCCTGGGCACTCATATGCCCGAACGTAAAAATTATTGGAGATTCTCAAAATTCTATATCGATTATGATTAAGCATACTTTCACCAAATTACTTCAGTTGATTATTACTTAATCAATCGATCGTGGCCCAGGAATATAATTCTTCTGAATCCCAAACAATTACTCGTATGTTATATGTAAGGATAGGAACATTTCGCGAATTCATTTCAGGACAAGGTAGGCGTCAAACACGTGTACACTGAAGCTGACTTTGCAATTGAATCGCAGTCTATTATACACGCCCTGGACGACTCTGAGCGAATAGCAGACTGGCAAGGAAACAAGTAGGGAGTGCCATATTGCCAGGTGTGTAGTAACACTTGGCTACTCTATGTGGCAGCAGCCAATGAACAAACATCTGAGGCTCGAGTGTACACAGGACTGTGGGTTCTAACCTACAGGTCAGTGAACTTGCGAATTTCGCCTATCCCTAGTTATATAATTTGATCATATCCTTCGCTATAATTATACCGATAAACCTTACTTGGATGTAAGAAGTCGTTGAATTCTGCGGCTAGTTTCCGCTCATAAAATTCAGCAGCGGAATCTCATTTCTCTGCCGAAAAGAAAGATGGTCGTCCAGGGTATAGTGACGTGCCTCTACATTCATCCAAGTAGTCCCACGAAGACGATCTTTCCTCCTCAGTTCTCCAGAAACGTGTAGCAGGAAATAATTATGGTGACGTTACCCAATTGCTTCAGACGAACCCTTTGCTTTACAACATTCAAACCAGTTCCTCTCCTTTGTCTTCTAAAAAAATTTTTACTATACTCATTGTCAGCTTGGAAATTCCTGTCGTCCATGCTTCGATAATTTGTTATTCTTTGCCCCAACTTCTTTGGAAAACATCAAACAGTTATGTACGCACACTAAAAATTATAAATGACGATCATTATTTTAGAGACCTGGAAATTTAGCGGATTCATCTGAGGACGAGCTAAACTGCATTCACGTGTACATGTGTGCTTGTGCTCGCATTGGACCACAGTGTTCTAGGCACGCCTCGAACGACTTTCAGCCAATAGCGAACCTATAAGGAAAATAAGAACCGAACCCTGTGCTACCTGGTCTGGGATTAAACTGGAGCAACAGCCAATGAACTACTAACTGAAGCTCGAATACACACAGGATTAGTGGAGTCGGGCTTGTTGCCGAATGAATCTGCGAAATTTCCGGGTCTCTAATTATTATGATGCTTTTTTAAAATATGACAACTAAACTTTTCTTGTATTACAATGCCCAACACTGGAAAGCATGTCAATTTTATTAGACTTGTTAAGTGTCACATTTTATCTTAGATTTTTATATTATTGAATCAAAATGCAAAATAGTATGACTATATATGGTTATAATTGTCTCAGAAGGGGCTCAAAATATACACATAAACAAGAAAATATCATATTTTGAGACAGTTAAAACATTCAGATAAACGTAAGCAGTACAATGAAAATAAACAATGTGACCTACTGTAGCTCACTATACTACAGTATAGGCCTATCACTCAGATTATTTCATAACTGCAATAACCACGAAGTACTTTAATTTGCTTACCTTGTGGAATAAGTGGGAGGTAATTATTGATTACCTTCTGAAAATTATTACAGAAGCGAAAGTAGTGCAAGATGTCAAACAATAATTATCCCTAAAATATAATTAAGTGATGTTCTATGTCCTAACGGCCTCACTTTTTCAAAATTTAATCTGGAGCACAGGTAATAGTAATATATACGCAAATCCAATGTGGCGTCTTATTCACCCCCTTAAGAGTAGCCCGAATCTCTTCACTCACTCATCCAACTTAACTGATAGCCTGCATGCCAGCATGTACAGTATATTTTATGTAGTTAACAAGCCATGATTTTATTGAGAGGTTGGTTTCAAAAGTGCTCGCTTTACTGTGAGTATACAGAATGTCAGGAAATTCGTGGATACGGACTGCACCGCACGATCCTATGGTCAAAACTAAGTAGAAAATACTTATGTGTAAAAATACATTAGACGATTCGTTTACGAGAACAATGCCATGAAAGTTCCAAAAACCATTGTAGCAAATATGCGGGTGACGTGATGTGACGATGCCGTAATTAATGTGTAGTAAGACTTACGACAAGGGAAATAGCCGAGCTCAGTAGTGCCAAGAAGGCTATAGAGTTCACATGCAGTGAGTACTGGTACATAGAGATGGCCGTGGGTGCATCCGGCGGCCAAGCTCCATGCATGCTGCGTGCATCAGGACATGCTAAAAAATGCATTGCTACGGGCAGAGCAAACTTCGAACACCTGTTATGACGTTTCGACGTGTTGTATACTGATTATTTACGTGGAGTAAAGTCATTTTATCTAATTTAATATGATTTCTCTTGTAAACTAAGGCCCTTGCGCATTTTTTACCAAAGAATATTTTCTACTTAGTTTTGACCATAGATTCGTGTGTTGCAGTCCGTATCCGTGAATTACCTGAAATCCTGTAGTCTGTTGGTAAAGGTTGTTCACGATATCAACTTTTGATATCAACATTAGAAAAAAAAGTCACTGCTCTTACCTGCATATATTTTAACGGACGCCCTGAGTGACATGCGCCCAGTAAATTTGGTAACGATGTATGGGAGAGTAGTTCCATATATTAACGTCGAATAAAGAGTGTTAGCTAACCCTTTCTGATAACTTAAATTATTTATTTCGCTTTCTGTTTTTTTTTTAATACATCGAAGTGTAAAAACAAGCAGATTAGTCAAATATTTACTTTTCTAAAAATTTCACAGTCTCACTTGACCGACGTATGAATAAAGTGACGAGGCCCGTGACAATGTTAATCTTACATGAGGCGGTAGAATACACAAAGTGCATACAAGTAGATCTTCAGCAGGGCTTTTCAAAAGTGCTCATTTTACCGTTCAAGCCTATAGGTAGAGACCTGCGAAATTCGCGTTATTATTTAAGGACAGACTGAACTCCAAGTTACTGTGCGTTCGACCAACTTCGGCCATTGGCCAGAACTATGTTTGGCACGCCCCGGAGAACTCGTAAGCCAATAATATACGGTATGTGGTGGGGCGACCAACCTCTTTTGAGGATATCAAGAAGGTGCGTAACGTTGATTACATTGCAGCGGCCAATGAAGCCACGAACCGCGCGCATTTGTTTATAAGACAGTGGAGTCTATCGTGGCACCGAAAGGATAACGCGAATTTTGCACGGCTCTGCCTATAGGTGGCGAGACTGGCACCTGTGGAGATGTGTAATTTTTTGTTTTCCACCTGCACGCGCTGTGATGGTTTTTTTTTTCTTCTCTCGTATTCCCCCGCGACCCTGGCATTTCAGCGCGTGGGCGGGTCATTTCAAAACAGTATTCGCGCCGGGGTATCAGCGAGGTTCAACATGTCCTTGAGTGGTCATAACCTGCCGTGTGATGCGGCAACGTGGATCGACGCAAGTCAATCACTCGTCTGACAGACTCCTCCCGCGAGGTTGCGAAGCCACATTTGTGTTTCTACTCTACCTCAATCTAAGTCTTATGTGAAACGATATCCCGAAGGTAGGGCGGCACATTATTGCGCCTGATGATGGAAGGGTTCATGAATGGATAACATCTGTGGAAGTTGCAATTATTCGAATAAATGTGTTTTATGGTAATATTATTCGATTATCTACATCTGATAATCGTAAGTCATTATTATTTTCTACAGTTGTTATATATGAATCAAATTCACTATCAATGAAACCTGAATATTCATATGTTCAATACACTTGATGCCGCACTGGTTTAGTAGTTATTATTGGGTTATTGATAGGGATATGAAAATTTCGCGAATTCATTTCAGGACAAGATAGACGTCAAACACATGTACACTGAAGTCACCTTTTCAATTGGATCACAGTTCATGAGACGCGCCCTGGACGACTCTGAGCCAGTAGCAGACTTGCAAGGAAAAGAAGTAGCGAGTGCCACACTTCCAGGTGTGTAGTAACACTGGCTACTGTGTGGGTCAGCAGCCAATGAACAAACATGTGAGTCTCGAGTGTACACAGGACTGTGGAGTCTAGCCAGCAGGTCACTGAACTCGCGAAATTTTCCTATCCATATATTAGATATAATAATCGTAAGGAAGGGAAATCGTGCGAGGAGACATGCATCGCTGCAAAGAGGGATTGGGCAGCCATAGCCTGCACTTTAGGACCATGACTACCTCCCTAAGTGTACTTAGAGCTAGTCTTAACTATGAAGAACACGGGAAAAAACCGTCTAGAGAGAGACGTAAAAACCCTTGCGACAGAGAAGTGAAAATTCAAAATTATTTCATGCATTGAATTAAATTAAGTTAAATGGAGTGATACGGAAGACAGAGTGTTTGGAGAACATACTGTTAGTTGGTAGAGTTGAAAAGACTAGTAGAGAGGGGGAAGGAGCTTACGTCACTGCCACGTTTAGTCTTCCGTGCGAGTGAACTGCGTTGCAGACTCTTTCAATTACTGTTCTTTTTATTTCTACCAAACTATTAAACGTGCCCTCAGTTTATAGACAGTTCACGGTAAAGTGAGCACTTTTGAAAACCCTGCTTAAGATCTACTTGTATGCACGTTGTGTCTTCCTCCGCCTTATGTAAAATATAACATTGCCATGGGACTCATCACATTATTCGTGCGTCTGTCAAGTGAAACTACAAAATTATTATATAAGTAAATATTTTACAGTTATGCTCAATTTTACACTTCGTTGCATTAAAAAAATGAAAGGGAAAGAAGTCATTTAATTTATCATAAATGGTTACCTAACACTTTTGCATTCGATGTTAAGTTCTGGAACTACTTTCCATCCTTCGCTACCAACTTTACTGGGCGCATGCCACTCAATGCGCCCGTTGAAATATATACAGGCAGGGGCAGTGACTTTTTTTATAAGGTTGATTTTAAAAGTGCTCACTTTATCGTGAACAGCCTTTACCTAGTAAAAGACATCACATTTGAGACGAGGACGGAATGGTAATCTAAAGTCACCACACATGCTGTAAATATTATTTTGGAGGCGTACAATATATAAGTTACGGCCAGGCTTCACTTTGCATAGGCGTATAGGGAATTAAATGCTAAATTCGGACAAGCATATCACAGTCGTTTTTTGTAGTAGTATTTTCAACTAAATATTTGTTGTTGGAGAATGAACGCGTCTAGATTTGTAAACCTTCCAAATTTTAATTTTTAGTTTTGAATTCACTTTTTTATTATTGATAAAATGTAACACTTTTATAAAAAATGGAAAAGTGCATTTAAAATTAAAAAATTAAACTTTGGAAGGTTTGCAAATCGAGATACGTTCATTCTCTAACAAAAAAATCCTTATTTTAAAATACTATAAAAAAAATGACTGAGAGATCTTTGCCCGAATTTAGCATTTAATTTTCTATACTCCGATGCATGGTGAAGCCTGGCCTTACGGCTTTTTCAGACTGTCGTATCTCAAAACGTGGCGGCAAGACACAAGCCAAGCTACTGTAGGAGCCTGTATTGAACTTTGCTACAGACTTTTCATCGATAAAATGATGGGATCACTGCTGAAAGTCCCATAGGTACACGCAGCACTACAAGCACTGCACGCCAGTTCAGAGACCTGCTCGTAGCGGCGATGTCGCTCTTGTAGTGCGTGCTAGTGTGATCCTTATAGCTCCCGCGCTTCTCGGCAAAAAAAAAAAGGATATAAACTATAATTGAAGACACGTTAGAAGTGAACCACCTGTATAAACCACTGCAGAAACGTATATTCCGTTTGTTTCTGTATTCTCACTTACCACTCTTCTATTGATCCACAGCACACTGGGCGTGCTCTAACTGTGCTCTACAACGTTCATCATTGGCTGGTTGTCAGCCACTGGGATCGCAGAGCTGATTATGCTCCAATCAAAGGTTTCTTACTGTGTAAAAGTTTTACAGTCGATCGTGTTTTTTCATAAGCTTGTGACAAAAATACTTTTTTTCGTGAAAGCTGTAGCTACTGGGTTGTATCGTTCTTGTACGATCCTGTTGAATACTAGCAGAACAACGACTCTATAACCATGCTAGTTTTATTTTCTAGGACGAAGAAATGTTTAAACTGACGTTGCTCGAACTTAGCTCGAGCGTAGTCCAGAATTTGTTGAGGGTCGCTTTCGCCTATTATACAGAGTGTTCAAAAATAAAAAGCTCAAATTGCGGGAGGAGAAACCTTATGAAAAATAAAAGTTCGAATACATCATATACCTAAATGGAAAATTAACGGAAATATTATCATACGAAAATTGAGTATTGAAAACGTATTTATCCCGAATGCCTTGCACAACGCCTACAAAGTCCGCACCGGAAATGTGACTTATGCTCCGCACGTTGCAGAGACGCATGCGTGATGCTGGTCGTCCAAGGTCTGTGCACGCTGTTCGGCTTGAGGTAGTGATACGTCAGCACATCAACGACATGCCCTCCATTAGTACACACTCCATAGCTCACCAAATGTGAGTGTACCATACAACCGTGCGGGATTTACTGTGGGTAATTCGCCGCCATCCCTACCGCTGCCAGAAAGTACAAGGGATTCAGCGAAATTACGTTTTCAAAACCCAATTTTCACAGTCTCGTATCTTCTTTAATATTTCGTTTAGATATATGGTGTTTCCGTATATTTTCGACTGTATTTTTCATAAACATTATATATAGACATCAATGTTTTTCGTCTCATAATTTCAGTCTTAAAGGTATCATTGGAAATGTTTGATTACAGAAAATCTGCAGTTTGTATCTCATTTTCACTGTGTGATGTCCTCCTGCTTGCAGAAAGGCTGAAATTTGGTGACAAAATATAAATATGTTCCTGAATTTTTACAGCTAGCAGATAACACGCAGTTAAAATTAAGCACAAAAATATTAAAACACTCGTAAAATATAAAGTTTTCTCTAATCTTACACTGTCAGTAATTACTCTGAATCCAAAATTATGACACCAAAACGAAAAGTTTCTGCAAATAAGATAAAGCGGAGCCTTAAGGAGACTAACTAGGAAAAGAATTTAACACTCAAGGACGCGTACAGCATTGAGGCTAGAATTTAAATCACTGTTTTACAGAACAATAAATAGCGTAAACCGACTGGAACCTGCGATTTTTGCTGACTTTGACACTTTCCAAAGACTACATTTATGTTTAAAATATGCAAATTTATAAATTGGCAACAAAATATCAACTTTGATTTTTGTCCTGAAAAATATATTTACTTTGTAATATATTCCATTGATTAAAAAACATATACATTAGACAAAGTTTTTTACAGTGAGTCACATATGACAACCAGGGTGACCTCTCAAGGCCATTGGTGCTCGATGAAAATGCTTACAGCTCGGAATCACAGGGGGCCACGGTGGCTGAGCGGTTAGACTGCTCGCCTCCCACCAAGGCGAACCGGGTTTCGATCCCCGGCCGGGTCACTCCCGCGTGCCGTACGATGTCACTGGTCGGGAGGGTTTTCTCGGGGATCTCCCGTTTCCCCCACCTTTTCATTCCGGCGCTGCTCCACACTCACCTCGATCACCCTCGTCGGCTCTCGAGACCTCGCTGTTGAGAGCCACCCAAACTTCCCCGTCACACCCCACTCTCTATCAGATTACTGATAATATGAATTTGCAGAAATACAAAATATCGTCAAAACGTGTAAAACTACTTTATTGCGCAGTGAAATATCCTTAAAGTAACCATCCGAGTGTTCGTCCACTAGATTAAGGACCTCATTAAATTCTCTGCGTAAGATGAGATAACATTTTTTTTTTCGCCATGTGTTTAATGAGTGGCAAATCGAAATCTAGAAGTTGGGATATCGAGAAGGCATTTTCAAGTGACTGCAAGATCGTCTTCCTCGGAAGGCACACAGTAAAAACTCTAGGAAAATCACCACTTCTTGCACAGTTGGCTGTACTAGCATGTCCAGGAGTTCGGATACTGGTCCATTCAGTTCAATATAACCCCGCAGCGTTTTTATCATCAGAAGAAACCACCTATGTATAAATGAGAAGCTTAAAATCAAAGGCAAAATCATATGTGAGCAGCTGAGAACAGTTTACATGCCTAATAGCCAGGGACAGGTGCATTTCGCGAAAATCTTTACGGCCACATTATACTTCAACACCCTACAACCACGACCAACAACTTTCTTTGGTTATTTATCATGTGTCTAGGTGAGACGACATATTCTAATTTGACTGGGCCAATCGTAATAAAGTACTCCTATACTGAACGTCCATGATTCGCGGAGAGGGACTTCAGGCACGTGACACTTAAAACCATCCAGCCACGAAATTGCTTCAAGGTACAACTGGTCTTGAGATCTCTTCGTAAAAAGACACCTGTCCCTTTTAATAGCACTGATAAAGGTGGCATAAATGTATTTTATAAGGTCTCTCATTTTAAGAGTTCTTTTTGTGAGCTGTTTTGCATTTAAAACCACACGAGCAATTAAAATACTTAAAAAGAAACAGTACAAAATATTTATTTTAGTTCAAGCACAAATTTCAGCAAGATCATCTTACACTGACAATATAAAAATATTTTTAGCCAATAATTAAAAAAAATGTCATTACAAATAAACTTAAAAGAAAAAATTTAGTGCATTAGTTAAATTGTTTTTTTAATGTTCTAAAGTCACAGTTTCAAATATAAAACTATGCATATAAATATTCACCTCGCATGTTAACAAACATACAGTATATTTTGCACGTTTCTTGCTCCTAAACGAGTTCAATCCGAATGTACACCTAAGTTTTGATATATGTAAACATCAGCGTCTTCCGCGTCATAAGTTGTAGGCGTTCAAAACGGATATTTACAGGTGTTGGGAAAAACGATGAAGAAGGAAGGCAAGTACTTTCCCTGACATTTGTCACGTGAATTAGAAAAAAAAAAAACATCAGGAGCTTCACAGCCGCTTGAATTCTTCTTTCAGTGAATTGCATATCCTTCTTCATCATGTTGCTGCTACGTGTCCGTAATTTCTATTTCCTGAGCGTTACCTTTAAAAACACAGAACATTTTTGGGCCTGCTATAAAGACAATACTTCACTGCGATGAGTAGAAAACCGAAATAAACTAATTTCAGTGGACACGAGTTCGGCAATGCATTTTTTATAAGACGTTAAAGGTTCAGAATTTAAAAAAAATTACACTATCATAGGTCTAATATACTTTCTGCGAAGCAATGCTCGCTGTTCAGTCTTTACCTATAAAATGGTGACATTCCCAGCAATCAAAGAAAAGCATTCAATATAATTTAAATCAATAACATGATACAGTCTGAGTTGTATTGTTTTAGAAATTCACAAATAAATATACCTCATTATTTACAGAAAATTAAAAAAAGAAAAAAGTAGGCTGAAAAGCGTTACCTCGATTCCTTATAACTAGGGACCCAGAGAAATTAGCGAGTTCAATGACCTGCAGGCTAGACTTCACAGTCTTATATACTCTCATACAGATATCAACAGTTTACTGGTTGATTGTTGTGGTAGTAAAATTCGGTGATTGAGCGCACAATTTATTGAATGTTTTTTATTGGCTTATTTATCTCCAGGAGGTGTCAGACAAACACATCGTCCAATCACAAACGTAACATGAACATACATGTGTGTGAACTCTAACTTGCCTAGAAATGAACCCGCGAAATTCTCGGGTCTCTAGTTATAACTAGACTCATTCAAAATTTGCGTTATTTTTTGGTACCATGCTAGACTTCTCCACCGCATAAGTACTTGGCCACAACAACTCGTGATTCCATTGGTTACTAACAACTATGCGACGTGTGACCGTTTCACAGGCTATTGGTTGCTCAATTGTTGAGCCTTTGCTATTGGCTCAATGCGTCCCTGGGACGTGTCACGCTAGTTTTCGGCCAACGACAGAAGTTAAACGAGCGCAGGTAGTTTCGGAGTTCAGTCTGCATCCACAAAATAACGCGAATTTTGCACGTTCCTACTTATAACACGTACATAAAAAAGTTATTTTACAAAAATATTGATAAATAATAAAAGAATGCTAAAATTTATGTTTTCAATAATTTAAAAAATGCAGAAGCTTTTTATCTGTCTGATTGCAAATTATTTTACGTAGCTCTTGGCCTTCTAAGAATGCTTATTTTTTCAGTTCTTCGAATGATTTAATTAGAGAAGTAAGTCAAAAAATTAAATTTAAATATTTTAACATGTAATTAATCAAAAGAAAAAATTACGATTATTTCTCAAAATTATCTGATATGGTGATGTATGAATGCAAAGGTATTGGAGATACGCATAAATTGGATTTACAGTCGTGGTTAGATCGCAGTTTACTAAGTACTCTCCGGATAACTCAGAGTCAATAACAACCCTCTAAGCATAGATTAGAGATGAGGTAGGCCGCTTATTCGTCTTCTGCGCATGTACCCAGCATTGACCTACCTCAAAGGAACACGACTGTCAAAGCCACGTGGTCAACAGTGATGAAAGTGTTTGTTTGTGCCTTAATTTGCAAATGACTAGCATTATTATATGAATAAAATAATTCTACCAATTTTAATTTAATCAAACTGCATTACAAATTTGTTAGAGGAAGTATAAAAATATCTCAAAGCACTTTTATACTAAACAGTGTTATAACCTCAAATCCTATCGACGTCCTTTATGATAGTCGTATTGGCAGAATTTTGGGACACGGAGGCTGGTTTTGGGCAGCTAGAGCTATCACTCTACCCCATATACACTCTACGGTTGAAATTGGCAACTCACTAAAGCAGCGGCTAATGAACAAAACACCTGAGGTTGGAGTAAAGAAGACCATGGAGCGTAGCTTATAGAACGACGAAACCGCGGGATATTCCCGTTTTGAACAGTGCATGCTAACAAACGAAACTACTTCACGTGGTTCGCGGACATCTAATTGTGTATTCTTCCACCGCATACAAAATTAACATTTCCTAGGGCATGATCACCTTTTTTAATGCGTCGACCAAGTAAAACTGTAGACTTATTAGGAAAGTAGATATTTTACAAATGGGCACGTTCTTACGCTCATATGCATAAGAAAAAACCGAAAGAAAAAAAAAAACATTACAGTAATTAAAAATGTTTACCTACAGTTTTTAAGTGAATGTTAAGACATGGAACTACTTTCTCTCCGTAGTTACTAACACTACTGGGTGCATACGAGTCAAAGTACCCGTTAAAACATATGCAGTGTAGGGCTTAAAGGTCAATTTCAAAAGAGGCCAATTAATTGCGAACAGCCTATAGTTGCCAGTAGCCAATGAAATAACGAACTGAGCTCGAATAGGTATATGGCAATAAAGTCTAACATGTTATCAAAAGAAACCCGGTAATTTCGTGGGTTTATTTGAAGACACGTTAAACTTCAACCCCATGTACATGGAAGTCTCTGTTTCTATTGGGATAGCTTGTTAGACGTACCACGAACCACGTTCAACCAATAACAAATCAAGTGCTACCTGATCTGGAGGTAGACTGGAGCGTCAGCCAATGAACAACTAAATGAAGCTCGAATACACAAAGGATTGTGGAGTTGAACTTGTTGCAGAATGAATCCGCTAACTTTCCGGGACTCTAGTTATGAATTAATAACGTCGATTTAGCAGGCCTCTACCGACAACTAGAGGAAGTACTGTAGTTGTGCATAGTATGTGTTTCCGCGGAGATCACCTGGCTGTAGGAGGTAATGCGGGTTAGAAGTCTTCGCGGGTTGAAGCTAATGTCGGAGGAGCTGCAGCTGCTACCATTTCTGAGACCCAAAGTACCTTCTCAGGAAGATGTTCCTCTGGAGGATCCTGAGGTCGGCGCGCCTCTTCACCAGCTCGTTCCTCCGGAGGGCCGCCCCGGCGTCGATGACCCCCGCTTTCCCGCCGTCGAAGCACCCCTCGACGTACCTCCCCAGGTCGACGCCCGTGCAGTGCGGGCGGTAGACCGCCCACGCCGAGAACCCGTTGCCCGAGAGCCGCTGGTGCTCGCGGAAGATCCTCCGGGCGCAGGCGACGTCATCGGCGATGTCGTCGTCCTCCAGCTCGGCGCAGGTGACCCCGCACGCCCAGCCGACGCCCGGGGGGGAACACCAGTAGAGCTGGCTGATCTGGAAGAGCCCGTGGTCGCCCGTCGGCCCCACGGCGGACGTGTTGTACTCCGACTCGTGCTCGGCGATGCAGACCCACACGGGCACCTGGTCGGCGGGGACCTCGAGCTTGAACCGCAGCTCGCGGGCCAGCTCGCAGCGGGTGTAGGTCTTGGCGTGCGTCATCGATGCGGAGGCCATCAGCACGCAGAGCACGGCAGTGAGGAGCGGGCACATCCTGACGCCGTAACACTCTACACACACTCTCTCTCTTCCCTGCAGCTATCCGCTGTCTTTATAGCGGGGCCCTTCCCTTCCCCGCTCTCCGACTCATCTTCTCTTCCTCCGACCGCTTTTCGTACTCTCCCCACATCGCTCCACCCTGCTGGGCTGTAACACTTCTCCGCGACATTTTCCAGCACGCAGCACGTGGCGGATACGAACCCCCGCCCAAGAGCTTAAACTTACTCCAGAAACCCTATTTATACTCTATACACTTTTTAAAGCCCTGCTTATGATCTATAGACTGTTCGCGATAAAGTGAGCACTTTTTGTGGCCCTCCGAGCTAATAAATATGTTTTATTTCAGCCTCGGGCAGTAAATTTTGATGGTGGTGAAATTTATACACTGTGTTTATTCGTCACATTGCAATTTTTATATTAGAAAGCAGCAGGACGATGGAAATTGGATGAAAGGAAAAAATTATAAGGGCCTCAAAAAGTGCTCACTTTACCGTGAACAGCCTATTCTTGTATGCACGTTCTGCGCTCCTCCGCCTTGTGTAAAATTAACATTGCCATGGGCCTCGTGACTTTATTCTTACGTCGGTAAAGTAAAACTGTGAAATTATTAGGAAAGTAAACATTTTACAAATCTGCTAATTTTTGCACTTCTATGTATTAAAAAAACAGAAAGAGAAAGAAAAAATTTAAGTTATAACAAATGGTCACCTAACAACTTTTTCTCCGACGTTAAGATATGGAACTTCTTTCCCTCCAGCGTTACCAACTTTACTGGGAGAATGTCACTCAGTGCGCCCCTTAAAATATATGTAGGCAGGGGCAGTGACTTTTTTCAAAGGTTCATTTCAAAAGTGCTCACTTTATCGTTAGCAGCCTTTATAAACATAAACACAACCGCTGGAATAGCTTTGTGCAATATTACTCCTTTTGGAAATAATGTTGTGTTTGTTTTGGTTTGAACGAATGTAGTGGGAGGGGGGAAATGTGTGTTTTTACTACTGCTGATTGGCTCTGATGGCAAACCTCATTTGCCAGCTCGTTCACACTCCGCAATATGTACTTACCAGCTGTAGTAGACAAACTGCTGCAATTCCAGTGTCTGGTGTGGTGGCGTAAGTACATGGTGTTTTGCACTCCGGATGAACTATGATACACGCGTTGCTGAAGAATGATGCTTACCATCACAGGAAATATGCAACAACCCTCCACTCATTCAAAATGAAGCTTTCTTGCAAACTCAGTATGAAGAGAAATTAAAATATCTTCAAAGGAAAACAATAATGGCGTGCATATCTTACTCGAAGAAAAAAAAATTGTTAACGAGTTAAAATTCTGTGTTAACAAAATATGAATTGTTTAAAATGGGCGCCAGCTCAATCAGACGATGAGTCTCTTTATTTAGTTACAGGGTGTTCACTTCTGAGTAGCAGTTACCTAATTGGTGGTTTTTAGTGATAACAGAAAAAATAGAATATCTCAGGAAAAACTTTTCCACGCAAAAATGCTCTGACTTAAAATTGTTATTTTGTATTTAATTTCCTCAACAAGTAATACTTAAAAATAAATAAATAAATAAAAAATTGCACGGCTACTCTTAATTGAAGTAAGAAACCAAAGTTCAACATGTAACTGTATAGCATAAAGTATGCCTATGATACCTTCCCAAGGCGCTATCTCTAAGTACTTGCAAATGATATATTTTCAGAAAATATACATACAGCATATTTGGGCATCTTCTTTACCTGCCCTGCTGTCATGAACACTAGTGCCTATTATTAAACTCATTATTTACACACTTTTGTACATTTTTGGCTCTTTAACATGACTTGTTGGAGCCAGTTTCTTCATGATCATGTTGCCCCTTCGAAGCCTGGTCCAAGTAGAAAGTTACTAGCAAAACCAACAGCTCACTTCTTGGATTTTGGCGCATTATTCCCGTGTCCAATGACAGCCAGTTTCCTGTAAGAAGATGTCTGAGATTAAGATGCCGGGAATATGTCAATTGCTGAACCTGTCAAAATCAGCTGTGCTAAGCTGACGTCACATAGGGAAACAATAACAAAAACTACACCTCCATGGTGCTTGCCTATTAATCTGTGGCACATCCTAGCCACTTTCAAACCATGAAAATACACAATTACAATTAAATAACATGTTTTTAACATCCAAAACATTATTTTTAAACGAAAAATTGATAATTGGTACTTATTTACATACAAATAAACCATATTTAAAATTACCGCCCATCTTTGCAAGACTTTGTTGTTCTAAAATACAAAGTTAAAAAACTGTGGGATACAATAAGAAATAGTAAACAAAAAACAGGATTCCCTCCAAAACGTAGAAAAATGCAAGCATGACCAAAATAACCTTTGAATCAACATTTATATGCATAGTATACCAAATGTAAACAACACCATTCCAAAACTTGAAAACACACTGAAAAAGAATATAAACAACACGGAAATGTGGGAAAACAAAATAAATATGTTGACAAGCGTATTTAACATTGTAGATTGACATGTAAATACAAATAAACAAAGTACATAAATAATGTGAACACTGTGAATTGGCACACCGTTCAGCTTAAGATTTATTTCTATATTATTTAAAACTGTTTAATGCACGTAGAGCTGAACAAATATTTAGTTGCATTAACCAAATCTTAGTTTGGGACAACCAGATAACGACAACTAAATAATTTGGTTTCAACAACAAAATACTGCATTGCCCCTATATAAACAATTAATTTGGTCGCGCCAAACAAACTTTGCTTAATTCATCAAAAACTTTTTCTCTGTATGCTTGTATGTATATTGTATATTCTTAAAACATACATAAAATTAGCATTACCATGGGCCTGATACCTTTATTCATGCGTCGGCCAAGTGTAACTGTAATATTATTAGGGGCACGCATTTTTTGCGAAAAGATTTCCAAACCAGTTGTACCCCAAAACCCTTTAGTTCATATGCACTTTTGTGGTTGGATGTTTTTAAATGTCATTTGCCTGAAGTGTCTGCTCACGAATCATGTGCGTTATTGTGATTGGCCCAGTCACATAACCCGCAGCCGATAACTTAAGGAAGTTGTGATCGCGGGACGCAGAATACTGAAGTACAGCATGGAGCGTAAATCTTTTCGCGAATAATACATGGCCCATAAATACTATTTATTCAGGTTACTGGCCGGGTGTCGTTCTCAGAAGACTCTGTGATGGTTGGTTGGGCCGATCAGATGTAGGTTACTCCGGCACTAAGCGTACGTAGTTCGCGGGCAGGTACCGAAAACGTGACGCGGTTTAAACGATCCACTCGCAAAGGTGGAACACGGCTATCGTGATTTGAAATACAACTACACAGGAGCTCTCTGCGGGAAAATCTGGTGTCCCTAACCACATAATAATCATTACGGAGCTCAGCTCGTCAGCACCACTGTTGTATTTTCCTCCCTAGTTGTAGCGGTATCCGAGAATCCCATTGGTGGGGGAGGGAAGGTAACACCTGGTAAGCAGTAAATTACAATTACTGTTCTTACGGTTCATTATCGTGTAGAGCAAGACTGATAACAACAACATTTCCATGATCATAGTGGCGTTTAAACCAATTACAGATCTGTATCAACTCGTTCATAGTCACCAAAGACCATCACTAACAATTAACACTTTGTAGACTACACTCGAGTGTAGCTCGAGCAAAGCTAATTGGTATACATCTTCGTTGTTGAGAAAAAAAACTCTCATGAGTGTGCAGTCTTTGTTCGGCTAGTGTTAAACATTACTTCACAAGAACAAGACAGCGCAGTAACAATGAAATGACATGATTGATTGTAAATCCTTTTATACGATAAAGGACATTTGATTGGGTCCATATCAGCTCTGCTTTCCATTGGTTATTGAACGGCCAATAATGAACGCTGTAAAGTACAGGGTAGTGTCCGTAATGGTATGGACCAATAGGACGATGGCGAGTTATAACACAGACACCAACAGAACCGGTGTTCTTGCAGTAGTGGATATAGGTGACTCACTTCTAATTCGCCTTAAGTGCCAGTAAATGTGTGCAGACCTCGATGTGTTAAAAACTCCAAATAAATCTGTATGCATAAAGCTAAGTTCCCCGACTGACTAACTGACTGACTGACTAACTCATTAACGCATAGCCAAAACAGCTGGACTCAGAAGCTTAGAAATTTAGATATGGCTTCCTCTTGGTGTATAGGCACCCATAAGGAAGGACTTTCTAACATTCTACCCGTAAGGTGATGAAAAGGGGTAAAAATGTGTTTTCGAGTACTCCTCAACAACTCTTAGGTAGGGACCTGCAAAATCCGCGTTATCATTTGAAGACAGAATATACTTCTAACACATATGAGTTTGTACTGCTCGTGTCATTGAACTACAGGTGGTTTGGCACGTCCTGGACTGCCTTGAACCAATCGGAAGTAAGTAATGAAAAGATAGTCCAATCACGTCCCACCTAGTCAAAACGGATTGTGGCTCCTCGCTTTTGTAGAAGCCAATAAACAAATGACACATACGCTAATGTATATAGAGCGGTGAAATCTAGCATGATGCAAAATAATAACGCGAATTTTGCATGTCTCTATCCATAGGTAATTAGGTGTGTTTTGGTAGACTCCTCAATAGCTAGAGATAGGAAAATTTCGCGAATTTATTTCGGGACAAGATAGACGTCAAACACATATATAGTGAAGTCACCTTCGCAATTGGATCAAAGTTTATTAGACACGCCCTGCACGCTTCTGGGCCAATAACAGACTTGCAAGGAAACACCTTACGAATCCTATAACTGCCAGGTGTGGGGGGCAACAGCCAATGAACACACAGCTGAGGCTCCAGTATGCAGAGGACAGGTCATTGAACTCGCGAAATTTTCCTATCCCTATTAATAGGTTATCCAACATAGCTAAAGGATAAAGCAGATGATAGTTTTTATTTTTATAGGCGCTATTATATTGAAAATAAATTAATTATAAATCTTCGGTTGGTCAAATTGTTAAGTTAACGAATATCTGAGATAACTATGCCTCTTTTATCGTCAATTATTTGAGAGAATGTATCTGACGATCAAACTTATAATCTGCATCATCGAGACTTTTATGAATAAGTAACTTTAGATTATTACTACTGTCAAGTGACACAATTGCACTGAGATCACAGAGTTTTGGTCATGCGTGATTAGTGTTATACAGTTGACCACACTATACTAAATTCGCTAACTTCATCCACTGAAATTCTTTATTTGTATGCATGTTTCGGTGAGAAGTGTCCGATCTGAAAAATATGCCTTCTTGAAACATACATATGCTCTCATGTAGCAAAACTATTCGTAGAGCAATGTAATAAATACTTGAATATTGTGTTTAGTATGACTTGTATATTTGCGTGAATCTATAATAAAAGACTCCTTTGAACTTTGAAGAAAATTAAAAAAAATGTAAGAAATTTTTTTTATAATTAGGGACTGGTGTTTTTCGCGAAAATATTTATGGTCATGCTAGACTTCAATATCCTACGTCCACAACTACGACTTCCTTTGGTTATTGGCCACGTGTTTACGCGAGAAGACATATTCTAATAAGATTGGGCCAATCGTAATAAAGTACTCCTATACTGAACGTCCATGAATCGTGGACAGAAACTTTAGGCGCGTGACATTTAAAACAATCCAAACACGAAAGAGCACGTGAACAAAATTGTTTCGGAGTACAACAGGCCTTGAAACCTTTTCGCGGAACAACACCTATCCCTATTTATAGTGTAGGACAATGCGAACGTTCAGCCCTTACACTGTAGAAAATTTCATAAAAAACTAAGATAGTGGTCTAATTATAAGCAGCAATTACACAGAGTAACAGGTTTTATGTCTGATGCACAATGAGTCCGCCGTTATAAGAACAATGGGGAAACTGTTTGGTTCAGACAGTGGATACCTACCACCGGAGATTAACGAAATATGAAAATAATGGAAACAGGTTTACAATGAAATACGGCCAATTACGGAACATTAAAACGGGGGTAAAATTAAAAGCAAAAACACTGTATGTTAATTAAAGATGACTGGCTGAAACTTGGATCGAGCACCTCCACACTATTTATACATGCAAGTTCCGTACACTCGATGTAAACTATTTAGGGCTTTTGCTCAGAGTATATCAATATTTTCGTAGGCTGGGCGTACATTTACCGTGTACCAGACCTCAGTGAAGTATGCTGGGCGTATTTTAGAATAGTGCGGCATTTGCCTCTGTTATCGACAATTATATTTTGTATCACAATTGAAACGTTCTTTCGTTACATTACTCGAATGATTTTTTTAATTCCCAAAATAACTAACTATGCATAGAGACCTGAAAATTTCGCAAGTTCAGTGGCCTGCAGGCTTAACTCTGCAGTCTTATTTACAAGTATGCAGGTATTAACTGCACATTGGTTGCCTGCTGTCACTGTGAAAGGCGACGATTGGGCCAGCGTTCTCTAGGTGGTGTCAGACACCATGTGGACCAACGGCTAAAATATATATTCACAGGTGTTAGAATTCTATCTTGTCTTAAAATTAATCCGCTAATTCTTCTGGTCTCTGACTATGAAAATACTGTTCATTCGAAAAAAAATATTACGAATGTTTGGTTTCAAAACTGATCCGATTGTTTCTTGATATCTTCGGATCTGTTTTTCGAAAATCAATACAACTAAATAAAATAGAAGCGCGTGTCTGTGAATTTCGAATTTTCCACTTTTAATTATTTTTTTGTGTAGTATAATTAATTACTAAGCCATATCGAACGTTGATTTTTTTTCGTGTCCGTCTGTCTGTCCGACCGGATTTAACTCAAAATCCACTGAACGTGTTATATTGACATCAAATTTACACAGTAGAAACCCCAAAACCAACTTAGTATTTGTTTCATCGAGATATCTCAAACGGTTCCGAAAATATGATGATCAGGGATGTACATAGGTACTGGATTAAGCTTTTCTTAGGATTACTGCATAAAAAAAGTAATTTTAAAAATTAGTTGCGTCATTTCTCCTACCTTTTTGTCTATGGACTGTCTTCCTTTCCTTCCCAAGAGCGATTCCAAACCCTAAATGTCATGCGTATGAAGTAGCACAGGTAAGCTAGTAAATAAATAAAATGGGGTGGTGGATAGTCATGTAGATTACTTTCACTGCAAGCTAGAGAGGTGTTGAGAGCCGATGAGGGTGAAGCGAGGTGAGTACGGAGCAACGCCGGAATGCAAAGGCGGGAGGAACAAGATATACCCGAGGAAACCCGCGGAACAGCGGCATCGCCTGGCACGATTCCCAAGCGCGAAAATCCAGGAGTGACCTCGCAGGGAATTGAACCTAGTTCGTCTAGGTAGGCGGCGAGTAGTCTGACTGCTCCACCACCGCGGCCCCTTCTGAAGGCTGGCATTTTTGACTGCGTCCACTATAAAAGGTTTTATGTTTTTTATCTGATGTGTAGCAGTCATATCATTAGGGACATCAGGATTTCACGAATGGTTTGCACGACTAGTTGTATTTCGCAACACTTTAGCTCAAATCACCATTCTTGATCGGCTGATCTAGCTGTCTCTGATTGACTCATCGAGTAAGAAAATGTCTTCTCATAAAGACTAGTGGCCAATAAGCAATAGAAAACGATAGAAAACTGTTAGTAAGCCCGTAGTGTATTGATATCTAGCATGTGCAGAAACCTTTTCGCATCATATAATTAGGGACCTGGAAAAGTCGGTGTTATTATTTGACATCAGGCTAAACTTCACAGTGCTGTATGCACTTGAGTCGGCGTCGTTTCTATACTTGTTGCTGCACAAGCGTGAAGTTACTCCTCTCTCTCTGAGCGAACTACACGTGATTGGTGCACACAATTGTCAGGTGCTAGTTCACTGGCGCAATGTCACCCACGACGTGTCAAATGAAATATGGTCCAGTGACAAACGTATTGCAAAGATACGCGTGTTTTGAGTTTAACGTGTCCTTAAATAATAACGCGAATTATGCATGTCACTATACATAATCAGTAACAATCGGCTTTTCTTTAAGGAATGAGCTGGGTTGACGTCCCAGGACGATGACTCACGCATGAACAAATAACAATAAACATTATATATAGTCCGTTCGCGGATGTACCAACTTTTCCTGAAGCCCTGCTAAAGTTATACTTACATAATATTCCTCCGCCTCATGTATACAATTCTTAACCAAATCTAGAAAATCTCATCGAAGGGACAAAGCACCGCATTCGTGCCTAAGAACTATTTCTTGGTAGGCATTACCATCACGCCTATTTTCTCCCTGTTTTTATCACATTGATTATAAATATACACTGTAAAAACAAAGTGTCAAGATACATGTACAACCTTTTGGTAATTTTACATTTTCTGTGTGTAATTTGTAAAAACAAGTACAGTACGAGTAAATCTACAGCAATGTTCAACTTTATTCGTAACATAGTACAATGATACAATAGAAACACTCAAATGTATTGGTATATTAACAATAAGAGGGGTGTAAATTTACAAATTTTGAAAGTAAGTGTAAAAATCCACGAACATGAAGAATTGAAACCCAAATCTGTGTATTTTTACAACTATGCCAATGTTGTATTGGAACATGCTCATCTGTGTAAAAACACACATTGTTCTGTTTCATTCAAAAGGTAGTACAATTTTATTGTAAAAAACACAAATGTACTGGTATATTGACATTTAAGAGGGCGTAAAATTACACATGCAAAAGTATGTGTAAAAATACACAAATGCAATGCAATAGATCCCTAAGCTTGTGTGTTTTTACAACCACGCCAATGTTGTATTAAAACACGTACATTAGTGTAAAAATACATATTTTTCCTTAACTCACTAGGTAGTACAATATTACTGAGAAAAAAACACAAATGTACTGGCTTATTGGCATTAAAAAGGGTGTAAAATTACAAATACGAAAGTATGTGTAAAAATTCACTAATGCAATGCACTAAAACCCAAAGCCTATATGATTTTACAACCATGTCAATGTTGTATCAACTCGTACATAAGTGCAAAAGTACATATTTTCCTATTTAACTCAACACATAGTACCATCTTACAATAAAAAAAAAATACAAATGTACTGGTGTATTGAAATTAACAAGGGTGTAAAATTCGACAGTATATGAGCGTGTATTAACACATACAGATTTACGGTAACTTTACAAGCGATTTTACTTTATTGTTAGTGAGAAAATACTTATACACTGTGGTGAAATTACAATTGCGTTGTTTGTGTAAATTTACAGTATGTGGCAGGAAATCTATAATTTACATACTCAAATTACATGCACGGAGTGCATGTTATTAAATAGTAATAAGTAAAAATTACAGACTGGTATGGTAACATTACACCTACACTGTGCATGCAATTGGGTATGATAAACATTAAACAGTAACAGACTGGTGTAGTAAAATTACCATAACAATAATCGCGTTAATTTACAATGAGTGGTAGAAAATAAGTAGTAATAGTAGTAAAGTAACATGTCCAGAGTACTTGTGATTTAATGTGATGATTAGTAAATGAAATTAACAGGTATGATAAAATTACACTAACAAAGTTTGTGTAAATTCACATTTGTGTGGCTTGATATTGGTAACAAAAGAAGTAAAATGACTCATACGGAGTACTTGTGATTCGACATAATGATTAGTAAAAACAATAACAAGTATAGTAAGATTCCACTGGCATTGCTTTTGCAAATATACATGGGACATACAGTAAAAGTACACGTACACATGTACATGTAAAAATACACGAACATGTGTGTAGATTTGTCCTGCCACGTACGTTTGTGTGAAATTGCATAATTTTTTTTACAGTGTACTATATTAACAATTTATTTATCAAAAGTAGCCGGGACGTAACAAGGCAAAGCGTTTGTTTGGTGAAGAACGTTATGTTACTAACACGACGGGTGTGTTTATTTCTAAAACACAAATTTTCTTTAGAGTGTAGATGGCATTGTAATAAATACATGTGTTAAATTATCTTAAAAAATTGGGTTTGGCTGTGTTGGATACACGGCCGTTTATTTTGCGTGAATACGTCTACGTTGACGCGCTCGGACGCCTTGATGTTTATTTTACGTTCCCGGCACCGCTTCACTCGATCATATTGTGGCTTTATGGGTATCACTGGATTGCTTTCGAGATGCTCTTTCCAACCGTACACGATTTCTGTATTTCGACTTGGCTTTTTGACGAGTATAGGCCGAAATTGTGTTAAAGCTTTCTTAATTTTTTTTTATTCATTAAACGCATACAATTTAATTTTAACCACGCCACACACATGTTTTTACACACGCAATCGATTGATCTCGAGAGCTGTCGATTGAAACTTAAACGAGCGTCGTAGCTTCTCCTAGTTAAAAGTTATACTACGCGGAATATATGTGACGTGGCGATACGAACTCAAAGTTTTGTCCCCCCCCCCCCCCCCCACTCGCCATCATCTCCCGAATCTTGCCACGAGCGATGCTTCGCGTGTCTTCACTCGACGTAACATATTCTTTGATCCTTTGGCAATCGAGTGGTGTAATTGAGTTTCGAATGTAGACGATAGATTCGGAGCTGCAATACCAAACTGTATCCCCGATTTTCTTAGTGAATTGCCTCACCACTATGGTTGCAAATTTGAAGACGTATTCACGTCAAAATACAAGGTTATCATAGTCATTACTGTCTAGACAAAACAAAGTTATGTTTGTGGCATGCCAGCTTTGCAGTGGTTCAAATTTAAACAATAGTTTTCTTTGTGCAACACATGATAAGGCCTAAGTTGCAGAAAAGAAAATGTTTTTACATTATATTCCTTATGTTATTGGGTGTGACTGGCCTACGTAATTTCTAAAAAAAAATAGGCTGTTCACGGTAAAGTGAGGACTTTTGAAAGCCCTCTCGTTGGGAATAATAGTCAATACATATAATTTATTTTAGCCTTGGACGTTAACATTGGAGTCCAGTGAAATATATATACTCTCTGTTCATTACTTGCATGGCGATATTTATTTTAAAATGTGGTTAAATTATAAACGATGATTGAAAGGGAAAAGTAACTAAGAGCCTCAAAAGTGCTCACTTTACTGTGAACAGCCGTTAGTAAATACCATTCTGCAAAGTTATACTTCCAGGGAACTGTGAATTGAAATGTTTACGTTTATCTCGCGTTGCAATTTTTTTACGTGCGGCATTAACAGTCAGCGCACACAGACAAGAATAACAACTACGGACTCTTAAAAGTTTTACATGCCTGCGACAACAAGAATGACTGAACAATTTTATTTTGCGTTTGTTTGTCTAACTGTCTGCGGGAGTGCTCTTCGCTGTTCACCAGAGGTAGGTGTGTGTGTGTGTGTGTGTGTGAGTGTGTGTGTTCATGCTCCTCTCATATTTTTGTTTGCACGACGCTCATTTCCAAGCAATCTCACTTCCGTTAGAGGCTTGGTTCCGGAATCGACGCCAGCGTAGTCGATAAAGCGCGAAAGTAAGTTTCAAAGTGGCAGCAGCTTTTCTCACACGGTCATAAAGGTTGTTCTTACAGAACTGCAGAATTCGCGTTATTATTTGGGGACACGTTAAACGTCAAACACATATAACTTTGCAATAAGTTTGTCATTGGAACACTCTGCATTTGACGCGCCCTCGGAAACTCTGCGCCAGTAAATGAACACTTCACAATTGCGTAGTCCAATCACGTGCAGTCCAATCGGGACGATGTGGCCTCGTATCTACGCAGTAGCCAATGGAAAACTGACACTGGAGAAAATATATAATGCACTGAGAATTTTAGCCTGGTGCCAAATAATAACCCGGAATTTGAGCAGGTCTCGGGTAATTCCTTTATTCATTTCTCTTTAAATCATTCAGTCACAGTGGCCCATACGTACGGAAAGTCACACAGAAGGTGGACTTTGAAACCAACCTTTGAAATATGTATCTGTCTCTAGCTGCATGTATTTTAACGGGCACGCTGACTTTCATGCGCTCAGTGAAGTTGGTAACATCGGAGAGAAAGTAGTTTTATATCCTAACGTGTTGGGTAAACATTTGTGAATACTGTAATCATATATTTTTATTTCTCTTTGTGTGCATATAAGTGTAACAATGAGCAAATATTAAAATATATATATATATATACTTTAGTAATCATTTTACAGTTTCACTTGACCGACGCATGAATAAAGTGATGAGGCCCATGGCAATGCCGATTTTACAAACGGTGGATGAATACACAATATGAAAACAAGGGGATATTTAGCTTGGATTTCGAAAGCACTCAGTTTACAGTGTCAACCGATAAGTACAGGCATTCAAAATTCGCGTTATTACTTGCAACATGATAGATTTCACTTCCGTGTGCGTACTTGAGGGCAATTCGTGCTTTCATTGGTTACTGGCGATCATATGACGTCATTCGTACGTGTGGCCGCTTTACTGGAGATTTTCCAATTGGCCAAAGTATCCTTGGGACGAGCCTCACAAGTCGTCTGCCAATGGTAACATTCAATACGACATACAGCATCTTGGAGTTCATTCTGCCGCCAAATAATTACGCCAATTTTGCAGGTCTCTTCTTATATAGGCTGTTCACAGTAAAATGAGCACTTTTGAAAGCCCTGCTTAAGATCAACTTGTATACACGTTGTGTGTTCTTCCACCTTATGTGAAATTAACATTGCCATGGGCCTCATCACTTTATTCATGCGTCGGTAAAGATAAACTGTGAAATTATCATTAAGGTAAACATTGTACAAATCTGCTCAATTTTACTCTTCGATGCATTGAAAAATTCCAAAAGCGAGAGAAACAATTTAAGTTATCACAAATGGTTACCTAATACTTTTTTCGACGTTAGTATATGGCACTACTTTTCGCTCCATCGTTACCAACTTTACTGGGCGCACGTCACTTGGGGCACCCGTTAAAATACATGCACGTAGGGACAGTGACTTTTTCCTAAGGTTGATTTCAAAAGTGCTCACTTTATCGTGAACAGCCTTTAAATTAAATTATTTGTTTGCACTTTTTCTAAATCGAAGAGTAATAATTATCAGATTTGTAAAATATTTACTTATCTAATAATTTCACAGTTTCACCTGACCGACGCATGGATAAAGGGATGAGACACATGGCAATATTAGTTTTGCATAAGGCGGGAGAATACATAACGTACATACAAGTAGATCTTAAGCAGGGGTTCCGAAAATGCTCATTTGACCGTGAACAGCCGATATGTCGGCGTTACCATTCTCCGATTGGCTGCGGATACTCCGGGAATGGTCCTTGCGTCCGATTGGTCACTGCATGCTGCAGAAGGTTCCCTATTGGCCGAGCCGCCGACTGGCAAGTGGGTCGCTGTGCGCTGATTGGCGAACGGCTTGCCGGCATGTTGCACGCTAGCGAAGCAATTTTGGCAGCGTGTACGGCTGGAGTTCGCGGGATGAGAAGATGTTCCGCCTCTGTGCACTCAAGTACTCTGTGATAAAACGCTCTGACATACTGGGGCCAGTGAAAATGTGTTCGTGTTCCGGTATTACTGGCACAAGCCGTTTATGAGATTACGGAATACATGCCTTAACAACGAATGATATCTCATGTCCTCTACTCGCGAGGAGCTTCGTTTATTGGTCAGTGTTTTATACCATGAACAGTGTAAATTGCGTCTTAAAGGCTGTTCACAATAAAGTGCGCACTTTTTCAATCAATAGCAACACCTGAATTTCGCGAAAATATTTCCGCGCATGCTAAACTTCAATATCCGTCTGACATACCAGAAGTTTTATTTTGATTATTGGCCGCGAGTCTCTGTCAGAAGACATTTTCTTACTTGACGGGCCAATGAGGATGAAGTTACTCCAATACTGTACGGCTGTGATTAGCGGGCATACACCTGGGAGGCGTAACACCTCGATCATCCAATCAAGAAAGGGGATCATGAGCTAAACATTTATGAAATACAACTGGTCGTGAAATCTTTTCGCAAAATGCGGGTGTCCCTAACAAGGCTATCGGTTTTTCAATTCTCAAGACGTTGCTATTGGCTCAATAGGTCCCTGGAACGTGTGACGCTAGTTTTCGGCCAATGACAGGAGTTAAACGGGCGCACTTAGTCTTGGAGTCCAGTCTGCAGCCACAAAATAATGCGAATTTCGCACGTCCCTAATTATGAACCGTGATATAGTTACAGCGACTCCATACTTGTTTAACAATCACGACCAGTAAAAAAAAAAAATCTCGAATGGAGAGTGAACCCAGGGCTTTCCCGCTGGGACCCGTAGGTACCCGGCATCCCCGGACATGACACATGAAATGAGACCCTAGTCGGCAAGCGGCATCGTCCAGCGCGATTCCCAAATACGAAGATCCTGGAGTGGACCCGCCGGGGATCGAGCCCGGATCACCGTGGTGGGAGGCGAGCGTCCTAGCCACTGCACAACCGCTGCCCCCGACGTGCTTGTTGCTCGACAACACTGGCATGAACCATTCACAAACCAGATATGTAGCCAAAGTCCCCAAAGCATATGATTCGTTTCATAACTATAAAACCAACATATATGTAAACGATGTAAACATGTAATGTACCGAATAGCCTAAACGGGTTTCCCCATGTACGTGAAGTCATATTCTCTATGAGTGTAATTTATTTTTTACGGCCTCTTTGAACATTTTTGTTAAAACTATAAATAAAGTGCAGGCATTTTGGCATCAAGCTAACGTTTAGTTAATAGCCCATTTAAAAGGAAATAACACACAATTTGCACCAGATCTGTTATTCGAGGTTCCAGGTTTGAAACTCGGGTAATCTATAGCTGTGTATGTCGGTTTTAGACGTAAGTTAACATTATTATATTTTGTGGGCCGTCTCGTTCAAGCTGGAATAATATATTTCGGTTTCAGTTTTCATAAGTGGAAGTCTCACATAGTAGTTGATAGCATAACTAAACAGGTCGTGTGCAAATTCTATAAATTCCTTGAAATAAAAATATATATTTTTTACAGTAGTAAATTTTATTTGTGGTTCGGAGGACGTCACATATCAGGAGATGAAAATAATATTTTTTTAAAAATATAGTACCTAAAAAACTAAAAATAAAATTGAAAATCTCAAACGTTTCTTCCATTTGTGGGTATAATCCGACAGAAAATCCCAATAACTAAGCAGCATAGGTCATAACGAAATCCTGATTGGATTTTTTTAATGTTTAGTTATTAAGTAGGCCTGTATAGAAAGAGGGCAAGTTTGTTGAGAAAGTTTTTTCTGGCTGCAAGTTACAAATATCTGCCAAACGAACGTCATTTTCGAGAGGTCCCGAAAAGCTATTTCCGTTGTGTTGCAAATATTTCTTCTTAAATTTAACCCCCGTGGGCTGGGGGTAACTTGCCCACCTTCCCCTGGGTGTCCATCGATCTCTTTCCCACCCAGGACCCCCTCCCCTCCTCCCTCCACAGTAGACGTTCGTCCTTAACTAGCATATCGAGGTCTGCACACATTTACTGGCACTTAAGACAAATTAGAAGTGAGTCGCCTATATCCACTACTGCAAGAACACCGGTTCTGTTGGTGTCTGTGTTAGAACTCACCATCATCTATTGGTCCATACCACACTGGACACTACCCTGTACTTTACAGCGTTCATTATTGGCCGTTCCTCAACCAATGGAGAGCCAAGCTGATATTGACCCAATAAAATCTCATTTATCGTATAAAAGGATTTACAATCAATCATGCCATTTTGAGTGGCTGTAAAAAAAATAAAATTCCATCGTTAGCAATATCATTGTTACTGCGCTGTGGTGTTCTTGTGACGTCATGTAGACTACACATTCATGTGAGTTTTATTCTGAACAACAGAGAAATTTTCAAATTAGCTGTGCTTGAGCTACACTCGAGCATTGTCTACAAAGTGTTAATAGTATAGGTTAAGGCTATTCACTATCAAGTGAGCACTTTTGAAATCAGCCTTAGAAAAAAGTCACTCCCCTACGTGCATATAAGTTAACGGACGTCCTGAGTCACATGCGCCCAGTAAAGCTGGTAACGATGGATGGGAAGTAGTTTCGTATCTTAACGTCGAATAAAAATTGTTAGGTAACCATTTGTGACGACTGAAAGTACTTCTTTCACTTTTTGTGTGGTTTTTTTTTTTTTTTTTTTTTTTTAAGGATCGAGGTGTAAAACTGAGCAGATTTGTAAAATATTTACTCTTCTAATAATTCCACAGTTTCACTTGACCGACGCTTGAATAAAGTGATGTAGCCCATGACAACTTTAATCATACATGAAGAGATGATGGTTTATCGCGGGAAAAAGTCGAAGATTTGCTAGGGATCAACGTACTGTTCACGTGTCTGACAGTTTTCTTTTCTGGTTGGCTGTCATGCATGTATGAAGCTACTTCCCCATTTCACTGGGCCAATGAGGATTCCGGTACTATAAGGCAGAACGTTCCAGATTGGTACACAAAACAACTTAGCCGAGTTAAAACCTTGTTCATCCAATCATAAAATAACAAACAAGCTAGAGTGTTGTCGAAGATATGTTGGCTCGAAATTTTTTTGCGATTTTCCGTTATCCCTATACATAAGGCGGAATAATACGCTAAGTACATACAAGTAGATCTTGAGCAGGGCTTTCAAAAGTGCTCATTTTACAGTGAATAGCCTGTACCCAGCCTTCCACTAGGATCGAACGCGTGGTGACTCAGCAGAGACAAAGCCCAAACCTGCTGGCCTCCGGGCCAAGAGGTGAATGTCGGGTTCTCGGGACCAGTATTAGGGGGACAATGGGGAAGTTGATGCGGTCAGACGCACGCACACATCAGCCTACGGGCGTGTCGGGTCTTCACGAGAACGCGTGCTGTGTCTTCCTCTCAGCGCACGAATCCGGGAACGGCTTTGACTCTTGACCGCAACAACACACACATGTCGTCCTTCGCCAGAAGGACAGCTTGGCCTCCACCGACGCGTATAATAAATATCGTGAAACATTTATACGCGCGCGAAGACTTAAAGCTTCTTGAAATACGGACGAATGGGCTGTCCCGGAACCGGTCGTTTGTCATGCCGTGTTTTTTTTTTTTATTTTTTTATAATACGACGTGCGGGATGGGCAGCTTCTAACGAGGAGTCGCGAGGTGCTAGATGGGAAATAGAGAAGACCCCCGCCACGTGTTCTTGTCGCTCGGACCACAGAAACTCGAGTTGAAGGAAAAACGAGTCCTTGCAGAGTGTTCTCGGAGTCGAGGTTTTGCCGTCTTACACAACAAGCGGAGGGGAAGATAAATGCTGCGTGTCACAAAAGTACATATTTAGGACTTGCGACTTTCGTAAATATTCATCCTGTAATTACGTAACTACTCGCTTTGAAATTTGTGTAAACAAATTTTACTAAGTTACATGAGTGAATCCTGACGCTTGATAACTAGAGACCTGCAAATTTCTCGTTATTATTCGGGGACACGTTAAGCTTTAAACACACTGTCACGTTTTATAAAATCGTGTGTCCTTTTTAGTTTATAATAACGTACAAGTATCATAGACGTAACTCAATGGTGAACACTATTGATCTCTTTATCGTCCTGTTTTGAAATTATGTAATTTGCAGCTCGTTTACATCCTTTTAGTTAGTCTTTTACTCGGAGGAGCTGTTATTATATTAATTGGTTGCAATGGGTTAATGAGTATTATAATTGTTAATTTAGTTACTCGATTGCTTTAAAGCCACGCCATATTAAATAATCCATAAGGATCGTCGTCACCTTATTCATGATGCTGAAGGCTGATGACTAGACGTATGTCAGCGGACGGCACTCCCCCATCTCTGGACGTCTTACTGGTGCAGTGTCTCCACGACAAAAACCTCGTTCACAGTGTTTTCAGCCGTAATGTTGGCCCCCGTGTTTAGTAACAACCAGCCCTGCCGCGCGATCCGTTGGAGGGGGTTGGTTTTAAGCGCTCAAGACTTCGTTCCACTTCCTCGTGGTATGTTTGTGCTCTCGCAATCAGGCTAGCACGCCTGTTGCTGCATGCACTTACTTCCGAGGCATGCTTTTTCCTGTGCTATGCTTGCATACGTGTCGCAATGTGTACTACGTTTGTGCGTTCTCCACCGTTATGACGTCGGTTCTTGTGCGTTTCGTTGCGCACCGCACCGATGCGGCGTTTCGCGTAGCAGGGATCTATGCGGCGTTTCGCGTAGCAGGGATCTATGCGGCGTTTCGCGTAGCAGGGATCTATGCGGCGTTTCGCGTAACAGGGATCCAGTGCCAGTCATTGTGCTCCGTAACGACTCTAGCAATAAACTGAAGCATTTCCGGACCTATGTTCATTGGCGTTTCTGCCTCCTCTGCATGTCCTGAACACGTGCCCAGATTTGACATGTATTTTGGATACATCCTGTATAGGCGAGGTAGTCTGGCCGAGAAGGTTCTTCAGAACCCCGGGTCGCCCTGAGGGAGGAGATAACATCGTACCTTAGCAATATGTTTGTCATTGAACCATTCGTCATTTGACACGCCCTGGGCGATTCAGCGCCAATAAATGAACACTTCACAATTGTGTGCCCCGATCGCGTGCGGTACAGTCAGGAAGGGCGTGGATTCTCATCTATGCAGCAACCAATGGAAAAACGACGCCGGCTCCAGTGTGGCCAATACTGCGAAGTTTAGCCTGATGTTGAATAATAACGCGAGTCTTGCATGTTTCTAATGATAACACATCCTGCTTTGTCTATGATAATGAAAATATATGTTGTTATATGCCACTAGTATTTTGATGTTAGAGGTATAGGCTGTTCACGATTAAGTGAGCGCTTTTGAAGCCCTAGTTACGTTTTCCTTTCATTCATTTTTTTATACTTCAAACAACCTCTTTAAATAAATATTGGGATGTAAGTAATAAACACAGTACGTGTATTCCACCACACTCGGAAGTTAACGTCCAGGACTAAAATGAACTATATTTATTGACTATTTTTCAAATGAGGGGGCTTTCAAAAGTGCTCACTTTACCGTGAACAGCCTTTCGACAGCGATGTTAATGGAGACGGGGCAAGTGGCTCAGAGGAATATGAACCCTGTATGAGGGAACCATCACAGCATTCACCTGAACTGATTTCGGAGAAACCATGGAAAACCGAAAACGTGATGGCCGGACCGGGATTTGAACCCAGATGCTCCCGATTGTATTTTTTATGATAATTCCCTTGAAATTGTAAGCTTAGTTTCAAATGCTGTAATTTAAATTTGTATTCCAATAAATAAATATACACTCAGAAAACATATTGCTATAATAACAAAATTTCTGTACCCTTAACTGCGACCACCTGTTTGAGTGGAAATATCTATGCGTGTGCTATACTTCAATATCCTGCGTAGATACTAATAACCTTCCTTTTGTTACTGGTATCGTGCCTTTGTAAAAAAAAAAAAAACACATTCTTACCTGACCGGCACTAACGACGATTCAAAACCCCACACAGAGGCACGCTGCTACTTATACAGGATGTATCTTAAATGTGCGTCAAATCTGTGAGAACGTATTCAGGACATGTACAGGAGACAGAAATGTCAATTAACATAGGTCCGCAAATACTTCTTCAGTTTATTGCCAGAGGCGTTGCTGTGTACGGTGACAGACACTGGATCCTTGTTATGTGGAATGCCATGTTGACGGTCGTGTGGCGAGTGGTATCTGTAGCTCACGGCGGACGTTTCGAGCACTTACTTCCGAGGCATGCTCTTTCCTGTGCTATGCTTGCATACGTGTCGCAACGTGTACTACGTTTGTGCGTTCTCCACCGTTACGACGTCGGTTCTTGTGCGTTTCGTTGCGCACCGCACCGATGCGGCGTTTCGCGTAGCAGGGATCTATGCGGCGTTTCGCGTAGCAGGGATCTATGCGGCGTTTCGCGTAGTAGGGATCTATGCGGCGTTTCGCGTAGCAGGGATCTATGCGGCGTTTCGCGTAGCAGGGATCTATGCGGCGTTTCGCGTAGCAGGGATCTATGCGGCGTTTCGCGTAACAGGGATCCAGTGACAGTCATTGTGCTCCGTAACGGCTCTAGCAATAAACTGAAGCATTTCCGGACCTATGTTCATTGGCGTTTTTGCCTCCTCTGCGTGTCCTGAACACGTGCCCAGATTTGACGTGTATTTTGGATACATCCTGTATGGGCGAGGTAGTCTGGCCCAGAAGGTTCTTCAGAACCCCGGGTCGCCCTGAGGGAGGAGACAAGCAGAAAAGTCGCGCACTGGCTGCCTAGTCGGTCATTCTTCCAAAGACTCGAGGGACGCCAGTATCGTTGACACAGGTTAAAATAGAAGCAGGCATTGGTCAGTGACATTTTCCAAAGGTTAATTTTAAATGTGCTCACTTTACCGTGAACAACCTCTATCACCGCACGACAAACTCAACAATACGCCACCCTTAATACGAACGTTCGTAATCGTCACAGAGTTAATGCAAATTTAGCATAATGAGCCTGGTGTTGATGCCAGTACTCGCGTTAGCTTCGGGTTGACTTTATTGCTCAATCCACTGAAACCACCACAGTAAAGATAAATTAAAAAGTAATATTTAAAAATTTCACCTCAAGAAAATAACGAGCACACGAATACCACAGTTCATCTCTTTAAAATTTAGAAAACACTTTTTGCTATTTCATGATTATATTATGATTGTATAGAGCCAATTTCTTTGCGTGGCCACATGTGTCAGTACGTTTCATGTGCATGTTGTGCGAATATTTTTAAAAGTGTTAATTAGTTATGTTTCAGCAACCATGATTAACATTAATATTCTGCGAAATTAATTTGGGCCCTGAAATAACTTTGCAGAAATCAGGAAGCTTGCCAAGAAAACGTAGAGAAGACTTGAATTAAAAATAAAATACACGCTGGTGACGTCAGGCACATTTCTGCCAACATTAAAATCGGAGAGTGGTGGTTTACTGCGTGTTTAACATTACTGGTACTGCAGAACCTTCTTCAGCAAGCGTGACTAAGATAAAGATTAATATAAAGTTGTCTTTTTACACTGCTGAGATGTAACATTTTTTTCCTTGGTCATTGGTCTCCCGTGGTCTCGAAGTGGGAACTGCAGGGCTGAAAACTGAGCGAAACCAGTTACCATTTGAACGGTTTCCTGGAGATAATGTTGGCAAACGTTGTACCCCGCTGAGTGCTATTAAAGTCAGGCAACAGGACAGATTAAAAATTTCAACGTCGTAAAGTTGTTTGCTATGCAATGTTGTTTCACCACAGAGTTGTTAGTAATACTTGGCCACGTTTCTCTACAACACTGCCTGCACAATGAAGTTGGTTTGTATTTTCTGAGAACAAATGCTAGGAAACGCGTCGCCAAAAATCTTCCCTGAACTACAACAAAAGAAATTTAAAACTTTTTTTATGTGGTCAAAAGAAAGTTACAATTTGGCAACTTCCGAACCACTTACTTTCAAATTTATCAATTAAGTATTTTATACTAAACGTGAATAGTTTTGGTGCCATGTCAGCGTATTTATTTTGTGTTAACAACAACTATCTTAAAATTCTAGGAAAACTTTAAATTTTAAATCGAAACACGTTGTTTTTGCAGGCCAGGTGTAGAAAGTAAGATATCGGCAACAAGTGTTAACTGGTAGAAACCACGGGATTGGTGATTACACTGTGTTGTCGGATATTCGGCGAATCTGTGTGACAAAACAGACATTTTGTCTTTGACCCACATAAATCTTACTCTCTAGAGTGTATATTTGCATAATTCTCGTTAGTATGAAAATGCCTGTGATACTACACGGGTTGAGATTAAATTTTCCCCTCCTGTTCTTTAAATACTTAAGAAGTAACTACATAATTCCCTAAAAACTCAATTTCTAAAAAAAGAAACCTAGATAACAATCATAAGACGAACACTCCAAGAATTCAAATTCAACGAATAAAATAAATTATCGATAACTAATTAGCACACTTTCTTCTACACTCCAGTCTTCTAGTAATTTTTTTTTTTAACTCTTTTAAACTTGGATGAATTTTACCATATTTCATACGAATTTCTAAATCATTTCCTGAGAAATTATTTACAAACTTTAATTTTCCGGTTGGCACTATCTAGCGTAATGGCGGATAGTAATATTACAATTTTCAAATTCATTGCTGTCATTTTGTACTGTCAGCGTAACAATCTCGCTCAATTGGGCTGAAGGATACGAAAGTATTTATTTGAAAACCCACGCTTTTCATAATAAGCTCCTGGAATGGTTAATGACTATTTAATTCCAATGTCTTTAAGTGTAAATATAGTTTGGCCAAATCTATTGCATGGATTCACAATAGTTTTTTTTTTTTTTTTTACGTTATAAGTATAAGTAAACACACAGGCATTCACTAAAAACACATAGACGGTGAAATCCTCAGCTGTAAATTTTGGCTTGGAACTACATATGTTATCACACCTTAAACTATTTTGTTGTGATTTAAAAACAGTTGACGATAACAATAAATTAATTGTTTTATTGGTGTAAATTATTCACCCCATTCAGTACTATTCCACTGGCATTATTTTAACATTTGCGTTGGTAATCGTGGGGGTGAAGGCAGCTCAGAACCTTTAGTTAACTATGTATAACATTGAAGCGAGTATACACACATTCACGAGTTACCTGGGTTGTGAGCCCGGTGCTTTGAATTCATTTAAATAAATCTGTCTTAAAGCGCGCTTCAGCTCTCAACATTGAGGTCTTGAGAGCCGACGTGGGTGAAGTGAGGTGAGTATGGAACAGAGCTGGAATGCAATAGGGGTAGAAACGGCAGATCCCCGAGAAAACCCGGTGACCAGCGGCATCGTTCGGCGCGATTCCCATCTGCGAAAATCAGGGAGCAACTCCCCCGGGAATCGAGCCCAGTTCACCAAGCTGGGAGGCGAATAATCTAACCGCTAAACCACCGCGGCCCCCAGAATTGCACTGGCCTGGCAGTACAACCTCAGTGCAAAGTGCATTCCACTGATTCGCAAGTAGATAACAGCTCATTTTCTGAAGATCCTGTAAAATTATTCTACTGATTAAAATCACTGTTTCATATTTAACAGTGTATAGGTTGTTCACGGTAAAATAAATACTTTTGAAAGCCCGGTTTAAGATCTACTTGTATACACGTTGTGTATTCCTCCGTCTTATGTAAAATTAACATCTTATGGACCAAATCACATTATTCACGCATCATTCAAATGAAATTGTGGAATTATTAAGAAAGTAAATGCTTTACTAATCTGCTAATTTTTGCACGTCGATGCATTAAAAACCAAAAAATTACAGGATTAATTTTAAGTTATCGCGTTAACATATTGAACTACTTTCCATCCATCGTTGCCAACTTTACTGGGCGAATGTCACTCAGTGTGCCCATTAAAATATATGCATGCTGGGAAGTGACTTTATCTAAGGTTCATTTCTAAAGTACTCATTTTATCTTGAACAGCCTTTAGATAACAGTAATAAATAGGGACGTGCAAAATTCACGTTATTTTGTGGATGAAGACAAAACTCTAAGATTATGTGTGCCAGTTTAACTTCTGTCATTTGCCGAAAACTAGCGTGACACGTCCCAGGGACGCATTGAGCCAATAGCAAAGGCTCTACAATTGAGCCTGTGAAACGGTCACACATCGCATAGTTGTTAGTAACCAATGGAATCACGACTTGTGCTCAAGTAGTTATGGGGTAGAGAAGTCTAGCATTGCATCCAAAAAAAATAACGCGAATTTTGTATGTCTCTAGTAATAAGTAGAGACGTGCAAAATTCGGGTTTATCTTTCGGTGACACGATAGACTCCACTGCCTTATAAAAAAGTGCGCACGGTTCGTGATTTCATTGGCCGCTGCAGTATAATCAACGTCACGTATCATCTTGATCACCTCAAAAGGGATTGGTCACCCCGCCACAGACAGTATATTATTGGCTTAATAGTTCCCCGGGGCGTGCCAAACATAGTTTTGGCCAATGGCCGAAGTTGGTCGACCGCACAGTAAGTTGGAGTTCAGTCTATCCCCAAATAATAGCGCGAATTTTGCATGTCTCTAGTAATAAGCAAGAGACTTGAAAATTTCGCGAGTTCAATGACCTGCAGGCTATATTCTGCAGTATTATGCTCACTTATGTAAGTATCAACTGCGCATTGGTTCCTGGCTGTCACAGTGGAAGGCGACGATTGGGCCAGCGTTGTCCAGGAGGTGTCAAACACAGTGTGGACCAATCGCTCAAGTTGCATAAAATACGAGTCGCTGGTCGGGGGAGGTTTTCTCGGGGATCTTATGCCCCCCCCCCCTCGCATTTTCAAGCACTGATGTTAAGAACCGCCGAAATCTCCCCACTCCAACGTTGCCAGCACAACAGTGAATGTAAAATGGACGGTGAATTCAGGCCTTGCGTTCTGGTCGCAGACAAGTTGGTTTAAGGCCTGTCTACAATTGTGCTATCCCAACCCGTGTCTTAGGACAAGAATGATCTGATTGGTACATGCGATCCTCCGACGTCATGGCACTGTCCCAAGCTGCCGTGTGCCAAGTCAACCTGTGTCCCAAGTTGAAGCATTCCGAAAATTGAACTTTTGTCTGAAGTTGTGCCCTAAGCTGATAGGAAAAGAAGAAGACTTCAAATACTTTCGCGCGCATTCGTGGAATTTTTATGTTATTCATGTAAACAATGGATGTGCAAGGTGGGCATTATCAAAACAAATATAATGAAATGCTAATAAGCAATTAGTGATGTGTTCGTCCGGTCCGAACTATTCAATAAAATGTGAAGTTTAAAAAAGAAAATTTGGATGTCAGTTGGTGAACTTATTTAAAATAAAACAGCTAAGGCATATATTATAAATAAATATTCAAAACACCCATCTCGTAAACATTACATAATGAAAAATCCAGCAAATTTAAAAATTACTACGCGAAAACAAATAATGTACCGAATTTACTGCGACCTAGTGTCAGATCCTGGAAGCTCGCTTCGGACAACGCATTTGTAGACCACATTGTGACTGCGTCAATGTGACGTCGCTTGACGCCGAGTTTCGGAAAAAATTGTCCACGTCAACAGGAACGGCCGGTTGTAGAAGGACCTTTACGGTAGCTGCGAGGGATCTGGCAGTGATAAGTGTGTGTGTGTGTGGCATGTCGAGGCGCTCTCCGTGTTTTGTATCGTGGTGAGGTCACGGTCGCACGAAGACACATGGCAGGAACCAACCTTACAACCTGTTGCGCAATCGACACGCCGCCCAGGTGAGGTGGTGAGGAGCCGGGGGGGGGGGGGGGGAGATTTGGCCGGCTCTTGCTATTTTAGCCAAGAGAGGACACGAATTAAGTTTCGCACTGTAAAACGCCTTAAGTCTCGCACTGTAAAACGCTGGAAACTAGACAAATCGATTTCTAACTCTTTAAGTTTAACCCTTTGACGGCGGGGCAACTTTGCAAACACCGAAGACAAGGTTGAAGTGAGCTTCCTACATTGTCAACTACAGCCATTTTAGTTGTGTTTCTCCTAGTATTTCCACTTACCATCGTCCTATTGGTCCTGGCTATACCCGACACGCCTACATTACTTTTCTGTGTTTATTATTGGCTCGCCGCCGGCCAATGGAATTGCGCGTTTACTGTGTACCAATTAATGTGCCGAGACAGATGTAACAGGTTTAACAATCCATCGTTTTCATTTCAGAAATTATTAAAAAGGATAATCTTATTCTTACATATTGAAACGTTGGCTTGTTACAATTTTTCACTCAGATCCCGAAAATGTCAGGCGAAAAAGTAAAACTATAAAATGGCGAGTTTTGTTTTCAAGGGTAAATAAACTCTCATATAAATGTATCCCCGAATACACAGTATACGTGGATACCCCTCAAAGGGTTAACCATTAAATAGAAGCATACATTTAACAGGACACACACACAGATATATATAATTACTATTTATATCATTAAACTTTTTTTATTCTCACACCCCGTCCATCTTTGGAGGTGGTGAAAATTGTTCTAAAGAAAAAATTAGTTCTATTTTACATCTGCCTTACTTATGTTGTCTCCTGTCCTCCGCTTGGCTGTCGTCTGACCATTGCACATCTCTCCGCCAATCAGCAACGGCAAGACGAGAAACAACCAGGCTTAGTATTCTTCTTTAGTGCTTTTGTTTAGTAAACATTTAATTCTGAAGGCCCTCTAGGGGAGAAATGAAAAATAACAAACAAAGTATTAATACTGAATACTGGGGACAGGTCTTTATCGCGAAAATATTTATGGCCATGCTAGAGTTTAATATCCTACGCCCACAATCACAAATTCCCATGGTTATTGGCCGCGTGTCTAAGTGAGAAGACATGTTCCTTTTTGACTGGGCTAATCGAAATAAAGTACTCCAACACTGAACGTCTGTTTGTGCTTAGAGTAATGAAATCTACGCGTGGTAAAAAAAATCACTCGTTCAATCAGTAACTGATAATTCAGTAATATAATTCTACTAATTGAAATCTAGTGCACGTGTGATAATTTTTTAATTTATTTTCTGCCGAGAGAAATTTTCAAGGTAGCCTATCTATGCAGTTTTTCTTCCATCTCTCTTCTTATAGTTGTAACCAGGGACAGGAAACCTTTGCGAATGAATTTCAAGACAAGATAGATTTGAAACAGGTGTACATGCTCGTTATGATTTCAACTGGACAACATTCGACTAGAAAAGCCCAGGTGAACTCAGCACACGCGATGGAACCAACACAATATCACTGGTCACCCAAACGGAGCAGCAGCCAATGGAAAGCGAGCTGAGGATCGAAAATACATAGAAACGTGGAGTCTAGCGTACAGGTCGTTTAACACCCATAAAGTTTCCTGTTCCTAGCTACAGGTCCAGCTATATGTACAACCAGGGAGATGGCCGTGGCCCCAATCTCTGTCATGGCTGCCGAACACCTCTCTGATGAGATGCATGTCTCCTTGCACGACTTACTTATCCTTTAGTCGTACTGTGCTCGACCCTGAAACACACTTAGCTCCAATTCCTGCCTCGGACTTTCACAACACGTCAGATTAGGGTAGGCAATGACCGAAATCACGCGTCTACGGTATAGCAGCTGTCTTTCCACACGTTGTGTTGAGAAAGAAGTCTAAATAGCACTTAATTGACAGGGCACTTGATATTAAAAGACCTATGCAAATTTCTAATAATATTTTTAATTAGATTTTAGACTTACTGGCAGTCCAGCTTCAATGTTGGAAGGCGCCTCATCTGATATATGAAATTGAAATTGCAGGTATGAAAACGACACGCACGTGCCTGGCTTATGCTGGATTCGAACCCGTGCCCTTGTGGTCCAAAGATGTGTTAGTGACCTCAGCTCGTAGAGCTAGCCGACAAGGCAAATATCCATTTGGTCAGCAACCACATTAATCCTTCAAAGTTTAAACGCATGTGGGAATTTTTAAATGCATGACACGGAAATAAAAAATTAGGGATTTGATAGAGGCAGAAGTCATCTCTTCCATATGCAGGAATTACTCGAAAATAAATATTTGTTTAACAAAAATTATACGAAAAAAAATTGCCATAACAGTTTAGTTAAAAGCTTAGGCAACGAGGATTACTGATACCTAAGGACAGCCGATTTTCTCGAAAAGGTTTCACTAGTAGTTTTATTTCATAACACACCAACTCAGATCCACTTTTGTCACTGAATGATCTAGGTGTTACGTGTCTTAGGTACGTTCAAGCGAATCACAGACGTGCAGTATTGGAGTAACCTAATTCTGATTGGCCAGTCAAGTAACAGAATGTCTTCTCACAGAGACACGCCACCAATGAGCAAAGAAAAACTGCTGGTACGCCCGTAGAATATTGAAATCTTGTTTGTGCGGACATCTTTTCACGAAATTCGCGTGTTCCTGCTGATCACGTTTGGTGATAAATGCGAACATTCGCTGTGTATAGTCTATTCGCGGTATTTTCACACTTTTTGAATTAAACCTTTGAAAAACCACCCCATGTGTGACGTATTTAGTTATTTTCTAAATATGCCATGTATCACATGAAAGTATCTTATTTTTTTGTAGAATTAAAGTTTTGCCTGTATTTTGTCTATAAATAATAATATTTCATTTATAATAAATATGAATAAAAACATTGAGAAAACATGTGTGTTGGTAGCGCCTAGTAATAGATACTTTTCACACAAAATATCATTATAGGCTGTTCACGGTAAAGCGAGCACTTTTGAAAGCCTATAATTTGGAATAATAGTCAATAAATATATTTCATTTTAACCTTAGACGTTAATGTGTTATTGCGGTGACGTATACACACTGTGTTTATTACCTACATGGCAATATTTATTTATGAAGGAGAGAGTAACTAGTGCCTCAAAAGTGCTCACTTTACCGTGAATAGCCTCTACAACTGAGTGCGCACGAATGCGATGCGTTGTCCTTTTGGTGCTTGGAAAGAAACTTAATCTTACACTCTAAATCATAATCAGTTATTTTTTACTGATTGTCAGTTGAAACTGCTCCATGCGGAATCAGTAGAAAAATAAAACTACTAATCTCTTCAGTTAAATGAAATCCACTAATGCAAACAGAGGGAAATCAGTTATTTGTGGTCGATTAATAAAAAGAACAAGGATTGAAAACTGTGAAATACGGTTTGAAATAAATTAGGTATACAATAATTTTGTCGCAAAACAAAATAATTACATGTACATACAAGGACATTTTTGAAGTGGTTGGTATCGAGCCGCCACTCCAAAACGCAACACGTTCTCTTGTTTCTTTTGGCTGACGTTCTACCACCTCTGCTACTTTGCCACTGAGAGAAACTGTCTCGCATTTGTGTAGTAACATCAACTTACATGGCGAACATCTGTAAGTTTCGTAATGTGAAAGTACTTCATGTTGTCGAAATATACACATATTATGTGTACGTAGGTACATGTCTTTGTAAGGCTCGGAAGTCATTCTAAGTTAAGTTTAGTTCAGATTGTGTGCTTTGAAAGAGAAATATAGTGGTTTTAACGGTGTTGTCGGTGTTTTATATGTATCTGCCATTTTACAATGCAGCGAGATTTTACAGAATGAAACTGTTATTTTGAAGAGACAGATTGACTAGTAATAACTGTGCTAATTAGTCAGTGGAACGTTAGAAACAATGCAATATTTTATAAAATTTTGTTGGTGTAAATCAACCTTTCTTATTGAATCACCGCACTGAGTCAGTAAAATTATCACTGATCTATCTGTCACTAAATATAACAGTTTAAATCTGCAGTGTCTCGTTGCATTGTAAAATGGCGTGTACTAGTGGACATCGATAACCTCGTACATTGAAACCACGATGTCTTTTAAAGCACAGAATCCGAACTAAACTAAAGATAGAATGGCTTTCGAACTTTGCAAAGACATGTACTTGCGCAGAAAATCTATATATTTCGACAACAAGAAATACTTCCACAACACGAAACTTACAGCAATATTTGACATTACATTTTGTGGTTCAGTACCCATAATACGAGCACACATTTGCCAGTGGTAAAGTAGGACAGTGGATATGGCTGATCAGGAAAGCTTCAGCATGCTTTGCTTTATGGGCGGAGGTTCGAGCTCAACCACGTCCGAAAACGTTTTTGTGTAGACAATATTTGTGTTCTGCGGCAAAATAAATCGTACCTAACTGACTTCACATAGGAATGGCTGGTGCTTATTTATTAATAACAACTATGAATAAGTATTTTTCTACTGCTTGAATTAGTAGATTTCATTTAACTGATGAATTAGTGATATTTTTCTACACATTCCGGATGGAGCAGTTTCAACTGACAATCAGTAATTAAAATAACTGATTCCGATTTAGAGTGTAGCAGATGGCCATGGGCAGGGGCAGTGATATTTCACGAAAAGATAACGAGACAAGTTGTGTTTCAAAACACTATGTGGTTGTTTACTTTTTTCGACTGGCTACATCAACATGCTTCTCTTAGTACGCGGATAACTTTGGTTCACTGGCAAAGTTATTGAAGTCTAACTGGCCCGGTTAAAAACAGAAACGTCTTCTCATGCAAAGGGTGACCAATGGCTAGAGACCTGCAAAATGCGCGTTATTATTTGGAATCAGGCTGAACTTCACAGTAATATGCGTACTGGAGCCGGCGTAGTTTCTCCGTTGGCTGCTGCACAGATATGAAGCCACGCCCTCTACGACTGAACTGTACCTGACTGGCGCACACAGTAGTGAACTGTTCACTGATTGACGCGGAGATATCCAGGGAGTGTCAAACGAAGTATGGTCCAATGGCAAACTAATCAAAGGTACACGTGATTTAAGTTCAAGCCATCCTCAAATAACAACGCGAATTTTGTAGGTCTCCGCCCATAGAGAAATAAAAATTTCTGTTTGTGCTTACAGTATTGAAGTCTACCCTGTGCTCCGATTTTTTTCTCGAAAATTCCTTGGCTCTAACCAAGGGTGTAGACGCCATGGGAGTCATGAGGTTCGGAGTGCCCCAATAACTACACTGACCGCCATGGACAACTGAGAAAATACTTGCACTCGAATTACTTGTACATTATAACTAGGAGACCTGCAAAATTCGCTTGGACATACTGAACTCCAACTTACTGTGCGTTTGACCAACTTCGGCCATTGGCCAAAAATATGTTTGTTACGCCTCGGAGAACTCTTGAGCCAATAATATAAGTTACACACTAAATCTGAATCAGTTAGAATTCCACTGTTTCAATCAGTCAAACTTATCTGACTTATACAACAGCCACTTCAGTGAATTTAACGGATGAACCAGTGAAAAAATGCCATATTTCCTTTACTGATTGATTCAGTGACATTTCCCACTGATTCGTCACTCATTTTCCCACTGTTTTCTCAGTGGTTTATTTTTTGACTGGTGGACCAGTGAAAAATCTGAGCAACTTACTCCATCTCTAATTATTTTTCACTGATGTATCAGTGAAACTGCGTGTCAAAATGGCCGATAAACAACGTGTATTTAGTGAAATAAAACGAATAAACGGATAAAACTAATACAAAATACTTTCTAAAATGTGTTTCGTCTTTCAAAACGCCATTTTAAGAGTGAATATGAACACAGAGCCTTTCATTCGTTTTTTTATGTCTTTCATTTGGATTCCATGTAATCGTCACGGCGCTGTGTTTGAAGGTTTAAACTGCATTTAATGTGGCGAAGAGCGTGCACTCGCATATACTATTCGTTTTAACAATCCTAACGGTACCAATTAAACCAAAAAAGAAAATTAGGAGCATACAACTTCAAACTACACGATTTCGCAGCGGAAATATAAGATCTATATTTTCCTCCCGCAATCTCAACTTGGTGTGGTAGCTCAGATAAAATAGAAGGGTGCGCGAGTTCAATCCCGGCCACCTGCGAAACTTTTTTCACTTTTTCAAATTAAGGTAAATTGCACAATATAAATAGTAAACTATCGTAAATATAATTATTTCACGTAATTATTTGCCTACACTCAATGCAATCAATATTTTAATTCGCCACTGCAGTCGGCCGTCACTTATTGAATCAGTGAAATTGTTTCACGTCACTAATTCAATCAGTGAAAATTTCCACTGAAAACAATCAGTGGTTTTCCACGATTCCAAGTGGAGCAATTTTCACTGATTAGAGTAGTTGAATTTCACTGCGAATCATTGGTTTCCCACTGATTCGAATTTAGAGTTTAAGGTTAGTGGTGGAGTGGCCAATCTCTTTTGAGAGATCGAGAAGATACGTGACGTTGATTACACTGCAGCGGCCAATGAAACAACGAACCGTGCTCGCTTGTTTATAAGACAGCGGAGTCTATTACGGCACCGAAAGATAACGCGAATTTTGCACGTCTCAAATCATAAATTTTCACTCTACATCTAAAATAGTGAGAATTGAGCCAAATCAGTGAACGCCAATGAACAATGCGTGACTGGTATTCAGTGACAGATAACTTATTAATATGACGGCTAAATTTCACTGAATGTCGAGAATTACACTTGTTCCCAGTTAATTCCCTTGATTTGCCAGTCGACAGCAGTGAATGTTGTTATTCCACTGATAGATATCACTGATTCGGGCTTAGAGTGTAGTGTCACCTATTGAAATAGCACTTAAGTACAGTTTAGATTTTCAATTGTACTTCAGTACCAAACATATTTATGTTTGCATTCAGGATGGGTCGAGAGTGCTTTTGAGAGTATCAATCGGGGTCAGTTAAAGGCTGTTCACAGTAAAGTGAGCACTTTAACAAAGACCTGCTTAACCTCTACTTGTAAGCACATTGCGAATTATTACACTGTATGTAGGGCCAGAGATTTTTCGCGTAAAAATCCGAGCACACGGTATACTTCAATAATATATATACACCTGAGCTGTTGCCGTACCTCAATTCGCTGCAGGTGTCGTTTCCGCATTTGACCAAGCCACTCAAGGTTCTGTAACTCCAACACTGAACTGTCGTGATTCGTGCGCAAACAGTTAACTCGAACTGGAACATGTTCCAGCCAATCAAAAAAGCTTGGCTACACTACAGTCCTTTGAACTGTATTTTGTCTTGAAATATCACTGCCCCTAACTATGTGTGCAATTAACATTGCTGCGGGTCTAATCACTTTATTTGTGCTTCGGCCAAGTGAAACCGTGTGATTATTAGAAAAGCATTTATTTCTTAAAATGTATAATTCTCATACGTATATAGTAAAAAAACTGAAAGCAAAAGAAGTCATTTTAATATTCGTAATGTTTAACTAACATGATTATTTCAGCGTTAAGACTTGGAACTACTTTCCATCCATCGTTACCAACTTTATAGGTCGCATGTCACTCAAGATGCTCGTTAAAATATGTGCATGTTGAAACAGTGACCTTTCTCAGAGGTTAATTTCAAAAGTTCTCTATTAACCGTGAACAGCCTATACAATTAATCATTAATGACTTTCCAAAGCTAGCGGTAGGTGTAATAAAAGCACCAACGGTCTAACATTAGTAATCTTTCGAAAGAAAAAAGTATATTCTGTGCTATTTTTTTTTTTTTTTTTTTTTTTTTTTTTTTTTTTTAATGAAATTTCATTCACCAAGGCTTCCTTCGCTCTTTAATGAGTGCAGTCTTACAAACTGAGGAGGAGTATTGAAGAAAAAAAAACCTGTAAAAGATGGACCCTCGCTCCAAAAATTATGATTTCTACACCCTTGCAGATGACGTTTAAGTTATTTCAACTTGCAGTCACGCGTCACATCTAGAGACGTGCAGAATTCACGTTATCTTCCGGTGACATGATAGACTCCACTGCCTTATAAACAAGTGACTACATTTCGCGCTTTCATTGGCCGCTGCACTGTAATCAACGTCATGTATCTGCCTGATCTCCTCAAAAGAGATTGGCCACACCACCACTGAACTTATATTATTGGCTCAAGAGTTTCTCGAGGAGTGCCAAGCATGTTTTTAGCCAATGGCCGAAGTTGGTCAAATGCGCAGTAACGTGGAGTTCAATCTGTCCTTGACTCTTTCAGTCCCGAAATAATTTCCAAGCTCAATCGTTGCAATCGTTTAATTTTATGGTGTGTGCTGTACTTGTGTCAGGCGTACTTATTGCAACCAACGAACAATGTGCTGTGTGTTATCTGATGTCAGTCCCAACCGTTCCCAGATGAGAACTGCAGAAACTTCAACAAACCAGATCTCTCTCAAGGGAGACGCGAGAAACACTGACCAATGATTCCTTGTTGTGTACAGTGCCGACAATAGATATATTTCATGTGAAATTTGTCCTAGATCATGGATACGAGGACTAAACGGGTTAAATAATTACGCAGATTTGGTAGGTTTCTAGTCATGTCACAGTAGAATACCGACACTTCAAAAGTCTTGAGCCCACCAAATAAATATATATTTCTGCCGCCTTTAAAGAAATGCTTGATTCACAGCCTGGTCTTGGTAGTCCTTGGGTACAGAAACGCTTTGGCATTTCTCGCGAAGATGGGACTCCAGAATGATTCCCTCACTCTGGTTGTGTGTGGGTTTGTGTGTGTGTGTGTGTGTTCGGGTGCGCCTAACCACGCCAAGCAGTCAGGAATACAGCTGTCAATATTTGCACGGCCTTGGGGAGACGCCCCAAAGCTTCCATGGTCAGGTGCGGTATGCGAATCGTCTAGCTGTTAAATCCGTGAAATGAAACGGAATAATGTCACGTGTGTCCGCGTTGCGGTCCGTGTTGTAAGAGGAACTGCAAATATACACTTGGGAAAAAAAAAATTGCAAACACAACGCACCTAACCGAGCGAGGTGGCGCTGTGGTAACACACTGGACTGCGCAATCGGGAGGACCCGGGTTCGATTCCCGTTCCGGCCATCCTGATTTCGGGCTTTCCATGGGTTTCCGAAATCACCCCAATCCCTCTTCGCTATGCAGCTTGCGCCGTCTCTAATAACCTCGCTGTGGACGATACGTTAAAAGTCCAACTACCTGCCTACGGCCCACGTAAGCATCTCCGAGACTCGTTAGTGATTATATGCCGTTCACAGTAAAGTGAGCACTTTTGAAGCCCTAGTTACTTTTTCTTTCAAACAACTTATATCCTTCCACCACTTGTTAACGTAAACCCTGTCATGCGAGTAATAAACACAGTGTATACCTTAACCAATACCAAAACAAAAAGTCTGAGGCCTCAATGAAATGTATTTATTTGTTATTATGTCTGACGAAACAGCTTCAAAAAGTGCTCACTTTACCGTGAACGGCCTATAAGAAATAATCACCTCTAGAGAAGGCCAAGCTTCACCATGCATGGGCATATAGGGAATCAAAGGCTATATTCGGACAAAGATCTCTCAGTAATTTTTTGTGATAGTATTTTCAAATAAGGTTTTTTCCGTTTCACATTGAACGCATCTACATTTGTAAACCTTTTAAATTTTTAATGCACTTTTTAATTATTTATAAAATGTCGCAATTTTATAAGTAATGAAAACTTACATTTGAATTTAAAAAAATTACAATTTGGAAGGTTTACAAATCTAGATGAGTTAAATCTCTAACAAAAAAAAACTTAGGTTTAAAATACTACCGCAAAAAACGACTGAGATATATTTGTCCGAATTTAGCCTTTGATTTCCTATACGCCCATGCATGGTGAAGCCTGATCTTAAGGCATTCCCGCCGGGCTGCAACTGATCAGGCTTATGTAGTCCATATCATAGTTACTGCCAATTCTTCTGAAGTCCTGAAAAGTTCTGCTTCCAGGATATTAATCTTCCTCACTCGAACAAAGCTGAACTTAGTCTAGAAATTGCACCAAAGGGACAATGCACGCGCTAGTGCGCACTCAGATTAATCATATTTTACATGAGAACTATTTGCTTCTAAGAATTGCCAACATACTTAATTTCTTTCTATTTATTATTAATATTGAGCATAAAAGAAATATTTATAATTTATAAATAAAATAAAAGTATCAGTTCAATTTAATTAAAAATAAGACACGTTCTTGTTAAAGAGGTGTAAATCTATTGTGACAGGCACATGTTTAGAAAAAAAACCAAACCTCTTGAACACGGTTAATTTTGCAAAGGTTTTACTAAATAAGTTTTAGGATACTGTGAATAGACTATATTGAAAATCCTGCCCCAGAGTGTAGCAAATTTAGTAGGTCTGGAATGCTTTGACCTTGGCAGTACTTTTATGTTGGGGGGGGGGGACCCATACTTATTAACTACGTCATGTGGTTAAAATAAAATTAGGTAATTATATTGCAACACTTTTACCTTGCATGAATATAGACTATAAATACATACTTGTTGTATTATATTACTTTAATAACCGAGTATCTAAACCGGACAAAACAAACCAACAAAGCTGGTTTGACTTTGCACCTTGTAGGCAGACAGTTGCCTGAACGGAGAACAGGGACTGTTCTAAATAAGTTCTAAATAAGCACACACATTTGAACCAAGATTTGAACAGGCAACAGATGTATATAACTGTTCACCTTTTACATAAATTGATTGTGTACTAGTGCAGTTTCAATCATTTTCTTGAAAATGTCGTGAAGTCACTGGAGTAAGAGTATGTTATTTTTAATTTTGACGAAAATTACTGACCGGCTGCAAAAAAAATAGCTTTTACTTCAGGCCTACGTACACGCATGTAAAAGTTAATGATAAAGTTTTGGTCCAACGGAGTTTTCAACTCACGCTCAAAACGTACACTGTAATATCAGACACCGCGCCATTGCCAGTTCACTTGCGAAAATTAGAGTCTATACACAGTATTTATCATAAATATTTCTAATTAATACTTTCCTAGAGTAGGTAACGTTTTTGGTATTTAGGACGGCTTTAAACATTAATTAAAAGTTATCATAGCTAATATTATTCGTCGTTGTGTTTTAAATCTATATGAAAGAGTTGCAACCTCACGGGTGTATAATCAAGATGGAGGCGTCCTTCCCGGTTTCTTCATCAATAACTCGTTTCAAGTAGCAGCCACGGGGAGCGCCCTACGTTCTGAAACTGCGATGTGATTGTCCAGGTACGAGAGCCGGCGTGGAACCTGCCACGAAAAATAGGACGTGTCCAATTACCAAACCTGGTACGAAATCAGGGTCGTACAAGGCAGGAGATGGCATGGCGGATCCCATGCTAGCCGTTATAACTGCCACTATGGCGGACCTTGCATAAGTTTTTACGGAATCTGGTATCGTGTAATATCGCCCGCCTTAACGGCGCCGCGTTAAACCCGTTCAGTCGCTGTATTTGTAAACACGAGTGTGGACACGTTGAACGTGAATGATAATTATTACCAGTATTGTACGTTCACGGCAAGGCAAGACTGCGGCTGATCTGATTTGTACAATTGTTTGCACCTCTTTGACGTGAATGATAATTATGACCAGTATTGTACGTTCACGGCAAGGCAACACTGCGGCTGATCTGATTTGTACAATTGTTTGCACCTCTTTGACGTGAATGATAATTATGACCAGTATTGTACGTTCACGGCAAGGCAACACTGCGGCTGATCTGATTTGTACAATTGTTTGCACCTCTTTGACGTGAATGATAATTATGACCAGTATTGTACGTTCACGGCAAGGCAACACTGCGGCTGATCTGATTTGTACAATTGTTTGCACCTCTTTGACGTGAATGATAATTATGACCAGTATTGTACGTTCACGGCAAGGCAACACTGCGGCTGATCTGATTTGTACAATTGTTTGCACCTCTTTGACGTGAATGATAATTATGACCAGTATTGTACGTTCACGGCAAGGCAACACTGCGGCTGATCTGATTTGTACAATTGTTTGCACCTCTTTGACGTGAATGATAATTATGACCAGTATTGTACATACACGGCAAGGCAACACTGCGGCTGATCTGATTTGTACAATTGTTTGCACCTCTTTGACGTGAATGATAATTATGACCAGTATTGTACGTTCACGGCAAGGCAACACTGCGGCTGATCTGATTTGGACAATTGTTTGCACCTCTTTGACGTGAATGATAATTATGACCAGTATTGTACGTTCACGGCAAGGCAACACTGCGGCTGATCTGATTTGTACAATTTTTCGCACCTCTTTGACGTGAATGGTCGATGACAATATTATTAGGGGCAGTGAAATTTCGCGAGAAGATTTCGAGACAAGTTATATTTCAAAACACTGTATGGTTGTTTACATTTATCAATTGGCTACATGAACATGTTACTCTTAGTAAGCGAATCACTTTTATTCAGTGGCAAAGTTGTTTACTTCTAATTGGCCCGGTTAAAAACAGAAACGGCTTCTCACGCTGAGGGCGACCAATGACAAAATAAAAATTTCTGTCTGTGCTCAGAGTATTGAAATCTACCATGTACTCAAGTTTTTTTTTTTTTTTTTTTTTTTTTTTTTCCCGCGAATTATCACTGCCTCTACCTATCTTGATTGGCTGGATTACTTTTTGTCGCGATTTCGCTATCTGCACACGAATCATGTAGGAGCCGTGCCGATGTTGCCGAATTCTGAGTGGCCCGGTCAAATATGAAAACGCCTTCTCAAGCGGACAATAACTAATGCCAATAAACAAACTGCTGTCGGGTGCTTAAATTATTGAAGTCTACCGCGCATTCATACTTTTTTCGCGAAATATCACTATCTCTAAATATAGGTATCTCTCAGAACGTTTGTTCATTGGTTGCAAGATAAATGCTGAAAAAAGTACCTAACTGCAACACCTGAACGCAGAAATTATTTATGATGTATGACTGAACACTATAAAATATCGAAATCCCAACTTATGACTGCGTATAAATAGGGCCACCTGTTTTTCGCGAAAAGATTCCACGACTAGTTGTACTGGAAAACACGTTAGTTCAGAAACAACTTCGTGGTTGGATGTTTTGAACTCCCATGCGCACACGTCTTAAGTGTCTACCAGCCAATCATTGGCGTTCAGCGTCAGGGTAACTTTATTACGATTGGCCGAGTCAAGCAGAAAATGTCTTCTCACACGACGCACGGCCAATAACCGAAGGAAATTTTCAAGCTTGCACGTAACAATTTGAAGTGTAGCCTGAGCTTAAATCTTTACTCAAAAAAAAAACAGGTGGCTCTTGTTATAATGTTTCATTTATAATTAGCGTGAATAAAAACAGGGAGAAAATAGGTGTGTTGGTAATGCCTAGTAAGAAATAGTTCTTACGTAGAATATGATTACACTGGGCGCGCACGAATTTGCGGTGCGTCGCCCCTCTGGGGTAATTCGCTAGACTTATGTAGTTAACCCTTTGAAGAACGGCACAAATTTCCTGGCACCGAAGACAAGGGGTTGAAGTGAGGTGCCTAATTTCTCCACTACATCAATTTTAGTTGTGTCGGTCTCTGTATTTCCGCTAACAATTGTCCTATTGGTCCTGGCTACACCGGACACGCAGCTAACTTTATTGTTGGCTGGCCGACGGCTAATGGAGTCGCGTGTTCCCTGTGTACCAATTAATGTGTCACGATAGATGCAGCCCGTTTTACAACCCATCGTGTTCATTTGAGAAATTGTTTACAAAATTAAAGTTTATTCTTACAAATTAAAATGTTGGCTAGTTGTAATTTTTCGCTTGGAATCCGATAATGCCCAGTGAAACAGTGAAACTATAAAAGGGTGAGTTTTGTTTTCAAGGGCAAAGAAATTCCCATATAAACGCGGCCCCGGATATATACGTGCACACTCCTCAAAGGGCTAACCTTCGTCTGCAGGAGGCGGAGGAATTATCAGGAAAGTAGAACTTAAACAGGGCTTCAGAAAAAAAAACTCGTAGTAACCGTGAATAGACTATATTGCCGGGACCAGCGTGGCGCTTTCCCGTTGCAATCTCGACTCCGCGAGGCGATGCGTTTTTTTTTGTTTTTTTTTTTTTTTACGCGCTTCGGAATCTCGTTAAGGGAGCGGTCGTAACGAGATTACCGAGGAGAAAAGGGGAGGGGGATAAGGTTGATGGCGGGGTGGAAGGAGGAAACCGAAAGAACCGGGTCACCTGCGAGGAAGGGAAACCAGACCAGTCCACCGGGCTGCATGGCACATGGTGCGTGGCGCGACAACCGGGTCAGCGACAGCCGACCATCGCGTCGCCGAGTCCCGAGTTCGGAGCCCCCTCGTCGTCGACGTCTCGCCAACTGTGCAGGTGATACACTTTCCTCGAGCTTTCTCCACGCACGAACCCTCTGTCCTTTTCCGTCGCAACACCCTTAATACGCTTCCGTATATCCGCGGCACACCGACAATATTTCTGATTTTCACCAAGAAATTTGAACCCACGACGTTTTTAGTTATTTAACCTTCGCGGGAATACTGATTTTTTTTTTACCTAATAACGTAGGCTTGAAATCAGAAATCTAACGTACTTAAACGAAAACTTTTATTCTGATACAAAAATTTACTGCAACATTTAACTGAACCATTTATCGTCCATAAATTGAACTAAGTTAAGGGGTAGGCCTATCGCTAGGGACAGGTGTATTTCGCGAATATATTTATGGCCATGCTAGACTTCAATATCCTACATCTACAACCACAACTTCCTTTGGTTATTGGCAGCGTGTCTACGCGAGAAAACATGTTCTTCTTTGACTGGGCCGGTGAGAATAAAGTACTCCGATACTGAACGTCCATGATTCGCGGGCAGACACTTGAGGTAGGCGACATTTAAAATCATCCAACCACGAAAGTGCATACGAACTGAAGTGTTTTGGAGTACAGCTGGTCTTGAATATTTTCGCGATAAACACCTGTCTCTACCTATCGCCTATCCTGTTCCAATATCTTTCTGCTTACCTAACCTCTCGATAGCGAAACTGTTGTAGATGGAACACTTGATGCAAGTAAAAGATACTTTAGTACGGATTCAAATATCCGCGCTCACAATATCCAGGGTTATAATTGATAACATAAGCTTGTATTTATTTTTTTGTAAAATTTTGTTGCCGAGAGATTTTGCGGTATCTTACGAGGTTTTGAGTGTAACCCTAAGGTTCCGCGGAACATAATTAGGGAATCTCTGCTCTAGGGCCATAGAATATCGAACGATCCAAAAGCGCAGTCGCTTGTAGTTAGCGTTGCAGTCGAGGTCTTGAGAGCCGGTGAGGGTGAGCAAGGAGTAGCGCCGGGGTCGATGTGGCTGAGCGGTTAGACTGCTCGCCTCACACCGAGGCGAACCGGGTTCAATACCCGGCCGGGTTACTCCCGGATTTTCGCAAGTGGGAATCGTGCTGGACGGTGCCGCTGGTCGCCGGGTTTTCTCGGTGATCTCCGGTTTCCCCCCGCCCTTGCATTCCAGCGATGCTCCACTCTCACCTCATTTTGCAACTCGTCGGCTCTCGAGAACTCGTTGTTAAGAGCCGCCCAAATCTCTCAACTCAACAAGGAGCAGCTGCGGAACAAAAGGATGGGGAAACGGGAGAACCCCGAGAAAACCCGCAGACCAGAGGCATCGTACGGCACGATTCCCACTTGAGAATATCCGGGAGAGGGACCCCCGTGGGGAAACGAACCCGCTTCGTCTTAGTGGGAGGCGAGACGTCTGACCACTACACCACCGCGGCACCTTTCGAAGCACGAGCTTGACGTATCACTGGCTGGCAAAAGTTTTTTTTTACATAACCCTTGAGCATTTCATGAACTGATTTACCAGAAACCCGGATTTCTCTCACGAGTCTGTTCACCGTATTTTCACATTTTCTGAGCGACGGCATTTGAAAAATCATCCCTTGTTTGACATGTTTGGTTCTTCGCTAAATAAATCGTATGTCACTCTCTGTCTATACTTCCGTTAACAATGAGGTGTGTTTTTTGTTAAATATATATTTTCTTGTATTTTCTCAATAATAGTCAGCATGAATTTAAAACAATGGTAATAGTGGCATGTGGGTAATGGCTAGAGACATGCAAAATATGCGTTATTATTTGGCATCACGCTGAAATTCACAGTACTGTATATGCCGGAGCCGGCGTCGTTTCTCCATTGGTTGCTGCATAGAAGTGAAACCCACCCTTTCTTACTGGCCCGCATGTGATTGGGGTAGTGTTTATTTACTGGCGCAGAGTTACCCAGGGTGTGTCAGATAACGTATTGTCTAATGTGAAACTTTTTGGAAAGGTACACATGCTTGAAGTTTAGCTTGTCCCCAAATAAGTTAATAACGCGAATTTTGCACGTCTCTAGTAATGACTAATAACAAATAGTTCTTATGTAAAATAATACTGCATTTTTTATTTAACGTTATTTCGGATGTAACTTTTTTTGACTGCCATATTTAAGTTCTCAGAACTTCAATGCTGGAAACACATTTTAGTGTTAAGTACATGATAATTGAGACCTGCAAAATTCGCGTTATCATTCGAAGACAGAATGCATTTCCAACACATATGCATATGCACTGCTCTTGTCACTGTACTACAGTTGGTTTGACACGCCCTGAGCTTGAACCAATCGTAAGCAAGTAACGACAAGATAGCCCAATCACGTCCCGCCTAGTCAAGACGGATTGCGGCTCCTCGCTTTTGCTTAATCCAATGAACAAATGACACGTGCGATAATGTATATAGGGCGATGAAATCTAACGTGGTCCCAATTAATTGTCCAATTCTGTATTGATAATATTGGACGTGCAATTCCAGACTTGTTTAGGTCGTGTTTACGCGTGGCGGAAGGATACGTGATCCGTAGCTAGAAAGTAAAATTTAAGCAGGGTTGCAGGAGAGTTGCAAGTGACCACGAATAAATTACGTACATTAATTCGGAGCGAATTTATACATGAAACGCTGTGAAGAACATAAGGGATACAGTGTCACGCTGATCGAGCGCTCCGTCACTTCTACGTGAAAGGCGCTGTGCTGGAGTGCGGGAATTTTTGTCGTGCTGCGGATAGCTATGAGCCACATATGTATAGGCTATTCATTATGAAGTGAGCACTTTTGAAAGCCCTCACATTTAGAATAATAGTCAAAAAAAAATTATTATTTTAGTTTAATCTTAGACGTTAAGTTCCGAGTGCGGTGAAATATACACACTGTGTTTATTACTCGCGTGGAAATATTTATTTTAAAAAGTGTTTAAAGAATAAAAAAAAGTCCGAAGTAAGAAAGAAACCAAGACCTCAAAAGTGCTCACTTTACCGTGAACAGTCTATACGTAGTTTTATTTAGTCCAGTAAAAGTGAGACTTGCACTTAAATACCATTCGGACGATATTTATAGACATTATTAATAATTATTAATAATCAGCTGCCCATATATATATATATATATATATATATATATATATATATATTACAAACATCTAAGTAGAGTTTATTTTGGTGAATGGTCGTACTTTGACCTTAATATGGCCCTATGAGAAATTATAAAACTTGATCCTATAATTTTATCTTCGGAAGGTTTGTAGCGAAGTTCGGTGCAACGCCGTGCACAAGTTTTGCCGATGTTTGCGACTCTTATCTTGCGTTTCTGTGTGGTCTCCTGTTCTGTGGCCGAGCCTGGCGCGTTTCTCCAGTGGCGCCACGTGATCTAGCGGAACGAAGCGGAAGTTTTGTTTCAGTTCTTTGCTGTCGGGTCGGCGTCTTCCGGGGGGGAAGAAAAACACCGATTCACACTTCGTTAACATGGAGCTCGCCGTGTTAAAAGCCTTTACACAATTGAAAACTTTAACGTTTGACTTCACGTTTCTTTCCGACATGTTGTTTCTCATGGAACTAGACACAATGGAACTGCCAAAGGTAAAGCACTCTTGACATTACGATTTCGAAAAGTTAAAATTTAAAGTCAAAGTCAAGCAGCCTAATTTATATAATTGTTTAACGAATATAATGTGAAGAGTAAATATATTATTTAACATTTTTGAATAAAGTAAACTTGTGAGCTCTTATTTTGAGGAGAAAAAAAATGAATATAAATTTTAGGCCTATTTTTAGAAAAGGTACATAAAATGCATTCTTAGATAATATGATAATGATTTATATAACAAGATATAAATTTTTATGAAGCTCGCAGATACGATGTTCAATTGTCTGAGCTCTGACTTTTAAATAATTGTATTGTGTAATGTTGGTTCGTCAAAGTAAAATAAATGTAAAGTCAGATGTTAAAGTTTTCTATTTTGTGAGAACCTTAACTTTGCGCTAACTATTTGTAAGATTAATTCTGTTCAAGTTTAAAAAAAAAAAAAAAAACAGTTTTGTTGTGGGAGAGTTCGGAATAATGACAATTCTCGCCGTTAGGTGCGCAGTGTTCCAAAGAGGTCACTTCTAATTAAAATTTTAATCTACGTGAATAATAAAAGGGATATAAATTTTACTTAACTACATAGTTATTTTTAATTTTTTTTTATGATTATTGTTGTTATTTTGCTTTTTAAAGTAGTGAATAGTGAAAATCCGGTACACATGCGATACTAGGGATTACCTAGTGGCAAAAACATTTAGTCGTGAAACTAAAAACATTGATCTTCCCAACCTCTGTCAAATATTTATACGATCGCAGAAGGTTCACATTGGAGTTACAATGAGAAAAACATTTGTTTGAGCTGGCAAAATATCTATTTGTTTCGATGTATATGTATATTCGATGTATATTCGGTTTCCCAGTGGAATATTTTGTTGAATTAAAACTTTAAAAGTAACCAATTGAGTTTTTTTTTTATCTAACAAAATATGTTTGTGCAAAAATACTGAACCCTCGACAAAATATTTAGTTTTATCAACTTGATATGTTCGTTTGCCCACTCACTTGATTGCCTTCATTCGGAAATTCAGCTCGAGAATTTTTTTTTTTATTAGGATGGTAACAGTTTTTGTTAGCTCAAGTATCGGTGCTTACTAATGGTAAAAAAAAAAATTCTTATAAAACAAGTTCAACAGGTAATTAAAAAAATTCTCTCGTAACGCTTGAAATATTTATTTGCACGCGTTGTCCAGTATTCCACGTGTATATATTTAAAAACATTCCCAACTTCACCAGTAGCTGAGGAAACTATAACTCGGCGCTCTATCTAGGTTAACATAACAGTATCTTATTTTTCGTAAAATAAACGTCTTACCTATATCATATTTATAAATTATAATATTTCTTTAATAATAAATAGAGCTAGTGATTTTTCGCGAGAAAAAAAAATGAGTGCACGGTAGAATCCAATACCATAAGCACCCAACAGCAGTTTGTCTATTGCCATTGGTTGCTGTCTGCTTGAGAAGAAGTTTTCATACTTGACCGGGCCACTCAGAATTCGGCAACATCGGCTCGGCTCCTACGTGACTCGTGTGCAGACAGTTGGCACGTGTCACAAAGTAATTCAGCCAATCAGGGTACGTAAACGACACTACTGTGATTTTTAAATACAACTTGTCTTGAAAATCTTTTCGCGAAATTTCACTACCCCTAATAATAAACACAAACAGTGAGAAAACACGTGTGTTGGTAGCGCCCAGTAAGAAATAGTTCTCGTGCGAAATATTTATTACAACTGAGTGCGCGCGAATTCGGTGCTACGTCCCGTGGTGTAATTTTGTAGATTTAGTTAAACTTAGTTTGCACGAGGCGGAGGAATATCCTGGAAGTAGAACTTCAGCAGGGTTTCAGATATAGTGTTAAGTAACCGTGAATTGATTTTAACCGAGACTGTTTATGTATGTAGCGCCAAACAGATCTTTAGTTGCACCAATCAAAATTTTTTTTTTTTTGGGGCACTACACAAGAACAACAAAATAATTTGGTTTCCACAACAAAATACTTCATTTCTCCTATACGAGAAATAAATTTGGTTGCGCAAAATAAACTTTGTTTGATTCTCGGTGTAAGAATGGCTTATCTTTGGTAAGTCGTAACGCATTGCTATAGGCTGTACACGGTAAACTGAGCACTTTTGAAAGCCCTGCGTAAGATATACTTGTATGCACGTATTATAGTCTTCCGCCTTACGTAAAATTAACTTTGACATGGGCCCCACCACTTTATTCACGCGTCGGTCAAGTGAAACTGTGCAAGTATTGAAAAAGGAAAAATTCCACAAATCTGCTCATTTTCACAGTTCGACAAGTTTAAGAAAAACAGAAAGAGAAAGAAATAATTTAAGTAATCACAAATGGTTACCTAACACTTGTTTTCAACGTTAAGATATAGAACTACTTTCCCTCCTTCGTTACCAACTTTTCTAGATGCACGTGAATAAGTGCGCCAGTTAAAATACATGCAGGCAGGGGCAGTGACTTTCTCGAAGGTTGATTTCTAAACTGCTCGTTTCACAGTGAACAGCCTTTAGTGACAATTCGGGGAGGAAGGGAATAGGGGATTCAGGTCGAGACTCCAAGACGAAATAAACTTCATACAATAATTTCAAAAGGCTGCTGAAATTAGGCGTGGGGGAGCGAAAGCGTACTCGGGAATATTTTATTGGGGTCGCACACCCGCTCTCCATTTAACACAGCACACCGCTGTTTATAAAATTAGAAAGTATTTTTTTTTTTTTTTACGCAAACATACTTTCGCTGCGGTCGGTGGATGTTGTCGAACGAAATGTTTTTTTTTTTTTTTGTGAATACGCGACTTAAGCGCTTCGTCTGGGTGAGTGATGTTGCCAAACCAACCTGAACCTACCGAGACAAGTCTGTTTTGTTCGTGCACTTCGTTTGATTATTTTCCGAGAGAATTTCTAATTATTTTAAAATTCTCAAGAATATTGGTTATTTAGGAACCAGTTACTAATTCATTCACGGCTATGTCCAACTTTTATGGAACCCTGCTGGAGTTCCACTTCCAGGCAATTGCTCCGCCTCGTGCAAACTACGGCCGCGTCTCAATTTCAAGAATACTCTTTCGAGAGAGTACTCTTTCGCACGGCCTGTCGAGAGCACTGTTTCGCGCTCTCTCACGCTCTCGTTCTGTGGATCTGAGACAATCACTCTCTCTCTCTCGTTTCTCTCCGACGTCATGCAGACAGCTGATGCCGAAAGGTGTGAAATCATGTTAAGCTAAAATCGTAATCATAGCTATTGTAAATAACATATGTGATATATGTGTTCAAAATAATTCGCAAATACTTATAACACTACCAGAATAATTATTAGCGCACAAAATACCTACTGTTATTTTTGTTTTACATACTATTGTCAATGTTGCAGCAAAGTGACAAACAAATTAGACTTTGTCAGATATCCGATAAATTATTTTTATAAATACGTGTTCCGTAAGTTATTTAGTTGTTTTAAACAGTTGAAATTATCTCCTTACAGGGAAAATTCGACGAAATCTCGGCTCAGAAAGATGTTATAACCTTACTCAAACACGGGAAAAAAATGTAAAAAAATATTTCACGTGGTCAGAGAGTGCGCGAGAGAGCGCCAACAAGTACACAACTTCGTGCTGTATCTGGTGCTCTCGCTCTTTCGCACTCTCTCCAACGAGCTGAGACGACCAGAGAGCATTCTCTCTGACGTCATGATGACGTGTCGCGATATAGCCCAAGAAATGAAAGGGAAAAATTCTCGAATGTCGGGAAAAATTAGTGACAAGCTGAACTTGTGGCAGATGTTGGTACCCAACTTGAGGTATATTTTCCCAAAAATTCCCCACCCCTCCCCCTGGTGCTTTCTCCCCTACCCCTCCTTGAACATCATATTTGCAAGCTTTTGTGTTACCGTTCATATCTCAGTTAATATATATCCTAGCCTAAAAAATATTTTACGGTTTTATTCATTGAGCTGTTATCTAGAAAAAAGTATTGATACTTTTCCCACTAAGGTTAATACTTTAATAGAAATTTGCCGAAATATGTACAATTTTACTTTTTTATGCAATATTTTTTGTGGGTTTTTTTCACCTTAACATTTTTATTTATGAGAATTTGACGAAACACTTTATATGAAAGTTGTAGAACACTTCTTTAACTTTATATATATATACACACATGCAGTTGGGGGATAGGACGGGAACACGTTTAAAGAAGACGCGCGCCCCCGCCCTTATCAGGACCGCATTGGCGCTCGGGGCTGCCGCGCCGTCTGCTCACTGGAAGCCCTTCCCGCCTACTGTGGAACGCAAACCAGTTGTGTGGATCCAATGTGCCGACATGACGGAGGGGTTTCGTATGATTTTTGTCATTAGTACCAGTCGTGTGCTAATTTATTTTTACATATTTTGTGCTTATGAGGGCTATTTCTGGTTAAGTAATAACTCAAGATGTGTAGTACTTTTGCTATTTTGTTTGTACGTACTTTTAAATTAGACTTGAATGTTGAAATTTTGGATATTCCTCCATGTTTTATTAATTAATAATAATTGTAAAATTGCATTTTAAGTAATATTAATTATTATTGCAATTCATATTTATTCATCAGTAACAGTTATTCACTGTACGGCAGTTAGAATTCAAAAATGTTCTGTCTCCATGATCAGTAGTTCCATAGCCATATATTTCAGAATAAGAATTTACTATGGCATGACCCCAATTTTTTACATACTTTAAAATGGGCGAGACTGATTTATTGTCTTCTATGCGTTAAAAATCTGGAAGTAGATACTGTTTGTGTTACGAAAGGATTAAAAACAATTACTGAAGCACCCAAATTAAGAAATTATGGGCTGCTGCAAGATAGACTGGAAAGCAAAACAAGTGTTTGAGTGCACAAACTGTGCAGGCAAACTTATACGAGACCATCAAGTATTAAAGCTGCAACCACACCATCGCAAATATGTGATGTACCTCTTCCTTCAACATCAACTTCTCTGCGGGGTATATTTGAGAAATTTGACTATAAATCAAATTGCTTTATTTGTGGAAATAAGTCAGTAGTAATCTGTTCTGAGACTTATTTGCTCCGTGGGAAGGAAATTCGCGTGGTAGAAACATTAGACATCAAGGGAATTTTTTTGCAATAATGTGAAGAACGGAATGGTGTAGGGGGGGGGGTAAAGGCATGCCTTTTAGGTTTGAGTGACCTTGTTGCACCAGAAGCCCGATACCACAAAAAATGACACGCCACTCTTTCAAAGACAAATCCAAGTGAAAGATCTGTGGGCAGACCGATGGAGGATAGAGAGTCTCTTTTTAAAGACGTGCAATTACATTGAACAAAGTGACGAATGCCAGTACTCAATTCAAGAGTTGCAAGATATTATTTCAGGTATTTCAGGGAAAAGATAAACTTATTCTGACAAACATCTAAAAGAATCATCTTTTGGAACATTTTAAAGAACGCATTATGGTATCTAATGTTTTCGGTAGAAAGACTGTCATGTGTTTGTCTGACACCGCCCACAAAGTCATTGACAGTTAGTACAAAGATAGAGACAGCAACTTGGAAACAGAAAAACTTTGGATCGTATAAGCAGCAGCTGACATTATTAAAGAAGATATTTAAAATATGGTGTATGGTCACAATACATACCCAGATACGAATGATATGAATTCTGGAGGAGAAAATTTAATTCCAAATACATTAGCATAATTTACCCAGAAAGTCACAGAGGAGAAGAAGAATACATCAGTATTATAAAAGTAGAAGAGAAAATGTGTAGGCACAAATCATGCTATAATATAAACTGTAAGATCTAGATCGTTTTTGTCACCGCTTCAGATTGGCTTAGCTTTTACACTTCATCGTTTGTATGGTTCTAAGCATCTCATCAATATGTAGTCTTCCATGGGTGTTTGTGCGTACTATTACGAAACTTCTGTGTACATTAACACTTTCATAAACGTAGATCACCGAATGTGTTAATGAAGAAGCTTTCATATGGCATGTTTTTGATAATGCTGATGTTAATGTTCGTACATTGGATGGCTTGAACACGTTTCATGCGATGGGGGTCGAAAGGTAGTATTCTGGAACATTTAATCCTGAATGTATTTGGATAAGATCGTACCCAAAGGAAATTTCTCGCAGGGTATTAAGTAGCATTGTTGTAAAAGACTACAATGCATTAAAAGGTACGATAAATAGTTCAGATTTCACACTGACAGCAATATTTCCCCTAAATTCCATTCGACTTTCTGGAGTCAATGCACAACCAGGGTGGAATGGCTTTGTGAACACCTTTAATAGCAGAAAGCAAAAATATAACTCAACATATATCATGGCTGTTCCCTTCATTAACATGTATATTACCAATACATACACAATTGTCACAGCATTATGTTTTGCTGCAGAACAGAGCAGAAAACAAAATCAGTCCTGCATAGTGACTTTTGACCAACCCTTGTCCTTGAAGGCTTCAAAAATCGTAACTTCCGCTGAAAGAGGCAGTGAAATTTCACATATAGTAGTAAGGCTTGGTGGTTTTCACCCCTTAATGTCATTTATGGGCTCCGCGGGGCAAATAATGTGAGTGTACTTGAATGTTTATGGGTTACTGTATATGCTAAAAATACAGTACAAAACATGTTCAGTGGTCATTCCTATACAAGATGTATCCGAGCATTCACACTCACAGCCTGTGCAATCGTTAACGTAATGAAATAACATTGCGAAGAACGGAGAGGCAGTATCGCCTCCCTGGAGAAGTTTCACAAGCAACTTATTAACCAAGAGATAAATCCAGAAGCTGTAATAAATGAATCAGGAGTTACTGAAGCTTGTGGTAAAATAGACAACTGTATGAAAACGTTGGACTCATCTAGTAGGACTTCAAAACTTTGGATAAATCCTTTTAAAGTGCGTAGACCTTACTCTAGAATTCATCTATGCAGAAAGAACAGGAGATTGGGACACGCACTTGGACACGACAGTAAAAATGCTCCCGTTATTCCATGCTGCTGGACACTTGCCTTATTCGAAGTCTGCACATTTATATGTCCAAGAAGTGACAAACAGCAACTCGAAACTAACAGGGAGGGAGCTAGAGTTCTTATCGAAGAAAGGAACGTTCACAGCTACAGAGTGGGGATGGAAGCTGGAGTCCATAAGAGAATCTGGAGGAGAGAGAAATGCACTTAAACCAGTTATCACATCAAAGTCATCTGCACCTAATGAAATGTTGTATTTAGTGTCATGTTCTTGCAAATCTGCCTGTGGCAATTTTCGTGGCTGTCGGAAGTCAGGTTTGCAATGTTCAGCTATGTGTGAGCACTGCAATGGTCTTTCGTGTAATAACAGAACAGCCATGGATGAAGACGAAGACATAATTGATGATGAATAAGAATGTATACATTTTATCGTAAATATTGTGTTCAGTTAGAATAAGAAAGTATACATTTTGTTGAAAATATTGTATATGAATTTGATAGTAAAATGTATTTAATAACTCAAGTGTAGATAGGAATCGCATATACAAATTACTAATGATGATCTGTAAATAGTAAAAGGTCAGGAAATGAGTATTGCACATACAGAAATCAAGAACGTAAAAGTTGCAATATCAAGCTAGCGGTGGTTGGGAGGTCCATGATGCTGTGGATGGCACAGTATACTCTTACTAACACGTTGTAAACTAGTATCAGTGAACATTACTTCACAGCTGCCAGTTGTTGCTAATCCGGAACATGGCGGGTCCATAGGTGGTGGATAATAGAACGACCCTGAATGTATGGGTTAAGGGCATGTCTCTCCCGAACCCAAACTAGCAAAGCCGATATGAAAAATTTAAAAATAAACCTACTTGATATTCAAAAAACTGAAGAAAATAAGTATTTAAGATCGTAAGGAATGATGACGATTATGTTTTTGAGGTACACGCTAGTAGATGGCATCGCAGCCCCAGTGCCAGCGAGGGGTTGTGGCGCGCGCGCTCAGTTCTATTTAAGGTGCCATACCACATGTCTTCGTGACTGTAAGTATATGAATATATATATATATACATATATATAACGGTATATATATGTATATATATATACCGTTGGAAAGCTAAAGAAGCGTTCTGCAACTTTCATATAAAGTGTTTCGTCAAATTCTCATAAAAAAAATGTTAAAGTGAAAAAACCATAAAAAAAACTTTGCATAAAAAAGTAAAATTTTACATATTTCGGCAAATTTCTATTAAAGTAGCGGAAAAAGTATGGATACTTTTTTTTTTCAAGATAATAGCTCACGGAAGAAACCGTTAAATAGTTTTTAGGCTAGGATAGATATTAACTGAGATATGAACGGTAATACAAAAGCTTTCAAATCGGATGTTCAAGGAGGGGTAGGGGAGAAAGCACCAAGGGGAGGGGTGGGGACTTTTGGAAAAATATACCTTTAGTTGGGTACCAACATCTGCCACAAGTTAGCTTGTCGCTAATATTTCGCAACATAAAACCTTTACTTCCTGGGCTAATAGCGAGAGCACGAGAGAGCGCTCTCTGGGCCAATTGAGACCCGGCCTAAGCTTAACCGAGTGTAGAATATTACTCCAAAAAAATAATAACCGTATTCGTGCGCACTCACATTAATAATATTTTTCATGGGAATTATTTATTACTAGGCATTGCCAACACGCCTATTTTCTTTCCGTGTTGATTAATATTAATTATAAATACAATATTATTTATTAATAAAATATGAGCAACGTTAAATTTAACCAAAAATAAGATAAGCCTACTTTTATGTCAACAATATTTTGTGTTATGTGCGCAAAATAAATAGAAATTAAAATGAATAAAGACAGTATCCACACATTTCATAGCTACCATCTTTACACATTTAATATGAATTAGTTAATGCAAATAATATTTTGAGGTTGTTTCAAATGCTCCTTTAAACGCGGATCAACTATAAAGGTATGGAATTTATTTCCATGTGCTGTAGTTTAATCTCTACCAGATAAAGGATGTTTTGCACAATCAGGGTAGGATTAATACCTTTACAGGTTTTAAGCACATGCCATTTTAGTGTACTATGAATACAATAAAAATGCGAATAACAAAACGTAAATTAAAATTGTATTTTTATAAATGCAACGTTATGCAACACATGCACTATTATGGAAATCATTGTTTATTTTTGTTTCCTTCCATTTCGTATGTATTCGTAGATTTTTCTCCTTCTTTCTCTAATTACAAAGTCTTTGGCCATAACCTGAATACTAATCGTAAACATATTCGCTTCCATACTTGGTAGAGATAATAAAGGCTGTTCACGATAAAGTGAGCACTTTTAAAATAAACTTTAGGAAAACGCCTCTGCCCCTGCCTGCATATATTTTAACGGGTGCACTGTGTGACATGCGTCGGTAAAGTTGGTAACAATGAATGGAAAGAAGTTCCACATGTTAACGTCGAATAAAAAGTGTTAGGTAACCATTTGTGATAATTTAAATTATTTCTTACGCTTTCTGTTCTTTTTTTTTTTTAAACACCACAGTGTGTGTGTACAAATTAGCAGATTTATAAAATGCTTACTTAATAATAATTTCACAGCTTCACTTGACCGAAGCATGGATAAAGTGTCGAGGCCCACGGCAATGATAATTTTAGATAAGGTGGAAGAATACACAACGTTCATACAAGAAGATCTAAAGCAGGGCTTTCAAAAGTGCTAATTTCACCGTCAACATCCTATAGATGTAACGCATCAAGTTTTGTGTAAACCTGATTCAGCTGCACCAGACAGTCTATAGTAGTAAAGTGGAGTGGAGCGATTTGGGCGTCTCTGAGCAGTGAGGTCTTGAGAGCCGATGAGGGCGAAGTGAGATGGGCAAGGACGGGGGATACCGGAGATCCCCGAGGAAACCTTCCGAATAGCGGCATCGCCGGGCACTGTTCCTAAGTGCGAAAACCCGGGAGTGACCCCGCCGGTAATCGAACCCGGTTCGCCGAGGTGGGAGGCGAGTAGTCTAACCACTAAGCCACCGTGGCCTCCAGTCCGTAGAAAATCCGGTGATGTGACACTTCTGTGGTGCTCCCCTCTTTCTTGATGCCCTAGGTACGCGATCACTTTGCCCGACGGTTAATCCAGCCCTGTGAACAAGCACAATATTTATCATGAGTAGAAGAGACCTGGAGAATTCGAGAGGTCAATGACCTGCAGGCTAGGCTCTACATTCTTATGTACAAGTATGCCGATCAGCTGCACATTGGTTGTCTGCTGTCACAGTGGAAGGCGGCAATTCGGCAACCATTTTACAGGGAGGAGTCAAACACCGTGTGGATCAATTGCTGAGGTACGCGCGCGGATTTTGAATTCTAGCTTGTCCCGAAACGAATCCGCGAATTCTTCAGGTCTCTAATCATGAGAAATTTTGCTTTTTGGCGACCAGCCACACGTTTAGGGGCGCAGCCAGGAATGTACTTCGCGAGTGCCGCGGGGGGAGTGGAGGGGGGGGGGGGGGGAGGGGAATACAAATTTTTATTTTTGGGAAAAGTATGTGAAAGCTATAATGTTAAAAAAATTATTAGTTCGGAAGAATGATTTAACAACCAATGGGCTAATATACAGAGGCGGAACTACAAAATGCCGTAAACCTCCTTGCGTGGTCAAGGTGGGTTGCAAATTTCTTGTATATGGAATAATTAAAGATGTGAGTTTACTTATGTTTATTTCAAATATTATTTGCAACCAATGGATTGATATACAGATATGGAACTACAAAATGCTCTAAACATAGTTCATGTTCAAGCAGGATCGCACATCTCTTATATTTATAAAATTAAAAATTGTACCTTCCCCCCCCCCCCCCGCCCCCCCGCGGAAAGATGTGTGCGCGGGCTAAACTTCAACTTCGGACGTTTACACTTACCAATTTCCTTTGCCCATTGGCCGCTTGTCTGTGACAGAACACATTTTCTACTCGACCGGGCCAATCAGAATTAAGGTATCCCAACACTGAGCGTCGGTGATTGGCTGGCAGACACCTAAGAAGCACTGGAGCTGAAATCATCCAACCACGAAATAGGCCCTGAACTAACGCGTATTGCAGTACAACTAGTCCTGGAATCTATACGCGCGAAAACAGGTGGCTCTAATCTTTAAATATTATATTTAAATTATGGGGGAGGAATATGTCACGATATTTCCCTCCACCTTCCTCCTTCCGGCCCCTGGCTTAGCCCCTGACCAAGGTTTATTCTTCTCAGGATTAGAACAAAATGAGATTTACTATGAGAGAGTTTGGCATAAAGAAAATTTCCACCTCTAGGTGTTTCAAAAGGTAACTTTTCTACAAGCTTAATCTATGTGAATAATAAAAAAGAACGATTCTACTTAGTAACTAAGTTACATTATATTTGATTTATAACCGTTGCAATACCCTTTTTTTTTATTGTAGGGAATAGAGAAAAATCTAGTACACGTGCGGCACTAGCGCTTAACTATTGGCGAAAATTGTTTGGTTGCCGAACGTTTGACATTGATCTTCCCGACCCGAGTGATAAAGTCTGTTCACGGCAAAGTGAGCACTTTTGAAATGAACCTTAGAAAAATGTCACAGCCACTGCCTGCATGCATTTTAACTGGTGCCCTGAGTGACAATATCCCAGTAAAGTTGGTAACAATGGAGGGGAAAATAGCTCCATATCATAACATCGGATAAAAAATGTTACGCAACCATTTGCGATAACTTAAATTATTTATTTCCTTTGCTAGATTTTTTTAATGCATCGATGTGCGAAAATTAACCGGTTTGTAAAATATTTACTTTCCTAATAATTTCACAGTTTCACTTTACCGACCTAAAGGCCCTTACACAATTGAAAACTTTAACATTTGACTTAAACTTTATTTTCCGACATGTTGTTTCTTATGGAACTTGACTCAGTGGAACTGTCAATGGTAAAGTCAAGCACTCTTGACTTTACCATTTCGAAAATTTGAAGTTTAAAGTCAAAATCAAGAAGCCATTTTGCCGATAATTTAATAGCGGTTATTTGGAAAGTGCGTTATTTTACTGTAGGGCGATTTTAATATTGGTATATTAGACAAAGCTCGTCTTAAATAATTAAATACATGACAAATAAATATATTGTGAAGAGGAAATATATGAATTTACATATTTTAATACAGTAAATAAATAATTTTTTGATTTGAAATAAACATTTAAAATAAATTTTAACACTAAAATAAAATAAAAAAAAGGTACGTGAAATGCATTCCTGGATAATATCATAATTATGTACATAACATGATACACATTTTTACGAATCCAAAAGAACAGATGTTCAGTTGTCGAAACTCTGACTTTGCAATATTGAATTGTGTATTGGTGGTTTCGTCGTAATGTAAAGTCAAATGCTAAAGTTTTCTATTGTATAAGATTGTTAATAATGAGGCGATGAGGCCCACGGCAACGCCAATGTTACACAAGGCGGAAGAATACACAACGTGCACGCGAGCAGATCGCAAGAAGCGCTCATCTAACCGCGAGCAGCCCATACAAACCTCACCCCTGGCCGATGACGTGGCTTGTCGACGGGATGAAACCGCCTCCAGTCGCGGGGAGTCTGTTGCGATCGCTCGGCCACCAGCACTGGTCAAACAGGTTTATTTTCACCTCCCAAGGCCGGAGTTTTCGATATCGGCGACGCGCGCCACGCTCTGCCTGCGGGAGACGCCTTCGGGTTGATTCCGCGCGGGTTAGGAACAGAACGACTCTCGCCATGGGAGAGTTTGCCATTGCGCTGCGTCACTCTCGAATCCAGTGGCGCTCATTGTGTTTCGTGTAAACTAAATTAGCTGTGTTTGTAAGCCGTCACGGGCGGCTTAACTTCGTTTGCGGCGTCACTTATCAGAGACCTGGAGAATTCGCGGATTCATTTTGGGACTAGTTGGAATTCGAAAAACCGTGTGTTTATATAAGTTTAGCCATTGGTCCTCACGGTGTTTGACACCCATTGGAGGACGCTCGCCCAATCGTCGCCTTCCACTCTGACAGCGCACAACCAACGTGCAGTTAATATCGGTACATTTGAAAATAACACCGCAGTCGTCTAGCTTGCAGGTCATTGAACTCACAAATTTTTCACGTCTCTATCAATTATTATTTATTTTATATTTTATAGTTCATGCGTTTTTATTCCACGAACTAACCTCGAAGTATGAGTTGCCAGGGAGTTGTTGATTGCAAATATAAGAGCAGCCTTCTTTTCATAAAATTGAAATTAGTTTTTATTTTAACTTTATGTTTGATTTTGGACAGATGGAATGTGTAGTATGATTTATCATTTGCGGATACTGGCTTCAACCGGCATTCGTACCACTCGGTTGGTAAGTCTATTTACTGTACTGATCGAAACAGGAGTTATTTCGTAGTGTGAGTCTTTATTTTTCCCCCCAGTGGTCCTGAATGTTAGTGTTCAATAGTGATTCTAGCCGAGGACCAATCATTATTTAATTGCTTACCTGCGCAATCTCAAGGGCTACATATTAAATATTATGTACATTCGAATACATAAAGTTGATTATTTAAAATGTTCTCGTACAGCATAGGGAAAATTCCCGCCACTAGGTAAGCGCTAGTGTTCAAAAGAGAACACATTTAATTAAAATTTTAAGCTACCTGAATAATAAAATAGAAAGATTTCACTTACGTAAGTAGTTATATTATATTTTATTTATGACTATTGAAATTATTTTTTTTAGCACCTTGTAGACTACGCTCGAGTGTAGTTCGATCAAAGTTTATTTGAAAAAGTCTTTGTTGTTCAGAACAAAGCTCTCATGGATGCGCAGTCTTTGTTCGGCTAGTGTTTAACATAGTCTCACAAGAACACGACAACGCAGTAACAACGATCTTGCTAACGATAGAATTTCTTTTATTTATAGCCACTCAAAGGGATATGATTGATTGTAAGTTCTTTTGTACTATAAAAGACATTTGATTGGATCGATATCAGGTCGGCTCTCCATTGGTTGATGACCGGCCAATAAAGAAAGCTGTAAAGTACAGGGTAGTGTCTGGTGTGATCTAGGCCAATAAGACGATAGTGTGTTATAACTAGAGACGTGCAAAATTCGCGTTATTATTTGGTAACACGCTAGACTTCACCATCCTGTATCTACTTGAGCGCAGTTCGTGATTTCATTGGTTACTGGTAATTACACGGCGTCATTTACCTGTGTGACCACTTCATTGGAGATTGGTTGCTCAATATTTGAGCCTCTATTATTGGCTCAAAGTGTCCTTGGGACGAGCCACATAATCTGTCTGCCAAAGACAACAGTCGTAAGAACATATAACAACTTGGAGTTTAGTTTGCCGGCAAATAATAACGCGAATTTTGCAGGTCTCTAGTTCTAATACAGACACCAACAGAACCGGTGTTCTTGCAGTAGTGGATATAGGTGACTCACTTCTAATCCGTCTTAAAAGTTAGCAAATGCGTGCAGACCACAATGGGCAGAGACCCGAGAAATTCGCGAGTTCAATGACCTGTAGGCTAGACTTCACAGCCTTATATACTGTCGTACAGATATCAACTGTTTATTGGTTGATTGTTGCGGTATTAGGTGGTGGTTTGGCGCACAATTCATTGCATTTTTGTTATTGGCTCATTTGTTTCGAGGAGGTGTCAAACAACAGATCGACCAATTACAAAAGTAACATGAACGTACAAGTGTGTGAATTCCAACTTGTCTAGAGATGAACCCGCGAAATTCTCGGGTCTCCAACGATGAGTTAACGTAGAAAATTGGTAAAATCCGTTTCAAGTGCAACACTAGCGCTTTTCTGGCGGCGACAAATTTTAGTTGCCAAACTAAAAGCATTGAGCGTTCCAGCCTGCGTAGAATAAATCTTAGTGGAACTGGTCTGTACTCGCCGATGTGCCATGCAAGTAGGTTGCGTACTGTTCCAGTTAACGTTTTTAACTGTCGGTAGCCAGTAATCAGAGCCGTAGTTAGCAATTCAAATTACTTTCACCGGACCCACTTCAAGTTACGGTTCTACGTGTTGCAAACAAAAAAAATGATGATGCGTGCTGTACTTAAGTCGACACAATACTTGTTTCGTCGTCACGGCCCATTAGCTGTAGGATATATGTTTGGCTACAGTAATATGAACCAATATGACCTGGGCCAGTAAGATGGTTTGAGAATCATTAACCCACAGATACAAGCTGTTCACGGTAAAATCGACACTTTTGAAAGCCCTGCTTAAGTTCTTCTTGTATGCAATTTTGTATTATTCTGCCTTATATAAAATTAATATTGACACGGACCTGGTCACTTTATTTATGCACCGGTCAGGTAAAACTGTGAAATTATTAGAAAAGTAAATATTTTACACATTTGCACATTTTTACACTTAAATTCATTCAAAACACAGAATTCAAAACACAGTATTCTGAAATATTTACCTAATGCTGTTAATTCAACTTTAATATAACGGACTACTTTCCCTCCGCCGTTGCCAACTTGACAGGGCGCACGCTCTCTAGTGTGCCCGTCGAAATAGATGCAGGTAGGGCTAGTGACATTTTTCAAAGGTTCGTTTTCAAAAGTGCTCAGTTGACCGTAAACAGTCTATATAATCTATTCACCGTTACTTCACGCTTTCCTCTCCATATGCAAACTAAGCTTAACTAAGCCTAGATAGTTACACTAAAGGAGGACGCGCCGAATTCGTGCGCAGTGAGTTGTAATGATAGTTTGTATGAGAACTATTTCTTACTAGACGCTACCAACACACACGTCTTCTCTCAGTTTTCCTTCGTATTTATTATAAATTGATGATTAGAATTTACAAATAAAATTAAGATGAAACTTCAATTTAAGCAAAAATGAGATAATTTCAAATTAACAGAGGTATAAAACTCTTGTGATACAAGTGCATATTTAGGAAGTAACTAGGCACGTCATACATGGGGTAATTTTTAAAAAAAGGTTTGATTTGGAAAGCGTGAATAAACCACTAATAGAGTATAGTTTCGTCAGCACAAAGGAAAGCGTAGAAGCTAGTTCAGTGCTGTGCACGTAGAGGCGATGGGAAACTACATGAGGGTTCCAATGTCGCCCTTGTCATCCCTTTGCTTCTAGGTTTTAGCTTCAGGTAAGCGTCGTCTTGGTGCATCAGTTTTTCTTGAAAGCCGATATAGGTAGAAAAACCAGACATGGTGGGGCGAGATAACGTTTCTTGCCAACACTGTGAGCAAGTATTTTACCAGAGTGACAAACGTCGGTCGATCTGTTCCTTCTTAAACCACATGTTCTTGCGTGTCCAGTGCAGTGCTATAATGCTAAAGCCTGTCCACGAAAAAGTGAGCACTTTCGAGATCAACCTTGGAAAAAAGTCATTGCCCCTGCGTGCGTATATTTTAACGAGCGCCGTGAATTACATGCGCCCGGTAAAGTTGGTAACTATGGAGGGAAAGTAATTCCATATCTTAACATCGAATAAAATGGGTTATGTGAAAATGTGTGATAATTTAAATTGTTTTGTACTCTTTCTGTTCTTTTTAACGCCTCGGTGGGTAAAAATTAGCAGATTTATGAAATGTCTACTTTTCTAATAACTTCGCAGTTTCACTTGACTGTCGCATGAATAAAGTGATGAGTCCCATGGCAAAGTTAATTTTACATAAGGCGTAAGAATACACAACGTGCATGTAAGTAGATCTTAAGCAGGGCTTTCAAAAATGCTCAGTTTATCAGGACCAGCCTTTAAATGTATTTGTGGTAACAAAGAGGCGTTCAGAAAGAGAAATTACATTTTACTGCTGTCAAAATATCCTAGATCTCTTTTCCATTGGTGACGTTCAACAAGAATATTCTATCTCCAGAAAAAATATTCCGTGGACTGTATTAAATGTTTTACCAGGAAGTATCCCAAATGCTTTTGTCGGTTGGGACTTGAACAAAAATTAAAGTAAAGGTTGGTACGTTATATTCGGAATTAATATCAACACCGGCATTCATAATGTATGTAAAAGTATGCCACTTTGAAGACAGCCTTAACTTAAATCATTACTACAGTACTTTTATTTGAGGGGTTGAGGTCTGAAGATCCTATAGTCTTCCCTCCGAATAAACCTGAACAATCTTTACAATATATGCATTTGGAAATAATTATCAAGCGGTGTATTTTTTCCGTATACCGACGAACCTTTGAGAATTGTCGACATTGATGCTTTGAATTTAAGCTCACAGATGGTCTTTGAAAGCATTAAGCGACGTGCGTCATGAAACTGAAAATATTCAGTTCTCCTTCAACTGAAACGCAACCAGTTCTTAATAATATTTCTGTTCCTCTGGAGCGTTACGTAATTTATGACCGGACACATGCTTCTAGCGGTCCAGCAACAGTAAACAGGGTTCAACGCTGAACTCAAACATCCAACTCCACAATGCTGTGGATTTCCTTAAGTCCACTGGTGAACCGTTTTAGTGAGTGCTACAATCTTGCATTATCGTTACCTTTTTTTGTGATATATATCTCATGGCGGGTTTATCATCATTTCCTTATCACGGAAACAACTCTAACAGCAACGAACTTTCGAAAAATGCCTTTAACAGTAAACCACAATTACCTGCGGAATTTCTCAAGGACGCGATTTTTTTCTAAAATGTAGTTGTTTGTTACGAGTAGTGATCAGGCCTTAGCTGAGCGGCCTGCCTGATCACACCTTCGCATATTTACCCAGGACACGGGCCGTGATTGCTGAAATTAGTTATGAAGTGGCAAACCGCAGAAATCCCCTCCACCGTCCAGTAAACGGGAACAACGCAGCTGATATAGGGCAGTTTAGCCAGTGGGCAGTGTCTTTTTGTGGTCGGGCCAATGGAACGAGAAGATCACTGAAGATGGGTATGTCCGGGCGTCGACTTCTGCCAGCTTAATCAGCCTCCGGAACCATGAACAAGGTGGGGACTCTCCAATTAGACTTTACTCAGAATGTGACTGATTAAATTCTTTTAATGTTATATAAATTAATACTTCAGTATATTTGTATAGCTCCCCCCGCGCATACTTTATAATATTTAAATTTAAAAAATATTGTACAAACTTAATGTTAAATAAACCCCTTCTATATAGTGTTTATTATATAACTGTTATCAATAACTTGCTACGCCCCTATAGCCCCTTTTTGGTATGAAGGAATCACAAATAATACCATAACACTTACAATTAACCCTACTTATAAGCCACATTTTTGCCGAATTTGTATCTTTCCGCCATACGAAAAATAGTATTTCCATGTATGTAGTACATTCTCACTTTATTCGGGCAACTGTGAAACTGATAGGAATATTAACATGTTACTAATATACTACTAATTCTGACTCTTAAGTGCCTATAACAAACAAAAAACTAAAATGTATATATTCAGTCACAATTTTAAAAAGTTTTCCAAAGGGCACTAGTAGTAGGAGTTAGACGGTCCACTTGCAAGGGGATCGGGGATCGGATTCGGATTCGGGGAAGCCGCCATCTTGTGACGTCACACGACCGCCATCTTGGGTGTCGTTGACCTTTGACCTTGACCCAGAGGACTTTTGACCTCAAAAAACACTAAAAAAAACCTTTTAAAACACTCCTCAAAAAATTCCAAAAAATCTTAAAAAAATTTTCTAAACATTCCGAAAAAAATTTACTATTAAAATATAAAAAATTATTTTTAAAAAATTAAAAAATTACTAAAAGGATCCTCAGAAATTACCCATTTTTCCAGAAAGGCTGACAGGGATCAGTGACCCAGGGTCAGACCCAGGTTACAAGAGGATAGGGATCAGTACATATAACCTTCGACCTTGACCTTTGACCTTTGACTTTGAAAATGCAGAAATTCTAAAAGAATTCTAAAAAAAATCATAACAAAAAATTTGATTAAAAATTCAATAAAAAATTATAAAATCGGTCAAAAAAAATTATTAAAAATTCTAATTAAAAAATGGTTTAGAAATTAAAAAAACCGTTAAAAATGTATTTTATAAAATTTTATTTTAAAGATTTCCTAATTAAAAAGTCTTTAACCAAGACGGTCATTTTTCCCTTTCTTCCCTCGCAATTTACATTTTCCGAAAAATTTCCCTTAAAAAATTTAATTAAAAACTCACATTACTGAGGTCTCCCTACCACACCACCAGTTTCTCACCTATGTTCGAATCCAGCAGACAAATGACTCCCTCGCCTCCACTCCCCTCACATATACTCATTCCACTATCTTGATTTTTTCGTTCATTTGTTTACATGATACTGGTGGCAGCTATCTTTGTTTATATGTTACTGGAGGCTGCCATAGTTGTTTTAAGTTCGTCATTTGTTTACATGCTACTGGAGGCAGCCATCTTTGTTTATATGTTACTGAAGGCCACCATATTTGTTTTTCGTTTGTCATTTGTTTATACATTACTGGAGGCCACCATATTGGTAGGCTACCGTCATCTTGGTAGGCAACCGCCACCTTGGTAGGTGACGGTCATTGCAATTTTCCATCCCACGTTTAATAAAAAATACTTTTTTTTTCGAATAAATGGTTTAGCTACGTACATGATGCATGACTCATCACATACTTAATTTAGTAAGTATTTTTAATACATATTAATGTTATTAAAAACTTAAAGACCAACAGAAGGATACGACACACAAAATTAAGAAAAACTAATAATTTTATAATAATAATTTATCATTATTTTGTAAATACATTTTCATAAGAAAGCACTTCATCACATCATCCGATACTTAAGTGTTCTTACTATCGAAACTACCTCTTTAATGTTCGAGTAATCCCCACGTTGTTTCCTATCAAACAAATATTTTAGTCTGTCTACAAGTTTGTTGGGATCTTCTGTGAACATATAGTCAGTATACTCGATGTCTTCTGCCTTATTCACATCACTTGTCGAAGGAAACTCGCTGGGGAAATGTGCAGGAGAGTCGAGGGAATAATCATCGTCTTCAACACTATCACTGTCGTCAATGCTGTTTTTATGATCGGCTACACTTTCTGCTGCATCCTCGATATTAAGTTAACTTTTCTGTGCAGCAGGAGATGTATGTTCATCAGTATTTAGGGCTGACGACCGTTTATTTTGAAGTTTTTTCGACCTCACACGAACACATTGCAAGTGTACCTTCCGCACAAACCGACTGGAACTGCACTCATTCCGACATTTTAACATTAACTGTGGAGGTTTAATTAGGAAAACCAATGCTAATAACATTTCACTTTAGCGCGTTGATTTTGAAGATAGGAGACTAAAACAAAATGTATTACTTCTCGAATATTTTTAGGATTAGTGCCCTACAGCGGAGATGTTTCCATATCACGTAAAGCCACGCTCGGAGGAATATTCTCCTAAAAAATCCGCGAAGAATAAATTTTGTTTGAAACGCCTATCTTTAAAATTAACACACTGAGGCGAAATTTCCGTAATAAAGGAATTTCCTATTTAAATTTCGCAGCTGCCAGCCGGAGGGCAGCGCTCTTAGGAAACAGAAGTACTTTTGTTCGTCGCTGCCAGATGACCCGGGACATACCAATGGCCTTTCAGCTCATATCCACTTCCGTGATTGGGTGATTTACGTGTCATGCGTAGACTCCCGAGAAATTCGCGAGTACAACGACCTGTAGGCTAAATTACACACAGTCTTATATACTCTCATACAGATATCAACTGTTTATTTGTGGATTGTTGTGGAAGTAAAAGGCGGTAGTTGGGTGCACAATTTATTGTATGTTTGTTATTGGCTTATTTATTTTCAGGAGGTGTCAAATAACACTTCAACCAATTTCGAAAGTAACATGAACGTAAAAGTGTGTGAATTCCAACTTGTCTAGAAATGAACCCGCGAAGTTCTCTGGTCTCTAGTTATGCTCCTTTGCTGTCTACCCGCGAATCACAAATGTAACAGTATTAGAGTAACGTATTCCTGATTGGCCTCCCGAGTTGGAAAATGGGTTCTCGCAAAGACAAGTGGCCAGTAAGTAGGGGCCACCTGTTTTCCGCGAAAATATTTATGCCCAGGCTAGACTTCGGCGCCTCACTTGCAAGCTTGCGGATTTCCTCTGGTTGTTGGCCGCGTGACTGTGCGAGAAGACATCTTCTACTCGACTGGGCCAATCAGAATAAAATTACTCCTGCAACGAACGTCTGTAATTGGCTGGCAGATATCTATCTAAGACGTGTGCTAGTTAAAAATCATCCAACCGCGATATTGGTTCCGAACTAACGTGTTTTGGAGTAAATCTAGTCGTATAACCTTTTTAGCAAGAAACAGGAGGCCCCGCCATTAAGCAAAATATAACTGCTAATATGCCCCTAGGGTATTGAAATCTAGCGTGGGTGGAAATTTTTTCAACAGCAATCGGGTGTCATACATACATATATATATATATATATATATATATATATATATATATATATATATATATATATATATATATATATGTGTATATATATATATATATATATATATATATATATATATATATAAAGAGGACACTATTATTTTCAAAGGTTGATTTAAAAGTGCTTCTGTTGTATAGCAGTTGAGAGCCTGTATACGCCCATGAACTCTCCAGTAAACTCAAAATCTCTCATACCTGACTTACGGGGGTAGTATACACTCCATCTTCGAATTTTCTTACAAACCTTCGTAATGAAAATGCATGACCAGAAATAAAACAGCAAAGCTAGACATGACATAGAGGACTACTTAAAGATTTATTTTTTTTATTTGTAGTGTTTCAAATATACCTGTATTTTCCCGCGTGGGACTGAAATTATTAAATAATTAGAGAATGTTTGATAACGGTCACAGAAGTGGAACTAATCATGCAGGAAAAATAAGTGGGATTTCGAAATAACTGTTAAAATGTTCCCTATATCTTAACTAGATTGGATTGTAATTATTGACTCCGAAAATTAAGTTAATTATGAAAATAGGCAAATCCAAAATGGCAAGGATACTTCCCCCTTAACCAGGACTCGAGCCCAGAACCCCTTGTGCCGTAAGTCTGGGTGCATCCAGCCCCACCATGTATATATATATATGCACACATACACATACATATATATTAATTTTCTAACCTGCACTGATCTGCCTGACAAATCGAAATACCAAAATAGCGACGTGCCAAATTCGCGTTATTATTTAGCATCGGGCTAAACTTCTAAGTACTATATGTACTGTAGCCGGTGTCGTTTCGCCATTGGCTGCTCATTAGACGTGATGCCACTCCCTTTATGATTGCACTACACGTGATTGGGGCACACAATTGATAAGTGTTCACATACTGGCGCATAGTTACTCACGACGTGTCAGTGTAGGTATAGTGCACTGGCAAACGTATTGTGAAGGTACACGTGTTTGAAGTTTAATGTGTCCGCAAATAATAACGCGAATTTTGCAGGTCTCTAGATGGGTAACTAAGGGTGTTTCAGGTCTAAGCAAATACGGCCAGTCGTATGAAAGATACGCAGACCTCGTGATATTAAGGCCGGTTCACATATAAGTTTACATTATGTTAACATTACTTTTACTATGTGTCAACTATTTCTTTTCATAAAGTCGTAGCTGTGTTTGCGCTGTAGTAAGACAGGCTCGTCTGTATAGAGCTAGCGATTTTCCGTGAAAAAAAAAAAATCTGAGCACATGGTAGTCGCAAGTAGTCACAAGTATTCGGATATTGTCACGGTTAGTTTCAGGTAGTCGCAAGTAGTCACGGATAGTCGCATATACCTATAGGTAAGTATTTGAATAACTCCATCAAACCTGAGCGAAGCGATGGCGGGCTGCTAGTGGAAAATATAAATGTTGTGTCGTGGCTGCGATTTTTGTCGTATCGTGCTGTTTAAGTCCCGCGCAAGTCTACAGAGTATGTACGTAAGGAGGCCTCAGTCGACTAGCTTAGTGGCATAACTGTAGCCTGCATTACTAGTACAGTTAAGTAAATCCTGGCGCATGCGCAGACCACGTCACGTATTTGTGAAATGGAGGAGGGAACTCTCGCTTCTGCGGGTCGGCCGCCAGCCCCGCACCCCCCCCCCCCTCTTCCCGAGACAGATATGTATAATATCTGCAGTGCATTTGTGTAGCAGCTGCTCTGGCTGGCTATTTCATTACTGAGAGATAGGTAAAGCGTTAATATAATTTGTTTGCGCTTGAGCTAGCACTTTTTAATGTCTGCAGTTTGTTTATATTTCCTTCCAGTGTCCACGCGTGCAAATTAATAATAATCATACACGTGTCGACCAAAGACATCGAGAAAAAAAAATTTGTTATTGGACGTAGATTTCTAATCCATCTCAACTGTTAAAAACGTCAGCTACCAGATCGGCTGTTGGCACCACACAAATATTATTAACCTAGAAGCAATACCAACATAACTGTCTGAGCGGCGCTGTCTGATTGCATCTCACGTAAACTTCCTGCAGAAGAAATACCTTTCCTACCACATAACAGAGAGCTCTTTATCACTATAAATTCAGTAATGCAGTAACTGTATTTTTCAGTGGCGTAACCAGGACTCCTATTCCTTCATCCAATGAGGACCAAACACACTCGTTGCGATTTACATTAACCAGTCACGTTTGCAAAGATTATTTGTTAATTTGATATTATTTGTTCAAATATGCTTTAATTTTTTTCACAAAAAAGTACTCAAAAAACATTATTATTAAAATGTAGGGATAAATTTTTGAACAAGTAAAATTTTACCTATGGATGTATTCACATTATTGTTTAAAAAATAATGATATTGCATTAAATTATATTATTTTCAAATTAAATTTTGTATTTAGTGTTATGTTTGTTTTTTTTTTTTTTTTTCGTATTTTACTTCGCATTTATTGTAAATATATTATAACAAACTGTGTTCTTTCATGGGGCCGCGGTGGTGCAGTGGTCGGACTACTTGCCTCCCACCCAGGCGAACCGGGTTCGATCCCCGACCCGGTCACTCCGCACCCTCGCACGTGGGAATCGTGCCGGACGATGGCGCTGGTCGGGGGATTTTCTCGGGCGCCGCTCCAATCTCGCCTCACTCCCCCCTCATTGGCTTTCAAGACCTCGTTGTTAAGAGGTGCCTAAATCTCTCAACTCAACACACCACCAATACGACTGTCAAAGTCACGAGGTCGACAGAGACGAACGTGTTTGTTTGTATCTTAATTTTCAAAAGATAAGCCCTTTTATGTGAATAAACATCTCAAAGCATTCGTTTACATGAAAAATTTTCCAATCTCAAATCCAATACACGTTGTTTATGGGAGTCTTATTGGCAGGAGAGGAGATGAGAGTAGTGATTTTAGCGGCTCTTAACAGCGAGGTCTTGAGAGCCGACGAGGGGTGTTTGAGGTATGAAGCAGAGCCGGAATGGAAGGGCAGGGGAAACGGGAGATCCCCGAGAAGACCCGGCGACCAAACGGCATCGTCCGGCACGATTCCCACGTGCGAAAATCCGGAGTGACCCGGCCGGGGATTAAACCCGGATCTCCTTGGTGGCAGGCGAGCAGGCTAACCCGCTCAGCCACCGTGGCCCCAGTCGTATTGGCAGAAAATCCTTTCAACGTCCTCCACGCAGTGAATACCACCGTTGCTCTACGTTAGTGCTCGTGTACTCTGGGGTTCCGCCCACTACGACGACCTACAGCCTCGACATTCACGAGTGCACTACGTATGGAAATATCGCCTCCCGCCCGCACCGCCGCCTGATAAGATATAACTCGAACATTATGTACGTCAACGACGCAGTTTACGCGCGCTGTACTGGGTCGCAGACGACCGCGCACCGGAGCTGCCATCTGGAAAAGAAGAAGAAGAAGAAAAAAAGGTATGACATCCAATCGCAGTAACTGACGCGAGCAGGTAGTAGAGGCCATGGACTAAAGATGAGGTAGACCGCTTATTCGTCTTCTGCGCGTGTACCCAACATTGACCTACCTCAAAGAAACACAACTATCAAAGTCACGTGGTCAACAGTGATGAACGTGTTTGTTTACATCTTAATTTTTAAATGACAAGCACTATTATATTAATAAAATACCTTTGCCTTTTTGAATTTAATCAAAAAGCATTACAAACTGGTTAGAGGAGGTATAAAAACGTCTCTAAGCACTTGTTTTCAAATCAGTTTTCTAGCCTAAATTCCAAACCACGCCGTTTTCGCTAGCCGTGTAGGCAGAAAAGCAGTTCAATGTTGGGACACGGAGATAGGTTGTGCGCAGCCAGCGAGCTCGGTCTACCTCATTTTTAGTCTATGCTAGAGACGTGCGAAATTCGCGTTATCCTGCAGCGACGTGAGAGACTCCGCCGCCTAGTAAACAACTGACCACAGTTCGCAGTTATCCTTCAGCGACGTGATAGACTCCGCCGCCTAGTAAACAACTGACCACAGTTCGCAGTTATCCTTCAGCGACGTGATAGACTCCGCCGCCTAGTAAACAACTGACCACAGTTCGCAGTTATCCTTCAGCGACGTGATAGACTCCGCCGCCTAGTAAACAACTGACCACAGTTCGCAGTTATCCTTCAGCGACGTGATAGACTCCGCCGCCTAGTAAACAACTGACCACAGTTCCCAAGTTTCATTGGACGCTGCTCTGTAATCGACGTCGCGTATCTACTTGGCCTCCTTAGAAGGGATTGGCCGCTCCACAGCTGAACTTATATTTCTGGGTCAAGAGTTCCCCCGAGGTAGGCGTGCCGAACATATTTGTGGCCAATGGCTAAAGTCCATCAAACGCACGGTCACTTGGAGTTCAGCCTGCCCTTGAATGACAACGCGAATTTTGCATGTCTCTTAGGTGTGAGTTGTCCACGGTAAAGTGAGCGCTTTGGAAATCCACTCTTGGAAAAAAAAGTCACTGCTCTTATAGGTACTGCCACGGGTATTTCGCGAATTCATTCGGAGGCGAGGTAGACACCAAACGCCTGTTCTTTTCTCATACTGTTGTGATTGGACGACAGTTCTTTAGACACGCCCCTTTTAAACTGTGAACCAGTAATAAGCAGGAAGCAGTAGTGTGGGCGAGTGTTCAACAGTCCTGTACACATTCCTCACTTGATCACAGCAACCATTAAGCAAACGATAATGTCTCGAGTGTATAGAGGGTTGTCCAGCCTAGCTTGCTGCCAGCTCAATCCGCGAAATACTCGTGGCTCTACTTATGGGCTATCCACGGTAAAATGAGCACTTTTGAAAGCCCTGCTTAAGATATACTTGTGTGCACATGGTGTAATCTTCCGTCTTATGTAAGATTAGCATTGTCACGGGCCTCATCGCCGTATTCGTGCGTCGGTCGAGTGAAACTGTGAAATTGTTAGAAAAGTAAATATTTTACAAATCTGCTAATTTTTACACTTCGATTCATTAAAAAAAAAATAAATAAATAAAAATATAAAAAAATAAAAAAACTGAAAGCGAAATAAATAATTTGAGTTATCAGAAATGGTTACCTAACACTTTTTATTCGACGTTAAGATATGGAACTCCTTTCCCCATCCATCGTTACCAACTTTGCTGGACGCATGTCACTCTGTACACTCGTTAAAAAATGTGCAGTGCAGGAGCAGTGACTTTTTCTGAGGTTCATTTCATTAGTGCTCACTGTATCGCGAACAGCCAGCATTTGCCTGAAAATAGTCACTATTCGTGCTCGCTGTATCGCGAACAGCCAGCATTTGCCTGAAAATAGTCACTATTCGTGCTCGCTGTATCGCGAACAGCCAGCATTTGCCTGAAAATAGTCACTATTCGTGCTCGCTGTATCGCGAACAGCCAGCCTTTGCCTGAAAATAGTCACTATTCGTGCTCGCTGTATCGCGAACAGCCAGCCTTTGCCTGAAAATAGTCACTATTCGTGCTCGCTGTATCGCGAACAGCCAGCCTTTGCCTGAAAATAGTCACTATTCGTGCTCGCTGTATCGCGAACAGCCAGCCTTTGCCTGAAAATAGTCACTATTCGTGGGTAACTTCACTTTTAATTTCCCACTGAATATAAATTTAATGCCATCATAATTTTACGGAAAAGAGGACATGTGATTTTTTTTTTATATGCGCCGTGCTATTTTTGTTTGTGTGATCAATATTACGTTAGTCTTGTGTGCCATGGAAGTGACGTACAAACATAACACTTTATGTTTCCTGATAATAGTGCTGTTTAAAACTTGTGCGAATTTAAGAACAACCGAAATCGTTTCGGAATCCGGTTGTCGAACACCAGCATAGCAGCCCGGCCACCGGAACCTCCATAATCCAGTCTATTCGCGGTTTATTCACATTTTTAAAAATCAAACCTTTAAAAAATCGCCCTATGTATGACGTGTTTGGTTGTTTCCTAAACATATCATGAAACACAGGCGTTTTATACTTCTATTAACATAAAAGTACCTTAGTTTTTGTTAAACTGAACTTTTACTTACATTAAATATACAAATTAATCTAGAAATTATAAGATTTTATTTAAATTATACTGATGATAACGATATTAACGATGGTATAAATGATTTTGTAATCGACTATTTCGATATTATCAATTATTCGGGTACTATCTCAAACTTTTGGTATTATCGATAATTTCGGTGTTACCTAAAAAAAATTAGTAATATTAATAATTCCGATATTATCTATATATCTAAAATACTGAGCAACTGTTTGCAAGAATATCGATATTAATTTTTTATGATATATCGAACACCCCTAATACATGCCCGGAAATTTGGTAGAATCATCTGAGGACAAATGAAATTGCATTCACTTGTACATGTGTGTTTGTGCTTCCATTGGTCCGTGGTTTGTTAGACACGCCCCGAACGACTTTCAACCAATAACGAACCTACAAGGAAAATACGAACCGAATCCCGTGCTACTTGGTCTGGGGTAATGCTGGAGCAACAGCCAATGAACTACTAACTGATGATCGAGTGCACATAGGATTGTGGAGTCTAGCTTGTCGCTGAATGAATCCGAGAAATTTCCAGATCTATAAAAAAAAATCTGATGAGAATTAGAAAGCCAATCAGACGCAAAGCCCTTTCCCATAGCCTCGCGTGGCCAGTCCGACAATGGGTTCGCCCGGGTATAGTCAATTCAAGGTTATTTCCCACTTTTCTAAAGCCCTGCTCAAGTTCTACTTTCAGGATATTCCTCCACTCCATGCAAACAAAGCTTGAACAACGTTACTTCCACTATAGGTTGGGAAGAACAAGGTTACAGGATGTTCACGGTACAGTGAGCATTCTTTCAGGCCCTCCCAGCAGGCATTAACAATTAATAAATATATCTTATTGTAGCCTTGGGTGTTAAATTTCGAGAGCGGTGAAATGTGTGAAACTGTGTTTATCTGTCACATTGCAAGGTTTATGTTAAAAAGCAGCAGGAAGACAGAAATTGGGCGAAAGGAAAAATCTAGAAGGGCCTTAAAAATTGCTCACCTTACCGTGAACAGCCTATAAAAATTTAGCAACCAAAAATTATCGCCAGTAGGTAAGCGCTAGTTTCGCATGTGTACAAGATAGTCTCTATTTTCTGCGTTAAAAAAACATGATATCTGCAATAATCACAAAGTAAATATAAATAACTTCGTAACTAAGTAAGACTTTTATATTTTACTAAGGAACCCAGCCCGTGACTTTCTTTTGTGTAGTCACGGGACTAGAACAGTTACCATGTTAAAAAATTTGGTTATCATACAAAGACTGAAAAAAAAAATTATGTGAAATTAACTCAACATTGGATATAGTTCTATCCACTAAGCCACTGCGGCCCCACTTGTAATAGCTCTATCCACTGAGCCACTGAGGCCCCACTTGAAATCTCTCTATCCACTGAGCTACTAAGGCCCCATTTGGATATATATCTATCCACTAGGCCACTGTGGCCCCACTTGATATAGTTCTATCCCCTAAGCCACTGCGGCCCCACTTGGAAATTAACTCAACTTTGAAGCGAGACATTTAAAGTAACCAAAAGATGGTATTCCATTACCTTCATATCTCTATGCAATATTCTCTATGCATTAATACAAAACTTTCATATAGGAAAAAAGTCATTTAAAAGTGAGTTTTTAAGGAAAAAGTTAATGGTTGCGCAATCTGTTCTGGCTGAAATTCGAAGTTGACCTGTATTTGACCCTGAGGATTCGCTCTGCAAAATTTGAAGAACTTTTGGTGAGTCTGAAGAGACTTCCGGCGTCATTTCTCCATTGGCTGTAACTTAGGCGTCGAGTAACTCTCGTTCTGAGTGAATTGCACATGACTGGGGCACACGAATGCGAGGTATTTATTTATTGGCGCAGATTTACCCCGGTCGGGTCAAATAAAGTATGGGCTGATGAAAAACGTTTTACAAAGAATAGTGTTTTAAAGTTTAAAATGCCCTGAAACAATAACGCGAATTTTGCAGGTCTCTATACATTCCACATTTAACGAAACCGCCATAACACATCATAAGTGGGGTGATATTTCAATGGTTTGGTATAAAAAAGAAGAGACTTATATTTGACTATAAAAGCAACCGCCAAGTATAGACGGATCTTGGGAAGCGGGAGGGGGGGGGGTGTTTGCCCCACCCCCACCCCCCTCAAACATCCATTACGTCCGCAAAAATTAACTTCAATTGCATAGTTTATAAATTAATTTAAATGTTCGACTGTAAACAATCTTTGGAGAACTGGGAAGTTAATAATGCTTGAGTGCTGGGAACGTTAACCCTCTGAGGACGGCATGAATTTACTGGCACTGAAGACAAGGTAGAAATGAGCTGGCTGCCTGTGTTCCGCACCACATCAATACCAGCTGTGTTGGTTTCTGTTATCTCCACTTACCATCGTCCTATTGGTCCCGACTACACCTGACACGCCTTCTGTACTCTGCTCGACCAATGGAGTCGCGTGTTGACCGTGTACCAATTAATGCGTCACGATAGATGTAACACGTTTTACAATCCACCGTGTTCATTTGAGAAATTATTACTATACAGAGTTTAGTCTTGAAAATTGAAACGTTGGCTCGGTGTAATTATTACTTATATTCCGATAATGTCTAGCGAAATTGCGAAGCTATAAGAGTATGGGTTTCGTCTTCAAGAGAAAAGAAATTTCCGTACAATCGTAGCCACGAATATGTACGTGCATACTCATCAAAGGGCTAAGCCTACTATCTACCACATTATTTCCTGGTTGACAGCCCTTTTTTTATTTCTCAATTTCCTTTTATTGCTGTATATATTTATTACTAGAAAACCGGATGCCATAAATAAAATCTCGTATCATATAAATATATGGAGTATTTATCCAGTAAACGGGTAGATGGCAGAATACCTTTTTGTCCCAAAGTTAGCACGACAGAGATTGTAGTTCCCTCTTCAAATGGAAATGTTAAGCAGTTGGGTAAATACAGTCATTAGCATCAACGATGGTAGAAGAAACTCTAAGATACATTTCTTTGTATGTATAATATTATGTTTAAGTGTATAATATACGTACGTTATTTTTAAGTAATGCTAACGGAACGATACCATACGCAATATTGGCGGTTTATATGCCTCCAGGGTACAGCACTACTGTGATATCGACGAAAATGGCGGGTATAAAAGGTATAACGAGATCACAAGTTACATTGAATGTTACAGTTAAACGTCAACTTCGTATTTTTTTTTTTGGATATGTATTTGGCCAAGAAACAGGAATTTGAGCCTGTAGTTGAATTGCATTAAATAATGGATTATGCCAGGGATTTTGTATACTCATTTGTCTAACGTTTGGAAATTCTTGCATTGTAAAGAGATTTGTATCGTCCCCCGGTTTTATGCTTGAAAGCTTGGCAGGGACGGCTTACAGACTAACTTATAACCTAACTGAAATTAACGCCCATGCCTTGTCCGGGATTCGAACCAGAGCCTTCCGCACCCCAGATGAGTGGCGCACCAACCGACTGCGCCACGGGAGGTCGGCTTGGAAACGATTAAGATCGCATTTGGTGGAGTGTGGCATTGTTAAGTAAAGTGAAAATGAATCTAATAATGCTCTGCAGTAAGTAACTATGTCAGTGAGTAACATATTAAAAACTACGTGTTTCTTTGGCAGATGTAGATGTATGCAGCTCGACAACGATTGAGAATAGCATCTTTTCGAAAAAATTGCGAAAAGATCTGAGAACTGCATTTTTGGGCTTGCAGTGTATGCTGAAATATTACTTCATATGTGCGTTTCAGTGTTACGTTTTTGTTCCACTTTAACAAAGGACGTCTGATAAATCACTTTTATGTCAGCTCGTTAACCATCGAGCTATTTTAAAGGTATTGTCAGTTCATTAAATTGAAAATTTTATTTTACTATTATATTTTTCTATTACAGTTTTCCTATTTTTCATAATCATTCACACTATAGGTTTTTTTTTTTTAATATAAGAACTTCAATTGAAAATAGCATCACTTTGCAAACTCGTTTTCATGCATGCTCTCCTATTTTTCTGAAGGAAAAAAATCTATCCCCCCTTCCCACTCCACTGACAATATAATTGTGTACAGTAATCAAGTTCTACCTTGGACATCTACATACAGGTTCATCCAACTGTCTGTTCGCCACAGTGATTAATATAGTCATATGGAACTCGTACTGTGCGTATCTGTTATCAAGAAAATAATTAATTAATTTCTTTACTTCTATCTGTGAATCACAGAATGCAACTGTGTTGATTGTTCTCTTAGATTTTCAGTATTTAGGCTACATTTAGCTTATGATGTGCATAATTATCACAAATTTAAGTTGAGGATTATAGTCCAATAAATTATAAAAATCTTAATTTTGTTTTGTCAGCAATTAGGAATCCAATTATATGTACCCGTGGTTTTTTTTATTTCCAAATATAAATCTTGTATAATTATTATTAGCCAATTCCCGATTGGTGAGTTCCGCCTATGTTTACTTTACATTGTTGCAAGAATCTTGTAATATTTAATATATTTATTGAATAACACTTTAATATTTGTATTGATATATTTTTATAATTTCAAATGAAACTGGCAGGCATACATGTGTGTATGTATGTATGTACATACATATGATCAACAATTTCCAGTAAAATAAAATTGGAGGATAGAAACTGTTCCACAATGAATGTAGGTTAGAAAAAAATCACTGTCCCTACCTGCATGTATTTTAACGGGCGCACCGAGTGACATGCGCCTAGTAAAGTTGGTAGGCCCTAACGATGGAGGGGAAAGTAGTTCCATACCTTAACGTCAAATGAAAATTGTTGGGCAACTATTTCTGATAACTTAAATTATTTCTAACGTGTTTTTTTTTTTTTTAAGGCGTCGAAGTGTAAAAATTAGCAGATTTTTGAAATGTTTACTTTTATTATAATTTTACAGTTTCACTAGATCGACGCATGGATAAAGTGACGAGGCCCTTGCCAGTGTTAATTTTGCATAAGGCGGAAGAACACACAACGTGCATACAAGTAGATCTTAAACAGGGCTTTCAAAAGTGCTCATTTTACCGTGAACGGCCTACAGGGTGTTATACTGTATGTAGTACATGCTAGAGGATTTGCTCTCCTCCCTCTTCGTAGGTTTCCGAGACAAGAGCTACTGGCCCCCGCCCGGTCAAAGGTATGGATCTGTCGCTGCCACCGAGCCATTTATTCTCTGTTTACTTATCTACTCTGTGCTAGAGGCGTTATGTAGGAGGAAGCGGTGGGGAGGTGATTACAGCGACCACATGCGCCAACTGTTTCAGATGCTGCAAGGCATGACGGGAAGTATCCAGCACGCCGACGGCTCGTAGCGTCCACCTCCAGAGGCAGCCGGAAGGATCACACCTCGTCGCCCTACGATGAGTCGTCACGCAGGTACGACCCATCGACACTTTCACCATCGAACACGCGCACTGGGTTGTGGTTGTTCTTGGTTAACTTAGCACTTTTAAAAATCATCCTTTAAAAATTTCCACGCCTACTGCAGGGTGTACACGGTAAAGTGAGTAATTTTGAGACCCTAGTAACTTTTCCATTTTAGCTATTTTGTTTTTTATTCTATAACACTTTGTAGCTCGAGCAAAGATAGTTTGAAAATTTCTTTGTTGTTCAGAACATAACTCGCGTAGATATGCAGTCTTTGTTCGGCTAGTGTTTAACACGACCTCACAAGAACACCACAGATCAGTAACAATGATATTGCTAACGTTAGAATTTCTTTTTTTATATAGCCAAACAAAGGGACATGTTTGATTGTAAATCCTCTCATACGATAAAAGACAATTTATTGGGTCAATATCAGCTCGGCTCTCCATTGGCTGATGACCGGCCAATAATCAATGCTAGGAAGCACAGGGTAGTGTCCGGTGTGGTACGAACCAATAGGACGATGGTGAGTTTTAACACAGACACCAACAGAACCGGTGTTCTTGCAGTGGTGAATATAGGTGACTCACTTCTAATTTGTCTTAAAAGTCACCAAATGTACGCAGACCACAATGCGTAGGCCATATTTTTTATTGCCACGTAAGTAATAAACACGGTGTCTGTATTCCACCGCACTCGGAAGTTAACATGTAAGGCTAATACAAAGATTTTTTTTTTTTTTTTTTTTTTTTACTAATATTCCGAATGGAAAGGCTTTCAGAAATGCTCACTTTACCGTGAACAGCCTATACCCGCATGCACAGGTGCCCGCCAGGATGTCACGGCGCGTGTTGCTTGCTTACAGCTGTGAGTACAGGTCCCCTGCCCCATGCTACCGGCCCACTTAACTTAATCATATTTGCACATCATTTCTTGGCGTTTCTGTGTTACGTCTCATTTCATATGCTATATTACCGAATTCCCCTTTGCACGTACTTTCAGATACCGTTGAAATAAATGTATATTTCAAGGGGGAAAAATCATATGTGGTTTAATTAATTCTGTCCGTACGTGTGTTACGAAGTCACATTGCGGCAAATTATTTGCCCACGTACGTAATTTAATTTAGTGAAAACCGCATTCCGTGATCTGCAACCGTCCCGGAAATTTTGGGGGGTGTCCGCGTTTTGTGTCCGCCATTCTGTATAGCTAGAGACAGGTGTTTTTCGCGAAGACATTTCAAGACCAGATGTACTCCATAACACTTTAAGACATAAGCACTTTCGTGTTTGGATGATATTAAATATCACGTGCCTCAAGTGTCTATCCGCGAATCACGGACGTCCAGTATCGAAGTACTTTATTCTGATTGACCCAGTCAAATAATAGCATGTATTCTCAGCTAGACACGCGGCCAATAACCAAAGAAGTTGTGATTGGTGACGTAGGATGTTGAAGTCTAGCAAAGCCATAAATATTTTCGCGAAATACACCTGTCCCTATGTATATAGTCCATTCACTGTTACTTCAACCTTTTCTGAAGCCCTGCTAAAGTTCTGCTTCCAGGATATTCCTCCGGCTCGTGCAGACTAAAGCCGTGTCCGAAATGGCAAATTTGGGGAATTAGGGTTGAGGAATTTAGGGCGGATGGTTTCGAACGGCTACATCTGGCAAAGGTGGAAACTACAGGCTTGTGGAATTTCAACGTTATTTTGTTTGTAATCCTATGAATAAATAAAATAACTTTCTCCCGATCATTTTCGCGTAACCCCGTTGTATTGTTTATAACTGATCTTATTTCTTTCTAGCCGATATCATTCTTCTTTTATAGCTATTTTAATACAACACACGGACTTCATTTTAAAATAACTTCATGTTGATCCCCGATCCTCCATATTTCACGTGCGTGTATTGTGCAGCGTTTCAACAACATTAAATACCGACGTTCCCTCTACAACGCGAGAAATAAAAGGTAAACAAACAACAGCAGACGATTTTAAGGAACCTATTTGGTGATTTATTGTGCTGCTTCGCCTCATTAAATTACAACCCTAAATCCCCAAATATTTAGGGCCTGAAATTGGTCACGTGGTCGATTTAGTAGGCTAAATCATGGTCTCGTGGTAGTTTCGGGCACGACTTAAGCTTAACTAATCCTGTAGAATTACACCAGGGGGACAATGCACCACATTCGTGTGCACTCAGTGTAACAGTATTTAGTATAAGGACTATTTCTCACTAGGCGCTGTAGTCCATTCTCGCTTTCTTCGGCCTTTTTTGAATCAAACCTTTGAAAAATCTTTCCATGTATGACGTGTTTGGTTGCTTCCTAAATACGTCTGCCTGTATTACAAGAGTTTTGTACTTGTCTTCATTAAAGTGACTTTATTTTCTGTTAAATTGAAATGTTAATAGTATTATCTATAAATTATAATGCTTAATTTATAAATGATTTGAATAAAAACCGTGATAAAATATTTGTGTTGGTAGCGCCTAGTTAAGAAATAGTTCTTATACAAAATACTGTTATGACAGAGTGCGCACGTACCCGACGCGTTGTCCCTCTGGTGTGATCTTCCAGACTTATTTAAGCTTAGTTTGCAGGAGGCGGAGGAATATCCTGGAAGTAGAACTTTAGCAGGGCTTCAGAAAAGGCCGAAGATAGCGTGAATCAACTATACCAACATGCCTATTTTCTCCCTGATTTTTATTCACATTATTTATAAATGAACCATTATATTTTTTAGATACAATATAATTAACACTTCAATTCAACATAAAAAAAGTAACTTTTATGAACACAAGTATAAAACGCTTGTGATACAGGGCGTATTTAGGAAATAACTAAACAAGTCACATACATGGGAAAATGTTTCAAAGGTTTGATTCAAAAAGATCGAAGAAACAGTGAATGGACTATAGCTACCTATTAACGGGTACGCTGAGCAACACGCTCAGTAAACAGTGTCGTAATTGGAGAGATTAGGGCTGCTCTTAACAGCGAGGCCTTGAGAGCCGATGAGGGCGAAGTGAGGTGAGTATAGGGCAACGCCGGAATGCAAGAGCGGGGGGAAAACGAGATATACCAGAGAAAACCCGCCGACCAGTGACATCGTCAGGCACGATTCCCACGTGAGAAAATCCGGAAGTGACCCCGCAGGTAATCAAACCCGGTCCGCCTAGGTGGGATGCGAGTAGTCTGACCACTGCACCACCAAGGCCCCAACAATGTCGTAAGCAGGCCAATTTTTCCGTGGGAGCGATCGACAGTTGTGGTGATTTATTTGGGGGGAGGAGCTAAATTCCTATCAAAATTGTAGGAATCTGCGTGTTTCTTTAGCACTAATTAAGATCTCGCGTCATCCGCCATATTAAATTTATTTATTTATTTATTCCTGATTCAACTTTAGGAAGATTTATTGAAAAACGCGAAGCTAGAAGCTCATTATTAAGGACATAATATATTAACTATTAACGCATTATTATTAGAGACCTGAAGAATTCGCGAGTTCAATGACCCGCAGGCTAGACTCTACATTATTATGTACAAATATACCTATATCAGCTGCACATTGGTTCTCTGCTGTCACAGTGGAAGGCGACGATTGGGCCAGCGTTCTCCAGGGGGTGTTAAACACCGTGTGGACCAATTGCTGAGGTTATATAAACGCACGAGTTTTGAATTCTAGCTTTGCCCGAAATGAATCCGCGTATTCTTCAAGTCTCTAATTACTATGCAATAACGAACTTAATGCAGTTTTTTTTATATTAATCCATGTTCACATTTTAAGGACAACTGGAAAAACGTATTAACAATCAGGTAAAAAAAATTGTGAACAGAACTGTGAAATGTAATACTTCTGCAATCAAACAATTCCAGTAACGACCCCGACTCTTCTGTTATGAACTAAAACGAACAATTTCTGAACAAGAGCATATTTTATGGCAAAATCAAATGCGTACATCTGATACTTAGTTACTTTTGAGCCAGAGTATGTAAATAAACGAACTTCAACAATTCATTTAGATTGGACACGTATTTTATATATATATATATATATATATATATATATATATATATATATATATATATATATATATATATATATATATATATATATATATATATAGAAATGATATATTTACAGATTTTTCTCATGCAAGGTCAGCGAGACACGCTAAGTACTTTTCAATCCGACAATATCACGCTGCGACGACTATCCAAAATTTCGAATTATCAGGGTGGCGATCGCCCAAATAGCACCCACTCGCGCACGCCCGTGCCTTGTAAAGTTTGTTAAGTTGGTGTGGGAACGCAATCGTGCTGTGCTCAGACCTCCCGCCAAGGCGAACCGGGTTTTCGCGCTTGGGAATCGTGCCGGTCGGCGGGTTTTCTCGGGGATCTCCCGTTTCCCCTGACCTTGCGTCCCAGCGCTGCTCCGTACCCACCTCGCTTCGCCCTCGTAGCCTCTCAAGACCACGGTGTAATGAGCCGCTGGAATAGCTCCACCCTGCTACAGTATAGTTGGTAGGACACAGAGGTAAAGTAGGCCTAGTTAAATAACTTAGCGTTAAATTAAAAGTTTAATGCCCGGTTGCACCAACGTCTTCCCCGATCCGAGATCGGATGATCCTAGTTTCGAACCAGGATCCAGTTTGATCTTGGTTTCAACGTAAAAGTGTTGCAACAGCTAAATTTCATGATTCTAGGATCTCCGATTCGTCAATCTTTGTTCCAAAGTGCGAGATCAAGATTAAGTATGAGACAAATCTTGCTATTGGTTCGTAATATATGACGTCGCGGAAGTAGGCGTATTTTCCACTATAGATAGAACTAGATTTTAAGAGAATTATTGTTGTACGAATTATACTGAATAATATTCAAGTGCGTATAATGTTGTTTTTAATTTCCCAAGAAAACAATCGAACGTAGTTCTATCTGTTTACGTATTTTCAAACTACATTTGTTGACGATGGAGGCTTTTCTCGGATCGATATTTCAAATCGCCAGTTTCGGCGGTTCGAAATTAACTTCATCTCGAACTCCATCCCAGCTCTGAACTCGAATGGTTGCAACTGTTTTCAGTGTCTATCTTAGATCCGATCTCGGATCGAATTTCGAACCAAGATGATGCAACCGGGCATAAGCAAACATTCGTGAATACTGGAAACATTTATTTTGCTTTCTGATTTTTAACCCTTTCAGAACGGCAACACTTAAATGGCACTGAAGACAAGATTGAAGTTAGCTATCTATATCCTCCACTGCAGCAGTTTATGTTGTGTTGATTTCTTCATTTCCACTTACTATCCTACTATTGGTCCTGGCTACACCGCGCACGCTTAGTTTACTCTGCAAGGTGTACCATTGGCTTAGTTTCCGCGTCTTTGGAAGGTGATATGCTGCCCTGTGTGTATGGAATAACCCCCAGACGAGAAGAGGGTCTGTGAGTCCTCCCCTGGGAAAGTTTTCAACACTTAACCCCCAAATTATTAATTTTATATTTTTATATTTTGTGCTAAGGTAGGTATAGGCTGTTCACGTTAAAGTGAGCACTTTTTGAGGCCCTTCTAAATTTTCTAAAATTCTATTTCCATCTTCCTGCTGCTTTTTTATATAAACATCGCTTTATGATGAATAAACACAGTGTATACATTTCACTACCCTCAAAATTTGATACCTGATGCTGCAATAAGATATATTTATTGGTGGTTAAAGCCTGTTGCGAGGGTCTTAAAAAGTGCTCACTTTACCGTGAACTGCGTATAGGTAAGTGGGCTTTACGTCTCGTCGACAGCGAGGTCATTAGATACGGCATTTTGTACTAAGAACTAAGGACTAAGGTATGGTATTATGAAGGAAGAACTGACGTTAATCATGAAGACAGAATACATATTTGATACAGTTATTAGAATTTACAACAAATATTAAGTATTGGCAAGGGAGGTCCTAATCATTTACAGTATATGACTAACCTGATTGATACAGTCGCCGGAGGCTGAGTGTCGTGTCGGAAGGCGACGAGCGGCACAAGAAGCTGCATCTTGATGGCTTCATCTCGGCGTGGCTCCACAGACAGACTGACAGACCCAGTACAATTTTTTTATTCTGTCGATCCCCCAAATCCCGCTACACCAGCGTGAGCACCTCCACAGTTCTGTGAGCCCTCCGTCGTGCATGTTAGTAGCTAAGTAGGTTGGAGAATGGTATACATCTCAGGGCAAGCCCTACACGCCTTAGGTCGGGTTTAGTTATTATAATGGGCCCATAAATCGCGGCTGGGCAGTGTTATAGTGCCATGGCCGCAATTGTAGCCATGTGCACACCCCGACAGAGGAAGGGTCTAGATGGAAGAGCATAGGAAGCCAGGCAGAGCGGAGAGGGCCGTGGAAAATCAATACGACAGTCGCGGAGGATAAATATAATTCCTTTTAACTGGATTAGGGCTAGATATAGTAGGGCATTTGTTAGTTCGGGAAGAAAGACTTCTGTTGGTTTGATGCGGAGTGAAAGGAGATCGCAGCTGGTGTGTATTGCGTGGGACAGAACAGCCCCTGCGCCGATGCAAGTCATCGTATGGGCACAAACGCCCTTGAAGTTGAGCTACTGACCCCGTACAAAGCGTTGCCAAGCACCTATTATATAGTTTCTGGTGGCGTAATTGTCCCAAATACACTGAGAGAAAATCGAACAATGTTTTTTTTTTTTTGTATAGGGCCAAATATATACATTTAGTTGCAATAACAAAATATATTGTTGAGCAAACAAAATTTGAAAAGCAACAAAATTACTTTTATACGTCTAACAAAATATATGTTTCAAAAAACAAAATCTCTGTATTGGGCCTAATTTAAAAAAATATGACTCTCAACTAAATATTTTGTTGAATCAACTGTATATATTTGTTTGGCCACTCACTTGAATGCCTTCGTTCGAAAATAAAGCTCGAGAGATTGAAACACATTAATAAAACAATGCAACAAGAAACTGACAAGTAAAGCTGTAAAACTTGAAATATTTGTTTGCAAACGTTGTTCAATGTCTGCGATATATATTTATAAGCTTTCCGGTATCATCAGTTATCACATTAACTGAGATTACTAAGGTGTAGCGCACGGACGCAGGTGATCTAGGTTCGAAACCCGGTCGAACATGTAAGACTTATTTATACCAGCACAAACTGTTTAATCTACGTGTAGGCAAACAAATCTTTAGTTGCACCAACCTAATCTAACAGTTTGGGGCAACCAAATGGGAACAACAAAATATTTTCGTTGCCCTTATACACACAAATAATTTGGTTGCACCAAACAAATCTTGTTTGATTCAACAAAACCTTTTTCTCAGTGAATCGTCCCGCCGGGAGGGGAGATCCCCTGCCGCTTCGTTAATATGTTTTATAAACTATTATTGTTATTGTTCTAATGTGTTTTGGATTATTCGCCTGGCTTGTATACCAACGCATCGCTGCAGTTCACTAGGTTTATCCACATTTATTGAATCATAGCCAATTTAAGCCATTTTCTGATGGAATAAGTATCGCCCATTGAGGTCAATATTTCCATTAGAACTAATGTAATTTTTTTTCCCCCCGCCGGCAGTCCCAGTGAGTGTAATTGAATATGTCACTGACACTGGCGTCTTGGGGGGGTCGGATCATACTATTCCCCCCTCCCCCCCCACACCCGTAGTTACGCAACTGCTATGAAGTGATCAGGCCTTAAGTGGACTGCCTGCCTGATCACACCTTCATTGAACCAGGGCACGAGCGTGATTGCAGTAAACACCTTACGAAAGACAAGTCACAGAAACACCCTCCACCGGGCAGGATAATCGGGGCTGAACATGTTGAACAACGCGTCCGATACAGGCCAGCGCAACACTGGCAGCGGCGTCTTTTGTCGTCGGGCCGCTGGAACGAGAAGATCACTGGAGATGGGTATGTCCGGCCGTCGTTAACCGCCTCCTAGAATCAGCCTCCGGCAACATGAGCAAGGTGGGGACTTTCCATTTAGAGTGTAATAACAATGCCGAGTAGCAATATCACTTAACAGAAGCAATCAGCATTTTGATATCCCATTTAAGCACCCTCGATCAATAGTCACGTAAATAGTTACCTATTGTATAATCCTTATGTTCAATAAACCCCATCATTTACTGTTGTGCTATACCTAATTACGATTCATTAATCAACTACGCCTTTAGCCCCTTTCAGGTATGAATGACCAATAAGTTAGTTCAGGACAACACGAGAAATAATTACCTATTCTATTTCATAATTAAACTTATAAATGTGAAGCTACAACCGTATTAACAGCTGACACATTTTAAAACCTACTTGGCAGTCCGTTTTAAAACATTTTTAATTTCCACGAGGTTGAAAACGGCTTTGAAAAATTTTTAACGCAAGATATGTGAAAAATTATTATTATAGCAAATCAGGGAGATTATTATTTTTCTTGTATTCCAGGCCTTAAACACAGTACATGTTTTCACTCTGTATCCTACCAGGAACTGTTTTAGTTATTGAGGCTCAGAAGCTCAGTGATGATAAAGGCGACACTGCTGCATGGGTCAAGCGCGTCTTCGCCGCTACGTGATTGGTCTGTACAGTTGTAACCGAAGAATTTTACCCCCAAGCGGATCTTACCCCTAGGTAGGAAAGTACGGGCACCCTAGCGATAGAAACAGGAATATACTAAGTACATCATTATACCATTGGTGACATGTCGGCTCAGTGAAAGAAAAGGGTAAATGTTCAGCATACGGGCTTTTCGAAAAAAAAAATATATATATATATATTCGTGGAAAAAGGTACCTATAATTCCACTCTACTAATTACACAGAACACGAATATACTACCCTTGAAAATCATTTCTGGGGAAACTCCAAGCTTCACTGATGCGTGACCGCTTCGCAGTCACCACCTACAAAAAACAGCCATCGTGCCTTGAATCACTGTTTTGGTATTAGCTCTCCTGCTGGCGCTGAGAACTCTGTCTCGGTGCGTAATTTTTGGCCACGCTTGAACTGTAATTTTATTTGCGAGGGGGTTACACTTGTTCCTTAAATTATTTATTATTTTACCAAGGGACACTGTCTGACAAGAAACTGATGAGGGTAATCTTCTCGGGGATTAGTGTCAACCTAATGTATCGTGGTCAGCAGAGGGTTGTAAACAGTATTATACTGTTCTCGCGGTTGTCAGCGGACCACCAAGCTCCTTTGACACGTGGCCGCCACTCTAGTATTCAGGGGGTAAAATCCACCTGGGTAAAATTCGCCTGCTACACCGGCATGAGGATATTCTGTTAGTTTATTAAAACTGTAGGTTGTGCGGGAACAATTGAAATATTACCTATTGTAGGAGCTGTATGTATACAGTCTGTTTACGGTATCTTCGCCCTTTTTTAGTTACATCTTTGGAAAATCACGCCATGTTTATAATTTTATTAGTTTATTAAATGCATTATACAAAACAGGCGTTTTACATTTCCATTAACGTTGAAGTATCTTGTTTTTTCGAAAATGAAGCTTTCTCTTACATGTTCTCTATAATTATAATATTTATTAATAGTGAGTAGGTACTGAAATAGAGACAAACGAGATATGTCAATGATTTAAAACAAAAAATTGTTCTTATGTATAATAATCTTACATTGATTTTTGGTACGTTTAGTGTAAAGTAACGTTTTCTTATCAATATATTTACTTACTAGCTTTTGCCACCTACTTCGCGCGCGTGTTTATAGGGATAAAATGAAGTTTTGTGACTCTAATGCCACTGAGCTACTGCGGCCCCACTATTGAGTTCTATAGCCACTGGGCTACTGCGGCCCCACTTGATATATTTCTATTCTCTAAGACACTGCTGCCCCACGTTGAATCGCACTAACCCCTGAGCCACTGTGGCCCCCTTCGGGATGGTTATAGCCACTGAGCCCCTGCGGCCCCACTTGAGTTATTTCTATCCACTAAGCCACTACTGCTTCACTTGAAATAGCTCTAGCCACTGGGCCACTACACCTCTTGGGAAGGAATGGAAGACAAAGCATAGACAAAAATGAAAGGAGAAATAACTGAACTTTTTTTCAATAATGGTTTTTATGTGCAGATAAATTACAATAACAATTTTCCTGAAGGAATGATATAAATTTACAATAATAAGTTTCCTTAAGGAATGAGATCTTTTCACGGGATAAAAAGTAGCTTATGCCACTCTCCGGTCCTCCGACTATATTTATGCAACAATTACGTCGATCTGTTGCTCAGTTCTGATATGAAAGAAGGATAAATAAACACACTTTCCCATATATATATATATATATATATATATATACACCGCAAACAATGACATTACCACCACCTATTCCTTATGTGTTACGCCTGCCAATCCAACAACCTGCTGCAACATCCTCACTACTTGAACCACATCCTCCTCAATAACCCTACGTCATCCCGTACAAAACACCGGCAAAATTCCAAATTCTTCCTAACTTTGCAGGGCATGGCACAGAGGACTCAAGGGCGATCATAGAGGAGTGTTCTCAGAGATTGCAATGGTATGGAGTAGAAATTGAAGAATGGCCGAATGTGGTAGGAAGACAGCAGACAGGTGACCCAAGAGTTTGGTGGAGAGCGTTGAAGACTATCAGATGGCCTGGGAACAATTAGTTTCTAAATTTTCTACAAGGTACACCAGCACACTGGCCACTATACAGACGCAGGTTAGCATTTTCACCAAAAAACAACGTCCACACGAAGATCTGGAGATGTCTGTGAGACACAAAGTGAGCCTAGTGACACATTTCTATCCACATATTGCTACAGCAGACATATTGAAAGCAGTGATACAAACAGTGCTATCAGAACACCGAGCAGTTCTAAGACCAGCAATACACCATGGCTTTGAAAACTTTATCAGGACAGCTGCCAGCATCACACATGACAGCACAGAACTACATCAACGGGGAATACCTCCATGTGATCTACTGAATGTAAACAATGCATGCTAACCAGTCAACAACACAATAACGTCAGGGTGCCTGGAGGCCTGCCACTCGCAAAACACCTAAACGGAGCAGCGCGGCATACACTGACCGCAGCACCAGCGGTAAGCAGACCAGAGCACAGGAACAAAATGCAGCCGACATGTGGAAGTGACATATCGGAATGGCCACCGCCCACTCTGTGCAGGTACAGTACTGCACCAGTTAACAGACACATTGGCACCGAGATTGGCCGACCCATCAACAACAACAGAACCTGTATTCAACAACACACAGCTATTTGGGTCAAATATACCAGAATTATGACAACTGTTACGCATACCTGTTAGTGTCAATATCTCCACTGTGACACTGATTGACACAGTAGCGTCATACAATTTTAACAATGACCAATTAGAGAATCAGAAACAGTTTAATGAGTGTAAGCAAACAGTCCGACTTGTTACAAGTGACGTTAATGGATACAGTAGTGGAACTACAACCATTAACATCCACATCCGAGACGAAACAATGGCAATTCCAATGTTGATTGTGCCAGATCTCCGAAAAGCTGTCATCTTGGGAGTGCCGTGGCTTGTCGATCAGCAGGTGATCATCGAAGTTTCGCAGGATCGCATACACTTTGGGAAGACTCGGAGGAAAACAGTGCACCAGCTACGCTACCATCAACCAACCGTGTTGAAAGGAATCAAATTGAGTGATTTCGACCATACAGTGCCAGAAGAGTACCAAAGTGCAGTGCAAAACATCTTGAGCGAACCCAAGGATGTTTTCTCATGTGGAGACCCACTACACCGCACCAGCATCACAGACTACCCGATACCAGTTAGTCACCAGGGGCCCTTGTATATGCAACCCAGAGACAATGTGGCATATTGACGGAGCAATAAGGAAATGCATGTTAGTGAAGTGTTAAGAGAGAATGTGATTGGCAGCCTTCATCATTTTTGGGTATGGATAATTACCTGCAATATACTTTATTTACTGGAACCTTAATCGTTTTAGACGCCTGGTACACCACCCTCATCTCCCGTGGGAATAGCATCGCCCTAGGAAGTGTTTAGCACCAAGTCGAGCAGCATGGTACATAGGTGACCCACCGGCTACAGTTTAGCAAACAACTACAGTGCAATTTAATCTGGAATAATCATCATCGGGGCAGAGGTTAGTCAACAGCAACATCGGTGAGGAGATTAAGTTCGGGCGTACGGTCCGCAATCCTGGGGTTATCAAGAGTCTTTGTGCTACAACAATAATCTCAGTGTCGCCTTGGCGACGCCTGGCGCCTAGTCAGGTAAACCGCATCCTAGACCTGAACTTCACTGTCCCCTAAAACCTATTCAACCCTTCATTAGACTATTCCATGCTGTCGAATGGCGCCCAACTTGGGACAGATTAATTTTCGACACTTTGACACCATCAAAAGTCACCCCTTCGTGTGGCCAAAACTCCCGGCAAAAATGTTCCTGCCTTTTCCTGTCTGCCAAAGATGAGATTGCGACAGGAAAGCATCAGCAAGGGTAACGGCAGCATCGAGATGCCTGTGGGATGCTGTCCAGATGCCAGGAAGCTTGTCATGTGTCAACAATTGGAAAACAATACGCCATGCTGCAGCCCAGACCACGCCACTTGGAGGAGGAGCAGTGAGAAATGGTGAGAAGGATAAACGATGGGGTGGAGACTACCCCTGACCCGGACCCTGAACTCTCTGCCACCGGCAGTCAGCTGACCCTCGAACCGCGCCACGTATCAGCTGAGCCCACTGGGTCGTTGACCCCTCCACAGCAGAATGAGAAGGACAGCAGTGTCGTGAGAGGGGAGGGTGGTCCCTATCTCCAGCCTCATATATCCACGTCGGTATACACACATCTTATTTGGACATGACTTTGTTGACCAACAAAGCATAGCTGGCAGGACAACCAAGAGCGCACCTGTACTGTGGTATGCAGACTGTTTACATCCCATGATAGGTGGCTCCCAAGCAACACATTCACACCAGGTGGGATGTCTCCATGGTGTGGAGAAATGGAAAGGAGCGTTTTATTGGAAAATGTGGCAAGTAGGTTAGGTATTGCTCGGTACCAGGCATCGCCAGAGGCGGTGCCGAAGTTGGTGAGCTGACTGGTTGATGCTCTGTGTCAAACCGCCGACAACCACTGCCTTCCTTTCCTGTTCCTTGTAGAATGATTCATAAAATAATTACGGAAATCTTTGTGGAATCTTTGGGCGGACCACACACCACCTGGATTAAATACATTAACTTACGTACAGAACACTATCGGAATGAACATGTAAAATAGATACCTTATAAATGGCGGGAAACGAGTGTCCTGTGCCCTTATGCACCCAAAGGTGTAGACCGAATTAAACATGTACAATACCAGTGATGTTATTTAATTGTCTTGACTCTACAAATTTCAATGGACGTAACTTACATTTCGTACCGAACTTCACCGGTCGGTAGCGGTAACACAGACAAAGTCACGCGGGCCACACAAGAATTACTTGAAAAGTAAGCTCCCGGTGGCAATGCTACACCAACTGGGAGATGAGGGATGAAGTTCCAGGTCGTTAAACTTGAAAAGTCCGAGATATAAAGTCTATTGCAGTTAGAATTATCAGTAACAAAATTTGAATACCCCCCAGGCATGCGTGGCGTGAGACACGATGGCACAACTCTCCTCCAGTTGAAGAGCGCTGAATGACTTGGTGCGAGGGTGCGACGGCCGGCGTTGGCGAGCCCGTGTACCACATGGCACTACTTTCTGATATACAATACCATTAAACATACTTAAGGGTCAAACACAGGGGCAGGAGGGACACAAAAATTTCAAATAAACTGCAATAAACATAATAAACCCTTAATACACATTAATATATGAGGTGAGGGTGATACACGTGAAATGTAAACAAACAACAAATAGTGGGAACACTAATGAAAATGGATACGCATCAAAACTGGCTTTAATCTGCACATCCATCTCAGTCTTGCAATAAGATTGCATATTGTGTAAACCCTTAAATAATTATGTTACAAATTCACACAATTTGGAGCTACTTACATAGTCTTCCACCACATGGCATGAACACACACACACACAAGAAACACTAAACTGCCCCTCTGCTACACCTGGTTTGCCCTACTGTACCCTGCACTGCCCTTCACTACTTGGCACACATCACCGACACTGCACGCTGAGGCGCTCTGTGTAGAGCATGCGTCTTGTCGCCACAGGTCCTTCGCTGAGGTGGACAAACGGCCGATGATGATGATTGATGACTGTTTACCTATACCCCGTTGAGAATGACTCCAGATATGTGGTGCTTGTGAAGCGATAGCCAGTAGGCCGACTATACACCATTGTTGATGAAGATGTACCTGACCTCTAACACTTGCGTACGTGGGCTGTCAGGGCCTCCCACACTTCTATACAGATCGGAACAAGTCTGATTACACTGAAAATAGAACTTACGTAGTGGTTGAGCAGGTATTATAAGGGCCAATCCTCTTAAATGAATGTGCAATCGCAAATAAACAACTGAATTAAAAACACGTTATTTATTACATTTATGATTACAACCTCTTCTATGAGGGGTATTTACACTAAACACTCTAGGCTATTAGGACCGGCCATGCGGTGAGACAGACAAGTGTCTATGGACAATTAAAAACTTACGTGAAAACTGAAGCTCCCCAGGATGTTGCTAATCCCTCTGGGAGTGGAGGTGGATTACCGAGTGACTGGATGAGAATATGTTCTAGTTATATTGTAGTTACATGTCCAGTTGCAAAATGACGATGGGCGCCTGGCGTGCATGCTAAAATGTTGGAGCCTAACACATGCCCGCCACCTCCAGTGGATGCTTCATGCTAATTGATTCTCCCGCCCAACCCGGTGGCTCTCCACTGCTTGCCCTCGCACTGAAATGGGACAACTTTATGAGGTGACTTGCAAAAACTCAATTAGTGACTTGCTAACAAAGAATTGACATCTTAAAAATTATGTAAACACACTTGCAACAAAAAACCCTGGTGAAATGACATGGACAAAGCAGTTGAAGGAAAAATTAAATAAATAAATACACATTACCTTGCAGAGAAATGACAAATCAATTAACACAAAACAACCACAAATAATTTAATTAGTAACACAAAACAACATCTGTAATTAGGACTTAAATGTCCCAGTTCAATATACTGACATAATAGTTCCTCCACTGTATCTTGCATTACTATGGCAATCACCGGCTTCACTTGAGCAGGTGTGCCGTTGCGTCTGCTCTGCATTTGGTCGTTCTGGCGACCAGGTGCACACTCGATCCGCAGTAAAGTGCACAGCCCTGCTGCGGGCATCAATGGCTATGGTTGGACAAACAGTATTAGGTTTGGGGTACGTGGTACACGTCAAACTCCCCCCACCCTTTAGAAACTGTTTGTAGAACATCTGATGTCACTGACAACAGTTGCAGATGCGGGCAGGCCTGCATGACCGCAGGTGATACCGCCTCTCCTATGACCCTGCCATATGATACAATGCCGATAGTTACCCCTACCTCCCAGGCAACTCCAGCTGCCTGCATTGTTGACATTGTGGTGGCGGGTGTTTCCGTCTGCGCGATCGCCGAAGCTACAGAGAGCTTCCAGACTCACTGCCCTCGCTATCACCCTCCTCGTTACCCCTGTCTTCTTGCCAAATTTGCTGCTTCCGAGTGCGACCAGGCTGTACAGCCCCTGCAACAACACTTGCACTTGCATGAATGTCTGTTCCTTGCTTAACATTCTGAATCGCCTGTGAATGTTCATTTTGCTCCTCTTGCTGAATGATGTGCTTAGTTTCTTCTTACTTCTCTTGCTGAATTACGTATGTATTTTATCCTTGCTTCTATTGCTGAAAAACATGTGTATTTTCTTGAGGCATTAAGAGTTCCATGCTAGGTGTTTCAACACCAGGTGCTTCCTATGTGCCTTCCTCATCTTTGCTTGCTTACTCTTGAAGAGCTGGCTGCACTTTCCTGCTCATATTGTGCAGCGCTGAGCTCATCAGCGGTGTTTCCATACAGCTGCCCCCCTGGTGGAGCATCCATCTCTACACGCACAGGCAGGGGTCCCCTGCAGGATCTTCCTCCTGAAGTGCTGCCACACCTCATGTCTCACCTCACTTCTGCCTGAGCTCGTCAGTGGTGTTTCCGTTCTGGGGTCGGGACACACCAGCACCGACCTCGTCGTTGACGGCACCCGTGGTTAGCACGATGTTGTCCCTATGAACCCTCGCCCTTCTTCTGCCCATGCAGATCTTATATGTGGTCGGCCCGTATTCTTGCATCACGTGATGCGGCCCACTCCACATTGCTGCCAATCCTGTGCAGAAAAATTTTCTTATTGTAGTTCGCAGATGTGTCCCCACATATAACCGCTTGTCCTACATGCAATTGCGGTGGTGGTCGGTTCATGGCCGGCAGCCACTTAGTCACATACTGATCATTCATTTGCCTTATTTCTTGCAAACACCTCTGCCATCGTCATCTATGTGTATAAGTACTGGGTAACTCGCAAATTTCTCCTCGCCGTGGTCATTTTGCCTCTCCTGAAATTCGAAATTGCGACATAATAATACCTCTGTGGGTGATCTGCCTGTCGCTGCATTGACTCGTCTTCTCAACGTGTATAAAATGGTGGGAATGTAGTCTGCCCACGTGGTGTGATTGTCACCTACACATAGCCAAAACTGCGGATTGATATCCTGATTTCGATGTTCCATCAGGTTGGCCCTCGGATGGTAGATAGCCATTTTGACATTGTTGACAAACCATCTCATACACAATTCTCGCCACTTCTTGCCAGTAAATTACGTCCCATCGTCATTTAATAGGTTATGCAGAAATCCCCAGCACGGGAAAAATTGCTCCTGCAACACTCTCGCCTCCCCTCGTTCTGGGGTATGGACCCATAAGGTCCAGACATACCATCTCGAACGATTTCTGGGGCATACGGGGTGCTGTTGCTGCCTCGCATTTGTTCGGCGTGTTTTATACACGTTGCACTCCTTGCAACGATGCATGGAACATCTCGCATCTTTGCTCAGACCTAGCCAAAAAAAATTGTCGCGGGCATTTCTGACTGTCTGGTCAACACCAGGGTGTCCAGCTACACTACCACGGTGGTAATAGGCGAAGACACGATCCCTCGCACATGTGGGGACATACACCCTCCTTTTCCTTGGTCGCTGAAACAAACATGTCACCAATCTGCTGTCTACTACGCACCATCCTTCGACCTCATGCAGTGCACATTGTTGCATTTTCCCCTATGCGAACCTACAATTTCGTTGCACCTCGAGGACTTCCTTGCACACGTCGCTGATTAAGCCCTCATTGTTGGCAGCGGTAATTTGTTGTACGTATACCTCTGTGACTGGGTAATGTGCATCTGGTGGTAAATGTCTTCCCATCCTGACTCATCTCTGACAACTACCACATTATTACAGTTCCATGACAACACATCTGCCAACTTATTCTCCATTCTGGGCACATGCTCAGTTATGAAATCCTACGCCTACAACTGTAACGTCCATCGCGTCATCTTGCTTCTGGCCTCTTGCATGCTATGTAACCAAACAAGTCACTGGTTATTGGTCCTTAGTGTAAATCACTGGTATTCGAGGTACGCATGGCACTTCTTAACTGCCCGTATTACTGTGAAACATTCTCTTTTGTTCACATCGTAGCATCTTTCAGCCTACCCTAGTTTTGCTCTTGCGAAGTTGATTACGTGCTTCTCCCCACTGTCGCCGACCTAGTACAACATAGCAGCGATTCCCCCCTGGCTGGTATCAGACTGAAGATACAAATTCATGCTAGTGTCATAACGTGCCAGTGTCGGGCACAATCTGAATGCCTTCTTAATTTCTATGATGTGCCTTTTCCGTCTCGCTTGTCCATTCAAACCTCTTTTTTTGCTGTGACAAAAGTTCCGTCAAAGCCGTGGGGATTCATGTGAACCTCGGAATATGTTTCCGTAGCCAGTTTATTAGTCCGAAAAACCCTCGATGTTGCTTGCGGGTTCGTGGCTACGGATAGCAGTCAAATAGCCGCAATTGTTTTGGTTTCGGCCGGTTTCCTTATTGATCAACTATGTGGCCTAGAAAGTCGATACTGGTCTTGCTCACATGGCACTTTTCAAATGAACACGTTAGGCCGTTTATTACAAGCCTCTCCAGGATTACTGCTAAATTATGTACGTGTTCCTCCCAGCTGTTTGACCAGATAATTACATCATTGAGATATGCCAGCATATACTCTCCATTGATGCCATCAAGCACACATTTCATCATTGCCCGAAATGTTGCGGTTGTACACTTCAATCCAAATGGCATCGCGCAAAATTAAAAGCGACGGCCATCTGAGGCAGTGAAAGCTGTTTTCGGCATGTCCTCCAGTTTCACCGTCACTTGCCAATATCCACTTTTCGAATCCAAGGACGTCCAAACCTGAGCCTATCCTAATATGCTTAGTGGATCCTTCACACTTATATATGGCGGAAGTGCGCTGCATGTTATATAATTTAGCTGTCGGAAGTCTACGCAAATTCTCGATGTTTCATCCTTCTTTGGAGCTAAAACAATTGCGGAATCGAATGGACTGTCTCTCGGCGCGATTACGCTGTCATCTAGCATTTCCTGTATTTGCTTTTTGATAATCCGCTTTTGGTGCAGTAAGTAACCTCACGGACTAGTGTGAACTGGCTTTTTGTCTACTAGTGGTATCGAGTGTTCCGCTATGGCTGTACGTTTCAGTCGTCATTCCCTCCGAATACAGCACGGTGTTCGTCAAGTATGTGCTGAAATGCAGCCTGGTACTCGCATAGGACCTGATAAGTGAAATCTCCTAAGTTGACCTCAGGTAGAATACCTGTTAGGCAGCGATCCAAATTTTATATAGTGCATATTTCTTTACGGCCAAATGTATCCTTCTTGCAGCTGGTTCCACTATTGTGTGCTGTTCGGTTAACCAAGGTATCCCCAAAATAGCTTCCTAACATTTTTCTGGTGTGACAATGACAGTAGTTGTCGTCTCAATGTTGTGTACCTGGACTGTCACTACAGTTTGTCCTACGGCCATACTAGAATGCCGATTCGAGGCCAACCGAATTACGTGGTCTGTAGGCGTCACGTCCTGCTTGCGTACATAGTGTGGTCAAGTGAATTTGTGCGAGGTTCCAGTGTCAATTAATGCATTGTACAACTGACCATTAATGAAAACTAGAATACCTATAAATGGTGAGTGACTGCTGCTAATATTTTCTATGAGAGCTTGCTGTGGAGTTAATTTTGTGTTTGGTATTGTCCGAATTTTTATGGGTGGAGTGTCGGAACCGTCTGGCCCTTTCACCCCTACAAGCCATTTCCCTGTTGTTTAGGTGATGCCGCTTCCCTGGTTTCCTTCATGTACAGGTTGTTTGGGCATTTGCTACGCCAATTATACTGTGACATCGGACAATACCTGCATGGATGATGGGTGGATAATTCAAATTCCATCCCTCCTGTGGCAGAAAACTATTACCTGCTTCGATTCAATATGGTAGTCTCTGACCACTCGGTCCTGTTGCACCACTCCTCTGCTGCTCTTTAGTGCAAGAATCCATGCACTTACTCATTATACCACTTTCCATGCTGTGGATATTGTACTGTTTACCATGAATTGGTCCACTATGATTACTAGAATGTGGTTAAAATTATGTGACATGCCAGAGTTGTGTTTGTTTACATTTTCATATTTTGGCTTATGGTGCCATTTTGTTCTATTTGCATCCCAGCAGGATGTTTCATGTGTTCTCTCTAGAATGATTGCAGCATGCATTAGGTCTTCAAGTTTTCCATTTAACAAGGGAATTATAGCTGCTCTAAACTTTATCCGAGCCGTTTCTGCAATTACTTCTAATATTTCACATTACAGCTAATTTGGATGGAAATCTTTGACAAGTTGGTTTTTGAAATCATTTAAAGACTCACCAAATTGTTGGCCTCCAGAGAAAATCTGCTCTGGGCCTGTACAGACGTGAAAACGCCTCGCAATCTGCAATGGAATGCACGTCGAAACTTCTTCCACTGAAATCCGTAGTGGTTGACTGAGACCCACCAAGTGGGCACGTCTCTGGAGAGTTGTGCTCCGATGCAGCTGGTCCCTTTCATTACAGCTGACACTGTATCTCATGAGGTGAGATACGCAGTCTTCCACAAAGGCTGTCAGATCTTATGTTCCCACAAACGTGGGCAACATTTGAAACTTCGATGGTGTTTTCGCTGCGAACGGTCATGCTAGATGTGAGGGTTGGGTCGGCTCTGTGGTTTCATTTCGGACTGCGTTTTCAATGCCTGCTATTTGTAGCATCATTGTTACGTACGGAAAAATTGAAAAAGTCGGTTAATAATTCGGGACTATTGTTGGGTAGACAGATGTAGGGAACATGTGTGGTAGTGGCGGGAAAAATGGTGTAGGTGGTTGGGCTAGGTTCGAGTAACGAGTGTGTGTTAACACTTGCCACGTGCATGGCAGAAGTGCACGATGTCTCAGATTCGTGCTGCTCTCCTCCCCTACTCTGCTGCCATTCTCCTCCTCTGTGCCACTACGCCTGACACATTGTTAGTATCCCGTGCCGACTATGATCTGCGAAAGGTTACTGTTCACAGTTACTACCACATCATTGTCCCATTGTCCCAAGAGGTCCAACATCTTATCACGTGAGGTGTCTGCGATTTCGTTTTGCACACAAAGTACACCATGTCCAAACTGATTTGACGTCGCGTGACATGATAAACAAACAAATATGTCATGCAACTGAACTCTGCTATGTGACACTGAGGCACTCCATGTTATATTTTACATCATGCTGTACACAATGAAGAACTATTGTACGATGTCCGTTACAGAGCAAATTATCAAAGTATTTTGGGATATTATAAATTGGAAAATGTTTATGTTAAGACTTTACTTTTGTTACGAAAGTTGTATTGTCCGGCACTGTTTCACTGCAACTGTCTTTTGTTACATGGTTGTCACCAGTGCGGGAGTTTTCTGGGCTGGTCTTGTGGGGGAATTGACAATTAGCACTGTTAAAATTTGGTGAAAATTCATCAGTTACCATAGGACATAAGCACTCCGGACACCATTGTGCCAGCGTACTGTCAGTCATCCTGCCAGCCATGGTTTGTTTAGCAGTAAACACACGTAGGCGGGAGATGCAGCTGACCAGCACAGACATGCGAGGTAGGGGAAGAGGGATCGAGCTCCCCTCTCACGGTGCGGTTTGCCTGCCCGTGCAGGGTGGATGACTCAACGATACAGCTGATGCACATGCTGCACGAGGGGTCAACTGGCTGTCAGGGGCACAGAGTGCAGGGAGATGGGGAGGAATAGCATCTATCCCATCGCATCTCCTTTGCTGCTGCCCGCCCCCCAAATGGCATGGCATTGCTCACGGTGTGTAATCACCTGCTGTTTGTCGACAATGTTAACAAGCATCCCCAGCATCTATGTGGAGTCTTGTAAGCGTCCTGATGCTGCAGTTGCCTCTGAAGATGCCTTCCTGTCGTCCTCACAGTGTTGTGGGCAGGAAATTAGGGGAAAATTTTATTTCCTGGAAAAGTTGCGAAAATTTTGGAAAATTTGCAGAAAAATTTTGGCGGGAAAATTCTTAAGCGGGAGATTTAACCACACAGAAGGATGCCATAAATAATGCCTGTGGGACAAAGGAATTTATGGAAATAGGTTTTCATTGGTGGTGAAAGTGAGGTCCGGATTGTGGTTACCCTGTGGTGCCAGACGTCGCAAAGGCGATGTCAAAGTTATGGTCGACTTCCTCGATCTTGTGGTTGTGGGCCGTCCACCCAGACCAAATCTCCTGCCAATAATGATGGCTGATGACTGTTGACCTCTACCCCATTTAGAATTACTCCAGATATGTGGTACTTGTGAAGTGATAGCCGGTAGGCCGACTATACACCATTGTTGATGGAGAAGTACCTGACTCCTAACACTCACGTATTTGGGTTGTCAGGGCTTCCCACACGCCCATACAGATCGGAACAAGACTGATTACACTGAAAATATATCTTATGTAGTGGTTGAGTGGGTATTATCAGAGCCCATCCCTTAAATACATGCCCGTTCGCAAATAAACAACTGACTTGAAACACATGATTTATTACATTTACGATTACAACCCCTTCTCTGAGGGAACTTTACTATTAAACATGCTTGGCTATTAGGACCGGCCGTGCGGTGAAACAGAACAGTGTCTTCCGACAGTTAAAAACTTATGTGAAAACTGAAGTTCCCTGGGGCGATGCTAATCCACCGGGGAGTGGAGGTGGCTTACTGGACGACTAGATGAGAAAAACATTCCACGTACTTTAAGTCTATTGTAGTTACATGTCCAGTAGCAAAATGATTATGGTAACCGAGCGTGCACGCAAAAACACTGGAGCCTAACACGCCTGCTACCTCCAGTGGATGATTCGTGCTGACTGATTCTCCTGCCCAACCTGGGGGCTCGCAGCTGCTTGTCCTCACGCCGAAATGTGACCACTTTATGACATGACTTGCAAAAACTAAACTAGTGACTTTGCTAACAATAAATAGACCTCTTAAAAATTACATTAACACACTTGAAACATAAACCCCTGGTGAAATGATATGGACAAAGCATTTGATGGAAAAATGAAATATAAAAATACACATTACTTTGCAGAGGAATGACAAAACAATAAACACAAGAATGTTTGTATTTAGGCCATAAACATCCCCATTCAATATACTGGCCTAATTGTTCCTCCATAGTGTCTTGCATTACTATGGCAACCGCCAGCTGCAATTGAGCCGGCATGCCCTGCATCTGCTCTGCATCTCATCGCTTCGGCGACCGGGTTTCACACTCAATTGGAAATAGAGTGTGCAGCCCCGCTGTGGGCATCGCAGTCTACGGCCGGACAAACGGTCTTATATCTGGGGTTCGTTTCACGTGTCACAACGTTAATGTATGCGGTGTGGGTGATACACATGAAATGTAAACAAACAACAAACAGTGAGAGAACACTCATGAAAATGGGTATGCATGAAAACTGGACATGAAATCTGCACGTCCTTCTCAGTCTCTCAATAAGCTGGTGTATTGTGTGAGCCCTTAAATAATTATACTATGTTTTCCACACAATTTGGTGCTACTTACATATTCTTCCACCACATGAAGTCAGTGGCTGGCTGAACACATACACACAAGTTACACCAAACTGCCCCCTGCTACACATGTTTTGCCCTATTCTACACTGCACTGACCACTACTTCGCACACATCACCAACACCAAATGCTGAGGCGCTCTGCATTGAGTGTGCGTCTTTTCGTCGCAGGCCCCTCGCTGTGGCTTGCAAACAGTCTAGGGAGGAGCCGTGGATGCTGTTAGCAGATTTCCATTTTAATAAAATACATATGCATTGAAATACCTTGGAAAACACACATAATACTTCAAAACATAAACACTGAAAAGGTAAACAGAGACACGTGCACTTGGTAGCACGGTCGACAACATACACTGTACTCACTGGCTCTAAGATTACAAGAACACAACATTTGCCCTGAAGAAAATAATTAAAAAATCTCTGAACACTGCACTATGTTGCATTAACCTGCACTCGTGCACGTATGCGGGACGGTTGCTTTGGCTAAAGTGTGTCCATGTGGTACAGAATTGTCCAGACGACTACTGGATGGCGTCGTGGTGAATGGACTTAAAGGCCCTGGCACTCAATCCACGTCAAAGTGTCGTGAGCTCTGGTTTTTCCCATGTGCCAGGTGGTCTTCAGCATTTTCTTCATCATTTTTTGCATGGACACTTTATTTCAATATACTTTATTTACTGGAATCTTTATCATTTTAGCTGCCCAGTACACCACCCTAACTTCCCGTGGAAATAGCATCACCCCGGAAAGTGTTTAGCGCCATAATGTGATTATTATCGGAAAACTGTTTAGCAGTGTAACCACAGTGGCCGGTATTGTTCGCCACATTCTTCGCATGTAAAAAGTGGTCCCCAGAGAGGGAGGTTTAGTGAAGTCGAATAAATGCTGCTGTGAACTAAACATTATGTAAGTTATTTTCACTGCCTTGTGTATTTAAGAGGACAGGCTCTAACAATGTCTGTGTATCATGTGATTTTAATTTCATTCAATATTTTCAATTGCATGTGTTTTAGCTCGTTGTTCTGTGTTTTATGGGCGTATGGTTGGCCCTAACAATCCATGTACACGAGTGTTAATGTTTTTACAAGTTCCCGCCAAATCGAGCAGCATGGTACATAGTCGACCCACCAGCTACCGTTTAGCAAACAACTACAATGCAATTTAATTTGGAATAATAATCGTCGGGACGGGGGTCAACAGTATCATCGGCGAGGAGATTTAGTCCGGGCATATGACCTGCAATCCTGGGATTATCAAGAGTCTTCGTGCTACAACAATCATCTCGGTGTCATCTTGATGATGCCTGGTGCCTATTCGGGTAAACTACATCCTAGACATCACCTTCGCCTCCCCCAAAAACCTATTCAACCCTTCATCAGTCCATTCCACGCCATCAGACGACTAGGTAGATCATCACTCCACAAAGGGAAACCTAGGGAACTGAAGATTCCCCCCCCCCTTTACCAAACAATTCTTCTTTTTATCGACCAGATCAATTGCAGAAATGCAAGCCCCTTCACCACCTACTAGGGCAATGACTAATAACTGCAGGAATTAGTGTTGTGTGTCATGTTACTGTTAGTTCTAATAGTGAAAGCAAGGATTGTTCATTTCAAACACATTTAGTGAGCTTTATGAGTGTTATAAAATTCAGTGACATTTATCTCATTATTTCAAGTCACCTTCTAGTCACCTGTTATTATATTTTGTTTGCAACTTGTAATGACATGTTACTAATTTATAACCAAATACTATCAAGTGCAACCAGCCAGGTCATTTGCTACTTGCGCCATAACCAATTACAGATACCCTCGAAATATGCAGAATTATTTCTTTCCTAACCTCTTCACTCACCAACCACGAAAAATATCTGCAATTTTTCAATAGATATGGTTGTAAACATCTATGAACTCTCACAAGCTTAATTGACCGGAAAGTTCTGCTTCGGTTGTAAACAGATTATTCCAATTGTTAACAATTTTAGATTAACTATGTAAAATATGTCGGCGGATGAGCATGAATTCCAAGCCTAGAGGTCCCGAGGACACTTTTTTTTCTGTATGTTGAGTGTGCATGTACTTAATGTACTTATTCTGATGTTCTTAAGTGACTCCTACATAGGTTCTTAAGTTAATTATATTTTATATGTTCCATTTCTGATACGACAGTAATGGTATTTTTTTAAAATCTAAAAAATCTAACATTAAAGATTTGTTTGTATATTGTAACCGTGCATTTTTTCGCACACTACGCGTGTCCTTTCCTGTTTTTTGTGAGTTAAAGACAAAGGAACTTGCAGCTGAATGATTTCGTTACAAAATTAATAACGCGTTAGGTGCACCAGTTAAATCGTTCGCGAACAGCTATGGACAGTCAAAAAAACACTTGTGTTGCTATAAAGGAATATACGAAAGTTTAATTACGTAACATTCATTTGTAACGATTAAAAACTTTAAAATAGTGTTTTACTTCCTGTTGCTTTTAGTGCAATATTAAATTATTTCATCTGTGAAAATATACACATCTAAAATATTTTGACGAACAGAATGACAATAAGCTGTCTGCATCTCCCTTCCAAGGGTGACCTGTCTGCGTTTGACGTTTCACTTTCATTATTTTAAGAAAATTGTGTTAGGACCGAGTTAGTAGTTGAAACGGTGTTGGAATCAATTATTATAATTTTTACCTGAATCATTCGCATGAACAGCATAAAAATGGTGCGTTTTTAACGTCCGTAAATGTTCATAATTGTGTTAAGTGTCGTCTGCTTTACATTCTTGTGTGTAGCCGCCATGATAGAACGTCATGTGATATAACTTTCCTGTTTTATTAGCGTTGATACTGTAACTGTGATGGTTCGCTTTCCTTTTTAGGTTTTGCGCAGTATAAGAATATGGAAAAAGATCCTTTGAAAGGAAATGCTTCGATACCGATGAGCTACCCGTCAACATACCAATCAGTTGGGGATCAGGTAAACAATAATTGCTCCATATTTAACGTGTTTATTGTCAGTGTTGTATAAATCGTTCTTTGTGTCCACTATGCACAGTTTCTTTGCTTGTAATTTTTGTGTTCTGTTTTAAGTGTATGGTTTTTTTTTCTGAACTTCATTACAGATTACAAACGTTCATCAAATACGCTCAGCATCTGTAAGTTCGGATGATGATATGATTGACATAACCACAACAGGAACTGTAACGGAAGGCTCGATTCATAATGACGAGCAAGGAGGCGGGCATTGTAAGTTTCATCGATATTATATTTTTAAATGGTAACATATTTACGATATTAAGTTAGCAGTAAGGAGTTGTACCACACCCTGTTTTACTCTCCATGCCACCGTTTTTATGTACTGATTGTGCAATTTGCAGCTGTGTTACTAATGTGTTATTTAGCATTTTTGAAAGTAACCTTTGAAAAATAAGGAATTTCTTCAAGAACCAGATACCACAATATTTACGTTTTTGCGACGTCACCAATATGGCGCCGATGACGTCATTGTTTTTTCTATTGCCCCATTCATTTCCTACGACAATCCAACGGGGATCCACGGGAATGTGGGGGTTTTCGGACGGGGACACTTTTCAGCATTTATAGACAATGGTGATCGGGAACTACAATAGAGCCCACCCGCTCTATCATACTACCAGATACCACATATGGTATCATGTAGTACACTTAGGCCCATCCGCCCAAGTGTAGGATGCCATACCATATTTGCATGATAGTCAATATGTCTTGCCGCCTAAACTAAAGTTTGTTTTCTCTAAACTACGAAACACATTTTTCGGTAAATCAGCCTCATCTTGTTCAACATGGGTCTTGTGTGGGTGATTCACTGTCATGGGTGCATATTTCGAACAAATATAGATTATAATTTATTCATTTTTGCTGCCTAAACTAACATTTGTTTGTAAACGATGAATCACAATTTTTTGTACTTCAGCCACACCTTGTTTGTCACGGCTCGTGTTTGGGTGAATCACTGTAATGGATGCATTTACCAAACATACATAGTCAATTATTTACTGACTTGCAGCCTAAATTAACGTGTATATGTAAACGACTATTCAAATTTTTGGGTAGTTCATCCACACCTTGTTCATCACATGTCATGTGTGAATGAATCACTGTAATGGGTTCAAATATGACTTGAAAAGGATTATTTTCACACACATTCACATTTCCTATTAGTTTAATACAATTTCTGCCTTATTTTACCCTTCACTTTATTGAATACTGTCTAAACATACTACCCCTATCCTAACATGGTCTACCAATAAAAATGTATTTCTACATGTCTCTACAAACATCAAAAATATCCAATAATTAATTACAAATGATAAAAGACTAGGTACCTGCTACAGAATCCTGATCTAACATTACCTAACTACAACACTCTTTATTACACCAGAAATGCACATTTCTACTATATATCAACATTTACCTTTACCAAACATGTCCATTTTTTGCCAGCATTAAATATACTAATTTTCATTCTCCGACTTGGAACATATCGTTTACAAAATGGTACGTACATAATTCTCATTCAAAAACAGCATGACTCGCCACGTATTTCTATTTTAGCTCCATATTAAATATTTCTCTTCTGAATAACACCATATACACACACACTTATTTCAACAAACACTTCAAACATTTATTAACCAATAAACAGACACGTCAGAAATCATCACGTAACTATCTGACACTCTCGACCGCAAATCACTGCCGTTAAACTATTAAGTTCTCTCTCGTGCAACTTATGAAAACTAAATTCCTCAGTTCTCATATGTTAATGCGTTACTCGTTGCATCTATTGCCAACCTATTGTACTATAAACTCTACGTGTCCTGACATCATTAACTACATCGCACTTATAAACAAATCTTTGTTATGATGGCGGTTTTTGTACATCTCCAGGAGCAACTGAAATATGACGGAATGCTGGTACCCACGTCAATCTTAGAGAATATATGCATACCATCAAGTGCGCTGTTGAAATCCTGCAGATGTGGTACATGGTATCTGTCCGGTTTTGTAACATAATTTAGCGCGCGGTAATCCCCACATGGTGTCCACGGCCCATCTTTTTTACTTGAGATGTAAGGGGCTTGCCCAACAACTTTTCAACGGATGGCAAATACCCATATCCATCATTTGTTGGAATTCTATTTTTTGCAGCTGCTAGTTTGTGTGGTGGGGGCCGCCGGGCTCTACCATGAACAGGGGGTTAGTAGTTTCTATCATGTGGGTTACATTACAGGAGGGCGTTATAAAGCTTGGATTCTGCTGAAGTATGCAGGGGAAATCCTTGAGGAGATTGGCGTAGCTATGGTCTGGAGGCTCGGTGTAAAGTTTGTCTATACCGGGGTCCATCGCAATGGGACACGTGGTTGCTAACGAGGTGTTAGCATCTAATAGTCGCCCATTTGACACACCGGGCAACAGATTCAAGTGTTTGAGGAAATCAGCTGCTATAATGGATGTCCGAACATCTGTCAGTACAAAAGGCCGTATGTATGAACAGTTCAGGCAGAGGCCAAGTTTGAGTAGTCGCTCGCCAAAGGTCCGTATGATACTACAATTCGCTGCGTACAGCTCCTTATATTCATCAGTACTAGTTTTCTCACGGGTCGTGGGAGGTAGAGCAGAGCTATCCGCACCTGTGTCTATGAGAAATCTTACTCCGGAATTTGCGTCTGTGGTGAAGAGGCGACAGGAGTTCCGGCTCGCAACATTTGCCGCCATCACCAGCGAACCTCTGCATTTCCCACCTTAGTTGCATGGTGGAATGCATTTCAGTGCATTCTCCCCAAATTTGTAATGATACCAAGAAGTCTCGTAACTTTTCTGTTAGTAGAACGTCTCCTACCTCATTGGAAGGTACCACTTTTTATTTCCCCAATTGACGAGGCTAGGGCTGCCACTTGCTGAGTGGGGCAGGAAATTTCATTGTCGTTAGGCCTGTGTATTGCGCTTGCTGTGTCCAAGGTACTGGTATCATTGTTGTCCAGTTGAGCACTGCATGAGAATGCAAAGGTAGGCACATTCACTTCTACAATTTTGTCCACTAGTGTCGCCAAAGTGTCAATCATCACGATTAGTGGAAAGGATAGCATGTACATTGACTGGCATGCATTGCAAAAACATGGTTCTTAAAAACTCGTCTTGAATGTTATCCCCAGCTAGGTTCCGCATTTTGCGTAGTAGGTATGATGGCGTTTTATCCCCTAGATTGATCTCCGTAAAGAGCCTTTTCATCTTAATTTGGTCTGATTCTACAAACTCTTTTGCCAATCTTTGTTTTAGGTCAGTATATGGATTTTGCTATAATGGCTTGGATATCAAGTCTGACACTAATTCAGCTTCATCACTGTCCATGGACCCTAGCACGTAGTGGTATTTTGTAATTTCACTGGTTATATTTGCAACCGCAAATTGAGACTACTTGTAGGAAAGAAACATTAACTTCCCCCCCCCCCCCTCCAAAGACTGGTATCTAACAGCTACCCGTAATACTTCCATGTTATTGTTTTTTAATTCGCCTAACCTTTTCGTGCAGCTGTACTGCGTATTATGTATCGCATGTAAGGATCCCGGTGACTTTATCTGCAAATTTCTTGAATGATCGGAAAAGGATGAGCTGAATATAATATCAGATGTTATTTAGGTTTCACCCGCGCTGTGTGGTTATAGCGCCCACATGCTCGTTGTTCAGCATCACATAATATCCTTCATCACTTGAAATTAGCATTCTGCACTGTATCACGTGGGGGTCACCAATTTACAAGTGCACAATGATGACACATTAAACTGAGATGATTAACTAAAAACCGAGATAGCTCTACAGAGAAAAAGGTTGCACTCATAGTCTTTCTTCTCGATCTATCGAACCCTGCACTTGTTCCGATCACCACAATCTTGACTGTGAATAGGACCCTATGTGTGCATGGCTGACCTGACTCAAGTCATGCTTTTTGCTTAACGTTATTAGTTGTAGACAGCTTAATTTACTTATAATGTATGATAAAATTGTTTTTTTTATGGAAGTTGAGAATCTTGGATTCTGAGTTTAATGTTATTTGGGTAATTTTTAACAGATGGCCAGGCAGAGACTAACCCTTTCTCTGTACTAATGTGATTTTAAAAAAATGAAAATTATGTCTATTGTATTCTAGTTACGTTTTTTACGTGGAGGATCGCTTTTGTGGTCAGAGTTGATGTTAGGCTGTTAATAAAGTGTTACAATTGAAACTTCCATATTGTAAGGGACTTAAATGTGTTGAGATTTAATTAAGTTATAATCAACTTCATGGTCCTTAAGAAAATTTCTGTCTCTCTGTAGCGGATATGACGCGTGCTGTGTTTAAGGCTCGCTAGCAGAACCATTTATGCCAGGCATAGATTTAGTTTTACTAAGGTTTATTCTACTCAGGTTAGGAGCAAAACAAGATACCTAATGTGACATTTTGAAATAGGGAAAATATCCATTCAGGTGCGCTCGTGTTCTAGAGGTTGCTCTAAGCTGGAGATAAATGGAAAATGATATTCATTCGTGTACAGAAGTTTTTGTCTGGCCCTAATTTTGATAGTCTATACTTGCCCCAGCCTAGTATTAACTTTATTTTGTAACTACACACCTCAAGAAAAAACACCACTGAGATCAGTGATTTACTACATTTCTCATGGCTCAAGAAAGTGAGGGATGGAAATACACTATCAGTACAGACTACCACGTAAAACTCATACCCCTGCACTACCCACAAAGCCCACAGAAGCAAGGGTGATAAAAAGGCGTGTCTTTCTTTTCATTGGCCATGTAAGAAATGTTCTAGCGGACATCTTTTATAAGTCGCCAAATTACAGGTGGTAGAAATTATTCTTGAAATGCATTTCATGTAGAAAAATGCTTAGTGTAGTATACCACAGTTGTCATATATTTGTGACTGTCAAAATATCTGCCTAAGAAAGGTCAGTATAAAGAAAAATTATTTATTCGTGCACACTGAGTTACAGCATTGCATAGCTTTGTTTTTTGGCCAGCTCTTCAAGGCGTGAAGGTAGGAACGAACACAACTGGAAGACACTTTCTTGCCCTATTTACTGGTTGCTGAAAACTTTCGAATACTGGCTTGATAATACAGCTATGTAACAAAACGTAATCAAATCAAAGAAACAGATGGAATACAATATTGATGATTAATATTACTGCTGAAAATACCACACTACAAATAGGTTTGAAAAGTAATTTTATTAATGAAATTATTTGCTATAGAATTGCAAGAAAACTTTGGAAATTAAAATAGTATTGACGCCGCCGCGTGAGACACGAGACGAACGATGACACAGATTACTTACTGATGGTATGGGCGCCAGCGGGGCTTCCCAATCACCGCACTGTTGAGACTCAGGGTTCTTAGGGATGCTGTGGGTTGTGTGTGTCCGTCTCACCCGGGCATACTTACGATACACATTCGCAATACTAAACATTTTTAACACTTGAAAAACACAGGTTGGCAAGGACACTGTCACTACAAAATAAAAGAATGAGTCACTGTGAGACTTGTTGTATTTATACCGTGCGTACAAATCACGTGCCATGAAATTTAATGTTACATCTCAGTCGTGTCTAGCTAACTCTGCTTAGGTGCTCCCCACCCCGCAATTACTCTAGCGCACGCCTAGATCAATAATCTCACCATGGTGTATGAAAACACAATCTTCTCAAGGGAAGAGAATAGACAGCCTCTAGGGTGGACTGATGATTTTTCCCTGAAGACAGGACATGGTGAATTACACAATGAACCGACTGATGATAAACACGTGTGATTACTTGGCATCACTAGCGCAAACTCGTCGGGGCTCGCCCTCCAGCACGTTGGGTAGTGTGGTGACGGCCTATACACAGAGCCGACTAGGACGGAAGTAATGTCACCGTACACAAAATACGAAATTACATAAATACCCTTAGAAGATGATGGGGCACGGGGTGAGTATTCACAATAAACGCGCACATGCGTGAAAACAAGTTTAGATGGCGCAGATGCCGCTGGATAAAGTTCGTAGCGGACCACGTGGTGCAGGTGGAATTGCAATATTTTTTCATGGAAACTGCAAATTAAACTCTGACAAATTGATCTCCGTGCAGCGCACACTTGGAATTCATAACCAAACATTTTCAAATTGACAACAAACACTTTTAAACATTTTAAGACATTTCAAACACTGAAAATAAAAGTGCATGGTGAGCGCCGTCATGGGCTCTAGCGCCGCTGGGTGTTAGCCGTCATGGGCTCTAGCGCCGCTGGGTGTTAGCCGGCATGGGCTCTAGCGCCGCTGGGTGTTAGCCGGCATCAGCATATATTCATATATCACTAGCTTATCTCTTGATTTAAGTGGGCATTAACAATCAGCTTTTCCACTAATAAATAAAGTTAGAGAGAAATTTAAAAAAAGAAAACAAAAATTAATAAATAATTTTTGTTAGTGCTGAGCTGCTGATTCTTTCTACCAAGATGATATGAATTAAATTGTGAAAATGAGTTCAGGATTTAATTTCTAAAATGGCAGCTATAAGTTTCAAATTAATAATTTCAAATTGAATCCCTGCATTAAAAAATGATATATTCGTGAAATGTTAATCAGATGTCCAGTAAAAGGCATGAATGTCTTTGATGATCTTTTTTTACATCTGGCAATATTTTTTGCGGTAACCAAAAATGTGCTTGCTTTTTCGATATGATAATAAAATACTATTTCCTTTGTATACCAATTATTGTCATATTAACTTTTGTGCAACAAACCTGTTATAGCTGTATTGTAAACATTGTGGTTAATCATGTAATAGATCTGTAGGTTTTTTAATAATACTAGTGTAAATTTTCAAATTTTTTTAAATGTCTTATTCAGATTAATTTTTTTTTAAACTGCATTAAGTATAAGGTATTTTGTTTAGAAAACAAAGCAAAATTTTATTCTCTTGGTATTTTAATTTCATATTTTAACTTTATGTTAACTGATAATGGGAACATTATTTAGTGTTATTTAAAATTTGGAAAATTTTTGCTTGAAATTGCATTGTCCCCTTTTTCTAGGTGGTGTGTGTGTGTGTGTGTGTGTGTGTGTGTGTGTGTGTGTGTGTGTGTTTTTTTTTTTTTTTTTTTTTTTTTTTTTTTTTTTTTTTTTTTTTTTTTTTTTTTTTTTTTTTTTTTTCCATCCTGAGTATCTAATAACTCCACTTCTGTCCACAACATATTTTGTATAACTGGCAATAGTTTTGTTGAAATCTTAAATGTGTCCCCTGTCAGTAAAATTAATATTTCATCACTTTTTTCCCCCCTTGGAATCTCCATCCAGTTAAACTCAATAAAATGTGAGACAGTGTGTTATCTATGTTCTTCGAAAGTTGCAGTATTTTAGGGAGACTTTGTTTTCTGTACTGCTTACAAGATAACTAATTCAGTTAAAGGTCTCTTTTATGGTAATTGTGTGTTCTGCCGCTGTTTATTACCGGCTCAGCTGTGCGCAGTAATTATGATATCCAATATTTTGATACAAATAATATATCAGCATTGGTAGATATGCTATTTGATGTTATGTAGAGTAGGTAAACTTTTAGGATTTTTTAGGGAAGAGGATTATGGGTGATTTTCAAATTTTTTTTTTAAATATGTATAATTACCATTCTTTTCAACCACAGTTCACAGAACTTGCAATAATTGTGTTGCAATCACAGTCTAGATGCATTTAAAAAATTGTCTTTATTTAACATAATCCAATTCTAAATAATTTTGTTTGATACAATTCAAAATTATGTAGTAATTTGTGAAAGTTTGTTTTTGCTTTATATAGTTTTCACTTATGTGCCTAGAGAAGTAATTATATGTTGTTGATTGGCAGCTAAGGCAGTTTTGAAATATTAACATAATAATGATGCTCTGTCCATTTTAATGTTGTTCAGTTTTTTTTTTCGTTGCATGTAGAAACAAGTTGGCTTTTTATATTTTGTTGGTTCGTGCGTCAAAGCCAGATAATAGAAGGGCTGAGTTACTCTTTCTTTTGTGAATCGTTTGGTAGTGTGGATGACGTGACTGGCGATAGCTAACATGAAGTTTGGCTTGGTTAGCAGTCTTTTTGTCATGTCGCATGCAACGGGGCAAGCCTGCACCCAGCATGTTAGTTCCGAGACCGGTCCTTGGTCCTGTGTTGCACTAGTAAAGTTTTTGAATATGTTACATCTTGCTGGGTGGAAGTTGCTATTATCACCCCTCCTCACCTCCTCTGAATTTCCAACATATCTGGTGTGGTCATACAGGGCTCTGTTTTGAAACCTCAGCTTCCTTAAAGATACCTGGGGGGGTTTTTATTCCAATGCACTTTTTGTAACCTTCTTGCGGTATTCTGTTGGGTCTCTCTTTGTTGGTATCTTTGTGCAAAGATTTAGATTTGGCAATGCTGCAAGCTCTGTTTGGAAATTGTCAATTTACTTATCAAATTAATTTTTTGGTTATTGTAAAAAGTCTATCACTGCTAACATTAATTTGATGAATTTATAAAATATAAATGATATTTGTGTCCCGTCTGAAATTAATTTCCATCTGCGTGTGCATATTTTTAACTGGAAATGATTCAATTTTGGGTATCACAAAATAGCACTGAACCCATTGCTGAGATATGTATATTGTGGTCACAGAGTGGCTACAGACCGGAAAACAAGGAAAAATGAGGGAATTTTAAACGTTCAGGAAAAACAAGGAATTCTTAGGGAATTTTTGTACGTGTTAAAATGTTTTGTTTTTAATTCTCCTGTGCGTAAATGTTTGATACTTCTGCAATTGGTGTCTTTGTGAAAGGGACTTTTGCTGAATGTTCACGACGTTTTGTAAGTGACCACCAAATGCTTGGCACTGCAGCAGGCGGAACAATGCAGGGCAGCACGCCTTTATAACTTTAAACACCGTGGTAGGATTATTGCTCACCTGACATTGACATCCCTTCGTGACTCGCTGCCCGCTATCATATCACCTTTATGTCCTTCTCTTCCGCTCGCTCATGCGGGAGAGGTAAAGGGAACATTATCAAGCTCTACTTAACATTTTATTGACCTAAGTAAGTTTCATGTGTAAATATATAAGAAAGCTATAAAGAGTGCCTAACAATAGCTATAATTGCGATGTTTTGAAGCTCTTCCAATTATGCACATATATTTTCAGGATACACTGGAACCCTGTTATAACATCCTGTCTTAAAACATTTTCTGGTTTGATAAGCGACTTTCTATTAGTGCACAAATATTTTTTTTATACAAAATTACGTTCTTATAAAGTTTTCCTCTTTATAATGTTGACATTTCTCTGGGCACTTAAAGGTTATAACAGGATTCTACTCTATTCACATTCAATGTGACAAGATTTTGCTGGTGCTGTTTAATCTCAAAAACTTTGCACAGGGTTTATATAGAAGGAACTGTGCTGTATTTAGCTATTTTCCATCGTGCGATGAAGTCTGATAGTGTGATATTCCTGCCAGACTGCAGTATTGAGCGTTGAGAAAAGGATGCTGAAATATTGATGTCCAAAAATGCTATTCCTCTATTTGCAGCTGTTTGAAGTTTCCTCCTGCAATGCAGAATTTTGCTTACTTATACTTTCTTTTGTATTGAAAATTCATTGCAGCAGCAGCCTGAAGTAACCCAGACAGGTAACTTTGTTTCGTGTCCGGAATGATTTGAATGCTGCATCAAGTCTAGCACTTCAGTTTTACATAGCAAGTATGTTGAGAATTTTAGCTTGTTCACAGTTGAGTACTTGCGAAAACTCTGCTTAGTTTGTGTGCTGTGTTTTATACCGCTGCGTGTAAAAATTAACATTCCCTTAATGTGTAAAATTCGTGGTAATATAGACTTGTTTCCATCGCAATGTTATGATATAGGCTAGGCCCATAATGAACATGGATAGGAAGCTGTCAACATTTCCCCGCCCCGCGCACCAAGGCATGGTGGGTTACTATGAGCACAGGTGGTCTGAGCAGCTGATAGGAGTTCTATCGGTGTGTCCACCCACCAGAAAAACAGGGAAGAGTCAGGGAATTTCGTGTGACAGGAAAAATGTGAATAATTTCTACTCTGCAAAAGTTGTTTGTTGTGTGAATACCGATAATTTAATAATGAGCATATGCATTTCAAGATTTGCATTCTTTAAGTTTGTGAACTGGCAATAATACATCTTTGCCAAGTGATACTGGGTCTATATGTACAAAATAAAGTATTTTTGTGTTTGTAATGGGCACTCGTGTGAAGTTAATAGCGTGTATCGCAAGAAATATCGATGGGATGAATAGAATAATGTTGGCCCTGCTTGCTTGATCTGTTGCAATGTAATTTAATTCTGCTTCACTCATAGCATGTTTGTTAAGTTAGCAATGAGAAAATATGGTATTGGAAGGTTTTGGTCCCAGAAATAGGTCAGGGAAAATGGTAAGATTCTGACTGGAAAACAGGGAATTCCAAAATTGAATTTTAGTGGACATTGTGTTCTTTTAACTGTCCTGGGAAGTGACCTCACCAAGGCGGCATCGGCACTTGTGTTTTATGCGATAGTTTTTCGTCCAGCTATGATTACCTGAGTTATTATCTGATTTGCAAGGGATTGATTCTGCCTTCACCCTGAGAGCAGTCCAACGATTGGCATATACAAGGTGATTCTGAACAACACCAACAAACTCCGGCATGTTATTCCTGACGAACAAATAAGACGAAAATTTCTGTACTACTTTTCCCTTAGTGATTATTGAGGGAGCTACACGCCCCTAAAATCCATGGTTTTGAATGTCATTTAGTTAAAAAATATCGGTAACTACTCACGATTAGCAACACGTAGGAGAATAGTGGTTTTTTAGAACAGAGATCTTACACCTGTGAAAATGCAGTTGGTAACATCATCCCCCATCACAAAAATAGTAGGTGTTGCCACTCTGTGTTTTGCTATGAATCGGCACCTCTGTTTTGCTGATGAAAGGGCATGTTGTCAACCACCACAGTTTCACAGGTGTAAGATCTCTGTTCTACAAACCTCTATTCACCAATTTGTTGCTTGATCATGAGTAGTTCCTGATATTTTTTAAACTCGATTACATTTAAAACCTTGGATTTTAGGGGCATGTAGTTCCCTTTCTAATCACTTTAGGGAAAAAGTGGTACAGACATTTTAGTCTTATTTTTTCATCAGGAATAACATGCGGGAGTTTGTCGGTGTTGTTCGGAAACACATTGTATATGCAAGGTAGCGTGCCAGGATTGGGAGCAGTTTTTATGGTTCATCGTGAGACAGGGGTTGCCTCAGTCCATCTGGTGGTAGTTGCAGCTTCGGTTCAACTGGAGCAGTTGGCTCGCCTTTGGCTACACTAACCCCGGATCCATGAGGGAATGACCACGTGAGGTAGCCAACAGCATATGCGCAGTGAATGTGAACACCACCCAGTGTAAGGTTAGGGTCGTAAGCATTCCACAGGTTATGGAGTAAAGCCCAGTGTACCGTGGATATTTAAGGTCGTCGCTTTAGTGAACAGGCCAGTTTCACCACAATGATTGTAATAGTCATTGTAGTGTTGCAATCCTGTCGTCATTGTATGCTAGGATGCCGCCAGCATTCCTGACAAGTTCGCTAGGGCAGAGTTAGGCACACATCCAGCCCAACACCAGCGGAGAGGATCCCGACTGCAACACATGCAGGCAAGGCAGCTGCTGATTCGTCAGAGGCCACAAGCCAGGTTTCATCTCTCTCATCGCCATTAGGGGACAAATACGTGTGACTGGGGTTATCATTTGACTACTTCAGGGATGCTCTAAGCAAACATCCATGTTTAGACCTAGAAAACACTCCGGAGAAACTGGCCTGGAAAGATTCCCTGATCCTGGTAGATGACCCGGGGAGACCCTCCTGATACTCTATTTTTGGCAAAAAAAAATTTAAATGACACTGTTTATTGCTCTAGTTGTTATTTATGCAGATATTAGGAATTATTGTTTCTAATGTTGTTTTCAAAAGTACTCAGAATGAAGTGGCCAAGGTTATTTTCATTTCACTGTACGCAGGAGGTAGCAATGTGCTTAAACTAACAGTCTTGTGTGTTTTCCCTTTGTGGCTGCAGTTGTAGCGCAGCTCAGAATAACATGCTTACTAGTATACCATTATTTCTGTTAAAGTGTGCTATAATTATATTAGTTTGCATTAATCTGTGTTACAGATACAGCTATACATGTGTAAAGGTGCTGATTTTTACTGTTTGCTTGCTTTTTGTTTATTTTTTAAGTGCATGGTTTTCTTTGCATGATTGTTATTACCATTTTATTCTTTTCAAGTTGCATCCATAATGTATTCCAGTCATCCAGCCGGAGGTGAGTACTTTACAATCAAAGCATTTTTTTAAGTTAATAAAGCATGCAAAATAAAGTATTTGCTTTGGAATCGTACAGTAATTATTTCCATAACGGAGTTAATTGAATAGTTGTTTAATGAAGTTATGGGATTAATCTATATTAATAAATTTTAACATAGCACGTGGACATGACATACTCCATTTCATATAAGTTTGCAAAATTTTGGCAGTTCAAAAAAAGTAGCATGGCCACAATGTGTCCTTCCGCCGTAGCTGTTCTATGAAAAAAACAATGTATGTAAACAAATGCTTTCAACAATGTAGGTTATTATTCCAACTTATTTTATTTTTGGTATGGCTAAGTTATAATTCTGGGGCTCTATGTATTTTATTGCCTTCGGAACGTGTGGGGGTGGGGCCGGCACTTTGTCTTTCATCTAGCTGCATTGTTTTGTTGTTTAGTAGTTCTTCTTAAGAGACTATCATTTTTAATTACATAGTATTTTAATGTACCAGAGGAGAATTTTGTTCACACAGAAATAACATTTGAATTATTATAACCTGGAAAGTTTTTACCTCGCCAAAAGAAAACTTGATAAATATGTTGTTCGAACCGATTTGAATAATAAACACATTCAGTACATACATAAATATTTTTGGTAAATTGGATTTTCCATGATAAACATGTCATTTTTACACTAAGAAACAGAGTTGGACTTGTTTTCTAGGCTTGGGTACATTTCAAACATTCTAATAATTGTTTCCAAATGCATTATTTTTTTACAAAACACTAACTGATGTTCATAGTTCCTATTTGCAAGTCTTGAAAGCATGTTCTATGGCAATCTTTGGACACGTTTGTCTGCCGTGGATACAAAAAATCTGCAGAATCATTCAGCACATAAAGCTCTCTTCACAATATCACGACGTGATGTGGCGACACTATGAAGCGAAAGGCAACGATGACTCAAAGTATAGCCGGCAGTGCCCTTCACAACAGCACGACGCAATACAGCTGGTGGAGAAAAAAATTGAACTAGCCTGCCATCTGCCGAGTTATATTTGACAACACGCAAACACTGATTTCGTAGTAATTTTAGGTGCTGTATTGTACCGTAAACCAAACCTTAGATGCTGAAACTGCTAGATACCTGTAGCCAGGCCTTATAGTTTTGCATTGTACAAATATAGCGTATGCTCTACCTCTTGAGTCAGAAGTTCTTCAAGACTCATCTTTAAGTAAATGCTATTCCACCAGTTTGTATTTACTTTTCTTCTTTTCCACATTCTTACGACTAATTGGCTGTTTTCTCCTATGTAATCAGCGATGTCGTCTCCGCGGCAAGTCAGACTTGTCGCTAGCACTCTCATTGTGAGCGATATGAATAATGATTGGCTGGTTCAGTGTGGCGTCACGTCGTATTGCGCCGTGTCGCACTATTGTAAAGATGGCTTATGACACTTTACCAGTTTCCAGAAACAAACTCTGGAATGAAAATAAATTGTAGTGCTTAATGACGTTACTGAAAATGGCAGACCAAGCCACACACACGGACAAAACGCATTAAAAAGGCACCCCCAAAGCCAGATATGCTTAATGAAAGTGAATACAAAAAAGTTAACTACTGATCCAGTATTCCAATAACACCGGTAGGTACTCGCATGAACAAGACGAAAAAGATCACATGCACGGGCGATCATTTAGCCGGCAGTGTTTAGCTGATCGAAAAGGTTTGCATGCTCTGCCATAATTGCTAAATGTATTTTTAAAATGAGTTCACCGAAGGCCATAAAAATTGAACATTACTTAGCTAGTTTCTTCCATTATCATCATCAATATCCCCAATGTAACAACGTACATCCCACAACAGCTCAATTGATACAGTACTTTGCAAACGACAGCATTTACTTTTTTTATAGTGTGTAGGTTGGTTACAGTATCTGTGAAAATTTAATCTATTTATCTGAAATGCAGTATAGTTTAGTACTGTAAAATTGTACCAATTGGCTGTTGAAGTTTATAATTAGTGTTGGTAGCCTTTACTTTAGTTTACAGTAGAGTAACTTTTATCTGGACTTGGCCAAGTCCGGATAACAGTACATTCCAGATAGTAGAATATGTGAACATAACCTCACCAAGACAATGTTTACAATTTAGATATAACTTGCATGTGCAAAATAAGTGGCATTACTATAAGAAACAATTAAGTTGGTTGCGTTAAATACCATTTGTATATGTTAACACTGATTTAGAAACACATCATATGACAGACAAACATTTCTAAAAACAAAACACACGTGCTAACGAAACACTGTTTTGTACATACAGCTAAGCATAGCTCAGGCGTGCAGACGGTAAACATTCGAATACATAGTTTGCAGTAACGAAAACAGCTAAAAAAAAGTTATTTCACTTGCAGTTATTTCATTATATTTCCTTTCATTTGGTTTGCCTGCAGTTGACTGGGAGAAGATGCTTATGTGAACAAATCTATCAGCTTTGTTTGGCAAATGCGTTTTCGTTTTTTCCCACACAAATATTTCTTTAAGTCTGTACATTTAAAGCACTTCCTGTTCGAAGTGAACAATTTTTGTTCCATGAAATCAATGTTTCTCACAGTACGAAATGGCCTCTGCGATTGACAAACACTTAGCTTTTTCCCCCATTGGCTACAGAATCTTTGTTACCGTCGTTGCATTCTTCTTCTTGCTGGCCCGGAACTGAATAAATAATTTCCTTGTCTGTCCGCGATTCGTAAGTGGAGCATTTCCATCACTGTCAATCCATTCCTTGATGCCTTCCTCTCGTAGGTCAAAAATATCCACCGCCACACAGGAAATTTAATTCATTGCAATCTTGAGTTTTCTTCGTCCATTGCTACGTAAAACCCTTGGAACTTGTCACAACTATCAGTGGTGCACCGTCCTTTCTCCATGCAACCACAGGAACCGGCTACACACTAGAATAACCTTAGTGTATGGCTGCAGTTGGTCGCATAGAAAACAGGGTGTGACGTGAATCAAAAAGTTCAGGTCTAAAGAGGTTAACGCATGCAACATGACGTAACATTCTTTTTTAACATCAGTGTAACAGGTTACTGTCCTGTTCTCTCGTAGTTCTCAGTAAACACCATCTAACTAGCTCAGCGTGAGTTGGAGACTTCGACTATGTAATAATGAAAGTTTGTTGATACCAGGATTCCCAATAAATAAAATAAGTTAAATGTTTACTGGAGATTTATTATCTCGGCAAAACAAACTATTGAAATTTGCGCCTGACGAACAAAAAAAAAAGACAGAATGGCAGCCTTCATAAAACAAAAAACTTCTCACTTCACTATTTACAAAGACGAGAGAGAATCGTTACTTTTCTCTCCCAGCGCCCTGTTGACTTCTCGCACCGATGGAAAATAAATTTTATATATATTTGAACTGAAATATCCACAATACAAAAGAGGGTTAGTCGCGGGCGCTGGTCGGTGCGAGTAACGTGATCACTCATTGCAGGCTGTCCGACTGACAGCTGACAAATGATTGTGATGCTGCGATGAACTGTTGTGATACCCGAGAAGTCGTGCTTCCCTATATATTGGTAGAAAGTTTCCTCATTGAAAACACATTGTTTTTGAGCAGTCGGTCACGTCAGCTAAAGGTGACCTCTGTTATTTTCCTCTTTTCACCATGTTGTGCCTTGCGGTGGCGGTGTTTTTAGTTTACTAACCCAGTGAAAAGGAAAATATGCGCTTGACATGTGTTGTTGATGTCTGTTACTACTGATGAAATGAGGAAAGAAAAATAATAAATTTGGAAAACCGAAAATATATGAAATGCAAACAAGTTGTCATTGCCACGACATTTCAAATATTACATGAATTACTATCCTTGACTGAAATATAGACAATTGAAATACTTCCCAAATATACTAATTATATATATATATATATATATATATATATCTAGCTGCAATGCTACAACAGTTTGTGTTAGGTTTGCTTAAGTAATTTGATCATTAGTATTTTGGAGTACCCCTGGACGACAACAACAAAATATCCGTCCTACACTAATTATATATGTTTCTTACATGAAAATTTTGAGTAGTTCTTAGTTCATAATCACTTTCTGAATTTTACTTGTACATGGCAGTTTTCAGTTTTAACACAATAATTTGGTGAGGTGCTCCATCCCAATTGTGCAAAGAAGATAATCAGAGAAATAATCAATTCTTCGCTGACGTTCTGCCCGAAGCTATTATTGGTGATACCAAAAGGGAAGCAAGGCGGGGAATGCCACCATCCCATCGGTAATGGAAATTAGTAAGTTGTCCTCGCAAGAATCACATCACTACAGTAGAACCACTAAACAACAAAATTTTGGCAAACTAGTTCACAAATACTACTGCTCCAATATGCCCTAATATTTTTAATATAAAATTGACTTACCCTAAGTGGTAAGACAATATTATTAACTCGTATTAATTGTATTTGAGAACACTACAAAATTCCATTACATTATGCCATGATTGAGCCTTTCAGAACAAGGACTGGTGCTTTCTGCACGAGTGCAATGGAGCTGTCAATGTAATTGGGACAAATCGAGTATCGATATTGACCAGTATACATAACATTACTTCTAGACAAACTTCCAATTACACAGATGTTAGCAAGACAATCTAATTTTTCAAAATCATTCTGTATGAATTTTATAAATGTAATTTTTTATAAATTTATGTTAATTCCAAAGGAAGATGAAAACAGTAGGCCTACACATAGATGATACAGTCACCAATATTACTGCCAATATAACTAGCTGTGCAGTTTGGTGGCAAATATGAAACAAATAAATTATCCGTGACATGCGTTCCTGGCCGGAGGATGGGCTGGGAAGTTGTCAATACGCAGAACTATTTTTGTATTGTCAGGTCACCCAACATTTCTTGCATGTTCCCGTGCTTCAGACACAAAGTGGTTACTGAAACAGCATCTGAACAATTCCTGCGTGACCCAAACATGTTTGTTTGAACGGTAAATCATAAGGAAAACCTTCTTACCTTTGAAAACTCGAGGTTTGGTACTTTTTCCAATCACCATCATCTTACACTTGTGTGTGCCTATTGCATTTGTGTACATCTTGACTGTCAACCTTTCCTTAGAATTATTTGCACCGGAAGTAGATTTTTCATCATAGCACAAAAATTTACTCTGTGGGAGACAGTGTCAAAACAAACCAGTTTCAGCCATATTATAAATGTGTTCTGGGATGAGATTATGTTCTTTCACTAGTCCAGAAAATTCAGCAACGTATTTTTCCGCGACTTCGACGTTTGCGTACAATTTTCCACCACACACTTTTAAATATTGAATCCATGACGAGTTTTGACTTTCTTCAGCCATCCAACAGAATAATCACACATGCCTTCTATGTTCAATTCTTTGTGTAACTGGTTGGCTTTCTCCATTAACATATGGCCAGAAATGGGAATTCCTTCACTCCTATATTGCTGGAACCACTCATACAGCTTTTTGTCATGGTCTGCATTCTTAGCCCCCGCACAACTTGTTTCCTCTTAAACATGCTTGCCAGTGAATCTGATCCAGAAGCAAACTGAAGGATTTTTTTTTTCTTTTTGTTTCTTTACATTGTAGATGGTCGATTTTCCAACTCCGTACTCATTTTGAAGTTTCGACACACTTACACCGCAATCTCAAGTTTTTTAACAATTCAACCTTTTGTTGAAATGTCAACACAACCCTGCTCCTGGTGGTGTCACTTTTTTCCACCTTGTGCATCAGTTTTCCTTTTAAACTTTTCATTTACAAATGCTATGAAACCACAAGCATACAACATGAAAAATTTTAACGTACATGTACTCGTACAAATTATTGTGATCACGTGGATACTAATACGGCCAGATATATGTTACAGCGCTATAGCAGCAGAATTCACTACTAGTGCATTTATGGCCTTCGGCACAGTACTTTGCTACAAGTGATGTCATGGTGTGACAAAATATAATCCAGTGGCAATAAAAAATAATTCAGATTCCAAAAATGTTGTCATTTAAGTAGTTATTGCAAAGTATGTCCATTATTTAGAACATTCTGGTGTTCACAAGTCTGGATAAACTGTGCTCTACTGTACTTGTAAATATAATAATGCGTATTTCAAAACATTTGTGTGTACAGTAGAATCTTGTTAATGTGGACTTACAAAAATTCTCATGATCCAAAACTGAGGATTTATTTCAGAAACTGTATTGTTACTTAAATTACTTTCTGTGCACAAAATGTATACTGTATTTTCATGTAAACCATAATGCTTTGTGTACGTACTGTTAGTTAGTAGTTATCAGTCAATTCTGTTAATGCCAGATTCGTACGACATTAATGTGCATTAGAACACACAAGCATTTCACTATTGTGATGTGTAAAACAGTGCTTGCATGTCTAGTAGGAGAGAGAGTAGTCTTCAGTACAGTGTGTGTATATTTAATGAAATAATATTGTGTATTCATTTCAACTCTTTCTCCATCATCTTGTTTATCTCCATAGTCTTGCCCTTCCCTCTCTGTAGTGTCGCCCTTCCCTCTCTGTAGTCTTGCCCTTCCCTCTCTGTAGTGTCGCCCTTCCCTCTCTGTAGTGTCGCCCTTCCCTCTCTGTAGTGTCGCCCTTCCCTCTCTGTAGTGTCGCCCTTCCCTCTCTGTAGTGTCGCCCTTCCCTCTCTGTAGTGTCGCCCTTCCCTCTCCGTAGTGTCGCCCTTCCCTCTCCGTAGTGTCGCCCTTCCCTCTCCGTAGTGTCGCCCTTCCCTCTCCGTAGTGTCGCCCTTCCCTCTCTGTAGTGTCGCCCTTCCCTCTCCGTAGTGTCGCCCTTCCCTCTCCGTAGTGTCGCCCTTCCCTCTCTGTAGTGTCGCCCTTCCCTCTCCGTAGTGTCGCCCTTCCCTCTCTGTAGTGTCGCCCTTCCCTCTCCGTAGTGTCGCCCTTCCCTCTCCGTAGTGTCGCCCTTCCCTCTCTGTAGCCTTGTCTGTCCGTCTCCATCGTCTTTCTCTTTGGGAATGGGGAGAGGGACTCTTTTGTCCACTTGACATACACTTTTTTGCTTCCCTTTTTAATCTTGTCTTTATGCGTCACGGAGGTTAATATTATTCCTTGAAGGGTCTCTGTTATAAACTTGGGTAGTGTTATGGACTGAAAAAAAGTGTGTGTTTTATTCTCCTTGCTGGCAATTTTGCTATAAGAGATTTTGTTTTGTGAATAAATAAACAGCTGTGAAAGGAGTGCAGGAGACTTTAATTCACAATATATACTTTTTTGGTGCCAAAATCTGGGAGCAGATCATCATTTAAAGACCTGCAACTAGTTTTGGCATATATGTTTGCTTGTCTACAAGCAAATACGGAAATAAAAAACTAATTCCAATTTGTGACGACAATAATAGTAATGTTTTATGTCTAATGTTCAGTCACTGATACTTGTAGTTGTCCATATTGTTGTGTTAATTTGTCTCTTTGATAACAATTTCCAACAACAATATTTGAAAGTCTGATCCAACTGGATTCCAGGTCACTCCCCAGCATTTCGTATGCTTCATAAAAATAGAGTATTACAGCCTAATGTATGTTTAACATGCCATTATTCATAGAATATCAATTATGAATATTTTCTATATGGGGAAATAGTACTTGTAAGTAGTAATATCTACATGTTTGACAGTCTTTCCCACAAATACAAAATAAAGTTTTTCGGTGTGCAATATTCTGTTTCATAATCTGTTATATTTTAAGTGGGCAGTAATTTATGTGGATGGTTACTGTTTTGCCGCCTTTTCAAGGCAGCAAAACTGTGCTACCATATGTTAATGACAGATCACCAGTATTGTATTGTCCATAATAATAATAAAAATTCTCCATAGTCATATTTAATGTCCACTGAAGTAATGCTGGAAGAAAATAAGGTGCTTTGGCAAGTAGCAGGCAGCATACTAAAGTGGTCGCATGTTGCCTTTTTAACAAACCTATAAAAACGTGTCCCTATATGTTTACCTACGAAAACAAAATACGCTTGAGGATGGAATTGCACTTTAAAGACATAGTTCATCCTAGGTGTAGTATTTCGGAGCTCTCCGCAATTATTTAAAACTGCTCCTTCAGACTGCTGTAACTTAACCTGACATGAGTGAGACTCCGATAGGAGCGCGTATTGAACTTTGTTACAGACCATCCATCAATAAAACAAAAAGGTTGCCATTTAATGTCCCATAGGTACACGTGTACAAGCAACTAGACAAAAACATTGCATACCAGCTCAGAGCCTTGCATATAGTGGTAATGGTGCACTTGAAGTGCATGTCAGTGTAGCCCTTATTGCTCCCTTGTCGTCGTGCCTCAGACTCAAGAATAACTCCAAGTGGATGAGAGTTTTAATCAACACCCATTGTTTTAGGAATAGCTTTAGCTTGTCTAGTTTCCATTCTGCCGTCATTATAAACTCTATGAACTTTGTCTGAGATAGATAGTAGCTGAAGTAGTATGTCACTTTAACTTTTTAATAGTTTATTTTCGAGAAATTGTTCACTTCCAATAATTGACAGATTTTTTGTAATACCATACTTTAGTTTTTATAGCATTAAGACTCGGTGTTTCTGTGACCGGTTTTTTTCACAACTAGTAGCACATAGTAAAGGAGAAACTATAAGAAGATATTTATGTTTAGACAATGTCGAGGGCCAATATTATACAAACGTACTCTTGTTTGAACTGGCATTTGATCTTATACATTTAATTAACATGACATCTTGCAGTGCAGTGAAATATTCAAACTTATGGTATAAGAAATAGCTGAAAGAGATGCAGTACTCTGGGAAAATGTTTACTGACAAAGTTGGCAGCAATCTTCTAGCATTGCCCGTCCTTGATTTTCTGTATTGGTTTTTAAAATCCTGCACTCTTTATTTCTCACTGCAACTTTATGCTTTTGTCCCCTTTGCCCCCCCCCCCCCCCCCACTCCCAAAAAAATTAAGCATATCTTTGGCTGACCTACTGGTTTGTACCCACAGATTTGATACCTGCAAAATTTTAATTGGTATAAATACTGTGTGTATTAAAATAATTTACTTTTAGTGTTGTCACATTTTTATTTAACAAAAAAATTCCTTTTCAGCTAAAGCAAGCATTAAAAATTCCATTCATTCAAATTTCACTCTGAGTTGGTAAATGTGAATTTGTTAGTTTTCTTCTCCACTCATGTTGGTTTCCCTGTGCGTGTGTGTGCGTGCCCAAACTTTGATCATGGTTATCTTTGTTTGTCTGTGGAGGCTGTCACATTAAGGAATGTTCAAGTACTGTGTACCACATGTTGGAGCTAAAATCTGTAGTTGAAGTCCAAGACTTCTCAACCCGTAGGTATAAATTTAATTACACTATATATAAAATTTAGAGTGGAGTGAAAATGAAGCCTTCAAACTGCAAACAATGTTTTTTTTTAACCATATTGTATTAACAAACTTATTTCTCTGAAACATACATAGTTTTGTTGATTGTTCATGATGTATAATATTGTGTGCCAATTTTTGTTAGCAAATATTAAAGTTTAATTTTCATTGCCCTTGCTTAATTTGTCATACGGGAAAATTATCTACAAAATTTTATTTTAGGGTTTCTTAATGTTGCCAAGTGTTATGGTATTCATGCTATGATTACAAATCCGTTTGTAAAGAATGCAAGATTTTTATTGCATGTTTTTGAGTTTATGCTGGGTTTAGTTCCTGTGTTTTTGAGCTTGGTTCATGTATTAAGGTGTTGGGCAAAACTGAACTGTTGCTTTGTTTCCCTAAATGTGGATATCTGTTTTAGAGAGTTAAATCTTCTAAGAGGGTGATAAATGAAACACATCTTCCAAATTATGAAGACTGTATGTCCTAAATTAGCTGCAACATAAATACACAAACTGCATCAAACATTAATAGCATGTGTGTAGTGCAGTCTTATCTTGATATAGTTTATTTTTATGTTTGAATATTATGTTGCTTGATGTGTGTAACATGGGCATTTTTGAGTTTTTTTTTTCTCCCCATTGAAGTATTTTGTTACTCGAGTTGAAGAGAAAGTAGCAAAACTATTTTGTGTGCCTGTATACATTATAAATAGATAAATTCAGTCTTACAAAGTTATTTTTCTGTGCCTTTACTACCATCACATAAAAGTTTCTTGAATCAATTGTGGTTTTATTCAATGAAACATTTGGTCTATAGTTATATATTTAAAATATCTTTTGTTTGCCAAGGCCACGGTACTTTAGTGGTTAGACTACTTGCCTTCCACCAAGGCAAACCGGGTTCAATCCCTGGCTGGGTCGCCCCGGATTTTTGCATGTGTGCACCGTGCCGTACAATGCCGCTGGGCTTTCTCAGGGATCTCCCATTTCCCCTGCGTTTTGATTTCGGCGCTGCTCCATACTCGCCTCGCTTCACCCTTATCAGCTCTCAAGATCTTGATGTTATGAGCCGCCGAAATCTCTTCACTCGCTCACTTTTATTTGCCATTGGATTGTAGCCTTTTTTATGAAGAAGTATGTTAAAGACTACCTGCTTCTATAGCAGGGCAAAGACCATTTCAAATTCCAGTTCGCCTTGGAGATATGGATGAAAGAAATGAGTTGAGACATAGTTTCTGTGAGAACATAAGTATTCACCACTGATTATTGCCATTGCTGGAGTCTGTATTCAGAACCTTACAAGTTGACAGTGTTAAGAGGACTATGTAGCTGCATGTCCATGGTCAAGAAGCAAAGGAGGGATGCTGACAACATTAACACACACACCTAGTAGCTTATCGCTCAGATGTGCAAGGCTTGCAGTGTTCCCATATTGGTTCTGTATTGTGCAAATTAGATCTGTGACAGTGGGATTTCATTACATGCGATGAAAGCCCACAGATTAAACTACGCCCTTATAATAGTTCTTTCCTCTTACTGCTAAGGAAACAGCATAGACAAGCTTTAAAAATGTGATGTTTGACTATTTTCAGGAATTTTTCTCTCAGTGAATACACTTAGTATGATAAAAGTAAAAACGTATAGGCATAGATAATTGTTTATTTTTCTTTCCTGCCAAAAATTTGTATTTCCAGGACTTATATTTACCAATATACATGAATACACGCAAACGACGATTTCACAGAAAATCTGTCACTGGGGGACTCCTTTTGACACAACCAGGTGCAAAGTAAAATTTACTAACAGCCAACAGTGAACTTACAACTTCTCTTTAGTTTATCATACCCTGAGGTATAACAGCTGAAATGGTTCTTAATTTGCTTTTTGATTTCATTTAGTATGTTAAAAAAAAATTATTTTATCAGATGATTAAAAATTTATTATGCAAGCATGCATCTTACAATGGAGTGTCCACACTTCAGATATCGGTTTAGCATTCTAAATTTGTGTAAAAGAAGTACCATGTGCGATTACAAATAATATAATTCACAGGTTTATAACAATTAGGTAGACTATAGCTAGGTCTTTTTAACAGTTGCTAGAATTTATCACTGCGAGGTAAGTCACAGAAAATGAATAGTATTTAAGCCACATATGAGATATGGTGGGAAGACAACTGATTACATTACAAAAAGTTGACAGTACTCACAGGGTGGTACTCATAGACAACATACAAACTAGTCAGGCGAACACATTTCTTACGCAGATGTGCAGTCACACATCATTTCGCACTGTATACCAGCTTCATTAGGTGGCGAGTGGTGGCACACTGCAGTCTGGTGAGCGGTGGTTGGCAAATAGTGAACCTAGCGGCAAGGAGGTGAACTAAGGTGAGGCAGGAAATTTGAAATGTGACTGAGGCCAGGTGTCTGTCTTGATTTGGTGATGTATTGGTTGACCGGTTCCCAGCATTACAGTTCTGCACTATTAGAAGGTGGTAGAGCCCCCCCACCACTGTGGTTGTGTTACAGGCATCGAAGTTCTGATTGTGAGATGCTGGATATTCTGAAACTGGTTTCTCCTGCAAATTTATATTTGCTCCAGCAATGGCTTGTTTGGTTTTCGCCTCAGACTGGGGCAGTTCCATCGATGATTACCAAACAGGAGCATTGCCAGTCCTTTTTACTAGCATTGCATAGCCAGCTGTTACACTTGATTGTGTGTAAAAAGTTGATGCCATGAGACAAATGAAGACACTATATACTTACTGTAGATGGGCGCCAGCTGTGTTTCCCATACACAGCACATCGAGACTCAGGGATGCTGTGGGTTCTGTGTGTCCGTCTCACCCGTGCTTATTTACAAAACACTTTCCAATACTACACATTGCACTTGAAATATAAACAGAGTAAAACTGGGTTCTGATGCTAAGACACACAGATTCACACTGGAGAGATTGGTTTTATTGTGCTTTAGTTACATACTCGTGCCAGAATGATATTAGATGGTTAACCTCGGATGTGACTAGCCAGTTTCCGGTGGGTGATTCCCCCAGCACGTGACTCAACTTGCGCATTCCTAGATGAATGATCTCCTCGGGCTGCCAGAAGACAGTCTCCACAAGAAAGTAGGTCTACAGCTGCTAGAGTGGACTGTAGGGTTTTCCTGGAGACACGACACTGGAATGAAAAAGGATGAATTTACCACTTGCATTTATTCTCTTGCTAATGCTTGTTCATCGGGACTCATCCCCAAACCACATGTTGTGTGGCAACTGTCAAACACATAACAGGCTAGGATAAAATAATAATACCATTGTACTAATTACACAAAATAGCACTTAATGAAGGTGACACATGGCATGAACAGGTAGAATAAACATGCATATGCGGGAAATCAATCTTAGATGGCACGGATGCCGCTGGATGAAGTTCGTAGTGGACGACGTGTGCAGATGAAAACCTAATTTTTTTCTGTGAAAATCAGTCAAATCCTGTCCGACAAAGGCACAGCAGCATTTAGAAAATTATTCTCTGTGCAATTGAAATATACAACAATTTATAGCGTGCCCAATGACGGGAATATCCAACATATGCAACATTTACACCAAAGCGTCAAACATGGAAAAATTACAAGAACCCTCAAATGAAACAATACATATTACCCCGAGAAAATTAATTTACACGCATTAATTTACAAGAAAAAACACTAAGCGCATGGATGGCGAAGGTACGGACTTAGCGTCTGAGGCCGCGTGGTTGCATCTGATGTGACCATAAAGTAATTAAACATGACATAACACTAAAAATACGCACATACAAAACTACCCTCAATATTGCTCGTATCAATCAGCGTAGCATGCACTTGAAATTTCAAAAGCTGACTTGGTGCAATATTATGAAAAGAACATGTTTACACTTTACGACACATTTCACCCTGACAAAGAAATACATTGTACATTAGCAACAAGTTTGGACTATGAAATAATAAAAATACATAACACTGAAATAATTTTCCGTTGGGAGAGTCCGTGGTGGTTGCGGGCTGTGCGTACGTGTTACCCACGTATCAGTGAGGGTGGCGAGTGCAGTCATGGCCTAGCTGTTGCAGGCTCTTAGCTGGCATCAAAGTATTTATGCAATATGTGTAGTTAATCTACATTTATTTTGTGTGCATTATGCTGTTTGTATTTTTTTAAATTTGCATGTTGATAAATTGAGAATTTACTGTGCACTTCATTATGCTGAATTTTTTTAATCTAATGCTTTTAATAACTGGTAATTGTTACTTATAGAAGTTGCATGTGTATTGTGTGTATCTGGATGCAATATTTATTAATTTAAGTAGAAATGTTATGAAAACTGACAAATTGGTTTAATCATGTTATTGAAATTAAATCCTGACCTAACTTTTAGTGATGTTCTCAAAGTGTGTGCATGTTATATGAGTTTAATGGTTTAGCTTTTTCTTTATATATATATATATATATATATACATACATACATACATACACACACACACACACACATTTTTTGCTTGCCTAGACATTAACATTCATGTGCAGCAAAGTAAGTAACATTTATTTTGATGAAGCTCTATAAATGTGATTGCAAGATACTCATTCTGAATGTAGCCTGGTTGGTTGAAAGACTCTCTGAACTACTTCAGCTAGGAAAACACATGAAACATGCTCTCTTAGATTAGTATATGTTATGTAGCTGTAGTGATTAATTTTTCTGCCCTGTTATTTATTACTATATATATATATATATATATATATATATATATATATATATATATATATATATATATATATATAATATATATATATATATATATATATATATATATAGTAACTTCAAGAGTTGCTTTTGGGATTATTTACTTCTGAATCCCATAGGAAAATGGCTTAGATTTTGGTTTTTAATTTTCTCCGAACATTTGCACCAGAAGGGGGCTGGATATCTTGGTTATTCACAGTCGCTGCACTGTGTTTGTCCTCCCACTCCGTGACACACAAAGTTACTTTAAATGTACCTAATAATTTTTTACAATTCTTGTAATTAAACAAAGCTGACATGTTTGGTAGTTAAATTTTTTCTAGGTCATTTGTCACTGTGTCTACCCATGAGGAAAATTGGGAAATGTTATGGAATTTCATGTGACAAGGAAAGTCGTGGAATTTTATGTGATAAGGAAAAGTCAAGGAATTGTATGTGACAGGGAAAAGTTAGGGAATTTCATGTGTCAGGGAATTTCCACCTGGGTCAGGAAAAATGTAAATAATTGCTACACTGCAAAAATTGTTGGTTATGTGAATACAGAGTAAAGTAATTATGAGCATGTGCATTTTAAGATTACATTTTTTAGTTTGTGAATTGTCAAATTCATCTTTGTCACGAGGCATAGGGCCTATGCGTACAAAATAAAGTATTTGTGTTTGTAATGGGCACACATGTGAAGTCAATAGCGTGTATCGCGAGAAATATTGATGGATTGAATAAAATGTGGGCCCTGATTGCTTGGTCTTTGCTGTGTAATTCCATTCAACTTCACAGATAGCATACTTGTTCTGTCAGCCAGGAAAAAAATATGGTATTTGAAGGTTTCAGTACTCCAGAAAATAGGTAGGGGAGAAGTGTAAGTTTCTGCATGGAAAACGGGGAAAATTCAGGGAATTCCAAAATAGAATTTCAGTGGACACCCTGTTTGTGTTAGACATGAAAGTCATGTTTTGTGATGCCATATGGGAATTTGTTTAGTAATGTAAGCAGAACTTTGTAATGGTGCAAACGTCAGAGTTGACGACTGGAATCACGGCTCAGTTTTACTCTCACTCTGTAGAGACATGAAACATAAATTATTGTACCATATTTAAATTAAAACAAAAGAATTTGAGTCTCTGATTATTTCCTCTGTATTTTTATTTCAAGTTAAAATAAACCATTCACATTCTTCAATTTATTAATGCAGAGTCACGGACAGTTAGCTTAATGAGACAATCGAGCAAATAACAGCACCGCAGAGTTCACTAATTATGCAAGTCACTCGAAAAATTCACATCGTGAGATAATTACGAAGTCAGTAGGGACGTCATTTCCCTCCTCCCATGCGCTCTACCCCCACTCCTCGGACCAAAGCGCCAAAAACCTAGCCAAATAAGGGCATGGTGTGATACGGAATCCCTTCGGATACCGCGCGAATCCCCGTTACAACAATCTCCCCATGCCAGCCAAACTGTGTAATAGTAAAATAGTCAAATTTTTAGAACATTCTCGGAGGAAAAAATGTCTACGAAAATGATAAAAGCTTTTATCTCATATTGCTAACACAACTTCAACTAAAATTTCAGAAAAACCGCACACCACAGATAAACATTCTAACATGGCCAAAACTTCAAATACTGATAAGCGATTATAATTCCTTACAAACTGAAAGAAAACTAACCAAATGTATCAATTAAATTATTAACTGCATCATTAAAATGTATTTCCTAGGAGGTAGTAAACTTAGCCTTTTTCTGTATTTGTAAGAGTAGTCAGTAGCCAGAAATTAGTTATCCTTTCCTGTATATGAACAATGAGGAAACATGAACATGAACTCCGAGCTTCATTCGCCAATATTGCATGCGGTAACAACAGACAGTAGGTAACACATGATGAAAAGTAAAGTTAAAATAATTGTTTTGGGGATAGTTGGATTGCTCTCCATAATAGACTGTCATAAGCTTGACCAAATGGTTGGAATTGTATAATTGTTAAATAGATCAAATGTGAAAAACATTTTCATTAGGGAAATAAGGAAACTGAAGATTTTCTTAATATCCTGACAATCCGTTCATTCTTCATGTACAAACTGTCATGAGTTGGGGAAAAAATTTATAACTGTATTTTATTCTTTTATGTGTGGGTCATTTTGATTACTGAAGTTGACTAATTAAAACACATGGTTGTATGTAATAGTTACTGTATTTTTTATTGGTTGAGTATTTTAGTTGAAGCAAAGCAAAATTTTATATGTTTAAAAAAAAGTTTGATAAATGTTGTAGCTGTTTTTATCCTCTTACGGGCTTAGCTGGTTGACTTTGCCTCAGTGTTGATTTTAGGTGACAGTATATTGGCACGAGATGTAAGTTGTGAGCTATTCAAAAAGCCGTGAAATTAACACATTTGCTTCTTACCCTCTCCCTCTCTTCCCCTCTCTCCCCCTCACCCTCTCTCCCCCTCCCCCTCCCTCTCTCCCCCTCCCTCTCCCCCCTCCCCTCTCCCCCTCCCCCTCTCTCTCTCCCCCTCCCTCTCTCTCTCCCCCTCCCTCTCTCTTCCCCTCCCTCTCTCTTCCCCTCCCTCTCTCTTCCCCTCCCTCTCTCTTCCCCTCCCTCTCTCTTCCCCTCCCTCTCTCTTCCCCTCCCTCTCTCTTCCCCTCCCTCTCTCTTCCCCTCCCTCTATCTCCCCCCTCCCTCTCTCTCTCCCCTCTCCCTCTCTCTCCCCCTCCCTCTCTCCCCCCTCTATCTCTCTCTCCCCCCTCTATCTCTCTCTCCCCCCCTCTATCTCTCTCTCCCCCCCTCTCGCTCTCTCTCCCCTCCCTCTCGCTCTCTCTCCCATCCCTCTCTCTCTCCCATTCCCTCTCGCTCTCTCTCCCATCCCTCTCTCTCCCCATCCCTCTCTCTCTCTCTCCCATCCCTCTCTCTCTCTCTCTCTCCATAAATTAAATATCTGTAACATTTCCCCTCACTTTCCAGTTTTGTACTACATTAATCTCTAGTGCAGTTTTTTGTAACTGCTGAATTCCACTCTGTTTTGGCATGCTGGTGTAATTAACATAATTGATTATAGGATGTTTCAGACAAATAGTAATTGTTTTGTTGCATCTCACATTGCATGTTTGGGAGGTACACAATTTTCAAAGTTCTTGATATATTATTATTATTTGCATAACAAGCTTTCAGTGTAATAGAATTTGATTTAAAGTTGTAGTTCCTATACAGTAAGTAATACACATGTATGTACACACCACACAAAAAGAACTCTTGTATGAAACCTATTTAAGTAAAGCATCTAAACCTTTAATTTGTAGCATTTTGGGTTTTCTGAATACATATTTGCATTTATCTCTGCCTTGAAGTACCAGGCTATTTTCAGAATGGTTGTCTTGTGGCTGTTCACCGTAGTATTAGTATTTGTGTTTAGCTGTTCATTGTTTAGTAATTTAGTGCCTCTAAAGTGGTTTGAATTTAATTGAGCATTTTTGAAATCAGAACTTCAAAAACTAATATCCTTGCTCGTACTGCATATATTTTAACATAGTCCCCGACATGTGTGTGCATGCATGCACGCACTAACGTTTGCAGAGGGCACATGCGCAGTAATGTTGGCAACTAGTTAAGTTATCTTTCATAATATCTTATTGCCATGTTTAATTAGGGAGTCACTAAAGTAGTTTTGTAATAGTTTTCCACTTTATGCTTATTTGTGTAAAAATCGGCACAATAGTGACTAATTGCTTTATAAAAATTTCACTGTCAGTTGGTTTATGTTAGCAATGTGAAAATTAATTTTTACACGTGGTTTACAGAAGGCTTAGTGGTGGAAAGAAATAATCCAAGCATTTCAGAAATGCTTAGTTAATTGTAAACCATTGATTGTCCAGATATCTCTGCATGGTTTTCACAGTTGAGAAACTCAGAATCTATGGTCATCACTGCACTCACATTTTGCTAATTAGTAGTTTGGTTAAACACACATTTTTTTAACGTGTTTTGTTTTTGAGGAATACTGACAGTACTATTGTATTTTTTCTGAATTTCTGATCATCTTGGCATTTTACATTATTTGTTACTCTAAATTACAGTATTGTCTGTTTAATGTAAAAAAAAAAATTAAGGATTTACATAAATAACATTGTCGGAACATTTATTTGGGAGAACAGTGGGAATGAAAAAAAAATATATGTTACTCAAATTTTGTTGTTTTCTACTACAATAAATATATTTCATTAAGCTGTGAACTCATCAGTGAACAAAATGTTTTGTATGATCTAAGTAAAAACAAATAAACTTTAATCATTAAAGAATAAATGTAAAAATAGATTCTGAGATTAAAAGTATTTAAATTGTATACTAAACTCAACCTACGATTCAGCAAGACTTACCTTAGCATCCAGTTTTTACATATTGCAGTAATGTAGTTGTAATTGTCTTTACCTGGCACACAGCATTGTTAATAGTGAACATTGTGTCTTGACCCAAGATAATGTTGTATCACAGCTGTCAAAATAGTGCAGAGTCATCTGAAGAGGAACACTGTGCAAGTGTTACTCTGTGTGTAGCTTAGCTGTCAGTAGTTTTTCTTGTTTTTTTTAAGGTGGTGTTAAGTTCGTAGGAATGTCAGGTAAGTGGTTTATGTCCTGCCCTAGAATTAAAATGCAGGCGGTGGCTTCCAAAAATTTTTTAACACTTCTAGTTATTCCTGCTTACAGTTCCATTAAATTTACATTAAAGTTTGGCTTGTTATATAACATATTATAGTTTTGGTTTATAGGCCCGACATATTATCCGTTTCCTCTGACAACTTTTTATTTGCAACTGCTGCATGTAAATATCCGTAATTGCTAGGCTAAGATTATTATTTTTTATGTGGAACTAATAAAATTAAGTAAATGGTATTTGATTCAGTTGCAGAATAATAAACAGTGTTCAAATCGATACACAAGTGCTCTTTACAAATTATTTTAAAATGTAATTTCAAATAAAAAGGCATATTTTACTAAGTGTTCAGTGATGTTTTGCCCATACTATTTTGTTGGGACAGTGCAGAAATAGTTTTGCAGCTGTAAGTTTCCATTAAATGTATATTTATAGTGCGACACATCAGTGCCTAGCCTCAACCATTGGTTAGTTTGCTAATGGTGAAAGAAAATTTTCCCATTGGGTGTCATACATAAATGTTTATTGGTACTGAAGCGATACTGCAGTAGCTTATTGAAATTTCCATCTTTATGTAATAGGTACTTTGACTTCACAGAATCAGCTTATCTTCTTTATATATAAAATCCATTATGCGTGACTAAACCGTATCATCATTGACAAACCCCAGGACCAATTGAGACCATATTCACACCATATGTTATGGAGGTGGCGAGTAAGGTTTTTAGTTATGTTTCATTCCTATAGGTGGTGTTGGAGTCTAACTTCTTTATTTATGGGCCGATTTTGCTCATACTTGCAGGAAATGTTTGTTGATCTACAAGATCAAGCATAGGTATAGTACCCAACGTAATAGAGGACGCATTGAGAAGGTAAAATAGAACGCGAACACACGCTGTACAAACTGAAGAGGCATGAACACAAAATCGAGAAGTACACCGCAGGCAGAACAATGTTCGCCAGGATCATGTTTTAAATTTGGCATTTATAATTTAAATAAAACGGATGGCGTTATATACATATTAATTATGGATTTTAAATATAAAAAAGGCGCAGCGACATTTACTGGGATCGGCTAAATACAACAGATGGTGTTTTATATATATATATATATGTATAAATTATGGATTTTAAATATTTAAAAAAAAAAAAAGGTGGAACGATGTTTCCCAGGATCAGGTAGTATTAATATTAAAATTGTCGTAATTGTCTGAGTGTAGCCTATCCTGGATTAATTTATTCTCTGGTACCTTACATGTTGTAATCTGAGGATGCAGTTACAGATATATGGTAGAACTACCCACACCTAACATAATATTTAGTGAAATATTTAGTGATAGACATACACACTGCGAAAATTAATGCAAGACATTGGTTAGTAAAATGCTCTTGGTAATCCATTAACATATACATATTGAGCATAGGGCCATGTTATACACAGCTGCAAACTTTCTGTACTAATCACATGTCACTAAAATATGTACCATTGTTAGTGTCTCAGTTTGGATACTGAGGTTTGATTGAAACTTAACCTTCTCATTAGTGTAATTATAATCCTGTGTGACTTACAGCTGGGTCGTGCAAATTGCCTACATGGCATAAGAGTATTCCCAGTTTGAAGCATTGAAAGACATGAGGCTAAAGACCTGACCTGCTGGCGAAATGAATATTGGCATGACTGGACTGGGGCATTTGACAGTTCACGTGGTTTGATGGGGGCATTTGACAGATTCCCTGACTTGATGGGGCATTTGACAGATTCCCTGACTTGATGGGGCATTTGACACTTGGCCTGGCATGGCTGGGGCATTTGACAGTTGGACTGTTACTATACTGAGTATACATATCAATACTGCAGCTTGGTTTCAAAAATAATCACATTTTATGTAGTGTGAAAAGAAGCTCTTAAGGGAGGTGCTGAAGCCACCTTAGCAACTTCTCACCCAGGGCTCCGCCTGATTCCCACCCACTTCCTAGTTCCAGATCAGCATAATTTTCCAGTGGTTAAACAGAAGCTTTGTGTATAGCTTACTCCCATGTGCCCATTCTGCACTCATGCTGTAAAACATTTTTCAAAATGACAGTGTAGTGGAGTGATTTGGCCGGCTCTTAGCATTGCCTTGCGAACCAATGAGGGTGAAACGAGGGGAGTGTGGAGCAGCGTCAAAATGGAAGAATAAGGGAAACTGGAGATCTCTGAGAGAGCCCGCCACCTAGCAGCATTGTCCAACTTGATTCCCTTATGCAAAAATCTGGGAGTGACCCCGCTGGGAATTGAACCCGGTTTGCCTAGGTGAGTAGTCTAACCATCACACTACCGTGACACCAGTGTTCATGGAAATTTAATTTGTAGTAATGATGTAATTTTAGGATTAAGTAGTATCTAGCATGGAGGCCCTGGCATCATGTGGTTAACACTCCACTTCCCACTACTGCAAACTAGGTTAGTCTCCCAACAAGTGTAAAGTCTGAATTTTTTGCGTGCTGGAAACAAGCCATGTGTTGTGAATAGATTTTATTGGATCCAATCTTTTCTGTACAACACTGTCTTCTTGTCTCGGCCTCTCTTCAGACAATCGGGTAGTGACAGGTGTTAACGTTGCTTAAGGGCAACCAAATTAATTAGCTGCTAACCTCGTCTAACCCACATCGCCTTAAGAGCACATGGGCACAAGAACTTTTGTATATTCAAGGCACAGATGCAAGGAAACAATATGGGTGACATTAACACGCACATCTAATGCCTCATCGCTTCTACAGGCACTGCATAATCACACATATCACATATAATATCCCACGAGTTAAACTATTTGTATATTGTTATACTTTTGTCTTACAGGGGAGCAGGCTGAGCGTTTAGCCTGCTCGCCACCAAGGGGAGCCCAGTTCAATCCCTGGTCGGGTCACTCCCGGATTTTCGCAAGTCGGAATCGTGCTGGATGATGCCGCTGATTGGCGGCTTTTCTTGGGGATCTCCCATTTGTCCTGCACTTCCATTCCGATGCTGCTCCATTTTCACCTCGTTTCACCATCATCGGCTCTCAAGACCTCATTGTTGAGAGCTGCCAAAATTTCTCAACTCACATTCTCTTACCTCTTAAGGAAACCGTGCTAGCAAACTGTAACGAAAAATTAATTTAAAAAAAAAATTTTCTCTCTGTATATATTTCATAGAATTTATATATTTTATAGAATTATGAATTAATTTTTCAACAATGTTGAAAATTAGGACCCTTCATTAATACTTTTATCTCATTTACTGTTTAATCGAAAATGATCCACATGCAATAATGCGTGCATAATCCTCAGAATCGTGACAGACTGCAACACGGATTTGACTGGCATGTGATGCACACTCGTAACCACATAATGCACAACTTTAAATTTATCTTGCTTCCTTACATGTTGTTTTGGTGAAACAATACTAACATTTGTGAAGGAAAGTGTTGCTTAAATATAAGTGTTTCATGGTTATCACATACTGGTTTTCAAATACCTCTAGCATTTTGTTTCCATTTATAAAGTAGTAGTTTGCCATTGTTTTGCAAGTGTAGTTTGAACCCTACTTAGCGTACTGCATACTAAAATTCATAACGTTTGAGGATGCATAACTAACAAGACTATGTACTGGAAGCATTTCTCAGTCACAATCAATTTTAAGTTACCAGTTCAAAAGTGCTTGTATTTCATTATCTTATCACATGTTCACACTGTATGGCTGTGCGTCATGTTACAATTCTGAATTAATCTCCATTATGAGGCAGTATTTTTTCTTGTGTAGTAAACGTAAAACTTGTATCGCCAAATATTTTGTGGCGGAACGTCTAAATAACTAGGAAACTGTCTTCTATGATACTTTAGGGGTTTTTTTTCCTTTCATTTTAATTATTCAGAGCAGGAATTACATGTTTTATTCCACGTGCTTCACTGTGTTTCCTGGGGACACATTTTTCAGTTAAAAGTTTTTCTTGGTAAGAAAAAAAAATTTATGTTGAGAAACATATCCACTACATATGAGTGAAGAGTGAGTGAGTGAAGAAATTTGGGTAACTTCTAGATCTTGAGAGCCGATGAAGGTGAAGTGAGGTATGGAGCAGCGCCACATGCAAAAATCTGAGAGCAACCCCACCAGGTGGGAGGCTAGTAGTCTAACCACTACGCCACAGCGGCTCCTCCTTACATACGGAATTGTCAGTGAAGTTACTTATGCTAGCGGTATAGACCAGAACTCGTCTATAGGTATAGGCTTTTTGTTGTTAGTTCAGCTATTTTTATAGCTGTGTAGGTTGCAAGTTTCCATTCTATTTGTAACATTCCACCATAAGTAAAATTAACTTTGCTGTGGACTCAACATTCAAGCATCAATCAATTTTAACAGTGAAATCGTTTGGAATGTAAGTATGTTGCTAATATGATTGTTAGGTCGTTTACAGCTGAGTACATTTAGAATCAACCTACGAAAAATGTTAGTGCTCCTTACCTCCGTGTATTTTGACGGGAGCACATACTAAGTTGTGCGTGATTTATTTAGTCTCTTTCTATGTACGTGTTACTGGTTCACAATTCTGTATGGTGTGTCATGAAAGAAGTGACCCTATCACGAAAGTAAAAGTGTTTGAGGTCTATCCTAGCACCGCTCGAACTTGCAAAATTCCTGGCTCTCTACCTATTAGAAGAGCTCTTATCGAAACCACCAATTACAAAGTTTTGGCATGCTAGCAGGGGCGAATATCATTACTGTGGAAAGTTGCTGGCTCGGATGGTTCTGGATTATGGCCGTACAGCACGGACTATAATTATTTTGCAGCTCATCGTACAAAAATGAACATGCTCTGGATAAGTTAAAGGGTTAAACATTATAATTTCAATACAATGTTTAAATGTAATCTAATCAGATGTCCACATTAAATGCTATGGAAAAGTCTCTCACTGCATAAATTTCTCAAACTCACCCTTTGCCATTATATTGTTACTAGCCACAAAATGTAAAGTGGCAAGTTTATCTCATTTTGTGTATCACTTATGTAGAACAATTCCAAGATCCTTTTCTCAGAGTATAGGTTAAAAGTGGCATCCCTAAAAGCCTTTATTCACCTGATTCTTTTTGTCTATTTCGTATTTTCACTCGTGCTGCAATGATCGTATAGTGTTCTTGCCACATTAACACTGGATTCACCTTTAAAGTCCCCTGTCGTAATACATTTTTGTCGTCAGTAACTTAACTTGTTTTGTTCTAACCCATTTTTAAATGGGAAATTGCCCTATTAAAAACTTGTTCTCGTATATAAATTTATTTGTTATAAAGTTGCGTAAGATATAAATTATGTGTAAGAAAGTTCCCTTATATACAAACTAGACATTTTTGAGTCTGTTCAGGAGTGTTGCAACAGGGTCCCGTTAAGTGCGTTTTCATTAGCTTTCTCAAAAATTTTTCTGTGTACAGTTTGTTTACTTGTTACTTGTTGCTTGTGCTTCATTATATCGATATATCATTACTGTGACTATGAGGGGCAGCCTGCTGCATGCCAGAACCTCACTTGACAGTTTCAGGCGAGACGGACGACATCCCGGGCATCGGCCAGTACGATGACTTCCACACGATTGACTGGCAGCGGGACATCGCCCGCGACCGCATGCGCCACAGGTACATCGTCAAGAAGAAGCAGGATTCCATCTGCGACCTCATCAAGGGTGCGCATGATGCATGGTCGGGTTGGGTGTGCGTGCTGCTCGTGGGGCTCTTCACCGGGGCGGTGGCTGGCATCATCGACATCGGCGCCAGCTGGATGTCCGACCTCAAGTTCGGAATATGCCCTCAGGCCTTCTGGCTGAACAGGGAACAGTGTTGCTGGTCGTCAAACGAGACTACTTTCAATGATGGGAACTGCTCGCAGGTTTGAGCAGCTTTATAACTTTTATTGTTGTTTCTAGTAGGATTTTGTTTTTTCCCCAGAAAAATTTTAGTGAAATTCTATGTGTGATTGTGTGTCTCGAGTATTTAAATGTTTAGGCAAAACTCCATTATTATTTTTTTTTTTTTATTTAATGCAATTGATTGTGTGTGTGTTTTTTTTTTGTTTTTTTTTTATAAAGTTTTTATACAGTTAACTATCCATTTCATGGTATTAGTACAAACAGCTTCACATTCCTATAATTTGTTAAAATTTAGTGAATCATTATCAATGATGCCTGGACAGCTGTTGTGGTTTGTCAGCTCTGTAACGCTAACTTGCAAATACCATTGTAAACATGTCTTCCATGAATATAGTGGTCTAGCAATCTCAAGGACAAAAAAGTGTCTGCGACTGCTGAGTGACCTTAATAGACACACCTTCATTAATGGTATAATCTCCCAGCGTCTATAAGTTTGTCTAACTTCAAATAAACCACAACGTAAAAAAAAAATATTTGTCATAACTACATGCTCTACATGAAATACATGTATTGAACAGCTAAGCTATATGAAAATGATTAAAGGGTAGAACTTTTTTGAACTTGAGTAAAAAAAATTTTAAAATTGTACATAATGTGATTTTAAAATTCATTGACACTCCACTGGCATTCATTAAAAATTTTCAGGGCTAGTGCATATTCCTGCAGTGTCTTTGTGATGACATAATTTTTGTGATGAAATGCTAGTATTCTGTAAATTGGCAGGTACAGGTGCTTAGTCATGTTCAGATTGTATTCTGCCCTAGAATGATCTTCATTTAATTACATTTGTCTTGATGGCCTTATTGTGCATGTTCCGATCTCAACTGTTGTTGGTAAAGATGGTCTTGTCATGTGTTGGTGAGCCCAGAATTGCTAATATCAGCTAAGGGACCGCCATTCATAATTGTCACTGGTAGTTGCGTTAAAAGTATTTCATCTGGAGGTATGTTTACCTCGTGTCAAAGTTCCATGTCCTGTTGGCGTAAGTTATTGCAGGAATGTATGTGGTTAAGATTATCATCCACTATTTTGGATGCTGGCAAATTTTCCTGACAAGTTTTTTAAACCATTTCTCTTAGTGAAAAAGCAATTTGTCTGTGGTCCAGTTACCTTCCAGCACGTGTAAAGCAGGTAGAAGTTGTTTGCAATCACAGTGTTTGTGTGTTGTTGTGTGTGTGTGTGTGGCTCATTTTTTTTTTTTTTTTTCATAGGTAAAAAATGAAATTGAAATTTTTATTCAGCAGCTGCTGTAATATTACCAGTCATCTACTATAAAACCATGCTAGATGACTGTTGCTTTTACAGCCATTGTCGTGCTAGTTTTCTTTGCTTCCGTGCTGGATTTTCATTCTGCGGGTTTCACTGATCATTTTCCCATACTTTGCAGTAAGTAGGCATCTTCAGTCTCTCTCGATCTAGAGTAAAGGTCAGTAGCTGGAGGAGTCTGTGGCTTTGTCTAGTTCGAGAGGCCCTGAAGATGCCTACTACAAGGTATAGGGAAGTTTCTGTTTTTGATACCATCAAGCTGCAGCTTCAGCCTAAAAGTAGATAACTATAGTCCATTCACTGTTACTTCAGTCTTTTCTGAAGCTCTGGGAATGTTCTACTTCCAAGATATTCCTGCGCCTCTTGCAAACTAGGCTTAACAAGTCTGGAGAATTACCACCAGAGGGACAACATACCACATTCGTGGGCACTTGGTTGTAATATATTTTGTATAAGATCTGTTTCTCACCTGACAGTTACCAACACACCTTATTTCTCCCTGTTGTTTATTTCAATTATTTATCAATGAAGCATTATAATTTATAGATAAGATATTAACATTTCAATTTAACAGGAAAAAATGTAACTTTTATGAACACAAGTATAAAATGCTTGTGATACAGGGCTTATTTAGGAAATAACTAAACATGTCATACCAGGGGGGGGGGGGGGGTGATTTTTCAAAGGTTTGATTTAAAAAAGCAGAAGAAACCGTGAAGGGACTATATCTTGAAATCGTGGTAGTTCGAAAATAAACTTCTATGAACAGCCAACTCTAGATTCCAAGACCCCTTTATGGTGACCCTCTCGAAATGCTCCTATTTTGGGGTACCATCGAACAATTTTCCAATAACGGCCCACTCGAAATAACCCTTTTCCCGGGAACCATGAAGGGTCGTAGGATCGACAGTTGACTGTATTATTAACGGTGGTTTTAAATTTTTACTTTGAAGTATTTGTTTCTATTTGTTTCAGTGGTGGACGTGGTCAGAAGTTTTTGGTCAGTCGCGGGAAGGTGTTGGTGCTTATATTATTTCGTATTTAATTTACATTGTGTGGGCATTAGTATTTGCAGCGCTGGCAGCTGCTCTCGTGAGAATGTTCGCCCCATATGCTTGCGGCTCTGGTATTCCAGAGGTGAGTGTTCTTGCTGAAACTTTATAAGTTTTTATGGTGATGTGAATCTGAAATTTTGTTTCATAAAATGGAAATAAAAAATATGTTGTTGGTTGGTGAAACAAAAATGAAATTTTTATTTCCAATAGCTTAGTCTTGAACATTCAGCAAAAATCTTATTTGATCATTAACTATATTCAGTATAAAATATATATATACTGTATCATCAATGGTAATACCGTAGAATAATACAAACTTCTAAAATATTTAGCAGTATGAGTTTATTGTATAACAAAGAAATGAATGCTGTAAAAATCCTTTAAAAAAACTTGACAAATAGATTCAGCATACATTTCAAGTTTAGTTTTATGAAGTTAATTTAGTTATGTTAGAACCAATGCAAACAAGTGGCAATGTAAACAAAATATTTCATTGTTATTCATTTAAACAAACATTTGATAAGTTATTAAAATCAGAACTGAAAGCTCTGGTTTTTTTTAATCCTTTCAGTGTGCTGAATATTTGCACAACCCCACAAATTTTTCAACATTAGACATATTTTATTTTTTTGATGTCCATTTTTCTATTGTGTAAAGTTTCATTTAGCAGTCTGAGCATATACCAAGTAAAGCTTCTCTGAGCCTTTATGAATTAGTAGTATACTTGACCACAATATATTGTGTATTGTGGTATCTACCGTATTCCCACGACTAGAAGCCATATATATTTTTGCCAAAATTTTGGTCTAAAAACAGGGATGTGGCCTGCATATAAGGAAAATTAATTGTCAGTGTTAATAAATGTAAGTACTAAGACTAAAAACTATAAGGAACTCATTTTTTTCACAGACCATGAATTTCTGACAAATAAGTGCTAAATAAACCGTAATATATTGTTTAATACATATTCCTTAGAGGCATGATTGTGTGGTAGATCGCGACAAAACGAAATAACACTGTAATACAATTTAAAATGGGAAATAATACGAGAGAGAGACAAATGTGCAGCATATGAACTCTTCTCCTATGTTATATACATGAAATTACTTCGGCACTGTAAAAATACATTAGGTATTTTTTTCTTGCGTGACAAAATGTAAAGATACATATTCCAAAGATTGCACAAGCAGTAAAATGCTGCACTTCAAAATAAGCTACTGTAGTTTCACAACAAAATGCCTCCCAAGTGCTAGTAACAATAGTGCGAAATGAACACACAACTAGAATGTGTGCAGTAATCTGTGGACGTGTATTTGTTTATATTGGCAGTTGTACGTAAAAGAAAGTGTTATATCTAAATAAACTTGAGTGTTTTCATAAACTTTCTAGTCTCGTAAATTATGGAAGATGCTGCAGCCAATGTGAAAGACCGTAAATCATTAACACTGACTAAGTTTTATTTTAAAATATTTTATAACACGAATTGCCGAAAAAATTAAAATGTGGTATAAACATTTTTTTTCCCCAAATTTGGTTTTCTGAAATAAGGGGGCAGCTTATAATCGTGTAAATACGGTAGTATTTATTTATCTCTGCAAATTGTAAAGGGGAAGGGGAGAAATACGTTGGGTGTGGTGTCATTGTGTATCACCCATTTAAGATATTTGCAGAAATGTATTGGCCATGCTGAAAGCGTGACTAATATATGCAAGCTGGCAAATATGGTATAGGTGATGTAACCATGCTCCATAATTTGAGGCAAATATGATGGCAATGTGGATCAAAATAAAAACAGAAAAGGAAAGCTTTATATAAATACTACAACCATTCGTGAAAATATCTACTGTATTTGGCTCTTGGAACCATACATTTTATGTTCATGTGCTGATGAGGGAGTGCAAATAGTGTTGTGTACATGTAATGACAAAGAAGAAAGAAGGTTGTGGCTCTGTGTGCTTATTTAGACTAAATTTGTTTCAGATTAAAACAATCCTTAGTGGTTTTATTATTCGTGGCTACCTGGGGAAGTGGACTTTGATCATAAAGTCTGTGGGCATTATGCTGGCAGTGTCAGCGGGCTTGAGCCTTGGGAAGGAGGGACCTATGGTCCACATTGCGTGCTGTATAGGTAACCACATGCTTCTTACTTATTTTGCAATTTGTGTTAACACCGGAGGCTCTCTAGTGCCTCGCGGACCGTTGTGTCGGCAGTCAAGATTTAGGCAGCGGCCTGCTGTGTTAACTGGGAACTCTCAATAACCGTTTCCTATTTTGTAAACTTTTCTTGCAAGATGCTTATAATTTTTATGAGTCAAGTAAATAAAGTGGAACCCCCAATTTTGACACATGTACCCTAATATTGCCCTATTCTGTATTTTACAGCTACATTATTTCTATGGCCTGGTCTCATGTAATGCAGCTGATATGGTATAATTTGCACTCTTCCAAATTTTTTTCTGAATTTTGCAACCTTCCCCCCGGTACCTAGAGATGTATGAAAATGGTTTTACTGTAGATATTGTAATAATTGTTTTAAGCTACTTTATTTATATAAAATATTTATGTAACAAGTAATTTAAATTCTATTCTTTTCCTTAACATACCCTGACCTCTTTGTTGCCAGCCAACTCAATAGGTGAAAGTCTTGCCTTGGGCATTTTTTTTTTTTTTCTTTTAGATATGAATTAGAAATGAGTTTTGGTAAATTATTTACTTGACAAGCCCAACTGGCATAGAAACCAAGGGTGGTAAATTTACATGCAGTAAAAAGAAAGTTGTGAAAAGCCATGTTTCTATAAATATTTGATCTGTACTTTATAATAAAATGTTGGCTACCCTCTGGTGTAAGTTGGTTACCCAAGGCAAGTAGGACATCAGTCATCATAAATATCAATGTATTTTCATCTGAAATATCAGCATCAAACAGTGGCGTGTAGGGAGTTTTTTTTACACTGTAAGCAATATAATAGCCCGGCATATTTGAGTGTTTTAGATTACATTTTAGTTAAATGCCATTAAATATGATAATTACAATTATTAACCTAAATATTGATTAAGTAATAATTCAACAAATATTAATTCAAAGATACTTTATAGCAATAATAATAATGCTGAAGGTCCTATATTTTCCACTCGGTCTTGCTAGTGACTGGCTGTGGTTCCATTTTCAGTTTCTACTAACAAACATAACTTCCAACTTTGCTTACCCTCCGCATTAAAGTTTTATAATACCTAACATTAGTTATAAAAATGGGAACTAAATTAATGTAATAACTAATTTTAATATTATTTAGGGAGCATATTATAAATAATAATAAAACTCCCGCTTTCATGAACACTTTCATCCACATTCCAAGGAAAGTGTAAGATTGGAGGATGCAAACGGAACAACTGCTTCCCCTCGAGCATCTAGTGTGTTGTCGCTCGTGAGTTCGATATTGATTCATTGCTAGTTGCACCCATTTTTGCAAATAAATAGCAGCACTTTGTGTGTACAGTATGGGAGTTACGAAATCTCTGTTTTTCGACTCTGAAATGGGAAACTCAGAATTAAATGTGTTAAGGCAAAAACTATAAAGTGTCGAGCATTTTCAATAGGTTACCTTGCGTCTATAGAATAAATGCCACTGATTTAATTTGGCGTATACGTCGCGTGCGTGTATAGGCTGCACCAGAAGTTTTTGATGGAAAATTAGGGATATATTAATATTGCAAGTATATATTTCACTGCATTTTTGTATTCCTGTAAATATTGTCACAATTTTATTTATATTTAAAAAAAATTTAAAAAACGCCGTAAATTACAATTTAATTTCTCCCCTACAAAACATTTGACAGAAAATTTGTTGTATTTTTTCTATGTTTACAAATATACTTTGCATGATTACTATTTCACAGACAGTAACGTGACTTGAGAAACCAAAACCACTGCAACATGTTACATAAAATAGTGGCTATAGGCTGTTCACAGTCAAATTATCACTTTTGAATGCCCTGCTTAAGATGTACTTGTATGCACGTTGCGTATTATTCTACCTTATGTAATATTAACATTGCCATGGGCCTTATCACGTTATTCATGCATCTGTCTAGTTAAACTGTGGAATTATTGGAAAAGTAAACATTTTACAAATCTGTTCATTTATACATTTTGATGCATAAAAATATACAGAAGCCAAAGAAATAATTTTGGTTATCACAAATGATTCCTTAACACTTTTTATTCTATGTTTAGATACGGAACTACTTCCCATTCATCGTTAGCAACTTACTGTGTGTGTGTCACTCAGTGCACCCGTTAAAATATTTGCAGATAGGAACTGTGACTTTTTTCTAAAGTTGATTTCAAAAGTGCTCACTTTATCGTGAACAGCCTTTATCAATGTGCACTTGTGGCGTGGCAACGGACATGCAAACTATGTAAAATATCTTTGTGTTATACAGCAGCAAAACTATTTTCTCATATGCGGCATCTGTGGCCAAGCTCCTACACGTTTACATTATACGTTTGCGGGGTTATTATGTTTATGAACATGAGTGAACAAATTATTGCACAAGGGAAAAGTTTATATATATATATATATATATATATATACACACACACACGTGTGTGTGTGCGCACGCACGTGCGTGTGTGTAAAAATGTGGACTTTACATGCCGAAATATGGTAATACAGCCACAGCTCAAAAAAATGTGAAATAGAATTAAGGACAATTTTGGGACAAGCATGTTCCAATTTTTTCAAATGTAACAAGACCATAACACTATGTGCAATGATAAAAGCCAAATAATGATTTGCCGGACACAAATTCCAAATTGACCCTTGTCGTGGCAGTTACGTGGCTTTTGTAACGTTAGCTTATCCAATGTAAACAAAATTGTGGTGTGAGAGAGATAACTTGAAAAATGTTTACCTTTTTAAAGTGTGAAAGTTGAAACATTGTGTTAAAACTTAAAAAAACTCTCCTGAAAAATTACTAAATTTAACTTGGTGGCCATTTGACTTTGACGGTGCATAAAAACTTGATTTGTTACAAACATTTTTGCATGTAGTTACTTCCAAATAATTTTATAAACTTAAAGGTTTTCATTTGCCTTTATCTTCTCATTATAATACAACTCAAACCAATAAAACTCAATTTTACTGATGTGTTGAACCTAATAAAAATTATTACACTTTTGTTTAATCCTTCAAAGTATGGCTCACTTTTATGCATAACAGGGGCTGCATTGGCTGAGGAGTTACACTGCTCGTCTTCCACCAAGACGAACCGGGTTTAATCCCCGGCCAGGTCACACTCAGATTTTCACAAGTGGGTTGTGACGGACAATGCCGCTGGTAGACGAGTTTTCTCCCTCCCTTGCATTCCGGCACTGCTCCGTTCTCACCTCATTTCACCCTCATCTCAAGATCTCATTAAGTGCCAGTGAAACCTCTCAACTCAACATTTATGCATAACATGTAATTATGTTGTAATTTTGTGAAACAGGCAACATCCTTTCTTACCTGTTCCCGAAGTACGGAAGAAACGAAGCCAAGAAGAGGGAAATCTTGTCTGCGGCAGCTGCGGCGGGTGTGTCTGTGGCTTTCGGTGCCCCGATTGGTGGCGTCCTCTTCAGCTTGGAGGAAGTGAGTTGACACTAGTGGTGTACTCGCAGTGGACACTAATCAGGAAAACTTGAAGTTGTCAGGCAATTAACGATAACTAGGAATTTTTCAGAAATTTATTCCTATAATGTAAAGAAAAATTTCCCTTTGTTCTGGCGATGGATCAATTTACGTGTTCCATCTATTCAAATTCTGAACCAAATCAGGTCATTCTATTGACAGATTGTTGACTTGGTTTGTTTCTGTTTCAAGGATGTGTAGAGTACTTAATAATGCATGTACAGTTACTATTAAGGATAAAATATAAGAAGTTACGCTTGTATTTCATATAGTTGAACTTTATATCCAGCTATTATTTACACATCGTGATAATTGGTGTCTGTAAAATAGTTGATTCTTAAATTTCAATATGAAATGTAAGAATATAGGGTATCAAATTTTTGAACCTATTTCACTATTTGCTACCATATACTGTACATTTTTTCATTCTTTATTTTTATTCTGAGGCCACACAGTGGCTGAGCGGTTAGTCTTCTTGCCTCCCACCATGGCGAACTGGGTTCAATCCCCGGCTGGGCCTGTCCCTGTTTTTCGCTTGTGAGAAGTGTGCTGCTGGTCTGCAGGTTTTATAGGGGATATCCTGTTTCCCCCACCCTTTCATTCTGGCAGTGGTACATTCTCACCTCATTTCACTCTAATCAGCTCTCAAGACCTCGCTGTCTAGAGCTACCCAAATATTTTCACTTATTCACTCACTCACTTGTTATGCTGTTACTTTAGCATTGCTAAGACAGGAGCAGCAATTTTTGTGGTGATGGTTTACGTTTAATGTTGACGCGTGACGCTCAACCGACTAATTAACCACTATTTCGACTCATCGCTAAATGTACGTACTTCCACTGCTACAGACATAGAGAATTTTCCACATGAAGGTTATGCAACCCGGCAGGCCCCCCCCCCCCCCCCCCCCCCCCCCCCCCCCCCCCCCCCCCCCCCCCCCCCCCCCCCCCCCCCCCCCCCCCCGCCACGCAGAGAGCCTACAAGCCACTCGCCACCGGGCAAGGCCGAGCGCCTCCAAAGAGGCATGAAGTGGAAACTCTGACTACTGCCGAACTGAGTTTTTTGACTCCCACTCCAACCAGGGCAGAATGCTCGCCCTCCCCGCAGCCGGCCGGCAGCCTACAAACTTCACCTATATAAGTCCGGACAGTACAGGGCTCGGGCAGTCATTCTTTCTCATACTCTCTCGCAACATCCCAAAGTACAAATTCAGTGCTGGGACCTCCGGAGGTTTCAAGTACTCCCGCAGCGGCTACTTACCACATCTCGACAACCAGCGAACACGTACATACATATTTAACTTCACTTTGTCTTCCAGACACATTTTACTTAGCTCAGTTTAACTTTAAATAACTTCGTATTCGTCTAGAACCGGGTCGCCTACACCTGGAACCGCAGATACCTTCAGTTCTCCGTGGTTTGGTAGGATGTAGAATGGGTTATGTGTTTAGTGAGTATTCAATAAACACACTCTTCCACTTTTCATTAACAGGGTACTAGTCTATGTTAACGGTTAGAGACAGAATACGATGTGCACTGCCAGCAGGAACCGAGAGATTGTTGCCATCCACGTTAGACAGCTATCTGTTTCTTCCCAGCCCTCCAGCACTAAGTTAGTGCTGGTGGGTAGAAACAGCAATGACACAACCACTAGAAACACTTTCGCACAGGGAGGGGGCTACAAGCTCAGGTTATTGCTTGTTTTGAACACTAATTCAGTGCTTAAGTGACATTAGCCTGGGGTTTGCCGCTCAACCCTGTGTGAATGCACAACCAGTAGAGGCTTGGTAGTCCACACTGCCCCATGCCCTTGATCAGCCGGCGTGCGTGGGAGATCAGTGTGGACTCTTATCGAGCTTGTGCCAGCAAGTCACTATTGGGTTACACTGTAATACCGTTCCTGTCTAAGTGCGTTACATAAGTTGTCAAACCGTTGTACTCTATGCCGTACAAGGTAAGTAGTGGCAAAAGTCGTAGGGAATAATACCTAGCTCACGTTGCTACCAAACAGTTGATGTTATTACCACCTACGTAGGAAAGGCAGGCGGAACGGGACTGTGCTGCCCAACTTAGGCACCAAGCAGTAGCGCCTGCTCCGGTTACAGTAATCTACTTGTCACCTTGCTTTCGCACTCATCCATCGTGCCACCCTGTGGTGATTGTTGTTGAACAGTACCAAGGTAAGATACGGCTTGGCAAACCCGAACTTCTGGAGCCGTGAAGCCTACGACTGGAATCGCCACTTCAGAGTGGACCGAGCTCGCCACTATTGGGTGAAACCCACATCAACAACACCAAAGACGACAGTGTAAATAGGCGATGACCAACACCTCACGCCTTCTAACCGGGCACGCGTCAATGTACTATTTTGCACCCTACAGATTAATGTATTTTAGAATGGAAGTTTTTGTATTACAGCTGTGCTACATTGTAAACCAGTAGGTCTGGGAATTATTGTTTTTCATCATTAGATGAAGGGAATTTTTATCTTGTGGTTTATGCCAAAGTAGGTACGTAATTAGTCAATTACCAGTTCCAGATTTCAAAGTATTAATTTGTGATTTTGTATCTTGTTTTCCAGGTGAGCTACTATTTCCCACTGAAAACCCTCTGGAGGTCTTTCTTCTGTGCACTGGTGGCAGCTTTCATCCTGAGGTCAATCAATCCATTTGGCAACGAACACTCTGTGTTGTTTTATGTACAGTATAATAATCCATGGATTTTCTTCGAGCTGGTGCCATTTGTTGGTCTTGGAATTATTGGTGTAAGTTCAGTTTTTGTAGTGTAAGACTACCGTATATATAAGCTACTATTCACGGTAAAGCGAGCACTTTGAGGCTCTCCCAACAGGAATAACCTCTAATAAATATATTTTAATGCAGCCTCATACATTAACTTTTGAGTGTGCTGAAATGTATACACTGTGTGTAGTAGTCACATGGCAATGTTAACATGTTGCAGAAAGATTATAATTGGCTGAAAGCATAATTTTAGCAAGGCCTTAAAAGTGTGTGCTTACAGTGAATAGCCTATAGGAAATACACTGCTAGGCTACCAATATTATCTGAGAAAACAGATGAAGTGCTTAAAGGATGGTACTGTAACAGGACGTACAACGGGATATTGTATATCCTGTATCTCGGACTTCGGAAATAAACTGAATGTTAATAAATACAGCATCTTTAATTTGTTACTTCTATGCTGCGTTTACACTGCTACTCTTTACCCACTGGCAGAATATTTTGTAAAAGTACAAAAAAAAAAAAAAAAAAAAAATTACTGTTTGAAACTAAAAAAATGCTTAATATGAATTTTCTACACGCAACTAATATGTATTTTCTACACGCAACTAATATGTATTTGCGCTATTGTTTATAGTCGAAGAAAATATTGATTGATTTATACTACTGATTTTTATCCCTTTACAAGTAGCATTTAAAACTGTATTTTGATTGTAATTTTTCCTCTATAATTTCACCGGGATTAGATGTACATCGTATTGTCAAAAGTATCGCTTGTGACAAAATCTTAAAAAGGAATTGGCAACCCAAAAGCAGTCACAACATTTTGCTGACTAAATGCTTCCTGCAGAATAAATAGAACTTGCAATTCATGACTGGTATTCAAACTCATTGTCAATCACAGTTTTGAGTCTGCTATTAATTCAGCTGTGTAAAAGCCAAAATTTCTCTTTATTGTTTCCCACTGTTCAGGTTCCATGCTCTCCATCATTCATTAACTCCTTCCCCCTCCAAATTTTTTTCTAGCCATTCTTTGGACATTGCTCAATCACATCATTCTAGTAGTCTGTAGTCTTGAATGAGGTTGTGAGTATATTGTATACCATGTACTTGCTCTTGCGTGTGCAAACTCATTTGTAATCCTCTCTCTACGTGCAACTGCTAATACGCTGAGCATAAATTTCACATGTTCATTGCATTCATAATTCCTGCGTCTTCCTGCCAAAACTCTATGTTTTTAAAATAAATGTTATCTATATATTTGTAAATGTAACGAGTTTTGGCTATACATTAGGATAACAGTCCTGATACGGCCTGAAATTTTTTACTTTGGGTTATTTTCTATTGGGAACTGTTAAATTTGCTGCCAACTAGGAAAATTTAAAAACAAAAACATTAAAGCTATTTCTACTGCTGTAATTTAAAAAAAAAAATCCCAATAGTTTAAGAGTTTCTGTGCCTTTTACAGGGTGTGATAGCAACAGTCTTCATCAAAGCGAACCTGTACTGGTGCCGCTACCGCAAGGTATCCAAGCTGGGGCAGTACCCAGTCACGGAGGTACTTGTTGTGGCTGTCGTCACAGCCCTGATTGCCTACCCCAACCCATACACTCGCATGAACACAAGTCAGCTCATTTACCTGCTGTTTAGTCAGTGTGGCATTTCGAACACAGACAGCCTCTGGTGAGTACTAATTACTTGGTGATTACTATGGTGAATAGTGATAAAACTGAAATGCAAGTTAATACACCACTTAACATTGAAATTTAAGTTAAAAAACAACGTACGAATAAATTGAGCAAAATACTCGTATTTTATATGGGAAACCATGACCAACAATTTGTAACCAAAAATATATCAACCAGGTGATAATATGAATGACAGGGCTGCCACCAGCCCCGAAGCTGAAATCCTGGTTCCTATATATAAAAATACTGTAAAATCCATGGAATTAAAAAAATTGCAAATTACAGAAAAAAAAGTGAATATGATAGACATTTAATGTAGTTGTTTTGGTTTGGAATGTACAAACACTCGGTTCTTTTCTCCACTCACACTTATACTTTCGTTTAGACAACGACTGTATTTGTGATAATTTTCGTTTCCTTGCCATTGTGATATCAATGCCAAACGCAAAACACAGTCACCATATTCTGATTGCATGCGTAAAAACTGCAATTCATGGCAAATATTCTTTTCAATAATGGCCTTTGTCTTTGCATGTGATCATACAGCCAGGAACAGAAATATGTACCCTCGTCAATGAATAATTAAGCAAAATATTTGGACATACACTATTGAAGCAATTGTAGTCCCCGCTGTAAGTTGTGTGAAATGTAGAACTGTACAATGTATATAACGTTTGTTGATAATCGAATAGAGTCCAGAATCGAGAATTGAAACAAAAACCGTAAATCATCCCATCACTATGTATGTACAAAACATTTCGCTTGATTATCAATCTCCATTATAAGAATCGTTCAAACAAATGCATCAGTCAAATTGGCATGCATAGCTGTGTGTACTAGTGTCACCACTTAAAAAAAATGGCCATGGATTTTTCTAGTATGTTAGTGTGCTAAAAATCCATTCAAACGGCAGGCCTGGATGTAAGTTTTGAGATTATGTAATAAGAATAGGCAATCTTATGCTATCTTTCTGGCTTAGTATCAGCAGTAAGTATTGGTTACAGTGTAGATAAGACTAAAATGATAATGAGAAAAGTAAACAAGCATAGTTTCATTTCCAGGATAAAATGTTATTTCTCTATAAAACTTTAGCCAAGTTAATCACATGATACTGTCACAAATAATTCACACTGTCTAGGAACCTCCACGAGTTATAAAAAAAACTTTAAAAACTCCAAAAAATTTCGTTTTTAACCTATGGTAATGCTCTATGTATCTAAGTTGAAATAAAATACTTGCTATTGTTTATGCAGTTTAATAAACAAAAAAAAATTATATAAATATGAATAAAAGGATAATTATTGTTAATTGATCCACAAATCTTAATAACAAAATTTGTGTTAAAATGACACAGTAAAATTTTGACTAACAGTGCGTGGTTTTGGTAATAGTTTCAATTTATGAATCTTCCATAATAAAACTGATAACACCAAAATGTGGTAATTTTAAAAAAGAAATTTGCTTTATAATAATTCCACAAAATCTTGTCCCTAATTATTTGCGATTCATTTGTAAGGTGGCCATGGATGTCACATAGGCTCATTTGAATCACGAGGTCCCAGGTTTTTAGAAACCGAGAACAGTGCACGCCACCTAGTTGGCAAGTAACAAGCAGGGAATGTCAAAGTGACAACCGGCTACCTCCCCGCATGTGGCCGGAGGAGGTGTACTACTCGCAAAAAATGTGTAGCATGCGGACGGAGCATGCAACTGTTGAGTTGTGTGTGCGCATCACCATAACATGCATGTGACATGCCGCCTGTGCAATCTAAGCGCTAGGGGAAAGGCTTTGTACTGCACAGCTAAGCATGAGAGGTTGTTTATAACGTTGACGCGTGATGATTACTGGCTAATGAGATAAACTACTTTGCTTCATCTACATGCTTCACTACTGGGCATTGAATGGGATTTGGAAGTGTATAATTTCTAGACTGTTCACGTTAAAGTGAACACTTTTGAGGCCCTAGTTACTTTTTTCATTCAGTCATTTTTGATCCTTTAACCACCTTTTTTAATAAAAAAAAATTGCCATGTGAGAAATAAACACAGTGTATATATTTCATTGCACTCAGAAGTTAACTTCTAAGGCTAAAATCATATATATTTAGTGACTATTCTAAATGAGAGGGCTTTCAAAAGTGCTCACTTTACCGTGAACAGCCTATATCATAGTGCCTTATGGATTTTCCCTGGTCATGGGGATAATTACAGGCATGGCAGAATTGTACGTTTCATCATCATCAGTAGGTCAGTACGCAAGCCTAGCCCAGCCTCCCCTCGAGAAGAAGCCATCAAATGATGGTCAGTAATTAACTCTTCGTTATAACCTTGAGCAAGTTCAAGGGCATGCCGAGATGATGCCACCTGCCAACAATCACCTGGCTCTCCTAATAGCCACATCAGCCTAGGCAGCTTACTCCACCATGCTCGTTCACTGAAGCTGCTTGACCTAACGCCGCCTAGATCATCTTCAGCCTCACCGCCGCCTACAGCAGAACTTCTAACAGCCCTCCTCCTGCGAAGCCTTCCAGAAGTCATCAGCCACCCTTAGTCACTTGCACCTGGTAATGGCTACCCCACACGCTCTTCCAGACATGGGCTCCCTAAGTCCCTTCAGAAAACGTGACACAGCGTAGACAGGGAAAGTTGTAATTAACTACGTAGTTTAAACTGCCTCCAGTTACTATAAAACCAGATCCCCTTCACCTGGACAGCGTAGTTTACTACTTCCGGTCAGCTCGAGGTAGACAGGAGATAGTACGGGCCACTGTGTATTATTCCTCTTTAAATAAACACGTTCAAATCCTATCTGTTGTCTCATTTTCCCTTGAGTACTTCCAGAATTCCATAGTAAACACCTGCTTCCTGAAAGTGTAGAGCAGGAGAAGAGTTTGAATATACCAGTTTGCTGTCTAGTTAAGAGTGCAAGCTCTCTCTTAGGGAACTCGTACGTCGAGAAACACACACCATTTGACGGCTGCCTGTTTGATGCACCACGTGTACCAAACAGTATAGCTCCAACCACTAGTCATACCCCTACTAGAGGATAAGCCGCTAGACCAGCTTGCACCCGTGCACCGCACCGTCCAGTGTGCCTAGACGGCAGAACATTCTTAGGTAGGAAACGCACGTCGCCTTCTCCTATCTCCCGAGACATGGTTCTAGCACCTGATGGCCCTTCACCAAGAGACGTGGGAAGGACATTAAGGGTGTGGTACGAAGAACAGTGTACAGAACTGTATGCTTGCAATATATGTTGTACAAATCTTATAACAGTATATGTATATTCATAAACAACATACATAGTACATGTCTGACTACAGTATTGTGGTGGTTAGTGTAATACTTTCTAATGTTCTGTATGATATATATGAATGCATGCTCGCATCTAATACTGTGCTGTTTAGGCAGTTGATATTTCACGTACTTACATATAACACTAGGTGATATCTGCAAACATTGTTCCGCCTCTTTTCAGCGCCTGTTTCTTGTCTGCTGGAGGCAGCCATCTTTGATTCCTACACTTTCCACGTTCCCCTAGTGTGAGTATGGTCTCGATTGATCAATAAACGTTTCCTGCAAGTATGAGCAAAATCTGCCCATAAATAAAGAAGCTTTAGCGCCACCTATTGGAATTTAAAAAAATAAACATTCCTAAGAACCTTACTCGCCACCTCAATAACATATCGTCTCAAGTGATCATGCAGTTTACTCACACACAATGGATTTTATACCCTATATATATTACTACTATTTCCTATTCGCATTCCTGATGTACTTGGGGCCGATGTTTTCATTCCGGGTTATATTAGGTGTTTGTGCCGTAGCTTGCTGCTAGACTTCTTGAATTTCCCCTTCCTCGAAGCAGCTGCCTTCCGCCACCTTAACGTGGTACATGCTGTAAGCCCTGAGAACACATGGGTGGCTCAGTCAGACGTCTCGCACTCTAAGGTCCCCAGTTAGATCCCACTCCCTGGCGAGATGGAAATTTTCAGATAGCGGGTTCTCACGTAGGGAGTGTAGCGGACACTTCAGGGGTGTGGAGTTTTCTTAGGGCTCTCCCGTTTCCTCCCAGTCTTAATTCGGCTGTGTCTCTACCCTTGTCTCACCACATCCATTCTTCAGGTTGGCCATAGCGACAGGTCCATCTCAGCTAGGGTTGGCGAGTCCCTTTAGTGCCAACAATCTCTCTGCAGTGGCGGATCCATAGTTGAAGCCTTGGGGGAGTGGGGGTGGCGTATTGAGGTGTGAATAAACTTTTGTCTTCCTAATAAAATAATTTGAAAATATGGAGCTTACATTTCTTGCAATCTATTTTTATATAAAAAAAAACATCTAGCGTTTTTGCCATTTCAAACTTTTTTTTTTTTTTTTCATTTTTATTCCCTACAAATACTTATAGTTGGGGGGGGGGGGGGGATCACCCCTTCAGCTCCTCCCTGCTTCTGCAACACTTTCTCTTCCATGTTACCCTGCTTGAGTTGGGAACCACATATAGTTTTCATTTTTTACTAAGCACTGAATGTGTTGTAATACCTGATTTTCATGATTACAAGCTATATATTTTTCACCAAAATTTTGGTCTAGAAATGGGATGCAGCCTGCATTGAAGGAAAATTTATTTTCAGTTTAAATAAATGTAATAAAACAATGCATGTACTACGAAGCTAGAAATTATAAGGAACTCATTTTTTTCCACAGACTATGAGTTTCTGACATAAGTGCTAAATAAAACCATAGTATATTGTTTAATGCAGACATCTTAGAGACACGATTTTGTGGTAAATCGCAATAAAATGAAATAACATGGTAATCAAATTTAAAACTCTAAATAATACGAAATACAGACAAATGTGTGAAGCAGTAAAATGCTGCACTTTGAAATAAGCTATCATAGTTGACAACAAACTGCCTCCAAGCATTAGTAATAATAGTGCAAAGTGTACTCTCCCAACTAGAATGTTTGCAGTAATCTATGGCTGCATGTTTGTTTATATTAACATTTGTGTGTGAAACAAGAGTGTGATATCTAAATAAACGGACTGTTTTCATAAAATATCTAGTCTCGTAAATTATGGAAAATCCTGCAGCCGATGTGAAAGACTGTAAACCTCTAACATTGACTTACTTATATTTTAAAGTATTTTATAATATTAATTGCCAAAATAATTAGAATGTTTGTTAAAAAATGTTTTCTCTAATTTGGTTTTCTGATATATACAGCCTTTAATAGGGGCGGCTTATAATCGTGGAAATGCAATGTTAAAAAGCAATATGTAATATTAATTACTAAAGTGTGCATATATGTATGGTGTTTGGCAATGAACAGTGACTTTAAAAGATGAAAAAATGAAATTAACTTTGGTCACTGTTTAAATGCAATGCTTGCTTATGCATGTTGTCAGAATTTTGGATCCACACTTGTCATTTGGAACAAAATATAGCTGCAGTTTTTACACACAACAGTGCATGGTTTATGAAATATGTATTATAATTTTTGGCATTTTGGAATAGGAACTTAATCATCAAATACAGTATTGATCAGAAATGAAACATATGCAGAGTTGTGTTTAAGTTTGTGGTTTCCTGGACATAAACCAATTTTATAGAATTACCTGTTGCGAGTAAAACTTTTTTAAGAAGTTTCCGAATTAACTGAAAAATTTAGGCTTGTTAAGCAGGAAAACATCTTGATTAAAGAGGGTCAAATTACTGTAGTGTTTATATAGTTAGTGCAAAATTAAGTAAACTTATTATGCAGGAACACTTTTAAAAAGGAACTTCTCAAAATGGTTTTTCTGTAGTTTTTACCCTTTGGTGTATCGGAATTAGCTTGATGTGGTGTTTGGCATTTTGTATTTTTTGTGGTAAATTAATTAAATTTTCCGCGTATCTTGGCAGCGACTACAACCGCAACTTCACAGATGTGAAGTCTGCGATAGAGATAGCGGCGGCCGGGCCAAGGGTGTACAAGGCGGTGTGGCTGCTGGTGCTGGCGCTCATCTTCAAACTGATCACGACCATCTTCACGTTTGGCTTCAAGGCCCCATGCGGGCTGTTCATCCCCAGCCTGTGTCTGGGCGCCATTGTGGGGCGCATTGTCGGCATCGGCATGGAGCAGCTGGCTTACAACTACCCCTATGTCTGGATGTTCAGTGGGGAGTGCTCCGCGGGAGTCAACTGCATCACTCCGGGGCTGTACGCGATGGTCGGTGCAGCGGCCGTGTTGGGCGGTGTCACTCGCATGACTGGTGAGTTTTCTCTTGTCCAGCCATTCATTAATACTTTTGAGTACTGCCTCTGTGATATTACATTGGAAATTTCTTCAAGGACTGTAGAAATTATAACATTATGGCGAACTCTGTGTCACTGTGTTGACTTCAGAATACCGTATTTATGTGAATGCAACACAATGTTTTATACTAATTTTCACTTTTTAAAAATTAAAGGTAGTCTTATTTTTGGTCAAACATTTTTCACTTGAGTGGTAGCTAGTGATTATCAATTTTTTTTACTAGACCTGTATGTTTCATTACAGTACAAGCCACTAACAAAATCTTTAAAAATAATGATTTATTACTTTACAATAAGAAAAATAAATAAATAAATTTAACATAATGGATTAAGAAAATGTGCTACCTTTGGTTTTATATCATTTGAGGTGTAGTGCACTGTGTTTAACTTCTTAAATAGTAGTTACAAATTCTTTGTTAGAATAGTTTAATTTGTGATTTGATTAAATTGTAGTTTAAGCGAGTTTGAATTTTTATTTACTTTACACGTGTGTTAAAATTTAAGTGCCAAGATAAAATTCCTACTAATGTGTCAAAATATTTGTTGGCAAAATTAATTTTTTCCTTTAGAACAAACTAAAAATATGTGATTGGTCAAATTTTTGAGGGGGTCATATGTAACATGTTGGCAGTACTGATTTCTAGTAAAATCATAGAAGTGCTCTGCAGTTATGTATGTTGCTTTGTTATGTTGACAGTGTCTCTGGTGGTGATAATGTTTGAGCTGACTGGCGGAGTGAGATACATAGTGCCTCTGATGGCAGCTGCCATGGCCAGCAAGTGGGTGGGTGATGCGCTTGGCAGACAGGGCATATACGACGCCCACATAGAGCTGAACGGCTACCCTTTCCTCGACAGCAAGGAGGAGTTTGCCCACACCTCGCTGGCTGCCGACGTCATGCAGCCCAAGTAAGAGCTCTCGTACAAACACATAAGATATGGTGGGAATAGGCTGCCATAGTTCATTGCCAGTTACTTCTCCAATTTGAAATGGTGCTTAAGTTCTACTTTCAGGATATTCCTCAACTTCATGCAAACAAAGCCTAACCTAGTGCGGTAAATCGCACCAAAGATTGTGGTCATCTGATAAGAACTAGTGTTTTTCTTACTGTTTTTATTTATATTAATTACAAATGATATAATATTATTTAGGGAAAGTTCAGTTTAATCAAAAATAGGATACTTTTTTGTTAACCACAGTATAAAATGCTTGTGATAGATGATGGTTAAGAAACAACGAAACACATAATACATAATGTTATTTTTCTGATGTTTGATTCAAAAAAATGTTAAGGATCCGCAAATATACTATAGACCACTAATTTTATTTTAAAAGAGGACAGTGTTCAGTATCCTACATCATGCCTTTTGACTGTGAGATAGGTTAGGCTGAAACTCAAACATGTTTTACAATTAATCATGTTACTGTGAACTATGGGAATGTAAATATTTGAACCGTGTGAATAAAGATGATGGGCATGTTGTATGGGCGAGTGTGTCACTAAAACATGTGGTCTCGATCTGGTAAAATGAAAATCCAAGTCATAATTTTTGGACAGACACAAGTAATCACAGGTTGGTACCCAGGGGTGGATACACACACAGAAGAGTAGGGCGGACACATTTCCCGTGTGAATGAACGGTTGCAGTGTTTTTACTAGCTGAGCCAGTTTCTTTACGCTGCAAGTGATGGCGCACTGCAGTCTGTCGAATGGTGGCTGGCAAACTGTGAACTTGGCAGCCAGGAGGGAAACTAGGGTGAAGCGGGAAATTTTAACGTGGCTGAGAGGTTGTATACCAATAATTTTTTACTAGGATTCCCCCCCAAAAATCAAAGTGTGGCCTAGAATCGGTGACAACTGGGAATCTGTTTATTATGTTACTTTCTGCTAAGGGACATCGCACAACGTCAATACTTGGAATTGATTGCCAAAAATATCTATTCTACAATCCCTATTATTAGTGAAGAATCATCGGTATGGAGGAATCAAATTGACCTATCTGTACAAAGTACCTGAACAAGTATTTAATATAATAATTACATTTGCCAGGTATTTGAAAAATATGTGTTAAAGTGAAAAGTATGTATTTAAAGTAAGGATAGTACTTTGTAATAATATTTAAATAATAATTTTGGCAGTACTTCAAAAATTTTCGCATTCATAAGTGATTGTGATCATTCTCTGTTATGTAGTGTGTTTTTGTTCCATTGTCAGTTATTAGTAGTGCTATCAGAACTAGTAGTTTTATCATAGTGCAGAAGTAAAGTAACAGGAGACTTCTTACATTTTTTCCAGGCATAATGAATCTCTGAGTGTTTTAACACAGGATTCTATGACAGTAGATGATGTGGAAACTCTACTTAAAGATACTGAGCACAATGGTTACCCTGTGGTGGTATCTCGAGAATCTCAGTACTTGGTGGGATTCGTCCTTCGTCGCGACCTGAACCTAGCCATGGGTAAGTTCCATGTATTAATTTTGTGTTGTGGCTGTTGGAAATGTTGGAAAGCTGAATCCACATTTCTTTACTAACATTAAGTTTGTTTTGGTTTTAATGAATTGAGTGAAATTATTTTTAAGTTGCATTATGTAAGTCACATGTGCAATAAATCCATTATACAGTCTACTACCTATGTACCGTTTTTCAGGAGACTGTCAAAAAATTTCAATACATGTGTGATTTCAGTAGATAGGGTTCTGACATTACGTCAATAAACGTCTTCAGACCTTATTAGGTCATTCCGCGTATAATGAGAGCTGTACGTTATATGTGAATAAAGATTAGCTAATAAACACAATATAAATGGGAATTAAAAAAGGCATTACTGTATTTGTATTACTGTGATACTAGTCAACGTGCTGCGCAGTGCGCTTGCGCTGTAGGGCGACTTCGCCCCATCTCCAGCCAATAAGAGCTCAGGGCATGTCAGAAACAGTGACAAAGTAGTTTCAGTTATCGAACACACATTCCACACATTGGACAGCCTCATATGTAAAAGTTATTAACACAATTAATTATGAAATGTACGGCCCCCCAGAATCCCGCATGCAAGTGCCACCCCCGAGAAAAAATAAAATATTTTTGAAGACCCACTACCCTGCATTTAGCTGTGGAAGAAGTTCCAACAAACATACGAGATGGCAGCACCCATGTGATCTTGCGACATCACATCCCCCCAGTCTCGGAAAGAGGCGTTTTAATTTGTCGTAGCCTCCACGCGGGGAGATAAGAAATTATCTGTGGTACCGCAACCTTGATAAACCTACTCCTGCGCTGGAAGGCTAATCTACCCCGCACCCCCTGAAGATCGCTGATAGAGAGATTTTTCAGTATATAAGGAAGTCCGAGAGCACACCCTAGTAGAGACGCCAGGCTCACCAGCCACGTAGGTCAGTGAGCACTCCCCGGTCTGCGGAAGACCTCTCTCTCCTCTCCTCAGCCTGCGACACGGCTCAACCTCTCCAGAAACCTGCAACACGGCTTCAACCATGTTGCAGACTGCACCTTCCCTGCAGTTTGAAGGCTCGTCCACCAATGCATCAGCCAACCGCAAGGACGGTTCCACTCCAGAGGTAACCCGACGTCCTGTACCCATTACCATTTACTCCAGTCAACTTCTACGACTTCGTGGTAACAGGTAATCGTGACTAAATTCCAATATTTTTTAGTATTATTTTTATCAGACTCACCTTTGCCTGTTTACGTGCATAATCCAGTTTATAATTTGTGTAACTAGAACTGGGACTTGCCCATCTTCCTAGTAACGTAATAAAATTTACGTGAATGTAAATTGTTTTGCTTACAGTCATTTTAACTAAGTTCCTGGGTCACCATTATTTTATTTCTTTTGTTGTGTGTTAGTTTATCTTGCGACAGGTGTATAACAAAATCTCGCTGGAGACTAGACATGAGGCGCACCGAACTCTACAGGAGATGGAGCTTGCAGAAAGCCGTAGTCTGCACAAGACATACCGTTGCTCCTTGGTTACCGGTGTACCCGCGTCTACCTTCAGTGACGTCACAATACCGGCCTGCACGTTTGTGGAAGGGTCAGGGGACAAGACAGATGTGCCCTAAGAAGGGTGGAATTAAGTTTCGCATACGGCGTAGATATCGCAGTGCCTTAGAGAACCTTAAATTCAAACCCCGCTAACGAAACCACGAGCGAGGTTGTACCTCCTTCTGAGACAGAATACATACCTAGACTGATATCATCTTTTGTTCACCTCAATCACTGGTCGCCCTTAAATAAGTATTTAGGTGCCTGTTGGCCAGAATACGATCCGGAGTGAACATACTCTACTCAGCCGGAGAGTCCACCACCAGTAGCGAGTATTCCCCCACCCAAGGTAGCCCCTCCGAAGGATGAACAGAATACGTGCTTGATCAAGTTGGCTTCAGGGAAGATGGTAAGGGTTCGACTCTTGCTGAAGGTAGTCCCCAAGCCTCGTGTAGTGTCTTCCTCTACGAATTACGTTCTCGCACATTGGCCCATCCGACCCCTACAAATAACCCTGATCTCTCCTGCCAGATCATTACCCCCACCCAAACGATTGTTAAAATCTACCCATCAAATACACCCCAGGACAACTGGTGTCCCACCTCCTGGCAATCTCAGTAGTGAGGAAGATTGAACTCCCTGGGCGGGAAACAATCTTGTTTAACCTGATGCGTGCTGGTCCTACTACTAATCAACTACGATTACGACTCGTCTCTAAGTGTACCTACTTCCACTGCTAGGCGTGAGAAACACGTGGAGGGAATTTTATAGATGAATTCTCGGCTGCCTACTGTACCGGGCACCAGGAACTAATGAGCAAATTCGCTTCCCGAAAGGTTACGCAACCCGGCAGCCCCCCCCCCCCCCCCTCGCAGCCCATACCTCGGGCGAGGTCGATCGCCGTCCAAGAAGCACAAAGCAGAAACTGGGACTACTGCTGAGACGAGTTTTTCAACTCCCACGCCAACCAGGGTTGAATGCTCGCCTTCCCCACTGCCCGCACCGACAACCAACAAGCTTCACTTATATAAGTCCGAATGCTGCCTGGCTCTGGCAGTCATTCTAGTATCATCTCTCGTGACATCCCAAATACTACTCGCTGCTGGGACCTCCAGAGATCTACGTACACGACGACGACCAGTCATCCAGTGAACACATACATACATATTTAACTTTGTCTTGTCTCTTCTAGACACCTTATACTCAGCTCAGTTTAACTTGAACTTTGTATTCGTCTAGAACCAGCTGTTCCCCTTTTAACCTAGAACCAGGTCGCCTACACCTGGAACCACAGATACCTTCAGCACTCCACGGTTTGGTAGGAGGTAGCACGGGTCACTTGTTTATTGAGTATTCAATAAACACTCATTGTTCACTACTCTTCCACTTTTCATTTACAGGGTATTTGTCTGTGTTAATGGTTAGAGACGGAATGTGAAGTGCACTGCCAACAGGAACTGAGAGATTGTTGACATCCATATTAGATGGCTACCCGTTTCTTTCCAGCCACCCGAGCACTAAATTAGTGCTAATGGGGAGAAACAGTGATGCCACTACCACTAGAAAACCTTCACATAGGGAGGGGCTGAAACCTCAGTTTATTTCTCGCTTTGCGCTCTAAATCAGTGCTGAAGTGATGTTAGCCTGGGATTTGCTGCTCAACCCTGTGTAAACGCACAACCAGTAGAGGCTTGGTGGTTGACCTGGCTCCACATCCCTGATCAGCCGGCGTACGTGGGGGATCAGTGGGGACCCTTATTGAGCCCGTGCCAGCAATTCACTATTGGGTAACACTGTAGTAACTGTTCCTGTCTAAGTGCATTACGTAAACTGTCAAACCATGTTACTCTATGCCTTACAAGGTAAGGAGTGGCAAGAGAAGTAGAGAACGATACCTAGTTCACCTTGCTACCAAACCGTAGTTGGCATTACTACCTCCTACACCGGATAGGCAGGCGGAACGGGACCGCGCCGCTCAACTTGGGCACCAAGCAGTAGCGTCTGCTCCGGTCATAGTAATCTACTAATCACCTTGCCTTCGTACTCATCCATCATGTCACCCTGTGGTAAGAGTTGTTAAACTGAACTAAGGCAAGACACTGCTGGGCCAACCGAAACTTCTGGAGCCGTGAAGCCTACAACTGGAATCGCCGCTTCGGAGTGGACCAAGCTCGCCACTATTGTATGAAACCTGTACTAACAATGCCCAAGACGGCAGTATAAGTAAGCAATAACCAACACCCCTCGCCCCATGTCTTCTAACCAGAGTTAATCATCCCACTTTTGGTCTAGTGGAAATATCCTAGACTAACGTGCTGCGTTAAGAACACTTGAGGAGCTTGAGAATGTAGTCGGCGCCTTAATCATCTATCCCTCAGGGTATGAGCGTGCGTCAACTGTGAATAATACATTTAAAACATTTCACTTTAACTCATTTAAATAAAGAATGACATCTCGGGAGACTGTATATACAGTGGATTCTCAATTATTCGTTTTTCAGTGGACCAACAAGAAAAAATAAAGCATGCTGGAAAATGCAGAACATGGACGTGGATTTCAGACCTTACCAATATAGTACATAACCTTAAAATGCATTTTTGTTTCCACCATCAGCGTAAAGATTACATTATTAAAATTATTCAAGTAAATTTATGATTGTATATTCACTTCAAAATAAAAACATCAATTTTTGAAATTTTGCAAAATTTAATTTTTATTTATATTAATATTAATATTTTTGTTCCTCGGCTGAGCAATTACCACAATTTGGTAGTCTTGTAAAACCACTAAGTTAGACACACACCAATAAGAGATAAACCGAGTTCTGCCACTCGGTAGACAGTCGGCTGAGCCCAAAAGTACTAGGTACTCTAATCCACTAAGAGAACCGTCCAGACCATGTGTTCCGTACTTGGTCACCGCTTGCAAAGGTTGGATAGGGACTGGAATAACTTAGGCTGATCAACCTCTTGTGGGTGCTGCACCCAGGTTTAGGTGAGGAAGTGACGTGTGCTGCTCAAAAGTTCCGTCCACTGCTCACGAAGGCCGGACAGTGTTACTGTAATTAAAAAGTCTGAGCACTGGAAGTACACGCTAGGCTCGTTAATGCACCGACTTATCTTCTGTGAATTGTTTTGTTCTATTCCTCATGCTTCACTCTCGTCAGGGAGGGGCACAAAAGTGATTAAAGCAGGCATTAAGAGCCATAGTAAATGAGATCATTAACTTACCCCCTTCAGAAACTGCCGTAAGTAATATTGATACTCCTTTCCCCTGCCCAAGTCAAACTGCCCGCTAGAGAACATTTCAGCCATAGAGACGATTTTACTGGGAGAGATCCTGATTAAAGGCCCCCCCGGTAAGAGTCCCTGTGACCTGTTCCCACAGTCAACAAGGACCTCTGCACAACTACACATCAACCAGAGCCAGCCGCTGTTCAACCGCTCACCCACCGCGTGAGTCAGCCAACAAGGAGGAGCATCACTCGTAAGGTACAGCGCCTGCCGAGATGAAGGGTTGTGTGTGTAACCCCAGATTTTGTCCGACTAGACTGCCCGCATGGCACATGCCATATATATACCAGACAGCCATCAAAGAGGAATAAAGGATCCAGTCTTGCCTTTGTTTTCCCTTTACTATACCCCACAATATTTTATTTCTCTCAAAGTAATTATACTAGATCTTCCCATGTAAAGATGTATCATTCAAATTTTCTATAGGGTTTTAATTCCCTAGACATAGGTCCTGTTTTAAACACAACTGGGCCAAAGTTAATATTCATCCCAACATGGAGAACCCTCTGCCCTAGCCAGGTGTTACTTATTTAAAGTGAGATTTGTGACATAACCATAGGCTTATGTCAACCCCATTCATACTTCCAAATGGCACCCTAAGTTGGGCCCAAAACTAAACCAACGTGGGGCAATTGCTGTAACAGTCTTGATTAGGCAGCAGGACTGAGCCAGCCATGCCTCCCAAACATTTTGCCACGTTGGTCACCACACTTTTAGCTTTCTGGCTGAAATTCGCATCGCTGACCAGGAACTAGAGTGCATTCACCACGTGTTTATTTCTATTAAACAAAATAAAATTTGGGTCATTTTTTACTATGAGTACTTTCCTTGTAGACTTAGCACCCTTCCGTAGTTACCCTAGCGTAACAGGTTTGCAGGTGATCCCGGATAATTTTACTCAAACGAGGCTGGCGCTATTTTCTACAAAACACACGAGCTTCGGTCGCCCTTCCCCTCAGCGCTCTGGGATTGACTGAAAGGTGGAGCCAGACAGATACACTGTCCTTGGGACAGCTTGTCGACCTGGAGTTTACTGGCTTCTCTCGAGTGTGCTCCGCTGGGAGAGGCTTGTCCCCCCTAGGTTGAGAAGACTGGGACAGGGCCACACACCCGTGTGCGTACCGGGACAAGGTGAGGCCTGACCTCCCTTGTGCCCCGCAATCTCCGCCAGACTTGGGAAAAGAGTGTCCGCCTGTCCACTGCAGCACGTGGTACAAAATGTATCACTCCACAAGGAGCCTGCAGACATGGTACAGTTGTAGGAGGGTAAATTCAGATTCCCAATGCCCTACACCCAGAGGAAAGGCTTGAAGGAAATAGTTAGGCAGACACACTAAAACATCAGGTAGAGCACGGGAATATCAGCCTTCCCTGGTCAAACATCTAGCTAGTTTGTCACCTCAAAAACAGGTGCAAGCGCTACGCTATCTGCAAGATCCCGTAGAAGTTCGTGCCCAGCGACCTCTTCACACCACCTAAGACCAACCCAGTCGAGTACCTGTGGTGGATCGCCGAGTATTTAAGCTAGTCCGATCAACATCCAATGCCAGTTATAGCCTACCTAGTGTCTGCTATAAATCGTCCCACACCTCTGCCAAAGCCACAGGTCATTGTTAGTCAGAACTGTGTACCAGAAGTAGTCGTGCCTTCGTGCTACTCTATCCAAACATTGCCCAGGTATATCCAAGGTAGTGGTGGCACCTAGGTGCCGAATTGTGTTGTCCACACCTGATTTCGTACCGTGCCACATAGCCACAGTGCCAGTTTTGTACAATGGGAAGGCACCAGTACCCAAGCAAAACTGTACCCCCTTGTACATATAGAAACGCCTGGCTTTGCTTTGAGACAAAAGGCCCGCACATCCACTATGAAGACAGTACAGGGAGTATATATTCCTGGTATGTCATACGTCAACGTATGTACTGTATTTCCATTTTTTTTCAGTGCTTGTTTTGTATTTCATGCTCTGAAAACACGCAATGTGTAGTCTGAGACCTATATTGTGACGCATGCCAGCATGATGCGCTCTCTACGGGCGACTTTGCCCCATCCACGAGCAGCCAGAACTCAGGGCAAGTCGGCAACAGTGGCATTATGATTTCATGTATCGAGCAAGGAGACTTCACGCAATGGACAGCCGAATACGTAAACGTAATTAGACACATTCAATTACAAAATGTATCGCCTGCCCATAATCCCACATGCAAGTGTCACCCCCGTGAATAAAATAATGTTGACGATCCACTATACTACTTTTAGCTGCAGAAGAAGTTTTCTACCAATCCCTGAGATGGCAGCACCCCAGTGGCCTTAAGACGTCACAACCTGCCAGCCTCAGGACGAGGTGTTTTAATTTTTCGTCGCCTCTAAGCGGTGAAATAAGAAATGAGTGACGTTCCCACTACCCTAATAACCTACCCCTGTGTTGGAAGGCTACGCTACACCCCGCAAGAACGCCGATCAGAAGATTTTCCGTATATAGGAAGTCCAGCACGTTTGTCCAGCAGAGACGCTGGGCTCACCAGCCAAATGGGTTTGCGAGCTCTCCCTGGTCTGAAGAAGACTCTCTTCTCTCCTCAGCCTGCAACATGGCTACCACCTCCAGAAGTCTGCAACAAGTTTTCAACCCGCATTCGCAGACTGTGAAGACTGCAACTTCCCAGCAGCTTGGACAAGGCTCATCCACCACTGCCCCCAGCTTACCGTAAGGGCTGTGTCACTCTCCAGTGGTAATCCACTTCCTGCACCCAACAACCCTTATCTCAGGCAACTGCCCGTGACTCCCATAGTAGCAGGTCGTCGTGTATTAACTTCCTCCTGGACAACCCCCATTTACTTAGAACACGCTGTGAATAGCGTACATTTAGAAATTTTGCAATTTTAATTATTTTTAATTACATTTTCTTCAGGCTCACCTTTGTCTGTTTCCAAGAACATAATCATTTAATCTGAGTTACCTACTTAATTTAATTTATCTGTAATTAATTTTGCAGGGACTTTGCGCTTTTCTAATTTTGACGTAATAAAAATTCTGTTAAACTTACTTCTCAATTTACCGTTGTTTTCATTGTAGATCCTGTGTCATTTCTAATCATTTGTTCTCTGGTATTAACTCGTTGCATACTAGGATCTGTACTTAAATCCCGCTGGGGTTTAGTTGTGCAGTGCACCGAACTCTACAGGAGACGTGAGTGTGCATAAAACATTAGTCTGCAGAAGACATGCTGAAGCTCCTGGGTTTCCAGTGCTCCCGCGTCTACTTCCAGCGATGTCCCAATACCGGACTGCAGTTTTCACGTCAGGTCCTTGGGTGTGCCTGCATAAGCTCTGCTCCCAGGACTGTACGTCTGCGGAAAGGATCACGGGAGAGGACTAATGTAAAACAAGAAGGGTGGCATACCGTGTCGTAGACAATGCCGAGAGTGGCGTGCGCTAGAAAGATCACTCATCACGAATACCGCAGACATAATACCTAATACAATAGAACCACAGCCTACGGAAACAGATCACACTCCACGATCTGACTCACCCTTGCTCTCACCCATGCAGGAGTCGCCCTTAGACCATCTGTTAGGAGCATGTTGGCCTGGATATGACCCCAGATAGATTAGAACCACCAGTCTAGGTAGCTACCCCCACTCAGGTAGTCACAGATGGGCCCCTGTAAATTCTAGTATAATGAAGCTGGCATCAGGAAAATTTATTTGAGTTCGGCACCTGATGGGGGTAGCTCTGCCCAACTTCTACGCCATCAAATTGGCCTCAGGAATGACTGTACGGGTTCGACTCCCGCCATATGTAGCCCCCAAATCCCGCGTCGTGTTTTTGTGTACAGATTATGTACCCACACGCCGTCCAACCAGGCCTAAGCATATTAACCATGTGTCTCTAGCCATGTCATCCACCCCCACCTGCATAATCACTTAATTACTGCTCACCAAATCCATTACGGGACAACTGGCATCCCGACTATAACACTTGTAAGTTTGAAAGACAGGCATTCTGTGTAACCAGGACGTCATTACATTTATATTTATCAAATATGTATTTCCATGTTGTTTGTTTATCGAGAATGTTATTATTTCATCGCCATGTGCCTGCCTTATATAGTTTCTTTGTATATAGTTTAATCAGATTCTCTGGAGACTCCCCCTCAGGCGGCTCCAAGTTGAAAACACACCCATTAGACGGCTAGCTATTTTATTCCTACCAATTATGCAGGTCCTGGAGGAATAGAATAGACGAGCCACGACCACTAGCAACACTTCTCAATCAGGGAAATACGGTACATCTGAGTTGTATCCTTACCGGAGCACCTGGGTGCTGGCGGGGGTATTTGTCTAGGTGCTACAGCCTGGTCTTGGTTAAGATTGCACACCCAGTGATAGTATTGGCAACCCACATGGCCCCAACACTTCTGATTATTCCACAACAGTGGGGGATCTTCTGAAGCACTGGAGCTCACGTTGGCAAGACTGTTGCCAGGCAACACTAATTTAGGGCTGTCCGTGTCCGTGGTGTTCCTTTCGAGGTAATCAGTAATTACACACCAACTATATGCCATTCAAGGTGAGGCACAGCACCAGGAGGGGAGCAAAGAGTTTGCATCTTGCTGCTAGACAACTGGCTGGTCTAACCCCACTTACAGCTAGCAGACGAGCCGAACGAGATCGTCCAACCTTACTTCGGTCACTGGCACCACCTACGATGACTAACATTAACCCAGCTACTGTCCCGTCAGCACCACTATGTATACACCCGACCTACCATCCAGTGGTAAGTGTGTTACTGAATAAGACAGAGATCCGGCTAGGCATCTCCAATAGTAACTTCTGGAGCAGGGCATCCGAGGACTGGAACTGCGAGTTCTGTGTTGTCACGTCGTGCCCTCGCTACCGCCCAAGCCGAAGACGAGTGACTTAATCGGCTATATCCCTCTACCCCTCGTCCTCAAATTGGCAAAGCACCAACCTCTAGCACCTCCCGCCTGTCGTCGACTACGACTAGCTCAGAAACGAGTCACAAGCCAGATGAATCTAAGGGACTTTTAAACCGTAAAGTTGAGAGTGTGGTACCAACTTGTAAGGCCACATGCCCGACCATTATATCCAGCCATGAGTAAGCTAAACCAACCCGCACGCACAACTGACCTAAGTGCAACCTTAGCTAATTGGACACGCCTTAGCTAATTGGACACACGTCAAATTTCATCAATGTCTGTCACGTCTTTCACATAGTAATAAGACTGTTAATACAATATTTAGTAGGGTCTCAGGCGAACACAAAATGGCGGCCCCCAAGACGGGGTAACATATTTATTTATTATTTTACTCATCCTGTATGTACAAACCAGGTGTTTTAAAGTTGGTTCATCCCAAATTTAATCAAACAAAATAATCATAAATACTTATCTTCATACTCTACCATGTGCACCGTATACTCAGCAGCATTTAAATCGACAACTTGTTGGCTGACAATTGTACAGCAATAAAATCATTAAAATTCTCACGGACGAGGCAAATCGTAGGTGGTAGCAACAAACAAATTCTGTTTGGCTTGCTCACTCATAACAACCTGAGTGAGATTGTGGGCGTGCTTGAGGAGACTTTCTGCCAAACAGATGTGGAAGCCCAGTCTGTGCCTTGGGTATCTTGTAGCTACAAGATAACACCTTAAAGAAGGTTCAGACGAGAAAAGAAAATTATGACAGCAGCCAAGTAACTACACTAACTTAAAACCAAACAATGGAAATCGTATTTGGTACAAAATGATTTGAAATGCTGTTAATGGTATTCCACAAAACAGCTGATAAGTCATATGGCACTAATTGGAAACGCCTAAAACCTTTAAAACTGAATACGTGCATGAAACTGCGTGAAATTCCAAACCTGCGCAATATCGTTCATGCAACAAATGGATCACAGTAAATGACTGGGTCATGTGAACGACTTCAAAAAATTGGTGATTTCCTTTTTTCTTCTTGCTTGCTTGTTGCTCTCGCCACTCGTAATGAGTGTGTACTTTAACTACATTTTCTGAATGACAGGTAATCACGAATGAGAAGCAGGGAAAAAAGATTGAAACAAAGAATCTAAGCGCCTACACGTGGGCACAATGGAAACAGAGAGATAGAGAGAGAGCAGACATGTGCACACATATGAACATGGAAAACAGAAAATTAAAAATAATAAACCCCAGGAACTATTACTGTTCACTTTGGCCACTGCGACCACAGGGTCTCTTCTTGCAGATGAAAACTTGTACTCTTAAGCACGCACACCAAGAACACTGTAGCATGCAAAAGTTGTACCGCCAACACAATGCAGCAATACTCACACTAAAAGGACAATGCCGGCAAATATCCGGCCCTGGAGGACCAAAAATGTTTGGGTGTATTAATACTAGCAAGATTAAATTGCCACTATAGGACTGTACAAGTTTCAGTGAGAAAACTATTGACTGGCGACAGCTGCACACGACTCAACTTGCCGTCATGATTTCCAACACGAAACTTTCTTCTTCGTATAGCTCAGGACCGTCAACCCTTGGGACAGCATTGACAATTGATGAACGTGCACCAAGTCAGGCATGCGGGAAATAAAAAATGTGTCCTGCACAATTATTAAGAGTTTAGTAAAAGAAACTACACAAATTTCTGCGGTGAAATTACTACTGAACTAAAATTTTCTGCAATCTATATTTTCATGGTCACAAATCCATACTTACAAGGTCACAAGTCCAAACAAAATTTGTAGCAAAACCAAACCAAAAAAAATGTATATGGAGTGTGTACTATAGAGGTTTTTGTATACATTTAAATTTCCATTTTATGTAGTTACAGTGGATTCTTGAAAATAAGTTTTTCGTTGGACCAACAGAGAAAAACTAAGCATGCGGGAAAACTGTGAATGCGGACGTGGAGAAATAATGTGACCTTGGAAATAATGTACATAACCTCAAAATGCATATTTCTTTAAACCAACAGCCTAAACATGCGATCAAAAATAACTTAAAGTACATTTATAACTAAATATTACTGAAGAATTAAGACTTATACTTATGACTTGTTAAGTACAGGGAAAATAAGTTTTGCAGTTTATCGTTGGATAGCAAAGCACCCGACATAACCTGGAAAAATGGGCAAGAGTAAAGATTATTTACATATATATAATAATTTGTTTATTTGTGGTTACTGCTTGTGTAATCATTTTGAAAAAATTTTGGTATATTTTAGAAGGGATTGTCGATGTCAACATTGGCCATTTACATTAATAAATCTGCAGGTTAAATAAAACATATTCAATAACCTCTTCCAAGAAGTAAACATGACCTCGAACAGTTCTTTAAAATAAAGAGGTATATAATTCATTGCATACAATTTCACAATACGACATAAACTGTATCCAAGATGTAAATTAATACAGTTTCCTGCCAACAACAAATGTCACTGGACTTTAATTGGCCACTTCATTTTTACTTATACATGCCAAGAACGCACACGACAGTCATAAACCAATACCCTTGTACACATTGATTCATATTCTAAACATATGGCACACTGATTCTGTTAAGTCAATTGTAAACCCTAAGTTCAGTTTACATATATCATTTTTTTTAAATTTTTTTTAATAGTATATGATTATAGATAGTCTGATACAGTGTGAAAGATTGTGAGATTTGTTCTCATTGTTACCAACCTATAAGTGCAGTAATCACATAAGAAGAATAAGAATAAAAGATGCTTTCTCACAGTCATCAACCTACAAGTGCAGTAAACACGTAAGAAAAAACGTAATCCATAAAACACTAAATAATGCTGCAGGATGTACACAGAACTATCAATAGTAAACCTGTCGACTTTGAGTTGTTTTGCATACACGTAGTGCCCAAAAATGAGTGATGCTAGCAATCTTTGGTGAATATACCATCTGTTTTGAATGAACATTGGGGAAAACAAAGGATCGGTGATCATTGAATGTGGCCATCAATTAGCTTTGTTTAAATGGGAATTTTGACGGACCAAACTAAAGACAGGGGATATGGTAAATTGTAAATAAAGGGGAACGATTCTGCGAGAATCCACTGTATTTAAGTTTTAAAATAGTAAAAACACATTATTTACATACAGACAAAGGGTTACTTTGGTAGTGCACTAAATGAACATTCAAGACACACCTGAATATTCATTGAAATAGAGAATTTTCGTTTCGTTACAACTTTTGTCAAAATATCTTACCGAAACGAAAACGAAAGTTGTCATTTTTTGTTTTTGTTTCTGTATACTGAATATTCGCACAACCTTAATAGGTTATGAGTGATCCTTCATGGTGTCAAGTTCTGAATGGTTGTGAACATGCTTGTAGGCAATGCCAGGCGCACACTCGAGGGTATTTGTGGCCAATCGCTGGTTCTGTTCACGAGCGGCATGCCAGTCCAGACATCCGGGCCCCCACCGCTGAAGCTCAAGAAAATATTGGACATGGCTCCTATCACCATCACGGATCAGACACCCATGGAAACTGTTGTCGACATGTTCAGGAAGCTGGGACTTCGTCAGACTTTGGTCACACACAATGGGTGAGTTTTCATTATTGGTTGTATTTCTTCAATTGTGTATTGTTATGGGTGTGGGTGCAGTTTTAAGCGATATGCACAGCAACTGTAAAAATATTGGGCATTAAACTAAAGTGGAAGCTCGCCATCAGTATGGGCAGTAATGATACATTCACTAGTGTCTTAATTTTCGAATGCACATAGTTCATGTACATAATTCTAGGGTAATACTCTTGTTAAAACAAGTGCAATGTTAGCTCAGACCTAATATCATGATTGAGTGATTTTAACTCGCTTGTATCTTGGGAGTCTGTCGGCCGATCACAGGCATCCAATGTTTGGGGTAACTTTTTTCTGATTGGTCCAGTAGAGTAGAAAATTTCTTCTCACAGATACTCGGGCCAATAGCCAAAGAAAATTTGCAAATCTTTTTACAAAAAACTGGTGGCCCTAGACAATACCCTTTCAACCATCCATGAGCCATGTGAACAGTTGCAAGTGACTATCATACACCACCTGGAGAGTAACGGAAGGTTCCACGTCCTGTCACTCAACAATTTTGCTTGCACTGGTTTGCAAATGTAAAAACTCTGTTCTGCATCTGCAAAATGTCCGTGCCTGCTCTGCAGCTGTGAAAGTACATTGCTGTTGAGTTCTGCCCAAATGTGGCAACTAGCCCTGGAGTCTGCCGGGTATCGAACCTAGATCACTGTGGTGTGACGGGCTTGCTGATCAAATTACAAGCAAATTTCAATTTAAATTTAGTTTCTGCCCAGGCCACCAAATTATGAGCAGAGGTTAGTCTTCAACCCTATCTTCCTCCAGTTTGCTATCTTTGGTTATTTTCTTCTTGCTAGTGGTTTGGCACGGGAGTCTGTCCACTTGGTGAGTGACGTCAAAATGAGAAGTCATAAGACCTTGCATAGTGCATTGAAGACCTCGTATTGTCTGTGGTTCCACAACTCTGTAAAATTGATTCTCATTTAATTGTAACAGATGCTGTTGACAGATGAAACCATAAAGGCAATTTTACATCTCTTGAAAATCCCTGTTCCGTTTCTCTTAATCACACAGGTGCATAATGGTGTTAAGGCACCTTCACTCCATAATGTTATCTGTGCATCATTGTGTGCATTTGTTCGTGTACATTGACTCCATTGTCTGTCACTTTCCACCATTAGTCTTTCACACCTCCCAAGGACTATCACACCCTCCTTAAGACATTCTTACTACCCCATGAAGACTTTTGTACCACCTTTAAGATTTTTGTACCTTAAGACTTTCTTAATCCGTCCCCTCTTTAGTCTTTCTTCCACATCCCCCTCCCCCCCCCCCAAGTCTTTCATCCACCCCCACCCACAAGTCTTTTGTCCACCCCTTAAGACCTTTGTCCACCCCTTTCCTTAAAGATTTTCTAACCCTCCTTAAACCTTTCAGTCAATCGTTGCATATGAAGGGTCTTGAATGGTCTGCACTGGGCACAGCAGAACATACTCCTATTAAGACTTTTGTGAACTCTCGCCTTCCCCCCCCCTCTTATATGACTTTCGTAACCACCACCCCCCTTTGACTTATGTAACCTTCCCCTTCCCTGGGAATTTCGTAACCTCTGCAATCTAGGTCTTGCATTTTCACCCCCCCCCCCCCCCCCCCCCCATCTGGTACCGCTAGGTCGCATTTCCTTTTTCTAACATAGGTCTTGCGTTTCCCTCCCTTCCCTCACTCTAGGTCTTGTGTTTACCCCCACTCAGGTCTTATATTTACCCTGCCCCCAACTCTCCACCCTCTTTCCCATTTTGCATTAACCCCCACCACCAATAAGTCTTGCATAACCCCTCAGGTTTTTTGGATGTTTCACCTCTTGCTTCCCTCCCCATTTCTTCCCACCCCCATTTCTTCCCACCCCCATTTCTTCCCTCCCCCTTTCTTCCCACCCTGTTTCTTCCTTCCCCTGTTTCTTCCCTCCCCTTTTCTTCCCCCCTTCTCCTTTTGGGGCCATGGTGGCTGAGTGATTAGCACACTCAGCTCCCACCAAGGCAAACCGGGTTCAATCTCTGGCTGGGTGACCGGATTTTCACAAGTGAGAATCGTACCAGACGATGCCGTTGGTCGGTGGGTTTTCTCTGTGATCTCACGTTTCCCCTGCCCCTTCATTCCAGCACTGCTCCATATTCACGTCAATCACCCTCATCGGCTCGTAAGACCTCGCTGTTAAGAGCCGCCCAAATCTCTTCACTCACCCATCACCCTTTCTTCCCCTCTTCCCCTTCACCCATTCTCTTTTTCCTTTCCCTTCACCTCTTCTTCTCCTTCCCCTTCACCTCTTCTCAGGGTGTCTACCACCCCTGGAATAATCAGGGAAAATGAGTTAACAGAAGTTGGCAGTGAGTTGAGTTGTTACGCGGGTGTGTGCGATAACCTAACCTGTTTTCTCAATTAAAATATGGGAGGTGTTCTCGAAGTGATTGTGTCACTATTCCGTTTTTTTGTTAATATTCAGTCATTCATGGAATTTTAATTTAAACATTGGTCTTTTACTGCCATCAAACAACTCTGAAGCGTTCGCCAATTATCTGGTAACCTTAGAGTGATTGAGTTAACCTTGTTATGTGAGCAAGTTAACTCTTAACTCTTGTCAGGTTAGTTTTTACAAATGCCTGTTATTTATGTTTGTTTCAGTAGTGTACAGAAATTTTATCCTAGGGCGACTAAATGGGAAATTATACGTTTTTTTGAGACCTTGTTACTATATTTGTTTAAAAATGTACCTACAAGGAGGGCAGATGACATTCAAATCACAGGGTCAAAACTTTTTCCCAAGAAGTTTTATACAATCAGATGGCTAGAAAATGTGGAAGTTGCTGAACGTGCCATGAAAATCTTGCCTCGCGTTAAAAAATTTGTTAAAGAAGTGTTTAACATTGTGAGAAGTTATCTTGTATAGTCTGTCTCGTGTAAGGTTTCCAGATTTTGGCAGATTGTATGAAAGTAGTGCCTTGTAAACAAACAGAATACATATCCTTCCACCACCATGTGCTTTCCATGCGACTTGTCAAAACATGTCAACAACATGTGAATTTTTGCCAACTATAGGCCTAATTGAGGAAATTATGTGATTACACAGATCTTTATTTAATTTCTGATCGTAACATCTAAATTGTGTTATCAAAACGCTATCAATAAATTATATTCATATTCTTACAATTAATTAAATAGAGTAATTGAGTAATTACTATAAAATCAATCACAAACACAAAAAATATATATTTTAAATCAATAAATTTCATTGGACTTGCAAGTTTGCAACTCTCACAACAGGGAAATGTTTGAGGCAAGATAGAAAAACATTGATGTTGTTTACAGTTAACACTGTAATCTAAATTAAATCACACATGTTAAACAATTTAATGGAGAATACAAAACTTATCTGGTCGGAAGTATGATCAGAATTGCCTTCTTTGAACGTCCCTTGAAAAATTTGACGAATTCGTTAAAAAAAAGAATGTGAATCTCACATAGTTAACTGTTGAGAGCGTCATAAAAAAAATCATTAATTCATAACTGAGCAGTAAAATGAACTACGAGAAAACAAAAGTCTGCTGGAGTTCTGTGTAAAGGCAATGTCACCAGTAGGCCTACCTTAAGAAAAATTACATTTAGGTGGTGGACATACACAAGAGTTAGGCCTGTCAAATCATACACAGAAGTATTTAATTAGAACTGTCATCTACAATAAATAATAATGGAACCTATTTGTAGCAATTACAATTAAATAAGCCTGTACAAAAAACATTACTCACAAATGGTGAAGACTGGTAGGCCTGTGATCATTAAGTAATGAAAACTAGTGGCAATTACATCAAACACATGGCCATATGTACTATTACAGTAACGTGGATATTTAATCTACATGCCCATCGTCCCAAAAAAAATTTCAATACAATGTGTTGTCCTATATTAGTATTTATTACCATAGCTAAGAAATTTACCACAGAAGAAAATGTACTTTACATAGTCTTTCTGGACAAACGAAACATTATCTCTCTGTTTTAATGTGATTAGGCTTAAATAATTAGTATTTAATTACAACTGCATTCGTGGTTTGGTCTACACACACAGGTGAACAATGTAACCTCAATGTTTTGGTGAAGTCAATAAGTACTCTTTGTTGTTTATTGCCCAAACAAAAATTAATTCAACTGTAACATTAACATATTCTAAGAAATGAAATGAATGCTGAACATTTAAATGTTGTCTGCTAAAAACCCTCACACAAACTTAACATGTTTACCTTATTTATAAAAGAACAAACATGCATTTGCTTAAGATATTTACATTTCACAATCAAAATTCACCACACTCCAAATATTCACGTACATAATTTATCGCTATTTCCTTTGGAACAGTTTTTGATGAAATTCCAAGCAATCGGCCGTTTGTTTATATTTTTTTTATACCACTGGACGACTTTAGAGTTCTCCCATTGGTAACATGTCTTCGACTCCTTTGGCAACACAATGTCTTGTAGTCGTTGGCGATTGCATGAAGGATTTTTAAGTCGCTGCATTTTAAATAACTAGTCACACAACATTCATTAATTCAATTTAGAACTTCTAAACGTGAAGATAAATAGCCCTCTTTTTTCATTATTTCTGTTATGCAATTTAACAAATTTGAAACTATAAACACGTTTAATAACCTTATACAGAATACTACAACATAATATTATTTACGTTTATTCCGAAATACTTGTTTTTTTTTTATTTTTAATGTGCACTATTTTCTTTTTCGCCGATGTAAGAAAGAATACATGTTATTCAGGGATACCGCCATTGCTTCACATGGCGATCAGCTGACGTTCGTTATTTCAAATACGACTCTACTGTATTACACTTTGAATACATTGGCAGCAGTAGCTGTCAAATTCTGGAAACCTTAAATGAGACAGACTATAGACAATCTTCTGGAGGTAAAATTGACTTTCTTCTACTCTTTGGCATCAGAGCTGGAATTGTTTCTTACAATGTTTCAAAGTGAGCACCCATGGTGCCTTTTCTGTATGATTCACTGGAAGACATTTGATTAGCCCTGGTGGAAAAAATTTGTGAAATCAGAGGTACTGTAGAGCTTTAAGGAGAAACTGAATGTGTCTCAATTAGATTTAGATGAGCAGGAAAACTTACTGACAGCAAATAACATTAGGTTAGATTATGCAGTACACCATGTCATGAAGAAAGGAAAACTACCAGAAAAGGCTGTCATGCTATTAAAAACTGATGTTCGGAGATGTCTAAAGGTGCTAGTAATAAAACTTCAAGACAAGTCCCCTGAAGTACAAACTCGGTAAGGGAATTTCCTGCTCGTGTGTATCTGTGGCTTTAAATGCACAGCTGAGGAAATCGCGTTTGAAGATGTCTTTAGAATGTTGTCTTCAAAATCGGTGGTTCTCAGGACCAGAAGCTGATATAATTGAGCAAACATATGAGTTGGTATGTTCCTCGGAAGATTCTAAAGCCCTTCTTTCATCTTTTTCTCGAGAAGAAGGCCTTGATCGCGTGTGGCTTCACATTCTTAAGGCACATTCGTTTTCAGCTAAAAGTGGCCTCCTAAAGTTTGCGAAAGAGATGTTGGTACTTTTTCATGGAAATGGCACTTTACAATTTAGTGAAAATTCTCATTCTAATCTGTTGACTGAAAACTTGCAGGAACAATCCTTGATTGCACACAGACAAGTGTACGACGATGTTCATCATTGCGGAGATGTAGAGCATATTGATATCACTAAGTCCATGTAGCAGTATGTAAGAAATGCTGGTTGTTGACATCCGTAAAGAATCTTTGCAAACAAAAAAAAACAGTTAAGGAAGAGGAAGATTAGAGGAATGCAGAAAAAAAAGTTCAAGGAAATTACAGAAGAAAAAGGCTCGAGTGTTGGTGTTGGTGCGTAAGTACTATAGATGCAAAAGTTGAGTAACTGCGGAATTGAATGTAGCTGCCTTTTACTAATTTTTTTATTACATTGTGTGTCAAATATTGTGACAAGTATCTTTTTTGTATCTTTATTAATAATTTTTCTTTCGTTTCCCCCCCCCCCCCCCCCCCGTGTGTTTTATTGAAAAAGTTCTGTTTGGCATATTTTTACTGTCATTGTTAACTTCATATAAATGTCGAGATTGGTATTACTATGTCTGGCAAAATTATTTTTGGCATGTATTATTTTTGTAGTGCACTTAACTACACACTATTTTGAAATGTATTGAAATTTTGGTTCATATTCAAATCAGCTTCATATAAACATCGCAAAATTAGTCTGACATAATTATATTGATGTACATATTATTATTTTGGTTGTATTTGAATGAGTGAGCTTATTTTTAGCAAGATTTTTGTAGTTATGTATTATTAGGGTTGTATATTCTTTTTAAAGTGTGTGCTAATATCCTATTAAGTAACACAATTGTTATTGTACATATCTATTGCTATTTATAATTTTTCACCAATATAATATGTGTGTTTTTACAGGCTGGTGAAATTCTGTAAGTGTTTAAAATAATCTGGAAAAATATATTTGTAGTCCTAGAAAATCTGGAAAAATCAGGGAATTTTGTTTCTTAGATCTGGTAGACACCTTGCTTCTCCTTTCCTCCTTCCCATTTTCTTCTCCCCTTCCCCTTTTGTTCTCTCCTACCCTTTTCTTGCTGCTTCCCCCTTTTCCTATTTCTTCCTGCTTCCCCCATTTCTTCCTTCCTTCCCCATATCTTCTCTCCCCCAATTTCTTCCACTCTTCCCCCATCTCTTCCCCTCTTCCCCAATTTCTTCCACTCTTCCCCCATCTCTTCCCCATTTCTTCACCTTTTCTCCATTTCTTCCCCTTTCCACTTCTTTTCTTTCACCAATTATTCCCCATTTCCTTACCCAATTGCTGCTTTTTATCCCTTCCCCCCCCTTTTCCTCCACTTTTTCCTTCCCCCCCTTTTCCACCACTTTTTCCTTCCCCCTTTTTCCACCACTTTTTCCTTCCCCCTTTTTCCTTCCTCCTTTCCCACCTTTTCTCCCACTTTTTCTTGTCCCTTTTCCTTTGCCTTTCCCCTCTTTCCTCCACCCCATTTACTAGCCTTCCTCTTCCCTTTTCTTTTCTCATCCATCCCCCTCGTTTCCTCCATTTCACTTCCCCTTTTCTCCCTACCCCCTTTTCTTCCTCAATTTTTCTTCTCCCCCTTTCCCCTTTTCTCCCATTCTCCCCATCCCCTTTTTCACTTCTTCCCCCTTTTCTTCTTCCCCCTTTTCTTCTTCCCCCTTTTCTTCTTCCCCCTTTTCTTCTTCCCCCTTTTCTTCTTCCCCCTTTTCTTCTTCCCCCTTTTCTTCTTCCTCCTTTTCTTCTTCCTCCTTTTCTTCTTCCTCCTTTTCTTCTTCCCCCTTCTTCCCCCTTTTCTTCTTCCCCCTTCTTCCCCCTTTTCTTCTTCCCCCTTTTCTTCTTCCCCCTTTTCTTCTTCCCCTTTTTCTCTTCTTCCCCCTTTTCTCTTCTTCCCCCTTTTCTCTTCTTCCCCCTTTTCTCTTCTTCCCCCTTTTCTCTTCTTCCCCCTTTTCTCTTCTTCCCCCTTTTTTCTTCCTCCCCCTTTTTTCTTCCCCCCTTTCTTTCACCCTTTTTCTTCACCACCTTTCTCCCTCTTTTTAACCTTTTCTCTTCCATCACTTTCTCCACCCTATTCTCCCATTTCTCCTCCCTCCTTTGATTACTTTTCCCACCCTTGTCTCCTGCTCTTTTGTTACTTTACACACACTCTTGGTTGGTCGCTTTCTCATGATTAACTCTTTCGTTAATGTGGAAGTTGAAATTTTTTTTTTTTTTTGTGTTTGCAGGAGGCTGCTTGGCGTTATCACAAAGAAGGATGTTTTGAGGCACATAAAACAAATGGACAATGAAGATCCAAACTGTGTCATGTTCAATTAAATGTACTACATTTAAATTCCTTTTTTTGACACTTCAGAAGTGTCAGACTGACGAACAGATATTATTGAACATGTGTTCAGCATTTCTGGTGAAGTGCACACGAAACTGCATAGTGAATTAATGGAAGTGTGATTTCAGAGTCATTTCAGAGAGCTGCATAATTTAACTGTCAATATTTGAATTTGTGTACTTGTATATACAGTGTAAATTATCTGAAGAATTAGCCATATTTTAAGAAATTTGTATATAGAGTACATGATTCAGGTAGCTATGATTTGTTGTTGCTTTAACTTGCATACTCAAGTTTTATATCCGTATGAATTAGTGTTATAATTTTATTTGTATATACACTGTGTCAAGAAACCCAACGTCGGTAGTTGGAAGTTCTTCCAATGTTGCATATTATAACAGCAACAATTATGAATTACCAATTTTAAGTGGTTGTATTGCATAGCATATTGAATGTTTCGATAGCCATGTATTATTACTGTTTTATCGTGGTGTATTTTCATGAATTTTTACTATATGGTATTTGCAGCTATTTGTAATTATTTATTTTACCCTAAATTTTTATCAGTCAAGTTGGTTATGATTTGTGTGTCTGTTGAGTATTTTATTCCCATACATATTAATTTTCTGAATGTTTCATGTCACAATTTTTAGTTTGTGTAAAGCAAATAATTACAAGCATGAAATATTTTCACTAGAGCATGTTTGTAATGTCAATTATTTTCTTGCCATTATTCTAGTAGAACAAATGTAAAGAAAGGCATTCTACAACTGATTATAGTCTACAAGGAATAATGTTTCAAAACTGTGTAAAACAAGATCTATAATTTGATAGTGTTCGTTGTTTTACTGCATGCGGGATATTTATTAGAACAGTCCAAAGAAACTTGGATGATTGCAGGCCTAAAATAATTTGAAAGGTGTTTCTGGTAACATTGTAAGCAGACTGTAACTACATTGTTTACCAGTGAACTAAAATAACATGTACCATTTTTTTCACAGTTTGCTTATTACATATAAATGTAAAAAAAGAATGTATCATGTTAAAATTTTACTAATGAAAGCTGAGGTAAGAATTACATACGTAATGTGGTAAGAAAAAATAAGATCTGTGCTCAGTAATATGTGAAACAATTATGTGTTCAGTTCCAGCACATTTCATTGAAGATTCTAGTCAATACTGGTATTTTGAAGCATGTTATTTCTTATGGCATCACACTGCTTAACAGGTAACAAAATATAATTTGTTCACCATTGTTTTTTAATAGTTGTGCGTGATTTTCTAGCATTACAGTAATCTGTTTTTATCTTGATTAATTTTCTTTACCAGAAAACTTAAACTGGCTATTATGTAGTTTGTTGTAAGTTATGATGATTATAAATTTCACTGTGTGGGTTATCATTCACAAAGACTGTATTGGTATTTGTCATCAACACGTGATGTCGTGATAATTGTGTCCTTCATACTAAGATGGCCAGTTACTATTTATGTACATGTAAATTTACAATTGAATAACTGTATTTGTCATTCGTTCAGTTTTCGAATATATGTTTTAGTACAGTAGTTTCATAGCCTTGCTAGTCTTTCAAAATTACGATAACTGGCAATTCATATTTGCACAAGTATGTTATACATTCCTTTTGTTTATTGTTCTCAGAATTGTTTTTGGGTTATCAAGAGAACATTTTATTAAATATGGAATTTTGAGAACAGTGGTAATTGTTTTTGAACAACTTGTGATGGCCCTTGAACATTGCGATTTTTTAAGATGGTATTATGATAAAATTGAATTCACCATCTCCCAGACAGTTTTTGAGGCTTGGTAGGTGATTCCTTGAATTTTTATGTCCCAATTATCAGTATGTAGTATGTTATCAGTTTTTTTTGTATCTCATATGTTTGAGGCAGATTGCAGTCATAAATTTTCTCTATTCCTCCCTCTTTCAACCCATTATTAATTGTGAGAATGTAACGATGGTACATACTGATGACCCAAAGTTTTTGGTATCTGGTATGTTTTTTTGTATCAAAAATATTCTCATATATAAAATTATTGAAACATTTTAAATTGTATATATTGTTTGTTTAATCGTGTTTTTGATTGTCACACATGTTTTTGATGTATATTTAATTACCGCCATTGAATAGTATTTTTAACAGCATCATAGTGTGCGTTTTGATTAAGAGATTGTTTAGACAGTTTGTGTGTTAATAATAGTCAGCACATTAGTGTAAAGGCCTGTAATCATTCCCAACTTACTTGTAGATACTGGCTTGAGAAAGTTGGCAAGCTGGGTATATTTACTGTGTAGGTGCTATAGTTCAAATATAGAAATAGTTGATAAATGTCTTGTAGGCCAAAGGCCATTTATGAAATAATATCCCTTCTGCGTATGTATTCCAATGACTTCCTTTATCATCCTTACCTATTTTAAAAGAATTCACTGAAACATCGTAATATTTAGCAACTTTGTACTTTCCATCCACATGTAAAGGGCTGTTAAGTGATCCTTGCGCTAATCACATTGCATAATTTATGAATGGAATGGTGTTGCGTACCATATTCGTGTGTACTTTTCAACATTTTCATGCAGTGTCAAATGATAATATATATATGTAAAATCTAATATAGAGCTAGTATTTTTTGATCAAAAATAGGTAGTAAAAGTGTTGGATGTGTGTATTAATAAAGTTTTTGTGTGGCGTTTGTATGCACAATAAAACAAAATTAATTTTTTGAATGAAAAGTCACGTGTGGTCTTATTTTATTTTGTAAATTGTGATAAGATACCAGTTTTAAGCGGTGTTAAGTTTGTCTGTGCGACTATTGAGGATAAAACATGATCACTTATTTATTTAGTGTTCAAAACAATTATGTAGCTTAATTCAAACTAATTATATTTGTTACTAAAACTTGTGTATACTAGTGTATTTGTGGAATAACTGATGTCAATAGATTTGAATTTCCTAAATTTAGCTGTCCTAGGAATGTAGCACTGTATAAAAACAAATTTATTAATTATAATAAAAATGAGACAGACTACACAAGTGCTCGTAGGGTGGTACTTGTGGATAGACATATGCAGGTATGCTCATGTACGTGCACACATACAAACAAACATGCACAGAGTGAGTCTAAGGAACACATTTTCCACGTGGATGCACAGTCGCATGGAAAATGTTTCCATGAATACTGTCCTATGAGAACTAGTGTATTTTGTCTCCCTTTTACAATATAACTGGTAGCATACAAGCTGTTCACGGTTACTTTCAATTTTCCTGAAGCCCTGCTAAAGTCTATTTCCAAGATATTCCTCCACCTCATGCAAACAAAGCTTAACCATGTACAGTAAAAGCCCGATATAACGCGACTGTTGGGGGACGTAACTCAGACCTGCATTATAGCTTTCCGTGCTATTCTGGGAGTAACGGAGTAGCAAAAAAAAGGCAGTTTTCTAATGTGGCGTGGCACCTATCTGTCAAACACAGGGCAAGTGTTTTTATTTACCGCCGTAACTCTTCAAACGTTACCCCCTGCTTTCAGAACTTTATTTTTTTTTTTTTTTTTATCTGCATCACCGAACATGATAGCACCCAAGGGAGAGAAACAGAAGAGAAATGCGCTGTGATGAAGGGTCACATGCATTCAAGCAAGAATAACTAAAAAATACCGCATTTTCCAGGCAAAGGATGTACTTACTCCTCCAAGGACGGTGTTTGCTGCGAGTTGTTTATGTGGGTTGAAGAATAGGGTTCTCCCCCTCCCACCAAACTCCCTCCAGCTGTCCAGTTTGAGAAGTGAGAATGACAAAATAATGCTCATGTCCAAAGGTCGAATGCATGGCACGTTTGCACTGCAGATGGGATCTATGTGCCTCACGTGCTGTGAAACATGTCACTTGCTTGTCTGATTTGCATTTTACAAAAGAAAACTAAAACAAAAAAAGCAATTTTTTGTGGCATGCAAAGGAAGACTACTTTTCTGCATTAAGCCTTTTCCACAATAGCTCGTCCGCTCGGAATTTATTTTTCGAAAATCTGAAGGCATACCTTATAGCCTGTATATATACATTATAATCAAAGTTTCTACATCGTAAGTATAATGATTACGTAGAGCTATACACCGTAGGAGATTGACACTGCGGCTTGCTGTTGTCACTCATGCCTAAATCGTCGGGGCTGGGCAGCTGTCCGACTGTCTCTACAAGATTATTCTGGCAGGTGGCGTCCGCCCGCCACTGACGTCATTACAGGGCCAGTTCAATTCGTAACAGCAGCCTGGTATTGGGAAAACCTGCTGATTGATGCGATTCACATCAGTATGTTGAATTTATATGAAATGTAGGCAGCATGTTGGCCTCTGCACTGGCATGATGATGCCCGGCAATGTTAACGGGAATATAAAAATTTTGTGCGGTCTACTTGAAATATTAACAATCCTAAATCTTTCATTAAAAACTTCTGACGTGGCATATACACGCACGCAGCCTACTCGCCAATATGGTAATAGAACAACACATTTTATTTGCACATCTGGAAAACCATACAATATTGGCTGTAAAGAATCAGTAAAATAGATCTCTGCACTGAAAGGAGAGAGAACGTGCGCCCACTCCCTCCTGCTCATCCATCAATGTCGCTGACTCCAACCACCCGCCGACAGACCACAGACTTACCTGACCGCACGCTTTCCACTTATTTATTCAGGCCGGGGGACATAAATTGCCCCATAATATAACCGAATCTGCGGTATACTGGACCGCTGTATTCCGGGCTTCCGCTGTATAGAAAACTACACCAAAGGGATGGTGCACCAAATTTATGCAGTCAGTGTTATAGTATTTTGCATATGAGCTACTTGTTACCAGATATTACCACCATACCTATTTTTTCCATGTTTTGTTTATATTAATTAATTGGAGATTAAATAAAATATTTTGGATAGAATGTAAGTAATAGTTCATTTTAACTAAAAACAAGGTTATTTTATTTTGACAAGCATAAAACACTTGTAATACGAGACATATGTACAAAACAACGAAACATATTAAATAGGGTGATTTCTCAAAAGGTTTGATACATGACGTCCTTTCAGGTACGGATGTCATGGTCAGGGCAGTTTTTATTTGGTGTGAGTACACACACACCAGATTATTAGATCTCTGTCTTACTTAATGATGTACCGGTGCTCGGCCAGTATAAAACACTGGGCACATAGCTTTTCTACAGTGCACAAATTTAGGGATGGGGATTATGGCCTTACGAATGGCTGTGTGCATTATGACCTTGTTACCTGAGCGACTGGTAACCCCTGGAAGCTGCTGACTCCGCTGCGGCACTGGTAGTGGCTGGCTGGAGCTGGCACCGGGACCTGGTGCGTTGACGGGTTGGCTGCTGCTGGCGCTGCTAAGTGCCCTGGGTGGGCTGGTGTGTTGGTTGCTCTTAATCCAAGGATTGGCTATACCAAATTGAACTTTCTAACCCCTCAGGTAAACTTGTATGATAGGGGATGTTTCCTCTGTGGTCTTCATAGGGGCTTGGAATAACGAAGGATGGGGAGCTTGGAGAGGTAAAGCCTGTCTAAGTGACTGGTGGCCTAAGCTAGTTCAATTTGGGTTGGGTTAAGCCCTTGTTTGTACTTGGAGGCGGCATAAAATAAAACTATGTTAAAACTCTGGATAGCATCTCCTCATAACTTCGTTCCCACTCGTACGCCTACAAGGTCAGCACCCTATAGGTGTCCTGATAGTGAGCGAGAAGCCGAGTAAGGAACTATCTGGGATGACGTCAAAATCATCCCCATTCCATTGTCATTTAAATCCCCATGGTCATTGTAATTCTTCCCCCCCCCCCCCTAAACTTCCATTTTCTAAGTGTTATGTGAAGTTAAGGCCCGAAGGTAGGACGGGATGTTATCGCGTCTCAGGGCTAACCCCTTACACCTACTAGGAAAAATCATGCAAGGATACTTGCATCACAGCAAAAAGGTATTGGGCAGCCGTGGCCTGCACTTTAGGACCATGACTACCTCCCTAAGTGTACTTAGAGCTAGTCTTAACTATGAAGAGCAAGGGAAAAACCGTCAAGAGACGTAAAAAAAACCTTGCGACAGAGAAGTAAAAATTCAAAAATTATTGCATGCATTAAATTTAATTTAATTGAATGCTACAGGATACAGTGTGTATGGAAATCATGCTCTTAGTTAATAGGGTTGGAAATACTAGCAGGAGCTTTGTTTATTTTGACTTGATGCTGGCAGTAACCAGAGAGGTGTTTGGGTGCCTCTCTGGTGGGAGAAGTGATGCTATTGGGCCTCTTCCAACCGATTTCTTCTGTAAACCTGAAAACTAAAGGAGAGTAAGTGAGCTGCTAGTGTGTCAGCAGGGCTGGCGCTTACTGGTTTTTACTAGAACATTAAAAGACAGTAAGGACCTGTGGATGAGAAGGCATATTGAGCTAGCCTAATTGACCTATAATAATATCCTAAATATAGCCTATAGTAGCATATGTCCTCGAGGACATATGTGTCTAAAATAATGCTGTGCTACCTCACAGCAGCCAATCTCTGTAGCCATAGGCTGTGACAGAGAGAGAGAGAGAGTGTGTGTGTGTGTATGTATGTATATGTGTATATATATATATATATATATATATATATATATATATATATATATATATATATTCGTTACTGTAAATGCACTGAGCTTTGCTATGATGGGGGGGGGGGGGAGAAAATACTTATAATTAAAGGGAGATCGCTCACCAATTGAAGCATTGAACCACACGACTCTACAAACCTCTACCCCTCAGCAGAAGCTGCCTTGGAATCAGCTGCAGCGCAGGGCCAAGCATACTAGCAACTGGCTGGGATATAATATTATATGTGTGTGCGCGTGCGTGCGTGCATGCATGCATGCATGCAGATTACAGCCTCGCTCTTGCCTACATTAATTTCAATGCACCATTGGCAAAAATAATTTTCAAACTCGCTGAGTTGAGCCTGAAGTCGCTGAATTGCCAGTGTAAATGACTGTCTCATCAGTGTAGACACCCATTGTAATGTCTATTATTGGGGGGGGGGGGGTGGATGTCACGTGTATAAAGATTGTGTAGGACTGGACCCAGGATGCTACCCTGAGGGACGCCAGCCCTAATGTATTTCTTGGTAGACAGCGCTCCTTCAATGGATACTGAGGAGGAGCAGTGGTCCAAGTATGAGGCCAGAAGATATAACTTATATAAAAGACCTGCGTGGAACACCCTATCAAGGGCCTACCAGCACTGCCTCCCCCCACCCCAAAAGGACGCTTCAAGAGGCCCGTTGTTTTTTCCCCCCATTTTTCTTTTTGGTATTCCGGCAGATGAGGATTGACTAGCTGTAACCTGGTGTGTGGTTTCAGTCTTAAAAACGTTTCTGCTGGAGTCGTCCTTGTTATTATTTGCGGTGTATTGCGATATGCAAACAACCACTTAACCATCCCCAATTGTAATGGCTGCGTGCCAGTCTGCTGTCTGTTCTCGATTGCTTGCTTCAAGAGTGCTGATTTTATAATCTGGATTGTTCTTTCTGCTGCCTGTTAGACTGAGGGTGAAATGGCGTCAACCGCAGCATAATCGCATTGTCTTTACAGAATTGTGCGAATTCTTCCGAGCAGAATTGTGGCCCATTATCTGCCACAATCATTTCTGGCGAGCCATATGATGCCTGAGCTGTCCGTAACTTTTCAATAGTCTTTTCTGCCGTTATACTCTGCGCCAGCCATACCTCCGCCCACTTAGAGTGAGCATCCACCAAAACCAAAAACTTGCTACCCTCCTTTTCTGCAAAATCCACATGTATATGCTTCCAAACCTGAGAAGTTTCAGGCCAGGACACCAGAGGTCCTTTTACTGCACTCGGTCTAGCGACCTGGCACGCTCTGCAGGTCTTAACAGTTTCTTCGATGTCCGAATCCAAGCCTGGCTACCAAACGTAGCTTCGTCCTAACATCTTCATCCACACCACCCCCCTGATGCCCCCTCATGGAAGCATCTGTAACATCGGTGAAGTAGTGCTGGAGGTATGACCACCCGGTTTCCCCAAAGTACGCAATTCCCCTCCACTGCCAACTCATCTTTTCTGAGGAAATACAGTTTCAAGTCGGAGTTTCCCGTCTGGTGGGGCCAACCATACATGGAATGGTGGCGTACTGCTTTCAGAACCGGATCTTGGTCTGTGGCCTTTACAATGTCAGTTGCTTTGATTGGCAAACCCTGAACAGACTGCAGTTGGAACACTAGTTGCTCCAGTATCTCAGCCTGAGGTAATGGCAACTGAGACAACGTGTTGGCACTGCCCATGTCTTGTCCTTTCTGGTACTCACTGGAATAATCATAGCTGGCTAAAAGCAATGTCCACCATTGCAATCTGGCTGCAGCCATGGACGGAACCCCATTCTTAGGTCCAAAAATAGTGGTTAGTGGTCTGTGTACAAAGTGAAATTCCTGCAATACAGATATTTATGAAACTTTTTCAAAGTAAACAATACTTAAGGCCTCTTTTTGTATTTGACAATAACCCTGTTCCGCTTTGGACAAAGTCTTGGAAGTGAAACATATGGGTCTTTCAGTACCATCGAGCATCTTGTGGGCTACCACCACCTAGTTTCTACGGGTCAAAAGGCACTAACACCGGGGCCTGCAATATCCACCCTTTGTTATCCTCAAAATCTTCTGGCAATCCTCCATCCAGAGCCATGAAACTCCCAGCGTAAACATATTGTACAGAGGTATCAATCTACCCAACATAGAGGGGACAAATTTGGCATAAAAATTTATTATCCCTAAATAGGTCTTCAACTATGACACCGTCGTTGGTGCAGGGGCTTCCCTTATGGCCTCTTGCAAGTCCTTAATGGGCCCGATTCCCTCTCCGCCAATAACATAACCTAAAAACTGGACTTCTCTTTCCAGGAAATGACACTTCTCTCTTCACTGTCACTCCATACCCTTGCAGTCTTTGCAAGACAGCCTCGAGGTGTGCCCACATTCCACTGTAGATTCTCCCGTGATAAGGATGTCATCTAAATAGGCCACTACTCGTGGAATGCCCAACAAAATCTGCTCCATGGCGGCTTGGAATATGCCCGCGGCACTTCATAGGCCAAATGGCAATCTACGACACCGATATAGCCCCTTATAGGTATTTACGGTTACCATTTGGAGGGGCTCCTCCCACATAACTAACTGTTGGTAGGCATTTGATAAGTCCAAAACACAGACCACTTTACTGTTCCCCAAGGATGGCAAAATATCATCCATGCAGGGCAGGGGTTGGCCTGTCTGTTCTACACATTGGTTAACTGTGGGTTTTAAATCGGCACATAACCTTATTTCTCCATTTTCTTTGGGTACTACAACCAATGGGCTTGCCCAATTGCTGTACTCTGCATTATCTAAAATCTATTGCTCCACCAGGTAGTTCAATTCCTGTTCCACCTTTTCTTTCAGTGCATAGGGAAGTGGCCTAGCCTTCAGGAATACCGGCGAGGCCTCTTCCTTGACTATCAGGTGGGCTAGAAAATGCTTTATTTCCTCAAAGCTCCCACTAAAAATTTCAGAATATTTGTACGACAACTTACTCAGTATTTCCTCCTTTACCTGGTCTTCCTGTACTCCCTTCTGCCGTTTTTGCTCTGCCAGCACCACCCCAATACTGCTCCATTCCACCTGTAGTTCCAGCCAATCTCTTCCCAACAACGAAGGTAGCTGCTGCTGCCCCGAATCCACCACCAAAAAAGGCAATACTTTTCTCTGCTTTCCATACCTTACCTCCATGTGTACACTTCCCTTCACCGGTAGAAAATCCCCAAAATATGTACGCAAGTTGATAGCCGTCTTTCCTAGCACTTCACTGGGCCAATTCTTCTGGTAAGTCACATTGGAAACCAAGGTCACAGCAGAACTGGCTTCCACCTGCAGCTCCCCAGTTTACCTCCGACTGTAACTGAAATGCTGTACCCCTCTGCTGCTGCCGGCTGTCATTGTACGTTAAACAAATTGTACACTGCTCTCAGATCCCTTCCCGTATTGCTTTCTGTCCCCCCCCCCCTTTTCTCTTCTGGCCCTGGCTCCTGTTCCACCACGCCATGCATGGGTTCCTGCTTCCTCCCACGACATTTTCGAGCTAAATGACCCATTTGTTACACTTGTACTGTGCATATAGACACGCAGCTACCTAGTGGTCTCTATTACCACAACGATAACATTCCTTCACTCCGCCACTCCGATGCGTGTCTTCGTATCTGCCACTGTCGACTTCTGTTACACCCTATTCACTTCCTCCGTGACCCCTTGTGAGACCTGGGAAAGCCTCTTTTGTAGCTCTGCTTGTTCAAGAGTCGTTGCCAATGTGTAGGCCTGTTCCATGCTGTATTCGGCTTCAATTAGTTTCTTCTGAATATGTTGACTCCGAATGCCACTCACGAAATGGTCCCGTAACGCTTCCGTCAAAAAAGTCCCGAAGTTGTACGTCGCCGCCAAATGTTTAATGGCTACAGAAAAGTCAGCGATCGACTTATTTTCTCGTTGCACGCAGGCGTGAAATTTTAGTGGTTCTGCAATCATCAACTTCTTCGGACTAAAGTGATTTTTAAGCACTTCTCCCAGCTCTTGGAATGTTTTACTACCAGGATCGTCCGGGGCCACTAAATCTCGTATTACCCCGAATGCCCGTTTCCCAATAACCGACATGAGGACCGCCGCCCGTTTCGTTTCCGGAACCGAATTCGCTTCGAAATTGTGTGCTAAGCGCATCAAATATGACACAATATCGTCAGTGTTCATCGAATTCTTCCATCCGCCTGAAAGACGCAGTTATATCCTAATTCCGCACTTTTAGGTATCTTTAATATCTCGTCGTCACTGTCTTGTTTACTAGTCCGCTGCCATCTTTACACTGACACACTTGCCAACCTCCGCACCCCAACATTCCTGCATCACAATTATCGGTTTGAGTCAAATTTGAATCAAGCTAACTAGACTCCACAGGTCAAGCTTGTAGCAAGCTTGACTAGTAAAACTTTCTGTAAGCTTCCCTTAGCAAGCTGCAAACATAATTCAAGCTATCTGCAAGCTTGTCATCAGTATGTATGAGCCAGCCAGTCTTGAGATATTTGGCTTGAATAAAGCTTGGATCACACGATTTGACATGAGTGAAGCGTGCCTCAAGCTTACATGTTATCTGGGCCAGGGTGTGTCAATTTAATTTCCAAATTACTAAACACCTTGCTAGATAGGCGTACTTTTCGCGAATGAATTCACTAAAGTTCCCGCCCACCTGCAGGAGCTTTTTTCCACGTCTGAGGCTGAGAAGCGCTGGGGTGATAAGGACGACACTACCGCGCACATCAAGTGCGCCATCGTCGCTAAGTGCAAGGCTCTGAACTGGCGTACAGTATTGTCGTCGCACTGCGTGTACCTACGAGACTTTCAGCTGTGCTCCTATTACTTTATTGGTAGAAAGTCTGTATGAAGATTCAGTGCAAGGCCCTTGGGTAGTTTTGTATGTATCTGATGCAAACATTATAAGAGACAGCGCTTTGAAAAAGCCGTTTCTAGTTGTTTTGGAGTACTTTTAAATTGTGTTTCTAACGTGCACAACATTTCGAAAGTACTCGACAGCCCTCGTCTGAAGAGTGTAGTCCTCTCATTGATCAGCATATTGTCACCTGCAGAGGGAGATATTTAAGGCGAATGAGACAGAATGAGCAAACTTGCGAAAACAAAAAGACAGTTTATGTTGACGGTAGCTGGATTCATCCTACGTAAACGGTACCTAGTAAGCAAGTGTTGCCAAGATAATGAAACAGGAGGTGTTTTGAAGAACGCCAGCATAGGGCAGAGATGGATAATCATACATGCAGGTTGTGATCAAGGTTTCATTTCTGGAGCATTTGTTTTATTCAAATCGAAAACAAACGGCGGGGACTACTACGACGAAATGAACTAGCCAACTTTTCAAAATGTGTGGAAGGAAAACTAGTTCCCAAATCTCCCTGCTAGTTATTTGATTGTACTCTATAATGCCTATCATTCGTTACAATTTAATAAGGCACCAACCACAGGCATGACCAAACCAGATATTCGTGTGTGGTTGGAAGAAAACGACAGCATTCCATATGAATTAGACATGACAAAAAGGGAACTTCTGCAGGTTGTTCATTGTCGATGGCTCCCTGCAAGTTATCGCATTGGCGCTATGTTAGAACAACATGAACATGAGGTTGCGTCAGTCACCGCCGTTCCACTGTGCGCTCAGTGCCATTGAGTATTTCACGGATTGAGTTGGCAGCAAGCTAGGCTGGACAACCCTGGGTACACTAGAGACGTTATCATTTCCTGGGATCGAAATAGGCTTTTGTTTCGGACTATTAAGCATTAGCTCACGCTACTGCTCCTTCCTTAATACTCGCTCACAGTTAGAGGCGTGTCTAAAGAACTGTCGTGGTGATATCGCGTGTTGCAGTGTGCGCGATACTGTTGCATACATTCATGTGTATGCAAATCACGGTAAAATGAGGATTTTTGAAAACCCTGCTTAGTATCTACTTGTATGCACGTTGTGTATTCTTCCGCTTTATGTAAAATTAACATTGCCATGGGCCTCATCGCTTTATCCATGCGTCGGTCAAGTGAAATTGTGAAATTATTATAAAAGTAAATATCTAACAAATCTGCTCATTTTTACACATCGATGCATAAAAAAAAAAACAGAAAGTCAAAGGGGTAATATAAATGATCAGAAATGGTTACCTAGCACTGTTTATACAACGTTAAAATACGGAACTACTTCCCATCCATCGTTACCAACCTTGCTAGGTGCATGTAACTCAGGGCGCCCGTTACAATATGCACAACTGTCGCGGTCTAGTGTAGTTCCGATTCCTTCTGACAGGCGCATCAGTGCACCTCCTGCGTCATTCTACTTCCGGCCAATCTTGCGCATCAACTGCACGAGGCCTGGAACACAAATGCTTCATGCGCTGACGTCACAGTGGCGGGGAAGTTTGCCAGAAACGTGCGAACCTTGCATTGTGCGTGCAGATTTGCAGGTTATTTAACAGCATCGGTGACCAAGGATGGAATGTGGGGAATTGGTAGTAGGGCTGTTCGAAGTATTGATAATGATCTGTGTGAAAAGTTAATTTATTGAACAATATACAACTTTGGAAAATATCGGTGTATCGATGTTTCGATACTATCGACGATTTCGGTATTATCGATAGTAAGAATGATTTGACATTATCGACGTTACGGTATTCTTAATTATTTTGGCATTATCGATAATTTTGATATTATCGATAATTTCTGTATTACCCTCTCATTTCGGTGTTATCAATAATTTCGGTATTATACATAGTTTCGTTATTATGCATAATTTCGGTATTATACATAATTTCGGTATTACCGAAAATTTCGCTATATCGATATCTCGGAAATACCGAGTAACTGTTTGGAAAAATATCGATATTAAATTTTTATGATATCGAACATACCTAGTTGGTATTAAGCGAGATTAATTTTGCCCTATAAGTGGATGTAGTTACTGCCGAAAAATTAATAAATGATTATTTGTGGCGTGTTAATCTGTAGTTAGAGTTTGTACGAAGCATCCTGGGAATGAAGAATATAATACTAATCACTTCCTTGCTTGTAAACAAAATTAAGCGCCGAAAATGTAGCGTGAAAGTTTGTTCCGTTCCCCCGACCGTGCATTAAACGCATGGAGCAACGGAACAACTGGCGGGTGTTCAGCTGGTCGCATCCGCGCAACGAGCGGAACACGGCCTAATGCCGGAATCACATAGCCCCGACGCGCACGACACGACGGCCAACAGCCAATGAAATACAAGATAGATCGTCGTAAGCCGGACCGATTCTGTCGTCCGACCAGCAATTTTGGATTAGAAATTATTTCTATTCGTCGTGTCGTGCGGCGCGACGCACAGAATGTGCAACATTGCAGAGTGAAATTGTATTGCAAGCTTTCCTTACCATGATAAATACGCAGCTTAAAATAAAAGTAAATTGAAAACTACTGTATCTAACTCTTAAAAATAATATTTTTACCTTTGTATGCATTAGCAATGCCAATTTTTCACCATTATGTATTACAAATTTCCCTCTTGTTCACCGCCTTTGTAACTAACTTAGCCTATCAGCGCCTTCTAAATAGTTAGGTTAAATGCCGAGTGTGTGGTGTCGGTCGTGCTGTAAATTCAAGTATAGGTTGTTCACGGAAAAATGAGCACTTTTGAAGTCCTGCTCAAGATCATTTTTTATGCACGTTGTGTATTCTTCCGCCTTATGTGAGATTAACATTGTCATGAGCCTCATCACTTTATTTATGCGTCGGTCGAGGGTAACTGTGAAATTATTAGAAAAATAAATATTTTACAAATCTGCTAATTTTTACCCTTCGATGAATTTAAAATAACTTTTAGAGAAAGAAATAATTTAAGTTATCTCGAATGGTTACCTAACACTTTTTATTTTACGTTAAGATATGGAACTACTTTCTCTCCATCGTTACCAACTTTATTGGACGCATGTCACTAGGGCGCCCGTTTGCAATATATGTAGGGAGGGGCAGTGAATTTTTTCTGAGGTTGATTTCAAAAGTGCTCACTTTATCGTGAACAGCCTATAGTCACATTGAAATGTGTCGTGGTTGCGTAAGTGAACTGTTAATATAATATAAATGTTTAAAGGTTGTTCACATGAGCACTTTTGAAATCAACCGTAGAAAAAATTTACTGCCTCTGTCTGCATATATTTTAATGGGCGTACCGAGTGACATTCGCCCAGTAAAGTTGGTAAGGATGGATGGAAAGAAATTCCATATCTTAACGTCGAATAAAAAGTGTTGGGTAACTATTCGTGATAACTCAAATAATATATTTCGCTTTCTGTTTTTCCAATGCATCAAAGTGTAAAAATTAGCGGATAGGTAAAATATTTAATTTCCTAATAAATCCATAGTTTCACTTGGCCGACGCATTTATAAAGTGATGGAGCCCATAGAGGTACATAACTAAGCAGGGATTTCCAAAGTGCTCATTTTATCGTGAACTGCCTATACGCCTGTTTTAAAAAACAAGTACGCGAAATGCTTTCCTAACAAGATACCTAGACACACTTTTACAAAGCTCGCAGTACCGATTTTCAGTTCCCTGAACTTTGACTTTACAATGGTAGTGTGTATTGGTGGTTTCATCAAAGGGAAGGGAACGTAGTCAATTGCTCAAGTTTTCTGCTGTGTAAGGGCCTTAAGAGTAATATGGACCTGCACGTTGTCTTGTGAAATAGTTGTTTGCGCGAATACGCGTGTCTCGGTAAATAAATGTTCTGCAAATACGACTTTTTGTCGGAAAAGATAAACAAATATCTGTGTCCCTATTATTTTACTTTTGTCATATTTAGTCTATTCTTGAAGAAAAAAATTCGTGAAGTTGGTCAAATATCGAATTTTGGAAGCTTGCCTGTGCAGTTTCCGTAAGCAGCAAGAGAGAATTACAAAGATACGGGCGTAGTTTTAATCCGTGGTCTTTCATCGCGTGTAATAAACCCCCACTGCTACAGATCTGAATTGCACAGTACGGCGTCACGACGGAAACACTTCACGCCTTGCGCGTAGGAGCGATGAGGCAACAGGCGTGCGTGTTAGTGTCGCCCGTATCGCTCGCTCTCTTCTTGACCTTGGACGCGCAGCTCCAATTTAATCTTAAGTTGCCTCGTGTCGTGTTTATGCATGCAACTACGTGATGTCGGCGCAGAAGATCGGAGATGGAGTAGGTGCCATGGCTGAAATGCCCGGGTCTCTTGCGCCCTCGGCTGGAAGCTTAAGGACCCTGCCTGAAGTCACTGCTGTCGATATTCCTGCGCGGGCAGTCGGGCTGCCCGCGCAGGAATATGTGCCTTTAACATGCTGGCCCAAAGCCCCGCCATCTCTCTACTAGATTCTTCACTCCCATATTAAACAGCATGGACTCCACACCTGCTATCTCCTTTAGCATTTTCACTAGTGCTCCCACGAGTTTAACTCCTTTTCTGTCGGTACGGGTTTCACCGTGTCTATGCGGGTTTTACCATACCCCTTCTTAATGCAGCTTTAACTACACTACACTTATGGAGGTAGGCATGGACCCAAAGTGATGGCCATACCTACCCATTCCCTCTCGGCAGCGATGCCCGCCTCCTTTGTATTCAATTCCCTCTCCTTTAGGCGCAAGGGGCTCAGCCCTGGGATGCAATTAGAACCCGACCCTAACTTCGGACTTACACTTAGAATAATATAGTTTAGAAGGAAAAAAGGCAGCTCTTCTGTAGCCGCCGCCGTTGACAGTTCGGATTTTCGGGCCGGGTGTCGTGAGACAGAAGTCGTTTTTTGTGCCGTGTCGTCTAAAATGTTCGCGGGTTTTCGTGGTTGTCTGGTGTATTGTTTTGTTGTAATCGTTGCTTTTGGCCATGAGCGTGTTCGCTGTTGGCCATCGTAATTTCTCAAATAAAATAAAATACAATATGCATTGTACTCCGCCCCGAGAATCTAGAATAAGACGTATATATGTTGTTCGCAGTGAAATGTGCACTTTTGGAAACCCTGATTAAGATATACTTTTATGCACGTTTTGTATTCTTCACTCTTATGTAAAATTAACAATTTCACGGGTCTCGCCACTTTATTCATACGTCGGTCAAGTTAAACTGCGAAACAATTAGACAAGTAAATAGTTTACATATCTGCTCATATTTACACTTTGATGCGTTAAAAAAAACAGAAAGCGAAAGGAATAATTTGAGTAACTGCAAATGGTTATCTAACTCTTTTTATTCGATGTTGAGATATGGAACTGCTTTCTCAACATCTTTACAAACTTCACTGGGCGAATGACGCTCAGTGCGGCTATTAAAATATATGCAGGCAGGGACAGTGACATTTTTTTCTAGGTTTCATTTCAAAAGTGCTCACTTTATCGTGAACAGCCTTTAGTTAGGTTCGTTCCATTCACCGGAAGCAATATGTCGGTTGACGTTCCGTTCACCGGAAGCAATATGCCGGTTGACGTTCCGTTCACCGGAAGCAATATGCCGGTTGGCGTTCCATTCGTCCGATCAAAATGCCTCTTGGACCATTTATGCCGTGCCTTTTTTGTTTCTCCTCTTAAGCAAAAGTGTTGGGTGGGCAAATCGTCTGCAAACTAGCGCCTAGAAGCCCCTAACCTCGCAAGGGCCAAAATCGTACACACTGAAGACACAGGACACGGAAAATGTGTAAATTTTTCCGAGCGAAATATAAAATAATTGTCCGCAATTAATTCAGTTGAAGTACGTTACATAAACAAATAAAAGTACAGTTTGTTTTTGTTAAGTTACGAAAAAGGAGGCCCTCGATTTTGTTAACAGCCTAGGGCTTCTTGCGTGTATATGCGAGAACCTGTCTACTGCGTAGGTTCGCCATCTTGTTTGTTTACAAAACGAGAGTGCCTTATCTGCGAAAGGGTCGTGGACTGGATTTATGATAAGTATGATGAAATATATTTTTGATGACATATTGGGCAAAAATTAATATGTGAACGCAAACGACCACAAAAATAAGTATGGCATCTGCTATATTCACCATTCTGCTTTTTTTTTTTTTTATACCTTTGCTCTATTTTTTATGCACGAAATCACCCATCGGCGATATATTCGCCCCGAGGGGCTCATCTTCACTTCTAGTCTCACAACTCCCGAGGAGCAAAAAGAGATGCCGATTCTGTTGTCAAAACAGAGTTCGTCTGTCAGCAAGTTTACCAACACGTCTTGCACGTCGGCACGTATTTCGAGCACCGATCGGAATTCGCGTAGCTGGCAGAAGTGCCAGAAACTTGGCCCAATGCACGATTCCCGCTTACATGGGGCGATGACGTCACAACGCGCAACAGTTTCCCGCCCGTCCCGCGAGCGCGCAGTTACAAGAAAACGAGTGAGTGAAAGAGATTTTGGCGGCTCCTAACATCGAGGTCTTGAGAGCCGATGAGGGTGAAGCGATGCGAGTACGGAGCAGCATCGGAATGCAAGGGCGGGTGACGGGAGATCCCCGAGAAAACCCGCCGAACCAGCGGCATCGTCCGGCACGATTCCCACATGCGAGAACCCGAAAATCGGACCTCGTTCGCAAAACAGAAGCCGAGTAGTGTGACCACTACATCACAGTGTCCCCCCCCCCCCTCGAGCTAGCTCAGCCCCGTACGTTTAGTGGCGATGGCGCACTTGATGAGCGTGGGAGTGTAGCCCGTATCACTTCCCTGCTTCAAACGCGGAAAAATAGTCCCAATAGGCGGTTCACAATAAAATGAGCACTTTCGAAAGCCCTGCTTATGATCTAATTGTATGCTCGTTGTGTGTTCTTCCGCCTTATGAAAATTAACATTGCCATGGGCCTCATCACGTTATTCATTTGTCGGTCAAGTGAAACTGTACAATTATTCGAAAAGTAAATATTTTACACATCTGTTCATTTTTACACTTCGATGCACTATATAAGAACAGATAGCGAAAAAATAATAATTTACGTTATCACAGATGGTTACCTAACACTTTTTATTCGACGTTAAAACATGGAACTATTTTCCATCCATCGTTACCAACTTTACTGGGAACATGTGTCTCAGAGCGCTCGTTAAAATACATGCATGTATAGGCGATTCATGGCAAAGTGAGTACTTTTTAAGGCCCTGCTGAATTTTTCCTTTCAGTCTTTTTATATCTTTATGGCGCATTGTCATGTGACTATTCAACAACATACTGTATACATTTCACCGCTCCCAAAAGTTAATGCCTGGAGCTGCAATAAAATATATTCATTAGTGGTTAATGCCGTTTGGAAGGGCGTTAAAAAGTGCTCACTGTTCCGTGAATAGCCTACAAGGGCAGTGACATATTTCTAAGGTTCGTGTTAAGAGCGTGCACTATATCGTGAACAGTCTTTAGTAGGCGTGATCCCTCAGGGCAGAACGCCAGAAGAAAGGCATTCACTGGTGCACCGTGGTCGCGGGCTATATCCGTACACTCACGCCCGTGTTGTCGTTTTGTCGTCGAGTGGAGGACCCCCCCCCCCCCTCCCCTCCAACATCATCTTGTTGGTATCTACGTGTCCCGCAGCCTTCGCCCCCAGGCTGTCAGTAGCTCGCCCAAAGTCCAGGCTGCCCACTGGCCACTAAGATATAACCGCGCTCGCCGGGTAGAGTTGCTCCCACACGGGTGCTTCAGGTGCCCCTCTTTTACTCTTCTGTTCGAGACGTCTTCCAAGGACGACGCTGGGTGCTGCCACGCCATGAGGACCTTCCGCTTCCGGCTCTTCCCCTGATGTCCCTTCCGCCTAGACGTGGGCGTGTGAAATACGCGTCGTTCGTGCGAGGAAAACATACACCCCCCGCGCGCAGTCGAGTAGGTGAAGCCGATCGATCAACAGTGTTTGAGAGCACCTTGGAAGATCGAAGATTCACTGGAAGGGTGCTATCGGCGTTTACAGCCTGTCATGGTAAGTCGAAAGTCATGAATCGATAGTTTTTAAGGGTGTTAACCTACCGTGTCTGCAGAAACGAATTTTAATGGGAATCGACGTAAAATAAATTCCTTTTTCAGGGCATCAGTTTTGTTGATAACTATTTCAAACAAAATTTATTATGCGTGACATTTCTTTAGGAATACAGGCACGTTAAAAAATCTTGCCATTGTTTATGTTAATTTGTTTAGTTAACACTAAGATACAGTTTAACAAAGAAAAATAAATTACTAATTATTTTATATTCCTTTTTGAAACAGCTAGCTTTAAAATTGATACACGTAGAAGGAATTTCTTCAACATCAATCTCCCATGTAAACTTGCTAGCTGCAGAAACTATAGGCAGCCCCTTAATGTGCAATGCCACCTTTGTATCTATAGCCGTTGTTTGGCAGCACTTCAAGCGCGATTGTGACACTCGCTGAACACATTTTAACTCTAGGAAGCCCTCCCCTCCTCCTCCAAAAATATTTGATTTTATGGATTACTTCGTTAAATATTCAAGTAAAGATAACCCGAGTGATAATGAGAGATAAAAGTGCTTCGCGAACATTTATGCTGATGTAAACACATGTTTAAATGAAAGCATTAATATATTCATGTTAGAAACTTTTTTATTGTTTTAAGATGGTGTGTGTGTATAAACTATGTAAGTTATAAGAGATTCTTAGATGAGTTTGTTTTGCCACTATTTTTACAAGTGTATGCTTCAGAAAAGTTGAGAATTTAGCATAATGTATAAACGACTGCACTTTTTCTTTGTTGTAAGTAAAACATACTAGCAAAATAATTTAAAAATATATTTTTTTGTTGGTTTGTTGCGTCACGCCGTGGAGACTGAACAATTTGGTATTTTCGGATGTGTGCGTTTTTTTTTGTTTTTTTTTTTTTTATAAACGAAATACAGTTCGTTATGCTTAATTCGCGCGCTAATAGAACACTAGAACTATTATTTAATTTACCTTTCTTCGTCATGGTAGGGTGGTATATAATAAGAGGGTATATAAGTAGCAGTGGTCTTTAAAATCTATCTCTTAACATGTACCAGATATTTACGAAATGTTTTCGAGTTGTATTAAACCAATAACTCGCTGCGTGCGATTGCAACGAAGATATTTGGAAACAAGCTGTTTCTGTATCGTCTCTATTTGACTATCACTAAAGTCCTGTTTCCCGTGCTCTAGTATACGTCCGGAAGTCAACAATTGCCGTTCACTAGCTGAATGTTCGACAGTCGTTCGACTACAATTGTGTGACTTGATCAAACGTGGGTTTCCAGGTGAGGGTAAAGTTCTTTTTAACCTACGTTCTTTTGTATTGCCTTCGTGTGTGTGTGTGTGTGTACCCACCCCCCTCCCCCACAAGTTTTTCTGGCTTTAAAATTCTCTGTGATAACTCGCGTCTTCCTGAATTGATTTCATTGAATTTCGTGTTAACAGACTCGGGCTATTTTTTTTTTTTACTCAGAACTAATTTACGTACGCCAAATTTTGCACTGAGTTCTAAATCGCGTAATTTTCAACTACATATACGACTTGTAAACACAATTATCCTACAAAAAAAGGCTTTCAGTTTTTCATTACCGCCAAAACCTACACAATATAGGCTGTTCACGGTAAAATTAGCACTTTTGAAAGCCCTTCGTAAGAACGACTTGTACGCACGTTGTGTATTCTCCCGCCTTATGTAAAGTTAACATTGCCATGGGCCTCATCGCATTATTAATGCGTCGTCAAGTGAAACTGTGAAATCATTATAAAAGTAAATCTTTTACAACTCTGCTCATTTTTACACTTCGATGTAATAAAAAAAACAGAACTTGAAAGAAATAATTTAAGTAATCACAAATGGTTACCTAACACTTTTTATTCGATGTTAAGATATGGAACTACTTTCCATCCTTCGTTGGCAATTTTACTGGGCGCACGTCACTCAGTGCGCCCGTTAAGATATACACAGGCAGTGACTTTTTCCTAAAGTTGATTTCAGAAGTGCTCACTTTATCGTGAACAGCGTATAAATGTGTTTATTTGGTACTACAGTATTCTCGATATCCGCAAGTAAAGATTAATTGTGTGAGACTCATTGACGATCACTGGGATTTCTTTTTAGACCACCGACTATGCCACACACAGCTCGTCACATTTCTCACATACCTCCCTTTGACTTTTTACAATATGTATTTTTTAGCATGTTTTCCGACCGCGTGACGTTCTTCATGTGTCTTAACAGTAAAGTATTTTCATTGGGCTAATTATTGCAGAAAGTGAAATTTTTACAATTTTGCTTTATTTTATCGAGAAATGTGAATGTTAGTCGAAATGGGTTATAAGGTACTTGCCGTTTCCCAAGTCCTACACTCTGAAATTTACAACACCGTGCAAATAAGGTTTGCGCCAATAATTCTGGAATTTAGAGTACAAAACAGTACTTTCTGTGTTGCCGAGCGCTTCAGTGAAATTACTTTTACTATCGCCTAATAAAGTAGACTAGCCAGTTACATAATGGTTTATTTTTACACTCGGGAGCCTACAGAGCTCGTTTAAGCGATATCCTTCAAAATAAACTGCATGCTTCGTGCGTGAAGATATTGATGTAGGTGATGATGATGGTGAGTGAGTGAAGAGATTTTGGTGGCTCTTAACGTCGAGGTCTTGAGAGACGATGAGGGCGATTGAAGTGTGATTATAGAGCGGCGCCGGAATGAAGAGACGGGGGGAAACGGGAGATACCCGAGAAGACCCGCCGACCAACTGCATCGTCCGGCACGATTCCAACTTGCGAAAGTCCGGTGACCCGGCCGGGGATTGAACCCGGTTCGCCTTGGTGGGAGGCGAGCGTGCTAACCGCTCAGTCACCGTGGCCCCTCGAACTAGGGTGTTCCTGTTTGAGCATTTTTGAAAGCGCTGTAAGGATCTACTTCCCCGCTTATTTTGTATCATTACACTACATGTAGGATTAACGTTGCTATGGGCCTCGTTGTAGGAACCACCTAGAACGGTAAAAAAAGGACAGCCATCTGATGGATTGTATGTACCATCTAAGTGTTGTTAACATATAGAGCTATACTTAAATAACAGTTATTTGTATTCCTATTAATGTGATTTTACTTGCTACTGTGGATGTGGTTGCGAAAACAGAGCGCTACGTTCCTACTACAGAACAGATAGCACCTCCAACAAGAACAACTCCAGAAATTTTTGGATTGCAATAACCTAGCATTGTAATAACCTAGCATTGTGTTCTGTTGCTACTAGTACTAAAGAGTTGTGCGACCGTATTTGAGGGCAGCAGCAACAGAATATTCTGCAAGGTTGTTGCAATCCTAGTTGCTGTGGGAACAAACCAAATATTGTTGGAGTTGTTCTTCTTGGAGGTAAGGTACTAACTGTGAGCACTTTTGAAATCAATCGTAGATAAAAGTCACTGCCCCGGCCTGCATGCATTTCAATGGGCGCGCTAGGTGACATGTGCCCAGTAAAGTTGGTAACGATGGATGGAAAATAGTTCCATATCTTAACTTCTAATAACAAGTGTTAGATGTTCATTTGCGATAGCTTATTCTTTTTTTTTTTTTTTATGCACCTGAGTGTAAAAATTGCCAAATTTGTAAAGTATTTACTTTTCTAATAATATTACAGTTTCACCTGACCGACGCATGAATAAAGTGATGAGGCTCATGACAATGTTAATTTTACATAAGGCGGAAGAATACATAACGTGCATACAAGTAGATCTTAAGCAGAGCTTCCAAAAATGCTTTTTTTTTTTACAGCCTATAGCAACCATACATAGAGTAGCAAATACAATCACAGACAGAATAAAACAAACAGTTATTACTAATGTTAACAATATTTAGACGCTACATACAGGTCATTAGATAACTGCCCCGATTTTAACCATTTAAATTGTCCGTACAACCGTATATTTTTTTCTCAGTGTAAAAACGTAAATAACTAGTACAGAAGGGCGAGCCTCAGACTTTTTTCGATCATACACGTTTCATTTTATTCTCACCACACAAGCACATACACTTTACACGGGGCCGCGGTGGTACAGTGGCTAGAATACTCGGCTCCCGTGGTTTGATGCCGGCCGGGTCGGCTCCGGATTTTCGCTGGTGGGAATCGTGCCGGAAGATGCCGCTGGCCGACGGGTTTTCTCGGGGATCTCCCGTCTCCCCGCCATTGCATTCCGGCGCTGATCCATTCTCACGTCATTTCACCCTCATCGGCTCTCAAGACCTCGTTGTTAAGAGCCTCCCAAACCTCTCAACTCAACCATGTTCGGCGCATGTGTACACTAGGATGGCTAATTGTTACTCGCGTGTTTGTGAAACAACAGAAACTGAAAATATTAATTCGCATAATTGTAAAGTAATAATAATAATAATGTCTTTAACGTTGTTATTGTTTACGTACCCGGGTTGTGCTGGATGAACAAGACAAAATTTTGCTAGTTACACCAAACGTGCCGAAATATTCAATGAAAATAAAGTACCATACGGATGGCACCTTTTCCAGTACACTAGTCATACTTGTTCACTACTTCCCCTTCTTCGCTTGATCCCAGTGGTTATCCACGTTCTGATTGGCCACGCCCGGCGCGCAGACACATGCACAGCAACCACGGAATGTAGGTACAGACTGTTCAAGGTAAAGTGAGCACTCTTGAGGCCCTAGCTACTTTTTCCTTTCAGCCATTTTTTATCCTTTAACCACCCTTTTTAAAGATAGATATTGCCATGTAAGAAATAAACACATCGTGTGTTTACCACCGCACTCGGAAGTTAACGTCTAAGGCTGAAATAAAAAATTTTTATTGACAATTATTCCAGATGAGAGGACTTTCAGAAGTGCTCACTTTACCGTGAATAGCGTATGCCTGGCTGAACTGGCTGAGCGCCTCGCCTGTGCTATTTTCCTGTGCGATCCTATGCGTAATTGCGACTAGTCTCATGCTATCCCATTTATCCTCTACTTTCTGTGCGTGTGCCATGTTTTACGTTACGTGTAGAGCGGTCTTATGGACGACGATCGGTCCCCGCCCGCTTGGACTCGTCCATTTTCTGTCGTAACTTACATTTCAGTCGTTTCAACGAGATTTCTCGCACGACGCAGCATTAACAATAACTTCAATACCAAGTTGTTATTTTTCGCTGTCTGTACTGATTTGTATAGGCTGTTCACGATAAACTGAGCACTTTCGAAAGCCCTGCTTATATGTACTTGTATGCGCCTTGTGTATTCTTCCGCCTTATGTAAAATTAACTTTGCCACGGGCCTCGTCACTTTATTCGCGCGTCTTTCAAATGAAACTGTGGAATTACTAGAAAAGTAACTATATTACAAATGTAGTAATTTTTACACTTCGATGCATTTAAACAAACAGAAAGTGAAAGAAATGATTTAAGATACCACAAATGACTGCCTGACACCTTTTATTCGACGTTAATATACCTCGTTGTTGAGAGCCGCCCAAATCTCTCAATAGTTTTCTGTCCTCAGATTCTATCCTCGTTGTTTTTGATAGTGTTATTGCTAATAAAGCAATCCAGTTTTGGAACCATAGAGTGATGTTAATAGTAGCGATAGGTAATAATAATGTTGTAAATAAGAGCTACGCGTGTTTTTATCAGCCCCCGACAGCCCGACAAAAGTAGGTTCTATTTCCACTTTCCGTCGTGTCGGGCTCGTCGAAGTGCACAAAATTATGTACATATAACATTATAAAACAAAATTTCGTGCCTATTCTGCAACTGTAGTAAATAATGAACTATAACTTTTGAATACCTGTTTTCTCCTGTATAAATTCAGATATCGTCAAAAGCGAAATAATCCGCTTATTTATCGTGAGTTTTAAAAAGTAAATAATTGATATTATAGGGATGACTTGCCGTTTTAGGATTTTGCAACAGCCAACTAACAGACTTGTCGGGCAGATCTCGCCGTGGTATTGTGAACACTGAACAAAATATAATGTAAAATTCCGTCGAGCTCTGACGCCGTGTCGATCTGTCGTATCGTGTTCGTCGGGCTGTTGTAAATCCAGTCTTAGGCCGTGGTTACACGAGTGCCGTTAAACACATTCAGCTAAATATATCCTGTAGCCTTGTCTGAACAAGTTTAAAAACAGAACGTGTTTTCGCAGAATGAAATCTATGGAAATTATAACCTTAACAAACATGGAACTTAAAATGTATGATATTTAATTATAATAGCCTCCGACATTTATCACTATTTATCTTTTTAATTGTTAAGAAACCTACTTTTTTACTGTGTGGGCATAATGGGGGGTGGGGGATTAATACATTCATCCCTAAATTTAAGTTAATTCAACAAGTGCAGGAATTGCCACCAAATTCAGCAGTATTTATTACACTGCTTGTTTACTTCGAAGCAGCCAATAGGAGCACAGCAGAGGAGAGAAGTCGTTCGAAACTACTTATGAAAGCAGTTCACTTCGAACGAGAAACAACTACGATCGGAACTCGTCCGAAGGTAATGTAACCTGTTAAATAGCTGAACGTGTTTTAGCGAAGTAGTTCTTGCACCCCTTGTAACCGCCGCCTTAGTGTCGAGAATGCCGTTGTTTCGAACACGCTGCATCGCAGATCATCCGTCAGGTTGGCGACCGCCCGCCTCGAGGAACATTTCTGTATCAGCTGCGCTGGCAGCGAGAACGGGAGAGCGTCCAAGATATGTGGCGAAATAATGGCGCCTTTCCAGGCCGCCCAGCTGAAAATGCCAAGGTCTTCGCGATTCGTTCACACCTCTGCAGTAACCGACTCTTATAGGCTGTTCACGATATAAAGTGAGCACTTTTGAAATCACGCCTTAGAAAAATTGCACCGCCCCTGCCCGCATATATCGACATGCGCCCAGTCACCAAGTGACATACGCCCAGTGAAGTTGGCAACGATGGAGGGAAATTAGTTCCACATCTTAACGTCGAATAAAAAATGTCAGGTAACCATTTGTGATAACTTACATTATTTCTTTCGCGTTTTTTTTCTGTGGTTTAGAGTGTAGAAATGAGTAAATTTGAAAATATTTACTTTTCTAATAATTTCACAGTTTCACTTAACCGACGCATGGATAGCATGGTGAGGCCCTGTCAACGTTAATTTTACATAAAGCGGAAGAATAGACAACGTGTTTACAAGTAGATCTTAAGCAGGGCTTTCAAATGTGCTCGTTTCACCGTGAATGGCCTATAGAAACATTCATGCTCGACTTTTGATCTGCGGGAGCTGTGCGGCATAGGTCATGCGTGTTCGCGAGGAAAAAAAAATTTCAAAACGTTCTTTTGTTTTCGCCCATAATTTTCACGCACGAACAGATATGGGCAACGTTAACACTTATGGCAGTCATGTGTGATATTTGTATCCTTCCGCCAAATGCAAAATCAACGCTGTCGTGGGTCTCGTCACATCCAATTGAAACCGTGGAATTCTTAGGAATGTAAGTATGCTGCTAATATGAAAATTAGCATTTTAAACGTGTATAAAACCGGAAACATTAACTTCAGTGGCCAGAATTGTGCAAATTGTGTATGTATATATTATATATAAAACATTAATTTCACAATACAAGGTGAAGCCTTAGAACTATTTTTTATAATTTCGGTGCCAACCTGAGGACCAGCATTCCATTGTGGACTGTAGCGTAGTTAGGGCAGTGATTTTGTTTTTCAAAGGTTGATTTCTAAAGTGTTTACTTCCCCGTAAACAGCCTTTTGTAAATATTACGTGTTTTGAAATATGGAAGACATTTGTGATACATAGCATATTTAGTAAGCAACCACATGCTGTGAAATTTCAAAGGTTCGATTTAAAAAAAAAGGCGAAATACTGCAAATTGACTGACACAATTCATATTAACATAATAAGAAACTGATCAACTGATGTCCATCCAAATGGAGATTCTTGGACATTCGCCATTGCGATGCAGATGTCTGTTATGGAAAAAACACGACTGAGCACGAAAAAAAAAAAAAAACTTAAATAAGACAGGTAACACATGTACGAGAAGATAAATATATGCATACAACGGTGGGAAATTTCAAGAGAGAATAGAGTAAAAAAAAAAAAAAGACACAGGTTAGCAACTAATTACGAATATATATATATATATATATATATATATATATATATATATTATATATATATATATATATATATATATATATATTATATATATATATATATAACACACACAACAAATAGAAAACGACACAGGCTAAAAACCTGGTTGAAAAAATTATGACAACGCTGACAATATAAGTAGGAACGAAATGCACCCAAACACAGCTGTTTTACCAGACACGACCGAATGCAAGCCAGGTATGCTGTAGTAGAGAGTATGTATGCACAAAGCCAGAAAATTCCACGAAGGAATCGAGTCAAATAAAACAGGACAGCAAGCTAAATGCGGAAAACTTATATACTATGTATGTATTTTTTTTCGTGCTCAGCCCTGTTTTTCCATGACAGACATCTTAATTGCAATGGCGAATGTCAAAAAATATCTATTTAGTCACACTCATCCTCATTGCATTATTTATTCAAAGATCACAATTTTCGTCTGTTCCTGTCTACGCACTATTAAATAAATGCACACTCTTAATTCTAATCAGTGGGAAACCACTGATTCGCAATGAAATACAACTACTCTAATCAGTGAAAGGGGCTCCGCTTAGAAAACCATTGATTGTTTCAATGAAAAAAATTTCACTGATTGAGTAAGTGACGGTCGACAGTGCAGTGACGAATTAATTATTGCTTTTATTGAATGAAGCCAAATAATCACGTGAAATAAACATATTTACGATAGTTTACTATTAATATTGTGCCATTTACCGTAGTTAAAAAAAAAAAAAAAAAAAAAAAAAATCGCTGCTGGCCGGGATTGAACTCGCGCACCTATCGACTCTTAAGACATTACCTTACCATCTGAACTACCATGCCTAATTGAAGTTACGGGAGGAAAATGTTTGTGTTATAACGACGCTGCGGAATCGTGTAGTTTGAAGTTGTATGCTCATACTTTTCGTGTTTGGTTTAATTGGTACCGTTAGGATTATTAAAACGAATAGTATATATGAGTGCACTCTCTTCAACATATTGAATCAAGTTTAAACCTTCAAACAGAGCGCTGTGACGATTGCATGGAATCGAGATGAAAGACGTACAAACGGAATGAAAGGCGGTGTGTTCATATTACCTCGTAAAATGGCGTTTTGAAAGACGAAACACATTTCAGAAAGTATTTTGTATTATTTTTATTCGTTGTTACTACACGTTATTTAACGATGTACGACGGGCATTTTTACACGCAATTTCACTGATCCATCAGTCAGAAACTAAACCACTGAGTAAACAGTGAAAAAAAAAAAAAAAAAAGACTGATGAATCAGTGGTAGATGTTACTGAATCGATCAGTGAAGGAAATATGGCATTTTTTTTTCACTGGTTCATTAGTTATATTCACTGAAGTGACTGATGGCAGATACGTTTGACTGATTGAAACAGTGAAATACACACTGATTCAGATCTAGAGTTTATGCTTATCCCAAGCAGCGGCGTTCTGTCCGCTTGCTGTAAACAAGCACTGACGTCCGCTCGCGTAGCTCTTACGCACTTTATTTTCCACCACTAAAGCTGAACAGAAACATATCCGGCAATAGTCTCAGGGACTGTGGACCGACCTCCCAGGTCGCGTGGTCGGGACCAAAGTCGAAAATTGCGTATTTTCGTCGACACAACCCTAGATCTGCGTCGGTTTGCTCCCCAGTTCTGTCCTGGTGCATACAGCGCCAGTACAGCGTAATACTGGTTGTATTGCAAATCGCGTTAAATTCATTCGCGGCTACTTCACACTTTTCTGAAGCCTGCTAATTTCTACTTCCATGTATTTCTCCGCCTCGTGTAAACTAAACTTGACTAAGCCTCGGAAATTACACCAATATGACACCGCACCTAATTCGTGCGCACTTGCTTGTATAGGCTGCTCACGGTAAAGTGAGCACTTTTTAAGGCCCTTCTAAATTTTTCCTTTCATCCAATTTCCATCTTCCTGCTGCTTTTTAATATAAACATTGCAATGTGACTAATATACGCAGTGTATACATTTCACCACCCTCAAAATTTAGTGCCTGAGGCTGCAATAAGATATATTTATTAGTGGTTAATGCCTGTTAGAAGGGCCATAAAAAGTGCTCACTTTACTGTGAACAGACTATAATAATATTTTCCGCGAGAACTATTTCTTACTAGACGCTACCAACACACGTGTTTTCTCACTTTTTCATTAGTATTTATTATAAATGAAATATAACAATTCATACATAAAATAGTGGTGAAACTTAAACTTAACGATTGGAAGCGACTTATGAAAATCAACCTTTGAAAAAACACTCTAGGTATAACATGTAAACTTGTTTTTTCAATAACCTGTATTCCACAAATATATAACACTGTGGTTAACTTTACAGTACTGTATTATTGAATAAATGAAACTTTACCTGAATATCTTCTATAACTTGTAATATTTATTTCTTTTTAAATACGAATTAACAACAGCGAGACCAGCGACGCGTTGGCAACAACTGGTGAGAAATAGTTCACAGTAAAAATATTATTTTATCCTAGTTTTTTAGTATACTGTTTGTATATTAAACGGTGCGTATTGAAATATTTAATTATTTAGGTAGCCCCGATGGCAATATATCTCATTTTTACAGTTTAAAATAACAGCGGAAAATGCCGTGAGTAGACCGTAATGTTACGGTGTTGTTTTATCGAGCGAGAAAGTAACTGAAAACAGCTGTGTGCTCGGCGAGGCAAATATGGCTCTCTCTTTCTTTCTCTCTTTCACACTCGGGAAGTTTCACTTCGCTAGTAAACAAATAATTATACATGTTTTCAGTTATAGCATATTTCATACTTATTACAGTAAAATAATGATTTTTGAATTTGTAATTTATAACTGTAAAGAGATTTTAATGTTTGACTACTTAAATTGACATATTCAGATATGATGGCAGGACTGTTACCAAGTTGAAGTTGGCAGACGTGGCGAGCCATGACATGGCGTGTTGCTTTTTGCCAATCGAAGCGTAAATTTTTCTTACTCCGAAAAATACTTCAAATTACCACATCATGTCTGTAGACGTTGTGTTTATTAAAACTACCTAGGCAAGGTACGATGTTGTGATAAATCTGAGTTTCCACGGCAGTAATAAATATACTGTGACGTGTGTTTCGTTAATCATTGCGTCTGTGAAATGGCGTGCCTTTGTGCATCGTGGTCGATACGCTGGCCCTGTGTGTGTGTGTGTGTGTGTGCGTGCGTGCGTGCGTGCGTGCGTGCGTGCGTGCGCGTGTGTGTGTGTGCGCGCGCGCGCGCGCGCGCATGATTTCAAATATTTGATTAGCACGTTTTAGCTGTGAACTGTTTTATGACGAATTTATTTAATTACATCCACGTCTGTTTATTTATCACAACGGTGTACCTTTGCCCTAAGGTGTTTGAAACACAGTCGTGTAACGTAATTTGCCACAATCCCAGAAGAAAAATACTAAGCCCAGCCCGATAAGTTTCAATAAACCTAATAAACAGTAAGTAGCAATGCATAGACATATGAGCGGAATAAAAGTTACCGTAGGCTTATTTGAGTGCATGTTCACCGCTATCTTTCAAGTTTGTAAGACAAAAATGAACGACACGAGTTGCGTGTTTGAATTTAATGTGCCTTTTTCGTTTGACTGGTTGTTTCTTCGTTCTAATATTTATTCCAACTGAGGCCGTCCTTTTAAAGAAATAACCCAACACATATCAATAACAAAAGATTAAATACTACAGTTATTTACCTCGCAGTTGTAACAGTGTTAAACACAGCCGCGGCAAAATATTAACGTGCATTACATGTATTGAGCTATGTTGTGGAAAACAAATATGTTAATGTAAAATAACCGTAAGAACTGTCGTCAATTCAGGCATTTTTAAAACTTTATGAAGCTGATCTAAATAATGTTAGAGGCCTAAACTGTGAATATTCGTACGGAATGGTTTTTGGAATGTGACAGAATTCTTTGAAAAGCTGTAAACAATAAACAACACATTTGACATGTATAAAAGTAGAAGTCACATTTCAATGTTTATGTTTAAGTGTAGCGGAAGTATACGAACACATGTACACACACACAATGAAATGTAAACATTGATTTTGACAGATGCTACATGGCAGTCACGTGGCAGTGTTTGCTTACGTTTGGCGAAAGGATACGAAACGGGCCTGCAAGTATATATTTAGCAGTGCTCCGAGAAAGTTGCTTCCAATGGGGGATGGACTATGCTGTGTTTGTAGTATATGAAGGACTGTGAACCACCAGGCTGTTCACGGTAAACTGAGCACTTGTGAAAGCTCTGCTTAAGATCTACTTGTATACACATTGTGTATTCTTCCACCGTAGCTAAAACTAACATTGCCACGGGTCTGATATCTTTATTCATGCGTCGGTCAAGTGAAACTATAAAATTATTAGGTAAAGAAATATTTTACAAAATTTCTTATTTCTTACACTTACATATGCATAAAAAACATAAACATACGTGACATATTAAATTCAATGTTAAGCCGCGAAATTCCTTTCCCTTCGTAGTTACCAACTTTACTGGGCGTATGCCAGTCAGTGCGCGCGTTAAAATGCATGCAGGTATACGGTGTTCACAGTGAAGTGAGCACTTTTTAAGGCCCCTCTAAATTTTTCCTTTCATCCAATTTCCTGCTGCTTTTAATATAAACATTGCAATGTGACCAATAAACACAGTGTATATATTTACCCACCCACAAAATTTAATGCCTGAGGCTGCAGTAAGATATATTTATTATTGGTTAATACGTGTTGGGAGGGTCTTAAAAAGTATGCACTTTACCGTGAACAGCCTATAGGTTGATTTCAAAAGCGCCCAATTAACCATTAACAACTTATAAAAATGTATGCCTCGCAAATATTAGAATTTTCTCGTTTGAGGGACATCAGCCAACACAATTTAAAATATCATATAAACACCTGAAAAATATTTTATTTTTATTTTTTTGTTGAATTAAGAAAAAAAACATACTCTTTCGAGGATGTCGCATTGGTTAACTGAGGTATTAATTACTTACAGTTTTAAGTTATATCATTCTTAAACCATTTAAACTTATTTTGCATAAATGATCCAAGACATTCATATAAATGTTTTCGCCGGAGTTTAAAAACAGCAGAAAAGTTTCCGAGGGAAACGAGAGGAAAATCGAACGCATAAGACGTAGCTGTCTGTTCATATCGTTTATGGCCGTTTCTGACTAATAATTTTTATAAATATTTATGGTAAATTTGTTCAAAAGTGCAGTCCATAAAATGGCTATTGAGAATGTGACTGACACTAAAAACTCAAAGGAAAAAAAATTGTTTTGACTATATCTCGACAAGACGTGATTATTTGTGAAATCCCAGTGTGATGTAGCGGTGTCGAGAGATCCCCAAACTTTATTTCCCCATAATTTACACGTGTATCTTTTTCCCACAGTGGACTTGCGGGTCGTGTGCAGTATAAATGAATAATACAAATAGACTGTTTCCGCGGGTTCTTCATGAAGGATAAGAAAAGTTCGAACACAAACACGACTTGTAGTTTAAAGTGAATGCAAGAGATATTTTTACTCCTATGAAGTTTAAGCTGAAAACATGAGTTTTTTTCTTTGCAAACATTGCAGAAAGTACATTAATTCTCAAAAAAAATTTTGCACGCCAAGAAAGAAAATACAGACTTCAAACATTTTATTAGCGCGAAGGTACAGACAAATGAAATAAGTGATTAGAGTGACACTGCGTCAGAACATTGTTACGTCCATCTGCGCCCGTCGAAGCATGCACCCGAGCAAAGTGAAGAAGTAGTAAGGACGGGGGAGTCCTACTTCACTTTTGATTAATCGGATTATCGATTTGATATCAAATTTATTGACCCAATGAATCCGGTAATTAATCCGATCAAAAATTTGGATTATCGTTATTCCGCTAATCTTAATCCGATAAAATGATATTAATTGGTTGATAAATGGATTTTTAAAAATTAATTTTCTAAAATGTTGTTTTAAAAATTATTAAAAATACTTTTGTGTGATTGTATATATTTGGTATGTGATAAGGGTCCTTTTTTTTTTTTTTTTTTTTTTTTTTTGTTGGAGAGCGGCACCATTGATGTTCACCCTTGGATGTTTGCCGTTGTACTGAGGTGTGATGTGTTGGGGAAGGCGTATATATCTATGTATGCGTAGTATTTAATAATGGTATTGAGGAGGGGGAATATGAGTTCCTTCCTGTTTACCGTCTGGCAGGTAACTGAAGGAGGGGGAGAGAGCACCAAAACACGTGCTGCGGGCCGGCGTCTGAATGTCGACTGAGGATATTTCGGAAATGCATATTTTATTTAAAAATGAATAATTGGCTGAAATCCACAACGGCAGTTGACTAACCCGGCCTGTATGCTAGGGTGTCTTTACTTCTTCACTTTGCTCTGGTGAATGCTTCGAAGGCGACAAATCATGTGTTGCTATAACCCACAGGTGTATTGAAACATGGTGTAAACACTCCTAGGAATACAAATATGTGTACGGAAGAACATTTTTTCCTGGTAAATAGCCTCGAGTGCTCAGCCAGGAAAGGTATAGCACAACATGGGGAACCGCATGATAACTTCAACATACCTCCATTCAACATACCACCAGTTTCAAGCAACGATCATATTATTCTGATTTTTCAAGACCATCACGCCAATAGCAGTGTCGTACACAAGCCCATTTTTCGGAAGGGGTAATCGAAAGTGAAGGGAAATTTTTTTTAGGCGGGATGGTATTGCTACACAGATCAGAGAAGTGATCATGGTAGCGTATTAAGTGGCTAGCCTAGAAACGTTGTTATAGGCTGTGCACGGTAAAATGAGCACTTTTGATAACCCTGCTTAAAATCCACTTGTATACCCGTTGCGTATTCTTCTGCCTTATGTAAAAGCAGCACTGCCATGGGCCCCATCACTTTATGCATGCGTCGGTCGAGTGAAACTGTTAAATTATTAGAAAAGTAAATATTTTACAAATCTGCTCATTTTTACACTTCGCTGCATATAAAAAAAAGAGAAAGCGAAATAAATGATTTGAGTTATTACGAATAGTTGCCTAATAGCTTTTATTCGACGTTAAGATATGGAACTACTTTCCCTCCAACGTTACCAACTTTACTGGGCGCATGTGACACAGTGCACCCGTTAAAATACATGCAGGTGGGAGCAGTGACTTTTTTCTAAGATTGATTTCATAAGTGCTAATTTTATCGTGAACAGCCTTTACTCAGTTGTGCCCTGTAATGCAGTAGGCTGGTGCGTGAACCACAACATGCATCTTCTAGAACGTCACTGGCTATAAAAACCTGCAGGACTAAAGATAAGACGTTTTATCAAACAAAGAACTGGCGCTGTCGTGCTCAAGGCAATCATGGCGGACAAACACTCCCGTACACGGCTCGGGAGACGCCAGCCCGTCGTTCTTAACACTTGGCAGTGGGCGAGACTGTGGCACTGAACTCCTTCACGGTCGCAGTGGCGAAGTTAGTAACACGGAGCAAAGTGTCGATGTGATGTAACGACATCGCGCTGCCCCCCTCTCCTCCGCGACGCGGCGCGGCGGTAGGCTGACTGGTCTGCGATCGAGGGAAGCCGTCTCTCAAACTGAATGTGAAGCCTAGTACACACGGGCTTCTTTCTTGTACACGAAAGTCGGCACTTGCTTGTTCACCCCGACTTGCACCGTGTGAACAGCCACCGAGTATGCTAGTTACTAGCACACAAGAGCTTGTATACTGGCTAGTGCCATATAGGAACGATCCTATTTTTCACCATCTTCCTTGTGCAAGACGAATGTAAACAAACCATATATTTGGTTGATGCTGGCAATAAGCAGATATTTTAATGTTTTTAATGCGATAAAATGTTTAACAACCCCAGTATCATAAATAATTCTGTGTATTAATATTTAAAAAAAAAGAGAGAGGTTTGTTTTTTTTCTGTGAGTGATTTTACATTTTTTTTACATTTGTATATATTTATTACTAGACATATGTCTGATTGGACTAAATATTTTACTCTTTTTTATGGCAGATTCTATTGATAATGCACAAATTACCCCCACGACCCCCAAAAACTGCTTCCAAATCATACATAGTTGACATCAACCATCCACTTCAATGCTCACCAGCTAGTGTCATGTGTATGGATCACACGATTCCGTTCATTATAACTAGTATGCACTTAAGTGTTCAATTTCTTGTTCTCCTTTATTTTCACTTTATTGTACAAGAAAAATGCCCGTGTGTACTAGGCTTAAGGCCACAGAATACAGGTTCTCAACATTTATAGTGAAGAGAGTGAGTGACGAGATTTGGGCGGCTCTTAAGAGTAGGGTGGACCCCCGTGGGATACCCCGCGTCCAAGGTCAAGAAGAGAGGAAGCGATACGGGCGACAATAACACGCACGCCTAGTGCCTCATCGCTCCTACGCGCAAGGCTTGCAGTGTTTCCGTCGTGACGCTGTACTGTGCAAGTCAGATCTGCAACAGCGGGGTTTCATTACACGCGATGAAAGCCCGCACATTAAACTACGCCCGTATCTTTGTACTTTTCTCTTGCCGCTTAAGGAATCTGTATATGCAAGCTTTAAAAATGCGATATTTGAATATTTTCACGAAATTTTTTTTCTCCAAGAACACACTTAATGTGACGAAAGTAAAAAAATAGGGGCATAGATAATTTTTTTTTTTTTTTTTTTTCCCTGGCAGAAAGTCGTATTTGCAGAATATTTATTTACCGAGATAAGCGTATTCCCGCAAATCACTATTTCACAGAAAATGCGGGGGTCCATCACTTTGAAATGCATTTTTCCCCACGAAACTATTAAACGTACTTCCATTGTGTTGTTCCACGAAAAGAACACGCACTTGAGATGAGGGTTGTTGAGCGCTTTCAAGATGTCACGCAGATTAGAAACGCCATTTCAGAGTACTCCGAAACGGCTCAGAACGGCTTCTCCAAAGCACTGTGTCTCAAAATATACGCGCCAGATAGATACATAACTACTCAAGGGCGTTGCACTGAAACTTCCCACCAATAAAATAACAGGTTTCGCCGCTGAGAGTCCCGTGCCTACACGCTGAACGACGAGAACACCGCACGCCAGGTCAGAGCCTTGCGCTTAGCGGCGATGGTGGACTTGATGCGCGTGGGAACGTCGTCCTTATTGTCCCCGCGTTTCTCGACATCAGACGCGGAGAAGGCTACAGGTATGTGCTGTTTGCGGTAAAATGAGCACTTTTGAAAGCCCTGCTTAAGATCTACTTGTATGCCCGGTGCGTATTTTTCCGCCTTATGTAGAATTAACTTTGACATGGGCCTCGTCACTTTATTCATGCGTCCGTCAGGCGAAACTGTGAAATTATTGGAGAATAAAATATTTTACAGATCTGGTAATTTTTATACATCGATGCATTAAAAAAAAACAGAGAGCCAAAAAAATAATTTAAGATATCACAAATGGGTTACCTAACACTTTTTATTTGACGTTAAGATATGGAACTACTTTCCATCCTTTGTTACCAACTTTACTGGACGCATGTCACTCAGTGCGCCAGTTAAAATATATACATACAAGGACGGTGATTTCTTTCTTAGGACAATTTCAAAAGGGCTCGTGAACATTCTTTAGACGGTATTTTTTTTATAATTTATCCAATTTTTTTCCCCTTGTATGCATGGTATTTGATGACATTTTCCTCGAATAAAACAATTTTTGAGTAATTTGACGTAAAATACAAAATTATTTTTGTTTTGTTACATCCATTATAACAAATACTATAGAGATGGAAAAATTTTTACAATGTAGACGAATCCTGTGGGCTACCGCGTGGCATGTAAATCACCAAATAAAAAAACTTACATATGAAAAAAATGTTAAATATAAAGACATCTTTTGTATTTTTTTTTTTTTTTTTTTTTTAACTTTTTTTAAATGTATGAACTGTTATTTGGTGATAGCATATATGTCAAGCAGTAGCCCATGTTATTAGTTCGTGTTGTAGACTTTTTCTTCTGCTCCGCTTAGTTAGTATTTGTTATAATGGCTGCAACAAAAACGAAGAATTTTGAATTTGTAATCAAATTATTAAAAACTATATAGTGTAAATTTTTTTATTTGTTGAAAATGTCTTCACATTCAATGCATACGAGTTGAACAATGTTTGGTACAATTATAAAATACAATTTTTTTTGGGGGGGGGGGGGTGGTCTAGCACCGTTAACATCGAGCTCTTGAGAGCCGATGAGGGTGAAACGGAGTAAGGTATGGATGAACGCCGGAATGCAAGAGCGGGGGGGAGGAGGAGATCCCTGAGAAAACCTGCCTGGCGGCCAGCGAGCAGCATCGTCCGGAGCGCGATTCCCATGCGAAAATCTGGAATCGGACCCGGTTCGCCTTGGTGGGAGACGAGTTGTCTGACCACCACACCACCTTTGGGACCACCCGGCCGGGGGGGGGGGGGGTGTGGTGAGGATGACGTGAGCTCGGGGCGCGGCAGTGTGTCAAGGCCGCGGCAATGAACCCTCGAGCGTCCCGGGGCGGTACCGGAGCACTGACGCTACAGTTTTCACCGCCTCGCCTGGCCGTGGCCTGCTTGTGGTCGCACCTTCCCCTTCCTCCCCGGCAAAGAGACCCTGCGGTCACGTGCACAAACAGTTACGTCACGCACAGGTGGCAGCACTGCGCCGGACGTAACCGTCAACTGTTGCTCCCCACCAACCTCCGCCATTTCCTAAACACAACTCCGCGCCATTCACCCCTTCGTTTGCGTGGGTCGCGACACTCCATCCGAGGCTGGTTGCAGCTTGATTATAGCCCAACGTCGCCTCGCTTAAGGCCCTTACGCAATTGAAAACTTTAACATTTGACTGGACGTTTGCTTTCCGACATGTTGTTTCTTATGGAGCTTGACACAATGGAACTGTCAAAGGTAAAGTCAAGCACTCTTGACTTTACGATTTCGAAATGTTTAAATTTAAAGACAAAGTCAAGCAGCCATTTTTCCCGAGAATCTAACAGAGGTTATGTGGAAAGTGCGTTATTTTATTGTAGGGTGATTTTTATCTTGGTATATTAAACAAAGCTCGTCTTAAATTAAATAAATGGCGAACAAATATAATGCGAATAAGAATTACATGAATTGAAATATTTTAATAACATAAATAGGTTTTTTTTCGTTTTGAAACAAACTTTTAATACAAATTTTAAACCTATTTTTAAAAGGGTACGTAAAATGCATCCCTGGATAATATCACAATTATGTACATAACATGATACACAATTTTACGGATCCAAAAGAACAGATGTTCAGTTGTCGAAACTCTGACTTTACAATATTGTATTGTGTATTGGTGGTTTCGTCAGAGGAAAGGAAATGTAAAGTCAAATGCTATAGTTTTCTATTGTTTAAGATGCTTTACACATTCGCGGCTCTCTGCTCAACGAGCATACAAGTACCAGAGACGCCTCTCAGGGTAAAGCAGTGGAACTCTTAATTTTTTGCCCAGTGCAAATGTGCCAATGTCAAAACAAAAAAAAAAAATGTGTTCGCGGGTTGGCACTACTGCACGTGAACAGTTTTCTGTATAACAGTTCAATCGTCTAAATTCCACTCGTTTTAATAAAAAGGTGTTCAATATTCTCATTTAAAATATGTAGAATTACATCCAAAATTAACGGCCACTGTGAGCTGTCGAAGTGTCGGTACACGACGCCAAATCGTTTCTAAAACACTTAACTAGCTCACGTCATCGACAATGCACGGCCATGCGATATAACGCTCCCATCACCACCAACATCGTAAAAAGAAATGTGGATTTATATAAATCATTGTACTTCAGTCTCTACAATTGAATCAATATAACTATATTTTTGTTATCAATTCCGTTGGAAAAAAATATTCATAAAACGACAAACAGTTTATTTACATTATACCAATAAATTCAAATAAGTTTCCTCTTTTATATTGCCGGTATTACACTGGGCAAATTAAACAAAATCGAATCGGGAATAAATGAAGTGTTCTGTTTACTCCTATCCAGTGTCTAGGGGTTGTCTCTGATACCGCCGCCATCTTCACCGAGTCCAAGTTCGAATCCCAGAGGAATCTGTACCGGATTTCCGCAAGTGGGAATCGCGCCGGACAATGCCGCTGTTCGGCGCGTTTTATTTACGTTTGTAATAATTTCACAGTTTCACTTGACCGACGCGTGAATAAAGTGATTAGGCCCATAACAATGTTAACATAAGGCGGAAGAGTATACCACGTGCATACAAGTAGATCTTAAGCAGGGCTTTCAAAAGTGCTCATTTTACCGTGAACAGTCTATATCAGGCTGCAAATAAAGGAATGTCAGCGCCGCTAAAATACATTATTGGTAGATACGTGCAAAATTCACGTTGTTTTGTAGCAACATGCTATAATTCACATTCTTATATGTGTCCCAGCAGATTTAGATATTTAATTGGCTACTGGCAACTATACAGCGTCATTTGCCTGCGTGACTGCGTTACTGGAGATTGGTGGCTCTACGCGTGAGCCTTTACGATTGGCTAAAAGTGTACTTGGGATGCGCTACATGGATTGTCAGCCAATGAGAGAAGTTAAACAAAAATACAACAGCTTGGAGTTCACTCTGTAGCCACGAAATAACGGGAATTCGCAGGTCCCTAATAATTGGTCACTTCTTTATGCATCTGAGCAGTGGTAACTCACTGAACTCGTATTCGGGAGGACCCAGGTTCGATTCCCGGTCCAGCCATCCGGATTTCGATTTTCCATGGTTTTCCGAGATCACTCCAGGTGAATAATGGGATGGGTCCCTAACAAAGGCCATGGCCGATTCCTTCCCCAATCCCTCTTCCCTGTGCAACTTGCACCGTCTCTAATGACCTCGCTGTCGACGAGACGTTAAGGCCAACTACCTACCTATGCATTTGACTGTTTCCTGAGCAAATATACGAACGCTACCATGGGTGCATGGGGAAAAACTTGACCACCCGTGCTCTTTCTCACTATTCGTATACACTGTGGTGTGGTGTATTTGCCAACAATTTCACCCTCATGGTTCGAAACGCGATCTGAGATCGGATCTAAGATCGACACAGAAAACTGTTGCACCATTCTAGTTCAGAGCTGGACTGGAGATCGAGATGAAGTTCATTTCGAACCGCCGCAGTTGGTGATTCGAAATCTCGAACCCGAGATCAGCAGCCATCGTCGACAAAAGTAGTTTGAAAATACGCCAACAGATAGAACTACGTTCGACTGTTTTCTTGGGAAATTAAAACAACATTATACGCACTTGAATATTATCCAGTAAAAGTCGTACAACAATAATTCAGTTAAAACAGAGAAAACACCGCACATATAGTTGTATCTATAGTGAAAAATACGCCTACTTCCATGACGTCATGTATTACAAACCAATAGGAAACTTTGTCTCATACTTAATATCGATCTCTCACTTTGGAACGAAGGTAGAAGAATCGGAGATCCAAAAACATGAAATTTCTTTGGCGCAACACTTCTACATCGGAACCAAGATTAAACTAGATCCCGTTTCGGAACTAGGATCATTCGATCTCGGATCGGGGCGATGTTGGTGCAACCGGCCCTTAGAGTGTGTGGTGTCAGCGGCCGAACTAAGTGTTAATGGCGGAAGTGTAAACTTGCAAGCAACGGGATACAGTACAGAGCTAACGCCAGCTTACCTTGCAACAGTTAACCGCGCGCCAACTGGTCTGCGACGTCTCTTTGCCGGACGTGTTTTGCACGGCATTGGTACAGCGAGGTCGTTTCAGGCGACATAATTCAGTCCGGCAACTTTACCTCTTGTGGCGCCAGCCACTAGACAACGGGATACAGTACAGAGCTAACGCCAGCTTACCTTGCAACAGTTAACCGCGCGCCAACTGGTCTGCGACGTCTCTTTGCCGGACGTGTTTCGCACGGCATTGGTACAGCGAGGTCGTTTCAGGCGACATAATTCAGTCCGGCAACTTTACCTCTTGTGGCGCCAGCCACTAGACCACGGGAACTGACCTAACCATTCCCAGAGCTACCAAGGCCGGGTGTGTGCAGCTCATTAACACATGCTGGCCGAATTCCCGAGGAGTTCCCGTCCCAAGCGAAACTCGCGTAACACGTGTTAGAGCTTGTTTAAGTGCGAACATGCTGTTCGCGGTAAAGTGAACACTTTTGAGGCCCTGGTTTTTCTTTTAGCCATTTCTTATCTGTTAACCACCTTTTCAAATCAATATTACCATTTAAATAATAAACACAGTGTGTATATTTTACCACACTCTTTAAGTTAGTGTCTTAGGCTAAAATCAAATATATTAATTGACTTTTATTCCGAATGAGAGGGCTTTCAAAAGTGCTCACTTCACCGTGAATGGTCTATAGAAGAAGGGAAGCGCTAAAGTATTATAACAGGAAACGGTGCAAAACATTCGGATACGTGTACCTACTGTTTTTACGTGTAAATTTTAGCTACGTACGCGATAAAACCATATTTTTGTTACCCTCCCAGGCGTAAACACAGACACATCAGAGACCAAAAGCTAAAAATATTCACTGTCATGGACATTTAGTGTCCATACCAAAAACATTCCTTTAACATTTTTAGTGACTCTACGATTTGGCGACTTTTCTGTTTTAAGCTTGCAAATGTAGCGCCTGCCCTGGAGTTATAGGCTGTTTACGGTAAAGCGAGCTTTTTTTAAGGCCCTGCTAAATTTTTCCTTTCAATTAATTTCTACCTTTCCGCCAGTTTTTTTTTTTTAAATCCAGACATTGCAATGTGACTAATAAACACAGTGTAAACATTTCATCACTCTCAAAAGGTAATGTCTGAGACTGCAATAAAACATATTTATTAGGGGTTAATGCCTTTGGGGAGGGCCTTAAAAAGTGTTCACTTTACCGTGAACCGCGTATATACACATCCACTACATATCCAGGATGCTCGGAAATTTTCCTTACAAAGTCCTAGGACTTGTAGAGGGGAGTGAGTAGACTATCTTTTGAATAGGGACCCATGTCCGGAAACGTACCGTTTTCGTGCTAGAACCATTTGAAATCAGGTGTATCACTCGTCCACTTCCGCTTAGGGAAACAGTAATGTCTCGTATGTGCCTGTGTTTGCATGCAACCTGGTAGGCAGTACATTACTTCAATCACCTGATGGCACGCGACGTCTACCCTGCCTCTAGCCTCATTTACGCGCCTTTGTGTCTCCGATTAACATGGTTGAGTACACGTTTGCGGAATACACAGACAGGATCCTTATGTATGGCACAGCTGAAGGTAATGGAAGAGTAGCTCGTCAGCTGTATCAAGAGCGTTATCCACAACGTGCGACACCATCGCGTACTCTTTTTGCCACGGTTACGCAACGGCTCCGAGAACGAGGTACCTTCACTACAGACAGGAACGACTGTGGTGCTCCAAAGAGACGCCGCACTCCAGAATTGGAAGAGACTGTACTGCATCACGTTGAACAGAGTCCGTCAGCGAGTACGCGAGCAATTGTACCTGCAATGGGTGTTGCTCCCAGCATCGTCTGGGAGGTTCTGCATGAGCAACAACTACATCTTTACCGCCTCCTACAGTCTTTGGGTCCAGCCGATTTTACACCACGTGTTGACTTCTGCACGTGGTTCCTGCACCGCTGCACCCGTTCCCACGCCGCGTTCTGTTCACAGATGAACGCAAATTCACTAGGAACAGTGTTCTCGATTCTCGAAACAGCCATGTCGGGGCAGACGAAACCCCTAATACTACGCATGTTCAAGGATTCCAGCACAGATTTTCTGTCAATGTTTGGGCGGGTATTATGGACCGTCGTGTGTAAATACCTGATTTGAAATGGTTGTAGCACCGGACATGGGTTCCTCTTCAAAAGATCATCTACTCAGTCCCCTCTACAAGTCCTGGGAGTTTGTACGAGGAAATTCCTAGCATCCTGTAGATGCATTGCACACGTGTATATAAACATAACATAACTTAAAATTGAAATAACACGGAAAATTTGCGGGTTCGTCAAGGAAAAAAGTCGAAAACACCTACTGTACAAAGCTGAATCGCGGGATATTTTTGCACATCGCATGGAAATTATTCATATGGAACAGAGTGGGTGTCTGGGTAGTGTGTAAATTAAAGATGTTCTGTGACCAATGGAAACCCTGTCACTGTCGTCGGATTATTTAATGGGAATGATAAAAGTTATCCCCATTATTCCTTGTTAAATGCAGTATGTCGCGCTTAGACTCTAATTCAACTTTTCGAACCTGCCTATAACTCTTTCGTGTCAGAATTTGAGTGCTATATTTTGAAAACTATAATGATTTGACTACTAACAACTGCATTAAGGGGGCACTTTTCGAAACCTCTCTCAGACAACCAAAGTCCAAAAAAATGAGAAATATCACCTTAAATGTCTTGCATGCGAACCTGCATCTTTTCTGCTGGCCTAGAGTTAGTGAAACGTCGTGGATTCATTTGACAACAAGCAAGACTCCACAGTCCTGTTGCACTCGAGCCTCAGTTAGTCGTTCATTGGCTGAGGCTCCAGTTTTACCGCTGATCGAGTAACACAGGATTAAGTCCTTGTTTTCCCGCAGGTTAGTTTTGGCTCAAATTCGTCAAGGGCGTGGCTTACAAACTGCCATTCAAATTGAAAATCAAATCAAATATACATGTGTTTGAAGTCTAGATTGTCCTATAATGAACTTGCGAAATTTCCTGGTCACATCGAAGTGCCGCCACTGATAATACAGTATCTGTGACTATTCTTGGTACTACTGGTAACTGCATGTGAACTCTTTCATCGACGAGTCTCTGAGGTCACCAACTACCCGAACATTTATAATATAGTTTCCTTCAGCACCACCGTCTGCCTGCTGGTGAAGTTGTCACCTTTGCTAGTTCACGTAACTCGGACATTTGACCTCCACTACCAAAGCCGATAGAGTCGTGTACCTGTGTCCCAGCAAACCTTACTGCGATATGCCTCTTCGGCCAATAAAGTAGAGTTGTTAAAGAGAGGTTTTGACAACTATAGGTCATTCAACACCCAAAGGAGTGGAACGAGGCGGAAGATGGAGTAACGACAAAAACGGGAGAGGAAGTGCCCCGAAAAAATTTGTGGGTGCAGCATTTGATCGAAAAGTTATTTGGCCCAACAGGAGAGTGACCGAAAATTTTTCTCTTGCGTCACGGACAAACGTTTGGTCGAACATACGTTTGGCATACATTACCTCCGAGTTTATAAAATCCTCACATCACTACTCTCCAGCGTTTGACCGAACAGACGTTTGGCATACATTCCCTCCGCGTTTATAAAATCCTCTCAACACTATCCGGCGTTTGACCGAACAGACGTTTGGCATTCATTCCCTCCGCGTTTATAAAATCCTAACACTACCTTCCGGCGTTTGGTCGAACAGACGTTTGGCATACATTCCCTCCGCGTTTATAAAAATCCTCTCAGCACTACCTTCTGGCGTTTGACCGAACAGGCATTTGGCGTTGGCAAAGTTATGTGTACCCGGAAAGACTTCCGGCTAAAATCAACGTCCGCCAGGTTTTCCACGTGTGGAAATCGGGTGTGGCAACCACTCTCCCCTCCCCTCACCACCCCAACTCCACTGAAATAACGCAAGTGTAAAAATTTATATACTGTTCATAGTAAACTGAGCACTTTTGAAAATCCTACTTGGAAATGTATTATTCCCGATCCTCCCTCTGTATGTAGTGTAAAGGCTTGCCTACAATATTGCGCTGTCCCAACATGTATCTTAGGACAAGGATACGCTGATTGGTGCACGTGACCCTGTGACGTCATGTGCTGTCCCAAGTCAACCTGTGGCCCAAGTTAAAGCACTCAAAAAACTGAAGTTTTGTCCCAAGCCGTGTCCTAAGTTGATAGAAAAAAAATAGAGAAGACTTCCAAATCTTTCGCGCGCATTCATGGAATATTTACATTTGCGAGTGTAAACAATGGATGTAAAAGGTGGGCTTTCTCAAAAATAAATTTGATGAAATGCTAATAAATAATTAGTGATGTCTTTGTTCGATCTGAAGTATTTGATTTGAAGACTATAAATTTTAAAACTTAAAGTTAAAAAAAGAAATTTGGATGTTAGTTGGCGAATTAATTTAAATAAAACAGATAGGTCGTATATTCTGAATAAATATTCAAATCACCCATCTCGAAAATATTAATAATCAATAATTCAACGAATTTTAAAATATTTACGTAACAACAAATAACGTGCAGAATTTACTGCGACCTAGTGACAGATTCTGAAAACCTCACTTCGGACATCGCATTTGTAGACCTCGTTCGGGCTGCGTCGACGTGACGTCACTTGACGCCGAGTTTCCGGACGCGTCCACGTCCACAGGAGCGGCTGACTGACTGACTTAACACTGCCCATCCAGGTGAAATCACGGGACCGAGAGTTTTGAAGAGATTTGGGCGGCTCCTGGCACAGAGGTCGTGAGAGCCGACGAGGTTGAAACGAAGCGATCACGGAGCAGCTCCCGGAATGCAAGGGCGGAGGGGAAACGGGAGATCCCCGAGAAAACTCGTCCGAGACTTTTCGCACGTGCGAAAATCAGGGGACGACCCCCGCCGAGAATCGAACCCCGGTTTGCCTGGGTGGGGGAGGCGAGTGGTCTACCCGTTAAACCACCGCGGCCCCAAAATCATCGTCAAGCGTGTACGTGTGTTACTTAAGTGCGAATCCTTTCTGTAATGTGAATAAAACGAGAAACACTAACCTCGCTGGACATTAATTTAAACATTACTCTCAAAACTCTGAGATTGAGGACTATTTAACTTAAATGGTTACCTGTATACCAATGTGCATTACAGTGCGAACAAGCCAACTTGGCATTTTTAAAATAAAACCTTTGAAAAACTACCCCATAATGGTTGGTTTAATTGTTTGCTAAATAAATCATATATTTGAAGCTTTTTATACTTCTGTTTATATAAAAGTACAGTATCTTATTTTTGGTTAAGTTGAAAGTTTATTACATTTTATCTGTAAATTGTGATACTTAATTGATAATTAATATAAACAAAATCAGATAGAAAATAGTTCTTATGCAAAATATTATTTAAGTGAGTGCGCACGAAATTGGTGCGACGTCCCTTTGGTATAATTTGCTATACGCTATTCACTGTAAAATGAGTACTTTTGAAAGCCCTGCTTAAGATCTACTTGTACGCACGTTGTGTATTCTCCCGCCTTATGTAAGATTAACGTTGTCACGGGCCTCATCACTTTATTCATGCGTCGGTCAGGTGAAACTGCGAAAATGTTAGAAAAGTAAATATTTAACAAATCTGCTCGTGTTTACAGAAAATGAAAGAAATAATTTAAGTTATCAAAAACGATTGCCTAACACTTTTTATTAGACGTTAAGATACAGAACTACTTCCCATCCATCGTTACCAACTTTACTGGGCTCGTGTAACTCAGGGCGTCCGTTAAAATATAATGCACGTAGGGGCCGTGACCTGTTTCTAAGGTTGGTTTCAAAAGTGCTCACTTTATCGTGAACAGCCTTTAGACACATTTGTAGTGCATATACGTGTACAGTTGAGGTCAGTGATTTTTTTTTCTCTTCGTAGGATAAATTCAAAATTCCTTACGTTTCTACGAACTGTATATCAATTGTTTTTCTTCTGTCACTACGTCAAAACAACGGGAGGGTCGAGAAAACGGCGTTTCTCATCCTATAACTCGACGAGAGCTGATCATATCTCCCACGGCGACCCATTTATTAACTCTCCCGTTTCGAGCCAGGATCCTGTCGGCGGGGCCACCTTGGCCTGACTTACATTTTCGAACGCACGGCGCGAGCGGCCGTGAATCGCCTGGGGATTCGAAACCGGGACCTTCACACGGAAAGTAGACGCCTTACCGGCTTCCCCACCGAGGTCAGATCGAGGAAAACAGCCACTGATACGAGCGCAGCTGGTTTTGCAGTTCACTAAACGCATCTCAAGGCCATGCATAATAGAGTCTTTCAGCTCGTGTATTCTTCCTCAGCCCACACAAGAAAAAAAAAAAAAACACTGACATCGACACGGATAAAATGACTTTTACAATTTTTCACCACGAGATGATAATTTTTCAAACCATCGTTCGAAATATAAAAAAAAAAATGTGGCCGTTACTACATATATTTTAACGCGGCTGCCTACTAGTACAGATTGTTCACGATAAAGTGAGCACTATTGAAATCAACCTTAGAATAAAATTCAGAGCCCCTGCCTGCACATATTTTAACGGACGCGCCTAGTGATATGTGCCCAGTAAAGTTGATAACGGTGGCTGGAAAGTAGTTCCACATCTTAAAGTCAAATAAAAAGTGTTATATAACCATTTGCGATGTCTTACAATATTTCTATAGCTTTCTGGTTTTTTTTTTAATGCACGGAAGTGTAAAAACGGCCAGTTTTTTTTTTTATAATTGCTTTCATAATAATTCCGTAGTTTCGTTTGTCAGACGTATGAATAGAGTAATCACGCCCGTGGCAATGTTAATTTTACACAGGGCGGAAGAATATGCAACACGCACACGAGTAGATCTTAAGCAGGATTTTCAAAAGTGCTCAATTTTACCGTGAACAGCTTGTACATGCGAGCTTGAATTGCATTGTGGCGTTTCTGAAATACGGTCTTCTTTGTACAGTGGAAATGTTTGGACGGCTGCAGGAAGGGAGGAAGCGAGGAATCGTTACGACGATGGAAAACACCATGAACAATCTTCGCGTGTGTTCCGTTCACTCAGAGTTGTAAACGGTGACTATAGGCTATTCACTGTAAGATGAGCCCTCTTGGAAGCCCTGCTTAAGATGTACTTGTATGCACGCTGTGTATTCTTTCGCCTTATGTAAGATTAGCATTGTAAAGGGCCTCGTCACTTTATTCATGCGTTGGACAAGTGAAACCGTGAAATTACTAAAAAAAAGTAAATATTTTACAAATCTGCTAATTTTTTTACACTTCGATGTATTGAAAAAAAAAAAAAACAAAGCGAAAGAAATAATTTAAATGATCAGAAATGGTTACCTAACACTTTTCATTCTACGTTAAGATACGGAACTACTTCCCATCCGTCGTTACCAACTTTACTGAGCTCATGTCACTCAGTGCACCTGTTAAAATATATGCAGGAAGGGGTAGTGACTTTTTTCTAAGGTTGATTTCAAAAGTGCTCACTTTATCGTGTACAGCGTTTATCGTTTTTGTGTGCCAGAGGTTGTTAAAATACACAACTGTCCGCAGATTATCTTCCCGGCATAAAGTTGAGTTATTAAAATTTAATTACAAGAAAATGTTCGATCAGCATATGAAAGTTAACATCGGGTACATTTAGTTTTTCTATTTTGCTTTTTCCCGCAAATGATACGCAGCTGCATTTTGTCGATTTTATTCAAGCACAGTCGTAATCAACCTACACAAACAGCCATTTTTTTTCTGCACGTTATGCTGCAAGACTTCGACAATATATTCTAATTTATCACCTCTTTCGTGCAACTGAATGAAGATTTTAACTAGTTTTTAATTGCCACTTTCAACGTACTTTGCTTATAGTATCGTGAGTGAAGTAATGACCTGTCGTGCAATTTCAGGACTTGTTTTGTGAAGTGACATCATGAATTAATTTTGAAGGTACCCTGTGAAATGTGTTACACAATACTCATACAATTTTGGCATTCATTTAAGCACGCTAAGACCCTGTAATCTCTGCGAATAAAACCGTTTATACCACTTTTAAATGTATCCTGGTGTATGTATTTCTCCCTCGTAAACTTAGGTATATTGTGACGGACAAAAGCAGTGGAATCATGACGAAACGAAAATACACTATTTACGTTGACAATACAGTAAAAATCTGGAAAAATCCACCGCGTATCCCATGTGGGAAATATTCCTGATAGTGTAGTTGCTAGAAAATATCTAAAACATAAAATTGCAATAACTGAAACATTATAGTCAATTCGCAGTTTCTCCGCCCTTTTTGAATCAAAGCCCTCGAAAAATCACCCTTCGTATAACGTGTTTAGTTATTTCCTAAATATCTTATGTATCACAAGCGTTCTATGCCTCATTTGACATAAAATAATCTTATTTTTTCTTTAAATTTATGTTTTACCTATTTTATTTATTTACAAATTGTAATATTTTCGCACGAATTCGGTGCGTTGTTCGTCGGCGTAACTTTCTAGACTCGGTTAAGCTTTGTTTGCATTAGGCGGAGGAATATCCTGGAAGTAGAATTTTAGCAGGGCTTCAGGAAAATTTTGAAGTAATCGTGAATGGGTTATAGCTCAAGTAAACTATGTGACGCGAAGATCATACATCGTACAACAAATATAACTCTGCATCTATGGCCAAAACGAAGTGAGGGGCAAAACACTCGGTAAAAAAGAAAATTGGTTTTAGTGCAAATGTCTGCTTCCACCACGCATTTTGTGACACGCGTGATGAGCGAGATTTCATAGCCATTTCATAATTGTCGTATAATGCGTGGGTGATTCCACAGCCTCCTTCGCCAATGTTCCAGCAGAGTCAGTAGCGCCTGCTTTCAATGCGGAGGCTAGCGGCTCTAAAGAAAAATAAAGCCATGGCTATTTCTAATGACAGTTTTAGATGTAAATGAGGTGAGGCTGATTAGCAAGTCGTCATGTCAGCATCCTTGGAGCTGTAAGCACTAAAGTCGATGAGAAATAATGTGTGAAGTGGTTTCCTTGACTTGTGGGTGCCGCGGAGCCAAGGACATATTCCATTTTGGACACCTGAAAGGACGTTAGACACTTAAACCGAGGTGTTGTACGCGCCACAGCCTCCGTATACGCTGTTCACGGTAAAGTGAGCACTTTTTAAGGCCCTTCCAACAGGCGTTAACCACTAATCAATATATCTTGTTGCAGCTTCAGGCATTAAATTTAGAGGGTGTTAAAATGTATACATTGTGTTTATTGGTCGCATTGCAATGTTTATATTAAAAATCTGCAGTAAGATGGAAATTGGATGAAAGGCAAAATTTAGCAGGGCCTTAAGAAGTGCTCACTTTACCGTGAACAGCCTATATAACTATTTTTCACGTATGAGTCGCAGAAGCACGGTAGCTATAGGCCTAAGGGCGAAAACTGGCTCAATAAATGCTCTGGAAATACGACTTTTGGCCTGGAAAGGTGGTGTTAAATAACGATCTTTGCCCCTATCTTTGCCATAGGGCAGTCTGACCAATAGCAAATCTTCCGCAGGACACAGTAGCCAATCAGACTCAAGACCGTTTCCAGGACCGCAATCCTGTTGTACCTCCTCGCTTATCGGAAGCGTATTTACGTCGTATAAATAATAGGCGAAGTGGATGTCATGTCATGAAGTGTAGTGGCCAACTGCGTATAAAAACATTGTAAACTCTGCTACCCGGCTCGCGACACACACGAAATCGGTCGCCCGATAAAGCAAGTTTCACACGATGCAAGATGTGCCAAACTTGCGCGAGATGCCGACCTTGCACGAAAATATCTTGCACAAGTTTGTGTGCAAGGCACATCTTGCCCGAAATGAGGAGATCAAGCCGGTCCTTTTTTTTTTTTTTTTTTTTTTTTTTCCTGCAAGACGATGCAAGTTGCAATCCTATTGGTCCTTGTATGCTGGTCATGTAACCTGTTGTGACATCAACCATAGAGTAAAAGAAAATCATAATCTGAGGTGTGCGAAGAGGATTACAGGGGAATAAAACATAATCTGAGGTGTGCGAAGAGGATTACAGAGAAATAAAACATAATCTTAGGTGTGCGAAGAGGATTACAGGGAAATAAAACATAATCTGAGGTGTGCGAAGAGGATTACAGAGAAATAAAACATAATCTGAGGTGTGCGAAGAGGATTACAGGGAAATAAAACATAATCTGAGGTGTGCGACGAGGATTACAGAGAAATAAAACATAATCTGAGGTGTGCGAAGAGGATTACAGGGAAATAAAACATAATCTGAGGTGTGCGAAGAGGATTACAGGGAAATAAAACATAATCTGAGGTGTGCGAAGAGGATTACAGAGAAATAAAACATAATCTGAGGTGTGCGAAGAGGATTACAGGGAAATAAAACATAATCTTAGGTGTGCGAAGAGGATTGCAGGGAAATAAAACATAATCTGAGGTGTGCGAAGAGGATTACAGGGAAATAAAACATAATCTAAGGTGTGCGAAGAGGATTACAGGGAAAATAAAACATAATCTAAGGTGTGCGAAGAGGATTGCAGGGAAATAAAACATAATCTGAGGTGTGCGAAGAGGATTACAGGGAAATAAAACATAATCTTAGGTGTGCGAAGAGGATTGCAGGGAAATAAAACATAATCTGAGGTGTGCGAAGAGGATTACAGGGAAATAAAACATAATCTGAGGTGTGCGAAGAGGATTACAGGGAAATAAAACATAATCTGAGGTGTGCGAAGAGGATTACAGGGAAATAAAACATAATCTGAGGTGTGCGAAGAGGATTACAGAGAAATAAAACATAATCTAAGGTGTGCGAAGAGGATTACAGGGAAATAAAACATAATCTGAGGTGTGCGAAGAGGATTGCAGGGAAATAAAACATAATCTGAGGTGTGCGAAGAGGATTACAGGGAAATAAAACATAATCTGAGGTGTGCGAAGAGGATTACAGAGAAATAAAACATAATCTAAGGTGTGCGAAGAGGATTACAGGGAAATAAAACATAATCTGAGGTGTGCGAAGAGGATTACAGAGAAATAAAACATAATCTAAGGTGTGCGAAGAGGATTACAGGGAAATAAAACATAATCTAAGGTGTGCGAAGAGGATTGCAGGGAAATAAAACATAATCTGAGGTGTGCGAAGAGGATTACAGGGAAATAAAACATAATCTGAGGTGTGCGAAGAGGATTACAGGGAAATAAAACATAATCTGAGGTGTGCGAAGAGGATTACAGGGAAATAAAACATAATCTGAGGTGTGCGAAGAGGATTGCAGGGAAATAAAACATAATCTGAGGTGTGCGAAGAGGATTGCAGGGAAATAAAACATAATCTGAGGTGTGCGAAGAGGATTGCAGGGAAATAAAACATAATCTAAGGTGTGCGAAGAGGATTGCAGGGAAATAAAACATAATCTGAGGTGTGCGAAGAGGATTACAGGGAAATAAAACATTGCTGTAAAATAACTTTAAAACGTAAATTGGAGTTCAGACAGTTTGTGGACAACAAAATGAAAACAATTATATTTTGGAGGGATAACTTTTAAACAAATACCTTGTTGAGGTAAGTAACTTCATATTTTGTATTATAATATCATGGCTGTTTAGTACTAACCAGGGCTATCAACTAATTTTTATGAGATTCAGTATTCATCTTATTGATCTGCGTGTGAGCTCGTTTCGAACGAAATTTAGTTGGCATTTTCGTACGAAATCTTCCGCGAATTGCATAAGGGGTGAAAGATAATTAGTGAGTGAAGAGATTTGGGCGGCTCTTAAGAGTGGGATGTAGCTGCACGTCCAAAGTCAAGACGCGAGGGAGCGATAGGGGCGACACTAACACGCACGCCTAGTGCCTCATCGCTCTTACGCGCAAGGCATGCAATGTTTCCGTCGTGACACTGTACTGTGCAAATTATATCTTAAACGGGGGGTGGGGGGGTTATTACACGCGATGAAGACCACAGATTAAACTACGCCCATATATTTGTACTTTTCTCTTGCTGCTTAAGGAAACTGCAGAGGCAAGCTTTAAAAATGCGATATTTGACCTTTTTCACGAATTTTTTTCTCCAAGAATACACTTAATATGACAAAAATAAAATAGTAATGGCATTGATAATGGCTTGTTATCTGTTCTGGTATAAAGTAGTATTTGCAGAAGATTTATTTACCGAGATACGCGTATGCGCCCAAACAACTATTTCACAAAAATCGCCGGGGTCTCTCCCACTCAAGAGTCGAAGAGGGTGATTGAGGTATTAATTTGCTATTTCCTAGTTTGTCAGACAATGTTCTGTTTGTATTAACGACGATAGTTTCACGTGTTGTGTTGTGTAATGCCCGGTTGCACCATCGTGGTTCGAAACTCGACCCGAGATCGGATCTAAGATCGACACAGAAAACTGTTTCACCATTCGAGTTCAGAGCTGGACTGCAGATCGAGATTAAGTTCATTTCGAACCGCCGAAATTGACGGTTCGAAATCTCGATCCGAGATCAGCAGCCATCGTCGACAAACGTAGTTTGAAATTACGCCAACAGATAGAACTACGTTCGAGTGTTTTCTTGGGAAATTAAAACAACATTATACGCACTTGAATATTATTCAGTAAATTTCGTACAACAATAATTCACTTAAAACAGATGAAACATCGCGCATATAATTCTATCTATAGTGAAAAATATGCCTACTTCCATGACGTCATATATTACGGATCAATATCAAAATCTGTCTCATATTTATTATCGATTTCTCACTTTGGAACCAAGATCGACGAATCGAAGATCCACAATCATGCAATTTCGTTTGTGCAACACTTTTACACTGGAACCAAGGTCAGACTGGATCCTATTTCGGAACTAGGATCATTCGACCTCGGATTGGGGAAGATGTTGGTGCAACCGGGCATAAGAAATATTATTTAAACCTAGTGTTTATCGTGGACTGGGCCGCTGGCACCCGCCGCAGCCTTAGCCCGAATGACTCAACGATGCCGTAATCGAGAGTGGTCCGCGCAGCGCCCGACCGAGTGTGAGTGTGTGTGTGTGTATGTGTCCTCTTTAGACGTGTCTTGACGGCCGGCCGCGTCGCGTGGAGGCCACGTGGTGCCGTCGAAGGGGGAACCCGCCTTCTCCGGTACAAATACTCCCGTCGCCTGTCCAGCCGACTCTTACTGTCCCGGCGCGCGACCCTCCAAATACCGGACGTCCCGAGTTTTAACCCGGTTTTCGCGGTGTCAAACCGACCATTTGGTAGTTAACGCGAATGGTGTGCTGATAAACGACTCCTCAAAGAACTAAACATTGCTTTTTCCTTGTGAGTACATATTATACGGTGCTACGAAGATCGTCTCAACAGTTAACGGAAGTGGTGTTCTCCTGTGCAAAACCCCCAACGTAGCGGACATCAATTTTTGGGCACCTTGTTTGATTGTAAGCCACGAAAATATCAGCTGACATTTGATACGAATTACTGGACATCCGTTTTTTCCCTGTGCATTCGTCGTGTAGCGCAGTGTGTTTAATTCTAAGACATGAAGAGAAGACTAGCTGACAGTTGAAGTGAGAGGTGTCCCCACATACAGAACTTCAAGGTTCGAGAACTCCAGTTTCCCCTCTTGTTTGCATCGTATGTGCGATTCTAATCTCGTGGATTGTCGACGTGGAGTTTTGTGTCTGTGTTGTTCCTCGAGGCACTGGACATCCGTTTCTTCCCTTATGCGTGCACCAAGAAGCTCTGTTAGTGGTTGACATTGAGTGGTGTTCCTGCGTCCTCGAGATACTGTACATCTATTTGTTCGTTTGCGTGCGCATTGTACATGCGATTCTAAGCCCCACCAGGAAGCTCTGTTGTCGAGGCGAGAATTGTGCAAGTGTGCAATTCCTCGAGACACTGAACATCCGTTTTTTTCCCCCTGTGTGTGCGTCTTATACGCGAGTGTAATCCCCACCAAGAAGCTTGTGGGTTACGTGTAATTCTTCGAAACACTGGACATCCGTTTTTTCCCCTGTGTGTGCGTCTTATACGCGAGTGTAATCCCCACCAAGAAGCTTTGTGGGTTGCGTGTAATTCTTCGAGACACTGGACATTCATATTTCCCTTGTGTGCGTGTCCTGTATGCGATTGTAAGACGCACCGGGAGCCCGCAGCACCAGGCCACGTGCACAGGGTGGAATATGGAGCAGACGGATGCGATGGAGATGGAAGGAGCTGCGCCGGATCTGCGCAACATCCGAGAGTCGCTGGCGCTGGCGGAGAGCCTGGCGCGCGCCAGCCTGCTGACGTCAGCTGGCGCCAGGAGGCGCCTTGCGGCCCGGCGCCTCGAGATGGAGGGTGAAGAAGCCCTGGCCGCGGGGGAGTATGTGCCTCCCAAACACCTGCTGCTGTACCTCGTCAGGTGAGGCGTCCTCGCGCTACCTTGCCTCTCTATGCTTCTGTAGCCTGCAGCCTCGGGTGGTTGGTTATCTTTCTGTGGTCTGGTGTCTTAGGCCGTGTCCCAACTTGAATGTGTGCTCACTCCCTCTCTCCATTCTTACTCTGGCACACCCTGACTCACTGTAGCGAATTGACACTTGTGCTCTCTGTGAGCCTTAGGCATTATATCTCTGACTATAAAGGCAATAAAGGTATTTTATGAAATATAAACTTATTTTAATTTTGTATATTTTTGTGTGATTAAAACTTAACTACTGTGTGTAAAGCATAATGTTTAATAAAATGCCGACAATTAATGAAATCGAAACCTGAACATAATCACATCGCAATCTCCTATGTTTCGTATCATACCGAGTATTGTTGGTATTGCACATTTTACGATCGTAATTATTAAGTTAAAACAACAAAATATTTCTAACGCTGTTTTAGAAACAAAATAAATGTCTGAATATTCGAGGTTGGAGACTTGAAAACAACATGGCTGCTACAGAGGGTGCGAGAGTGAGTAGCGAGAGAACATCGTCGTTTACTCTCCCGTTCGCACTCTCTCCTCCTGAGTTGGGCCGGTAAGGAGGACTCCCTGTGACGTCAAGAGTGGACGAGAGAGCGCTCTCTCTACGAATTGAAAGATAGCCTTAGCTGCAGCGCCTTCTTGTGTGGTCTCACTATTTAACGTTTTGCGAGTTAGTACTGTTTTTGGAATTCTGGGTTTTTCTGTTTTATTGGAATCGATGTGTTTTTTAATTGTCCCAAATATATATATATATATATATATATATATATATATATATATATCTTTATATATATAATTTTTTTTATTCTTCTGTGCGTGTGTATGTCACTGAACTCCTCCTAAACGGCTGGACCGATTTTGATGAAATTTTTTGTGTGTGTTCAAGTGGATTCGAGAAAGGTTTATTTAGATTCACAATTCGGTCCACTACAAAATGTTTTTTTAATAAATTTTTTATTTATAAGTTATTGTTGATCTTGGAATGTTTTACATTGTATCCGGCAGACAGCGCTGCGATCGCGGTGTCGAATATCCAAAAATATTTCATTTTACTTCCAGTTTGTCCCGATAGTGGCGCTGCGATCAGATTCAGGAGAATTTCGTAACTTTGTGTTGTTATTGTGTTAAAATAAATCGCGTGCTAATTGAAATATTACATTCAGATGTAATTAGTGTGTGAAGGGTTTTGAATTGTAGATAAAAACTATACATTGTGCAAATTCGGTGCGGTATTGAAGTGACTATTTTACATAAATTCCTATCAAATTTACACGTGCGTTGATTAACAATCATCCTAACCTACAAATTTATTTGTGTAGTTAATTGATTTCATAACAAATTTTTAATATTGTTTTTATTTTAAATTGTTACTTATCGGAAATATTAAATTTAAAAAATAAGAAATAAAATTATACATTATTTATCTCAAATTTGGTACAATAAATCCTTTCAGTCCTGTTACTTAATTAAAATTTTATCTTAAAGAAATTACTCATATTAGTTGTTGTGTAGTTTAAGTTTATATTCAACATAGCTTCTATATTCAACTTAGCTCATAGTATATACATATTCACACGCAATCGATAGGTCGAATTGTGGTAACTGTACATGTGATGACGTCAGGTATTGTAATAACTTTTTTTTATAAAAATTTTCATCAAAACGGTCCAGATTGTTACAACTTATTTAAAAAAAAGTTTGAAATTTTCGGATTTAAGACATATGTACAGGACAACGTCTGTCGGGTCCGCTAGTATGTATATATATATATATATATATATATATGTGTGTGTGTGATATTATTGTATTCGTGGGTGCAGACAAAGTCTCCGTTCCTTAGCCCGTTAAAATGAAGTGGAGTCGAGTACGTTCATTCGTCCGATCCAAAGATTATTGACGTTGTCTATCGCGCGACCATGCGAGTGCAAGGATTGGGTTGTTCAAAAAATAACACTTTGTGCCCTTTAAGAGAGTAACCATGTCATAGGAGAAAAATTAACGAGGGTTTGTGTTTGTGTGCTGGATTTATACATTTTAATTTGCCCATAATTTTTCTGGGTATTTAAAATTTTACAAAAAAAAAACTTTTTTTCTAGAAATGTTGCCCGGGAAAAAAATGGACAGTTTTTTTTTTTTTTTGTTTTTTTTTTTTAAAGCAATACCACACTGTAAAAAATTTCCTAGTGAACTTCCTAAACTTAAATTGAAGTTTTTAATCTATGCATTGTGTGGAAATAGGCGACTACCATATATCAGACTGCAAATATGGAAATATTTAGTACCGCTACAATACATAATTGGTGCATTTGACCGGGGCGATGTGGCGCAGTGGTATCTCACTGGACTCGCATTCTGGAGGACCCGGGTTCGGTTCCCTGTCCGGCCATCCTGATTTCGGTTTTCCATGGTTTTCCGAAATCACTCCAGGCGAATGCTGGGGTGGGTCCCAAACAAAGGCCTTGGCCGATTCCTTCCCATTCCTTCCCCCACTCCCTCCTCCCTGGGCAACTTGCACCGTCTCTAATGACCTCGCTGTCGACGAGACGTTAAGCCCAACTACCTACTGTACCTACCTACCCTTTGCATTTGACTGTTCCCTGAGCAAATGCAGGAACGGTGCCATGGATGCATGGGAACATACTTTACCACCCTATCTTTCTCACTGTACGTATACACTGGTGTGGGATATTGGCGAACAAATTTCTTCGAGTGCATGACATACCTAAAACCGTTTAACAGGCCTATCCTTTAGCTCGGCCGATCCTGCGCTAGCTTGAACTACGTTGCAGGGTGTTTGAAATACACGTTTTCGAACGAAACTATAAAACGCCCGTCCAATGTGCTTCAACACTTCAGATTATGTCTGTCGATTACTTTCAAGATGTCACGCACGTTAGAAACGTCATCTCAGAGCACGCCAACGTGGTCGGAACGGCTTTTTCAAAATGCTGTATCTCAAAATATACGCGTTATGTACACCCTAAAACATGTTTTGTTCTTTTACAAGAAAAATCCTTGGAAACCCGGTTGCCAAGAAAATCATTTGTAAAACTACAAACAGTTTTCTTGTGAAATCTGCGAAACATTTATTTGTAATATTACAAATGATTACTTTGTATTCAAATTCACATTATTGAGAAGTGTACATAAGATGATTATTTTTTCTTTTAGAAAAAATCGTGATAAAAAAAAAACATTTCGCTATATAATTTCGAAAGAAACAAAATGTCACGTCGTCAGCACAGGGACCAGAACCCGCACTCTTCGTATTATTAACTGGTACCTTCAACCACAACACCAACTTGACTCACGAGTTTCGTGTGTACTTTGTACAGTAAATATAACTGCAAGTACCTACAACATATTATTAACTGGTACATTCAACCACAACACCAACTTGACTCACGAGTTTCGTGTGTACTTTGTACAGTCAATATAACTGCAAGTACCTACAACATATTAATTAACTTATCTAGTTCAGAAGAATAGTAACATCTATTTCATTTTAAGAGTTGTGTTGTTGAGTTAAGAGATTTGGACGGCTGTTAACGACGAGGCATTGACAGCTGGTTTAAGAGTTCTGTGCAGCTATGATATATTAACAGTTGGTGAATAATACGGTCATGTTTTATTGTTGTTATTATTATTATCATTATTATTATTATTCGTTGTTTAATTGTTTGACGTTATTAGAACTTGCAATACATTTCTTTTTGCGTGCAGCTACACATTACATCACCCATAGTTTTTGTACAAACAGCTATATACGGTTATACATTTTTGAGTATCCGCCATTTTGCTGAATCTCATGAAAACGGGTCAGTATAGTACATTAAGTCTATTACGTACACGGCCCTTGTAGTTTTACTGTGTACAAGCAAAAGTACTGTTAAGTACATGCGCTGAAACTTACTGCAGACTTCCCGCCAACAGATTGATAGGGTCGCCTCTTATAGTGTCGCAAGAACACGCGGCACTACGAGAACACTGCATGCCAGTTCAGAGCCCTGCGCATAGGGGCGCTGGCGCCCTTGTAGCGCGTGCCAGTGTGACCCTTATAGCTCCCGCGCTTCTCGGCCTCAAACGCGGGGAGAAAGCTCCGAACAGGCGGACCCCTTAACATCGAGGTCCTGAGAGCCGACATGGGTGAAATCAGGCGATTGTGGAACAACACCGGGTTGCAAGGGGGGGGGGGGACGGGAGATCCCCGGAGAAAACCCACCGACCAGCGGCATCGTCCGGCACGATTCCCAACACGCGACCCCGCCAGGAATAGAACCCGGTTCTCCTAGATGGGAGGCGACTAGTCTGTCCACCACACATCCGCGGGCCCGCATGACGTGGGACTTGTACTTAGGCCCTGACCTCCAGCGGAAGAATTACCGCCTTTCACGTGATTCAGTCGGCTGGAATTCGCCATAGCTGCTACGTTCTACTCGCCACTTGTGAGCAGCTGCTGCCAATCAGGATATATACATTTTTTAATATCAACTCTGGAGCAAGGACATGCTTTCTCTGTTCGTGGTTAAGGCCGCGGCCTGCCTATCACTTGAACGGCGTTGCAAAGTGTTTGAAATCTGCCTTTTATTTATGAAACCGCTCAACATATATCCATTGCACCTATATATGTGAAGCATTCTCAGAAAAGGTATAGGCTGTGCACGGTCAAATGAGCACTCCCTGCTTAAGATCTACTTGTATACATGTTGTGTATTCCCCCGCCTTATGTAAAATGAACAATGCCATGGTCCTCGTCACTATTCATGCGTCGGTCAAATGAAACTCTGAAATTATTAAAAAAGTAAATACTTAACAAATCTGCCTATTTTTACACTTCGATGCATTAAAAACACTAGAAAGCGAAATGAATCATTCTTGTGTCATCATAAATTGTTACCTAACACTTTTTATTCGGCGTTAGGATACGGAACTACTTTCCAACCGTCAGCAACTTTACCGGGCGAAAGTCACTCAGTGCGCCCATTAAATTACATGCATGCAGGGGCAGTGACTTTTTTCTAAGGTTCATTTATAAAGTGCTCACTTTATTGTGAACAGCCTTTACCTTAGGATGACAACGTACGTTTTCCAGGAGGCCCAGAAAAAAGGGTATATGAGAAAATGATCGTTTTTGAGATAAGAACAGAACATGCTGAGAATACAAGAGCTACAAGGGTACGACTTGTTTCATTGAGTTCCTCGTAGGATTGTCTACAAAAACAGCCCAAAACCCGAAAATTGTTTTCACCCTAAGTCACCTTTTCTGAGAACGCCTCACATAAGGAAAGAAAACACTTTAGACACGGGACGAATAACCCTGTGAAGACATCACACACATTAGAAATACACTCTAAAAAATCGATTTAATATTTCTTATAGGGCGAAGAATACCACGCGTCTCTGTATGCAAATATAAGAGAAGAAGTAGGCCTGCCCTTTGGCCAGGATTCCGCAACTGTAAACTCCTTCCACCTGGCTGCAATTTCACACGAATAAGTTGAAATATATCAAATGTATTACAAACCCAATTTTAAAATGCATGCCAAAACATTTTTTTAAGTGCGAAGACGCCGTGAATATATTATACAGGTTGTATCGAAACTAGACCAACAAACTTCGCCAGCAGGTTAATCAAGAAAAAAAAATGCGAACACATAGGTACGACCTACGATATCAAGAGAATCTTAAGGGTGGTACACATTTTTGAAGTCGTACTTGATGGACTAGTTTATTACAAATGTCGGAGAAAATATGCAAGATGGAACACTAAGTGTATGAATAATGTGTAACGGGACAAAATCTGTGCACGCCATAACTTTTTGTTTGTATTTTACATCAAATTATTTCATGGAAATAATCGCGGATGATACCCTTATTTCGATTTAACCACCATGTAAGCATGCGGGGATTTAACAGCTGGATTATAAATACGCATGTCACAATTAACTTTATACAGTACGCAGACACCCAGTTTTCCATATCCAGTATCTGTTGCACACTCGTGCATCCGGTCCAATTTCAAAGATGTGCATTCTAAATACAAATCAGTGATAATTTCAGTGTTTGAATCAGTCAATGGGATCTGACTTATTCAGCAGTCGCTTCAGTTAACTATGTCCTTCACTTATTGATTCAGTGACATGTTCCACTGATTCCTCAACCATTCCATTCGCTGTGTTTCAATGGTTTGATTTTTGACTGATGGGTCAGTTATTCCAGGTGTATCAGTTCTAGAGTTTGTTTGCAATTTTTAGGACACTTGGGATACTAGCAGTGTTTGTTAATTATTTTATTTGATGCCTAAAATGGCAAATAATTTCCACAGAAACACAGCTGTAAAACATAAAGATATGTACGGTATCCACGCAAACGCTACGATTTACACTTTTGAGAAGTCTAGGAACCATAACTATAAGCAATCAGTCACAGCAGCCGATGAAACACAGGTACATAACTCCGCGACTGGAGGTCGTGGGTTCGAAACCCGTTCGGGTTAAGGTGTTTTCAATAATCGAAATAGTTTTGTACGCCCGGCCGTGCACATACATTCGTTTGAACCAACCAAAACTTACACGTTCATGAGAACAAAATAATATCAAACGTAATTATTTTTAGCAACTGATTGAATGAGGTGTCCACTGATTCATTCGTTGAATTTTTCCCTCCGAGGCAATAAGTGATTTTCCACTTATTCTACGTGGAGCCATTGTCACTGATTAAAGTAGTTCGATTTATTTGGAATGTTTACCGCCCTTAGGATCCCCTTTCGTGTATATGTTTTTACCTTATTTTTCGTGATCGACCTGTAGCTGAAGTTTGTCTGTATAATTTAGACACACTCTGTATATAGCCTTTTAAGATGGGTTGCAAAAGATGTTACAACACAACGGATGACTGCCACGAATAGATAGACTCGATTCCCTTGGAGCTGAACGAGGTCGAACTGCGCGCGACACAGACGAACTAGGCCTGTCGAGAATTAATATCGTCACGTCCTTCCAGCTTACAGACGTAGAGAGCTCTTTGGCTGTGGCTTAACCCGTTCCACTGTCGTGAAACCGAGATCTTGATTGGGTGATGCGGGGGGCAGATCGGTGACAGAATATTTTGGGAGAACAAGAGAGAAATGGTGACGCGCATCGCGAACTCCTACTTCACACGCCAGCAAAATGGCGTCACTAGTCCAGCAACATGGTGGAACACCGTTGGCCAATTAGCGCCTGGGAATTGAATTGCCAGCGGCAGGCCGATCAACAACGTATCTTAAGAGTGGGATGGACCCCCCTCCCCCCCCGTGGGAACTCCTCGCCCAAGGTCAAGAAGCGAGGGAGCAATACGGGCGACACTAACACGCACAGCTAGTGTCTCATCGCACCTACACGCAAGGCGTGCAGTGTTTCCGTCATGACGCTGTACTGTATGAATTATATCTGCAACAGTGAGGTTTTATTACACGCGATGAAAGCCCGCGGATTAAACTACGCCCGTATCTTTGTACTTTTCTCTTGCCGGTTAAGAAAACTGCATAGGCGAGCTTTAAAAATGCTATATGTGACTATTTCCACGATTTTTTTTTTCTCAAATAATACACTTAATATGACAAAAGTAAAAAAATAGGGGCACAGATGATTTTTTTTTTCTGACAAAGTCGTATTTGCAGAACATTTATGTACCGAGATACGCGTATTGCCGCAAACGACTATTTCACAAAAAAAAAATGCGGTGTCCATCCCACTTTTAACGCAGCACACAATAGCCAATCAGATACGAGGCCCGTTTCCTGAGCTTCGCGTCGCCAATCAGCGAACGGGTACGCCCACGTCAGAGAAAGCGCCAATTTTTCTGCCTGTTTGCCTTTTCTATGGAACCGTGTCACACTCACCCTACGGGCAGCTTGGCAGTTGAATAAAATACATGTTGTTCGGAAACTCAGGTCCCAAACTCCAGACATACTTTCTTTGGACCAACAGTAACACAAAAGCTCTATACATTTATAAACGGAACCGTAATTTTATATCAAATGATTGTATTCAAAGTTGCGGCATACAACGCCTGGAATCAAGGCTGTGCGATCACGCGTGTACGATAAGGTGCATATGAAGTAGGGGCACGACGCTGCGTAGTGTCGTGCCCCTACTTCATATGCATCTTATCCTACAGGCGTGATCGCACCGCCTTGTCCTCCAGGTGTTGTACACGCAGCTTTAAACACAATTATCTGATATAAAATTACGTTCCCGGATATAAGGTTTTTGTGTTACTATTGGTCCAAAGAAATTATGTCTATAGTTTGGGCATTGAGTGTCCGAACACCCTCCATAATATTCACTCGTATACAATAATAAGCAATCAAATGGTAATATGGAATGCAGAGCAATAAAAACCTAAACTAAAGTAAAAATTGCGTGGCCCGAGAGAGCCAAAGGTTGGAAAGTCACAAGACAGATAACACAACGATAAGCTGAAAGCTCTAATTATATCTCGTATTATGTAGAAAGGGCATAGGTGCGGGGATTGAAAAAATAGACGTGATTGGCATCTGGCTGGCTTCGAAAAAAAAAAAAACATATTCTTTCTTTCGATGGGGTTAAGCAATTTCGTGAAACGAATTTTGGTATGGACTTTTTTCGATCTACTAACTTATCTGTTCCATGACCAGTTGTTTACATCGCCACTCTGGGTACCCGCCGCTTATGGCCTAAAAATAGGCAAAATGTTTCTGACCGTGTGACTTTAGGCCTAGTGACTTTAGAGAAAATTATTCTGGGCTAGGTGACGAGGCCAGATAATTTTAGGCCAAATGGCTTTGGGCCAAATGATTTTAGGCCAAATGTCACGCAACCGCCTTTTCTTTTCAAGAAGGTTAAACATTTTGAGTAGTGTTTCAGGAACTGTACAGGAACTGAGAAGTTTTATTTACTGTATCCGAGTCCACAAGCGTGCAACGCGTACTTCGCGCCGCTACAGAAGCGTGTTCGCAGCAAACTATGCATTCAGCTATAGGCTGTTAACGGTGAAGTGAGCCCTAGTTACTTTTTCCTTTCAACTTTTATATCCTTTAACCACGTTTTAAAATAAATATTGCCACACGTGTAATAAAAACAGTGCGTGCGTGTGTGTATTACATCGCATTCGGAAGTTAATGTTAAGGCTGAAATAAAACATTATTTATTGACTATCATTAGAAAGGAGGTGGCTTCAAAAATGCTCGCTTTACCGTGAATAGCCTGTATCTGTCCTAATACACGAATGGCTGTCACGGCTACTGTGCGTGCTCCGTTCCTCGCACGAAAGCTACAAATACCCAGCGAACCTGCGGATGCCTGTCACGGCTACTGTGCGTGCTCCGTTCCTCGCACGAAAGCTACAAATACCCAGCGAACCTGCGGATGCCTGTCTAACTTGCGCGTGCGTGTTCGCACCGGGGGAACCACGCGCTTGTCCCGCCATGTCGGTTGAAAACTAAGACAATTCAGCTCCGCGTAGTTAGGTGTTGCTTCTTGCACGTAACGTGCCGTCCGCTTAAGGCTCCACTTAACCTATCATGCAGAAAGTCTTCTTTTTCATGTCGCAAGTTTGGTTTCAGAGGTATCATTGGAAACGTTTGATCGTAGAAAAACCTACGACTTACTAGTTGTTTAATACTTGTGTACCTATTTCGCTGCGTGCGGTATTTCTTGCTTGCAAAAAAAAAGCAGGAACTTATCGATCAAATATAAAAATGTTCTCAACTTTCTGCAACAAGCAGATAACACGCAATTCAAATTAAGCACGAAAATGTTAAACAGCTCGTAAAGTTTAAATTTTCTATAATCCTGCATTGTCAGTAATTATTATTAATCCGAAATTATGACGCGAAAACTTCTTCTAGGTACAAGCGTGCCCTAGCTCATTTTTGAGGCTCTTTATCTGCATTCCTAAAATTCGAAAGGTTCTAGACAACGCGACTTCACCGCACGAAACGTTTTCCCTCCAGACCTCACGCAGTTGATGCGCGAGATTGCCAGGAAGCCGAACTACTGGGAAGTGAGACCGAGGCGGCCGAGCGGTTCGCCTAGGCTCCCGGATTTCCGCAAGTGGGAACCGTGCCGGACCATGCCACTGGCCGGCGGGTTTCACCTGCCCTCCAATGCGGCGCTGCTCCAGTCCCACATCATTTCACCCCCGTCGGCTCTCAAGACCTCGTTGTTAAGAGCCTCTCAGATCTCCTAGCTCAACGACTGAGCGGTACTATTATGTGCTTCATACTTGCTCCAAATTTTTTTTCCTACTAGATAAAATATAACGCTTTACAAACCCGCACACGACCTGTCAACTTTTGTTTTGCTAATATAGGCAAACAAATAGCGCTCCCATTGATCAAACACAAGCCGTAATTCTAAGTATGACCCATTCACGTTTACGTCACATTTTTCTCAAGCCCTGCTTAAGTTCTGATTCCAGGATATTCCTCCGTCCCGTGCAAACTAAGCTTAACTAAGCCAAGAAAATTACTCCAGAGGAAAATGCACCAAATTCGTGCGAACTCGCTTGTAATAATATTATGCATGTGAACTATTCGTTACTAGGTGCTACCAACACACGCGTTTTCTCACCGTTGTTTGATAACTATTATAAATGAGTCCTTATAAATTATAAAGAAAATATAGTTTAACTTAAATTTAATGGAAAATAAGATAGTTTTATTTTTACAGAGGCATAAAACGCTTGTGATAATGCCATATTTAGGAAATAACTAAACACGTCATACATAGGGTGATTTTTCAAAGGTTTGATATAAAAAGTGTAAAGAAACACTGAATACACAATAAAGAATAATCTCATTAAATCCAGCGTAAAATCAAGCCCCAAGGAGAGGGCTCAAGCCCCCCCCTAACATTTCTTCGACCCCTTGGATCCGCCCTTGTACATAGCAACAGCTGATAAAATCTGTTGTTTTATATTTAAAACTATAGACTTGTTGCGGAAATATAATGAATACAAACGAAAAAAAAACAGTAAATATGCCAAACTAATTGTCTTAAATTAATCAAAAATGACATTTTCTAGAACACCGTGATAAGAAATTATATATAAAGTTTACACGATAAATTTTTGTAAACTTTTAAACTATTATTTTCGCATATAACAATATCTTATTCGAAAATTACACATTGCATGAACTAGTATTGATGTATGTTGAGGTTCTCTTACTTCAAGCGTATAGTCAACGAAAGAAATTTCCATCGAAATACGTCAAGTGTTAAAAATCGTATTCTCGATTTTATGTTCCAGGAATTAACGCACTGGTGCATCTCTGTCCAAGAATCGCTGATTTTTAAAATAGAATACGTACTTTAAACTAGAAAGTGTAAATAATTGCAAGTGAAAAGTAAAGAGAATTCTGGCTGGTAAGTTTAGAGTTACCAATCGACCGTGTCAGCATGTACTGTAAGTTAGGTTTGTTTACAATACTTCTTTGTAAACGATGTTCTTTATCAGTTCAGAGGGAGTCATCAAAGCAACTCGGCTGAGGCGAGGGTTTACATGCGAGTACGCCGCGTAGAAATGACGGTGGGAGAAACAGTCTTGTCTCGAGCCAACTCCTGAGAATTCGAGAACTTGCCCCTGCGACTTGTTTATTCGCAAACTCTGAGGGAAAATGGCAGTCTCTTCAATAAAAAATGGAGGTGATTGGTAACCAATAGAATACGCAGCACAGACACTGTTTCTCTTTGAGCCGATCCAGTTAAAAAAAAAAGAAAAAAAAAAGAGGTGTCGCGTACATGACGATGCAGAGCTATTACTTGCAGCCTAGTGCCATTACAGAGTTTCGGCGGCTACAAATGATCATCTAATATGATATGTCAGACTTTCCTTCAGTTTTTCCTTTTATATATAAATATAGGTTGTAATGTTTCATTTATAATTCAGAGGAATAAAAACAGAAATATGGTATGTGTGTGGTAAAAGCTGTTCACGATAAAGTGAGCACTTTTGAAATCAACCTTAGAAAAAAGTTACTGCTCCTAGCTGCATATATTTTAACGGGCGCCTTGAGTGACATGCGCCCAGTAAAGCTGGTAACGATGGATGGGAAAATAGTTCCGAATGATATCGTCGGATAAATAGTGTTAGGTAACCATTTCTGTTAACTTAAATTATTTAATTCGCTTTCTATTTTTTTAAATGCCTCGAAGTGTAAAAATGAGCAGGTTTGTAAAATATTTACTTTTCTAATAATTTCACAGCTTCACTCGCCCGACGCATGAATAAAGTGATGACGCCCATGACAATTTTAATCTTACGTTAGGCGGAAGAATACACAACGTGCTTGCAAACAGATCTTGAGCAGGGCTTTCAAAAGTGCTCATTTTATCGTGAATAGCCTATAATGCTTAGCAAGAAATAGTTGTTATGGAAAATGTTATATAATCGAGCGCGCACGAATGCGGTACGTTGTTTCTCTTGGTGTACTTTTCTGTACTTGGTTAAGCTTTGTTTGTGTGAGGTGGAGGAAATAGGGATGCCATTTAAAATCGATTAAATCTTTTCAAAAAAATCGATTTTATATCGATAGCAAGGCTGCCGAGTTTGTTTCGCTATCGATATATTTAGAGTATAATGGATCTTCGATTAATCTGCACATTTACGGATCATTTAACTTCATGAATTTTCTTGACTTCTAGATTGTCGTATTTATGGATTGTTTTTTTTTTTAGGGAATGTCATGTTTTGGTCATTGGAATTTTAACGAGGTTTTAGTTGATAGTATTCCTAGCTTTATAAGTTTGCCCCCAAGGCCATGGCACATCCTAACACATGGAATATACGTTATGTTCGAACTACTGGCCAGAGGAATATTAAATAACGATTTGTTGTAAATCGACTTTTTTTTCGTCCTTTTTTTTTATGTGCATTAGTTTTCTGTGCCTCGATCTAAATCGATTAACTAGGTAAAGATCGGCATGCCTATTCTAAAGTATAACTTTAGGAGGGCCCCAGAAAAGTTGGACACAACCATGAACGGACTCTATACCGGATGTTTTCGATGACGTTTGCATTCAAATGTTTCACATTCCACAACGTGTCGATACGACTAATTTAATTTACGCAGCAATTTCCCTACGTATGCTCTATTATTTGATTCATAAAAAAATAAATTATTATGTGTACAGCATGAATCCATTTCCACAGTTTTATCTACCGCGTCAAATTCAAAGCAAACATAATGTCGGTTTCGGATTTGATAATCAGTTGCAGTTAGTAAGTTTCGTTACATACAAAAAACTAAATACTAAACTCCCAAATGCCTCATCGTTTTAATATACCTATTCGGGCCACGTGACCATTCAGTAAACAAAAACTGCCAACTGAAACACGATCTAACATTTTCATGGGCTCATAACTTTATTTACATGTCTATCAAGTGTAACTGAAAATATGTTGGGAACGTAATTATTTTACCGAAATATCAACTCCAACTATTACGTCGATAAAACAAACGGAAAATAAATCAAATAACTTCAGCGTCCACAAGTTTAAAAGTCGCGTTTTTAATGAAACGTTTAAGACAAAGAACTATAGCTTGTTCATGGTAAACTGAGCATTTTTGAAACCCCTTCTTAAGGACTACTTACATTTACATTGTGTATTCTTCCACCATATGTAAAAGCAACATTGACATATGCCTGATCACATTATTTATACGCCAATCAAGTGAGACAGTCTCTCGTCATTAGAAAAGTAAATATTTTACACATTTTCTAATTCTTACACTCATTGAATTAAAAAAACGGGAAGCAAAAGAAATCATTTCAGTATCCATGAATTTTTGACTAAGTTTTATAATTCAACGTTACGCCATGGAACTACTTTCCCTCCGTAATTACCAACTTTACTGGGCTCATGACAATCTGTGTGCAGGTTAAAATATTATGCAATTAGGGGCAGTGATATATTCAAAGGTAGGTTTCAAACCGTGAACAGCCAATTCGTTTCCTTTGCCGCTGCCAACTGAACTGGTAACATGCCAGTAAGGGTGTTAGAAAAAAAATATACATACTAATGGACAGTAAATTTCTTTCTATGTAAAGTTAAAAAAAAATGCTTAGTTAATTGCGAGTCAACTACAGTCCGTTCAAGACTGGAACAGACTTTCTCGGAATATTTCCTACTCCCATTTTTAAGCAATAGATAAAAATATACGTTAAAACATTCAAACTATATTCTCTCTCCGTGCTGCCAATCTAACTCTACCCGCGCCAATCACAGTTTGTAGTAACAATGCATGCAGCTGACGACTAAGGTGTTGTACAAAAGTCTGTTCCAGTCGTGAACCGACTGTAGTTGATTCACGGTATCTTCGGCCTTTTCTGAAGCCCTGCTAACGTTCTACTTCCAGGATATTCCTCCGCCTCGTGCAAACTAAGCTTAACTAAGTCTGGAAGATTACACCAGAGGGACAACGCACCACATTCGTGCGCACTCAGTTGTAACAGTATTTTCTATAAGGACTGTTTCTTACTAGGCGCTGCCAACGTACATGTTTCCTCACTGTTTTTATTCAAATTACTTTTAAATGAAGCAATATAATTTATAGATAAAATATGAATAACATTTCAATTTAACAGAAAAAAAAGTAACTTTTATGTTAACACAGGTATAAAACGCTTGTGATATATAGCATATGTTGTAAACAACCAAGTACGTCATACATGGGGAGATTTTTCAAAGGTTAGATTCAAAAAGGTCGAAGAAACCGTGAATAGACTATATATATATATCCGTTCCATGCACGCTATAAATGAGCGATAAAGAAGTAGACATTGGCGGTGATGAACTAATAACACCAAAGTAACGATAAGGCGATATTTTCCATTACAGCCTTCGTTAATCGAGGTCATTCTCTTTAGTAATTCAGGATATGACCGAGATTGACTGTGCCGAGGTGATGAACTTATTTCGAACGAGAACAAAAACGAGGCTGCAATGGACAAAACACTTTATAAATGGAGCTAAAAAAAATAGCGTAACATGCAAAAACAGATATTTTCGAACTCATAAAAAAATATATATTTTTTTAAATCATCATCTACAGAAAAGGTCGAAGCAACTATACCTCTATAGGTTGTTCACGATAAAGTGAGCACTTTTGAAATAAACCTTACGAAAAGTCACTGCCATTGTTTGTGTATAATTTAACGAATAACTATTTGTGATACTTCAAATTTTCTTTCGCTTCCTCTTTTTTTATTTTTTATTATTCATCGAAGTGTAAAAATGAGCAGATTTTTTAAACATTTACTTTTCTATTAATTTCACAGTTTCACACGGCCCACACATGAATAACGTGATGAGGCTCACGGCAATGTTAATTTTACATAAGGCGGAAGGATACGCTACATGCATAAAAGTTGACATTATCTTAGAATATCAAGCAGCGGTCTTGCGACGGCAGTGTAGTCAGGTTTGACGCGTTTCGAACAGGACTTGGCAAACTGAATCCGAATTGTGCATTCCCAGGCTTGCAATTCTTTTGTCATCGCCATTGCACAAAAAATTGTGTGTTTGTGGACTTTTACTCATTGCACACCGATGTAAATGTCTGTTCTCTCTCGACAACCAGGTTCCAGATGTTACTTTGCGAACATCCAGAAGAACTTGTATCGCGGGTCTGCTCTGTTAGTTTTCACAAAGCGAGACAAATAACTGAACTTGAATCGGCACCATCTCATTTGCGAACTTGATGTGCCGGAAATGTGCCGGGGTTATAGTTTATCTCGAGTGCCGCTTCTTTAAAATCAGAGCACTGCGAAATAGATACAAAAATTCCAAGCAACCAGACGTTATAAGAACGCGCCGTTATCAACGGCGTGTGCACTGCTTCGACTGCGTGGGGTTGTATGATGCTGTTACCGCAGATGTCGCCCTTTATGACTCTTCAGACTATGCGTCCTTGTACTATATACATACATACATATATATATATATAAACACACTTAATTAATTAATTTCTGGACGTTGATAACCCGAGTTTCTCCATAAGAGCCTGGTTTTATGAAATCATTTTAGGTAGTACGTTTGGTTAAATATTTAGGTTCTTTGTGAAAAAAACACTTCTAAAAACTGTAAATAATATAAATGAAATTACACACACACACACGTATATATATAAGGCACTCCCAAAACAGGCTTTAACCACTAATAAATATATCTTAATGCAGCCTCAGGCATTAAATTTTGAGGGTGGTGGAATGTATTCACTGTGTTTATTGGTCACATTGCAATGTTTATATTAAAAAGCAGCAGGAAGATGGTAATAGGATGAAAGGAAAAATTTAGAATGGCCTTTAAAATGCTCATTTTACCGTGAACAGCATATATATATATATATATTCGTGGTTTCTTCACACTCTTTTAATTAAAGATTCGAAAGACACCCTTTGTCTGACGTGCTTGGTTGCGTCCTTGTCGTGTATCACAAGCATGATATATTTGTGTTGATATAAAAATTCCTTATTTTTGGTTGAACTGAAATTTTACTTACTTTTTATCTGTAAATAACAATATTTCATTTATAATTAATACGAATTAAAACAGGGAGAAAATAGATGCATTGGTAATGCCTAGTTAGAAATGGTTCTCGTGCAAAATATTATTACACCGAGTGCGCACGAATGCGACGCGTTATGCCTTTGGTATAATTTTATAGACTCGGTTATGCTTTGTTTGCTTGAGGAGGTGGAATATCCTCGAAGGATAAATTTAGCAGGGCTTTAGAAAAGTTTAAAGTTTCTGTGAATGCACTATATGGGCGCCCAGCATCCTTCTGCTTCAGATACCCACTACTAAAAATTTCATATCTAAATTTAAAATAAAATATAAAAAAACCGTCCGTTTTTCGTATTTACACTTTCAAAAATACACACCGAAGAAAGAAGCAGGAAAAGGAAAAACTAGCATTTGTACGTGAAACGTTTAAGTGCTATTAGTTAGTGAATTTATAAAAATATATTTAATATATTTTAATTAAACATATTTTTATCGAAGGCTTACAGCCTAGGTAGGCGCGCGCAGCTTCTTTAGTTTAACCTAAACATCTACACCTTTCCAGAGATCATATTTGGAACATTCAGTCTCAGAGGACATCATTCTTGTTGTGGGGTTGGTCAATTTTGAGGGTTTAGCGATCTCCTGTTGACTATTCAGAATGTTCGGAAACTGAACGACAAAACTGCGGGAGGTGATTTCCCATGGAAAATACAGTCGAAAATATACAGGACACCACGTAACTAAATGGAATATTAAAGGCGATATGAGCCTGTGAAAACTGGGTTTCGAAGAAGTATTTTCGCTGAATCCCTTGTACTTTCTGGCAGCGGTAGGGATGGCGGCGAAACCCACAGCAAGTCCCACACGGTTGTATTATTCACTCACATTTGGTGCGCTATGGAGTGTGTACTAGTGGAGGGCATGTCGTTGATGTGCTGACGCATCACTTCCTCAAGCCGAACAATGTGCACAGACCTTGGACGGCCAGCATTACGCATGCGTCTCTGCAACGTGCGGAGCATGAGTCATCTTTCCGGTACGCACAATCTGTGTTGTGCAGTGTTTTGTAAAGTACGGTTTATTCTCTGAACTTCAATACATGAGGACTTCCAATGCACGTGGTCTTGAAATGGAGATAAATCCAGGATGGGACCACAGAACCTGTTCCATGGATGCGGGATTGCAATCCGTCCGAGTTTGACACATAGAGGTTTCAGCTGTACATGTTTTCCCGGAAAAACTAATAAACATGGATCCAGTATGCTGATCTACGGAACCAAGACGCATTTGAGACGAATCCTGTGGAGTGCTTTCAAGACGTAACGCATGTTACAAACAACGTCATTTCCGAATACTCCAAGAGAGAGAGAGAGAGAGAGAGAGAGAGAGAGAGAGAGAGAGAGAGAGAGAGAGAGAGAGAGAGAGAGAGAGAGAGAGAGGAGAGAGAGGGGAGAGAGAGGAGAGAGAGAGAGAGAGGAGAGAGAGAGAGAGAGAGAGAGAGAGAGAGAGAGAGAGAAGAGAAGAGAGAGGGAGAGAGAGAGAGAGAGAGAGAGAGAGAGAGAGAGAGAGAGAGAGAGAGAGAGAGAGAGAGAGAGAGAGAGAGAGAGGAGAGAGAGAGAGAGAGAGAGAGGAGAGAGAGAGAGAGAGAGAGAGAGAGGAGAGAGAGAGGAGAGAGAGAGAGAGAGAGAGAGGAGACCGCCTTTTTAAAGCGCTGTCTCTCGAAATATGCGCGCCAGGTACATACGAGTACAAATACATTCAAGGTCCCTGTATTGAACCTTCCTGCAGACTTTCTACCAACAAAATGATGCTGTCATACCTTTGAAGTTCTACAGGCACACGCAGTTTGACGAGAACACTGCGCGGCAGTTCGGAGCCTTGCGCTTAGTGGCGATGGCGCACCTGACGAGCGTAACAGTATCGCCCTTATCGATGCCGCGGTCCCCTGCCTCGGACGCGGAAAATGGCTGCCGAGTCCTGCGAAAGATTCCCCTATTGGCAGGGCTGCCGCGTGGCAAGTAGGTTCCGAGGCGCTGATTGGCGGAAGACGTTCCACCACGTTTGCTGTGACGCCAGTGACGCCATTATGACGTGACTACGTCTTTAAATTTGCGACCATAGTGAGAGGCAAATCCAGAATATCCGATAATAACAAAATCGGGGGATACAGTTTGGCATTGCAGCTCCGAATATATCGTCTACATACAAAATTCAATTACACCACTCGATTGACAAAGGGTCAAATAATATGTTACGTTGAGTGAGAACTGCGAAGCATCTGGCGGATTTGGGGGGGGGGGAGGAGGGGGAGGTGCATTTTTGAAATCGTTTCGCCTCGTCTCATAACTTCCGCGTTGTATAAGTTTTGACTAGGAGAAAATACGACGCTCGTTTGAGTTTCAATCGACAGCCCTCAGCAAGATCAATCGATTGCGTGTATAAAAACATTTGTGTTTTGTTTTGTTTTATTGCATCCGTAAGATCATTTTTCAATACATAGCTGTACAAAGATATTGGACAAATCAAATTACAGTATACAAATTTTATACTCTGGACATAGTAAACACACACACACAGATATATATATATATATTATATATATATATATATATATTTGTGTGTGTGTGTGTGTATGTGTGTGTGTGTGTCAGGCTACATGTACACGCATCACATCTTTTCCTCGTAATCTGACCAATCCTCCTCCAACATGCTGTGGGACGTCGTCGTTTTGCTGAAACACAATAAAAAGGAAACGAGAAAAACTGGAACAAGAAATGCGTACAAAGACATGTTATGCGATGATTTCTATCAATGTTTTTCCTGTTCTTTGTGAGGAAATTCATAAGATATGTTTTATCTAGGTTGAGATTTAATTTTTTGCAGTAAACCATGCATTTAGCTCTGTAAATGTTGTCGGTTTTTTGTAAGATCATTTACTAAGTCTCCAGAGACTTGAGATGCTAGTATTATCTGCAAATAAAATGTGAGTAGTTTCTGGGGTTAAGGCAGATGGAGCGTCATTTATATAAACTAGGATGACTAGGGGGCCTAATATTGATCCTTGTAGGACCCCATACTTGATTATTCCTGGTTCAGAGTATATTGAAGTAGTTTTTCCTTTGATCCGCACTTCTTGTTGACTTTTTGAAAGGAATTAATTTATTAGTTTTTTTGGTGTACCTGAGACTCCATAAAACTTTAATTTTTCTATGAGCATGTTGTGATTTACACAGTCAAATGCTTTAGTAAGGTCGAGAAATATTCCATTAGATGGTATCTTTTTATCAAGTGCATTAAGAATGCTATTTGTTAGTTTGAAAATTGCATCATTTGTTGACGGGTTTTTCCTAAAGCCAAACTGGAAATTTGATAAGATTTTGTGATTCTCAAAATGTTGCAGCAACTTACTGTAAATTAGTTTTCAATTACTTTTGAAAAGGATGTACGAAGTGAGATGGATCTATAATTGTTTACTTCGGTCTTGTCTCCTTTCTTGAACAATGGTGTTACCATAGGCCATTTGAGTTTGTCTGGAAACAATCCTGTATTGAATATATCATTACAAATATGGCTTAATGTAACACTGAATTCAAAAGCTCATTGCTTTAATAACGTACAGCTAATGCCATCACAGCCGCTAGATAATTTTGGTTGCAAAGAATTGATTGTTTTCGCCACTTCTTTCGGAGTTGTGTTTGTAAAATATATAGCAGGGTATTCCGTACCCTGTAGTGTAGGAATAGGGTTTATATCTTACTTAATGTTTTTTTTTTAAATAACGTTTTCTGCAACATTTAAGTAGTGCGAATTAAATGTACCTGCGACTAATTTAGGGTCTGAGGATATGCAGTCATTTACTTTTAAGTTTACAACTGGACATTGCTCTGTTGTTCTTCCTGTTGTGCTTTTTAAAATATTCTATGTAGTTTTTATTTTGTTTTGAGAATTCTTAATGAGGTTACAGAAAAAGTCCTTTTATTTTATTTTTTATTTTTTTTTTTTTTGCAGATTTTGTGAGCTTACTCAAAATTTTGCTGTGTTTCCTGTAGTGATTTATTGGGTCAGGAAATTTTTATTCCTTTGGTGGGCCATACATTTTTCTTTGGATTTGTATTACTTTGAGTCAGTCGGGTTGGGAAAAATTTTTCAAAACAATGGAGAACTTGGTTAAGAAAAGAGTTAAATTTTTCATCTGCTTCGGTACAAGTATACAATGTTGACCATTGCTCCCTGCTGAGCTCACTTTTGAATAGTAAGACATTTTCTAGAGAAAAATTTCGTATTTTCTTATAAGAAATGCTTTTGAAGGGCATTTTTATGAAAGGCATAACTAATATTTGTGCATCATGATCTGATAAGCTGTTTATTATTGGGAGATAGTGGCACTCTGTAACTACGCTACTATCAATGAAAATGTTATCAACTACTGTCCGACTGATTCCTTCTATTCTGGTAGCAAAGTTTACTACAGATTTAAGGTTGAAGGTACTGAGTAGACTATCGAGTTCAGTTCTTTGGTTGCTTTCTTGTAAATAATCAATGTTAAAGTCTCCACAGAGAATAATTTCTAAATTGCCTCTGTAAATGGCTTTAAGATTTGCTTCAAGAAATTTTAAGAAGTTACTAAAGTTGGCAGAAGGGGCTCTATGTATAGTGAGGACCCCCACTTTTTTTAATTTGTCAGTTATTACTTCCACACAACTGCACTCAAACACTCGATCTTCGCATAGCAAATGTGTATCATTTTTAAACATTAAGTTATTTTTGATGAAAATACAGGTACCACCCTTAGTCATGATATTTCTACAATAAGTGGAACAGAGGGAATAACCGGGAATTTTAATTCTCTTAGGAGAGGATTCAGTTAAATATGTTTCTGTCAGACATAATATTTGTACATCCAAATTGCGTTCTGCGGATAGTTTGTTCAAGCACACAGAAAGCTCATCAATTCTGCTTGTTAAATCTCTAATATTCTGATGGAATAGATACAAATTAGCTTCATTAATTATCGTAGATTTTTTAGTATTTTCTCAATTATTGAATGTTTCTGGTATTGAGTGTGAAAGTAAAACTTCTTTGTTACATGAATTAGGCCTTGTGGGCATGGGTTTTTTTAGCCTAAAAAATGTCCACGGTTTCCAACGATTACCTGGATATTTTGAATATAACCATGGTCTGTAAGAATCCTACTGGCAATGAGGTCAGCAAGTGTCCCCTTGCCAGCGCGACTCAGGTGCAGACCATATCTCGTGTGGTCAGTCATGGTTATTTCCTCTAGACCAATCACACCAGCATGTCTCAGTCTGCCAGACCTTGCACAGCGCTGCACTGCAGTGTTAGCTGTCTGCACCTTCCTTTGTAAGAAAGGCTTGTCGTGCCGTTGCAGTGCCGTTGCAGTGCCGTTGCAGTGCCTCACAGACCAACATGGCTCAGTCTGCCAGACCTTGCACAGCGCTGCAGTACAGTGTTAGCTGTCTGCACCTTCCTTTGTAAGAAAGGCTTGTAGTGCCGTTGCAGTGCCGTTGCAATGCCTCACAGACCAACATGGCTCAATCTGCCAGACCTTGCACAGCGCTGCAGGGCAATGTTAGCTGTCTGCACCTTCCTTTGTAAGAAAGGCTTGTCGTGCCGTTGCAGTGCCGTTACAGTGCCTCACAGACCAACACATTGGTGTGGCTGGTGGCCCTTGGCTATGTTGTGGATGTCTGCTTCAGCTGAATAGTTTTTGTCCCGATCAATGCTGTCGCCTATTCCTCCAACAAAAACAACATTATCTGACTTGTAAATGTCTTTACTTAAGCTACTTACATCTTCTGCGACACTGCCAAGGCCTGCATTAGGTTTACAAAACGTGATAATGTCATAACCCTCACCCAGTTTGTCTTTGATGCACTCTTCTAAGCCTCTCGCGTGACTGCTTCCGAGGATCAGCACTTTCCTCTTGGGCTTTGCTGGGTTGTTGGGCGCTGGAGGGGGGGGGGGGGGCTGAACTCAATTTCTTCTTCCTGCAAGTCTGCGAGGACAGCAAAGCTGTTGCTACAAGGTGTTGTTGTCTCGTGGACCTGTGAACTGACAAGTGGTGGGAATGGATCACTTTTTTTTTCCTACACTAACTTGTAAAAACTCTGTAATCATTCCTGGCCTCTTGGGAGACTGGTAATTCAGAGGATGAACAGATGTCTCGGAGTAACTGTCTACTCTCCCTTGTTACTGTTTTTGAGTGCTCTGATTTCCAGTGTTCGGTTTCATCTTTCATTCTTTCTAGTTCTCTCTCTTTCTGTTCCACTTGCTCCTGAAGCACAACCGCAAGCTGTTTTGCTTCGTCCAGCTTCTCCTCAACATGACAGTGAAAACACTTCCAGTCACCCTCAGGAAAAACATTGGCATTAACTCTGGTACAAGGATAGTGAAACCATCTGTTACAGTGATCACAAACGGTTCCTTTTTCAACAACTAACCCGCAATGTTTACATCCTTTTAGTTCTAAAAATGGTTGCAATTTCATCTGCTTTTTAAATCATGTCTGTTCCTGATGATGTGGAAGATATTTCCAGAAGCCATTACCAGGTAAAATATTTTGAATTAATTATAGGCCAAAATTAGTATGTAGTTAAAAGTCGTTACATAAACAAGCTAAGCCTATGTTGACAAAATGTAAAACAAAACAATCACAAATACTTATCCTCCGCTAAATATTAGAGAGGTAAATAAAAACTTGAAAGGTTTCTTTATTTATGACTTCGTTCTAAGTTAAGCCTTACTGAATTTAACTTGCACAAGCCAAGAGGAAAAAAACTGCCAATGGCCTATGCCTATATGCCTACAAGCAAGCAACAAAGTGACTTTGTTTATTCGTTTCAAACTAATAATTAAAGCCGAAGTAAATTATCTAAAGTTCAAAGGACAGTGAAAAAATCTTAACATGCGTAATAAAATTGCAATAAGTTTTATAAGAATAAACCAAAACTTGACGCAGGAGCGATCCGACAGTCGACTTCAGGTGGTGGCTATCTTGTATTTGTGGCGTGGTTATGGTGAAATTGTATGAGTTTAAGTAGAAATACAGAAGTCGTATACTGTTGGAAAGAGCATCTCAAAAGTAATCCAGGGATACTTATGAAACCCCATACGATCGAGTGAAGTGGTGCCGGGGACGTAAAAAAAAAACATCAAGGCGTCCGAACGCGTCAACGTAGACGTATTCGCTCAAAACAAACGGCCGCGTCCCCAACACAGCCACACCCCATTTGTGTCGTCGCGTGAGGCTGGAATTCGCGGTAGGTACAAGCGGACGTTTTTCCTCCGTATGCTTACATACTCCGCGCTCACATCTGAGGAACTTTTGCGAACTTGCCTGGTTCTGCGACGACAGTGCGTGAGTAAAGTTCTCGGAGTCGGGCACCGCATCGCGTATTCAGGAGTTGTGTGAAAAGTTCCGGGTCGTTGCACCCTCTGCACATCGGAGCCTGAACTTTCCCCGCCGCCAAGGACATCCGCATCGGCGCCCGCTAACTGGGGCACACACCACTCTCAATGGACCGTTCACTCCCGGGAGGGAAATCGAAGCACGAACGAAGGTGAGTGATTTTATGACGTTGGGAGTGCGTTGAAGGCCAGCTGCTTTGTTCGTTAGCACAGCATGTCGCGGTCACTGTCTCATGTACACGAGGCGAACAGAGCACAGAGGATTATCAAAGTGAGTGACGAATATGCGATAGTGGGGAGAGGGAGAGATAAGAGAGAGAAAAGATAGGAGAGAGGAGGTACAGAGAAACAGAGGAGAGATAAGAGAAAGAATATATAGCGAGAGAGAGGAGAGGGGAGAGAGAGGAGAGAGAAGAGAGAAAAAGAGGAGAGATAAGAGAAAGAAGATATAGCGAGAACGAGGAGAGAGAAGAGAGAAGAGAGAGAATAGAGAGAAGAGAGAAGAGAGAGAATAGAGAGGAGAGAGAAGAGAGAAAAAAGAGGAGAGAGAAGATACAGAAGAAACATAGGAGAGATATGATAATGAAGGTATAGAGAGAGGAGAGAGAAGAGGGGAGATAAGAGAGAAGAGAGGCGAAGGATATTAGAGAGATAAGATATGAGAGAAAAGAGAGAAGAGGAGTAGGAGAAATAAAAAAGGAAAGTGAAACGACAGGGGCTAGAGAGAGAGGCCAAAGAGGGGAGAGATGAGTGAGAAGAGAGGAGAGTGAGGAGGGGGTAGAAAGGAGAGAGGGCAGAGAGGTGAAATTAAAAAAGAGAAGAGGAGGGAGTGGAAAGGAAAGAGAGAAGATTGGAGAGGGGTGGAACAGAGGAGAAAGAGAGAGAGAGAGAAAAGGGAGACAGTGTATGTGTGTGAACGGAACGTAGTTATACAAAAGAGAACCAGCTCACAAAATTGTGCTTTTGAGTCGTGTGTCCAGGTAGTTGGCCTTTCCCCTAACTTATAGTTACGAGGTTAAAACCATGTAAGTTTTCAAATCCCACTTCATAAAAGAAAACTTTAACTGTTCTTATTTATAATTTATACATAGTAAATCAACAGCGTAACTAAAATTAATTTTGTTTTTATAATCCCACATTATAAATTGCAAATAAAGACAGATGTACTAGTCAGTATACCGAAAGTTACGTAACTTCACATTTAGTTTGAAATAAACAGAAGTTCATTTTTAAGAAAATAGTGTCCGTAATATTACAAAAATTTCTGGATAAATTTTTACAAGTACATTTTCGAATTCTCGTAAAGCCTTTTTTTCTGGCAGTGAGGCAACATTTCTATCTAGCAGTGGTTTCGCAGGAATAAAAAGGCATTTTCACAATTTTCCTTCTTAAGGGGCCCGCCTAGTCGAACATGTTAAACGCCTCAATTCAACGTCGGGCTGTAAGATGGCAGTACTGCTACGCCGCTGTAGGATAGCACTATGCATAAACGATCTTCGCGTATGATCTGTTTCCTCAAAATTCAACCATACAGGTTCTCAATACAGAAAATACAATCTTGTACCGCTATGGTTTGAAACACTGCTTTAGAGAAGAATAAATATCGCAAACAAAGGAATTTTTGCTGACTTTGGCACTTTCCAACGGCCACCTTTATGTTTCAGTAACCATATTTATGAGTTGGGAACAAAATATCCACTTACATTTCTGCCCTGAAAAACAAAATACGTTGAAATATTCCATAGTTTTAAAAAAAATGTGATAGACACAAACTACTTACAATGAGACCCACGTGTAGAGACCTGAAGAATTTGCGGGTGGATTTCAGGACAAGCTAGAATTCCAAACACGTGTGTTTATATAACTTCAGCCACTGGTCCACACGGTGTCTGAAACCTCGTGGGTAGCAGTTGACCAGGCTTTGCCTTCCACTGTGACAGCAAGCAGCCACCAACCCGCAGTTGACATCAGCATATTTGTACATCATTGCGTAGGGTCTAGTCTGTAGGTCATTGAACTCGCGGATTTTTCAGGTCTCTACCCATAACTAGGGTGGACGACGCCGCCTTATCTTCCACTTAACCGCAGAATATCTTAAGAACGATTCTAAGTTAAATAGTGGGAAATGTATGGTGAGATGAATAAAATTTATAAAAAATAAAACTTGAAAAATTAAATTGTCCGTTATATACATAATTCAAGAAAAGTTAATGATTTTGGACTGGACGTTACAAGTTAAACATTATTAATAGCATGTCACGATCACATAAAAGTAAACTGACAACTAAATAAGTCGAAGGAAAAAAATGTTTAATATTAACTACAGAATAAAAAAAAAATGGTTATAGATGAGAGAGACCCGCAACTATAAAAAAAAATTATACAGTACCATATAAAATAATACGATTGAATGTAATAAATTCTTAATCGTTGTATAAAGTAAAAATATAAGTGACCAAAAATATTGATTACAAAAATAATAAAATAAGAAAAAATGATAATAAATTATAATGGATATGCATACATGCGTAGTTGAAAGTGTAAAATAAATTATGCAGTAACATTAACATATACTTACATTCATATACATATCAGAAAAATATCAAACCAGAGAAAAAATATCAACAAAAAATAATGTCTATGCATGCATGCGTAGGTGAAAGGGTGAAATGAATTATGCAGTAACATTAACATATAGATTCATATACAGCTGTGACGTTTGCCTCATGGGCTATTCCAATGCATTCCAGTACATTTCCTAAACATAAAATCAACTGACCGAGTATTTTTATGCAATTAGGGCGTATTTGTCATGCAAAATATTTTTTCTCAAGTATAAAATTGGGTCTTTTGGTTACCCAAACATCTCCGTAGCTCGCATTTGAGCGCATGGTTTTTGATGGTTCAGCTGGGAGTTCCTGAGGCGATGCGCGTACGCTGAAGATGAAATTTCAGTTTACCTAATTTGTAGACTGTATCGCTCGTAAAATGAGTTCTATCGGAGTCGACTGCTCCGACCGTCACAGACCCCGTCTACAAGCCTCATGAGCGTCTCGCCTTATTCAGACATGGTTACGAAATACTTGCCCCTCAGCAGGGGAGTAGCCAGCCTTAAACTTGTTTTCTTTCCTTTCTGAGCGATGCATCTCGTGTTCAGTGGTCCGAATATATCTCAACTCATAGGTCACTCCAGTATAATTTTTTTTTTTTTTTTTTTTTTTTACTACGTGTGATGCGCCGAGGCACTGATTAAGTTTATCTCGGTTATAAAAACTGACGACTCGAAAGGGGCTATGACCTGTCAGCTTATGTTCGTCTGGAGTCTGCGTAAAATCGTCCCATTGGCTGTCCGATGTCTCGACTGTCGAATGGAATGTCTAATGCGGGTGTCTGCGAGCCTTGGCACACGTGAGCCTGCTTGTACGCTGTTCACTGTAAAGTGAGCACTTTTTAAGGCCCTTCCAACAGATATTAACCACATAATAAATATATCTTATTGCAGCCTCGGGCATTAAATTTTGAGGGTAGTGAAAAGTATGCACTGTGTTTATTGGTCACATTGCAACGTTAACGTTAAAAAGCAGCAGGAAGATGGAAATTGGATGAAAGTAAAAATTTAGCAGGGCCTTAAAAAGTTCTCACTTTACCGTGAACAGCCTATATCGTGATTTACGTCATCTTGGCTCCTGTTTCGTTAAATTACGGGTCTACAAGTTACAAGGGAGTTTGACTGGGAATTGTAGAAAGTTTGATCAAGTGGTTTCATAAAGCTACAAGTAAACACACTTAGCGAGAAGTCGAATTCCACAAGTTACGAGCAGTTTCTACAAGTATGTGTGTTGTTTGGTTCAATAATGATACTTGTAGCTTACGATAACTTGTATGTTGTGGAATAATTCTACTAGTATCGATACCTGAGAAGAATAAATTACAAGTCTGGTTTCAAAAGGATTTAAAAGCACTTTTACTATAATATTCACTCTTCGTGATAAATTAAAACCCTGTGTGTTTTAATACGCTGAACCTATTTGATTTTAACTGTTTCACACACTAATGCGTACAAAGAGAATATCAAGGTATAGGCTATTCACGGTAATATCAGCACTTTTGAAAGCCTGCTTAAGACATACTTGTATATACGCCGTGTATTCCTCTACCTTAATGTAAAATTAACATTGTCTTGGGCCTCATCACTTTATTCATACGTCGGTCAAGTGAAATTGTGAAATTATTATAAAAGTAAATATTTTACAAATCTGCTCATTCTTACACTTCGGCGCATTTAAAAAAAACAGAAAGCGAAACAAATAATTTAAATTATCATAACTTGCTACCTAACCCTTTTTATTCGACGTTAAAATACGGAACTACTTCCCATCTGTCGTTACCAACCTCACTGGGCGCATGTCACTCAGTTCGCCCGTTAAAATATAAGCAGGTAGGAGCAGTGACTTAAGTTCATTTATTAATTGGTACAACATTATTTAAAATAAACAAAGATATATGTTTATAAAATTACCACAAACAAACCCAGCTATCGTGTAGACTTGTAAGTTTTTCGTATCTGTTTGCCGACTGTCACAAGTCAGACAATGTGCTTTATGAAACGTGTCCAATCGGTGAATATTCTGCTTGTAGCTTGTAGCCTTGTAGTTTGTAGCCTTGTAGGTTTATGAACTAGGGTCCTGGTGTTTGGGGACGTGTTGCTGGGGACGAGATCGATTCTTACGCTGGATTTACAATGCCACGACGAGGACATCCCGACAGTCAGACGCGACGTAACAGCCCGACCATTTCCGCTACAAAAACTAGTTCAATGTTTACAATACTCCGACAGTTTCTTTCCTACAAGTTTTACGTGGCTTTCGGAAAATCTTAGGATGGCCAGTAATTTGCTATGGAGTGTGAAGAGATCACAAATCATTGTACACTGTTATGTTTTGATAACTTGGTAAACGAAGTATTTTTGGATTTAGCAGTTATTTTCCCACAAATATTTATTTTCGTCAATTCGTTACCTTTCTGTTGAGTTCGTTTATGTTATTTTGCTACTGCTAAGCGAGGATGACGAAAGTATAAATAGAAAATACTTTTGTCGGGATGTCGGGGCTGCGATTTTGTCGGGACGACCTAGCTCCTGATTGGCTGATGACAAAATTCTCGTCAGTGTCGGGACTGTTTTGCCGGACTGTCGGGTGTAGCTATTGTGACGTGTCTGAGAAACACACAAACACATTGGTCAATATTACGATGAGACAGAGTGCTAGAGGATACAGAGGTGAAACAGCCGCATATACTGCGGACACCAGACCGCGCACGCCAGCGAAATGGCGTCACTGCCAGCAACATGTTGGGAAGCCGTTCGCCAATCAGCGCCTGGCGGTAGCTTACTTGCCAGCCTGCAGCAGCCCAGCCAATAGGGAACCTTCCACTACGACGCAGCAGCTAGTCAGACGTAAGAACCGCTTCCCGTAGCCTCGCGCACCCAATCAGAGAGTGAGTGCGCTCACATTATGCCGGAATCACATAACCCCGACGCGCACGACACGACGGCCAACAGTCAATGAAATACAAGATAGATCGTCATAAGCCCGACCGATTTTGCCATCCGAGCAGCAATTTTGGATTAGAAAATATTTCTATTCTTCGTCGTGTCGTGCGACACGACGCACAAAATGTACAACCTTGCAAAATGAAATTGAATTGCAAGAATTCCCTAAAACGGCAAATACGCAGTTCAAAAGGAAAATGAATTGAAAATTACTGTATCTAACTCTTAAAAATAATCGTTTTACCTTTGTATGCATTAGCGATACCAACTGGTACCATTATGAATAACAAATTTCCCTCTTGTTCTCCGCCTTTGTAACTAACGTAGCCTGCCAGCGCCTTCTAAATAGTTAGGTTAAATGCCGAGAGCATGGTGTCGGTCGTGCTGTAAATTCAAGTAGTCACATTGAAATGTGTCGTGGTTTTTTTAGATACTAGATGCAGACATTTCGAATGCTGAACATCGTACGCAAATAAACATTTCAAGTTTTATTAGGATGTTTATATAATTATTAAGCATTCATAAATGCACTCACAACACTGCTATCCTAATTGTCACAGAATATGCGTACGAAGATGATTCGACCAAATATTTTGTTTGCGGTCTAGTTTCTTTTGGCCCAATGCAGAAATTTTTGTAACTCAAGCGCGTGATTTTTTTTGACGAACGAAATTAATTTTGTTTGCTTTTCAACATTTTGTTTACGCAACAAAACATTTTATCGGGGCAATTGGAGATATTTTTGGTCCGCTACAAACTTATATTTAGTCGACTGTTCTCTCATTGCAAGAACGTGATACATGGCGTGATTTTTCAAAGGTTTGGTTCAAAAAGTGTGAAAAAACTGCGAATAGACTATACAAATGATTAGGGACATGCAATATTCGCGTTATTATTTCGTATCAGCCAGAATTTCACAGTTCTCGTATATACTTGAGCCGGGCGTCATTTCTCCATTGATTGCCACCTAGACGTGAAGTCACTGCCTTTCGGACTGAACTGCATGTGATTGGGGCGCACAATTCTCAAGTCTTCATTTATTGGCGCAGAGTTACCTGGTGGGCGTGTCAAATAAAGTACGATCAAATGAAAAACCGTACAGTAAATGCACGTGTGTTGTTTTAAGTTTAATGTGTCCCGAAATAATAAAGCGAATTTCGCAGGTCTCTACAAATAATCACGCAGGGGTGCGCGGTTGTCAGGTGTAAGCATACTGTAAGAGGGTTTGGAAAAAGGGGATTGGGGGGGGGGGGGGTCGACGACCCTCACACGACCTCCGTGCGACCTTGAGACGATGAGACGTGTGGCGAGTAGCCACCTCGACGCACTTAGTGGTCAGCGTGCCGGGTCATGACGTGGTTCAGGGCGCTTGCTGAGCACAAGGGGAGGGGGGAGAGGCGGTCACCTTGTCCACTGTGCGACCTTGCCCCCCCCCCCTCTCAAAGACAGGGGTTCCGGACCACGTGGTACACCAACTTCTACTAATGGTTTCCCCGCTTCCTGTCTTCAACACAGTGTACATAACCATAAAAGGTCTCATTTTTACAACAACAAAAATATATACGCGCACAGAGTTATTAAAATTTTTGTTATCATTATTACTAATCAACAAAAGTATTCTTATTACAAAAAAAAAACTTGCTTAATTTTTTTTATACGAGATTTACTTTAGACAGAAACGTGATCTTTGAACGAATTGTGCAATTGGGGTGAATTAACTAAATTGAGATTTTTGAACATTCAGCATTACGATGCAGATGTCCGTCATGGAAAAACAAAGACTTAACAGGAACAAAATACTTTTAAAAACAATTAACCTATGGACGAGAAAATAAATATATTTTTACAACACTGAAAAATTTCAGGAAGAAATGGTCACAAAACGGGACAGAAACTAGTCACGAAAAATATAAATGTAATTATATATGTACACATAGTTGTGTTATCTGTTGGTCTGGCTAGTGGCGCCATATTGCTGGCGTGTGCGGGTTGGAGTTCGCGGAGTAAGGGGCTGTTTCACCTCTGTATTGTTAAGCACTCTGTGACAGTACTGTGTACTAAAATGAGCTTTTGGAAATGATAGTACACACGCTATATGAAACCCTGTCACGGAGTTTTTTTTCCCCGTTAGTGGTTAAACGTAAGTGTAAACAAACGTCATATAGTTGTTAGAACATATGAATTTGTCTTTTTTTTTTCTCTCTAAAGTCAGTGTTGGGGGCATACGTCAAAAACGAAAGTCTGTCTAGCTAATTTTTAGTCTATAGTTGTTTGCATATTTGCTTGATTTTTTTTTTTTTTTTTTGTGGAAGAATACCTACTGATAAGCTCGAAGACATAACTTTCACAGGGCTTTGAAAAAGGTGTAATTAACCGGGAATAAACTATATAGTTCATTATTTATGGTTACTTACACCTTTTCTGAAGCCCTGTTAAAGTTTTACTTTCAGGATATTCCTCCGCCTCGTGCGTGAGAACAAAGCTTAACTAAAGCTAGAAAATCACATCAAAGGGACAACGCATCGCATTCGTGTGCACTCAGTTTAATAGAATTTTTCGTGGGAACTATTTCTAACTAGGTATTACCAAAACACCTTTTCACTCTCTAATTTTATTCATTTTAATTATAAATGAAATATTGAAATTACAAATAAACTATAAGACAAAGTTCAGTTTCAACAAGAATAAGATACCTGTATGTTAACAGAGGCGTTAAAGGTTTGTGATGCGTGTCATATTTAGGAAACAAAAAAAAACACGTCATAAATGGAGTGATTTTTCAAAGGTTTGACTCAAATGTGTGAAGATACCGCGAATAGACTATACCCTAGATTCTCTCTGCAAAGTCGGTCGGCTGAGATTTCGCACGCGGCTCGGATAATATGCGCTGCTCGTGTTATAGGCCGTTCACGGTAAAGTGAGCCCTTTTGAAGCCCTTTTTACTTTTTTCTTTCAACCAGTTTATATCCTTCCACCACTTTTTAATGTGAACCCTGCCATGTGAGTAATAAACAGTGTATACATTCATCACACCCAAAATCACAAGTCCGAGTCCACAATGAAATGTATTTATTGGTTGTTATGTCTGATAAAACAGCTTCGAAAAGTGCTAATTTTATCGTGAACGGCCTACAACACGCTTCGCATGCGGGGAACGACTGACGGACCAATGAGCTGCTCTGTATTCCCGGCGCCCGCAGCCTTGCAGGCCGGCCAACTGTGCGGGCGCGCGGTGCCAGCCAGGAAGTGCTGGCAACACTCCCGCCACACGGCGCCCATCCTGCGCGGCTAACATCTCTCTCGACCTCGTAGCAGCGTCCGTCCTCTCGTACTTCCTTCTCTAGGGCCTGCTGTCACTGACAGCAGGCGAATTAAAGCCCCTGGCACAACATGTGGTTGATGTTGTTGTTGGTTAGTGTTGGCGGCTGTTGTAGGACACCGCAGTACGTGTGAAATGACAGAATTGCAAGGTTGGTGGTTGGTTCTGATTGTTGGTCCTCAAATCATTTCAACTCGCTGTTGTTGGTTGGTGTTGTAACGAGTTGAAATACTTTGAAATGTTGCCACCAACCGACCAATCAGAAAGCGTTTTCTATGTTTCGCACGTGTGGCAGTGGAAAAGCTTTGAAATGAACATAACCGTGAAAATAAATATACAGGCCTAGGCCTATATATCAAACTGATCATACATGCAGGTATTCAGCAACCAGCATTACATAGCAATATCATTAAAACTAACACAAATCATACGAGTCTATAGTCTTTATAAGCTTTTACGAAGCGATGTCATGATTACTGAGTAATTTGAGTTAATCATGTGTGTATTTTTTTATTAAGAAAATTTGATTTTTAGCATAAGGGAAATACCTTGCTATTTTAAATATAGCTTACTTTAGTTTGCTTAACTTTAAAATTTATAATATGATCAATAAAAGTCTTGTTTGCTTAGTTATAAGAATTCAAATTCCAGCAATAGCCAATGAAAATAAATGTTACACCTTTCTTAAACCTTACTACTATTTGTTGGCACGATCGCGAAACAATTTACAACATTGGCAACCCTGAATATTGAGCCATGGAACATATCGCTCGCCCATGGAAAATCATCAGCACCAACACCAACCTGTTGCACCAGGGCCTTAAGGGTTGGTTCTCAACAAAAATAAATAAATAAACAATAGACACAGAGCATAGGGCATAACAGCGGAACATTCACGCGACCAGAAACCTCGAGAGGAATTGATTCACAATTGAATACTTATGTATTATTTTTAACCAATGAAATTTTGCGACGTGTCTGACGTCACTCGGCAGTGTTGGTAAAATACGTTTTAATGTATTGGTTTTTTACACATAGAGAATCGGTTTAAGTGGAAAGTTTTAAAACTTACGACATATTTATTAATATAAATTGTACTAACCTTCAAACATATTAAAATGAGAAAGTCAAACTTGCGCGTTAACCTGGTTATAAATGTAATTTTAATTCGTTAAGAAATTTTCTTTAGTGGCTTGTGCTCTAATGAGACACGAATTCCCAGTTAAAATAATAGTGATAAACAAAAAATATTAACTCCCTACTTAATAATTGTTGAAAATAACACCACACTCGTAATTTGATAGTATACATAGGTAAAGGTTGTTCAAGGTAAGATGAGCACTTTTGAACTCAACCTTAGGAAACGTCACTGCCCTTGTCTGCATATGTTTTAACTGATGCACTCAGTGACTTGCGCCCAGCCAGGGTAGTAACAATGGAGGGAAAGTAGCCACATGCCTCAACGTCAAATAAAAAGTGTTGCGGAACTATTCGTGATAACCTAAATTACTTCTTTGGGTCTCAGTATTTTTTTAATGCATCAAAATAAAGAAGTTAGCAGATTTGTAAAACTTTTACTTTTCGAATAATTTCGCAGTTTCACTTGACCGACGCATGAATAAAGCGATGAGGCACGTGGCAATAATAATTTCACGCAAGGGGGAAGAATACACAACGTGCATACAAGTAGATCTTGAGCAGGGCTTTCAAAAGTGCTCATTTTACCGTGGACAGGCTATACCTACCTCTGCTGGAATTGTTAGTATAGGCCGTTCACAGTAAAGTGAGCATTTTTGAAGCCCTAGTTACTTTTTTCTTGAAACCAGTTTATATCCTTCCACCTCATGTTACTGTAAAACCTGCCATGTGAGTAATAAACACAGTGTATAAATTCACCACACCCAAAACCAAAAGTCCGAGGCCACAACGAAATGTATTATTGGTTATTATGTCTGATGAAACAGCTTCAAAAAGTGCTCACTTTACCGTAAACGGCCTATAGCCAGTTGTACGAGCACATTTATCTCCGTGGAGCGTACTGGCTTAACTTGAAGTTTGAATGCTTGAATGCACGCCTGCAGAAGCCAAATAACGGGTTGTCTGACATATGTAGTCCGTTCCCGGTAAATTCACACTTATTGCATCAAACCTTAAGAACAAAAACACCCCGTGTAAAGTAAGACGTGATTGCTTCCTTCCTAAATACGCATGTCATGTATAACAAGCGTTTTATACCCGTATTAACATAAAAATTAGTTATTTTTGATTAAATTAAAATTTACTTACATTTTATAAATGAACTTAATTTACAAATAAAATTAATAAAGGCAGGCAGAAAATGCGTATGTTGGTAATGCCAAGTAAGAAATAGTTCTTATGTCAAATATTATTACACTGAGGTGCGGCACGAATACGGTGCATTGGCTTTCTGGTGTAATGTTCCAGGCTTTAATTGCATGGGGCGGAGGCATATCCTGGAAGTAGAACTTCAGCGGGTTTCAAGAAAGTTGGAAGTGATCGCGAATGGGTTATATCTCGAGACATCGTAGCTGTAGCGCGGACCTGTCGGCAGCCTTGTACCACATGCTGGGGGATCATTCCGAAGTCTGTAATTGGTGCTGCCTAGTGTCGAGCGATGACCTTGAGATGTCCCGCAGGTGATTGGCCACTGTATTGAGATCAAGGAGAAATCCGGGAAACTGCACCTCCCCCCCCCCCCAAACACTTGCGTGGGGGGCAGCCCGTCCAGTTCGCCCACGGAACATTTAAGAACACAGAAGAAGGGTTTAGTTGAGTTGGGACCGCGGCTTGCTGGTCTGACTGGCGGGCTGTCTGAGTTGCGCCGGGACGTGCAGGGCGTCCTGACCTCTGGGCTATGTGTTCTTTGCGGTCTGGAGAGGGAAACTTCCTCAGCCCGCAGAGAGATACAACTGCTGCAACCGAATGGGTGGTATAAGGGCCCTCACAAGGGCCCGAGCACACCCCCCGCTCTGAGCTTCGGCAATGATGAGAGAGTTGAGTTGGGCGACTTTCAGCGGCTCTTGATAACGAGGTCTCGACAGCTGGTGAGAACGGAGCGCCGCCGGAACACAAGGGCTACGGGAATCGGGAGATCCTCGAGAAAACCCGCTGACCAGCGGCATCGTCCGCCATGATTCCCGCTTGCGAAGATCGGGGCGTGACCCGGGCGGAGATCGAACCCGGCGCGCCTCGGTGGGAGGCGAGCAGGCTAACCGCTCAGCCACCTCGGCTACTAACACAGAAGAAGAACGCAGCGTGTTTCGAGAACTCTAACCGCTCGTGCCATTAATATGACCTCACTGGACGACAAGATGGCGGAACATCGTGGGCCAATCGGCGCCTGACGGCTAATGCCGGAATCACACAGTCCCGACCAACACAGCACGACACGACCAAAACGCAACCACGACACATTTCAATGTGACTACTTGAATTTACAGCACGACCGACACCATGCTCTCAGGCGCTGATAGGCTACGTTAGTTCCAAAGGTGGAGAACAAGAGGGAAATTTGTAATTCATAATGGTACCAATTGTTATCGCTAATGCATACAAAGGTAACATTATTATTTTTAAGAGTTAGATACAGTAATTTCCTATTTATTGTTCTTTTAAGCTGCCTACTTGACGTTATAGGGAAATCTTGCAATGCAATTTCATTTTGCAAGGTTGTGCATTCTGTGCGTCGCGTCGCACGACACGACGAAGAATAGAAATAATTTCTAATCCGAAATGGCTGCTCGGACGACAAAATCGGTCGGGCTTACGACGATCTATCTTGTATTTCATTGGCTGTTGGCCGTCGTGTCGTGCGCGTCGGGGCTATGTGATCCCGGCATAATGCTGAATTTATATCGGCGCGATAGGCGCGACGCGACAGGTGTGACGTCACTGTAAATTGAAGGCCATCTGTGTATTTACGTGAATGAATGAGGAAGACAAACTTGCAACACAAACAACCACGTGAATGTTTACGTTTTGTAGTTTTGTAAAAAAAATGGCATGGGGCCTAGATATGATTTTACATCATTTGCTAACGACGTATATCTCCCCAAAATAAACAGTGCCCTAATTGTATATAGTATCTTCGCATGTTATTATAAATGTTACCCACTGAACGTTGCTACTACTCTTGCAGCGAGGAAATACACCCGTTTATTGACGATTGTCGCGCCCGGGATTTCCGTCGCGTTGACGTCACGAAATACTCGTCTGTGATTGGGCGAAGCATTACCTCCGTCACGTTCTGTCTGTCGCGCCAATGCAAATCCAGCATAACTCGCCAGGCGACTACAAGCCCACTCCCATAACTCCCCACAGAGTGCTGAAGGCCATTGGTACATGAAAGCAGTATATTTATATCGTTTGTGTCATAACTCGTTCCACAGCAGATTTTCCGACAATTTTTGGCTCGTCAAGACGTAAATAACAACTCCTAGCACCTTCTTATGTTGTTAGGTATTCGCTTCCGTCATTATCGGAGCACTGATGGAAGGAAAGAAAGAATTATTGTGGTCTTATCTGCAATCCAGAGCTCCGAGAATAGCGAACACAGTGAATATCTAACAACGTAAGAAGGTGCTAAAAGTTGTTATTTACGTCTTGACGAGCCAAAAATTTTGGAAAATCTGCTGTGGAACGAGTTATGACACAAGTTATATAAATATACTACTTTCATGCACCAATGGCCTTAAGAAGAGTAGGTATTCGCGCAAACAATTACACCTGGGTGAACCGGGTTCGATTCCTGGTTGGGGCCGCTCTTGGATTCTCGCACGTGGGCATTGTACCGGACGATGCCGCTGGTCGTCGGGTTTTCCCTTAGTTCTTTCATTCCGGCGCAGCTCCGCATACTCACATCAGTTCACCCTCATCAGCTCTCTAGGCCTCGTTGTTAGGAGCCGCCGAGATCCCTCCGATCTCTTCGCTCCAGCCGCACACGCCAGCAAAATGGCGTCACCAGCCATTAACATGTCGCCAATCAGTGCCCTTGTAACTTATACTCGCCGACCCGCAGTTCAGTCAGTAGGGAACCTTCCGCAACACGTGGTAGCCATTCAGACACAAGTCCCTCCCCTACCCCCACCCTCAAGAGCTTCGTGCAGCCAGAGAACGTTTATGCCCACATAACAGTAACCGCCGCGCAGTTTCGTCCCTGAGTACTAAAACTTAATTCTCGCTATAGTCCGTCACATCCGTAAGTCGTCCGTCCGTTCGGCGGTCACGTGATCTTCAACCAATAGCAGGGCAACTTTTTTTTCTTCTATCCGTCCATCCGTTGAATATTTGCTAAACTTTAACTTTCGACTGACAGACGAATGAACCAACTTCTACTGACGGGAATACGCACTTTGAAACTGTGTTTATTTATCTTTTGTGGTAAATTCAAAAATTTTTAATGTAAAAAATAAATAGTACACTTCTTTTACTATGTCAAAAATTATTTTTCCAAAGTGTTTTTCTTTTGGAAATGTATTTCCAACCAAAATATACCTCCAACGAAAGTTGTCACGCTGGAATTTCGCCATACAGAAGAACTGACGGACGACGGATTGTTGTGGATCTCTTTCAACTGAAGGACGAAAACGACAGATGGATTACTGACGGACGGACGTACGGACGACTGACGGATGCGATGGACTATATTTTTCTAACTACTCTATAACTTAGTGTTAAGTGGAAGCCCGGTGAGTAGGGCGCGATCTTATTGCGTCTCAGGGCGAACCCCTTAAGGCCCTTGCACAATTGAAAACTTTAACATTTGACTTTATGTTTGTTTTCCGACATGTTGTTTCTTATGGAGCTTGACACAATGGAACTGTCAAAGGCAAAGTCAAGCACTCTTGACTACACGATTTCGAAATGTTTAAATTTAAAGTCAAAGTCAAGCAGACATTTTGCCGAGAATCTAACAGAGGTTATGTGGGAAGTGCGTTATTTTATTGTAGTTCGATTTTAATATCGGTATATTAAACAAAGTTCGTCCTAAATAAAATAAATGACAAAAAATATAATGTGAAGAGGAAATATATGAATTTACATATTTTAATAAAGTAAACAAATGAGTTTTCTGTATTGAAATAAACTTTTAATGTAAATTTAAACCTATTTTTAAAAAAGGCAAGTAAAATCCATTTCATTCCTGGATAATATAATAATTTACATAACAAGATACACTTTTTTACGAAGCTCGCAGAACCGATGTTCAATTGTCTGAACTCTGACTTTACAATATTGTATTGCGTATTGGTGGTTTCGTCAGAGGAAAGGAAACGTAAAGTCAAATGCTAAACTTTTCTATTGTGTAAGCAGCATTACGCCTACACGAGGAAAGGTAGTCATGCAAGGAGACATGCATTGCGGCAGAGAGGGAGTGGCCAACGACTGCGGTGGGAAGAATGAGAAGGTGGACTCACGCGCATCTTCACCCCGCCCCCCCCCTCCTTTTTTTAACCAGCTGATTGCTCTTAACTACGTCACCTGGGGGGCAGCCACGCACCTAGTAGCATTCCTTCCCGCTGGGTCACCGACACCCTCGCGGATCTTTCAACGTATTGTTACAGTTTCTCTCTCTAGAAATTAAGTGGGCTGTAACAAGTTCGTTAAGGGATGGAGGTCGTAATTAAATAAAATAATTATTTTTAATTTCCTTATTTTATTTACAATAACTACAGCAAAATTCTCTGAACTCAAAATCTCACAATAACTTGATATCACTTACTGTTCACAATTTACACCAATTAATAAAATGTATAATTACGACAAAGAAATCAATGAAATTAAATAATTAAATATCAGTCCTAATAGACAGTGTATCAACCTATTCAAATATTCTGTAAAATATGTGTCCAAATTGACAGTTCGAATATTTACAATAAAATCTGTTTTACACTTCCATTCAGTCCCACCTCAGTTCAGTCCATGTTCCGACAGTCGCAATGTTCTAGAGTCCTCCAAGCGCCTTCACGCACAGTAGGCTTCACTCGTCGGTTTCACACCCTCTCGTCCATTCAAACTACGAACACCTCACTCGCCGTCGTCCTGCAATCTCCAGTCGTCGTCCACACCTTACTTCGCTCGCGCACACTCGCAAGGTGGCCTCCGTCAAAGACTGCCGGCCGCTGAGGTGCGGCAGTATATATAGTGTCTTAGGCCGCCACCTAGAATCTTCCCCAACTCGCGTAATGCGTCGCGGAGGGCTGAGGCGCCAGCCAGCCTCACTAGAGCAGTCTTTCATCGTCGCCAAACTCGTCGAAACCTCCAGCAGGGTAGAGGGTCCGTGACGCAAGTAAGGTGCCGAGCAGCGCGACAGCCCGACGGGCCGCTGTCCATTATTCACGGGTTTCCCAGAAAGGGAATCAGGGGGCAGCGAGCGCATCGTTCCAGGAAGAGGGGGGGGGGGAGGTGGGTCTCCGATTACGGCGCGGGGCAGCGGAGTCGGCGCCAGCTGCAGCACGTAATAGTAGGCAGTGCTTGTAATGGTCTCATCGTTTCCTTCGCTTTCTTGAAAGAAGTAGTGGATTTGCCATGCCTAATAGTGCAGTTTATGGCTGCCACAATCACATGCGAAAAAACTAAAGGAATTGCAATTAAGTACTTCAGGTTTCCGAAGAATGAAGATATGTGTAAAAAGTGGGTGATAGCCTGCAAAAGAAAAGATTTTATGTGAAATATGCTCCACAATTTAGTCTCTCTTGTTACATCATAAGTCGCTTTCGAGAGCAGTAGTAAAGAAAATAAATTTAAACAACGCAAGTTAAGATAATAGTTGGAGGAGCTTATGAAAAGGAAACATTTGTTCCGTTTTAAATTAGTAGGTTGATTTAATTGGAGTACTAAACAGTTTTACACTTATTCTGGGTAGAGCAGTTTAAAATTTGTGTATCAGTGAAAATTAACTGGCAATCAACGAAAATGAACTAATCCCCATTTAGTGAGTTGCGGAACTGAAAAACAGCATTAATTTTTAACTTCTTTAGTATTTGGAGATTAATTACCTGCTATATTTTGTTTGGAGTCGTGCAATAGGCAATTATTTAAATTTATGTTACGTTCACATAATATTTTATACTTAGTTGCTAAAAGTTATTACGATAGGTTTGTTAGACTGTAGAGCAATTCGTGTTGCCATAGATTTACGAGTTTTACCGCACAGTCCGTTTGATAACTGCAAAAAAAATATTATCGCCATGCTAAGTTAATTTTTAATGTTTTATTTTCACAGTCAACATTCAATACCTGACGTATGTCATGAGCTCAGTGAGTGTCTTAATAATTTAGCGTCCGTGAAATAAAACGATCTAATCATGTATAATTAATTAATTCCTACGCCGATGCATATTTAATTTAAAACTCAATTGATAAAATTTATTCTTGACTCGTATCCGTTATAGTGTCAGTCAGTTTATAGAAGGAAAAGTGATATTGACTGATGTCATTCTTTTGATGAAACAGAAAGGAACAACACTTTCGGAGAGAGAACTTGCAACTGCCTTATCATACGATGACATGCATGTTTCAAATCTGCTCTGTTTTGACACAAAGAACGAGAAAATTGTAGGCCCACACTCAACCGTCCAAGTAATTATGGCTCGTGGAATTATGAGTAAATGGAAGCAGCCCATATTTTTTTGGCTTCGATACTCCGATGACTGCAAATCTCCTTAAAGAACTTGCGAAACAAGTAGAGGCAAGCGGTTATCCTGTTATGTCTGTTACAAGTGATATGGGAGTATCAAACAGGGGTGTGTGGAGAAAGTCTAAAATTAATGCAACACATTCATCCTTTCCTAATCCCTGTGATGAGTCGAGATAAGTTTTTTATATTACTTAAATTTTCCAGAAATCAATTTCTAGATCGGGATTTTGAATCTGCTAGAAGCAAAAAATTACAGAAATCTCGCGTTCCAAAACTTCTGGACATGTCCATTCAAGACCTTAAAATTGCATTGAAAATTTCCCAGCAGCATTTAGACGTTTCGAGAGCACAAAGAGAGAAAGTATAAACAGCAGCGCAGCTTCTGTCAAATGCTATAAGTAAGGCGTTAGAATTTCTTGGTAGAAAGCAATTACGGAAAGAACCTTGGGAAACTACAGCACATTTTCTCAAGCTAATTAACGACTGGTTCGATGTTGTGAACAGCAGCTACCCTTTAAACAAAAACAAACGCAAGCTTGCATACGGGTTAAACAAACTGGAACAAAACAAAATTTTTTTGTCAGAAATGGACTAATTTTTGTGTTTACTACGAGTGATGGGCCACGGGAATGAAATGCCATTTCAGTTAGTAATTCGTGTTACAAACAACTCTTTAAGGAATTTGTTTTGTTGTTTGAAGGAAAAATACGGTGTCACTTATTTACTAACTGATAGATCAAGCCAAGATGTACTTGAGAATTTTTTTCTTATATAAGAAGCATGGGATGAGCAAACGACCAACCAACACCACTCGATTTCAAGTACAGAATGCGTTGGTGTGTACTGGGAAAGCATTTCACATCTGTATCTACAAGAAACTGCAACACCACAGACAATAGTGAAGAAGAGTGTCCGTCGAAAAATAACTTCACATGATCTTTCAAATGCAGATGAGTCGCGAACAAGTGAGAACAACGAATGTGCGACTGCCTACATGCTGAAAAGCATCAATTTGTTAGACCTTATTAAAGACGACACTCAATCAAATGAAAACAATAATGCGGACAATGATACAAACAATGCTGTCTTCCAAGAATGCGATAATGTCGTGCATGGGCGTAGCTAGGAATTTACTTCGTTTGGTGGTGGGGGGGAGGGGGAAGACTTAATTTCTATATTTGAATTATATTAAAGACAAATATTGGAAAAATTAGTTGAAAAATGATTTACAACCAATGGGCTTAAAATACAGAGACATATCTACAAATGCTTTAAACCTTCTTCATAATGAAGGGAAATAACAAATTTATTGCATTAAAAAAATTATGAAATTTAAAGTTTTAAAGATGTATATTTCAAAATAATATAAAGAGAGATAATATACAGGGATGCAGCTACTAAATGCTATAAACATGTTTCAGACTTAAGTTAGATTACAAGTGTTTTGTGTTTAAAAAAATATATATAAGTTAACAAATTTCTGGTTAAAAAAATTTGTTTTCTTCCAATCGGCTAATATACAAAAATAACACCACAAAATGTTATAAAACTCCTTTGTGTTCAAGAAAGACCGCAAATGTCTTATATTTCAATTTTTAAAAAGTTGCACAATCAATAGACTAACATACCAAGATAAAAATATTAAATGATATAAACTTCTTTCATGTTTAAGGGTTATTACAAAATTCTAATATTTGAAAAAAATAAAATTTATAATATTAAATTTTACTAGTTTAAAAAAATTATTAACGATTAAGGAGGTAATAAACAGAAATGTAAACACCCTATTATATATTTAAATAGAAGTTATAATTTTACATGTTTATAGTCTAATAAGCTGTTTACAATCATGTGGGCTAATATACAGAGATGGAAGAATCACTAAATGTTACAAACCTCCTTCATGCTTAAGGGGAATTACAAATGTAATATATTTGAATAAATAAATATAATTTCACATATTTTTAGCTAAACAAATTATTTACAACAAATGGGCCAACACACAGAGATAGAACTACAAAATGTTCATTAATCTCCTCCTACTTTATGATAGCAGTGCATTGAAAATATCTCAAAAGTTGAAACTCTTTTATACACTATATAAATGAACAGACAGAAAATCCAATTGAATATGAGAAGTTATAAATAGAAAAATTGGATACACTTATTTACAATTTCAAATATTTAAATTGAAAAGAATATAGTTCTAAGACTTCTAAGTGTGAACTTTTTATGAACCACTCATTACAGGAGGAAGTCCAATCCGCTTGGTTTTTTTTTCTCGCCAAAACGTTAATAACTATCTCAGGGTCTATATTCGCTTCTCCATGAACAGATAAAAGCGCCAAGCTGTTAAGCATATTTTGAGAAGTTGAGTTCCTGGGATAGTTTTCCCGCCGACAAAGAGTTGAGGATGACCTTACAGCAGTAGCTGCCTTATTATTTTGCGCATACCTTCTGCGCATGTCACTTGCAGTCCCGCCCAGCCAAGGAAACCTTTGTCCGCGGCCAGCCCGTCTTCTTATCTCCAGCGACACTCGACCGTAAAGGACAATGGCTAGCAGAAAAGGAAGCATTCTGAGAGACACCATCTGGCATCTGAGAAGTGTACAATTCCGCTTGCTTACGCAACGGAGCACTAAGAGACTGGATTAATCAAGAGTATCTTGCCCTTTATCATTAAGGGATATATAGAACTTATATAATATTTAATCTTTCTATTAAATTTTAATATTTCATATTTGAATATTTTATTTTCGTTTGTGGGGAGGGGGGATATATCCCGATATCCCCTCCCCCCCCCCCCGGGATACTCCCCTGACGTATCAGTAGAGGGGTTGATGTATGTTGCAGGATACGTAGCCTACAGACATCGGAAATTATATCCAGACCTCAGTGTTTCACCAGAAGAAATTAATGAGAATGGCTGGATAAAATCCGTTATCAAAGGAGGACTTGGAGAACCGAGCGAAAAGTTTCGGAAAACGTTACAGCTAGCAGAACAGGTATTTCATAAAGTTCATGGAGAATGTTTTCGTAAAAAAAAAATTACATAATAAATTTGGTAACAGAAGCAGCGATCGAAAAATCAAATTCCATACCCGGAGAAGAAATTTACCGCTTCGTAAAAACACGTACATACATTCGCATAAAAGTAATTACTAAACAACTTGCTAGCAGTGTCAATGCAATTAAGAGGAAAGTGTTGAGGAAATTAAAATAATAGTACAATTGTAACATGTGGTATTGAATTGTATAAACTGCATGTTCTTAACAGCACTTTGGAGAATGCATGAATGTAAATTAAAACAGTTAAATAAGCCTTTATTTGATCAAGGAACATAATGTTTTGTTCTACTTTGGCTTACATTACAAATATACGGTGTAAAAATTTTGTCTTTAAAAACGACTTACAGTTTCGCTGAAGATTATGTTTCTTGTTATGTAAATACATTCTGAATTTTCAGATTTTTTGTATACTTAAGATGGTAACGTTGCTGAAACTATATCATACAAAATAAACTAGGAATTTCTGGAATTTTTTTTTTCCTTCGGAAATATTACATTGAAAATATAGTATATTCGCATTTTAAAAAAAAAAGCTCGTAGTAGCCTTATCCTCATATATTCCGGCATTTACATAAACGCTCTACTTGCCATTAATAATAATAATAATAATAATAATAATAATAATAATAATAATAATAGCTGTGCTCCTAGAAAAGTGCTGCCAGGAAAAATGTTTTATTACATCGATAGCAGGATTATGTAAATCATATTAATTTAAAAAGCGCTAAATTTTTTCTAGTTTTTGTAAATATTAATAGCTGAAAATCATCTCGCATATCTTTGCTACCCAGTCAACAAACACAGGTCTTAAATATATACCGGCTGTTTTAATGCCAAACAGAATTTATCTACAAGTGAGACCTGGATGTTCTTTTACGATGTTAACAATTTTAGTTGTAAAAAAAATTAATGTGCTTGAAAACCAAAAGAAGATATGTTAGCATTTCAATACCCCTCGCGGCGTGACGGTGGCGCGGCGGTGTAAATAGCACGAGAGCGCTGGCATGCACGCACAACTCCGCGCCTTTCTCAACTTTCGTACATATAACACATCATCTGACAATAACTATTTCACGTGGCGTATTGCGGTTTGTTTGCAAATTGACGTGCACAGTTCTGAGCAAGTTTTATAAGTAAAAGTATTAGCCATAAAATATTATTTTAATAACATCGTGCACAGCACATAAATCTTAAATATTTTCGTGTGTAAATTTTTTTTTTTATGGTAAAGTACTAAAGTCACGTACGTCAAACATGAATATTTAGCTTCGTCGTACTCTTAAGTATAGAAAATAAAATTTGGAATGATTTTTACCTGTTAGTTATTTCGTAACGGCAGTTTGAGTGAAGGCGCGTCAAGGGCTGTTAGGCAGTGCATTGAAGCTGTCACATCGATTGCGACCCAGGGGACGGGTTGCGCACAAACGTTCTAAGTTGTCAACCATTTCAGTTCACCTCACTTTTTTCTTTCCTTTTTTGTTTCTAAACTACCTTATTCAAGTATTAGGTGTAATTCCGAAGGTAGGGTCGGGTTCTAATTGCATCGCAGGGCTGAGCCCCTTACGCCTAAAGGAGAGGGAATTGAATACAAAGGAGGCGGGCATCGCTGCCGAGAGGGAATGGGTAGGTATGGCCATCACTTTGGGTCCATGCCTACCTCCATAAGTGTAGTGTAGTTAAAGCTGCATTAAGAAGGGGTATGGTAAAACCCGCATAGACACGGTGAAACCCATACCGACAGAAAAGGAGTTAACCTCGTGGGATCACTAGTGAAAATGCTAAAGGAGATAGCAGGTGTGGAGTCCATGCTGTTTAATATGGGAGTGAAGAATCTAGTAGAGAGATGGCGGGGCTTTGGGCCAGCATGTTAAAGGCACATATTGCTGCGCGGGCAGTCAGGCTGCAGTGACTTCAGGCAGGGTCCTTAAGCTTCCAGAATTCACCTACCTACCTCCCTGAAGTGTACCTATAATTAAGACTATAACCAGAAGAGACTGGGGAAAACCGCCAAAGACAACAGTAAAAACCCAGTCGACAGGAAAGAATTCAAAATTATTCATGCATTAAACAGAAATGCTACGGGATACAGAGGTTGGAACTCGTGCTTTATTAGTAGAGATGAAAGAGGATGCGGCGAGACTATTGTGAGTCCAGCCTTGTGTACTCTGCGACCCCCGCGGTGCAGGAAACGCGGAGGAGGTGGGTGTCTGCGGGACTCTAAGCGGTCCCGCCGCCAGCACAGCAGAATCGGTTCAAGGGCGACCACATTCACCCGTCCTGCGAGGCGACCTTGGAAGACGTTGGTGACCATGGGGCCGTCGTCTCGTCCAAGGTCTGTCGTGATCTGGGGGAATGGTGTGTATTTTACCTGCATCACCACCCCTTCCTTCGTATATATATAAAAAAAAAGGAGGGGTCACCATAGATACATAATTGTTTTGCAGTTTGAGGATATTTTATGGTTTCGGTGATATAGGCCGTACACTGTAAAGTGAGCACTTTTGAAGCCCTAGTTACTTTTTTTCTTTCACCCAATTTATATCCTTCCACCACTTGTTAATGTAAACCATGCTATGTGAATAATAAACACAGTGTATACATTCACCATACCCAAAACCAAAAGTCAGAGGCTACAATGAAATGTATTTATTGGTTATTATGTCTTATGAAACAGCTTCAAAAAGTGCTCATTTTATCGTGAACGGCCTTAACTAATCTATTCAGACCCAGTGTATAGTCTAGTCGCTGTATGATGTGTTTGGTTGTTCCCTAAATATGCTATGTATAATAAGCGTTTTATACCTCTGTTAAAATAAACGTATATTATTTCTCGTTAAACTAAAGTTTTACCTATATTTTATCTATAAATTATTATATTTCATTTATAATAAATATGAATACAAACAGTGAGGAAACTTGTGTGTTGGTATTGTCTGGTAAGAAATAGTTCTCATGCAAAATATTATTACAACTGAGTGCGCACGAATTCGGTGCGTTTTCCTCTGGTGTAATTTTCTAGACCTAGTTAAGCTTTGTTTGCACGAGGCGGAGCAATATCCTGGATGCAGAACTTTAGCAGGGCTGCAGACAAGTGTGAATTACCCGTGAATGGATTATACACAAATGTCGATACAGCGTACTAAAATGTTTTATTTTGGTTTTGGCGGGTATTGTTCACTGTGAGACTCGGGCAGTGTTCCAGTTCGCTCCGAGTTGCGTTTTTCGTAATTTGCGCTATGATTTTCTTCAGGTTTAGTCGGAACACGAGGGGGTCCGCGGTGGTGCTGTGGTTAGACTGCTCGCCTCCCACCTAGGTGAACCGGGTTGAATTCCCAACGGGGCCATTCCCGGGTTCTCGCACGTGGTTATCACGCTGGACAATGCGGCTGGTCGGCGGGATTTCTCCGGGATATCCCGTTTCCCCTGCTCTTTCATTCCGGTACTGCTCCATACTCACCTCACCCCCGTCAGCTCTCAAGTCCCCGATGTTAACACTTTGAAGTCTGGGTATGTTTACAGCTATGTAAGTCACGCTAGTAGTGAGTTATTTACGTATATCCGACATAAAAGAACACCATATTCTGTTGGTGTTTGCATTCCCTCCTACTAGCGTGCTACTGGTCCACAGCACACTGGACGCTTCGCCGTCCTGTTAAAACGTTCATTATTAGCCGGCTCTCAGCCAATACAAATACTGAGTTCAACATCTGCCAATCAAATATTATTTTATGGTTAACACGATTTCCCGTCTATCGTGTTCATTTGCATAGTAATACGAAAACTTACTATTTTGTTCACGAAAATGTTCGTTGGTGAGCTGAAGTGTTTACGTAAAATAACGGCAAAGCTGTGAAAGCAATGAAACTGTATTTGTTTGATTTATGGCTTAAATTTTCGAGATATTTTCGGGTTTGCTTCGCCCAAGCTAAACTCGGGCACGGTGCTCAAAGTGTTAATAGCCGTCCAGATATCTCGTTTCCACCCTATTCAAGTATATTTTATTATTTTGAACTAAAACCATGTTTAATACCAATTTTCAAGGGCGTCTAGTTCCCTAACGAATTACTGTATAATGTTTTCCATTTCATTTAGCATAGGGAATCATCTCGCGGCGTTTGTATCTGTAGTTCAGGGTCATCCTCTGTTTAGGAGTTTACCTAGATGAGTGTGTGATTTACAAAAACAAACGTCCGCATTAACTTCAGAACATGTGATTTCGACAGTTCTGCAAGCGCTTCGAGAGTCAGCTTTACGGACAAGCGCAAGATGGCCGAGACTCGGTCTCTAACCTCGCTTTCAGTCTGTGGATGGAACAACCGTAGAGTAGACACTGGGGTAGAGTGTTCACTCTAGTTGCACCCAACATCGATGTTCTTTTCTGCCAATACGATTTACCACAGACGATGCCGACAGGATTTGAGGTTACGGCACTGCTTACGTATACGAGTGCGTTTAGAAATGTTTGTATAGGCTACTGTCTCTAATCGATTCGCACTGCAGTTCGATTTATATTATAATTGGTAGAAGTGTGCTATTCGTGTCAAAATGCTTGTGTTTTGGAAATTAAAAACAAACACGTTCATCCCATGTGACTTTGACAGTTGTGTTGTGTGTGTGTGTGTGTGTGTGTGTGTGTGTGTGTGTGGGAGGGGGGGGGTGGGTCAATGTTGTGGACATGCGCAGAAGACGAAAAAACAGCCTACCGGTACCTCATCTTTAAGTCAATGGGATATAAACGCGGAAGGTCGCGACCGAAAGCGGAAAGGCAGGCGTAATCGCGGGGGGTTTTTTTTTTTTCCCCACCCGGTTAGCCTTCGCCGCAAGACGTGACGCAGTATAACGACCGAGGTGTCGAGTCGAGGGCCGTTGGCAGCTCCTCACGCGAGCCACGTTCGCTCGCGCGCCCGCGGGGCGTCCTCCCCCCCCCCCCTCTTCCCCTCGGTCATCCTCCCGGCAAACCACGTGGCGAGAGTGACGAGATCGATTTAGGGCCGGTCGCACAATCGTGGTTTTCGAAACTCGATCTGGGATCGGATCTAAGATCGACACTTGAAACTGTTGCACCATTCGAGTTCAGAGCTGGACTGGAGATCGAGATTAAGTTCATTTCGAACCGCCGATTTCGGCGGTTCCAAATCTCGATCCGAGATCAGCAGCCATCGTCGACATATGTAGTTTGATAATACGCCAACAGATAGAACTACGTTCGATTGTTTTCTTGGGAAATTAAAACAACATTATACGTACTTGAATATTATTCAGTAGAATTCGTACAACAATAATTCACTTAAAACGGATAGAAGATCGCACATCTAGTTCCATCTACTATGAAAAATACGCCTACTTCCATGACGTCATATATTACGAACCAATAGCAAAATTTGTCTCATACTTAAAATCGATCTCTCCAAGATCGACGATTCGGATATCCGGAATCATGAAATTTCGTTGGTGCAACACTTTTACATTGGAACAAAGATCAAACTGGATTCTGGTTCGGAACTAGGATCAGTCGATCTCGGATCGGGGGCAATGTTGGTGCAACCAGCCCTTAGTAGATGTATGTACATGGAACGCCCGCGACCACGAAAACCGCACCCTGCTCCATCCTCCCGGCAGCACAGGTGAGAAGAGAAGAATATGATCTTACCCGAGGCATAGAGCACTTGAGAATACAGATGTGAAACGGCGGCGCATCCCGCGAGCTCCAGTTGCACTTGCCAGCGAGCAGCGTGTCGGAACGCCGATCACCAATCAGCGCCGGGTGATTTTCTCGCTGATCGGCAGCTCAGCCAGTAGGGAACCTTCCACAAAACGCGGTGGCCAGTCAGGCACAAGACCCGTCCCTAGAGCGTCGCGCAGCCAATCAGAGGATGGGCACAACCACGTATAGTCCCGGGAATTTCGTGAATTCGTTCGCGAACAAGTTAAACTTCCAACTACATGCGCGTTCTTGCTTCTGTTCGACCGCAGCGGTGTTGGACACGTCCCGGACGACTTTCGACCAATAACGAACCCACGAAGAAAGTAAGGGCCGAATCCCGTGCTACTTTGTTTCATGTTTAACTGGTGTAACAGCCAATGAACATCTGAGCATCGAACTCCCTAAGGGCTGTGGAGTCCAGCTTGTCGCCGAATGAATCTACGAAATAACCGGATTTCTACCGATGGGCATGCCTGTTATTTCTGGCAGCTAGCAGAATACACTGTAAAAAATTTCTGTTCACATTATAAATAATTCTTTGAAAATTACACGTTAAGGGGAATGTTGTATGATTATGACTCATCGCCAAATAGAACATTTAAAATTAACAATGTATTTCCATGGTTATAATGAATATTGAGGCTAAAATTCTGTGTTGTTTAAATTAAGCATTAACCTTATTTTGTGACATTAATTTACTTGGAATGTTGTACAAATGATCGTGGCAGCTACTTTCCAAACAAACACAAACTACAATAAAATTATTTTTGTCACTGTGGAATGAATACGCAGCGGAATGAATACACGGGAAGAAATGAGAGCACTAAGAAAAAACCACGACAGTGTTCCCGCCCCTGGGTCCTATAGTGAGGTAGGTGGCCTTGAAAATCGATATTTTAAATGGTTTTAGTTCAAAATAATATAATATATTTGAGATGACAGAATAATTCCTTGAGTACTGTTTTCTCGAATCGAGATATGGAATGCGCGAACGGTTGTTGGATAATGCCATGCCCATTCATTGGGAAAATAAGGGGTTTTATGCTAACGTCATCACGCAGCAAATGTGTTTAACCTTAGGGTGTTTATCGCTTTTAATGACGTCATCGTTATGTGTACTTTAATGTACAAAAACGTTTCCTTGATGCAACTTTCAGAAGAACGGTTGTCGAGGAAACAACAAAGTTTGTTGTAGTTGTTCCTGTTGGCGAACCGTGTGCCTTAGTTGTTGGTGGACCGGACGTTCACAATCTCATTCAAATGCAGTTCAAATGTTACATGTTGATGCCAAATACTTTCAGACTTGTAGACAAAAATGTGATGCCATTTCAAACAAAAATAAAATTAGTTTCCTCGCATCTATACAGTTACATGTAAGAATCAAGGTTTTATTTTTTTTAATACGTGATTATAAAAACTAATTACTTTTTAGAATTTATTTCAGTTACATCAATAGCAAAAGCCTTCACGTAAATCATACACGGAAGGTTTACACATTTTTTTTTAATTTTGTAAAATATGTTTTGCTAACCAAGTCTTCCAAAAATGTCAATTTTTTTAGGTCTTCGATTTTTTCAATTTTTTATCGTTTACTTTATTGTAATATGTGTTTTTTATGGTTTATTTTATTATAATATGTGATCCAAAACTGTAATTGTGAAAAGTAATGAGAAGTAATTATGCAAAAAAATGTGTAAAACCAGAAATTTTTCAATTCTGGAACATCATTACAGATACTTCATACAGTCTGAACAGCACTTGAGATATACGTCAAATAATGAAATAATTTAAAAGTATCGAATGCTATTTATGTACGGGCAAATTTACTCGAAAATAGAAATGCTTCAAGATAGTAAGTCGATTATTTACGCCTATAAATTTCTTGTCTTCTTCTTATCACGTGACTTGAGCATGTGTTAGGTTATGTCCTTAAACACAAAACAACGTCATTAATTCGGAGAAAATTAATGGAAATTAAAAATCAGGTGGTTGTGATTATTCATAGGTGTCCGGGAATCAAATCGTTTCTACATAAATGTGCTGACATTTGTGTAACAAGTTTATTCGTGACCGCACTCGGAGATATCTGGAAGATTGGTGCCCACAATATCAAATCCAGTTTTCGCAGTCCACAGTATATACTTCTCCAGAAGAATAAAGCGAAACACCTTCAAAGGTCACAGGTCAGTATGTCAACTACTTAGCTAAATAACAAGTATGTGTAACTTTGGTACGCAAACATTTACACTGTAAGAAATAAGTGGCAAAACAAACTTACAACTGTTTCCAGTATTTAGTATTGTAGGGTAATATTAGTATAAGGAAGAATTGTAATAGTTTCCAGTATTTAGTACTGTAGGGTAATATTAGTATAAGGAAGAATTGTAATAGTTTTAAGTTTCCCGCCTATAATGTTCTAGGGTTAAACCTTTACTTTTGAAATCAAACTTTGGAAAAATTAAACATACAGTCCAGAACAGCATAAATTTTACATTAACACTAAATTAATTAGTTCAACGCTGTGATGTTGGCGTGGATCTGTGAAGAAGGGTTCTTTATCTAGAAATCAGTATTACCAACTTCTGAATAAAGTTCAGAATAAAATTGGTTCCCTTGATAGCTACCAATACGAATAGACGACACCTGAATAGTGGCTGTCTGGTGGATCATGTCCTGAATAGACGACACCTGAATGGTGGCTATCTGGTGGATCATGTCCCGAATAGACGACACCTGAATAGTGGCTATCTGGTGGATCATGTCCCGAATAGACGACACCTGAATAGTGGCTATCTGGTGGATCATGTCCCGAATAGACGACACCTGAATAGTGGCTATCTGGTGGATCATGTCCCGAATAGACGACACCTGAATAGTGGCTATCTGGTGGATCATGTCCCGAATAGACGACACCTGAATAGTGGCTATCTGGTGGATCATTTCCCGAATAGACGACACCTGAATAGTGGCTATCTGGTGGATCATGTTCCGAATAGACGACACCTGAATAGTGGCTATCTGGTGGATCATGTCCCGAATAGACGACACCTGAATAGTGGCTATCTGGTGGATCATGTCCCGAATAGACGACACCTGAATAGTGGCTATCTGGTGGATCATGTTCCGAATAGACGACACCTGAATAGTGGCTATCTGATGGATCATGTCCCGAATAGACGACACCTGAATAGTGGCTATCTGGTGGATCATGTCCCGAATAGACGACACCTGAATAGTGGCTATCTGGTGGATCATGTCCCGAATAGACGACACCTGAATAGTGGCTATCTGGTGGATCATGTTCCGAATAGGCTATTTGGTGATCTGAGCTTCCATTGTTCTTATTCTGTTGGAAACAGACACTGCGGCAAGCAGACGGTGAACTGCTGACAGTGATTCTGAAGATGAATTTTTGACAGCTTGATTCATAGATAAAGAATGGCAAAAAAAAAATGCAGTCTCCTAAGTTTTAACTTATATACTGTGCACGTTTGGCAATTTTCAATTTTATCATTTAAAAAAATAATTATACTTTTACAGCAGTCAAGCATATTTATTTACAGTAGCAGAAAAATGATAACAATCGCCTCACCACAAAAACCGAAGTGTAACTAATTCATTTCACCAATGTCATGGAATTAATTTTTACTATAAAGGCACATTTAACCATACTTTTACTACCGATGTATGAAAAAATAAACCAAAATAATTGGCATTGTCGGATAGCTGCCACATAGTTATTCTATAGCAATCCAGAAGTCGTATAATACACATAACTACAGATATACTGTCCGATTATATTTATCCGTCAGTTTTATTCGGAAGGGTTAATACATAGCCTTGAAAGTGCCATTCTACACTTATTACCATTATTTTTTCTTGGATTGAATTAAAGATGGGGGGGGGGGGGAATTTGTGTGTCTTTTACGACGCATGGATAGTCATAGCATCCATATCACATGGAAGGGTACACGCTGGGTAGGGACACACGAATTTCGCGAAAATATTTTCTCTCGTGCTAGATTTCAATACCCTACGACGTACCAGCAGTCTTCCATTGCTCATTGGCCGCGCGTCTTCGTGAGAAGGCATTTTCTTTCTTGACTGGCCAATTATAAATACGTAACTCAGTTACTGCACGTCTGTGATTCGCGGGAAAACGCCTAAGGTGTGTCAACACCTAAATGATCCAACCACGAAAGGGGATCTGAACTAAAGTGTTTTGAAATACAAATGGTCGTGAATTCTTTTCACGAGTTTCTGGTGTCCCTAACGATGGGCAGCAGGAGAAGCTAACATAGTCTATAGAACTTTCTAAACTGTTATCTCAACTGTCGACCAATCACATCATCCTTTCCTGACTCCCGTGGCTAAAGCCTCTAAGGCGGTTTCTACAATTACGAACAGTAAGCAGCAATAAACAGTAGGTTCTCAAAAACATAGTGCACAAAACAGCGAACATACCGCCCAAGTTTAGCCTTTAAAAAGGCATCTTACAAGTGTGTTATAACAGGTGAATCATAATAGCAATAATGATTTATTATTTAGTAGGCCTATCTGCGTTTAGGTATTTTTGCAACAGGAAAATAGTAATATGTATGTTAAAATTCTTTTTTTTTTTTTTCAAGATAAAAGTAGAAAAGTATGTTTATTTTAAAGTTTGCTTTTATGCGATTGGCTTAAATTGAGAGTTAGAAACTAATATCTCTAGTTTCAGATTTTTTTTCACTGTGTAACTTAAGCATTAAGTAGTAGCGTATCAACTGTGTACTCTTAGGTGTGGGACAAGACGATGAAAAAAAAACTTTAAGTTGTGTTGCTTAAGTCTTAATGCCTAAGTGTTTGTGTTCCGGGTTGGAAACGTGTATAAGCCGCGGAAGTGTGTGCCGATTTAGGTTAAGATAGTATATGGCCGTCTCCTGATTGGTCTCCTGGCATAAAGGTGTGGGAAAAGCGATAATTAACCCACTTAGTTCCAGTGTCCAAGGTCGTGTGAACGTTGCAGAGGAAGGTGACGTATGGCCAGCACTGTACGCAGTGTCCATTGCTGTCGAATGTTTTTCCTGTACGGCTTCTCTGATCTGCGAACTTTGGCTACGGCTATGGTTTGCGAATGGTTCGTGTTACTGACATTGAGAACCAAGCACGTTGTTCACTTGTCATGATAATGAGAACCAAGCACGTAGTTCACTTGTCATGATAATGAGAACCAAGCACGTGGTTCACTTGTCATGATAACTCTACGAGCACATAGCAGGTGCAGTAACAGCTGGGCTTCAAGTTATTCTGGTTTGCAACTCTTGAAACCGGAAACTAACGTGGATCCGAAAGGATTACAAACAACATAATTTAATTATAAAATAGATAGTTAAATGTAACAGGTTACTTCAGCATATGTTCCATACATACCTCCTCTCAATCTTCCCTCTCCCGATCATAACACTCTCTCCCCTCTCCTATCTTTCCATCACCCTCTCCACTTTTCCCTTCCCCCCTCAATAACCTTCTTCCAATTGCCCCTCTTCTACCCTCCTCGTTTCCCCCCTTTTCTCGCCCAACAACACGTGCCTTCTCCTCTCGCCATCATGTCCTCCTCACACTCTTTTACAATCTCTGCCCTCCCATTCTGCATTTTACCCGTCATCACCCCTCTTTTCAAAGCCTCCCCTCTTCTCTCTACTTTTATCATTTACCCCCTCTCCCAGTAGTCCATACCATCCTTCTTTCCTTTCCCCTACCTCACTACTACAGGCCCTTCACAATTGAAGACTTTAACATTTGACTTTATGTTTGTTTTCCGACATGTTGTTTCTTATGGAGCTTGACACAATGGAACTGTCAAAGGCAAAGTCAAGCACTCTTGACTTCACGATTTCGAAATGTTTAAATTTAAAGTCAAAGTGAAGCAGCCATTTTGCCGAGAATCTAACAGAGGTTATGTGGAAAGTGCGATATTTTATTGCAGTGTGATTTTAATATCGGTATGTTAAACAAAGTTCGTCCTAAATAAAATAAATGGAAAACTAATATAATATGAAGTGGAACTATATGAATTTACATATTTTAATCAAGTAAACAATAGAGTTTTTTGTTTTGAAATAAACTTCTAAAATAATTTTTTTTTTCTTTTTTTAAAGCTACGTAAAATGTATTCCTGGATAATATCATAATTATTTTCATAACAAAATACACATTTTTACGAAGCTCGCATAACCGATGTTCAATTGTCTGAACTCAGACTTTACAATAGTATTGTGTATTGGTGGTTTCGTCAGAGGAAAGGAAACGTAAAGTCAAATGCTAAAGTTTTCTATTATGTAAAAAGCTTACCCCCTCTTTCCCCCTCACAACAGACACCATATTCCCCCCTTCTCAACCCCTTTCCCCCTACCAACATTATGAAGAAAACATGGCAGAGGGTTTTATCGGAGTATTCCGTTTTCTGCCATCGATGCAATCAGTCGCTACTCCTATAACATGTCGTATCCCTCGCCCACTCTCCAGGCTGAGAGGGAAGGACACATGTGTCCCTCACAGCCGAATACACGGGTTCCCATGACATCATCCATGGCGACCCTGCCACGAATGCTTTGGATGGCGAAATTGCTCATTGCGCGAGTGCCCAATCCCGTTAAAGCTGAGCACGTTAATGTCTCTGTCATACTTACAGCAAATAATTCCATTCCTCGTTGTATATAATCAAGCTCAAAATCGCAATTTTACTGTTTCGTGTATCTTGCAAATAAAGTAAAGCAAGCTATTCCGATAACGCCAGACTATCGCGCAGAACAGAAGAAGATGGGAAGGGGCATCCTTTCGGATGAGCTACTGGGAACACAGAGAGCACGTTTTTAGTGTGAGTGTAGATGCGTACGTAGAGTCTACTCGTGAGCTCACGTGGACTGGAGTCAGTGGCGAAACCACATTCGAACTTAGGAGGGTGCATCTATTTAGGCGCTCCTCGTGAGACTGTTTTACTTCTCTCGTAAATTTAATTTTTGCTGCGATCAAAACCTCGGAGAGGATGGCGGGGTGACGGCTCAAGGGCGGAGGCATAGGAATTTTAACTTTTGGCATTTTTCAAACTATAACGTATACTTTTTTTTTTTTTTTTTTTTTAGATTAATAATTATGATTTCAAGCCTCTGTAATTTTAAAATTTAACTTGTTTTTGATTTTTATAACCAGACAAATATTATGTCTACTATTTTACAAATTTATTTCAAATTCTAGCAACTAAGACCATCCAAGGCCTCCAGCTGAGTACTGGTGCTATTTTAATATGTTCTGTTCTGTCCTGCGATCAAAACCTAATTACACGATGCATTAGATATATAAAAAAATAATTCAATGCAGAAACGAAGATGCACATATGTACCAGAATAGAGATTGCATGACGTCGTGAACAAAATCAGCCCAGCGATCGTCAGCTTTCATTCCGGAGCCTTTAACTAGAACAGGGACGCACCAAGGCCTTTATAGACCCTACGCACTTAACGATGATTGTGCGAACTTTACCCCCTCCCCCCCCCACCACCCCCGGGCTACATAACATTCAAAATGTAAGCAATAAAACGTAAATTAAAATAATTTATTATATAAATGTGACAAAACGTTCACTGAGATGGAAAACGATGTTTATTTTTGCATCATTCCATTTCATTTATACAATATTGATACTTCCAACTGAAAAAATAAACTTTCAGCTAAGCAATTTGTGGCCAGCGGTTGCAGTTTTGCACCATCAAGTCCAAATTAAGTCCGGCAACGTAACATTTATGCGATTTCCCTTCATGTTATAAGCACGTGCTTGCATTTTTTGTTAAGGCGGCCGCCTGCGAGGCACTTGAAGTACATTACAGTGTGTTTTAAAATCCCGGTATTTTAAAATTGATTTAAGGAAACCTGTAAATGTGTGGCCAAAATACTTTTCTACGATAAGGAAACACACTTCAAACTAAAAGGCTGTTCACTGTAAAATGAGCACTTCTAAAAGCCCTGTTAACGGTCTACTTATATGCGCGTTGTGTATTCATTCGCCTTACGTAAAATTAACATTGCTATAGGCCTCGTTACTTTATTCGTACGTCGGTCAAGTAAAACTGTGAAATTATTAGGAAAGTAGCTTAAGTATTTTGCAAATCTGCTCATTTTTACACTTCGGTACATTAAAAAAAACAGAGAGAGTTAAAGAAATAATTTTAAGTTATCACGCATGGTTACTTAGCACTTTTTATTCGACTTTAGGATATGGAACTACTTTTCGTACAGAGTTATCAACTTTACTGGGCGAATGCCACTCGGTGATGCAGGTAGGAGCAGTAACTTTTTTCTAAGGTTCATTTCAAAAGTACTCACTTTATCGTGAATAGTCGTTAGTCGTGGATGGCACTTTGAAGACATTAAGCACGCCTGAAACAATATTTTTAACGCCCTCTCCGACATGGCTGAAAACGGCTTTTTTCAGACTGCGCTGTTTCTCGAAATGTGCAAACCGGATACTTGCGAAACCACGATAGAAGAATGCATCGGACTTTGCTTCAGTGTCGCGTCCAGTGAAATTACACCCCCCCCCCCCCCCAAGTCTCGTAGTTCGAGCTGTTACGACGGGAGCGCTGCACGCCGAGTTCACAGCTTCGCGCGTAGAGGCGATGTTGCTTTAATTCGCCGGCCGAGCCCGTCCGTAGCGCTTCGCCGATTCTCGCCTCACTCGCAAACACACCTAGCCCGTCTTAATGGTTAGCACCTCGATGAGTTATCCCGAATATATGTGTTCGCATCGGACGTGTTGCGAAACAGTTGATATCATGGCCGCTGCTGTGCAGTTCGAGAAACAAGCGCCAACGCGGGCAGAGTCTTTGCCTGGGCAAAGCAATTGGCTGCTGCTGTTACGCCAACTATTGACGTGAATAAGTCTTCAAATTTGCGACCATAATGGGAGGCAATCCAGAAAATCTGTTGATAACAAAAAATCGGGGGGATACAGTTTGGCTTTGCAGTTCCGAATCTATCGTGTACATTCAAAATTCAATCACACACTCGACTACGAAAGGATGAAAGAATATGTTACGCTGAGTGAGAACTGCGAAGCAGCGCACCTGTGAAGGGGGGGAGGGGGGGGGGCACAATTTTGAGTTCGTTTCGCCGCGTCTTATAACTGCCGCGTAGTATAGCTTTTGACTGGGAGAAGCTACGACGCTTGTTTAGGTTTCAATCGACAACTCTCATCAAGGTCAATCGATTGCGCGTATAAAATATTTGTGTGACGTGGCTGTGGTGAAATTGTATGCGTTTAAGAAAACTTAACAAAATGTCCGCCTATACTCGTTAAAAAGCCAAGTCGAAATACAGAAATCGTATACGGTTGGAAAGAGCATCTCAAATTCAATGCAGTCATACTCATAAAACCCCATATGATCGAGTGAAGCGATACCGGGAACGTAAAATAAACATCGAGGCGCCTGAGCGCGTCAACGTAGACGTATTCACGCGAAACAAAGGGCCGTGTCCCCAACACAGCCAAACCCAAATTTTTGTAGTTGGTTGCTTCTTGTACCGTGGATTTACCGGCACCCTCCCCATAGGTTCCAAAGTGTCAATTGTTATAATAAATTCGTAGGTATATTTCACGCCATAAATTTCCTCTTTCGTAGCACCTGAAATGAAAAACTAACGTGTACGTTAACCCCTTAACATACGCATTGATTTTTCGTTCCAGGTGTTTCAAAAGGGGAGATTTTTGGTCTGGTACGTACCTACGAATAATTTATAACAACTTAATCGCTGGAACGTACGAAAAGAATTTGTTTTGGTCTATGACACCGGCAACATACAATAATAGAAATCTTCCGTGTGCCACCAGCAGCCAATAGCATAACTGACCAGAGAAAGGGACTGTCTGTGTAGGAGTTGGCGTCTGGCGTAGTACAGTACTGACCATGATTTCACACATTCTGCAACACGTCACACGTGAACGAGTAAACTCGGGATAAAGGTCGAGAAGCGAGGGAGCGATACGGGCGACACTAACACGCACTTCTAGCGCCTCATCGCTCCTACGCGCAAGGCGTGCAGTGTTTCCGTCGTGACGCTGTACTGTGCAAATTAGATCTATAACAGTGGGGTTTTATTACACGCGATCAAAGTTCACAGATCAAACTACGCCCTTTATCTGTATACTTTTCTCTTGCCGCTTAAGGAAACTGCATAGGCAAGCGATATTTTACCATTTCCACGAACTTTTTTCTCTCTCCAAGAATACACTTAACATGACAAAAGTGAAAAACGTAGCGGGACGTATAATTGTTTGTTATCTTTTCTGGCAAAAAGTAGTATTCGCGGAACATTTATTTACAGAGGTGCAACTGTTTCACACAAAATGTTTGTCCATCCTACTGCTAAGGGGTTAGTCCAGCTCTGGGGTAATGTAATACTCTGCTCCCAGACCGACTGAAGTCGATGCAAGTGAGCGGGGAGCGCTCGCGGTACAGGCTATTCACGTTAAAATGAGCATTTTTGAAAACCCTGCCTAAGATGTACTTGTATAGTTGATTCACGATAACTTCGGCCTTTTCTGAAGCCCTGCTGAAGTTCTACTGCCAGGATTTTCCTCCGCCTCCTGCAAACTAAGCTTAAGGAAAACTACACCAGAGGGACAGCGCACCCCATCCGTGCGCACTCTATTGTAATAATATTTTGTATAATGACTCTTTCTCACTAGGCGCTACCAATATGCCTATTTTATCCCTGTTTGTTATTCAAATTATTTACAAATGAAGCATTATAATTTATAGATAAAATATGAATAACATTTAAATTTAACAGAACAAAAATAACTTTTATGAACACACGTATAAAACGTTTGTGATACAGGGCGTATTTAGGAAATGACTAAACACGTCATACATGGGGAGATTATTCAAAGTTATGTATAATTAACATTGCAATCTCTTTATTCATGCGTCGGTCAAGTGAAACTGTGGAGTTATTAGAAAAGTAAATATTTAACAAATCTGCTCATTTTTACACTTCGATGCATGAAAAAAAAAAAAAAAAACAGAAAGTCAAAGGGATAACTTAAATTATCAGAAATGGTTACCTAGCACTGTTTATACGAAGTTAAGATACGGAACTACTTCCCATCCATCGTTACCAACCTTACTAGGTGCATGTCACTCTGGGCGCTCGTTAAAATACGTGCAGGTAGGGGCAGTGACTTTTTTCAAAAGTTGTTTTCAATAGTGCTCACTTTATCCGTGAACAGCCTTTAAGGGCGAGTGTTTTGCATTTTACGGCTGCTGACCTCGACACGATCCGCTAGCTTGGGGGGGGGGGGGGATCACCTTGCGGCAGACAGGACAGCACCTCACGGGGGAGGCACGGCAAGGCCGACAACTCGACCGCCCGAAGAAAACTGGTCGGCGTTCCTGATCGGCCTCGACAAGGGTGCGTGATCGGTCCGTTCGTGATCGTCTCTCACTTCCGAGTTCTCTCCCGCGAGTTGCGCGGCGATTACTCGCGTCCGCTGACACCCAGCTCAAACTGTGAGTAAACATTCTCCGTCAATCTCTCGTTACCTTGAGGCGTGCAGAGTTCGCGGTACTTTTTGGTGAAGGCTGTTCGCGATAAAGTGAGAACTTTTGAAATTAACCTTAGAAAAATGTCACTGCCCATGCCTGCGTATACTCCAACGAGCTCACTGGGTGACATGCGCCCAGTGAAGTTGGTAACGTTGTATGGAAAGTAGTTCCATATTTAACGTCGAATAAAAAGTGTTAGCTAACCATTTGTGATAACTTAAATTATTTCTTCAGCTTTCTGTTTTTTAATGCATCGGAAGTGTAAAAATAACCATATCTGTAAAATATTTATTTCTCTAATAACTCCACAGTTTTGCTTGACCGACGCATGAATAAAGTGTTGAGGTCCGCTGCAATGTTAGTTTTACACAAGGCGGAAGAATACATAAGGTTCACACAAGTAGATCTTAAGCATGACTTTCAAAAGTGCTCAGTTTAGCGTGGACAGCCTTCACCTGTTCCGGATCTAGTACGCAAGTGGATAGCGGCTGAAAATTCTGTGCGTCTACTTGTAAGCATTCAGGCATATACGCTTTTCATGGTAAAATTAGCACTTTTGGAAGCCCTGCTTAAGATCTAATTGTGTGCACCTTATGTAAAATTGGCGTTGCTATCGGCCTCGTAAGTTTATTCGTGCATCGGTCAAGTAAAACGGTGAAATTTTTGGGTAAGGTAAATATTATACAAATCTGCTCACTTTCACACTTCGATGCAGATCCAAAATCTCCCCTTTCGAAACACCTGGAACGAAAAATCAATGTGTAAGTTAAGGGGTTAAAAGTTTAAAATTGCCTCGCATGGTGGTTCTGTGAAAGGAGCTGGGGATCGGGGATCGGGGATGCTCGACCGCAACTTTGGATGACTCACGTGTTTTTTCTCGAAAAACAGGTTCTTCCATTCATCATAATTAGTGGGTACCTCTGATGTTCGCAGAAAAATCTTCGTCAGTATATAAATGCCCGATCGTTTGTTACATTTTAAGATCCTATGTCCATTTCCATACAATAGATTGTGTAACTGTCTGCCATAAGCGTGGGAAACTATTCCCGAGTTAGACTGGTTCAGTGAAGTTTTTGTTACAGCCACGACCGGCTTGTCAATAGAAACTCTGCATCGAAAACGTGTTATTTAGTTACAAAGCCTACGACACTAATCTATTGAAACCTGTCTTGCTAAAGAAAATTTCCCCCGAAAAATTAAGGTCTCTGTTCATTATTATTGGCGCTTAAAGAACTCTATTTCAAGTACACTTGCGTAATTGGTTGATTTGGTTTATTCTAATTATAAAAATATTTTTTCCTCACTATGGATGGAAAGCTCCTGGACTTCATTCGAAAGTACTGTCATAGTAGGGACCCGTAAATTCAGCGGATTCATTTGGCAACAAGCTAGACTCGCCTCTCCTTCGTGTACTCGAGCCTCAGTTAGTGGTGTATTGGCTGATGCTCCAGTTTTACCCCAGACCAGGTAGCATGGGATACGGCACTTGTTATCTTGCAGATTATTATGTTGGCTCAAATTTCCAGGGTGTCTCTTAACGAACTGCTATCCAATTGTAAATGTAAGTCATTCGTGCATGTGTTTGAATCCTAGCTTGTCCTCAAACGAACTCGCGAAATTTCTGGGTCTCTAGTCACAGCATAATTAGACGCCAAAACACCAGATGTTACATGACAAAAAAAAAGTATTTATAATATATCCATTTTTTAAAATACAAGTTATGTGTTCAATTTCGTCATGTACAGTATTGTATGTGCATGCTGCAGTATGCCAGTGGCCAAGTTCTTTTCCTTTCTATGTTCTTCACGCTTTTTTTTTTATCTCAGACCAGACGCCCATCCAGTGTGGCGTTCACTTGTAGTAGCTGCTGGGTGTGGCGAGGCGCAGGCTGCGGGACTGCTGCGATTGACTTTGTGGCTGACTACACACCTGCTCATGCGGAAAAAAAATCTCTTTTACATCGTTGAGAAATATTTTCTGGTCTATTCGGGCGTCTTCAGATGCTGCTCATGTCCATCACAGTTAACATAGCCCTACCGAGCTCACTGAACATTTGAAAATAAAGCATAACTTACCAAGTTGTACAAGTTTGGATATCTTACGGCATGCATTTCATTATTAAATTATAGACTAGAATTCATAGACCACGAAGTTACTATTCTGAGGCACTTGTCCCAAAGACCATGCAGGAATGCCAATAAGGCATCTGGGAGTCATAAGTGTTATGTCCATGGAATGTCGAGTTTTGTAAGTCTCGAACCACAAGATATATTCCTGGTGTTAGCAAATTTGTGACAGTTTTGTTCAATATGCTTCGGTATTACTTAATTATTGTGATTTAACACATTACATTTTATGCCAGGAGACTGATCTAGACGGCTAACCTAAACTTGGCACAATACTGTCAAGGCTTATTCATGGCTCGAACCTGGGTCCTTGTTCTTAGGCAAAAGACTTTCGAATCACTGGTCGACAGCAGTGGAGGAGGGGCAGGGCTTGGTAATGTGACTGGTTTGTTGTGCAGGTCCAACAGCAGCCTGTAGTTCCACGAGCAATGAAGACAGTGCCCAGAAGTGTGAAGTGCGCGTTTGTCGTCTTGTTGACTATCGTGTGTCGTGCCCCTGCCCAGCCCGAGGCGCTTCAGGAACAGTTCTTGTGACCATCAAGTTGGCAGCTAGGAAGACCAAGGAAATCTGCCTGCACAAGTGGCCGTTCCTGCAGGCCACCATGAAGCTCCTCAGCACTGTGATCTGGGCGCATGCCGAGACCCTTAGAAGAGCTGTGAGGAACTCCAGGTATGAGCTCATGCTGTTTCTCGGCGGCCTGTCGGCGAAGATCACGGTGGACAGAGTAACTGAAAGAAGGACTACGTAATTCGCAGGAGGGCTGCGTAGATTATAGTAGGTCGAGATATCTCATAAGAGGGCTGGGTAACATATATGAGGACTAGGCAGCCTGTATGAAGACTAGACAGCTTGTAGGAGGATAAGATAACGTGTAAGAGGGATGGGTAGATTGTATGAGGGATATGTAGCTAATAAGAGGACTAGGCAGCTTAGAGGTGGGCTACGTAGGATGTAGAAGGGCTAAGTAGTTTTCAGGAATACTAGATAGTTTGTAGAAGGGTTAGGTTGCTTATAGGAACTCTAGGACAGGAGGGACATGTAATTCACAAGGCAGCTAGACAGCTTATGGGAAAGCTAAGTAGACTTATGGAGTCTAAATAAACTATAGGAGGTCTATGTAGCTTGCAGGAGGATTATCTCTACCTGATTTAGGGATTGGTAACTAATATAATATTGTTATACATGAAAGAACTTGTTCCTATTTCATCTTTATCTAGTCTTCTGGCATAGAAACAAATTAATCTACGCTGGAATGTTAGAATACTTATATGTCCTCATTATAATGAGGTGTTCTCTGTGGCACCACTGCTATCATCATCTTCTTTGGAAGTATTTTGAGTCTGAATGTGTTTTTAATTATTGTCTAATAATACATTTCTTATTGTGTCTGTACTGCTTTACTGAGTGGCGGCATTTGCTGACTGAATGTATTCTGATGCCTTCAGCTTATAATAGCTGTCGAAACCAAGCCTCCAGAGGCTCCTATGTTCTAGCCTGTGTGTCAGGCGCTACTTACACTGAAGATTTGCACTCTCCCTTCCCTTCACACTTCCCTTTTATTCATTAATGACAATTGCACATGACAATGGCATCTCTATCAGTGGAGAGCGAGGCATGTGTAAGTGATGAAAAATTTCACTGACGAAATGACCGAATTTATAGGTTCCTATGGTCATGACTCTTTCGAATGTTACATGCCTAACTGTGTTGATGTTTAGATAAAAGTAGGAATATTTAATTCCTCGGACCATATCTGTAAATAATAAATTTCACAATTGGCGTGCATCCGCATTAATAATGCGACTTTCATTTAAATTCAAGCAAAGTCTGGGTTTCCCTCTTGCTGCTCCCACTATCGACGATGTCACAGGATTTACATCGGATAACAGACGAGGTGTGACGACTTAATCGGATTAGAGGTCGCACTGGAAGGAGGGAGTGGATATTTAGTGACATAGGGGGAATATAGTTGTTAGTTGGCGTTGAGCGCCGGGAGGAATTGCTCCTCCAGCATGGTACGAATAGTGTGCCAGTGCTTTGTCGGCCCTGCCACCACCCCTTTTTCGGCCCTTAGACCACGCCAGGGAGTTATTTGCATTTATCTTAATGTGTAGTGCTGCATACAGGAAGTTTAACTTCTTACGTCTTTGATAAAAGTCCTTGAGATTATCGTTCTTTTCATCCTGAGTTCTAGGAAGAGGATGCATGCATTTTCCGGGTGGAGGATAGTTGGTAGTGAAAGGCGCTGAGATCATAGTATATTAGAAAGGTGTTTGAATACGGAAACTGTGTTTAATTTCATTTGTCGAGACACTGATGGCATTTTTCGCATGGTCTGTTGATGTTTGAGATTTTGCAAGGCCTCTAGTTATTAACTTCTGTTTCGTTGAGAAATTCGGTTTAGTTATCTATAAATGTCGTTCCCGAAGCCTCAGAATGAGTCCCATATGGAAATTTTGCTTAGTGAAATCGTTATTCTATCAACCACCATCTTTAGGTGAGAGGATGTAGAAACAGAAGTGTTTTATGCATCTTACAGCGAGTTATTCGTACGTATGTAGGTCTTGGGCATAATAGTCTGGCAGGACTGTGAGCCCTGATCTGTGGAACAGTGGTTGCAGTGATGTATATTTCTTCTCTAAATATCCTGTCACCAAAAAATATAATAAGGTTTTGGGAAGATTCGAAATCCCATGTTGTCTGGTCTGTCCTTGGGCAAGGAACCATTGATGAAGAGTCGCCTGGTTGGTAATAACGATTTTGCAGTTGTATTTTTTTATGCCATCTGCTTTGGCGAGAATTTCGAAGAAGTAGTTTTGAGAATTCCAGAGATTTTGGTGTTTGGCATTTTTGTACCAAGCTAGAATTTGAGTCTTCTGCAGAGTATCCGAATCAGAATTTGGTCCGACAACAAGAAGTCTTCTGCATCCCAGCAGTATGTTTGTGGGTAAGTTCCGTGGCTTGTAAATTGTGTTTTGGCGATAAGTCTGAGGGTGCTGTCTGATGCATGTGTTTGCCATATCCATTTTGACTTCCTTCGTATGTTTGTTCCATACCATCTGCTCCTGTGAGCACAGTGACTTCTGCTGAAGGTTTTGCCATTTCGACGTCGTTCTCGTCGGACTGTTGCACTTATTTCTGGGGTGTCTTGAGAGGTATCTTCACAATATGGTGTTCGTTTTGCTTCCTTTTGTGGGCAGGCATTCTCACTTAAATACGGTATTTCGTGCATTGCAATGAGGGTTGTTATGATGTATGATTGATTTTGCGATTTTGTAATAGTCTGGCTGAGGTGGCAACCACTCAGCAGATATGTTTTCGGGTATTTCTCCGAGTTGTGTATTCATTTCATCGTAATACTTAAAGAAAAGAGCATGAATAGTGTTGTTGGTTTATATTATGAGGTTGTTTCATTTTGGATGCAGTGGGCTGAAGCCAGTGATATTTTATTCGAGTATTTATGTTATGGTGGAACACACTCATATTTAGTAATTGTTTTTCAAGAGACTAACATTAGTTGTGCAATGGAACATTATTAATGAGGAATACTAATAGCATGTTAATGACCTCCTTATCTTGGTGTTTTATATGGGTGGTAGTTGGAGTTCTTCAACAGTTTCCATGTGCTGACGTTCGTATTTTCGGTGAGTGTTTCTTTGAACAGTACAGACATGGCAGAAAGCAGTTGATCAAAATGGAATAGTTGTATATACCCCTCTCTCTCTCTCTCTCTCTCTCTCTCTCTCTCTCTCTCTCTCTCTCTCTCTCTCTCTCTCTCTCTCTCTCTCTCTCTCTCTCTCTCTCTCTCTCTCTCTCTCTCTCTCTCTCTCTCTCTCTCTCTCTCTCTCTCTCTCTCTCTCTCTCTCTCTCTCTCTCTCTCTCTCTCTCTCTCTCTCTCTCTCTCTCTCTCTCTCTCTCTCTCTCGTGACCAGAATTGGTTCTAAGTGCTCAGTGAGCAGCTGTGTGATCGTAGATTTACCTGTGTTTGTAGGCTCTTGTGATATGAAAATGTGAACTTTTTTTAGCTTATTTGACTGTATTTGTACGAAATAGCTGTAGGTCAAGATCGGATCTATCTTGTTGTTTAAGAATAATGCATCCAACCATAGCAAGCATTCTTTGTATAAATCACTGCCTTGGAATGTTTGGGCAATGTTGATAGTAGTAGTACACGAGCTTTATTATTTTATTGCACGATATTGTTCATTTTAAGAATGAGTCTAGTGTAAGATTGAAAACTTGTTCCACAGAGCTGTAATAGGTGTATTTGGTCCTCTTGAGTGATGGGATTGACGAATTGTTCATATGTTGTTGCATTAGTTTGATATACTAAATGTGCGATGGTGGTTACGATATTCGTCCTTTGCAATAGGAAGAGAGCAGTATTTTCTGATTGTACATTCTTTCTGGCTTCCAAGTACAGTGTTTCGTTTGAGTCTGGCTCATATATGGTCGTGGCATCCTAAATGCATTGGGTGCAGATATTACCGATTCGTAGGCTGTTTCTGAAACACTTTTGTGTAAAATATGCAATGAATCTGCTGATGTAGCAGACCAGTTGTATTCTGCAATTCGCTTCTGTAATGCACGAATCTATACCAAAATGTAACTTGCGATATGTTTAAGGGTAGGCTGAGGTTTGTTATTGAGGTGGATAAGATAGCGCGGAGGTGGTCGCCATGGAAGGTGATGGCGAACGAAGGTTCTTTCTTTCTTGATCGCGACTTCCTTTGAAGGTTTGCCCACTCTATGTCTGTACATGTAGATGTTGATGTTGCTGTTTCCTTATGTTTTGGGTTTACGTTCGGATAAAGGTGAGGTGGCCTGATGTGACTGATTCGAAACGTCTGTTTAGTCTTCCATGGAGGTAGTTGTTCCATCTGTAGGATGTGTTGTGTTGTAAGTCTTTTTACTGGCATGAGGATAAAATCTGACACGTTTTGGATTGTCTGTATTCGGAAATTTATGGGTTTCTGTTTCTGATTCATCATTTGTGTGTATAGGTGCTGTGGTGCATACGGTTGTAGCTTGAGCAGGACTTGAGTTATTAGATTGGGGCTATCTTGATGGTTCAAAATGTTTGTCATGTGGAGGTATAGTTTGTTGTTTGTTCTTAATATTTCCACATGACTCGTCAATTCGTTCAGGGGAACCTTATTTTGTTTTGTTGATGTAGTTGAACTTTTTTTAAAATTTGTTGCAAAGATAGAGCGTGAGAATCTGTTGTAGCCAAGGCGATGAGATACCTTCTCAGGGGCGTCGCGAAATTGATGTTGCATAAATTAATTCTTTTGGAACAGTAATTTTTTGAGTGAGTCTACCCTAGCCGATTCCACATGTTCGATAGAAGATGGTGTTACTGTGACTACCTCAGGAGTAATGACTACCTCAGGAGTAATGACTACCTCAGGAGTAATGGACGGTGATGATGTGATGGGTAATGAATGATTCATAGGTTTGCTAGAGTTGAAATTGGTCTTTTAAATTTCTGTTTATTTTAGATACTCCTGCCTTATATTTTTAATATCCTGGATCGATGATTCGTGCTAAGATGGCTGGAACTTCGAGGTCGTCTATTGTTGGGCAATCTGATGCTTGTCTGTCTATTGTATGTTTGCCGATTCAGGTTGTCTTCACGATGACCACCCACCTTCAGAGTATATCTTGCACTCGATCTCTTGGCGTTGCTGACACTGTGCGGCGTGATCGCAGCAAGACGTGCAACAGCACACTGGCATGTAGTGTTGCCACATGCTGTGGTGGGCATTACAGCGGTAGCAAAGCACACAGGTAAAGTTTTGTATCTGCAAGTGTTTATAAAATGCTAATCTGCCTTTTTCTGTGTTTCTTGTTGTTTCGATAACTTGTTTACCTTTTGATAACGGGACGCACTGTACTTCCTCACCGCACATCCTTTGAAGTGGTTACGCAATGTGCATCCGAACGATGCGCGGTAGACGGTATGGATGTTTAATTGGCTTTCACATGAGAGATAGTAATTTTACTCGGCCACACCTAGTCTGTCATCTGATATAAATGTTGTACATATGTACCTTCTGTATACGCCCTGTAGTACCTTCGTATTAATAATGCAACCATCGGCGATAAAGCAGAAATGCACGTCTTGTTCGTGGTTGTGCCTTGTGAAGGCAGCTCTAGAGATGTATGGAGTTATTATTTTTTCATACCGATAAACATACATAAACTATTTGTTGCCATACAGTGTTGGGAGTGCATTTACGCCCTACGCTCTGGCGAACAGGGGCACGTGCGTTAAGTGCAAGCTGCAACGAAAAATCCGGAGTTGGACAGTGTCTATATCCGTGGAAACAAGCACATAACGATCGCGCAATTGTTACCATGTACCAACCTCTACGTGAAACATAGGCTCGTTTCCGTCAACCAGAAAAATTGCAGTCTTTTCCTCTCGGCACGGCTACATTAGGAGAGTTGAAAGAAACTACTTTTGCCCAAGTTTTCCCGCCATTTTGCGCACAATTTAATTTTTTTTATTATTTGTTTATTGCGATGGATTTCAGCATTCGTAAATAATATTAATAGCCTCCGATGTCTAAAAACCTGTCTGACGTTTAGACATTCCTAACAAACATAACGCAATAATTTTATATTTATTGTTCAGAAAATTTATCAAACATACTTTCTGAAGACGTTAAGTAATTATAACTAAGTTAGCTTAATTTATAATAGTATTTTCACCAAAACACAAAACATGGAATATTAAAGATTGCATAGGTAATCTCTGTCTCGCTTTTAGATACACTTTATTCTCTGTTCTCATGAACGAAACACTTAAACCACAACCTACAAGAAATCCAAACTTTCATCTCTTCAAGAAAACAGACATTTCCTTCAACAATCAATAACCGACTTGCATACTTAACTTCAGCGCGCTTTTATTTGCAGTGCACAAGTTACTCCTCCTCAAGATTCAGTGCAATTTTTGCTGTGCGAATTTCGCCAATTGTAGCTACACTGATTGAAAGAAACTGCTTTTGTGCAGTTTTGCTTGCTCGTGTAGACTGTGCAGTTGAAAGAGACGAAACTCACGAGCTCTGGTGTAATGGCAGGTGCTGGCGCCTGCAAAATCTGCAACCCACGTAACTACTGCATGCCGTAGGTTGCCTACCAATAGGCCGTCACGGTTAATTGAGCACTTGAACTCAACCTTATAAAAATTTCAGTATCTTTACCTGCATACATTTTAACGGGTACACCGGCTGGCGTGCGCCTAGTAAGTTGGCAACGACGGAGAGAAAGTAGTTATATGTATTAAAGGTAAACATTCGTGAATATTATTTATTTTGCTTGCTGATTTTTTAATGCGTATAAATGGTAAGAACTAGCATATTTGTAAAATATCTAATTTGATAATAATTCAACTGTTTAACTTGACCGACGCATGAATGAAGTGACGAGACCCATGAAAATGTTAATTTTGCATATTGTGTAAGAATACACAGTGTGGGTATAAGTTAACCGCGAACAGCACTTTACAAACGCTGCACAACGCATTTACGACGCACTTTGACTGTGCGCTACCGTATTTACAGCCGTGGTTTTGTGAACAAAACTTTTTTATTCTCGTCCACTCCACCCAGCCTTGTGGGTCGGGTCTCCCCAGTTAATTCAGAATCCTACAGTATTCTTTTCGAAGAGTTACTCGCTCGAACACACACAACACACTCTGGTTTCCTACGTTGTCGCATAATTCCGTCAACGGGTCGTGTACGCGACACAGCAGTATCTATACTGCACCGGTTTAATGCTGAAACTATTGACGTGACAGAGAGAACACTGATATGAAATATAATTTTATAATTGAAGTGCTAAAGTGCGTCTCACTCTTAGATTGCAGTAGAGTGTGCATGGCGCCCGCTGTTTCCAGATGGCTTAGAGTTACCAACAGCCAAGTGGTTATGCTGTGCTGGGCCAATTAGTTCATACGTACAAAATTACGTAACAAAAATTGTCAAATTGTATAGTAGTGTATAAATATAAAATTGTTTGTTTAGCTACCCATTGCAATCTAAGAGAGAGAGAGACGCGCTATAGAAAAATCAACTCCGTAGTGACTAACTGAAATTGAATCAGCAATTGTTACAATATGCGAAGAACCGCAACACAAATAACTTCATAAATTCCCCGCAGTACAAATGGTATTATGTATAATTGTTTTTGAAATAAATAATACTTCACAGTCGTTATATATTTCCGTTAACATTGGCTTGCTTTCTTTTATGGTTAAATGATACTTCCTATAAATATGTTACGTATAACATGCGTTTTATACTTCTGTTAACAAGAATGTATTTTATTTTTTGTTAAATTAAAAGTTTATCTAAAAATTATATTTGATTTTTTACTAATATGAACAAAAACATATAGAAAATGGGTGTGTTGGTAATGCCCTGTAAGAAATAGTTCTCATACAAACTATTATTAAAGTGAGGGCGGAAGAATACGGTGCGATGTTACCTTGGTGTAAATTTTTAGACCTAGTTAAGCTTTGTTATCACTAAGCAGAGGGATAGCTTGACAGTAGAACTTAAGCAGGGCTTCAGTAAAGTTGTAAGTAGCAGTGAATAGACTACTTATAAACGTAGGTTTTCCATATTACACTCTAAGCCCGAATCACTGATGTCAATCAGTGAAATAAAATTCACTGAGAGTCAGTTGATAAGCTACTGCTGACTATCAAATCAAGGCAATGACCTGGGAACAAGTGCCTTATGTAGTAGGATATATCGACGTTCAGTGGGAGTCATAAATAAATAGGTTAAATTCAGTAATCACATTAATTAGTTATCTGGTGCTGATTATCTGTAGCTCAGTTTTCACTGGCCTTCAGTGATTTCGCTCAGTTCTCACTGGTTCAGGTTTACACTTGTGATATGAGCTATGTAACACGAGACTGTGAAGCAACAATATTATTGTTTACTGTTTGTCTGTTTCGATATTCCTCCAACCCCTCACCCCTTTTTTTTTTAAGTGAATACGTCTTTAAATTTGCAACCGTAGTGGGAGGTAATCCAAAAAAACCCGATGGTAACAAAATCGAGGTATACAGTTTGGCATTGCAGCTCCGAATCTATCGTCTACATTCAAAATTCAATTAGGATCAAAGAATATGTTACGTTGAGTGAGGACTGCGAAGCATCGCGCACTACGGGTCGGGGGGAGGGGACGCAATTTTGAGTTCGTTTCGCCGCGTGACATAACTTCCGCGTAGTATAACTTTTGACTAGGAGAAGATACGACGCTCGTCTGAGTTTCAATCGACAGCTCTCGTCAATATCAATCGATTGCGTGTATAAAAAACATTTGCATGGCGTGGTTATGGTGAAATTGTATGTGTCTAATGAAAAAAAAATTCAGAAAACTTAACACAATTTCGCCCTGTACTGGTTGGAAAGAGCATCTCAAAAGCAATCCACTGATACCCATAAAACCCCATATGATCGAGCGAAGCGGTACCGGGAACGTAAAATAAATAAAAATCAAGGCGTCCGAGCGCGTCAACGTAGACGTATTCACATGTCCCAAACACAGTCGAACCCAATTTTCTTTTTTTGCTAATAACATATTTTATTGTTAAAAACACAGAAGTTGATTACCGGCAGGTATAACATAACTCCACGTTCTCTCTCGATTTATTTTAACGATTTTTTTTTTTAACCGACTGTACCCGTACTTGCCGGTAGGCTGATTTGCATCACGCATGGCAAGCGCAGCCTTGCCCTCAACTCCCGCAGCCCCCCCCCCCCCCCCCCCGGGGGCGACAATGCTATCTTCATGGGCGCAGCAGTATCGGCAGTGCAAATCTTCCACGGATTGTTTTCGAACGCACTCTCGTGTCCGTAGTTCAAGGGCAGCGTGTCATAGAGCAATGGTTAACTCCGCACTCTTTCACTTTTCGTTTTAAAATACACGACTGAAGGCTACGACTGTTGCTATGGGTAACACTTTTACTCTTGTTGTTTAGCGCATCGACTTGTATAGTCTTATACAAACTTTTTGGATCACGTGTTTGAAAAATGATGCATTTCCTAAATAAATCCTACATTACAAGCGTTTTATATTTCTGTCACCATAAAAGTACACTATTTTGGGTTAAATTGGACTTTTGCTTACTTTTAACTAAAAATTACACTACTTCGTTTATAGTTAAATAATAATAAAAATTGGGAGAAAATGTTTTTGTCGGTGATGCCTAGTGAGAAATAGTTCCCGTGAGAAAGATTATTAAATAAGAGAGCCCACGAATGCGGCTCGTCGTTCTTCTGGTGTAATTTCCTAGACGTGATAAAACTTTGTTTCCACGAGGCGGAGGAATAGCCTGAAAGTAGAACTTCAGCATGGCTTCAGGAAAGTTGGATGTGACCCGTGACTGGACTACAGTGACGGCCATGTTAGTAGTGGCTTGTTCGGCTGTGGAGTTCGCGGAACAAGTTTCTCTTTCTCCTCTGTAAGGTCGAGTATTCTTCGTCGTTGCTGCAACTTCAGGTGGATTCTCATATATAGTCCGTTCACGGTTACTCCCAACTTTTCTGAAGCCCTGCTGAAGTTCTACTTCAAGGATATTCCTCCGCCTCGTGGGAAAAGTAACGTACCAGATTTGTGCGCACTATAAGTAATATTATTTTGCATTTGAACAATTTCTGACTATGGGCTATTCACGGTAAAGTGAGGACTTTTGGCAGCTTTCTAATTTGGAATAATAGTCAATAAATATATATTATTTTAGTTTTAGGCGTTAACTTCCGAATGCGGTGAAATCTCCACACTGTGTTTATTACTTACATGGTAACATTTATTTAAAAAGGTGGTTCAAAGGATTAAAAAAAATGGCTGAAAGAAAAAAGTTACTAGGGCTTCAATTGTGTTCACTTTACTGTGAACAGCCTATAGGTATTACCAACACAGCTATTCTCTCCCTGTTTTTATTCATATTATTATAAATCAAATATTATAAATACAATATAAGTAAATGTTCAATTTTTTAAAGCTAAAATATGGTATTTTCACGTTAGCGCAAGTATAAAACGCTTGTAACACACTTCATGTTTACGAAACAGCCGAACACACGCATGGGGTGATTTTTCAAAGGCTTGATTAAAAAGCGTAAAGAAACCGCGAATAGACTATACCACTCTCTTCCGACGCAAGAACTCCTACTCGTGTTGGCTCCGCCTTGGGCGAGAAACGACACCTGGCTGTCCTTTATTTATAACTACATCCTGTTTGTTCCTTAACGCCCGCATCGCCCCGTTCTGCCAGGACGACAGGACCCAGATGTCCTGGCGTCGTTCGCGAAGGTCGTCTGGGCTGTTCACGGTAAGGTGAGCACTTTTTAAGGCCCTTCTAAATTTTTCCTTTCATCCGATTTCCATCTTCCTGCTGCTTTTTAATATAAACACTGCAATGCGACCAATAAACACAGTGAACGCGTTCACCGCTATCAAAATTTAAAGCCTGAGGCTGCGATAAGATATATTTATAGGTGTTTAATGTCTGTTGGAGGGGGCCTTAAAAAGTGCTCACTTGATCGTGAACAGCCTATAACTAATATACTGTTTGTTAAATTGTAGTAGTCACGAGATGGAATTGAACACCCTGCATGGCTGTACTGCTAAGTAGGACTAATGATATATATATAAAGTACTGAGATGCAAGCACTCTTTAGTACGGTCGCGAGGTAGTTAGTAACTCGCTGCTCATAAGACCAACCATACGCCAAGAAGAAATGCAGAAATTCTACCAGCAACGAGGAGGACAATCGTGAATATAAAGTGACGAGGACGACGGCAATGTTAATTTTACACATGGCGGAAGAATACACTATGCGCGTACAAGTAGATACTAGGCAGGGCTTTCAGAAGTGCTCAGCTTACAGTGAATAGCTTTCAACGGGAGGAGAAACGTGCATTTTGTCGACAGTGGTTCTAAATGCTTCCGTATGACGTCATTCCTATCCGAACTGAGAATTTTTTCCGCTCCCGTCTTACGCTCCGCTACTTGCGTGTTACGATGCAGTGTTCCATATTCTAGTGGCGTCTCGAGCTTACGAGCGCGAAAGTAGTGCACGGCGCACTTTCACCCAGTAACTACCTACCGAAGGCATTTGTGGTAAGTTACGAGACCACAAACGTCCGGAACACGTGGCTTATACGAACAACACTCAAGTGTTCTCATTTCTGCGACGTTATTTTATATATATATATACACACACACATTCACATACACACACGCAACCACTATCTAATTGAGCACCTGCCCACAATGTTTGCTCGATGGTTGCCACCCCGTTAGAATCTCGTAGGGCCACCTCTTGCGGCTATAACAGGAGCCACCCTGTCTGGCATGCTCTCTACGAGTGTTTGCAGGACATCCACGGGGATTCGTCGCCATTCCTCTTGCAACCATTCCATGAGTTGAGCAATGGATTTGGGCCGCGCCTGACGAGCCCTCACCCGGCGAACCAATTCGCCCCAAAGATGTTCTATAGGGTTGAGGTCGGGGCTGAGGGCGGGCCAGTCCAATCGGCGAACATTGTTGCCGGCGTACCACTGCATAGTAGCCCTTGAAACATGGCACCTGGCGTTGTCATACTGGAAGTAACACGGGTCCATTCCGTATATACGCCACAATGTTGGGAGTATTTCATTATCCAGAATGTTACAATAGGCCTCTGTGTTCATGCTGCCTCGGACAAACATCAGCAGTCCTACTCTCCGAAGGTCGTGAAACACAAGTCAACTGACGTACTGAATTACCTATATTCACGGGTGCCCAATTACTTTTTGGTAGACAGTGGTGTGTGTGTGTGTGTGTATATATATATATATATATATATATATATATATATATATATATATATATATATATATATATATATGTGTGTGTGTGTGTGTGTGTGTGTGTGTGTGTGTGTGTGTGTGTGTGTGTGTGTGTGTGTGTACAAAATCCAATTTGAATGGATTCCTCACCCTCAACGTGCTCAAGCTGCCGTTTTGTGTGTGTGTGTGTGTGTGTATATATATATATATATATATATATATATATATATATATATATATATATATATATACACACACACACACACAAAACGGCAGCTTGAGCACGTTGAGGGTGAGGAATCCATTCAAATTGGATTTTGTACACACACACACACACACTCACACATATCACATGTATAGGCCTATATACTTTACGGTATGTGTGTGTTTGTGTGCAGCTTGCTGTTAGTATATAATATTAAAATTAAAAAATTATTACCTATAGTACCACTTTACAGAAATCCTGAAACCAGAATGTGCAATCTGTATTTTCTCATACGAAACGAAAATTAAACAAATATTTACGTATGTAATGCGTTGGTATGCAGTTAAAGATGCAACTAAAACAACATGGGCGAAATATTGTGCACTTAAACACATCTGTTAACCGTTATAATCCATTCGCGGTTTATTCACACTTTTTTTTAAATATGAAACCTCTGAAAAATCGCTTCACGTATGACGTGTTTGGTTGCTACCTAAATATGTCATGTATAAGTTAACATGAAAATACCTTACTTTTGGTTACATGTAACTTTTATTTATATTCTGTCTGTAAATTATAGTATTTCATTTACAATTATCACTAATATAACCGGAGAGGAAATGGATGTGTTGGTAATGCCTAGTAAGAAATAGTTCTTATGTGAAATATTATTACACCGATTGCGCACGAACGCGGTGCACAGTCACATTGGTGTAATTTTCTAGGCTCGGTTAAGCTTTGTTTGCACGAGACGGAGGAATATCAGAAAAGTGTGAAGTGACCGTGGATGGGATATAGTAAAGGCTGTTCACAATACAGTGAGCTCTTTAGAAATGAACCTTAGTCATTGCCCTTGTATGCATATATTTTAAAGGGCGCATTGAGTGACATTTGTCCAGTAAAGTTGGTAACGATGGATGTAAAGTAGTTCCATGTCTTAACGGCGAATAAAAAGTTTTAGGTAACCATTTGTGATAACTTAAAATTATTTCTTTCAAATCCGTTTTTTAATGCAGCGAGTGGATTTGTAAAGTAATTACTTCCTTAATAATTTCACAGTTTAATTTGATCGACGAATGAATAAAGTGACGAGGCCAATAGCAACGCTAATTTGACATAAGGCGGAGGAATACACAATGTGTATACAAGTAGATCTTAAACAGGGCTTTCAAAAGTGCTAATTTTACCGTGAACAGCTTATAGTTGGATGTAGGGATACTTCTGGATTTAAAAAAAAAATCCTAAACAATTATAAAATAACCTTGAATACACTATGGAGAAGCGATGTACTGGCGCGGGTGGTTGGGGGGGTGGGGGGGACCTTCGCCAGCGGAGCGACGCGTCTGTTGGACGGGCAGGGACGAGCGTCTTCCGGGACTTGCCAGACCTTCGCCGCGCACGTGGCAGCCCCGTCATCTGCCCGCGCTGGAATATGGATGGCAGTCCCGCCTCAAGGGCGCATGTGCCTCTGACTCGCTGGCCCACAAGCCCCGTCACCTCTCTACTAGTACTTACAAAATCAGCATGGATTCCATACCCGCTATCTTCTGTAGCATTTCTTAACACTTTGAGCTCTATGGGCCGAGCGCAGCTCGGGCGAAGCGAACCCGGAAGTATCTCGAAAACTGAAGCCATAAATCAAACAAATACAGTTTCATTGCTTCCTCGGTTTTTTTCGTTATTTTACGTAAACACCTCAGCTCATCAACGAACATTTTCGTGAACAAAATAGTACGTTTTCGTATTACTATGCAAATGAACACGATAGACGGGAATATTTGATTGGCAGATGTTGAACTCAGCTTTGTATTGGCTGAGAGCCGGCTAATAATGAACGTTTTAACAGCATGGCGAAGCGTCCAGTGTGCTGTGGACCAGTAGCACGCTAGTGAGAGGGAATGCAAACACCAACAGAATATGGTGTTCTTTTATGTCGGACTGTAAACATACCCGGACTTCAAGGTGTTAATGCTTCCACAAGTTTTGAACTCTTCCCTGTCGGGAGGGGTTTTACCGTGTCTACGCGGGTTTTACCCCCCCTCCCCTCCCCTCCCCCTTCTTACTGTAGTACAGCTATAGGTACACTTAGGTGTACACAGATGTGACATTGACGCGAGGTGCCGCTTGTCCCTGGGTCGCAGGTCTGCTGGTCCTGATTCTAGACCAGGCCGATATCATCCACATCAGGAGACATACTCGCACCACCTCATCTCCACTACACGGCATCAGGAGGACCCGGAGGAGATTCAGTCGATCCGATCTGAGCCAGTGGTAGGTGTGCTGCTTCCAGTAGGATGAACGGTAGAGCGATGGGGAAGTTACACCATTAAAAGAGAGAATTAAAGTAGAAGATAAAGTTAATTATTTACAGGACAACGGGGTATAATTAACTGAATTTTGTTTGTATACATGTATTGTGAAAATATTAGTGTCTCATAAATCGTTCGTACTGTTTGTTGAAGTTAATAATTACAGTAATATTATAACGCCCGAAATCAACCCCAGTGGAGATACAGATGTACTAAAGGGATATTATTTAAGTGATCTTAGGGTTGTGAAGGAGAGATAGAAGCAAGTACCTCTCGTAGTAGTTGAAACTGGGACACGTTGGTCGCCTTGTGTCAGCCAGGCTTGGTGTAGTCACCAGCCTTAGAATCCAGTTACCCTGCGATCAAGTAGGAGAGGATATCGGCTGGCTAGGCGAACGCAACAATATGGCTACCCAAGCCCTCTTGGCCGCGATGCCCGTCTCCATAGCATGTAATTCCCTCTCCTTTAGGCATAAGGGGTTCGCCCTGAGACGCAATTAGAAACCGACCCTACCTTCGGTCGTACATTTAATACTTAGCAATAGGGTGGATTAGGAAAAAAACTGTCTTGTCGACCGCGAACTGCGCTGGCTTCGATCGCTCGCAATCCGCTCGCCGACCGAGTGCGCGGTCATTTCCGAGCTCTCGAGCGAGGTTAAGGCCGCCGGAGATCAGTAGCTCGTGGCCCCGAGAAGGCCCTAATGCCCGGTTGCACCAATATCTTCCCCAGTCCGAGATCAGATGATCCTAGTACCGAACCAGCATCCAATTTTACCTTGTTTCCAATGTAAAAGTGTTGCACCAACATCTTCCCCGATCCGAGATCAGATGATCCTAGTTCCGAACCAGGACCCAGTTTGATCTTGGTGCCAATGTAAAATTGTTGCATCAACATCTTCCCCGATCCGAGATCAGATGATCCTATTTGCGAACCAGGATCCAGTTTGATCTTGGTTCCAACATAAAAGTGTTGCACCAACGAAATTTCATGATTCTGAATCTCCAATTCTTCGATCTTGGTTCCAAAGTGAGAGACCCATATTAAATATGAGACAAATTTTGCTATTGGTTCGTAATATATGACGTCATGGTTCACGGTAAAGTGAGGACTTTTGGAAACCCCCTCATTTAGAATAATAGTCAATAAATAAATTTAATTTTAGCATTACATAATAACTTCCGAGTGCTGTGGAATATACACACTGTGTTTCTAATTTACATGGCAATATTTATTTATTAAGAGACTAAAATTACTAAATATGGCTGAAAGGAAAACATAAGTAGAGCCTCAAAAGTGGTCACTTTACCGTGAGCAGCCTATAGGCGTATTTTTCACTATAAATAGGTACACCCGAATTTCGCGAAAAGATTTCCGCGCATACTATATTTCAATACGCTTCGGACATGCCAGCATATTTCCTTAGCTTATTGGCCGCGTGTCTTTGTGAGAAGACATTTCCTTACTTGACTGGCCAATCAGAATTAGTGAACTCCGCTACTGTACGTCTGTGATTCGCGGACACACGCCTAAGACGCGTAACACCTAGATCATCCAATCAAGAAAGGGGATCTGAGATAAAATGTTATGAAATACAACTGGTCGTGAAATCTTTTCGCGAAATTCGGGTGTCCCTAACTATAGATATAACTAGATGTGCGACGTTTTATCTGTTTCGAGTGAATTATTGTTGTAGGAATCTTACAGAATAATATTCAAGGGCGTATAATGTTGTTTTAATTTCCCAATAAAACAATCTACCCTAGTTATATCTGTTGGCTTATTTTCAAACTACATTTGTCGACGATGACTGCTGATCTCGGATCGAGTTTTGGAACTGCCAATTTCAGCGGTTCGAAATGAACTTAATCTCGATCTCCAATCCAACTCGGAACTCGAATGGTGCAACAGTTTTCTCTGTCGATCTTAGATCCGATCGCGGATCGAGTTTCGAACCACGATGGTGCAACCGGGCCTTAGGGTGGGTTTACGATTAAAGACTGAAGAATTAAGAACTGTACTTCAGGTTTCGATAAGCTCACGGGAAATGAACAATAAGAAGATTTGCAGTTTATGATTGAATTAGCAACTGTTTAGTCTAGTCAATCAGGATCTTAGGAGATAAAATCAGCCGACATAACCTGGCAATACGGACAAGAGTGAAGATTATTTACATATATTTAATTATTTGTGGTTACTGCTTGTGTAAACGTTTTGAAAAACTCGTGATGGGGAAGTTGAAGCCAACATTGGGCATTTACATCAATACATCTGAAAATGTTAATTAAATACAATTCAACAACCTCTTCCACAAAAGGAAACATGAGTCTGAACTGTTCTATAAATAAAGAGGATACTGTATCTCGATTAAAATAATTACTTTCGTACGACCTAAAAACAACAAATGTCACTGAGCTCTGATTGGCTACTTCGTCTTGACTTGTACTTAAGATATAAAATACAACGATATGTTAAGTCACGCCAAGAGAGCACACGACAGTCATAAAGTAATACCCTTGAACCTATTGATTCATATCTTAAGCACGCGCTCTTATTCTGTTAAGTCAATTGTAAACCCGCCCTTACACAGTAGAAAATTTAAGCATTTGACTTTACATTTCCTTTCCTTTGTGGAAACCGCCAATACACAACACAACTAAGTCAAAGTTGAGACAATTGAAAATCAATTCTGCGAGATTTATAAAAATGAATACTTTGCTATGTAATTAATTATCACATTATCCAAGAATGCATTTTACGTATGTTTTTTAAACATAGGCTTAATATTTGTATTAAAAGTTTATATCAAAACAAAAACAGATTTATTTAATTTATTCGAAAATAGCAACTCTTCACATTATATTCAATTGCCATATATTTAATTTAGACGAGCTCGGTTTAATATACCGAGATGAAAATCGCCCCACAATAAAATAACACTCATTTCACATAATCTCTGTTAGATTATCGGCAAAATGGCTGTTTGACTTTGACTTAGAATTTCAACTTTTCGAAATCGTGAAGTCAAGAGTGCTTGACTTTAACCTTTGACAGTTCCATTGTGTAAAGTTCTATAAGAAACGACGTGTCGGAAAGTAAACGTAAGTCAAATGTTAAAGTTTTCAATTGGCTAAAGCCCCTGTCCCACTGTTAAATTTTCGCCTTCGACTATATTTGAAAATAAAATTTGTAGACGAAATAATCGTGAATGTGTTTGAAAATGTGTCACACTGTAAATTTTTCTTACTGGGTCTCCACCCATAGTTGGTTACGGAACTTTTTTTTTTTTTTTGTACCACATTCGTTTCAACTTGTAGACATTAACTGTGTTCGTTATTTTAAAGTTTCTTGACGTCTTAAAACCGGTCCAATCTTCAAATGATTGAGGGAAAACTAAGTCATCCAATTGTTTCAGACCAATACGGCGGCGTTTAGGGCGTTTAGATAATGTTGTAACCCTCCAACTTTATTTGACCAGAATTATTGGAAGCAATTTGACGGGAAAATTGGACAGAGCGACAGGGGCAGTGAAACATCTCGGCAGGGCGCTTTCCTTAAGCTGGTTCCACAGTAGTGCGACGCGTTGCGTTGCGATGAGCGGTAGCCAATCAGGATTGAGCAGGTCCCGTCGCAGCGCGCCGGCGTCGAGTGCGTTGCGGGAAGTTCTTGCGGTGCAATTGTAGGCGTCAGACTGCGACGGAGAAGAAGAAGAAGAATAAGTGTTTGCTTACAAGAAGAATAAAAATATGCATTTTGTTTTTTTTACAATTTGAAAACGACGATCGTATTTACGCCGACATTTTCGTATTTGTATTTTTATTATTGCTGCGTGGGTGCGCAAAATAGAAAACAAGGTTTCTTATAGATTTGGACAATGTCATACAATTCGTTTATTAACATCAAAATAATTATCCTTTGTCTTATTATGTCACTTTACCACTAGTTCTCGTTACACATCGCGTGCATACTAACCTGTTTTTATCTTCTACGACTTAAAACATGCAGTTTCAACTTTTCACGCAATATTGTGGAACCTATTTTAATCTGATGAGCAGAGTGCCTTTCAGTGAAGGGCTGCACCTGGCTGTACAACATGCAGGACTCATTACAGGGTAAAGTGAGCTTTACTTAAGGCTCTCCCAGTAGGCATGATAACTAAAAAAAATATATATCTTATTGTGGTCTCAGACATTAACACTGGAGAGCTATAAAATGTATTCAAAGTGTTTTTGAACAGTATGTGGCAATTCAAACCACAACATCTACGGACTAGTATAAACAAAAAAAAAAACCTGGTAATAACATTTTTGGAAAGATAACGTAGTATTTTTAAATTAACGTTTAAGTGAGGCAACACAACGCAAGGAATTCGCAACTTCACGTACCTGCGTGCAAGCAAGTTGCATATCACAAAGGCGAACAGAACTGGCGCGTCTGTGCGGGCAATGAAATTCTGTCAGCCTTCACTACGCATAGTTCTCGTGCAAAATATTATTAAAAGTACTACCGCACGAAAGCGGCGCGTTATCCCCTGGGTGTAATTTTCTAGACTCGGTCAACCTTTGTTTGCACGAGGCGGAGGAATATCCTGAACGTAGAACTTTAGCAGTGCTTCAGAAAAGTTTGAAGTAACAGGGAATGGACTGTACCCACAATCCCAAGCTTTATATGGTTTCACCCATTATGCCGGAGTCACATAGCCCCGACAAGTCCGACATGGCAGCCCCGACACGACACTTAAAACTAAACAGTCAAAGAAATATAAGAAATATCTGACGTAAGCCCTACAAATTCTGTCGTCCGACCAGCAATTTTGGATTAGAAATTATTTATATTTTCTTTGCGTCGTGCGGCACGGCCCACAGAATGTACAACCTTGCAAAAAGAAATTGTATGCCAAGCTTTCCCTACAAGGGCAAATACGCTGCTTAAAATAATTTTGGTTTAATATTATTGTATTTAACTCTCACAAGTAATAATTTTACCTTAGCGCTAACACATTGTCACCATCATGTATTCCAAATTTATCGTCTGTCCAACCCCTTTGACAATAAATAGCGTAGTTAATCAGCGCCTTCTAAATGGTTCCGAGAAATTTTACTCGTCGTGTCGCGTCAATAAACGGTCGGGCTGTAAATTCGAGCAGTCACATTGAAGCTAAAAATGTCGTGTCGTGGTTGCGGTTTTTGTTGTGTCGTGCTGTGTTTGTCGGGGCTGTGTGGCTCCCGCATTCCCAGAGCCACCCGATTTGCACGAAAATAATTCCTGTCAGGTAGAATGTCAACACACTCCCATCCACTTTTGTGAGTGGACGCGATTTCAACCGCCGCGCGACTTAGGTGCCAGCCGGAGAATAACAGACGTTCAGTACCGGAGAAACCTGACTCTCATTGGTCCAGTCGATTACCACACTGTCTTCGACGTAGGCACGCGGCCAATGGCGGAATGAATACAGCGATTGTGCAAGTAGGACATTGAAATCTAGCTTCCGCGGAATTCTTTTCGTGAAAATTGGGTAGCTCTACCAATTAAAGGCTGTTCACGATAAAGTGAGCACTTTAGAAACGAACCTTAGAAAAAAGTCACTACCCCTGAATGCATATATTTTAATGGGCACACTGTGTATCATTCACCAGAACAGTTGGTAACGGTGGATGTGAAGTAGTTCCATATCTTAACGCTGAGTAAAAAATGTTAGGTAACCATTTGTGATGGTTAAAAATTAATTCTTTTGCTTTCTGTTTTTTTTTTTTAATGCATCGAATAGTAACAATGAGCAGATTTGTGAAGTATTTACTTTTTAGTAACTTCTCGGTTTCATTTGACCGACGCATGAATAAAGTGACGAGGCCCATGGCAATGTTAATTTCACATAAGGCGGAGGAATACACAATGTGTATACAAGCAGATCTTAAGCAGGACTTTCAAAAGTGCTCACTTTATTGTGAACAGCCTATACTGTCATGTATTGAGTTTTCGTTTCTTAAAAAAAATGCCATGGGCTGTGTCGTCCACACGGCCGTAGCTAGTTTTACGTGACAACGCCTATTAGTGGCGAGAAGAAACAAAATTATAGACTGTGTGGGTTTTTTAAATTAATTTATTGGTTAAAGGTGGTTCACGATAAAATGAGCACTTTTGAAATCAACCTTATAAAAAAAATCACTGCCCCTGCGTGCATAAATTTAAACGGGCGCCCTGAGTGACATGCGCCCAGTAAAGTTGGCAACGATGGGAGGGAAAGTGGTTCCACATATTAAAGTCTAAAAAAAAAAAAGAGTCAGGTAACCATTTGTGATAACTTAAATTATTTCTCTCGCATTCTGTATTTTTTAAATCTATCGAACTGTAAAAATGAGCAGGTTTTGTACAATTTTTACTTTTATAATAATTTCTACAGTTTCACTTGACCGACGCATGAACAAAGTGATGAGGCCCATGGCAGTTTAAATTTTGCGTGAGGCGGAGGAATACACAACGTGTGTACAAGTAGATCTCAAGCAGGGCTTTCAAAGTTGCTCATTTGACCGCGAGTGGCCTACATTAGCACGCAACGGGGGTGCAGCGGCGGGTTACAGGCACATGGGTATGGGGCGATGGTACGAGGAGTACGATATGAAGCGTAGAGTATCAGCGGTGATGTGCCTGACGAACGCGAGATCCAGGCAAGTACGTCCCTGAGTCGTCGGGGCTAGTGTGTTGGAGGCTCAGTCCAGGTTGAAGGTGTCCTTCACGAAGCCCGCGAATTCTGATTTGGCAATGATATCGACGTAGAAGGGGAATATCGGAGTCTACGCTGAGATAGGGCGGTATGTACTGGTAGAGAGCCTGGTTAATAAACATGGAGATATTCTGTGGTGTTGTCCCGGGATGCACGTTGTCCCGGGATCCAAGCTGTGTAGATTTGTCGACTTCTAATTCGTATAACTCCTGAGTAGAGTGAGGTAGCTGAGTCGTCCTTTCAGTATTAGGTATGTCTTGTCGAGTACTGTTCATGTTGTTAAAGGCTGTTCACGATAAAGTGAGAACCTTTGGAATCAACGTTAGCAAAAAGTCACTGCCCTGCCTACATTATGTGTTAACGGGCACGCTTAGTAATATGCGTCCAGTAAAGTTGGTAACGATGTATGGGAAGTATTTCCGTATATTAACGTCAAATAAAAAATGTTAAGCAACCATTTCTGAAAATTTGAATTATTTCTTTCGCTTTCTGTGTTTTTTAATGCATCGAAATGTAAAAATGAGCACATTTGTTAAATATTTACTTTTCTAATAATTTCACAGTATCACTTGAGCGACGCATGAATAAAGTGATGAGGCCCAAGACAATGTTAATTTTACACAAGGCGGAAGAATACGCAACGAGCATACAACTAGATCTGAAGCAGGGTTTTCAGAAGTGCTCATTTTACCGTGAACAGCCTATAATATAATTAGTGTTCTTTTCACCTAACAAGTAATTTTTTACTATTTTGGTTTGTAATCTGCAAAGGAAATGATTATTGGTTGGAAAGTCACTACACGTGTTTATTATTAATGCTTCTTGGTTACGGTTTTACTTAGTCTCTTATTATTACGCACGAACTGGCACCAGAATTTCTCCGATCGGCTGAGCAGTTCGGTCGCCTCAGCGGTCTAAAGCATGCTAAACCACTCGATATCAGAAGTTCATAGCGCGGCCTGATGACGTCAGAACGATAGGTTTGTTTGTGAATCATGAAGCCAAAGGATCGACCTATACTATCGTGCATTTACACTTAACGTACTGCTCTTTCTCAACGAGTAGTTGCCCCGGACCCGAGAGCACAATTTCGTAACGCCCACTTCCTGAACATAAAGAGCCTGAGTTGTAAATCTGAAGCCCCAATGACCCGACGAACACGACACGACACACCGATACGGCGTCAGAGCTCGACGGAATTTCACATTATATTTTATTCAGTGTTCACAATAGCACGACGAAATCTGGCCGACATGTGTGTTAGTTGGCTGTTGGAAAATCATAAAACGGCAAGTTATCCTAATTATATCCAGTATTTACTTTTTAACTCACGATAAAGCAAATAATCGTTTTGCTTTTAACAATATTTGAATTTATACGAGAGAAAAAAAAAGTATTTTAAAAACAAACAGAACGTTATTTTGGAGGCAAGTTAATATATTATTTACTACAGTAGGAAAATGTGCACGACATTTTGTGTTATAGTGTTGCATGTACATTTTCTGCGCTCTTCTACTAACCTGACGCCACAGAAATTAGAAAAGAACCTACTATCTTCGGGCTGTCGGGGCCGCAATTTTGTCGGACCGACGTCACAGTGACCTTGCTTTTCATTGGCTGCTACTGAAATTTCGTCGCGCCTGGGACGTCGTGTCGTCTTCGTCGGGGTGTTGCGACGCCAGTTTGAGGCTCGACCTCACACGCCATGATGAATTATTGGTTCTAGCTTATTCCAGTTGTATACCGACACTTATTACGAAACTGCTACTATACAATCATGACAATATACGTTACGCTGAAGTACAATCATAAATTCTGAAAATTCTTCATGTAGTCATGCCGTATTTTTTCGAGAATTACGAACAGATTAATGCCTGTGGATGAAGTTTGATGGCTAAATTTGAAGGGGATTGTCAATTGTGATGATGATATAGTAACAAACATGTGGTTATTTCACTGAAAAGGAAGTTATGACGTATAAATGGAAAATTCAACATGGAGAGTGAGACGTTTTCACGTCAACATATTTGCATGACGTCGGGACACAGGATTGCCGCATCCAGGCCGACACCGCCGTACCCGAACACCAGACGTCGGGCAGTTTTTGCGTTTCGACTGAGTTGGCCGCATCTCGTGCGTCACAACCTTGGCGTCCAGTGTTTTGCTTTCGTTCCGCCTGGCGCGCTGGTGTGTTTACACTCCGCCACCGGTCCGGTGTGGGCTGCCGCCAGACAGCTATCTGTACACATACGCACACACAGCCTCGCGCAGGGACGCAAGCGGCATTTTGGCTTGGAGGCGCCGCAAGACGTAGAAACATTACATCAAGGGGCAATTCACGGTCAAGTGAGCACTTTTTAAGGCCCTGATGAATTTTTCTTTTCATTAGATTTCTGTCTTCCTGTCACTTTTTAATATAAACATTGCCATCGGACTAATAAACACAGTGTATACATTTCACCACTAATGAAAGCTAATGTGTGGAGATGCAATAAAATTTATTTATTAGTATTTCATGACTGTTGAAAGGGCCTTAAAAAGTGCTTACTTTACCTTGAACAGCCTATACAAAACTGTCGTTAATAATCCATTCACAGTTACTTCGCACTTTTATGGAGCCATGCTAAAGTTCTACTTTCAGGATATTCATCCGCCGCGTGCAAACTGAGGTTAAGAAAAGTCTAGAAAAGTCTAGAAAGTTACACCAAATGGCAACGCACCGAATTAGTGCGCACTCAGTTGTGTAGACTGTTCACGGTAAAACGAGCATTTTTGAAAGCCCAGCTTAAGACCTACTTGTATACACGTTGTGTATTCTTCCTCCTTATGTAAAATTAACATTGCTATGGGCCTCATCACTTTATTCACGCATCGGTCAAATGAAACTGTGAAATTAGTAAGTGACTAAATACATTACAAATCTGCTCATTTTTACACTTTGAAGCATTAAAAAAAAAAAAAAAACCAGAAAGCAAAAGAATTAATTTTAAGTTGTTACAAATGGTTTCCTAATACTTTTTATTGGACGTAAAGATATGGAACTACTTTCCATTCATCTTTGCCAACTTTACTGCGCGAATATCACCCAGTGCGCCCATTAAAATAGATGCAAACATGGGCAGTGACGTTTTTCTATGGTTCGTTTCTAAGTGCTCACTTTATCGTGAACAGCCTTTAGTAATATTTTGTCTGATAACTATTTCTTACTAGGTGCTACCAACACACATGTTATCTCGCTGTTTTTATGCATATTTATTATTATAAATTAACTATTATCTTTTAAAAACAATATATTGGTAAAAATTCAATTTAACGTAAAATATGATACTTTTATGTTAACAGAGGTATAAAACGCCTGTGATACAGGGCGTGATTAGAAAATAACTAAACGCGTCATGCGTGGGTGTGATTTTTCAAAGGTTTAGTTCAAAAAGTGCAAAGAAGCCGCGAATAGACTTATCTTCCCAGTGAATGGGGATGGTATTACCCAACAACCGTTCGCAAATTCCAGATCTCGATTCGAGGCAACGATGTTCGCGGAAGTGTTTTTTCATCTATCTCAGGCAGGCGATGGTTCTTTGCAATTAGAACCATTTGAAATACCAATAGGAATAAAGTTATATGGTCCGTAGCTTTCACACAACTGGAAATTTTAGCAATCGTATTTACGTTTGAATTCCTTTTACGTCGCCGCTACACGATATCAACGTAAAGTCCGGAAAATTAAACATCAAATTTGGAACCCTCGCAAAAATGTGAATCTTGTCACGTTAATAATGACTGTGTATATTACCCAGGAGTGTATTTTATGTTCCTGTTCCTCGAATGAGTGGCCTTTATTAAACATTTCATTTCGATAAGTAACAAAAAAACTCACTTGTTTTCCTTTTGTTCTCGTGTATTGACTCACATCTGCCCCTATTTTTTTTAAATAAAGTTTCTTTGATATTTGTTGTATTCAGACAAGACTATATTGACATGAACTGAGGACCAATACACCGAAATTAAAAACAACCCTACTGTAAAAGACATACATATATTCATTCGACCTAATCACATACTTAAAAATCTGTCTACCCTTGTATTTAGGCAATGATTAATGCACGCGAAGTAAGGTTAAAGCTTGTATGGGCTGTTCACGGTAAAGTGAGCACTTTTGAGGCCCTAGTTACTTTTTCCCTATCAGCCATTTTTATACTTTAACCAACTTTTTAAATAACCGTTGCCGCTAAAGGTAATAAACACAGTGTGTACGTTCCACCGCACTCAGAAGTTAACGTCTAAATCTAAAATAAAATATATTTATTGAATCTTATTCCAAATAAGAAAGCTTTCAAAAGTGCTCACTTTAATGTGAACAGCCTATACCGAACTACGCTTTGTAGAGGTAGGAGAACTGTACAAACAAGATACGTCCCAGAGCAAACATTGTGCGAGCTATTCGCGGTTACTTCCATATTTTCTGAAGACCTGCTAAAGTTCTACTTTTCAGGACATTCCTCCACCTCGTGCAAACAAAGCTTAACAGAGACTAGAAAATTACACCAAAGGGACAGCGCACCGTATTCGTGCGCGCTGTGTAATAACGTTTTGCATAAGAAATATTTATAACTAGGCATTACCAACATACATATTTTATCACTGTTTTATTCGTATTAACTATAAATGAAATATTGTAATTTATTAATGAAGCATAAGTAAATGTTCAATTTAACCAAAAATGAGATACATTCGTCTTGAAAGAATAATAAAACGCTCGTGATAGATGACATATTTAGGAAACAACCAAACACGCCATACATGGAGTGATTTTTCAAAGGTTTGATTAAAAAAGTGTGAAGAAACGGCGAATGGACTTATGCTTGAACGCCTGTAGACGTTAAACACAAATGTGTTATTATAGAATGTTCACGGTAAAATGAGCACATTTGAAAGCCGTGCTTAAGATCTATTTGAATGCAAGTTGCAAATTCTTCCGCCTTACGTAAAATTAACACTTGTCATGGGACTAATCACTTTATTACTGCCTCGGTCCAGTGAAACTGTGAAATTATTATGAAAGTAAATATTTTACAAATCTGCTCATTTTTACACATCGATGTTAAAAAAAAAAAAACAGAAAGCAAAGAAATAATGTAAGTAATCATAAATTGTTACCTAACACTGTTTATTCGATGTTAAGATATGGAACTACTTTCCCCTCCATCGTTACCAACTTTTACAATGTATATATGACATGCCATGTAACTCAGCGCGCCCATTAAAATATATACAGGTGGGAGCAGTGACTCTTTTCTAATGTTGATTTCAAAAGTGCTCACTTTATCGTGAACAGCCTCAAACTCCGTGCTTAACGAGTACCTCACCTACGATGTAATTATAATTTTCAATCACAACTCTCTGCTGTGCTGGAGTAAAATATGACCACAGAGACAACATGGCGTGGCGATTCCTTTGATGTCAACGTACCCATTCTCTGATTGGCTACTGGAGCTCTGGGAACAGATCTTGTGTCTGAGTGGCTACTGCGTGCTCCGGAAGGTTCCCTTTCAGCTGAACTGCGGGCTGGTAGGTATAGGTTGTCGAGAGATGATTGGAGAATGGCGTCCGGACGTAATGTTGGCTATTGACGCCATTTTACCTCTGTATTCTTGGGTACTCTGTGATATAACGAGACGAAATACCGAAACCCTTAAAAATTAATAGGTGGCCGAAATATCGGAAGAAGATATTTATACCGCTGCGAATTATAATAAGCATAGAAGTAAATTAAATTAATTCATTGGCCACGAATACAAACCTTATGATTTCAATACGACGTTAAAATGGATCTTTTCTTCTTACTTCACTGCCAACTTAGGCAGGATTTACAACGACCCTTCGCGTCCGTCCGTCATCCGTCCGCCAATCACGTGACCAACAGCCAACCAGAGATGGCCATTAATTCTATTCGCCCGTCCGTCCAAACTCTTGACAAGTTCTAACTTTTCACGGACTAACAGATGAAGTTACAGCCTTCTAAACTTGCATGTTTTCTTACTCCATCATCCCGACCAAGTTCTTTACAAGGCTGCGTAATGTGTGCCGTGTTTTGTTTTGGCTGTCGTTTGTTTTCATATTTTTTAAAAATATAACTGTAAAATGAAATTAAGTTACATTTTTCCTGAAGACTAATACTGATAATTACGCTTGGAAACACGAGCTCCTTTTGTGCAATAGTAAAAGTAATAAAATCATTGTATGCTATAAAAAAAAATTCTTTTTACATCGATTAATTTATGTTACGTACGTGCATGTGCGTTTTGGGTACTTAGAAACACTATACCGCCAAGAATTTTCGCTTTTAATGGAGCTTTTATTTTTTTCTATTTGTAGGCGGTTTTGTTTTTATTAGTTTGCGGCAATGAACTTACGACCGACGTACGAAGTTTGGTTGTAAATCGGTCTGCTGGGAGACGGACGAATATATGACAGACGGACGAATATATGACAGACGGACTGTTGTAAATCCTGCCTTGCAGTCAGCCTTTTTTTCCCCCCTAAACTACCTTATTCTAAGTGAGTGCTATGTGAAGTTTAGGCCCGAAGGAAGGGCGAGATTTTATTGCGTCTCAGGGCTAACTCCTTACGTCTACTAGGAAGGAAAATCATGCAAGGAGACATGCATCGCGGCAAAGAGGGACTGGGCAGCCATGGCCTGCACTTTGGGGCCATGGCTACCTCCCTAAGGGCCGTGGTGTATCAGCGCTCGTGACTCTTCTTGAGAACAGATACGATTTAATAAACGAATCTTCATATTCGTTTTGAGGCTAGTTTTGATGTAGCTCTCGCCTGAGATTGTTTTCGCTTAAAACTCGTTCTAGCTATTTAATAGTCTACTCTTGAGACTACGTCTTATTAATAGTCACTGAAACTAGTCTCAAGAGAGACAAAAATCTCGTTTCACGTAAAAGATGTCGGCAGGTCACTCGAGACTCGAAACTGTGCACGGTTTAGGTTATTTTTTATACATTTGAATACGAAAATAGGAATTGACATGTAATGTGCGTGAGAATGCGTATATCTTTCGCGATCAATATGATGATAACGATAATTATAATGAAAAACACATTTAACGAATTTTTTTCAGAAATATCACCCTGCATATCAGTAATCTCAATAAATTTATTTGTTTTTGGTTGGATTGGAAGTATGGTTACAAAGCGTAATTTAAAACGATTGCTAATGCCGTTTGTCCGAAATAAAGGATAGAAATTTATCGTGTATGAAAATTCGTACTTTTTTTTTTTTTTTTGCGAACTGAGAAACAAGAACAACGATTTATCATCATTGAGGCTAGGCCTCTCAGCGCGGGGGAAGTACAGACCGAGGCCCTTGTCCTCCCAAGCGGTAGTCATTTGAATGGATCAGGGTTAGGGGCAGCTAACCCACCCCGCCCTGATCCCCCATAGTATAGGCACTTTCAGCTGGCACGCGCGGTGTTCGCATGTCAGGAGTGGTTTTGTGACTCAGTATAGCCCCTGAGCCACGGTTGTTCCAATCTTTTTTCCCCTCATTTTTGCCTACAAAAATGAGTGGAAAGGCGGTGGAGTTCCGTTCCCTACTGGCACGTCAAGAACAACGATAATGTATTAGAAATACATATTAAACCACTTTTGCTGCAATCATAACGGCGTAACTTTATTTCAAAACTGTCACACTGCAAAGCAGCGATAAATTATTTTTTTGTTTTTGGTCAGAAGCAAAGTTTACGACAAAATTAATTTTACTACCGTGTATGCAAAGTAAAGGATAGTAATGTTTTTTAGTATTGCTTTACATTTCTTATTTTAATACTTACCGCTACCTAGCGACAAATGTTTGAAATACATTTATTTTACAAATAAAATGTACTACGATATTCCACCCTACTTGTTATAAAACTTGTCAAACAGTATAGCTCGAGCTACAAACGAAACATGTTCCGTAAGTGTAGAAATTTTGCATAAAGAGGATGTTTATAGCTTTTCGCTGTGGCTATTCGACATATATGTGATTCTCACGTTACTTTTCTATTGTCTTTGTACTTTACAAGTAGAGTTGTTCGTTTTTTATTCAGCTCTCTGTAATTTTTAATATTTTCAAAATTAATTTCCGTACAGTAAACAGGACAAAATATAAGTAAACACAAGAAAGACTCGAATGTAGCTGCAGACAAACGCGCATCAACAGCAAAAAAAAAATAGCCTCAGTTTCTGGTTGGAAGGGCCTTTTGCGAGGCTAAATAAAAAACACATATATCACAATCAAATATCACTTGAGAAGAGAAACTTGAAACTAATTTCAGCTGATTACGACACAAGAACTGACTATTAATTAGTGCGGGTCTCGAGACAAGAAACGCATCTCAAAACGAGATCTGAGTAACGACTATTAATACGGCCCTAAGTGTACTTAGAGCTAGTCTTAACTATGAAGAGCAAGGGAAAAACCGTTAAGAGATACGTAAAAACCTTTGTAACGGAGAAGTAAAAATGTCCAAATTATTGAATGCATTAAGTTAAATTAAATTAAATAGAATGCCACAGGAGACAGAGTGTTTGGGAACATGCTCTTGGTTAGTAGAGTTGAAAATACTAGTAGAGAGGGGGTGTGTCTCGTGCAATCAAGGGCAGGGAATTTTTTTTTTTTTCGCGGGTTCATTTTCGTGATTGCCGTGAGTTGGGCTCTAAACCGTGTTTGTTTACACGCATCACGGATGTGTACGTAACAAGGTTCGTGAGCCGTAGCGGTAACACTGGAGAGGGGTGGGGGGTGGCGGGCGTTGGTGAGGGAGTGGAGGGGAGGGCAGCCACGGGCCCGCTCACCTGGCGGCTCGAACGCACAGTTGCCTGCCACGAGGTATGCGAGCCACTTTCCCGCCCGGGCTCACGACCACGCTTGGTCGACCAACCTTGCAGCAGGAGACTTTTGTCATCTTCTAGCTCGTGCAACCTGAACTCTCCCCCCGCCTCCGCTCTCCACCTGGTGTTGCACCTGCGCCCTCGCCTCCATTTCGCCCCTCGCGAGACAGCCGAGAGGTCGCGTCGTCGTTACATCCGCGTGTGTCTCCTCGCGCGAGCCGGCGACATGTTCCTCACGCTCAAGAGCGACGAGATCGTCGCCAGCGCGGAAAAAGTGACCTGCAACCGCCACCTGAGGAACTGCATCCTGCAGCGGTGAGTCCGTCATCCCTTTATCCACCCCGCGGTTGTGGTTAAGGTGGGTTCACGATTCAATACTGAACAATTAAGACGCGTACTTATGACTCGCTAAGTACACGGAAAATAAGTTTTACAGTTTACGATTGATCTGGCAACTGCTAATTCTAGCCAATCAGCGTGGGGGACCGAAGCCGCCGACGTAACTTGGAGAAATAAACAAGAGTGAAGATTATTGAGGTTTATTTAATTATTTGTGGTCGCTGCTTTTGTTGTCATTTTGAGAAACTCGTGATATCTTATAGAAGGGGATGCCGATGCCAACATTGGGCATTAATGGCAATAAATATGAAAAGTTTAAATTAAGCGAATTCAATAACATAACGATGAAAAGTTCTTCAAATGATGAGTATACCGTTTCCCAATTAAAATGATTCATTGCATACGATTTCACGATACGACATTAACCTAAATCCAAGATGTAAATACAGTTTCCTAACCTAACCTCGTATAACACAATCAAATTTAAGTGTATCATACTGACGTGTAGTGGGATTCGAGGGCTGATGTGTTGGGTTCGTACCCGGCTTGCTATATCGGGTAGGGTGAACACTGATGAGAGATGTCCGGCGCCAGAACTGAGTAGATCTCGTGAGGGTCGATCGGCCGACGGCCCAGTGGGATCCTGGAGTCCTCTGTTATTGTGGCGCTGAGAATGTGACATCGCGGGTATGTGCGAACGCTTCAAGAACAATGTAATATGAGATGAGGCCGTCTATGACAGTTTGCTGGTTGATGAACACATCCGTATGAACTCTTATAATTAATAAACATAATCACCATTGGTGAAATAGACCGAATTTGCGGTACTTGTCTCTGTATTTCATCATTTGTGACGTCATTGCATTTCATTCTTCGTAGACGTGATGTTCTCTTTAATTCTGTGGAATTTGTTGCACCTCCTGCGGAAAATCGGGTGACCTCCATAGTAAGTTATAGTGTAACACTATTAAAAATACTTAGTTTTATTAATTGCCATTAAATGAAAATAGAGAGCCCCCTGAAACTTTATCTATACATTGGGAATATTACTCCCCACTGATTTACACCCTTTGGAGCCACGCAACACTTTCTAAGCGGCCAGCAGGCCCGTTGACGTCTTGCTTATTGAAAGGACGCCGGGCGTCGCGGCGCCGGTTGCCCCCCACGTTCCCGCCAATGGCTGTTGCGCCCGACGGCTGTGGTTTTTCAGTAAACACCGTTTGGGGCCGCCTACTAATTTATTACAAGAGTTACCTCTTGTAATAAATTAAAGTAGGGTTGGCTGGCGGACCACGCTCATGCCCGGTTGGCAAGAGAAGTGTAGACGCCGTTCTTGTCAACCTGCACCTACGCGATCGTGACCTGATGTAAGTCGGTCCGGTGTAGCTGGTGTGCATGGTGCGACTGCATTGGTGCAAGCGAGCGGGCACGAGGCATGGCGTGGACATATGGTTCATGCCGATACTTCAAAACAGACATTTTCTAGCAGAGAAACTTACTTCTGAGAACAAATATAAACATAAACTAAACACATGCATACACACACCTTTCCCCCCCCCCAACTTACATCACTGTAAATACCAGTTTCCCTCCACCAACATTAAGCTAGAATATGTAACTATATTAATGCTAAAGGGAATCCGAACACAGCAGATGACCTGCCAAGTTCCATTCGAAACTAATACACAACACATATTCAGTTCTCCTGTACGTGTCTAAACGCAACATTTTTCTATTGTAAACCCACCTTTACAGCCCCCGAGTGTGCAGTTGCTTCTAATTTATATCGACAAACTTAGGCTACTGGTCAATAGCAAAAAATTAAGATGAAAACATGTACGACCTTTGGTATTAATTGAATCTTAACGGTTGTGCATATCTTCGGAGTCAGACCTGAACCACCAGTTTATAACAACTACTGGAGATGGAGCACTGAAGAGTATTGATAATATGTAAAGTTCATTGTGACATACGGGTTGGTAATCCGTCTTTCCAATCCTCCGTAAGTTACACCGTCGCGAAGATTAAGTCGAAATAACGGCGCCGATGGTGATTATTTCCATGAAATTTAGATACATCCTAAGTTACCGTGAATGGAGTGTATATACACTCAGTAATCACGGGCCTGGCCTCCTCTGAGTGTACGGCTACCGCGGAACAGAAGAATCACGCTGGTGAAGACCTCGCTACTCCAATTCCTAGTCACGTGGCCGATTATAAAGTCGTAATTGGTTCCGCCTTCTTGACAGATGTGCGTGCCGCTTAGGGCCTTGAATTAAGTTATCTCGGCTTCAGTCACTTCCTGTTTGTATTCCCGCTAATTACTTCTTTCGAACTGAGAGCTGCAGACTTTTCACGATTAATCAAGCCCTACTAAAAATTGCTCATCATCTCATTTTTGTCGATTTTGTATTCTTCCGCCACACTTAAAACCAAAGGCCGTTTCATAATAGAAAACCTTAGCATTTAAAGTTATTTTTAGACTCTACATTTACTTATCAAAATGTTGTTTCTTATTGACTATGACACTATGGAGATCTTGACTAATATTTCGAAAATTTGAAATGTAATGTCAAAGTCAAGCAGCCACTTTGCTTATAAGTCAGTGGTTAGGTCGAAGGAAGTCTTTTACTTTTAAGCTCGTTTTAATATCTTTATATTGAGCCAAGATCGTGGTATTATAGTATTGTCAAAAAACACACATGCATACAGGTTTTACGGTCCGAAGGCCGGCACACCCTCCATCCTCCCACACTGCAACTGTATCCTGGAGAGTGTACTGCACGTTCTCATCTTCTCTCTTCGGTCCATTTACTTTCCATAGTGCCTTTACGCGGTATTCTACCGGTTTTCTCTGTAAAACCTGCCTTCTCTACAATCAGAGATATTCCGACTACTAATTTAGGAGCCTTTACCCGAATAATATCCCTTCATGGGTCATCAGAAATTTGCTCTTCTTGTCACTTATCGTATTCCTCCAATCTTCTACCAATTTTAGTGGCAAACTCATTCCAGATCTTGTGAAGAGCTTTATCCATCATTACATTTTCTCGTATTAAGAGGATGCCCTTAGCTTCAGTAATCTCTTCCAACCATTTCCTTATGTCTTCGGTCTTGAGACATTCCGTGATCACATGTTGTACAGTATCTTCCACTCCACATACATCACATAAAGGCGATTGCACTAACCACATACCGTGAAACTTCGCCTTGAAGTTTCCATGGCCTGTATAGAGCTGCGTGTTTTAACGATTGGTAGTAATCCATTTACAGATCATTCTTTCCTTTATGTTCGGCAGCAACTCATAAGTAATTCTTCCATGTTCAGAAGAATCCCAATCCTCTTGCCATTTCTGGAGAACTTTATTCATGTCTCTTCGTTTGTCAATCTTGCTGTTCGCGCTTTCTCCGCCGTGATGCCTTGATATCTCACCAATATAACAATGGGTAATACACCCGCAAGCACCGGAAGTGATACATTAGGTGCTGTTTTATACGCTCGAATAACAGTCAGCAGTGCCGCCCTTCGAGCACTGATGAGCTTCCTCCTGTACCATGACAATTCATATCTGTGGTACCACATCACAGCTCCATATGCAATTATTGTTTCAAATACTGCTTTATATATTATCCTTAATGTACTGTAACTGAAGCCTCAACTCGTGTTCCCGATACTTTTGAGTTTCTGGAACACCACCACAGCTTTACGTGACACATACTCAATATGTTTAAGGAAGCTCATCCTATTGTCCATTATAACTCCCAGGTACTTAAACTCATGTACATTCCCAACTGGGCACCCACCAAAGCGCATGGTCGGTAGTCTCCGCAACTTCCCTTCGAGTAGCATTATCTTGGTCTTTTCTGTACAGAACTTCCGCTTCACTTTAGTTGACCAAGCCCATATCTTATTAATCACTTCCACTGCTTTGTCTTCAAGAATTCGTCTTGAGTCTCCAGTGATTAACACCAAACCATCATCTGCATAGCCAAAGACCGTGCAACCAGGCGGGAGACCCAGCTACAGGAATCCGTCGAAGAGTATGTTCCATAAGACCGGCCCTAAGACTAATCCATGGGGACATCCCTTCGTTAGTCTTTTCTTCGCATGTACTGTTTTGGCTGAGTAAATACTCCATCTGTCAATGAAGAAATCCGGAATAAGCCTATCGATGTTCGCTGGACACCTCTTATTTTAAGTTGATCCATCACGTCCGGCCACCAGGCATTGTCGAATGGTCCTGATATTTCCAGGAACACTCCCATAACATACTACCTTGTAGATTCTCTTATTGTTTTCATAACGTCATACAGAACGAAGTTTGTCCCCATTCTCTTCTTGAAGCCATATTGTTTCTCACACATTGTGCCTTCAACTTCTAGGGGTATGATCAGTCTTCTATTTAGTAATTTGTCGAAGACTTTGCCCACTGCGAGAAGCAATGTCAACAGCCGATGTGATTTAGCGTTCTCAGGGTCCTTATTATCGCCTTTTTACAATATCCTTAGACATCCTTGTTTCTAAAGGCCAGGAAACACGCCGGTTCTGAGACAGTCATTATATATCTCCAACAGATTGTTCTTTATACATTTTCCTATTCTTCATTTGGTAGACCACTGCTGTTAATTCTTCCAGATCGAATTCTGGCGCGTTCTCAGTATCCGGAATTACAGCCATGGACTGTCTCTTCCCAGCATGCTCCTCCCCTTCTTCACCCTGGAAGTCATCAGGCAGAAGAGTGTGGAGTAGTACATCCATAGATCTTTGCATATCTGTTATTACTTCACCCTTCTCTTTAATATGTGGTGGGGGAGTAGCCCTTTTCACTTTATTAGCAGTCAGCTTTTACACCAGGCCAATTGGATTCTCAATTCCAGCCTGCATGGCCACTTATACATACAGAGGGACAGATGAGGGAATACATGCAAACGAAGAAAGTTTCAGTCGTTTAAAATGAAACGTTTATGTGACAACCACGCCTTACATTAGGAACAGGAACATATTCCTGAGGAATACCTAATGATTTATATTACCAGGTTCACAATTTTATGGAGTTTTCAAAATCAATGTTTAATTTTCTGAACTTTTTTTTTTAAGCATTGTGTATTGATGATATCGTAAAAACAATGCAAACATAAAGTCAGTTCTAAAGTTTTCAACTATGCAAAGACATTTACACTGTCATGAATCATATAGTTTTATCCCTGCGCCACACTCTCTGTAAACTGTGAAAGTAATGACTTAAAGTAAACTTGTTAAAATGTCAGTTCTTTTTCTTACGTGTACCAAACAAACAGAAAAGAATAAAAAATTCAGCCTCCACAAATTAAAAAGATGCGTTTTTTTACATGACGTCAAGACCCACTACTAGTTTCTCCAGCGCGCTGCTAACTTAACTGGTGCATCGCAGTAAGTGTTTATGTTATGTAGCTAGAGGTACTTTTTTTCCAGAAGTTAAAAAAGTGCTCAGTAACCGTAGAACAGTTTTACAAACTATTTACACTTATCTCGGCTTACAACGCGTAATAATGTGAATCTCACAGCTAAAACTGCTGAAACACTCTTAGATTAGAGCTCGCTTACGGCTAGGCGAACACTTTTGAAGTGAAACCTCCAGGAAAAGAATTTCGCGTTATAACTACGTATATACAAAATCGAACACAGACGTACGTTTAAACTATGGGGAAACATCCTTCACGTCCAGGGCACGAGAAAAATGCTATGCACAAGCCCGGAAATAGTTCATTTCCTTCTCATAGATCACCTTATGCAACGTTAGTACAGGATGTAGGATATCTTTGTGATTGTGCTGTGGAAAGCTACTAAATAATTCGAAATTCTCCAGGGATACATCAGAACATGCAGGAGTCGAAGCAACGACGGAACGAAACGTTTACCCGTGCTTATGGGCGACATTTTGAACATTTCGCGCATGATACCTGCAGATTTCCCTTCGTTATCCTGTCTTACATTTCGTAATGTGCCTCTGTTTCCCTGCGTTCATCACAGTCTTCGTGTTCAACTTTTTCGTCATGTGGTGTGGTGTGCTAAGCACATCACAATTATGGTGCATTCCACACAAAAAACAACAACCCAGTCCGCACGACATACTTACGCGTACATTATACCTGCTCATGTCTCCGGATGGATCAGTGACAAAATGCAATCTGTGGGTAGCAGCAGTGCCTCCGATAGAAACCCACCGGCTGACGGCAAAGCGCCTTGCAGCACCTGGTAGCTGGTAACCATTGGCACGAGCTAGCTTAGCTTGTTGCATAACTCGCAGGCGATACAGCCGTACAGTTCCTGCGCACACTGGCATACGTAGCGATAAAGATGCTTAAAACAGCGCGGTTCGCGTCACTTCGCCTAAAAGCCATCTAGCCTAAAGTTTCAGGAAAAATTTAATTTCATCAAAAGAAATTTGGCCTAAAAGTCACTTGGCTTAGTCATTTGGCCTAAATGCCACCTGGCCAAAAATCCACTTAGCCTAAATAATAACTGGCCTAAAAGTAATTTAGTCTAAAAGTCATTTGGACTAAAATTCAATTTGCCTAAAAGCTACTTGGCTTAAAAGTCACGTAGCCATAAGGTCACTTTGCCTAAAAGTCACTTGGCTTAAAAGTAATTTGCCCTAAAAGTTACTTATACTAAAATTCGCTTGGCCTAAAAGTAAGTTGGCGTAAAAATCATTTAGCTTAAAATTCACTCAGTGTAAGTCATTTAGCCTAAATAAATTTACCCAAGATTCATTTGGCCTAAAATAATTTCAGGCCAAATGACTTTTAGGCTAAATGACGTGTACCCACTATCGCTTCATACGCGCGGTATTGTAAAGTGATACAATTTTCCCCGGCATTACTAACGCTGCCTGCACAGTTGACAGCGAGTATCGCCTCTTTTGATGACCACGTATCCTGTACAGGCTGTTCACGGTAAACTGAGCACTTACGAAAGCCCTGCTTAAGATCTACTTGTGTACACGTTGTGTATTCTTGCGCCTTGTGTAAAATTAACACTGCCATTAGCCTCGTCACTTTATTCAAGCTTCGGTAAAGTGAAAATGGGAAATTACTAGAAAAGTAAATATTTTACAAGTCTGCTACCGTCGTTAAGGTAATTTTCCCATCCACATATGGGAGTTTCCACTGCTGTGTACGTGAAATTTACCCCAGAGTGCGGTAATTATACCTTACATGTAAAGTAAAAAATGTTCCGCAAACAAGTTGGCAAATATCACCTTACAGTTGTCAGATAATTTTCCCAATTTTTTTTACAACGTTTATTAATGCGTCGAATAAGTGAAACTCGGATAATATTAGGTACGTAAACTATGTAATCATTACGCCAGTTAGTGCTCTTGTGAGAATAGAAACAACAGTAACTGAATTAAATAAATTCAGTTCATACAAGTGTAAACATCGCACGAGACGATTAAGACATGGAACCAGTTTTCGTAATTTGCTGCCAACTGTACCACGAGTAGCCAGAGCTCACGTTTATATGAATTTAGGTACGAGCAGTGACTTTTTTCAAAGGTTGGCTTCGACAGTGCTCATTGTTTAATCGTGGAAAATTTATAACATGCTTGATTTCAGGGTGTGGCAATAGGACTGTAACCTCATTTGTATGCATGTAGAACAACGGCAAGGCTAGATCAATCAAGAATTATTTATTGGCCCGACACGGTTATCTATTTCTTAATCAATTTTCCACCCTTCGTGTGTTCGAGAGCTTGCGATTAAAAATGAACGATAATCACTCCTGTCCTTAATTTGCGAGATTCAAAGCGCATGCTTAAAGCACGCGCCCGTTTGACAAGTTAACGCCATGGCGCAGTGTTTCAAAATAAACCTTTCGTAGTGATCGCAGACCGTTTATAAGAGAGAGAAAAAAAAACAAGAGTATCCCGGGATAGGACTTTGAAATCACGTCGCCTAGTGCATCATTTTGGAGACGTTTCCACGCAGCCAAAAGTTGAATTTTCAAGCCGCTCTATCTTATCCCCGAACTCGTTCCGATGACAATAATTTCTTGTTCAACGTAAGCTGTTTGTGTGAGTACAGAGGACGTTCTCGTCGTGTTGCGGACTTGTCGGCTGCTGTGAAGTAAATAAACAAGAGCGACTGAAATAGCTTAAATTTGTGGAATTTTCTTCATTTGTTCAAACAAAAAGGAAGGCCAAAAACGTAGTGTTAGTCGTACTTTTACAATCGAAATAGTGTAACCTGTATCGAAGTTGAAAAATGAACAACCATAAGTATTGGAAACGATAATATAGTCCACTCACGGCTTCTTCGGCCTTTTTGAATTAAACCTGTGAAAAATCTCCCCATGTATGACGTGTTTAGTTATTTCCTAAGTACTTCCTGTATCACAAGGGTTTCATACTCGTCTTCCATAAAAGTTACTTCTTTTTCCTGTTAAGTTGAAATGTTATTCATATTTTATCTAAAAATTGTAACGCTTCATTTATTAATAATTTGAATGATTAAAAACAGGGGGAAAATATGTACGTTGGTAGCGCCTGGTAATAAGTAGTCTTTATACAAAATACTGTTACACTGAGTGAGCGCGCACGAACGCGGTGCGTTGTACTCCGGTGTAATTCTCCAGGCTTACTTAAGCTTAGTTTTCACGAGGCGGAGGAATATCCTGGAAGTAGAACTTAAGCAGGGCTTCAGAATAGGCTGAAGTAACAGTGAATAGATTATACACAATAACGGGGGCGTATTTTCCAGGTTAGGATTTCGGTTTTTTTTTTATTGAAAATTATTTTTAAAAAACTCGTGAAAAGAAGTTCAAGTAATAGCTCAGGATGATTGTTAACGTAATTAGAAAAAAAAAACATGAAGTAATCTTTCTTAGAAATCTTTATATTTAGTGCTCGAATTCAATCTTTACTTTTGGGATGAAAATATTTTAAGTCGAAATTGCCAGGAGTTAAATAAACCCGTATCGCAGGTGAACCGTAGCGTATTTCAGAAGAAAATGTGCAACATTCCACCCATACCTTGTAAAAAAAATTGAAGCAATAAGGTTTTTAAGTTAAAATGTTATGTTATTTTGCTTAGTAAAAAGCGTTATTTTTTAAATGATTTTGTATTTTCATGAAATTACCGTTGATACCATGTCACTAAATATTTAAGTATCTTCAAACCCTATAAAAATAGCTCTTGAACAGAGAAAAATAATGTCACGTGACCAAATTGTTTTATAGTTAATGAGCGAATTTTAAATTTTTGAAGGTGTAATTGATAGGTAATCCATAAAAAATACAAACACATTGGAGAGATAGCTTATGCTAAATATTTATATTAATTATGAATATTTTGACTGTAAATCTTGTGCTAGACAAATTTTCGAAGTGTTAATAAATCACAAAGGTTTTATTTCAGCAAGATGTTTTTGCGATAACAATGTCTCGCAAAATTTCTTTTAAGCGCGACACTTGGGTAGCGTAAAAATAGGACTTCACTTAACAGTATATTTATTAGATTTTAAGTTTATAGTGAACGTTGGAATTAATCTTTAGACAAGCCACATAACAAATTTACAAGAAATTTGATTATTACAATCTGATGACAATAAAAGTTATTTCGAGCTGTAACCAAGTTTTTTACCCGTGTAACAACTGGGTATTTTTGGCGCAAGTTATGAAACTAAAATAATCCTTATTCTGTTGATTTTAGCGTTTGAAGTTAATTTCCAATTTTTTCACTGTTTTTAGGAACGGTGTTGGATAATAAATCACAAAAATATCAAATGTGGTAAAAAAAAAAAAAAAAAAAAAAAAAACAGAAAATCATTTTGGGCACTATCAAAAAGCACATTATTTTATATTCGTAACAAATATCGTCCAACTTGAGGACATCACTTCTAAGTAGCCTACTCTTTCCTCGCATAGAAATTGATATCGCATATATTTTGACATGCTATAGTTTTGGACAGGGGAATTTCGCGTTGTAAACGACTTGTAGGCTAGACTCCACTGTCCTACGTATTTCCGAGTCTCATCTTCCACCTCGCTGGCTGCTGCCGCCCCAGTGTGTAGCCAGTTTTACCTCAGTACAGGTGGAGCGCGATTTGGTGCTTTCAGGTATTTTATTGGCTCAGAGTTCACCCGGGCGTGTCTAACTTACCGTGCTCCAATAGCAAACATAAGATAAATACATATGTTTTTGAAGTCTAGCATGTCCTAAAATGAATACGCGAAATTTTCCAGTCCCTAACCATAGCATGTCGAAATCACAATTCTAGTGTTTTTGAGGCGTAGAAATAAAATAAACCGGCATTATTTACACTAAATTAAACGAGAGTTGCTTAAAGGTTATGCCATAATTCATTTTAAGGTATGCTTATCAAAATTTGTTTAACAAAAAAAAAACTCATAAAATGTTACAAATTAAATTTATGAAAAAGAAATCCTTATGTTGAATTTCTTTTTTAAATTACGAATACATTTGTGATTTTCAATATTTCTTGAAGTAACTCTTATTATCTTGTTTCAGTGTTAATTACCTCATTTCAGTCAGTGATTTAGTTTTTATGATTTATACATCCCAAAAACACTAGAATTGTGATTTTGACATGCTATTACGCAAAACGTATGCAGTATAGAATTATTCTACGAGAGGAAATGGTACTTATAAGTAATATACAGGATGTATGTAAATACGATCGACAACTTTGGCTACAGGTTAATCACGAGAAAATAAGTTGAAAACATGTGCACGATCTATGGTCTAAAGTAAATACTTAGAGTGGTACACATCTTTGAAGTTGGACCTGGAACACTTGTTTTTTGCAAATATTGGAGATAATATTTGCGATGGAGCACCGATTGTCTGGATAATAATAGTTAACTGAACGAAGATCTTCAAACACCACGACACTTGTCGCTGCCATCAAATTATATCATGTAAATAATCACTGTTACTACTCCTATTTCAAACTAGCATCCATGTTGCGGTAGCGTATTCGGTATTTAAACGATGGGTTATTAATCCCCATGTCCCAGTTAACAAAAATGTCACCTTGCGTAAATACCCTAAACCTCGCCGTTTTCAAGCAACTCATGTCTTACTTTCAATATAATATCTACCAATACCTGGCAGGTGGGGCATGCACAATATCAAATAACTAGAGATGATGCTTTATCGCGGGAAATGTCGACTGTATGCTAGGATTCAACGTACTGTACACATCTCCGACAGTTTTATTTCCTTATTGGCTGTCACGCATGTATGCCTATTTCACTGGACCAATGAGGATTCTGATACTATAGGGCTGAACGTTCGTGATTGTTCTTCAAACAGTTTCGCCGAGTCAAAAATTTGTTCATCCAATCACGAAAGAATAAACTTGTTAAGAGTGTTATAGAACGTACGTTGGCTCAAAAATTTTTCGCGCATTTTCCATCATCTCTACCAATAACACACTTTTGCGGGTATTAAAGGAAGGGGGAAGATTTCAGAGAGAGAGAGGTACATTACACTGGTACTGTAATGGACTTTTTCTTCTACTACAACTTCAAAAATGCGTACGTCCCTAAAAATTAATTTTTCGACTATAGGTCGTGTTTTCAACTTCTTTTTTCGTGATACACCGGGAGTTTGTCGGTCGAATTGAGATATAACCTGTGCATACTTGTTGAAGCAGTATTTCATACAGATAAAAATAACGAATTTTTCGGTGGTGAATAGCCTTAATACAGGACCGTTAGCTGGCAGGACACATGTACCGGAACACCTTGAGTAGATCGGAACGATATACTCTTATCCGCAGCTGAAGGCTGGTGATCAATCCCGTGCCTACGTTTTCTAGAGATCGCCGCTTATTTACAACGTGGTTATATCGTGCCGATGCCGGTAGATAGGGTACGTGCCGAGGTCAAGTTTAATTTGAATATCGGCGCGGCATGTTGAGTCCAGATGAAGAACGTGATTGCCTTTAAGGTCTCCCGGAGAGCCTTGCTACGCTACAACCCGAGGCAATACGTTCTCTTCGGAAAGAAACAATAATTTGTCCAGGTAGTGTACGTGAATCGAACTCGGCAGCCGTGCACCGTCTTTCTTCTCAGGTGAATCTCTCGAACAGGGCTGACGCTGCGAGGAAACATGTTCTTAAGTTGTTACGGCGCGGTAAACCTGGGCGTGCGCACTCTAGAGTCAGTGAAACAACATTCATTGCAGGTCGGTTGATAAGCTACTGCCGACTGACAAATCAAGCAAGTGAACTGGTAACAAGTGTCTTCGAGGCCAATTGGTGCACGAAAGCTGCATATTTACCTTAATTTTGGTCAAAAGTTGTTTTTCAGAAAAAATTTTCAAAGGTTTTAGCACGACAAGACATAAAGAATAATTTCGAACACCTTCTTACATTGAAAGATATTCACTACCACTACTACCATCGGAGCACTGATGGAATATAAGAAAGAATATCTTATTTCTCATATTCCATCAGTTCTCACAGAGTAATAAAGGTAGTGAATATTTAATAATGCAAGAAGTTGTTAAAAATTAATATTTATGTCTTGTGCCAAAATTTCCGATAAACCCTCTGAAAAACAAGTAATAACTAAAATCAGATAAATGTACTGCTTTCGTGCACCATTGGCCTCAATGGCAGTGAAATATTCGGCGTTCAGTGGAAATCACTAATAAATGAGTGAAATTGAGCAATCATATCAATTAGTCGTCTGGCACGTGTTATCAGTCGCTAAATTCTCACTGATTTTCACTGATGGCATAGGGCAGCGCCGTAATGCGAAGGCGGGGGAAACGGGAGATCTCCGAGAAAACCCACCCGAAACAGTGGCATCATCCGGTACGATTCCCACGTGCGAAAATCCGGGAGCAACCCCCCCCCCCCCTCCCCCGATCCGAGTTCGTCTTGGTTGGGGGGAGAGTAGTCTAACCACTTTACCACCGTGGGCCCGCCGCAAGACGTAGTGTGTCGTGTCGGTGGCCGAGCTATCGCCAGAGGGAGAAGTAGCTTGCATTAAAAATAAACAATAGGGAGGCTAAAGTTATTTCGTCCAGACTATATACTTGTAAATATAGGCTGCTCACGGTAAAATGAGCACTTTTGAAAGCGCTGCTCAAGATCTACTTCTACGCACGTCGTGTATTTTTCCGCCGTATATAAAATCAACGTTGCCATGGGCCTCGTCACTTTAGTCATGCGTCGGTCAGGTGAATCTGTGGAATTATTAAAAATGTAAATATAATACAAAGTTAGTCATTTTTACACTTCATACATTAAAAAAAAAAACAGTAAGGAAAAGAAATGATTTAAGTTATTACAAATGGTTACCTGAAACTTTTTACTCTACGTTAAGATATGGAACTACTTTCCCTTCGTCGTTACCAACTTTACTGGACGCATGTCACTCATTGCACCCGTTCAAACATATGCAGGTAGGAGCAGTGACTTTTCTTTAATGTTGATACCGAAAGTGCTCACTTTATCGTGAACAGCCTTTATAAAATTGCATTTTTCATATCGATATCTTATACTACAGCATAAAGACCCACATTTCATAGGTACGAATGTAATAAAAGTTTTACATTAAGAATGTTTACAACTAAAATTATTTTCTACATTTTTAGCTTATTACATCCTTTTTCGTTGTGATAAGAAATAACTGTCTGGAAAAAGTATGACAATGGAGGAGAATGTCTCTTGAAAATGACTGAAGTGAATTATATGAGTTTTAAAATTGTATCTTTAGTCATACAAATGGCAGAATGGAACGGAATTAGTATATTATGCTACAGCTCAAAATGGTTACTAATATTATATTAGAATGCAGTGAAGAATATTTTTTGTAACTTTATTGTGCTATTCACCTGTATTTCGGTTTTTAAATTTTGGGATAGTTAAAAACGAAATACTCACCCGCAGGTTAACCAACTGTCGAATTAAAAAGAAATTGCTTCGTGCCACTCTTGTCACTTCAGCTGAACCAGCTGAAACCAAAAGTTGTGCTAACATAACTTCCTGAAATTTGCACAATTTACTCCATCCGGAATCTTATGCAGATTCGATACATATTATGTACCACTGTAAAAATAATTAATTTTTACTGAGGAATTGTTTGCAATTTTACAAACGATTGTAACAGTACATAAAATTCTCTTGTGCAATTACTTGTTTGTAAAACTACAAGAAACGTGTTTGTGATACAGGCCTACCTCAAGAGGTGTTTGTACTATGCTGACCCAAATCCACGAGCTCAAGCAAAATGGCTGACCCTCAACTACGTAAAACTCCACATAGTTGTTTGTGAAAAAAACTAGGGGTGATGTCAAGTTTAGTTGCGTTAAAAAAAAAAAATATATATATATATATATTGCAAGTTTGAGAGTAATGTAAAATACTCAGAACAACTCAAATAATTATAACAAAATGATGACAATTTTTTAAAAAAAGTCACGCTATTACTCATTAACCGTTAATGTATATGTTTCGCATCTACACAGACCTTCACTAATATTTTGTATGTATTTACTGCGATATTGGGTACAAAAATAACTGCAAAGTTCGTAAGTATACTTGGTCTGTTGGTTAATAGTATGGTTCAGTTGTGTCAGGGACGTAGAATCTAGTCTCCGTGCTGGCAAGATATATCTTTTTTTTTTTTTTTTTCCTTTCGATAATTATATATTGAAAACATGTTTTTCCTACTCTCTATGATAAATTCATCACGTTTGTTTTTATAGAATATATCGTTTGTAATGTTACAAAAGTTATTTTACAGATTTTACATTAAAACTGTTTGTAGTTCTACAGAAGGATCTTCTTGGAAACTGGGTTTCCAGGGATTTTTCTTGTAGAAGCTCAGTGTACAAGACGTTTATTTCTTGCCTCGTTTTCATTTACAAGTGTAAATTTGTACTCGACTGTCCATCCAACCCCCTTCCACCACAGATGCATTGTCGCGATCCACACCTGAGTACAGGCTGTTCACGGTAGAATGAGCACTTTTGAAAACCCTGCTTAGGTTCTCCTTGTACGTACGTTGTGTATTCTTCCGCCTTATTAAAATTCAATATTGCCATGGGACTCATCACTTTGTCCATACGTTGGCCAAGTGAAACTATTAAATTATAATAAAAGTAAAATATTTACAAATGTGGTCAATTTTACACTTCGATGCATTAAAAAAATACAGAAAGCAAAAGAAATAAATTTATGTCATCACAAATGGTTACCAAACACATTCTATTCGACGTTAATATATGGAACTACTTTCCATCCATCGTTACCAACATAACTGAGCGCATGTATCTCAGTACGCCCGTTACAATATATGCATAGGCAGGAGCAGTGACTTTTTTCGAAGGTTGTTTTCAAAAGTGCTCACTTTATCGTGAACGGCCTTTATAGCTGTTTATTTAAGCAGCAGGGTCGTATGCCCTCTTAATGTAAAACGAGTGTGCTTGACTTAACTACACATATCATAACAACGGAACTGAGATACCACCAGCTGTTAGGACTCTTGACTCTCTTGTTTGTCGTGCCGAGACACCATTAAAACCGCATTAGCGAGGGGAAATAACAGTCTAACAAACAACTTTCCTACAGAGCCATTTGTCTTCCTGGCGTCCGTGAAAAAGCTTCAATGCCAGACAGTCGTCGGCACGGTAGAGAGAAACTTAGCCGTTTCTTAACGTAACTGTTTGCAGTAATCGTCCTTCATCACCATGCATGTCATTTCGGCTAAGGACTTTTCTTCTGCTGGTGGGGAGAGAGAGAGACAGGGAGACAGAGGTATAGAGAGACTGCGTATTTACGTATTTGGCAATGAAGGTTGTCAATATGCAAGCACTCCAATAGAATTAAATTCTGTGAGTTGGCGTGTTTCATGACCGGGTTTCCAAGTGAACAAATGCCAAGTCATGAAAATGAGTAGGGCCTAGCTCTTCAGTGGACACCTACACTCGCAAACTTTCGAAATTTCGTCACGCGAGAATCAACCCTAATTACAACACTACTTGAACTACCCAATTGTTTGGACAGAAGTATTGCATCCCGCTTTCCAACGTCTGTACATACCGATGAACTTTTAGTAGAGTAAAACTGGTGCAGCATGAAACACTTTACATGTAATTAAAACACTTATCTTTTAATTTAAATATGAAGCATTTTTAACCAACTATTGAAGATTATTTTTAAAAAAAATTTAAATAAAGGAATTTTTTTCTGGGGTGAATAAAAAAATACATGTACAATATAAATTTAAGTATTAAATTTAAAAGTCATAGGGTACTCCAACAAAATAAGTTAAATGTCAAATTTAAAAATGAAATCTACAAATAAATTTTTACTTGTTTAAATTCGTCGACTTAAACGGCCTTTAAAAATTAATTTTAATTATTAAATTAATTTTTTTGCATTGTTTATTAAAATCATTTTTGATCTAAACTAACAGATGAATTTTTAACTATGTGAAAAAAAAGGTCCATGTTGGTCCATGTTGAAGCAGATCTATACTACTACATATTTTTTTTTTTTTAATGAGGAAATATATAGACTGCCTGTACTACACCGGCAAACCTATATAATTGGTAGAATTGTTTCCGCGAGTGCAATTTTAACTAATGAAGTAATTAACGAAAACGTTTGGCCTGGAACTGTGACTATAGACTGTTCACTGTAAAGTGACCACATTTGAAGCCCTAGATACTTTTTCCGTACAAACATTTTTTTATCCTTTATCTGATCTTCTAAATAAATATTGCCGTGTAAGTAATGAACTCCCGAGTGCGGTGGAATATATATATTGACTATTATTCAAAATGAGAGGACTTTCATAAGTGCTCACTTTACCGCGAATTGCTTATGTAGAACAGGATTAGAACACGAAATAAAATTTTTTCTAACCAAGACCGAATCAACTGATCCAACGAATTTGCATAAATACTTATAGTTAGAAGCTAGTATTTGTACCTTGTACACGTTCATTTTTGGTTTCCTTCATGTCTGAACCGTTGCCACCTGCTACAAGTCGTTGTTGCTCAATTTTGATATTTAAATGCTAATATTCAGTATGTCGGAAAGACCAATAATTTTTTCATTTCAGCGGCGAATAATACTTCGTGTATTGTTTGTCCTTTGCGCCCTAAGATATAGGAAATACGAAGCGCTTATGCCGTGATTACCACTTTGCCACTTGTCTGGAAAACCTGGAAAATAGAGAAATGTGAGGTAATTTGAAAGCTGTTAGGGAAATCCGCAAAATGTCAGGTAATTTTCAACACAGTAGTTGCGTGTAACGGAATTGTTGGATAAGCAGCAAGTTTTATCTAGCTGTTCTGTCATGACAGAATGCGTTTCGAATGCAAATGAGGGGCCGAGGTGGTGTGGTGGCCAGACTACTCACCTCCCACCGTGGCGAACCGGGTTCGATTCCCGCTGGGAGTCGCTCCCGGAATTTGCGCATGCGGGAATCGTGGCGGACGATTCCACTCGTCGGCGGGTTTCTCGGGGATCTCCCGTTTACCCCGCCTTTGCTTTCCGGCGTTGCCCCGTACTCACTTCGCTTCACCCTCATCGGCTCTCAAGACCTCGATGTTAAGAGCCGACCAAATCTCTGCACTCCACTTCACTCCAATGCAAAAATTAATTTAAAAAAAAAACTTGTGTGGTTTTTTTTGGCGTATGTCAGTTTAAAGTTTAAACTTTACACGATTACTTCAGAAGCACTGCTAGCTGCCGGATTGTCAACCATCTGGTTAGTTTATAGCGTGTCCCTTAAATGCTTAGTTTTTTCTGTGCATTGTCTATAAAGGCTGTTCACGATAAAGTGAGCACTTTTGTAATCAACCTTAGAAAAATGTCGCTGCTCCTATCTGCGTATATTAACAGGCTTATTGAGTGACATGCGCCCAGTAAAGTTGGTAACGATGGAGGGAAAGTAGTTCCATACCATAACGTCGAATATAAAGTGTTAGATAACCATTTGTGATTACTTAAATGATTTCTTTCACTTTCTGTTTATTAATGCATCGAAGTGTAAAATTACGCAGATTTGTGAAATATTCACTTTTATAATAATTTCACTATTTCACTTGACCGACGCATGAATAAAGTGATGAGGCCCACGGCAATATGTTAATTTTACGTAAGGCAAAATAATACACAACATACATACAAGTATGTCTCAAGAAGGTCTTTCGAAAATGCTTATTTTGCCGTGAACAGGCTATAGGGCGTTTTGTTCAGATGCATTGCGTTGTAAGATAAGATTAGTTAATGTGTGTTGTAGATGTGCTGCATTATAAAGAAGCCATCGTGATAGAAAAATATTTATAAACAATAGGGCAGGAGAGAATGTTTTATTTTTGTCCGTGGATCAGGAAATGGCCAGGAATTTTCAAACGAGTAAAGGTTGGCAACCCTGTTAGGTGTTTTAAAACTACAGGAATCAGTTACGTTTTTTTTTTTTTCGCCATCGAAAACCGGTGTTTTCGTGTAGGAAGTAGCGATTCCCGTTGGTTTCCGAGACGTGTATAACGGTCCAGGTGTCAATCGAGTATCGCGGAATAGTACCACGATTGCCAACCGCGCACGCCGCTTGTGCACAATCGAGTATCGCGAAATAGTACCACGATTGCCAACCGCGCACGCCGCTTGTGCACAATCGAGTATCGCGAAATAGTACCACGATTGCCAACCGCGCACGCCGCTTGTGCACAATCGAGTATCGCGAAATAGTACCACGATTGCCAACCGCGCACGCCGCTTGTGCACAATCGAGTATCGCGAAACAGTACCACGATTGCCAACCACGCACGCCGCTTGTGCACAATCGAGTATCGCGAAATAGTACCACGATTGCCAACCGCGCACGCCGCTTGTGCACAATCGAGTATCGCGAAACAGTACCACGATTGCCAACCACGCACGCCGCTTGTGCACAATCGAGTATCTCGAAATAGTACCACGATTGCCAACCACGCACGCCGCTTGTGCACAAGCGAGTTACGGACTCGCATTCGTTAAGGTCGCACGGCTGTCGCGAAAGAGTAATTTGCGAATGTCAATTATGCCCTTTCGGTTTCTAGCTCGGGATGTCTCGGTGTTCTCTCGACTGACCTTCGTGCCGCTCAAACAACTTCATCAAATTTTAGTTGCCTCATCCCTGACAGCCAATTACAACTCTTTTTTTTTTTTTCCTCCGACAATGACTACCACTTCGCAACAACCAGCACGCTGCCTAACGGCGCGTTTCCCACACGCGAGCGTGGGGAATCTAACCCGGAACGCCGAGGCGGGAGGTTAGCGCGTGCTCGTATATACAATACGTTTACGTGAGTCACACTGGAGTAATCTTATACTGCACATTGATGTACACTTAGTAAACTGATCTAACCTAACCTGAACTAATCTAATCTATCCTAACCTAACTCCTTTTGAAATGTTATTTCAGATTCCAAAATGTCTTGGAGCTGGAGTTGGAAAGGCTTTTTTTTAACGTCCCCCGGTTTTATGCTTGAAATCTTAGCAGTAGACGGCTTACATACTAACTTACAACCTAACTTAAATTTACACCCATGCCTTACCCGGGATTTGAACCCAGAGCCTCCCGCACCCCAGAAAATGTCTTGGCGGAATATAATGTACAGAATCAATGGGCGTAGTCAAAGACTTACTTCTATGGGATTTTTTTTACCCCACTATTGACATGTCTAATGAGACTTGGCACCTTCCATTCATCAAACAGCCGAAGCAAACCTTGCGCTACTTTTCGTGCGAGAATTTCTAGTGCAAGGCATGTGTCCTGTACGAGTTCAAGAGGCAAAACCATGTCCTTCTTAAATGCAAGTTCAAGAAAACGATCAAATTTTATTGGTCCTCGTACACTACTCATATGATTAGCTGCATACCAGCCAAAGAAACAGGTAAACGTACACATTTTTAAGCAATCCTGAGAAGAATCTGGCGAAATGTATTGCAGTCGGAAACGCTTCGTAATGAAAAAAAGAAAAAGAAAATGGAGTGACTTAAAAGGTGTTGGAGCGAGAGTTGAAGGAAGATATTTCAAAATTAATAATTATCCTCGTTATTAACCCATAACTGAAGTGTATGATGGGAGTCGTCATATTAGCATCGTGGCTGTATAACAACTATGAAGGCAATTCTCTGTTTTCTTTCAAGTAGAAATTTTGCAATAAGTCCTATGAAAAACGGCCCGCGAAGCGGGAAATCGTTTTCTATCAAATCTGCTTGATATCCTCTCTTGAAAATTGGCGTGCGAGGTTTCACCAACATATATTTCTTTCAAGAGCCCACAGTATCTGCTACTGCTGGGGTTCCCGTTTCATTGGCAAGCCCCGAAGGGAGGAAATATTTTTACTAGGCTGTTCACCGAAAAAAAAAAAAAAAAAAAAGCATTTCAGCCGTCGGTCTATAGCGGTAGCGCTGATTAGCCGAATTAATAAAATAAAATACACATATTTACTGGAATTTCTTCGGACGTTTGTGTCCATTGGACAACAACAAAAAAAAACTGAAAAATGGTAGCCTCGGTGTCTATCCACCTCTTCATTATTTCCCTTTCTTCCACGCGTTTATCTCTGTCTGCCATCCTCGAGTTCGTCGACATTGCGGTGACCTGCCCCCCCCCTTTTTTTCCGACCTTCTCTTCCCCACGAAGTAGTGAGGTCGAAGAGGAAATCATTTCCTCTGTACTCGAGGGGAATGGTACGTGAAAGCAGTATATTTACCCGATTTTCTATAGGTCGTTTTCCAAAGGGTTTATCGGAATTTTTGGCTCGACAAGACGTAAAAAAAATAACTTTCGACGCCTTTTTACGTTGCCTTCATTATCCTCGGAGTACCGATGGTAGAAAAATAAATAACTATTTTTTGTGTTATCTTCAGTAAGTGCTCCGAGAATAAGGAACGCAGTGAATTCGTAACAATGTAAGAAGGTGTGTTCAGAACTGTTATTCGCGTCTTGTCAAACAGAAAATTTCGAAAAATCCTCTCTGAAACAAGTCGTGAGGAAAATAATATAAACATACGGTTCTCGTGCACCATTCCCCTTAATGTTGTCATATCCCCTCCGTCTACAGTTGATATGAAACTCTTCGTAATTACACCGGGAAAAATATGTGGCAGAAGGGGCCAAATATTTGCACGTAAAATGCTCCAGGAATCCTAATAGAGGGATGTGAATAAGACGGGTTGACAAAACTATATAAGTATTATAAATGTAGATAGTAAACACAATAAAACTGGTTGTCGTTTTCATATCCGATATTGTACTCGCAGTTGTGTATACCGGTTGTATTAAAATTACTGCCGCCAAATCCACGTGCCGGTTCGTTTACGTAGAAGAAAATAATAAATAGCCGTAGTGGTACGGATCCAGAGCCCCTCAGTTTCGTGCAACAGCTTATTAAAACATGATCTTCATACATAACGCCTTATGTTGGCAACGTGCAATGCACGATCAATGGTGTCGCGTGGTACGCCTGAGATTTAGGCAATACGGGAGACATTTGTACGCTGCGGGCTGTGGACACAAGGCGTCGTGTAACTGCTTTCACAGCATCGCTGTCCACTCAGTAGAAAGCTTCGTAGTCAGTTCATCCGTTCGAATTCTTGCTGCAATTAAGGAGGAAGGCGGTAAATAGTTGTGCAAAAGTTGTCACAAGTGCTCAGTTATCCACGAATACGCTATACACGGTTATCATGAACTCCAAGTGCACAATTTGTGAGGCGATTCGTTATAGAAATTAAAGCGCGATTATTAAGGGAGATACAAGCACTTAAAAATTAAGAATGAAAATTATTTATTTGCGAAATGTCAGAAACTACTATGTTTTCTCCAGAACTGTTCGCCTCAGGATTATTACGCCATAGGAATCTCTCAGCGTGCACGAATATCACACTCTTGTTCGTTAATATCATGACGTAGCTTATTTATTAAAGTTCATAGATGGCAGATGTCAAATCAGCCTTACGCTATTCGCAAATTTTGTTGGTTAACCTCACTTAGTTGCTGATTTTCTACAAACAAATAATTTTAATTTACAGACTTCAAAGGAGCGTCTCTCAATTTATAATCACGTTACGTCATAAGTCGTCTTACATTTTTCTACTCCACTTTTTCGTATCGTATCTGTAGTTCAGGAAAACTCTCTAGAACGTAGATTTTTATGGAAGCTCGTGGCAGATCTCCAGTTCGCTCGAACAGCAAGTCGGTCTAACTTGAGCTGGACATCACTTCAATGCAACTACGACAAAAGAAAAATAAAAGAGTTTTCAGAGTTAAGGGTCTGTAATGTATTTGACTCGGGCTCAAATATTGCTGAAGTAAAAAAAAATATTCTAACTTTTTAAAATGTCTTTTTTATACACAGTAAAACACCCGCATAACAAAAATTAAATACTTTTTTATCATCTCGTTTTATTTTAACCCACGAGTACAAAAAAGTAACTAGGAAATTAAGGAAGAGGTTCTGTGGATCCAAGGGAAGATATGTGAAATTTGCGGAAAGTCCGTTTTGTAAATCAACGTGCGCGTAATTTCACGGAGAGTTCACGGACACCTCTGGATTAATTTTTGCCGGCACTTTTCCGTAAAACGAAAAACGTTTTTTTTTTTTCTTTTTTATCAGTGAGGAAACGATAAGGGCTATAGTGCCGCGCCTATCGAGTGCGCCATCGCCACTTAACGTAAAGGGCTCTGAATCTGAAAGCCCTGCTCAAGCTCTATGTGCATGAACGTTGTGTATTCTTCCGCCATACGTGACGTTAACATTGCCACGGGCCTTGTCACTTCATTCATGCGTCGGTCAAGCGAAACTGTGAAATGATTAGAAAAGTAAATATTTTAACAATATTCCAGTTTATATTCTTAGATGAGTAAAAAAAAAAAAGTTCCAGCATTTACAGATGTTTAGATACAACACTTTTTTTTTTTTTTTTTTAATTCGACGATAACTAGAGACCTGCAAAATTCGCGTTATTATTTGGGGTCTCGTTAAACTTTAAACACGCGTACTTAAACACGTGTACTTTTGTTATAGGCCGTTGAGCACTATTGAAGCCCTAATTAAGTTTTTTTTTCCAACCAATTTATATCCTTCCACCACTTGTTAATATAAACCCTGCCACGTGAGTAATAAACACAGTGTATACATTCACCATCGCCCCAAAACATCATTCCGAGTCCACAATGAAATGTATTTATTGGTTATTATGTCTGATGAAACAGCTTCAAAAAGTGCTCACTTTACCGTGGAAGGTATATATACGTTTGTCATTAGGCTATGCATTGTGTGACACTCCGTTGGTAACTCTGCTCCAATAAATGAACACTTGTGTGCCCCAATCACGCGCAGTTCAGTCACGAAAGGAGCGGACTTCACATCTGTGCGGGAGCCAACGGAGAAATGGCGTCTCCTCTACATACAGTACTGCGAAGTTTAGCCTGATGTAAAATAATGACGCGGTTAGCTCATGTCCCTAATGATGAAACACGGAACTACTTCCGCTCAGTCGTTATCAACTTTACCGGGCGCATGCTAGACAACGTGCCCGTATGTTGTTGCGAAGAGGGGGGGGGGGGGGGGGGGTCGGGGGGGCAGTGACGTCGTTCGAAGGTCGATTTCAAAACAGTTCACTTTATCGCGAGCAGAATTTAGACCGTGTCCGAATCGGCAGATTTTTTTGACAAAATGATCACGTGACCCTGATTTCGCATACAAAAAATGGTGACGTTTTTTGGTTATTTGGTTTTTTTTTTTTGCGTATTTTGTATCTAGCGGATGTTAGCAAAAAAAAACACAAAACGACAAAAAGTCAGCGCCATGTTTTCTTTGTTTTTACTTTAAAAACACATGCGCGAATGCGTAAATAAATTGACTTTTAAAACTAAAAACTGTACATTAAAAAGCAAGTAAGTCCTGTGCTCTGTGTGTGCGTGTGTCTATATATATATATATATATATATATATATATATATATATATATATATATATATATAGTAAAAAGAATGTAAAGTCGTTGCATTATTTATATTTTTGTTATTCATTAACGTATTCGTAGTATTTTAGTGATGATTGCAGAAATGTTACGTCTGTTTTAAGCATTAGATTGAGATAAAAAAAAAATATTTCACTGTTAATGTAATAATTTTTTTGACGCGAGTGCTAAACAAGTGACTGTCGACAACGTCCGAATTGGTACCTACCAAATCACGGATTTACAAAAGAACGAAACGACGAAATTTGTCGTCTCGGATACTACCTTAGTTTCGTGTTAGCGCGTGTGCTCGAAACACTCGCGCGACGCAGTTCCGAGCCCACACGCGCGCGACGACGCGTCTCGAAGCTGCGAAGCACGTGCCTGCGATGTTGGCATCGCGATCGGGTAATACGTCCGACCAATGGACGGCAGTAGTATCGATTCTCGTACTAGCACGTGTACATGCCACACGTACACCTCCCTCTCTCCCTCCCTCCCTCCCTCTCTACGGCACGGCTCATCGCGAACAAGGAACGAGCGCGTGTCGTGGTCACAAGCCCAACTTTCCCCGAGATGCACGTGCGTCGAGCATCACGCACGCTAAACTGAGCACTGTTGGAAGCCCTGCTTAAGATCTACTTGTACGAGCGTTGTGTGTTATTCCGCCATTGCGGATAGGCCTCGTCACTTTATGCATGCGTCGGTCAAGTCAAAACATGACATTATTAGAAACGTAAATATTTTACAAATATGCTCATTCTTACACTTATGCGTTAAAAAACCTCAAAGAAAAAAAATTATTTAAGTTATCACAAGTTTTTTCCTAGCACTTTTAATTCGTCTGTAAGCAATTGAAGTACTTTCTCTCCTTCGGTACCAATTTTAATGGGCGCATGGCACTCTGTGCGCCCGTTAAAATATATGAAGGTATGGGTAAAGGCTGTTCACGATAAAGTGAGCACCTTTGAAATCAACCTCAGAAAGAAGTCACTGCTTCTGCCTGCGTACATTCTAACGGGCGCACTGAGTGACATGCGCACAGTAAAGTTGGCAACGGTAGCTGGGGAGTAGTTTCATGTATTAATGTATGGGTAAAGGCTGTTCACGATAAAGTGAGCACCTTTGAAATCAACCTCAGAAAGAAGTCACTGCTTCTGCCTGCGTACATTCTAACGGGCGCACTGAGTGACATGCGCACAGTAAAGTTGGCAACGGTAGCTGGGGAGTAGTTTCATGTATTAATGTATGGGTAAAGGCTGTTCACGATAAAGTGAGCACCTTTGAAATCAACCTCAGAAAGAAGTCACTGCCTCTGCCTGCGTACATTCTAACGGGCGCACTGAGTGACATGCGCACAGTAAAGTTGGCAACGGTAGCTGGGGAGTAGTTTCATGTATTAATGTCGAAAAAAAAAAAAAAAACTTAGGTGACAATTTATGACAACTAAAATTATTTCTTTCGCTTTCTGTTTTTTTTTTTTTGTGTATCGAATTGTAAAAATCCGCATGTTTGTAAAATTATTTACTTTTCGTATAATTCCACAGTTTCACTGGACCGACGCATGGATAAAGTGATGAGGCACTTGATAATGTTAATATTACATAAGACGGAAGAATCCGCAACGTGCATATAAGTGGATATTAAGCAGGGTTTTCAAAAGTGCTCATTTTACCGTGAACAGCCTATAGTGACTTTTTCTAAAAAAAAGTGCTCACTTTATCATGAACAGCCTTCACTATATATAGACCATCCAAGTTCACTTCCAATTTTTCTGAAGCCCTTCTTATGTTATACCTCCCAGATATTCATCCGCCTTATGCAAACAAAACAAACCGCCACTAAAAGTACACCAGAGGGACAACGCACCGTATTCGTGCGCACTCAAATGTAATGATATTTTGCATGAGAACTATTTCTTACTAGGTATTGCCAACATACCTATGTTCTCGCTGTCTTTATTTTTAATAATTTTAAATCAAATACTATCATGTATTAATGTAATATATATTGTAGTTAAATCTAACAAAAAAATAAGATACTTTTATGTTAACAGAAGTATAAAACGTTTGTGATACATGACATATTTACGGAAACAATTAAATACGCTGTACATGGGGTGATATATTTTTTCAAACTTTTCATTCAAAAAGTGAGAACAGGCCTGACTTCGGCAGGCCAGTCCTTATGGAAATATAAGACGATAATGTGTGCACGCCTTATCTCCTGTGCGCATACGAAATGCTCTTTTTTTAAAATACGTTTAGATGATAATATCAGAAACCACTTGTGATTAAACCACAGATCGGCGAATGGTGTTTTGTACAAAGGAGATCTTACACCTCCAAAAACACGGCCGGTAATATTATCCCCCTTCCTTTTGGAAATGGCAGTTGACACTTTACATTCGCGTCAAACTTTGTAACAACACGTTCTAACAAAATTTGGAAGATAGCCTGTGAACCAGCACGTTTAAATTAAACAAAAAAAAAAAAAAAAAAAAACCCCGGTCGTGTTGTCGATACTCTCTCAGCTGAACCTCTTGTGAGATAATTCATCGTGAACATTCAAAACAGAACATGTGTTGCGTGCCAGGTAGGCAAACCACATCACAGAGTAAGTCAATTTAAATGAGGATTTTTCATTGAGTGGCGCACAGAGAAAAGTGGCACTTAGACTCACTTAAGTCTTATATTTTCGTCGAATACACTGCCGAACTTTGACCCCTTGTGTTAGAAACACGTTATATATATTTGGGGCGTACAGATAATAACAAATAACTCACAGAGACGAGATAATTCACAGTGCAATAAGTTACAATGAGCTACGTCAATAAATTTAAAAAACTCACGCTATAAATTTTTTTTTTCCCATTTTCTTTTAAAATAGTTTAAAATAAGGAAACATGTGCTTAATTTTGATTTGCAGCAGTTTATGAATTTTCGTACAAAACTATTTTGCTACACGTATCTTAAAAAGTATTAAGACGCGACCTTTCAGGTACCGTTATTAAATTTTCTGCAAATGGTTTTGTTTATTTTAATTGCGAGTCCCGAAAACACTAAACTTGTAATTTTGACATGCTGCGATGCAAAAAATTTGCGACCTAAAATTTTTATGCTGGAAAAGAGTACTTAAAAATTTCTACAACATTAACCGTACAAATGCATTATCTTTAAGTTGACCAGTGCTATTAAGGTGCCAGCCATATGTTAACTTATGTCGCATATGTATGGGCTGTTCACGGTAAACTGAGCACTTTTTAAACCCTAGTTATTTTTTCTTATTAGCCATTTTATCCTTCCACCACTTTTTAAAATTAATACTGCCATTAAGTAATAATCACAGTGTGTATATTTCACTGAACTCGATAGTTAACGTTTAAAGCTACAATAAGATATTTTTGACTGTTGTTCCAAATGTGAGGGCTTCAAAAAGTGCTCACTTTACCGTGAATAGCCTATACGAGTGCGCTGCAGAACGCCAGCAGCCTGATGTCCCCCCACTAGAGATATACGATATGCGCTTCTCAATATAGTTTCGATACGTGCTAACGCGATGTATCGCTGTCATTTCGTCCCGTAGTTCGATAGTTACATTTCACAAAAATCGATTTTGCTGTTATCGCAAATAAAAACTTCCCAGACATCGCAGGTTTAGACTTTACAGATATCGCTCGCGTTAATGTCGCAAATATCGCGCGCTCCTACATAGTAAACGTCGATCTCAGAAATCTCGTTACAACGTTACAATGGTAGGAAAATACAAATTTTGCATTAAAAAAAAAAAAGAAAAGAAAAAAAAAGTCCTGTCTGTGTAAATAGCCTCCTGTTAAACGACGCGCAGAAATAAACGGGATGCATGGGACTACGGACTACCACAGCCGCTTCAAGTATCACTATTACTTCCGTTTCCGTTATCCTTCTTTCCGACATCCCCTTCTTCTCCGTCGCGCGCAGAGCGCTAGGACCTGCATGCCCACTCCACCACGGGATCGCGTTCCAATATGTGTTTTTAAAGGATTCAGTATTTACCGTGTAGCAAGCGTCGCAACTAACTGCTTTCAACACTTCGGGTGCACTCGACAAATTTCTTTTGTTTACTCGTTGTTGCGCCCCTATTGAAGCGAAGTGAATTCATTTTACCACGTCCAGGCCAGGCCAGGGCACTTAAACTACAGGTTGGGTAGGTCATTGTCGAAAGCTCGGCAAACGAAACATTTTCGCCACTAGGTAAGCGCTAGTGTCGCGTGTGTACCACGTGTTCTCGATTTCCTACGTTGAAAAACAGGTTAACTGCAATGATCACAAATCCAATATAAAACAACTTCTTAACGAACTAAAACCTTCCTCTTTTATTATTCGTGTAGCTTAAAAATTTAACTAAAAATTACCGTTTGGAACACTGCTCGCCTAGCGGCTGAAATTATCCTCACGCCAAACTCTCCATTAAGAAATCACGCTTCGCTCCTAAGCTGAGTGGAATAAGCAGTCAGGGGAGTAATTCATAAAAGTTACAATTCGACGGGTGACAGGAAATTGTCAGACAGCTTTACAATCCGACAAATGCGCGCTTCATTAAAGCTGACAAGTTTACAAATTTGTCATGAAAAATTTGTAGAATTGTGTGACAATTTAGCAAATAGTTGTTTCACGAATGTTTTGAGCTGACTGGTAAAAATCCCACAAATCTGTCAAGTATTACACTACAGGCTGTTTTACGAGACTTATAAGTACAATCTCTCGTTGACATATCTACAAATTTGTAGAATGCAGGAATGTAACCAGTGATTTGTAATGTTTATATAACACGGCAGTGCAATTGTGTTTCAGTATTGTGTGAATTAACATTGCTTGCCAAATAACACATTTTTTTTCCTTCTCGGATCAGGTTTAATATAGCAATCTTATCCACATTACTCGACATTCTGCTGCTGGAGTGAACGAAGTTATGTGGGTGGAATTATTATTTACTGCTTAATTATTTGTGTTAGGAATCGATTGTTCACGAATCGCATATAAGACTACGATTGATTATCGTAAGCGTACTTGAAAGCTATCTAGCGTGTAATAAATGAAACTTACGGTTTGACAATACATTTGTCACGTTTATGAAACAGTTATTTTAAGGCTGGCAATTTACGTTGTTTTTTTTTGCCTGTCAAATAAGGGACACTTGTATTATTTATGAAACATAACATTGTCATGAGGAGAGACATGCAAAATTCGCGTTATTATTTAGGGACAGGCTGAACTCCAACTTACTGTGCGTTCGACCAACTTCGGCCATTGGCCAAAACTATGTTTGGCACGCCCCGGAGAACTCTTAAGCCAATAATATACTGTCTGTGGCGGAGTGAATAATATACTGTCTGTGGCGGAGTGACCAATCTCTTTTGAGGAGATCAAGAAGATACGTAACGTTGATTACACTGCAGCGGCCAATGGAACCACGAACCGTGCTCGCTTGTTTATAAGACATTGGAGTCTATCGTGGCACCGAAAGATAACGGGAATTTTGCACAGGTCTCTAGTCATGGCGTATTAACAAATTTGTCACACTTGACGTAATTGTCTTATATGTCACACCTGTCACGTTTTACGAAATAGGGCCCAGGTCGATAATACACATTACGCGTTCCGAGATAGCAGCGCTTGTATTACTCCGCCTGGCCTTGCCCTTGTGAGATACTAATCGCGTGGACGGCGGCCGAAGCGCACGCCATGAGCAGTCAGACGTCTGAACCACACCGCTTTCCATTTCACACCACGGGGACAAATCACGGTTACTTCGCACTTACCCGAAGCCCTGCTGAAGTTCTACTTCCAGGATATTCCTCCGCCTCGTGCAAACATTTTTTTTTTTTTAGCTAAGTTTAGGAAATTACACCTAAGGACAATGCACTGAATTCGTGCCCACTGAGTTGTAATAATATTTGCACGAGAACTATTTCTTACTAGGCGCTACCAACACACATGTTCGCTTGCTGTTTGTTCATATTTATTATAGATTAAATATTATAATTTATAAATGATATATAGGTAAAACTTCAAATCAACTTAAAAAAAGGATACTTTTAATTTAAAAGATGTATAAAACGCTTGTGATACAAGGCATATTTAGTAAATAACTTCTTTTTTTTATACTCGTAGTTACTTTTATTCTTTTATTTACTTGAAGTGGCGTTGTACCGATGCCTCTTTGCCCTACAGTATCCTTCTAATACTGTTGCAAAAATTCTTAGCGCAGGGCGTATACGATTTCGTAAGATATGGAGGTCTAATAAAAAAAAAAGGGATAATTTATAATTTCCAAATTTATTTATAATGATATGAAAAAACCACTATAATTTATTAAAGGATTGAAAATGGTTGATAAGAAAAGTAATTAGGGCCTCAAAAATGCTCACTTTACCGTGAACAGCCTATACTAGCATTGTGTTTTCTTCCAACATATGCAAAATTTACATTCCTGTAGGCTTGATCACTTTATTAATACGTCGGTTAAGTGGAACTCTGAAATTACTACTGAAGGGAATATTTGATCAATTTGCTCATTCTTACACCTGTACACATAAAAAATAAACAAAGCAGAATGAATCATTCGTTCCAATATTCATAAATACTTACGTAACACTCTTAGTTCGACGCCAAGGCTTCCCCTCCGTCGCTTACAACTTTACTGGGTGCATGCCTGCCAATGTGTCCGTTAAAAAAGATACGCAGGTATACGGCATTCATTGTAAAGTGAGCACTTTTGAAAGCCCTCTCATTTGGATTAACAGTCAATAAGTTTTTTTTTTTTTTTTTTTTTTTTTTTTTTTTTTTTTTTTTTTTTTTTTTTTTTTTATTGTCTTCCGAGTGTGGTGGAATATACACGCACTGTTTATTACTTACGTGTAAGTATTTATTTGAGAAGGTGGTCAAAGGATAAAACATGGCTGAAATAAAAAGGTAACTAGGGCATCAAAAGTGCTCACTTCACCATGAACAATTTATACGAATTCGTGACAATATTAATTCAGTCAAAATCGGACAAAATCAATATTATGATGTAATTATAAGTTCGTAGTTCAGTCGTTATGCTTGTACTGCTGTGTGAGGACAATAGCTAGATGGGTATGAAGGTGTTTTCAGAATTTCCTTTATATATATATATATATATATATATATATATATATATATATATATATATATATATATATAAAGAAACTAGAAACACCAAGAATTCAATATGGCGTGGGAAGGTTTCCCATGAAAGAAACATATAGTAAAGATGAGATATGCCGATTATTCGTCTTCTGCGCATGTACCCAACATTGACCTACCCCAGAGAAACACAGTTGTCAACAATGATGGACGTGCTTGTTTATACCTTAATTTTTAAATGACTAACACTATTGTAGTAATGGAATACTTTTATCAATTTGAATTTAATTAAACTCCATTACAAATTGTTTAGAGGAAGTAAAAAAGTCTCGAAAACACTTGTTTACTAAACAGTATTCTAACCTCAAATCCAATCCACGCCGTTTATGCTAGTCATGTCGACAGAAAAGCAGTGCGATGTTGGGACAGGAATACTGGTTGTGCGCAGACAGTGAGGTCGGTCTACGTCATCTTTGGTCTATGGTAAGGAGCCGTCATGCCATCTCATTTCTGTATACTTGGCTATTCTGTGTGTCCTTGGGGTGGATAATGTAGCCAGCCAAGTGAGTGCGAGGTCAACAGTAATGTACCACAGACGCAGTGGCAAGGCCTAGTCCTCGGTCTGTGACAGCTGATTGATAAAGCGACGGGCGGGGCATTTGTGGGCGTGTGGTCTGCACACACGCAACTCGATCGACAGCTCGTGTGCCGTTTGCCTCGGCCGTGTGTGCGAACAAGACGTCCGTACACTGGAAGCACGAGCGGAAACTTGATGACGGGTCGTTCGCGAACGATTCGCTCAAATTGAACTAATCCTTTTAAGTGAACGAGATCCTACGATTCGTTCGCTACGAAACGAATAGATTGTTTTGCGACGGTTCAAAAGTGCAACACGGGCCGAAAGGACGTTAAAGATGGAGAGGACGAAATAATCGTAAAGTCTGATTCGTTCGTAACAGAATCCTGAGTCAAAGAGTCATCAGAGCTCGTAAAAAAAAAACGCAATGCGTGGGAGATGGCCTTTACAACAATCATCGAGTTTGACACCCAACAATGCCAAGTAGTAGTTTAGAATTTCGTAGTACACATACAATATCAGTCGAATTATACAGACAGATCTGGACAGGAGCGTGGAGCGGGTAAGCCACAGCGGCCATCTTCCTCGTCACCAGAGGCCATCTTGTTTTTTCCTTTATTTCCTCCGAAATGCCCTTTTCCCTACGTTATCAGTAATACGTACAAAATTCGCGTTATTATTTGGGGACAAGCTAAACTTCAAACATGTGTACCTTTGCAATACGTTTCAAATTGGACAATACGTTATTTGACACACCCTGGGTAACTCTGTGCCAATTAAAAAAAAAATTCACAATTGTGTACCCCAGTTACATGCGGGTTAGTGAGAAAGGGCGTGTTTTCACTTCTATGCAGCAGCCAACGGAGAAACGACGCCGACTACTGTATATACAGTACTGTGAAGTTCAGCCTGATGCCAAATAATAACGCGAATCGTGCCGTCTATAATTAGCAGTATGCATAATGGTGACTACATACACAATTTAGAGGACCTAGGCTGGATGGTTCGTGAATGCTTATAAACTGATGACATCTCACACTTTATACTTCTCATTACCTCTTGAATATACATATTATAATGGTTATTTTTATATGCAAATCATTTAGACCTATACTGACACCCATGTCCTGGGGGCTCAGTCGACTAGGGTGTCTGTTTACCAATCCAAGGTCCGGCAGTTTGCCGTTCCTCATTTCCACAGCTTTTTATACTGTATTGTCTGCATACAGCTTGTGGAACATCACCCTGAGCCTCCAGTGGAAACCAGCGCTCCAAGCAGCCAATGACGACATCAAGCGACACTAGCATTGCCTAACAGACAGTGGGAGAATCAATATGACGCTCCTGGTGGGCAATGAAAGAAACGTCCAATATGGCGGCCGATACTAGCACCACCTAGCAGATAATATGAGAACCAAGATGGCAGAAGACGAAACAATATGGCGACCTACAGACATCCAAGATGGCAGCCAACAGCAGACGATATCCATTTGGACAGAGAGAGAGAGAGCATGCCAGAAGGAATGACAGAGCAGGAGGTACCAAGGTGAAATTACAGAGCAGAAAAATGGAACATTCTAGAAACAAGATGGCATGTGGAATGATAGAGCATGAGATAACATCCAATATGGCGACATGTTGGCTTACAAGATGGCGGCCACGATGAAATCGAGGTTAAGGTCATCCGGGATGGTGGATCCAAGATGGCGGCTAGTCCACTGGTCCACTGCCAGATGTCATGCGTGGAATGATAGAGCAAGAGGTGACATACAAGATGGTGGCGTACTGACTCCCAAGATGGTGGATGTATATCAAGTTCAAAGGTCAGTCTACTGCCAGATGCTATATGCTCTCGGACATTCTCTTTATAACTACTGACAATGTGACATTTTCAAAGACCTTCAGAATTATTTGATAAAACTTATTGGAAGGAAAAATTTGATGGCTGTATTTTGTCTTCAAATTTTATTTTCAAATATAGTTGAAGACGGAAATTTGACAGCATGACAGGAGCTATGCGTGTGTGAAGCTCCCCAAACCACTATCACATTGGAATATTAACATTTCAATGAAAATATTTTTTTCATGACAGCAATGAAAATCGACATTTTTTTTGCCAATATATAAAATTTGGTTACTGGTACTTAAATATCGTCGTTGATGAGTTTCAATGTCAGTAAAAATAGCTGCAAGTTGCCAGCCTCTGTCTGCGATATTTATTATTTTGCGAATCAGTGTTTTAAACTATAGCGACAATGCTGTCTCTGTCCTGAAAATACTGCTGTATTTAAAACACTGTAGCAACTGAGTAAAAATATCAGGAAACAAAACGCGCGCGAACTGTGTTTACGTTATTCTCATCGCAGTCGCATTGCTCCCTTACAGCCGGACGTGACCTTGGGACTTTTATAATTTCTTGCGGGGGTGGCGCCGCCTAGCTGGCTCTTGAATTGCGTTGCAGTGTGTTTGAAGACCGAGTTTTTTTTTTTTTTTTTTTTTTTTTTTATTATACTAAACCTGTAAACGTGCCTCCATGATACCAATGTACTAAAAGAAAACACACTTCAGGCGAGATACGTATAATACTTTCAATTCGTCATGTACATTGTATATACTATTCCCGAGCCCTCCGGCATAGCTAAGAACTGCTTTTTCTCACTGCTGTAGCTCATAATATACTGGTTGGAAACATGCGAAACTATTATAGGGACCTGTATTGAACCTCGCTATAGACTTTCCATCGATAGAATGATAGAGTCGCCGCTTAAAGTCCCATAGCAGGTACACGCAGCACGACGAGAACATAGTTAAGAGCCTTGCTCGTTGGAGCTAAGTGACATCAGGCGCGCGTGGCAGTGTAGTCCTTATAGCTTCATTGCTTCCCTGCCTCAAACGCTTTAAAAACCTCCTAGTAGGTGGCGCCCTTAACAAGCAGAAAATAGTGCTAGAATTTTTTCTAGTACGGACATGTTTTCTGTACATTCTTTGTTTGCGCGTTTAGACGTATATAAGCAAGTAGATATCCTGGGAACACGATTTTTTTTTGCCAGAAAAGATAAAAAGCGATTATCTGGACCAGAAAAGTTTTATTTTTATAATATTAAGTTTATTCCAAGAGAGAAAAAATTGTGGAAATGGTTAAACAGGGTTACCGCAGGTCTGTAAAACCTGGGAAACGGGGAAATGTAAGGGAATTTGAAAACTGTCAGGGAAATATCAGGGAATTTGAAACGAGTTAGCTAAATGTCAGGGAATTCTGTCATATGCATAATACATCTCGCGGTTCTGTCATCAAACGTGCGCCACTGCCAGAATCATATAAAATCGTTTTAATGATTGTGGATTAAATGCTGACGCATTTTTCTTTGCAGTGAATGTAGTGAGCAATTTTGTAAGATCAGAGAAATATTTTGGTGTAAAATTGTGTTGTAATGCAAAGGCACCAATACTTACAAAAAAAAAAAAAGTTAGAAAAATGCCAGGGAAAGAAGATTCTTTTTGTCTGGAAATCAGAGAAATGTAGGGGAATCATCCGATGTAAAAAAGGTGGCAACCCTGTTAAGAAATCGCATTTTTTGAGCCTACCTGTGCAGTTTCCTTGATAAGTAGGAGAAAAATAAAACGGTACAGTCGTAGTTTAATCTATGGGATTTCGTCGCGTGTAATAACATCTTACTGCTACAGATCTCATTTGCACAGGAAAGTGTAACAGCGAAAGCACTGCACGCACGCTGTTAAAAAAAAATTCCTTAATTTCACGGGAAAATGCTGTTAAAATTTTATCCAGAGGTGTCCGTAAACTCTCCGTAAAATTACGGACACATTGATTTCCAAAAACGGACTTTGCGGAAAATTCATGGAACCTCGCCGTTATTTCTCTAGTTGGGTTTCTGTACTTCTAGTTTAAATCATTTATAGTATGTTTTTTATTTTAATTTTCATTGTGCGGGTGTTCTACTGTGTATAAAAAATATATATTTAAAAAGGTTAAAAAATCTTATACTTAAGCAAGATTTGAACCCGAGTCAAAAAGCAGCAAATTCACGACCCTAACAACTTACCTACAATGCTCACGTGGTGAATCTGGTATAAATTTGGAATTTCTGTTTCTCACATAAGCAACTTTTTAAAGGTTCTGGTAAAGTTAGTGTATTTTAAGTGTTGCTAAGTGTTACATATGCCTGTTGCTACTTTTTAATGTTTGAAAAAACAGGTCTTAGTGACATGGATAACCTGAACTGCCGCAGAAACGATAACTTTCTGGTTACAGTGGCGAAGAAAGTTCGTGTAGACTCGGCATTGTTCGTGCCCGAAACCCGAAGTAGTAGGACATACGGAGAATTCCCGTATTTTGTGTTTACGCACCTAACTCCATTTTTCGTCATTGAGGATTGCGTTTCCGTATATTTACCGTGCATTTTCGTGAAAATTTTCGTAAATATGCGGAGAATTTTAACAGTGAGGTTCAGCGCCTTGCGCGTAGAGGCGACGGGTCTCTGGCCTCACCGTGTTATTGTCGCCCGTATCGCTGTTGTGCTCCGAAGGGGGAAAATGATCTCGAGACCATGTGCTCTTTCCACATCTCTTCGTAAATATTTTGTACGGAACCAACGTTATCGCTGTTCACCTATTTACAGCACGCAGACGAGCGAACCGGGTTAGAATGTGAGGGCCGCAGTCGAGAGCAACTTGTGCAGATTCTTGAAGCTGATAAAACCGCGCGTGACAACTTTAGAAATGGGGACAGTTCGAAAACTGTAAATTGCTGAGATGTTAAAGAACACCTTGAGAAATGAACGGACTGTTTCATGTTATATTTCCTACGTTAGTTCCGGAAGTCTCAGATTCAATCCTGTCGACATCTACACGGTCCTCGGTTCGCGAACTTTGAACTAAAATCTGTATGCTCACTTATCGATGCCTCTATTAAATAATCCTAAATTCACGCCGTAACATTAAATATTGATCGTCTTCGGAGTGGTTCTAAACGAGTTGATATAAAACGGTAACTTGCCAATGTGCGTAAAACAATACAGTAGCGTAATTTGTATAGTTATGTGCCCCTTCCGTTACTGCTGACAGACACTTTATTTTTTATTTATGGTGTTTATTACACGCTGTTCACGATAAAATGAGCACTTTTGAAAGCAACCTTAGAAAAATGACACTGCCCCTCTAAGCATATATTTTAATAGGTGCACTGAGGGACATTCGCCCAGTAGAGTTGGTAACGATGGATGGAAAGTAGTTCCATATTTTAAAGTCGAATAAAAAGTGGTTTAAGTTGTCAATTTGTGATAAATTGTGTGTTTTTTAATATTTTTTTTATGCACCAGTGTCTTAAGAATTACCAGATTTGTAAAATATTTACTTTTTTCTAATATTTTCACAGTTTCACCTAATACGCATGAATAAAGTGACGCGGCCCATGGCAATGTTGATTTTACATAAGGCGGAAGAATACATTACGTGCATAAAGTATATCTAAGCAGGGCTTTCAAAAATGCTCATTTTACCGTGAACAGCCTGTAAAGGAACAGTGGTATAGTTACGTGACATAAAAATGATGGCACCATCAAACAGAAACAAACACAACATTCCAGCCTTTTTAAACAACCGGCTCTTCTGTAGTAAAGGAAATACAAAGTAAGTCAATTGACTGGCCAGGAACAAACCAGAAGAAACAAAAAATACAACATTGGAACTAGGGGAAACTAACCAAAACCCCGGGAAAGACAAGAAACGTAAGCTACTGGCAGGACAAAAATCTAAACACAGGAATAGTTATATAATAGTGTAGGTAATATCCATCATACCTACACCTTTGGTACGAAACAAAGTGAATCCAGATGCTGTGATAATGTAATGTGGTTCAAGATTATACGGCACTTTGCAATCACAGGCGTAGATTCCGACAAGGCCAAGGCTGTGTTGTGAAGCGCGAGTAACAATTGTCTGAATTACGAGCGTCCAGTAAAGCACTGGGAATTTGAATCAGCAAGGGAAATGACGAGTCATCGGTGCTCGTTAGCAGGAACGGGACAGTCAACAGTAAATGGCTGATGCTTTCGTAACACTTGGCAGTAATTTTGTATAGATCTACACATTCTGGACTACGCGCTCGAGCTATGTTCGAGCAAAGCCAGTTTAAAAATTTCTTCGTCCTTGAAAATAAAACTCGCATGGTTATGCAGCCATTATACCATTAGTATTTCACAGGATCGTACAAGAAGAACACAACCCAGTGGCTATAGTTTCCCTGCGGAAATTTTTTTTTTTTTGATGTCCTTATAAATGAGCACGATTGACTGTAAAACTTTTACACGGTAAGAGACATTTGATTGGAGAGTAATGAGATCTGCGACCCCAGTGGCTGATGACCAGCCAATGATGAACGTTGTAGTAAGCACGCCCAGTGTGGTGTGGACCAATAGAAGAGTGGTAAGTGGGAATACAGAAACCAACAGAATAGACGTTCCTGCAGTGCTGTATACAGGTGACACACTTCTAGCTGGTCTTCAAATATAGTAAATATGCGCCGACCTGAATGTGTTAAAGAAAATATACAAGACCAGGAATTTCAGCATTTAAATTTATTTCACGGCTGATTCATAAGACTGTTTACTGTTTATAGTCCATTCACGGTTAGTCCCACATTTTCTGAAGCCCTGATAAAGTTTTGATTCAAAGAAATTCCTCCGCCTCGTAAAAAAAAACAAACAAAAAAACTCTTAACCTAGTCTATAAAATTACACCAACGGCTCGAAGACTTCCTATAAATATTCTCGTCGGTGACATGTTCGTCAGCAGGTGTCATCAACACATCATGCACATTACGAACGCAATTCCCGAGCCCTCCAATATACGTAGCAAAAAAAAAAAAAAAAAAAATGTGGACTAAGTACGTAGGTATTTTTCTGTGCAATCTTATGTGGTGAACAATTTTGTAAGATCAGAGAAGTATTTTGGCGCAAAAGTGTGTTATAATGAAAAGGTGCCAATCCTTATAGAGAAAAAATAATGTTAGAAAAGGGTCAGGGGAAAAAAGATTCTTTTTGTCTGAAAATCAGGGCAATGTCAGGGAATTTTCCAATGGAAAAAAAGGTGGCAACCCTGAAAAGTCATTTATCACACTGCTGTATCTCATTATATATATTAGTTGGAAACTTGCGAAACTATTAGGCCTAGTCCACAATAACTGGTCCGTGGACTCCTAACTGCTGATTGGTGCACGTGACCCTCTGACGTCATAGCTCGCTGTCCCAAAGTCCCAAGGTCCCATGCCCCAAGATCATTCGTCAACAACTTTCGTCCGCTGACCGTGGTCCGCGGGTAGGCGTTTTCCAAATTATTTGTGTTTACATTTTATCGCGCGCAAACGGTAAAAGTAAATTGCGGGCGCGTTAGTTATTATTTTTAAAACTCTCTATTTGTTCAAAGCAATAACCTTCAATCTCGTAACTGCGAAAACGAAACTTTAATAAGTAAAAATACAATAATTAACTGACTATAGAAAAAAAAATCATTATCCAAATAAAGTTAAATTAAAGCAAAATTATAACGTACTCATTCGCATAACTAAAATTAGGAAACAAATTGAAATAATATAGAAAGATCAATATTTACGAGTAATAGCATACATTTTATTGACAGTGTCTCAAAGCTTAGCTTCGGGCGTCGTTAAGGCAGACACGCACGCTGGGACATGCGTCCGCGGACGAGGTATGTCCGGGGACCATTCAACTGCGGGCCAGCTATTGCGGACTAGGCCTAAGGGACCTGCAGTTCACTTTTATTTCAGACTTCCCATCAATAGAATGATGGGTCACAGCTTAAAGGTGGCCGCCAAGACAGGCCGCCGAACAGTGTGCAGAGCTCCGGAGGTCTGCTTGCCAAGAGCATCTAAGGAACGTTATGCGTTTGTACACGTTTTCCAGTTCCTTCATTTCTCTCTAAAGCATGTTTTTGTGACAGTGAAAATGGCTAAAACGGGTGTTTTCAAGGTCATTTCTACGTATGAACCATCCGGTACAAAACACAAAAAAAAAAATGTAATAAGGACGTGTATAAACCCATTATTTTTATTATTACGTCATCAAACGGGAGGGTCTCCGCTGAAAGTCTCGCAGAGGCGCGTTATCGACGGCATGACTGCACGCCAGTTCAGTGCTTTGCGCGTAGGGGCGATGGAGCACCGTGCAGGCATGACAGTATCGCCTTTATAACTCGCGTGCTTCTGAGCCTCAAATGCTCTAACAAGTTCCACTATACGATGTGAAGAACTCATTAAAAAGTAGTACGGACACCATAAAAACTGTCAGAAAAGTACGATTTATACTGTATATGAAAGAAGAATGTATATATTTTGCAACATTATTAAACATTTCACTAAAATATACTTTTTAAATGTAAAAAAAAATCGATTAAAATAGTCTGTATTTTTACGAAAATTTAAGCGGATTTCTATTATGGATGCTTAGAAAGCAGAATTTGCAAAAAAAATTTCGTCATGGAATATCGTCATAATGTTTACAATAATGGCATGTAAGAAAATTGTGATAATAATGTAGGAAATAATTTTTATAATAATTTTTATGTGCATCCATTTGTCACAAATATTTATAGCTGAAACTGGCGCAAATAAAGTTAGTTATAAAATTGATTTTATATATTATTACTATGATTTTATTACACATGATCGCAGTAAATATTGTGACGAACCTATTTGACGAAGATTTTGTTGCAAATTCTGCTTTCCGAAGCATCCAAAATGGAAATGCGCTTAAATTAGGTTAAAAATACAGACTATTATAATCGATTGATTTTTTTAGATTTAAAAAGTATATTTTAGTAGAATATTTTATAACATTGCAAAATTAGTACATTCTTCTTTCGTATACAGCATAAATCACACTTTTCTACCTTTTTTTTATGGTGTCTGTACTACCTTTTTATAATATCTTCACGTTGTGTAGTCGGGTGCAGTGCTCCATCGGCTTCAACCTTAAGGGGAATGGTGCATGAAAACAGCATATTTACCCGATTTTCGATATAAGTCGTTTTCCAACACGTTTGTCGAAATTTTTGGCTCAACAAGACGTAAATAATTTTTTTCAACATATTTTTTTACGTTGTTATATATTCGCAGCCTTCAATATCCTCGGAGCGTTTATGGAAGAAAAGAAAGAAATTTCACCCTTATCTTCAAATCAGTTCTCCGAGAATGACGAACGCAGAAGATATGTAACAATTTAAGAAGGTGTTATTAATTCTTTCAAATAATTCGCGATAGAAACTATATAGATTACGGTGTTCGTGCACCATTCTCCGTAAGTTTCGCGCTGGCTATGACGAGGGCGGGATGCGGAGGCGAGCTGGCAACGCAGCACATCCAGGACTGGAGGTGTCGTGACTTCGTTGTCGTGTACTGGTTCGCCGGCGTGGTGTGACGTCACGCGGAGTACCGCTCGACCTCGTCCTTGAGCCGGGGCTCGACGTCACAAGTCCGGCCGGCCGGCTTGCGCCAGTGTGCAGCTAGACGACCTGCTAGCCCGTCCGCGCCCGGAGGTGGTCGTGGCTTCGCTGACTGGCGGCGCGCAGGTGAGAACGCGAGAGCCGACGTTAACACGATGCTGGTGCAAGGCTTCCGTAGGACATCCACGGCTAAATCAGCACTGCTTAAGATCTACTCATGTGCACGTCGTGTATTCTTCCGCCCTACGTAAGATTAGCATCGTCATGGTCTTCATCACTTTATTCACGCACTGGTCAAGCGAAACTATGAAATAATTATAAAAGTAAATACGTCACGAATCTGCTCATTTTTACACTTCGACGCATTAAAATAAACAGAAAGCGATAGAAATAATTTCAGTTATCACAAATGGTTGCCCAACAATTTCTAATTGACGTTCAGTTACGGAGCTACTTTCCTCTCCATCGCTACCAACTTTACTGGGCGCATGTCACTCAGTGCGCTCGTTAAAATATATGCAGTTGGGGGGAAGTGACTTTTTTTCTAAGGTTGATTTCAAAAGTGCTCACTTTATCGTGAACAGCCTTTACAAGCCCTGGTGCACAAGCCGGTATATGAGCCGCCATGGAAGGTTCATGTTACACGACAGCAGTTCGCGTACTAGCATTTGGCATCCTCGCTCGGTGGATGCGCAGTTTGTGGTTTGTAGCAAATATGAACACCAATCGTAGAACTGCTATCAGTTAGTAACTTGCGGATGCCTACGAAAAAAAAAAAAAAAACTAGCTGGGACATCTTAATATTGCTATAGGCCGTTCACGGTAAAGTGAGCACTTTTTGAAGCTGTTTCATCAGACATAATAACAAATAAATACATTTCATTATCGCCTCAGTCTTTTGGTTTTGGGTATAGTGAATGTATACACCGTGTTTATTACTCACATGTCAGGGTTTACATTAACAAGTGGTGGAAGGATATAAATTGGTCGAAAGAAAAAAGTAACTAGCGCTCAAAAGTGCCAACTTTACCGTGAACGGCCTATATATTACTATTCGCCCTTTACATAAATGGATTACTTACTAGTATAGTTTCATTCATTTTCTTGAAAATGACTTGAAGTCAGTAGAGTACGAGTGTGTTATTTTTAAGTTCGACGAAAATTACTGACCGGTTGCAAAATACAGTTTTCTCTTCACGTCAGCTCACGCATCAGATGCCGGGTTTATATACAGCAGATATGGTAAAGAGTTTGAATTAGTTTTTTCGTACAGTAGGCAATGTCTTAGTGTTCAGGGCGGTTTTAAACAGTAATTGAAAATTGTCATAGCCAATATTATTCATCGTCGTCGCATTTTAAATCTATTTGAAGGAGTTTCAACCTCGCGGATATAAAGTCAAGAAGGAGGCTTCCTTTCCGGTTTCCTCATCGACTCGTTTGAAGTAGTCACGGCGAGCGCACTATGCTCTGAAACTGCAATGCGATTGGCCAGGCACGAGAGCCGGTATGGAACCTGCCACGAAACATAGGACGTATCCAATTACCAAGCCTGGTACGAAATCTGGCCGTACAAGGCGGGTGGGGAAATGCCGTGACGGGCGCCGCTTTAGCCCGTATACCGGCCGCTATGGCAGATCTTGCACAAGCTTTTACGGAATCTGGTATCGCGTAATATCGCCTTAAGGGTGGGTTTAGGACTAAAGAATGAAGAATTTTAAGAATTGTTCTTAATGACTCGATAGGCACACGGAAAATGAACAGTAAGAATATTTGCAGTTTATGATTGAATTAGCAACTGTTTAGTCTAGTCAATCAGGATCTTAGGAGATAAAATCAGCCGACATAACCTGGCAATACGGACAAGAGTGAAGATTATTTACATATATTTAATTATTTGTAATAACTGCTTGTGTAAACGTTTTGAAAAACTCGTGATATCTTATGAAAGGGGAAGTTGATGCCAACATTGGGCATTTACATCAATACATCTGAAAATGTTAATTAAATACAATTCAACAACCTCTTCCACGAAAGGAAACATAACGATGGACTGTTCTATAAATAAAGAGGATAATGTATCTCGATTAAAATAATTACTTTAATACAATTTCACAATACGACATAACTTAAATACAAGTTGTAAATACAGTTTCCAGCCAACAACTGCCGCTGTGCTCTGATTGGCTACTTAGTCTTGACTTGTACCTAAGATGTAAAATATAACGATATCTTAAGTCATGCCAAAATCGCACATGACCCCGGTCCGGCCATCCTGATTACGGTTTTCCATGGTTTTCGAAATCGCTCCAGGCGAATGCTGGGATGGGTCCATAACAAAGGCCATGGCCGATTCCTTCCCCAATCCCTCCTCCCTGGGCAACTTGCACCTCCTCTAATGACCTCGCTGTCGACGAGACGTTAAGCCCAACTACTTACCATCTTCCTGCCAAAATATAAGCAGGATGTACATAAAAGTAATGTGTTCTTAGTATAAAATTTACCACAATAGTGAAATCAACACGAAATTTTGTCTCTTTTTCTTCTGCCCCGCAGGTCCGACACCCGACGAATGTTGAAATGGGATAACCCGACAGTCCTACATCACAGCCCCGACACCGACGAAAATTTTTCAACAGCCGATCAGAAGCAAGGTTAGCTCGACAAAATCGCAGCCATGGCATCCCGACAAAAGTAGATTCTATTTGTACTTTCGTCGGTGTCGGACATAAACACAACATCACAAAACATCATTTAGTGCGGATTTCACTACTGTGGTAGCCTACATTCGCTATGAACCACGCATATTTTTAAATGCTCTATGTAAACGTTTTTTTAAGTATACGAAGTTGATTGTGAACCGACCTTTACATCTACATTCTAACTTACGAGGACACGATACGTACACTGAGAAAGAGGTTTTGTTGAAATAAGCTTAGTTTGTTGGGCGTTTCCAGAGATTAATTGTTAGTTTAAGGTCTGTGGAACACGTTGTCCTTGAAACCAAATTATTTCGCCGTCTTCAACCGGTAGCACAGAACTTAGATTTGGCTGGTGCAACTAAAGATTTGTTCGCGTTTACGTACGTTAAACAGTTTCCGTTAATATAAGAACAGTTAGAAGCACGGCCGAGATTCGAATCTAGACCGCCTCAGCAACATTAACTGGCGAAATTGGAATGTTTTCGATTAGATGCAGTTCTAATACCGGCCAACGAGAGCACATGGTTATTTCAAGTTTTGCAGCTTTACTTTTCAGTTTCGTATTGAAGTTGTTTTATCGGGATGTTTATGCCTTTATTTAGCAGCAATAAATGCACGAACAAACACTGTGCTATCCTAATTTTCACAGAAAATGCAGACGAACTCTCGAGCTGCGATTTCGAACGAGGGCAATCAAATGAGAGGCCAAACAAGTATACGCAGCTGATACAACAGAATACTTTGTTGAAAGTCTAATTTTTGTTGGCCCAACACAGAGGTTTTGTTAATTCCAGCGTGGATTTTGTTAGATGAACAAAATCTATTTTGTTGCTTTCCAAGTTTTGTTTCCTACTCAACAAAATATTTTGTTGGGGGGGGGGGGGGGGGCAACTAAATATATATTTTGGTCCTATACAGATATTTTGTTGGCTGTTCTTTCAGCGCGAGAGAGTTGGTCAAGACCCACCTCACATGCCCATTTATCCATATGGCCTAGAGAAAGTGAATATTTTTCTCACTACTGTGATCGTGTTGGTAATGTTGACTGCTGTGGTTTCCGACGTTTGTTTCCCGCTATAGGCGAGGTCTGTACGTGCCAGTGATTTTACTATAAATTATGGCGACCTTCGGTGAAAAAAACTGATATTCATGGCAAAGAAAGATTCCATTTCCACTTAAGCTGATTAACAATTTTCTACCCCACTCAACTTACATAAGGCTTACCTTTTCGTGATCCGCGTCCGTTTTTATGGAGGGACGAGATTGAAACAATTTTCCAGCCAATCAGCAACAAGAAAACTTCTGTGATAACGCGGGGGGAAAAAAAAAAACGTGGCATGACGGCTTTTACAAACAGAAAATTTGTTAAATTTAATCACATCGCAAGTGCTAGGGGTCTGAAAAGAATGAATATTAGGGCTATATAGGCCGTTCACGGTAAAGTAAGCACTTTTGAGGCCCTAGTTATTTTTTTTTTCGTTCAGCCATCTTTCATCCCTTAACCACATTTATAAATAAATATTACATTCTAAGTAATAAACAGTGCGTGTATATTCCACTGCACTCGGAAGTTTACGTCTAAGGCTCAAATAAAACACATTTTTCAACCATTATTCCAGATGAGAAGGCTTTCAAAAGTGTTCACTTTACCGTGAACAGCCTATAACTATGTGCCTAAATGTTGTCGAGACTGATGGATTGGTAGCAGTTTGTGTCAAAAGTTTTTTTCCTACGTGAGTCTGGAAAGGAATTGTTGAATAAACAGAAAAGTAATGCCAACACTAACGTCTGTCGTACACTTGTTAGTATGTAGTGCAAGAGCTATATAAGTGTATATAACGAGAGGTTTTGTTGTATCGCGTCTGTTACTATACTGTGATTCCAGCATTACACTTCCATATAATTGGAAAACGTGCCTAAAGATGGCAGCTGCATATACGAGAAGTAGTTCCATACAGGGGCGTAGCCACGAATTCGCTTTGGGGTGGATGGGAGGGATTATGAATTTCAGTTTTCGGAAAAATATTATTGGTTCAAAAAATTATTCACAACCAATGGGCTAATATAAAGAGATGGAACCAAAAAGTGCAATAAACATCCTTCACGCTCAAGAGGGACCACATATTACTTGTATTTAAAAACACGGAAATTTAAATTAATTTTAAAATTTTGTTTTTCAATATTTAATTATCATTTGCGGAAGGGGGGAGGGGGCTATGTCTTGATATCCGCCCGCCTGGCTACGCCCCTGGTCTTCCGTGTTTTGAAGCGTATTAAAAGTGTGATGTCAAAATCTGAGGACACCAAATCTGTATTTTCCGTTTGTTTTATTAGCATATAAAAATATAAAAAAAACTGCATATTAGTGTTATACGCGTTCCCAACAGTTTTACGCTTGATCGACGTATCATTAAAATCATCGGGTCTGCGGAGACCTTAGTCGTCCATATTGCAGAAGAATACTAACGGGTAGAATAGGAGATCCTTATCGTGGATTAAAAAAACTTCTCAGCCATGAAAAGTACATAAGTTCGTGGCTTGCATATTTTTGGGAGGATAAATGCACAACGAACTGAAAATCGACCTATGCCCGGTTGCACCAACATCTTACCTGATCCGAGATCGAATGATCCTAGTTCCGAAACAGGATCCAGTATGATCTTGGTTCCAATGTAAAAGTGTTGCACCAACGAAATTTCATAATTCTGGATCTCCGATTCGTCTATCTTAGTTCCAAAGTGAGATATCGATATTAAGTATAAGACAAGGTTTGCCTTTGGTTCGTTATATATGACGTCATTAAAATAGGCGTATTTTTCACTATAGATAGAACTAGATAGCGATGTTTGATCTGTTTTAAGTGAATTATTGTTGTAGAAATTTTAATGAATAATATTCAAGTGCATATAATGTTGTTTTAATTTCCCAAGAACGTAGTTCTATATGTTGGCGTATTTTCAAACTACATTTGTCGACGATGGCTGCTGATCTCGGATCGAGATTTCGAACCGCCAATTTCGGCGGTTCGAAATGAACTTCATCGCAATCTCCAGTCCAGCTCCGAACTCGGAACGGTGCAACAGTTTTCTGTGTCGATCTTAGATCCGATCTCGGATCTAGTTTCGAACCACGATGGTGCAACCGGGCACAAGAAGCGCTGTAGATGAACCACAAAACAGCTCGAGGAGATAAAACGCGCGTGACTTTCCTGCTGCAGTTCTCACGACTTGCAGCAAGTAGCAGCTCGCAGTCTTTCCTTATGGCGGATGAATTAACTTCTATCTCGGACTGTAAACTGCTGTTGCGTGTCGCCCACTCGTGCCTAACCCATTTCCCGCGGAATATTCAGTCGTATAGTCACTTCAAGTTATCGTCACGTTTTCGAAATAATCATTTCAAAGATAACGACACCATGTATGGTGGTAGTTTTCCGAATAGATCTTACGTCATAATCGGTTTAGTACTGCTTACCCCCCCCCCCCCCCCCCGTAAAACAAAACACTCATATTTTGCCTATAAATTGTAATATTCCATATTCAGCGTGAATTAGACAGAGAAAAAAATGAGGTAAGTTGGTAATGGCTATAGTGCGTCACGCTCTTAGATTGCAGTGCTGAGTGAATAGCGCACTGTTGCCAGATTGCCCCAGCTTTGCGACGTGACTGGCAGGCAGAGTAACAAATGGGTGGCGATGGAAATTGTCTGATTAAGAGGTTTTTTTTTTTTTAACTGTTTACCTCTCTGACAACTCTTTAAGATACTTCGACGCAAAGCTAAGCGGCTCCTTTGAAAGTGACACCTGTGAGAAACCCTATCATCGCGACTGCACGGCGCAACGAAAAATTGCATCACACATCAGGCAACACTGCACGCAACAAGGACAGAGTTAACGACAGAAACCATGTATTGGAAAGAGACAGAGTGAATGTCCATTACACCGCTGCAATCTAAGAGTGAGACGCTCTGTAGCAAGAAACAATTCCCATGTAAAATACTAAATTATATTTTTTTTTAAATGTTATTTGTAAAGTAAGCATTTCTTAACGTCATATTTAGGTTTTCATGAATGTAATTCTGAAAAAAAAAAAGTAATTGTAATGTAAAAAAAAAATTATTTATTTGACGATCTGTCCAACGCACAAATAAAACGAACTAATTTTACCTCGACGTTTTCTTCCAAACTTGTGGCGGAATGATACGTAGACCAAAATTATAATCTTTATAAAAGTTTGGAATAACAACAGACTATACAAAAAAAATGTACTGTGTGTTGTGCCTAGCCTGTATGTTTTATTATTATTATTATTTTATATTTAAGACTTTCTTCGCTGAAGACAAGCTACGAACATTATTCTGACATTTACACAGTGTACAATAATGCCAACTTGTCGACTGCAATGTAGCTAGGGACGGGGAATTTTCGCGAATTAATTTCAGGGCAAGATATACGTCAAACCCGCCTACCTTGAAGCCACCTTTGCAATTGGATCACACATTTGAAAAATGTCACTGCCTCTGCCTGTGTGCATTTTAACGGGCGTGTCAACGGCCATGCACCCCGTTAAGTTGGTAACAACGGGAGAGGAAGCAGTTCCGTGTTTTAACGTTGAATTTAATGTGTAGGAGTGAGTAATCAAACCATTTATTCTGCTTTCTGATATTTTCAATGCACGTTAGTGTGATGCGGGAGTCACATAACCCCGACAAACACAGCACGACACGACAAAAATCGCAAACACGACACATCTCAATTTTCAATGTGCCTGCTCGAATTTACAGCCCGACATGAAGAGTAGAACTTTTCGGGACCATTTAGTGTTATCGCTAATGCCTACAAAAGTAGAATGATTTATTTTAAAGAGTTAAATAGAGTAATTTTCAATTTTTTTTTCAAGCAGCGTATTTGCCATTGTACGGAAAGCTTGCCATACAATTTCATTTTGCAAGGTTGTAAACTCTGTATGTCGTGCCACACGACACGACGAAAAATCATTTCTAAACCAAAATTGCTGGTCGGACGACAGAATCTATAAGGATTACGTCAGATCTATCTTGTATTTGATTGGCTGTTTAGTTTTAAGTGTCGTGCCGGGGCTGTCGTGTCGTGCTTGTGACTCCGGCATGAGAATTAACGTATTTGTAAAATATTAATGGTGCAGTGGCAGCGTAGAGCGTCCATACGTTTGACCTCGTTGTGGCCTGCCACTGGAATGAACGGTATTTTTTTTTAAATCTGGCGAGCCCCCAAATCCCGCTGCGCCAGCGTGAGCACAGGGTTGTCTGGTGCCATGGCCGCAATTGTAGTCACCTGCACACCCCGAAAGAAGAAGGGTCTAGATGGAAAGGCATAGCGACCCAGGCAAAGCGGAGAGGGCCGTGGAAAAGCTATGCGACAGTCGCGGAGGATTCAATTAGTTCCTTTGTCTAGATCGGAGCTGGAGAAAGTAGGGTAAGTTGTTAGTTAGCGAGGAGCTAGACTTGTGTGGGTTTGGTGCAGGTTGGTGTGAAATGAGCGTGCAGCTGGAGTGTGACCAGGGTCGCGCTGTGCGGTCCTGGTGTTGGTTGGTTGGTGGGGGGGGGGGGGGGAGAACTGAGTCATCCAGCCAATAGACGTCTGCCATCATTGACAGAGATAAGAAGGAAAGAAAAACTTATAACTAGGGGTAATATTATTATAGGCTATTCACGGTAAAGTGAGCACTTTTGAAAGCCTTGCCGAATATCTACTTGTATGCACTTTGTTTATTCTTCCGCCTTATGTAAAATTAACATTCCCATGAGCCTCATCACTTTATTCATGCTTTGGTCAGGCGAAACTGTGGAATTAATAGAAAAGTGAATATTTTACAAATGCAAAAAAAAAAAAAAAAAACTTAAAGGGAAATAAATAGTTTCGATTCAGGTTAGCGCTTTTTATCCTACGTTAAGATATGGAGCTACTTTTCATCCATCATTACCAACTTTACTGGGCGCATGCCACTAGGTGCACCCGTTAAAATTTCTGCAGGCAGGAGCAGTGACATCTTTATAAGGTTGATTTCAAAATTGCTCACTTGATCGTGAACAGCCTTTAGCCACTTGAATGAACGTTAGAGTGTACGGCCAGCTATGTATACTCCATTCACAGTTACGTCCAACTTTCCCGAAGCCCTGCTAACGTTCTAGCTCCACGATGCTTCATGCGAACAAGGCTGAGAAAATCGCACAGAGAGCCAACGTACCGCATTCGCGCGCACTAATCAACGTAATATTTTGCATAAGAACTATTCCTTACTAAGCATTAGCAACAGACCTATCTTTTCTCTGTCTTTATTTAATATTAGTTCATAGCGATCCAGTCCGGCTTCGCCCGGGTACAATTTAGTTTTTTCTGCCTGCGACGGCGCTCGCCTCGTACACCTCCCCCCCCCCCCGATCATGCACCACTCTTGCTGACCCGCGTCGACCTCCCCCCCCCCCCTCCTCGTACATGTATAGGTCCGTACGCGCGTGTCTCGAGTTCAGAAACTATTTATTTTTACAAAACTTTTCATAACTTCTAAATTATTGGCGATAATTGTATGATGTAAAGGACATTTCTTATCTACATTAAACAGTTTAAACTATGAATTAATGCATTTTGATAAAGATTAAGTTCTGTATGGTTAGAGAAGACAGTGAACTTTACATTTGTTTTTATTACGTAATTTTAATTGTAAATATTCTTATTACTACTTATCTTGTAAATGTAGATATATGCTACCGGTGACCTTTTTGTAGATAATTTAGTTTTACACGCATCTTTCGTAGATGATTTTCTTATATCTTTGAAGGATTAGACAGCGTATTCCATGAGAGCGCGCTGGCGGTAAACTTTTTCCCCCGACTGATTCACTAATACCGTTAATGCTCATCTCCTATAAGTGCTACAGCAATTTTTAACACACGTAAACCTTCCTCGATAAATGCAGATCATAACAGTAAAAACCGCATCCAAATCCATTCGGTAGTTCTCGAGATTAGCGCAGTTATACAGACAGACAGACGCGCGCCAGGGACTTCCTTTAATACTATGATTGATAAACAAAATATTGTACTTTATAGATAAAATATAAGCGAAAGTTCAATTCGACCAAAAATAGGGTACTTTCATTTTTAAAAAAGTATATATACCTCCCTAGGTGGTATATAAACTCACGAACGTCGTGAATTTGGTTGATTAAGGTAGGGATTCATGTGATTATGAAATAACTCCCAATTAACAAATACAGATGAATTTTACAGACACATTTTTACTGTGCAAACAAATGTGATGTGATAGAATAGAGGTGGATTTACGATAGGTTAAGGACAGGGCTAGATGGGTAAAGGGCTATGGAACGGGCAATAGCTGAGGGTGTACTTACACCCGATCGGCGCTCGGAACCCGCAGACCTCAGTGGACCGTCGCCGACTGACACCTTGGCACACTGCTGTTCCGACCACCACACTTCTCGTTCACGCCCACCTTCGCCAAAACCCTCTGTTCCCATTGGCTCTCCCACGTCGCCTGGGCGGGGTTACTGAGACGATTCCTGATGGAATTGCAGCCAGACCCACATTTTCTGCTAACTCCTGTAGTCCGCTGCGCTGTCGCGTCACTGTCCTCGTTATTTGCAGATATAGTTTATAGAACAATCGTTGACAGCATTCCCGCCGTGCTTGGACTCGTTTGTGAGGCATCACAGCAGAGCATTTACCAATGTGGCATTCGGAGAACTGATAAAGGAAGCTTGGGAGAGAGTTGCAACAGTTGGCCTAGCATCCAATTCGTTCCGTGCTACAGATATATGGCCTGCCAATCGAAATGCCATTCCTGATCATGTTTTCATTTCGGAAGTGATTCCAGGCACAGTACAAGACTTTAGCACCTGCCAGAATCCACAGTTAAGCAAGCCTACTTCAGGCCCTCCTCAATCATCAAAACCACATCCAACAAGTACAGCACTAAGTGCTGTGTGATACGATTAAGGTGCAATGGACACAAGGGTGCTATTATTACATCCTGCGTGTCACGTTTCGATACACTTCTGACAACCGTTATGTGCCCAGTACCTGCACGTGAAATAGATACATGGAACTTTTCTCAACGTTCGAGTACGAGAAGCGTGGTGAGGGAAAAGGACGACACTTCCACGCACATCACGCGCGCCATCGCCACTAAGCACAAGTCTCTTGAAATGCCGTGCAGTGTTCTCGCCACACTGAGCGTATAGACCACTCACGGCGGCAAAGTGAGCACTTTTGAAAGTCCTTTCATCTGGAATAATTGCCAATAAATATATTTTATTGTGACATTAGAGGTTTTAATTTTGAGTCCTGTGGAGTGTACACACTGTGTTTATTACTTGCATGGCGATGCTTATTTTAAAATGTGGTTAAAGGGTAATATACGGCTAAAAGGAAAAAGTAACCAGGGCCTCAAAAGTGCTCACTTTACCGTGAACAGCCTATACCTGTAGGGATCTCAGCGGTGACCTTGTTATTTTATTGGTTGGACGTCTGCAGGAAGATTCAGTGCAGGTCCCTTCGAGTAGTTTTGTATGTGTCTGATGCAAATATTTTGAACTACAGTGCTCTGAAAATGCCGGTTTTTTTTAAAAGCCATTTTGGAGTGATATAAAATGGCGTTTCTAATGACCGTGGCGTCTTGAAAGCACTCAACAGCCGTCGTCTCGAGTGTTTGTTACATTCGTGGATCACCACATTTGACGCGCGTTTGATATTTTCGTGTAGAAATGTGTATTTCGAACACTCTGCAACGCAGTTCAAACTGTGATTATGCCAGGAAACCGTGGCCAGTCGTTATTGTCAGTTTCATATATAATAGGGGTAAGTTTCGAGAGCTACGGAAAACTAGCGCGGCCACACTGTATCCTTCCGCCAAAGCTGTTCCGTAAAAGAATTAAACAACGTTTGCAAACCAATGCTATGAGTCCAGTACACGCATTTTTCTTGCTTTCCCACCCGTTTCCTATCATGGTAGGAACCGAAAGACTGATGTTAGCTAACTCCTGTTCATTGAATATTATAGCTAGGTTGCAATTCCGACCTGTCTTATTTTAGTAATGGCGAAGTACCTAAGGATGTTAGGGCGCTGTTTGTTTTATTTTAAGGCGAAGAAAAGGGGGTATATTTAGATTTATGAGACGGCATTGTTTTGAGGTTCTTCTTACGGAACAGTGTCATTTTGAATAGCATAATGTTTCGATAGAACAGTGGGGAAATTTTGCTCGTACGGAAATAACATTCAAATTATTATAACTTCGAAAGTTGTAAACTTCACATGCGATAAATAAATATCTGTTCGTACATATACGAGTGGAAAAAAAAAAAAAAAACACACACAGGCTACGTAAAATTTATACAGCTGTCGCCACGCCTGCGGTTCTATTCTGGCTACTTTATTTTTTTTTTTAATGACAGCGAATACGTTATTGGTCAACAGGAAACCATTTAAAAAAAAGCCACCAGCCAATCACTTCTCTCGGTAGCGCAACACTCGTCAGCAATTACAGCAGCAGATATAAAGAGCGTCCGCTGCGCCCCGATGAGTTTGTCATCGCCATCAGCGTTGGATGTGTGTTTCGACAGCAGAAAGATTATCTTGTAAACACTGAAGCACGGTCAATCGATTCAGGGGAAAGTAATTGAATTCTACCCCATCCTTACTCTCTTCGCATACTCGGCAGTGTTACAATTATTTTTGATAGAAGTATCGTTTACCACCGCCATGGTTGTCCTGCCGTATCTTCTGCACGCCAGTAATCTCAGTAGACTCCAACCCCTAGACATTGGATAGGAGTAAACGGAACGCTTAATTTATTTCCGATTCGATTTTGTTTAACTTCCCAGTCCAATATCGGCAATATAAAAACGGAAATTATTTGAATTATTTGATATAATGCAAATAAACTGCTTATCGTTTATGATTATTTTTCAACAGAACTGAAAATAAAAATATTATTGATTCAATTGTAGAGATTGAAGTATAATGATTTATATAAATCCACATTTCTTTTTACGATGTTGGTGGTGATGTCTTACGGTCGTGCATTGTCGTTGATATGAGCTAGTTAAGTATTTTAACAACGATTTGGCGTTGTGTACTGACACATGACAGCTCACAGTGGCCGTTTATTTTTTAATGTAATGCTACATATTTTTGATGTGAAAATTGAACACCTTAAAAAATAAAAATAAAATGGGTGGAAGTAGGCGATTGAAATGTTATGCTGAAAACTATTCATGTTATGGAGAAAACTGTTCATGTGCAGTAGTGCCAACCCGTGAACACAATTTTTTTTTTTGTTTTGACATTGGCACATTTGCACTGGGCAAAAAAAAAAAGCGTTCCGGTGCTTTGCCTTGATTGACGTCTCCGGTAATTTATGCTCGTTGGTAGGCTCCAAGAGTAGACTCAAGCACAGATGCCAAGACTCATCATCAGCATCAGTATACAGAACGCTCCGAACTCGGTTCCCAAACTCCAGACACAGTTTCTTTGGAACAGTAGTAACACAACAGCCCTGTACACTTATAACCGGAACCGAACTTTTCTATATCAAACTAAGTGACCCAGCCCGAGACATTTTATTTGTTGTATTGTCACGGGGCTAAAAAAGTTACCACGTTAAAAAATTTGGTTATCATACAGACAGAAAAAAAAAATTGCATACATATATATACGTAGTAATGAAATTATGTGAAATTAACTCAACATTAAAGCGACTGTGGTCCCAATTAGGTAATATTTATCTATCCACTTTTCCACTTATATATATAAAATAAATATAAAAAAGAAGATAATACTTCTATTAACTTAATAAACTAAAATTAATTCAATAAATAAATAATGAAATAATAAATAATTTAAATCCGATAAAAAAAATTAAATAATTTAATGACAAAGGAAGATAACATTTCCAAGCTAAATATATTAACTTATCATAACGAAATCGGGGTAAAGTACCACGAATCCAAACAAATAAAAACGAAATAAACATCATTTTAATTTAAAAAAATTACAGAAAATAAATCACAACCAAAGAACTTGGAATCTCTCTATCCATTGAGCTACTAAGGCCCCATTTGATGTACGTGTGTGTGTATGAATGTGTATGTATATATATATATATGTACACACTTTGCCACTGTGGCCCCACTTGGAATCACTCTATCCACTGAGCCACTGCGGCCCCACTTGGAAATTAACTCAACATTGAAGCGAGACACTTAAAGTAATCAAAAATGATATTGCATTACTTTCATATCTCTATGCAATATTTTCGATGCATCAATACAAAACTTTTCATAGGAAAAAGTAATTTAAAAATTAGTGTTTAGATTAAAAGGTAATTATTGCGTATCTAATCTTGCTGAAGTTCGAACTTGACCTGTATTTTACCCTGAGGATTCGCTCTGCAATATTTGAAGAACTTCTGTTGAGTTTCAAGGGACGGCTTAGAGGTATTAAAGACGGACGGACAGACAAGAGATCGTCTACTTATTACGTAGGATAATTGTGTTCGAAGTTGCGGCGTACAACGCCTGGAGGACAAGGCGGGCGCAAGCACGCGTGTAGGGCATGTAGCATATAAAGTACGGGCGCGACACTAAATTATTACATACGTAACGTCGCGCCCCTACCTCCTATGCAACTTATCCTACATGCAAGATTGCTCAGCCTTGTTATCCAGGCGTTCGATGTACGTCGCAACTTTGAACACAATTATTTGATAAAAGTTGTTCACGATAGAGCGAGCACTTTAGAAATCAACATTAGAAAAAAGTCACTGCTCCTACGTGCATATATTTTAACGGGCGCACTGAGTGACATGCGCCCAGTCAAGTTGGTAACGATGGAAGGAAAGTAGTTCCATATCTTAACGTCGAATAAAAATGTACCATTTGTGAGAACTTAATGATTTCTTTCGCTTTCTGTTTTTTTTTATAAATGCATTGAAGTGTAAAAATAACCAGATTTGAAAAATATTTTCTATTTTAATAATGTTAAACTTTCACTTGACCAACGCATGAATAAACTGGCGAGACCCATGGTAATGTTAATTTTACATAAGGCGGAAGAATACACAACGTGCGTACAAGTAGGTCGTAAGCAGGGCTTTCAAAAGTGCTCATTTTAACTTGAACACAGTGTATATAAGTACGGTTGAGGTTACAAGTGTATGGGGCTTTCGTGTTACTATTGATCCAAAGAAAATATGTCTGACGTTTGGGCCCTGGGCTTCCGAACTCTCGGCAGAAGTCTCAGCTGCTGACGGTATGAACAATAAAAAGAATAAAAATAAAGACACTGGTTTCCGTTCGTTGCAGACCACAATGAAGTCACTGTTATGTTTGTTTTCGGGAGCGAAACTAAGTAAACAAGTGACACGGTGCGTGACTCGCCAATAACAGAATGTCGCCTCCGCAGCTGTTTCCTGCTGGAATGACCGTCGCTGGAGAAGTGGGAGCTCGTGTTTGTTTTGCCGACATGCCTGCGGTCTGGATGACGCGATCGACGGGAAACTGACCAGTCCACTGGCGGTCTGCTGTCTCTTAGCAGCGAGGCGACTGGAAAGTATCCATTGAGAACGGTTACCATTCCGGAAATTCGGCATCCATACTTGCGCAGAAAAACACGGAATAGTAACCGTTCCGATCTTACTAGCAAAGCACTGCGTCACTGAATCTTGAAAAGTATCCATTGTAGGAATGGTTACCGTTCCGGATTTTTGTACCGACATTCGCATCCCAAATATCCTGAAAAATGCCCACAGTCGGAATGTTTACAATTCCGGTATGTGTGTTTTTTAGTTATCATCCACAAAAGCCTGAAAACTGTCCACTGCGGAATGGTAACCATTCAGGACTCAAGTGTGAAAATATGTTGACAATATTACAAATAGTACAAAAATGTGTTAAATTGCAAAACACACACACAACGCGACAGTCATTTGTGGGGAAACTCCAAGCTTCGCTGACGAAAAAGACAGATTGGTTAAAAAGGCGTTTTTTTTCTTCCTTTTTTTTCTTGTAGTTATGAATTGTGTAAAAGGCAGTTAGCACCAGACGTTAGAAGGCTGACGAGCACTGGCGAATTTTCGTGGAATCGAATACTCCCCCGTCCAACTCTTGGGGGCCCTGAGTCAATGCCTTTGGGGTTTCCCCCGACTAAGACGGACAATCCGTCTGCGTCAGGTGTTTGTTTTCCGTTGAACACCGTCGAGTGAGACCTTTGTAAAGGCTGTTCGCGGTCAAATGAGCACTTTCGAAAGCCCTGCTCACGATCTACTCGTATGCACTTGTATATTATTCTGCCTTACGTCAAATTAAGGGCCTGTCCACATTCGGCCGTTCCTGTGGACGTGGGAATGTCCGAAACTCGGCGTCAAGTGACGTCACATTGACGCGGACCGAGTATGGTCTACAAATGCGTTGTCCGACGTGAGCTTTCAGAATCCGACATATTATTTGTTGTTTCGTAGCGATGTTCGAATTTGCTGTATTACTGATTATTTAATTTTTTTTTTTTTTCGAAATGGTTGATTTGAATATTTATTATTAATAAACACCTTAACGGTTTTATTTCAGATCAGTTCGTCAACTGACATTCAAATTTGCTGTATTACTGATCATTTAATTTTTTTTTTTTTCGAAATGGTTGATTTGAATATTTATTATTAATAAACACCTTAACGGTTTTATTTCAGATAAGTTCGTCAACTGACATTCAAATTTGATTTTTTAAACGTACGTTTTAAAAGTTTTAGCCTTCAAATAAAACTGTTCAGGCCGAATGAAGACATCCAGAATTATTTATTACCGTTTCATTATATTTGTTTTGAGAAAGCCCGCTTTGCACAGGCATCGTCAACAACAATAATGTAAACATTCCACGAATGCGCGCGGAAGTATTTGAAGTTTTCTTTTTCTGTCAGCTTAGGACACAACTTCTGACAAAAGATCAGTTTTCCGCATGATTCAACTTGGGACAGCGCCATGACGTCAGAGGCTCACGTGCACCAATCATCACATCCTTGTCCTAAGACACAGGTTGGGATAGCCCAAATGTAGGAAGGCCCTAAGATTGGCAAGGGTCTCATCATTTTATTCATACGTCGGTCAAGTGAAAATGTGAAATTATTAGGAAAGTCAATCTTTTACAAATCTGCTCATTTTTATACTTCGATGCATAAAAAAAACAGAAATAGAAATAAATAATCTAATTTATCACAAATGGTTACTTATCACTTTTTATCCGACGTTACGATATGGAACTACTTTCCCTCGATCGTTACCAACTTTACTGGACGAATGTCACTTTGTGCGCCCGTTAAAATATATGCAGGCAGGAGCAGTTACTTTTTTCATAGGTCCATTTCAAAAGTGCTCACTTTACCGTGAACAGCCTTTAGGTGCGATAGAGGCGGTTCACGATAAAGTGAGCACTTTTTTAATCAACCTTAGAAAAAAGAATTGGAACGATGAATGGAAAGTAGTTCCATATCTTAACGTGAAATAAAAGGTGTTAGGTAACAATTTGTGATAGCATAAATTATTTCTTTCGCTTTCTGTTTTTTTTTAATGCATCGAAGTGTCAAAATAAGCATATCTGTAAAACATTTACTTTTCTAATAATTTCACAGTTTCACTTGTCCGACGCATGAATAGAGATGAGGTCCATGGCAATGTTAATTTTACACAAGGCGGGAGAATACACAACGTGCATGCAAATAGATCTTACGCAGGGCTTTCAAAAGTGCTCATTTTTCCATGAACAGCTTATACCATGAATCGCTCGATAACAAAGAATGTGGAGAAAACCGCTCGCATAATCCAACTCCCGATGCTACCTTCTTTGTTCCGGCGCGAAAAGTTGGCATAGGCTTGCCTTCAGTAACGTTGCCATCAAAAACTGAAACTTAATTCCATACACCAACCTTGAATTAAGAATATATTATTTAGATTGGTAACCTATTTTGTTTAATGGACCTAAGAGTTAGAACCGGTGTATGGTATCGAATCTGGGTATCAATACATAGTAGATATAATACACCTGTTCTGGCGCAGTTAATTATGATCAAACAAACAAGAAATATACAAAATTTCCTTTGCCCACTCCCTCCCTCCGAAAAAAAAGGCACAATAAAATCAGTTTGAACGGCGCTGATTTTTTTGGGGCCAAGGAAATTATTTTCTATTTTTCTTAATCACGATTAACTGCGCCAGAATCAGAACTTCGTGTCTACTTAACGTTATGCGTGGTCGATCTATGTATACTGGTTATTATAGTCATATTCAGAGCAGTATTTATTTATTTTATATTTTATTTTTTTACTTTTGGCGGAAGACTACACAACTGCAAGAAAGAAGAACATAGAGCAGGGTTTTCAACTTTTTCAACTATCGCACACTTCATGATCATGATGGGGTGAACGAATCTGAACTCACTTCAAAGTATTTTGATAAAACAAAACCTTACCTTCCCTTACCATGCGAAATGTTATGAAATTATAGTAAAATAATTCTACAATTACTATGAAAATGTCAGTTATTATAAAATAACCACTCTTTTATTAATCAATGCCAAACAATACAAAAATACTTGCCGAGGTATATCTTAAAATAATGTTTTAATGGCCTTTTCATTATTGATCATGCCTTCAGATTACGTTTTTCTTACAATATGCCGTGGTGTTTTTAAAAATTGCTTTTCCTCGGTACGCCTTAAAACTAGCTTCGTCTATTTCAGTTCTTTTTCATACATTATTTGATTCATTTTTGACTGGCATATAATTCTGCATGCACAACAGAATCAAATTTTTTATTTGCTTGAAATTGCATGGCAAGCAATGTCTCTGAGTTGAAAAGTGTACAAGTGTACAACAAGAATACATGCCACTTTTTTTATTTTCGCGAACTTACACCCTTATAGACTGTTCGCGGTAAAATGAACACTTTTGATAGCCCTGCTTAAGCTCTACTTGTATGCACGTTGTGTATTCTTCCGCCTTATGTAAGACTAATATTGTCACGGGCCTCATCACATTATTCGTGCGTCGGTCGAGTGCAACTGTGATATTACTAGAAAAGTAAATCTTTTACAGATCTGCTCATTTTTACACTTCTCTGTATTAAAAAAAGCTAAATAAATAATTTAAGTTATTACAAATAGTTTCCTAACACTTTTTATTCGACTTTAAGATATGGAACTACTTTCCCTCCAACGTTACCAACTTTACTGGGTGCATGTCACACAGTGTGCCCGTTAAAATATATGCAGGTACGAGCAGTGACTTTTTTCTCGAGTTAATTTAAAAAATGCTCACTTTATCGTGAACGGCCTTTAATTTGTGTTGTTGAAGGTTGGCATCCTGTTCTCGAACTACAATGGCAAGCAGACTGGAGTTATAGCCCTGAATAAAATTAAAAAGTTGGTAACAATTAGGGAACTACTGCTTGTGATTGGGGAGGGTGATTGAGTACAACTACCCCCCACTATCTTTCAGAATTTTGAAAAACTAATATAAACCATGTTATTATAAGCTGTTTCCGATTATTTAAGCACTTTTGACGCCAACCTTTGAGAAATGTCACAGCCCCTACCTGCGTGTATTTTAATAGGCACATTGACCGTCATGCGCCCAATAAAGTTGGTAACAGTGGAGGGAAAGTAGTTCCACGTCTTAACACTGAATTAAGGGTGTTAGGTAAACATTTGAGAACACTGAAATTATTGCTTTTACTTTCCGTTATTTGATTATTATAAATGCAAGAATTAGCAAATCTGTAGAATATATACATTTTTAATGATTTCACAGTTTCACTTGACTGATACACGACTAAACCAGTGGGATCCACGGAAATGTTAATTTTGCACATGGAAAGACGCAATGTGTGCATACAAGTAAATCTTAAGAATGGCTTTCAAAAATTCTCAGTTTACCATGAACAGCCTATAAGCGGGTCTTTCACAACTTATTAACTGCCTCAATGCTCATATATATATATATATATAAACAAATAACATTTAATAACATGTACCAACTGCCAGTTGAAATTCCACTTCGTGTTTAATATAGTTATTCTTTGAAGTATGGAATACTGGGGTAAAAATTCGATAGTTTTCCAATAACCAAAAACGTAGGGTATGAGGAATATCCTACTTGTTTGGGTTCTACCGTAACGTTTTGATTTTTGGAATGATCAAGCCTAAAATATAAATGGACACCGGCGCCGTAATCGAGTGTAGAAACAATTAATAACTATATGATATTTGAATGATGATTCTCGCAGTGAGATTGAGTAACTCGCTGAACTACTAATGTAGACATAGACCATTGCAGCACTTTGGCTGTAAATCGCCGAAAACTAACAACGTAAGTCTGACACAGCCACAATAAATAACGTGCCTTCGGTGGCGTTGCTGATCTAAATATGTGAATAAAATACAATGAATTAAGTCAGAAATCACAACGAGAAAAGAAAGGGGGAACAAGAAAACACCAGCATGAGTGACCAAGAAACGAGGATGGCGTACATGAAAAAAAAACTGCACGGAACAAAAAAAATTAACAAAACAACGATAGTACATTACTTTCTAATGGTTCTGGGTCGTCCTCATTTGGACCCAAGTGAAAAAAACATTTGGCTCTCCTCTGCCCCTCTCATCTATAGTCCATTCACGGTTACTTCCGACTTTCCTGGAGCGCCGCTTAAGTTCCACTTTCGGAACATTCCTCCGCCTCGTGCAAACAAAGCTTAACCCAGTATATAACATTACATCTAAGGGATAACGCACCGCAGTCGAGCCACTCAGTGTAACAATATTTTACATAAGAACTATTTCTTAACTAGGCTTTGTCAATACGACTATTTTCTCCTTGTTCTTATTCATATTAATTATAAATTCAATATTATAACTTATAGATGGAATGTTAGCAAGATTTCAATTTAACCAAAAACAAGATAATTGTATGTTAACACAAATATCATACGCTTGTGATATTTAATATACAGGATGATTCGCAATTAGACCGGCAAACTTCGGGAGGTAATTCTTCATGAAAAAGTAATAGGAAAACATATGTGACATTTTATGCCTAAACCGAATATTAAGGGAGGTATGAGAACTTAAAAACGAGGTTTTAAACCGTATTTGTTGAAAATATCGGTAACGAAGTAAAATACAGTGACAACTCTCAGAACATTGTTGTATGTTATCGAGAACTTCAACGTAAAAGCCGATATTTTGCACAAATACGGCTTTTTTTTCTTTCTTTCTTTCTGATACCTCCCTTAATATTCAATTTAGGTATAAAGTGTCACATATGTTTCCATTTTACTTTTTCATGAAGAATCACCTCCCGAAGTTCGTCGGTGTTATCCAGAATAGCCCCATGTAATTATGAAAGAACCAAACACGTCATACTTGGGGAGATTTTTGAACGGTTTCATTCGAAAAGTGTGACGAGACCTCCAACAGACTCGTGCGGCGTAGCAGAAAGATTAGCAACGCTAATTCTCGGTTGGTGTTAAGAAGTTCCCGACAGACAATTGCGAAGGTTATCCAAGGTCCAGAGCGAGGACACCGATGCATTCACACTTGCAGCGATGTCCTCAGCCCACTCTACCCAGGCCGCCGTTACAGCACGCACAACTTCGCAAGCCAACGGTTTATTAAAACGATGTCCCGCATATTTGCGTGAAGTCTCTCCCATTACCAACTTTACTGGACGAATGTTACTCTGTGTGCCCGTTAATTTCACAAGTGCTCACTTTACCGTGAACAGCCTTTAGGCGCGATAAAGGCTGTTCACGATGAAGTGAGCACTTTTGAAAGCAACCTTAGAAAAAAGTTACTGCTCCTACCTGCGTATATTTTAACGTGTGTGCTGAGTGACACGCGCCCAGTAAAGTTGGTAACGATGGATGGAAAGTAGTTCCGTATCTTAACGTCGAATACAAATTGCTAGGTAATCATTTGTGATAACTTAAATTACTTTTCTCTTTTTTTTTTTTTTTTTCCCCCAGATTTATAGAATATTTACTTTCCTAAAAATTTCACAGCTTCACTTAACCGACGCATGAATAAAGTGTTTAAGCCCGTTGCAATGTTAATTTTACGTAAGGCGAACGAATACACAAATTGCAGACAAGTAGATCTTAAGCAGGGCTTTCAAAAGTGCTTATTTTACCGTGAACAGCCTATATATCCATTGTATTCGAGCTCTAATATTTACCACGTAAAAAAAATGAATAATATATATTTTTTAAAATTTTTAACATTAGTTTTTTTTTTTTGGTAAAGTTGCTTTAAATATTTTTTAAAAATGTTTTAAACAATTACCTATCTTTTAAAATGATACACTGATAAGTAATTTCTTTAACATTGATTCCACACTTGAACTACTGGCTACAGGCTTCGTAGGCCTGTTCAATTTCAACAATGCTACGGTTTTATAAAAGAAAGTTGACGCAAAGGAAACGCAGATATGACGAGACCCATTTTAACTTCAGTGCGATTCAGCCTTTTAGTGTCCCGTCTTCCTACATCGGTTTTTTCTTCTTCTTTTTTTTTTTTGGCCGAGAAGCGCGGGAGCCATAAGGGTCACACTGGCACTCTGTAACAAGAGCGCCATCGCCGCTACGCGCAGAGCTCTGAACTGGCGTGCAGTATTGTCGTAGTGCTGCCTTCATCTATGGAACTTTCAGCGATGGCCATACCATTCCATTGTTGGATAGTCTAAAGCGAAGTTCAGTGGAGGTCCGTTCGTACAAGTATACATATTACGAGATACAGCATTGCGAAAAAAAAGTTGGTAATATCTATGTTGTAGGGCTCGGGAATAGCGTTTATAATATGCATGATGCACTGATGCCCGGTTGCACCATTGTGGTTCGAAACTCGACCCGAGATCGGATCTAAGATCGACACTGAAAACTGTTGCACCATTCTAGTTCAGAGCTGGACTGGAGATCGAGATGAAGTTCATTTCGAACCGCCGAAAGTGGCGGTTCGAAATCTCGATCCGAGATCAGCAGCCATCGTCGACAAATGTAGTTTGAAAATAGAACTACGTTCAATTTTTTCCTTGGGAAATTAAAACAACATTATAGGCACTTGAATATTATTCAGTAAAATTCGTCCAACCATAATTCAATTAAAAGAGATAAAACATCCTACATCTAGTTCCATCTATAGTGAAAAATACGCCTACTTCCATGACGTCATACATATTAGGAACCAATAACAAAATTTGTCTCATACTTAATCTCGATCTCTTCACTCTGGAACCAAAATCGACGAATCGGAGATCCAAATTCATGAAATTTCGTTGGTGCAACACTTTTACATTGGAACCAAGCTCAAACTGGATCCTGGCTCGGAACTAGGATCATTCGATCTCGGATCGGGGAAGATGTTTGTGCAACCGAGCATGAGAGTATGTATAGTCTATTCCCAGTATCTTTACACTTTTTGAATGAAACCTTTGAAAAATGACCGCATGTATGACGAGCTTGATTTTTTCCTAAATATATAATGTATTTTATGCATTTTACACTTGTATTAACATAAAAATACCTTCTTTTTGGTTAAGTTTAACGTGTTGGTATTGCCTAGTAAGAAATAGTTCTTATGCAAAATATTATTACACTGAGTGCGCACGCATGCGATGCGTCGTCCCTTTGGTGGAATTTTCTAGACTCGGTTAATCTTTGTTTGCACGAGACGGAGGAATAACCTAGGAGTATAACTTCAGCAGGGCTTCAGAAAAAGAACTGAAAGTAACCATGAATGGGTTTTACCTCGTGTGAAGTGTGTTTTCTTTTCGTAGTAACAGCGGTGGCTGAGCGGTTAGACTGCTCGCCTCCCACCAAGGCGGACAGGGTTCAATCCCCGGCCGGGTCACATCCCGGATTTTAGTAAGTTGGAATCGTGCCGGACAATGGGGCTGTTCAGCGGGTTTTCTCAGGGTTCTCCCGTTTCCCCCCGCCCTTGAATTCCGGCGCTGCTCCATTCTCTCCTCATTTCACCCTCATCGGTTCTCAAGACCTCGTTGCTAAGAGGCGGCCAAATCTCTCAACAACCCAGCATTATTTTCGTACATCGGTTTAATAGGGCCACGCATGGTGGTTTCGTAAAAAAATAACGCGGGTTTCAAACATACCGTACCGCAGTTCAAGTATGCGGCGCCCTTAAGGGGTCCGCTTACCTGAAGCGACTTGGCACCTGGAGTGAGCGAACGCTAAGGGCGACATTGGCACGCGCATCAAGTGCCGGATCGCCACTATGCACGAAGCACTAAACTAGCGCGCAAACTTTTCGTCGAACCGTTTTTTCTATGGGACTTTAAGGGGTGACCATATTATTTCACTGATGAAAAGTCTGTTGCAAATTCAATGCATGATTGTATCTGAGTTTCACGTAGATCCGGTCAGCATATTTTGACATACGGCAGTCTGAAAAGGCTGTTTTCAGCTATGTTGAAGGGCTTCCAAATAGTGGTTCTAACATGCGTAGTGTCTTGAAAGCGACATTCCGTCATCTTCTGAAGTTTGGTTTATTTTCGTAAATTAGCGATTGGACGCACGTGGAATAGTTTCGTAAAAAAAAAAAAAAAACGGATTTCCCAACACACTGCAACAGATTTCAAGCGCCTAGTAGGCGGCCCCCTTAAGGTAGCCAGGTCGCCTGGGCAGGTAGACAACACGCAAATCGTGCAGAGCTCCAGCAGAATACGTTTGATTAAAAAACCAGCCAACGTGTCCGAGAGAGGTCTGCTTACGAACAGCATTAAGAAACATTACGCGTCTGTGTACATTTTTCATTTCCTCCATTTCTCTCTAAATCATGTTTTTGTGGTGGTGAAAATAGCACAAACGTGTGTTTTCATGGTCATTTATAGGTATGAACATTTCGGTTCAAAACATTCGAAAAGGAACAGGGACGTGAATCGAGCCTTTATTTTTATTATTACGCCATGAAAAGGTAGGCCACCGCTAAGTCTCATAGAGGTTTGTTATCGACGACATGTCAGCACGCCAGTTCAGTGCTTAGCGTGGAGGCGTCGAGAGAACTGATGCGTATGTTGCTCACACGCGTTTAAAGGCTGTTCACGATGGAGTGAGCACTTATGAAATCAACCTTAGAAAAAAGTCACTGCTCCTACCTGCATATATTTTAACGGGTGTACTGAGTGACACGCGTCCGGTAAAGTTGGCAACGATGGATGAAAAGTAGTTCCATATCTTGACGTCGAATACAATCATTTGTGTTAACTAAAATTATTTCTCTCGCTTTCCGTTTATTTTTTTTTTTAATACATCGAGGTGTAAAAATGAGCAGATTTATAGAATATTTACTTCCCTAAAAATTTCACAGTTTCACTTGACCGACGCATGAATAAAGAAGCCCGTTGCAATGTTAATTTTACGTAAGGCGAAAGAATACACAAAGTGCATACAAGTACAGCTTAGGCAGGGTTTTCAAAAGTGCTAATTTTACCGTGAACAGCCTATAGCCCCTATAGGCCTCAGACGTGCGCAATTCCTTCAACCATACGCGGGATGGAATCGTGAATGTTTAAGAGCGGGGAGGGGGGAGTGGTTCCCGAGAATACGCGGCGAGAGTTTCTGCGCAAGCGCGTCACAGAGGCGGGCCCCATGTCCAGTGGACGTCTGCGCGCGGAGTTTGTTGTGTCACAGTCGAGAGCTGCGTGAATCACGACCGATAAGAGACGCCAGTACTTATTGTCTCCCTCCAGCGGCTACTTCAAGCAGTCGACCGCAGGACGCCGAGAAGAAACGATAGGCCGAGCGACATGAAGGACAAGACACCTTTCACGTACGTAAACATTCGTCAAATGGGGTCACTCATTCTGGAATGGTTTTTGTATAGTCTATTCGCGGTTTCTTCACAAGTTTTGAGTTAAACCTTTGAAAAATCACACCACGTGTTACGTGACTGTTTTCAAAATATGCCTTGTATCGCCAGCGTTTTATATTTTATACTTCTATTAACATAAAAGAACCTTATCTTCATGTAAATAGAACTTTTACTTCTATAGGCTGTTTATGGTAAAATTAGCACTTTTGAAAGCCCTGTTTAAGATCTACTTGTATACACGTTGTGTATAATTCGGCCTTATGTAAAATTAACATTGCCATGGGCCTCATCATATTTGATTATTTGTATAGTTAGATGTATTAAAAAAACAGAATGCGAAACGAAAAATTTTAAGTTATCACAATTGGTTATCTAACACTTTTTATTCGACATTAAAATACGGAACTACCTTCCATCCTTCAATGCCAAATTTAATGGGCCCACGTCAATCAGAGCGCCCGTTAAATATATGCACACAGGGGTAGTGACTTTTTCTAAGGCTGATTTCAAAAGTGCTCACTTTATCGTGAAACTATAATATTTAATTTATAATGAATATTAATAAATTCAGAGATGGAAATATATGTGTTGGTATGCAAAATATTATTACACTGAATGTGCACGAGTGTGATGCATTGTCCCTTTGGTGTATAATTTTTTAGATTCGGTTAATCTTGTTTTTCACGATGCGGAGGAATATCCTGGAAGTAGAACTTAGCAGGGAGGGCTTAATATAAGTTGGAAGTAACCATAAATACAGAATGTTTCGTGACTTATGTTACAGATTTTGGGAGGTGATTCGTCATGGAAAAACATTACGAAAATGCCGATTGACTTATGTTCGGAAACGACGTCTTAGGGTTGACAACACCCCTGGAAGTTGGGCTTTATAAGTGGCTTTTACTAAATAAAATGGCAAAAAAGTAAATAATAAGTTACAATATTAAATATCTTAAGGCAATATTAATTTATTTCCACTTTATCAAATGAAAATTAATTTTAAAGCCCCGCTTTTGGGGCTGTTTTCCACTCTTGGTTGTAGTTTCCGGACATAAGTCAATATGCATTTTCGTAACGTTTTTTTTTTTCGTAAGGAGTCACCTCACAAAGCCTGTAACAGAAGTTCCGAAACACCTGTATATTGCAGCCGCTGCCTTGGGCCATTTTACTTTTTCTTCGTGCGTCTTGTATATATTTTTTACTGCTGTCTGGCACGGTCTAGAGTTTCTGTGTTGTCTTGCAATTTTTTAGATTTTTTTTTTCTGTCGATTTTCATTTTGTGATTCTTGAAGTTTCTTATATTACTTTTTCCAATAAAACTTTCACGGGCTCGTACCCGAAGCCATGTTGCACACTATTGCATCTACCAAAGAAGAGATGAGTTGAGAGATTTGAGCGCTTCTTAACAACGAAGTCTTGAGAGCCGATGAGGGTGAAATTACATGATGGTGGGGGGGGGGGGTCCCCCAAGAAAGCCCGCTGACCAGCGGCATCGTCCGGCACGATTCCAACTTGCTAAAATCCGGGATGTGACCCGGCCGGGGATTGAACCCGGTCCACCCCTTGGTGGGAGGCGAGCAGTCTAACCGCGCAGCCACCGCTGCTCCTACGAAAAGAAAACACACTTTAGACGAGGGAAAATACATTCACGTTTACTTCCAGTTTTTCCTGAAGCCCTACTGAAGTTCTACTTCCAGGATATTCCTCCGCCTCGTGCAAACAAAGATGAACAAAGTCTAGAAAAATTACACCGAAGCGACGACGACCCACATGAGTGCGCACTTAGTGTAACAATATTTTGCATAAGAACTATTACTTACATTTATTTGATTAAAATACTGCAATACCAATTCGTTAAGAGGAGCTACTGAAACGTTTCAAAAACACTTGTTTACGTACAGCGTATTAGCATCAATTTGTATCCACGTTAAAAAGTCGTATTAGCCGAAGAGCAGTTAAATGTTGGGACACCGAGACTGGTTTTGCGCAGTTAGCATGATCATTTTATACCATATTCACTCTTAAGATTTGGAACATGTATAATTAACTGGGTATTTGTGAACACGTACAAGGCATAGACTAAATACTACGTGTACTTGCGAATATTTTAATACAAATTATGTTCACAGCCATAAATACTATTTGTGAATTTCTTATATTTATACAAAAGTTAGCATTTTTTTTTTTAATTACTTTTGGGATAACCTACAGTCGTTTTATTAAAATATCTTGTGTATTAGAGACTTTGCTATAAAAATCTTTAAATGTACTTGTAAAAAGATTATTTTGCTATAGAGTATTCACATCCGTCCTAAATGATTTGCCCAAATGTGTCGTATCCAAATTCCACATATCCCGTAATTAGCATGGCGAATCTAGGACGACATCACTATAATTACCTCGTACGAGTTTTCATTTTTAATATAACGTGTGTTTGTTACTCTTTAAAAAAAATGCGGAAATGTATTATTTAATTTTGAGAGTGCTCGGGACGTTAATTAAAACTTGCAGGTTAATAACAGCTTACAGTTTTATAGAAGACAAATGTTGAAAAACGAAGGGAATTTTTACAGAATGTTTTTAGTAACTTTGTATAAGCAAATATTTTACCAGAGTGGTGTATTTCTTCAGTTATTTTGAGGAAGTTTTGACATGCCACTGCGGCTCGAAATATTGCGCAAAATAAATTCATCAATATGGCAAAATGTGTGCACACACACAGTTGATAAAACCATTATCGCAATCTCCTATTTTCTCTCTTGGCTTCCAAAATTTTAAGGACTCGACTGATTTATTAGGAGTCAAATGCCCTACGCCTAACATCTTTATTCGTTAATAGTTTTAATTTTCGAATTTTTTTTTGTCTTTAAATTTGCCACAAGAAAGAGGGGAAAATCCATTTTAGCGGGTGAGATTTGTCAAATGGCGGTTTGCTATAGTGCGTCTCACGCTTAGATTGCAGTGTGCGGTGTAAAGGACATTCACCCTCTCTTTCCAATACATGGTTTCTCTCGTTAACTCTGTCCTTGTTCCTGCGTGCACTGTAGCCTGATGTGTTATCTTTAACCAGCCTTAAAAGAAATGCCATTTTCGTTGCTTGCGCGCCACGCAATCACAATAATAAGGGTTTCTCACAGGATGCAGTTTCAAAGGAGCCGCTTAGCTTTGCGTCGCAGGGTTGGATTCCTTTAAGAGTTGGCAGGGAGGTAAACAGATATTTTTTATCTTAACCAGACCTTTTCCTTCACCACCAGTTCGTTTCTCAGCTGGCCAATTACGTCACAAAGCTGAAGCAATCTGGCAACAGAGATTGCCATGAGCCCTGTACTGCAATCTGTGCGAGAAGGACTATAGAATGAGCTATAGTCTTTTCTCGATTACTTCCACATTTATGAAGCCTCGATGAAGTTCTACTTCCAGGATATTACTCCACTTCAAGTAAACAAAAGCTTAACCCAGTCTTATAAATTTACAGCAAAGGGACGACGCACCGCATTCGTGCGCTCTTAGTGTAATGATTATTTTGCATTAGAACAACTCTTACGCTGGATTTACAATGCCACGACGAGGTCTTAACAGACAGTCAGACACGAAGTTACAGCCCGATCATTTCCGCCACCAGAATTAGCTCGATGTTTACAATACTTGCTATGGAGTGTTAAGAAATCGCAGATCATTGGACACTATTTTGTTTTGATAACTTTGTAAACGAAGTATTTTTTTTTTTTTTTGGAGCAGTTATATTTCCACGAATATTTATTTTCGCCACTTCATTAGCATGCATGTAGATCAGTCCCTACCATCTTGGATTTTCACTATTCTTGTCATAAGTTCCATTTAAGAACATTAAATGAAAATTTTCGTATGACATGACATAAATAATAGCTCCTTAAGCTTAATCAACATATATTTCTATATAAATTATTTTTTCACTAGTGAATGAAGGCAAATTATTATTATTATTATTATTTTCCCCCGATTTCGGTTACAGAAATGGACCTGGAAACAACAGTATAGCAATACGCGTTTTATAACACGTGCAATGTAATACCCTACGCTTTGTCGAAGCCCAAAATAGAATTCAAAGTCTGTGATGCAATTTACGACGAAAATTCCAAAAATCCAAGATTGCGGGGACTGATGCACCTTAATGTGAAATTTACCACAGTAGTGAAATCCGCACATTATTTTGTTTTTTAAGGTTGGTTGTTTTTTTTTTTTTTTTTTTTACTGCCAAGCGAGGCCGACGAAAGTAGAAATAGAAAATACTTTCGTTGGAGCGACCTGGCGCCTGATTGGTCGATGAAACGTTTTCGTCTGTGTCGATGCTGTTTTGTCGAACTGTCGGGTTATTGCAAATCCAGCTTTACTAGGCGTTAGCAACATACGCATTTTCTCAGCTTTATTTTATTCGTACTAATTATATTTAAAATAGTATGTTTTACAGGTAAAATAAAAGTTTACCGAAAAATGAGGTACTTTGATGGTAATATAAATATAAAACGTTTGTTATAAATGATATATTAGAAAACGAGCCAACACTTCATACACGGGTTGACTTTTCAACGGTTTGATAAAAAAAAAAAAAGAAACAAGTTATTAAGGGCCGTTCACATTGAAGATTACGAAGAGCGCATGTTAGATTAGCGTTATAGTGTTCAGTTACACTTATCACAACAGTGTTTCCGCATTGAATTGTGTGCGACGGGCGCCCAGTAAATATCTGGGTGTAAATTAAAATCATTATTGAAATTTAATTGTAAGTTGACAAACGCTAGTATAACAGTTACACATTTATATTTATTGGAAATATATATTTTTCATTTGAATGATTGGCACGCAGAAAAGTGTTTTGTCGAATCAGTTTATATGACCTACTGCATGCGTAAATCGTATGAAATTTCAGAGGTAGTTTACGTGTAGAAAGTAGTACTTAGTAGTGTCGTTAGAGAACGCTAATTTTAAATAGTGTGCAGCATAATAGAAACTTGTAAGACGGGCGTTTAAATTCCACGCACGAGTAACAACTAGTTGTGCTAAAACGGGAATTTTTTTTTCCTTCCGAAATCCTATGTTGAGAAACTACAATCTGACTTTATCACAGCCGCTGTTCGCTCGGTGCAGACAACTCAAAAACATATTTGAAATCTTGGAAGTGAAAGGTCCGAGGCTCTAGGGATCATCACAGACAAACAATATTGCTTCATATTTTGTACTGTCTTATGTATTGCAACAGTCGACCATGTTGTTAAGTCACTGCGCCTAGACTTTTTGTTGACGTGTAAGTAATTAAATAAAACTGACACATGGGTTTATAGGCTGTTCGTGGTAAACAGAGCACTAAGCCCTGCCTAAGATATACTTGTAAGCGCATTATGTATCCTTCCACCATGTGTAGAATTAACATTGCAACGGGCCTTGCAGCTGTATTCATGCGTCGGTCGAGTGAAACTGTGAAATTATTAGAAAAGTAAATGTTCTACACATTCGTTATTTTTTTTTTCATCAAAGAAACCAAAAGAAATAGTCAGTATCTACAACAAATGCTTATCTAACAGTTTTAATTCAGTGTTGAAACATGAAACTACGTTCCCTTTGTCTCTACCAACTTAATTGGATGCATACCAGTTAGTATTCTCGATAAAATTCAGAATGTTTCAAAATTGTATGTCAACACATCGAGGAAACGTTCCTCACATCTGGAGGATTAAAAAATGTTACATGAACATAGGCCCGCAAACTCTTTAGTTTCTGTACTACAGCCCGTAATATATAACTTACAGCGGACTGGATCATGTTACTGTGGAATGCCATCGTAGCGTTTGTTTGCATGATACACGACACCTCACACTATGACACTACACCTACAACAGTAGAAACTGCACAGGAATGAGTTACACATGTTCAAAATGCCCTCCATCAGCACGAAAACATGCATCAACCCGCCATTGCACGGACACCCGGATACGCTAATGAATCTCTGGAAAATTCCTGATTATTTCGCAACCAAGGATGTTCCCCATATGTTCCTCGGGGTTTGCATACAGAAGTACCTTTAAATGTTCCCACAAAATTCAACAGGGTTCCTCGGGGGCTGCCAATTACAGCTGCGATAGCATTCCACGATAACATGGTCCAGCCCACAGGCCATACACTGTACGTAATTAATTACGGGCTGTAGTAAAGAAACTAATCGTTTGCGGGCCTATGTTCATGTAACATTTTTTCATCCTCCAGATGTGAGGAACGTTTCCTCGATGTGTTGACATACAATTTTGAAACATTCTGAATTTTATCGGGAATACTAACTGGTATGCATCCAATTAAGTTGGTTTAAGACAAAGGGAACGTAGTTTCATGTTTCAACACTGAATTAAAACTGTTAGATAAGCATTTGTGGATACTGACTATTTCTTTTGGTTTCTTTGATGAAAAAAAAATAACGAATGTGTAGAACATTTACTTTTCTCACAGTTTCACTCAACCGACGCATGAATACATCTGCAAGGCCCGTTACAATGTTAATTCTACACATGGTGGAAGAATACATAATTGCATACAAGTATATGCAATTTCGCAATATCCTGTATATGCATTGTCATTTTCCAAAGGTTAATTTCGAAAGTGCTCACATGCCCCATATTTTTGTTTTTGGACGAGATAGAGTAAGGTTTCTCGGCATGCCGCGCATGGGCTGGTACGGTGTGCTAGGAGTAGGCAGTGGGTTCTGTCTGTGGAATCGAGTACGGAATTGTCAGAAATTATCGCTGCTGTTGACGCGTGTCGGTAGTAAATAGAGGGGTTTATTGTTGTACTTCGCACTTGTTTACACGAGCGATTCCCAACCAGTGTGTTGCGGCGCTCGTTATTTTGAGGGAATAGTATCGGGCTCTAGAATCAACTGTCGGTAGCCTTGTACCAATAAAGAAAACGTTTGCGCCGCTCTCTTTCCTATAGCATTAAGGCGTTGTCGGTGTTGAAATGACTGTGGTATTATATGCCTAATTGCATCATTTCAATACATAAAAATTTTTGCTGAAGTTTCCTATTTTTAGCGCATGGTTTCTATGCTGTGTATGCATCCACTGATCAACATGTTCGAGTGTAACAAAAACATTTCTATATTTTCAGCATAACTTTATTTACAGTTTTTTTTTTTTTTTTCAGTCTGTAAATGCAGTTACGTGACCAAAGCGTGTTTGGAAAGACAGCCACTGTAAAGTCGCGCGGATCGTTGATTAAATTAAGTTGCAACTTGAGTGCTTGATTACTAAGAAATCGAGGCCGGGTCACTCCGGATTTACGCATGTGGGAATCGTGTCGGACGATGCCGTTGGGTTTTCTCGGGGATCTCCCGTCCCCCCCCGCCCCTTTTCATTCCGGCGCTGCTCCATTCGACCCTCGATGTTCAGAGCCATCCAAAATATTCACTTCTCTAAGAAATCTTAGTAGATAATTATGCACGTCGTGTAGTGTGGTGCGGAAGTAAAGGTTTCTCCCGGACCTGCTGCTGCTGGCGGACTGGTTTTTAACGCCTACGAACGCACTTTATTTACGTGTATATATACATATAAATTTTTTGTTCGTCCACGATAAACTAATAAATGTTAACATTATTCTCACTCGGACGAATCAAAATGTGTTGGCAAAAACATAAATACCTATTTAAAAATAGAATCGGGATGCCAGTATCGGAGTACCCATTGTTAAATATCATTGATACTTAAATTAATATGTTGTTCATATAACATGTCGTGTAATTTAGTTGGCAATGTTAATTAGGAGCACAGAAACTTGGGCTCACATATTCCGAAAACTTCGACTTGTCTGTGCTATATTTTGAAAGCGATAATCATGTGACTATATATGTGGTCCTTTTAGACATTGCTTTCAAATAATGAAATAAAAAAAATGATCGTTGAAGGTGGCCTTAGATATTATTTTTGAGCAAATATATGCGAGGAAATATTAATTGCTACACTAAATACACCACTCGTCACTTAATACCTGCTGCTCTATTGAATTTCCGTATTATAGTCCATTCACGGTTACCTCCAACTTTTCTGAAGCCCTGCTTTCAGAATGTCTCTCTGCATCATGTAAAGTGTAACAAAGTCTAGGAAATTTCACCAAGTGAGACAACGCACCTCATTCGTGCGCACTCGTTGAAATAATATTTTGCATCGGAACTATTACATACTAGGAGTTTCCTGCGCACCTATTTTCTCTCCGTCTTTATTCATATGAATTTAAATATATTTATAGCTAAATATAAGTAAATTTACAATTGAACGAAACAAATGGGGTGTGGCTGTGTTGGGGACACGGCCGTTTGTTTTGCGTGAATACGTCTACGTTGACGCGCTCGGACGCCTTGGTGTTTATTTTACGTTCCCGGCACCGCTTCACTCGATCATATGGGGTTTTATGGGCATCACTGGATTGATTTTGAGATGCTCTTTCCAACAGTATATGATTTCTGCATTTCGACTTAGCTTTTTGACGAGTATAGGCAGACATTAAGTTTTCTTAATTTTTTTTTTACATTAAACTCGTAAAATTTCACTATAACTCCACCATACGAATGTTTTTATACGCGCGATCGATTGATCTTGACGAGAATTGCCGATCGAAACCTAAACGAGCATCGTAGCTTCTCCTAGTCAGAAGTTATACTACTCGGAAGTTATGAGACGCGGCGAAACGAACTAAAAATTGCGGCGCCAATCCCCCCCCCCCCCCCCAAATCACTTCCTCCACGACCGATGTTTCGCAGTCCTCGCTCAACGCAGGATTATTTGGCAATCGAGTGGCGGAATTGAATTTTGAACGTAGACGATAAGATTTGGAGCTGCAATGCCAAACTGTATCCCCCGATTTTGTTGTCGGAACTTCTGGATTGCATCGTACAATGGTTGATAATTTAAAGACGTGTTCACATCAATATGTACAAAGGTTTAATTCGAAGTGTGAAGAAACCGCGAACAGTATACCGTTCCACGGGGGCGGATGGGAGACTTGCTAACGAGGCATTGTCACAGACGACTGCAGTAGTGTTTCCAAACGCAGCATCGTCATCGCCCTCTTTAACTTACTGTAGGTCGTGGGCGCTCAATAGATCGTGCGAACGTCATCGCTTTACCATACTGTAGGTAGTGGGCGCTCAATAGATCGTGCGAACGTCATCGCCCTCTTTACCTTACTGTAGGTCGTGGGCGCTCAATAGATCGTGCGAACGTCATCGCCCTCTTTAACTTACTGTAGGTAGTGGGCGCTCAATAGATCGTGCGAACGTCATCGCCCTCTTTACCTTACTGTAGGTCGTGGGCGCTCAATAGATCGTGCGAACGTCATCGCCCTCTTTACCTTACTGTAGGTCGTGGGCGCTCAATAGATCGTGCGAACGTCATCGCCCTCTTTAACTTACTGTAGGTCGTGGGCGCTCAATAGAGCGTGCGAACGTCATCGCCCTCTTTACCTTACTGTAGGTCGTGGGCGCTCAATAGAGCGTGCGAACGTCATCGCCCTCTTTAACTTACTGTAGGTCGTGGGCGCTCAATAGAGCGTGCGAACGTCATCGCCCTCTTTACCTTACTGTAGGTCGTGGGCGCTCAATAGATCGTGCGAACGTCATCGCCCTCTTTAACTTACTGTAGGTAGTGGGCGCTCAATAGATCGTGCGAACGTCATCGCCCTCTTTACCTTACTGTAGGTCGTGGGCTCTCAATAGATCGTGCGAACGTCATCGCCCTCTTTACCTTACTGTAGGTCGTGGGCGCTCAATAGATCGTGCGAACGTCATCGCCCTCTTTAACTTACTGTAGGTCGTGGGCGCTCAATAGAGCGTGCGAACGTCATCGCCCTCTTTACCTTACTGTAGGTCGTGGGCGCTCAATAGAGCGTGCGAACGTCATCGCCCTCTTTACCTTACTGTAGGTCGTGGGCGCTCAATAGATCGTGCGAACGTCATCGCCCTCTTTAACTTACTGTAGGTAGTGGGCGCTCAATAGATCGTGCGAACGTCATCGCCCTCTTTACCTTACTGTAGGTCGTGGGCGCTCAATAGAGCGTGCGAACGTCATCGCCCTCTTTAATTTACTGTAGGTCGTGGGCGCTCAATAGAGCGTGCGACGTGGTTCAGTTTTGTTTCGTTTTATTCAATCCGTAAGATTTTTTTTCCAATACGTTAGTTTTACAAAGATATTGGACAAGTCAAATTACTGTATACAAAGTCTATACGCTGGACACGGTAATTACACACATGTATGATATATTACACGTACACGCATCACATCTTTTCCTCATAATTTGACTGATCTTCCAACATGCTGTGGGGCGTCGTCGTTTTACTGAAACAGAAGAAAAAGGAAACGAGAAAAACAGGAACAAGAAATGCGTACAATGACATGTTATACAGTCATTTCTTAATTTTTGTAGTTTAGGTGTTCATCTGCACTATGAAATTCACGTTTAGTAAAAACTTCTTTCAGCTAAGAGTTTTTGGTTAGGGAAGTAAATATTCCTTGTAGGTGTTGTGGCTTACTGAAAAGCTGGCTACCAAGATAGAATGGCCCTTTCTGGACAAGTTTTAAGTTAACTGAAACCACGTGTTTTTTTTTAATTCTAGTGTCATGTTTATGAAAGGACTCATTTTCCAGAAATTAATTACTGCTTTTGGACATGAATATAAGTAATGAAAACATGTAGTCACATGCAAATGTTAAAATATCTGAGCTCTTGAAAAAGAGTTATTTTTATACCTCCCTATTTATAGGCTGTTCACGTTAAGGTGGACACTTTTGAGGCTTTAGTTACTTTTTTATTTGTCATATGTTTATCCTAAACACCTTTTTGAATAGATATTGCCATATAAATAATAAACACAGTGTATATGTTCCAATGCACTCTGAAGTTAACGTCTAAGGCTAAAATTAAATATATTTATTGACTATTATTCAAAATGAATTGCTCTCAAAAAGTGCCCACTTTAACGTGAATAGCCTAAACTATTTTTTTTTTGTTCAGGTCCCTGTACACCGGCAAGAGATAATAAAGTTAAACAAAACTGAATATGTGCGCCCCAGCAACATACGCGGGTTACACCATTTTGAAATCTGTTAACACTAAAGTGAGTAGTTTTGAAATGAACCTTTGAAAAAAAAGTCACTGCCCCTGCCTGCATATATTTTAACGAGCACACTGAATGACATTCACCCAGTAAAGTTTGCAACGACGGAGGGAAAGTAGTTCCATATCTTAACGTCGGATAAAAAGTGGTAGGTAACTATTTGTGGTTACTTAAATTATTTTTTCCCTTTGTTTTTTTTTTAAAATGTATCAAAGTGCAAAAACGAGCAGATTTACAAAATAATAATTTTCCTAATAATTTCACAGTTTTACTTAGCCGACGTACGAATCAAGTGACGAGGTCCATCGGCAGTGTAAGTTTTACTCAAGGCGGAAGATTACACAACGTGCATACAAGTAGATCTTAAGCAGGGCTTTCAAAAGTGTTAATTTTACTTTGAATAGCCTATAGGAAGAAATACTTCTCATTCGAAATATTACTGGGTTGTCCTATTGGTGTAATTACCTAGACTTAGTTTATGCTTTGTTTGCATACGACTGATGAATATACTCAAACTATAAATTGACTTCTACATTGCACTGCCGCAGATCGAATGGACACGGAACCATAAGGTTATATTTATTATATGCATTTGAGCTACGCATATGTTTTGGACAGTAATATTTGATTTCACATATTATTTGAATGTTAATATAATTCTTTTCACATGTTTATTATATTTTATGTTAATATTTCATTTCCTTAATTTTTCGATGTATGTGAACCACCAGTCCACTACTATATGATAATTTTCACACGTTCTGAGTTCTACATATGGTTATGTCACTATTTTTATTATTGTATTAATATGTTTGATTTAATTTTCAGTAATTGTTTCATATTTTTAAAGCTAAATTATTTATTTGTTTTGGGATTTAAAGACATAATATTTTAGGCCTTAATTTTATTTAGTGACGGTAAAGCCGGAAGCGAGCCATGATTGGATGTTGGTTGGTCGGAAGCCGTAAGAAGAGGCTTCTGGGAAAGATATTGAACATGTAAGGCGTCTAAATTTTCGTTGGAATTTTACTTTTGATATTCCAACGCCATCATAAATTTATTTTAGAAATTATGCTCCCAGAAGTGAAGTTTCTGTTAGTCGGGAGAGGCTGTAGACTAAGTCGTAGACAATTATTTTGAGTGTTAAATTGACGAGGCGAAAAGGACGCCGAGACTACGACGCCGGCGCCATGCAACAAGATAGCGCCAGAGGACCTCAGGTGACGCCAAGACAATTTAACAAGCTTAAGTACATGAACTGTTTGTTCAAGTATTGAACTTTAAGGAACCTGAACTTATTTTACTACAGTTACTATTTTGATTTTTCAACGATTTGACTGTGAGTTCCACGAGTATGTTAAACCAGTAGTCCCGAACTTTCGCATATGAGATAATTATAGCCCGAGCAACATGGAACGAAGAGTTAGACTTATTTTAAACTTTCAATATAAATCCAGAGTAATTTTATTTGGTGAAATACCAGATTTGAGATAATTAAGTGATGAACTGACTTTTAACATTTAATGAATTATCAGTGAATGTGATCCAAGAAATTTAAGAATTTAAATAAGAGCTTACCAAACTTTCTGGAAATCTAAATACAGAGAACGCTACTTCCGGTGGAACCTGATTAATATTTTGAACTGAAATCTTAAGTAAAATATTTATAATTATTTTTTATATAGCAGCTCTAACGTTTCGAAGTATTTTTCAATATTTTATTTTATTTTAATTTTGCATTCTGATTTATCCCTATTCTTACTCGGGTATGTCATTTATGTTAATTATCATACAGTATAATTTCATTTTTGAGTAAAGATATTTCTGTCACATACACATATTTAGTTCTGCACCTTGTTGAATTATTCACATGTTTGGGTCTGAGTTTAATTTCTTTTTTTCATTAATAGATTAACTATCAATGTTACACATGTTTGATTTAAATGAATTACTGTGAAGGTTGGAATGTGTTTTCTATTGCATGAGGTTTACAGCATCGCCGGAGAGCTCCTGATGCCAGTGTGGTAAGACCCAAGGTCACATCACGAATAATAAGGCGCCCAAAAATATATTAAATCATTGTAGTTATTCTTTCTCCCAACTCACACCAAATACATTTACATCCACACAATTACAGACACTGTTTCAGAGTGGCGCACAAGACACCATTACAGCACTAATTGCTCTTGGCATAAATACTTAACGACGTCATCACGGAGTTATCGCAGTGTGTGATGCAATTTTGCAACCACAGGTTGCTCAATCAAAGCAGCGTGGAAATAACCACGTTTACATCAGACGAAAAACAACACATCACTATCGCTGCGAGGACGACATATGCGTTTTTTTTTTTGTCGCAACTGATAGTAGAGCCCATTGCAACAGTGTGTGCTCCATAGACTAAATATGAGGTAGACCGATCTCGCTGGCTGCGCACAACCAATCTCCGTGTCCCAACATTGAACTGCTTTTCTGCCAACACGGTCTAGCAAAAATTGGCGTGGATTGGGTTTGAGGTTAGAACACTGCTTAGTAAAAAAGTGCTTTTGTGATTTTTTTTATGCTTCCTCGAATCAATTTGTAATGCTTCTTGATTACATTCAAACTGGTAAATGTATTTTATTAATATAATAATGGTGCTTGTCATTTAAAAATTAAGATGTAAACAAACACGTTCATTATTGTTGACCATGTGACTTTGACAGTTGTGTAGGATTGGGGTAGGTCAATGTCGGGTACTTGCGCAGAAGACGAACACGCGGTCTACTGTGTTCTGGATGGATTGTTTACCTTTAACTTAAAAGGTTGTGTAAAGGGAAGAGCGGGAGACACTAGATAGGGCTCTCAATCACGGTATTTGAAGTAAGTGCCTGTGGAAACACAAACATAGACATTTTACCATTATAATTAATGATTTTATGGAACAGATCGGTTTTGAGTCAAAACTGTTTTGTATCGGACATACTGATTTAACCTACGTACACTTCAGGTTCTATTTATTACTTACTAAAAATATTAGAAATATTTAATCCGTTTTTTTTGCACTGCTTGTGCAAGATTAATTCTATTCTGTTGGTCACAATTGTAAGTAACGTAAATATTGCAAAGGCAGAACTAACACCAACAGCACAGGTATAAATATTTAATTATTGCCGAAAACAGCATTCGGCAAACAAATGGTGTTAGTCAAGTAAGTTCTAATTAAGCAATTTTAAAACGTCATTCTAGAACCTCTCAAGAATAATGCAAGCTGTAAACATACTGTAAACGCTACCCGGTAAGCCTAAAAAACCCAATAAAATGTAATTTTTTGTAAATAAGCTATTTTATTAAACATTGAACACGATGTGATTATTAACTACTTCAGTGAAGCGTGTTGATCACAAAATAATCATTAGAAACTATTATTTTTGTTTTATTAAGCTAGGTAATTATTTTTTGTAATGCGGGTCTGCTGTTGGTAATAATCCAGGCACCTACCACCCGCCCATCATCCCTGGAAAAGACTTCAAAAAGATCGTTACAATGTGGAAGTGTCCGCTCTTGTCTCCTTTCCCTGCTCTGTGGTTGTAACACTAAAATGTACGTTGTTTACATAACTAATTTACATTTTATATTAATAATCGTAGTTTCCATGCTACACGCTAAGATTTTTCACTATGTAAACATTCCATTTTCTAGACGTCAACTATGTTATTTCCAAAAAATTGCAGAAATTATTAAAAATTAAACAGAAATTTTTTTGGTGAGAGCAGCTTTAAACAAATTTATGGAAATATACAGTATTTGCCGTCAATCTTTTTAATGGATTAGAATAGGACAATCGATTTGTTATTTTTACGTATTATTTATTCGATTAAAATAATCGTAATCGATTCATTCGAATTACAAACTTAAGCGCGCTGCGAGTAACCCATTCCCATCACTAAACTAGTCGTTTTGGCAGTTCTTATGACGATTTGTAAACCAATATTGAGGATAACGCAGAAGATGAAAACGGTGTAATACTTAGGGAATGTCCAGTCGGCACCGAATCAAATGATTATTGTTAAATCTCTGCGTTGAATATTGTGGCGATAGTGTTCGTGTATGCTAAGTTGGCAATGTTGTAAACAGCCGCACATCGTGTAGGAGTCATAGATCAAAGATGCGGTAGACCGATCTCTCTGGCTGGGCACAATCAATCTCCATGTCCCAACATTGACCTGTTTTTCTGCCAATACAACTTGCAAAAAAGGCCTGGAATTGGTTTGATGTTGTAACGCTGTTTAGTAAAAAAAGTGCTTTCCAGATGATTTATACTTCCTCTAACCAATTTGTAATGATTTTTGATTAAATTGAAACTGGTAAGTATTTTATTAATATGATTGTGATTGCTATTTAAAATTAATATATAAACAAACACGTTCGATCACTGTTGACCGTGTGACTTTGACAGTTGTGTTCCTTTGGGGTAGGACAATGTTGGGTACATGCGCAGAAGACGAATAAGCTAACTAATTTTTAGTTTATGGTAAGAGTAGGATCGAGTCGGTGCAGGTCATAGATAAATGTGTTACTAGATCGGTATCTCGTATGTTAATATCTTTTACGGAGGATGCACTGCGATCGTAGCGCCTTGCAATGAATTAAAGATAAAGATGGTGGCCGGCAGCGGGAAATTCAAATAGTTTAATGGCGGGGAATTTGAATTTAGTGTGTGTGTGTATGTGTGTATATATATATATATATATATATATATATATATATATATATATTATTATACGTATATATGTATGTATGTATATATGTGTGTGTATGTATGTATATATGTGTATGTATGTATATATGTGTGTATGTATGGAATTCCATTAACCGGGCATTCCAACCAGTTTTATTTTTGCCTAGTTATGTTTGGGCTCTGTTTATTTTGTTTCGAGGGAAAAAAGGAAATGGTGAGAGAATTGGCGAGGGATCTTTAGTTTTATGTCTTTCGTGAGACTGCATTGTATTGATGTTCTTAAGAGCGATAATTTTAACTTCAATGAAACCAAAATGCGATATATATGTCGCTGTTTGTATTCTTACAGATGCAGCAATACACACACGCATCACACACTTTGGCCGAAGTTAACCTTGCACTCGTTGAATTTACGATATAGGCAAATAAACAAATATTATTTACAAACTACAAAATTATTGAAAGTGCAGCTTTGTTAGGCCACATGCTATTCAATACAATATTTACAAAACACGCAACTTAACTGTAAAATTCGCAAACCCCTAAAAACATGTTTTTCTATGGAAATAACGGTACCTACAACCATGATTAAAGAAAGCAAAAAAATTATTTACAGATAACATATTCCTACAACACCAACAAGATAATATCTTCGCACGTTATTACAAATATTACCAATTAACATTGCCACCACTCGTGCAGCAAGGAAATACACTCGCAACCGTGACGTAATTAGAAGTTATTTCTCGTCAGAAAATCAGCCGCGCCCGAGATTTCTGTTGCGTTTTCACTAAATAATTGTCTGCAATTGGGCGAAGCATTACTTGAATTAGTATTGGTACACAATTTCTGTGTAATATTTGGGCTTGCTTATGCTACACGTAGGATCATTGTACATGGTACTTGATGCCAATTTTATAATCATCCTTTGGACTTGTAATATAATACACTGAAACAATAAAACAAAATACCAGAAACCGAACCACTCAAGTCTAAGTGCTAAACAAGTGACAAATGTAACATAGGCCTAGATATGTAAGTAGAATACATGTACAAAATCTTAAAAAATGTCATAGTACATATCCATACTATACAATAAAATTAATTTTCTAGGATAAATTTGGTTACTTTGAATGCTGATAGAGGCAATATATCCAAAGCATCTATGGTGGGAATTGTGTATGTGCACAGCATCACCCTTCCTCCTACTAAATAAATGTAGAACCTAATGAACTTGACCCATTTTTATCAATATAAATTAATCTTAGATAAATTTACAAAGATATATTTGTATAGCCTGTTCGTGGTAAAGCGAGCACTTTATGATACAATCTCATCACATATTTTAACCAATGTAATCATATGGCCTTGGCCTTTTGTTTAGAGTATGGGGAAATGTAGAAAATGTTTTAATTACTCACATGGCAGTATTTATCTTCACGTTACTGTACGGAGTTATGTTTTTTCATAAACAACTGAAGATACAGTTGACAGTATTGCAGGTGGAGTTGATCGTTACAATGCATACCCAAACAGATCAGGTGAAAAGCCAAATATTCCAAATTTTCTTGTTTAAGTAAGCAAAATTTAAGAAGCGTATTAATAAAAAATAGTAATTTCTATTTTAGTACAGTCAGCAATTTTATTTTAGCAAATTCACATCCCTCCTCTTCATGTAAACACTGCCATGTGAGTACCAAATTTACAGTGTATATATTTTCCAATACTCTATAAACAAATGGCCAAGGCCATAACGAAATGTATTTATCGGTTACAATGTGTCTGAGACTACATCATAAGTGCTAATTACCATGAACAAGCTATAAAATTATAGATCATCTTTGATAATTTATCTAAGACTAGTTTATATGAAAAGAAATGGGTTAAGTTCATTAGGCGTACATGTTACCAAACAAAACAACTATACTAATGCATTTTCATTAGGCCCTACATGTACTTAGTAGGTGGAAGGGCGATGATGTAAATATAAATACAATTCCCACCAGATACTTAGGATATATTCACGACGATATCCATGCATCATATTACAAGCCCAGGTTAACTAAAATGCTTATAAAATTAGCGACAAATACAGTGTACAATTATCCTGCGCGTAACATAATGAAGCCCAAAAAATACACACAAATTCCCTACTGTACCAATAATAATTCTTACCTGGCAAATTCAGGTTAGGCAAGGAATTAGGATTCAGCAGTTTCGTACCAGGGCTCCACTTTCCCGAAATGTCAACTACAAATCTTGTAATATCTTGTAGATATCGTCATTACTCAATTCAACCAAATTTTGGCGACGCTAATAACCGCTTCCACAATTCGAACCGATGTGTATAATACAGATGGGGAAACCTGTGTTTACTTCCCGATTAGTCCCTGCAACCGGGAACAAAGCACTTAGTAATCCTGCAGGTCACATCACGTACTTTATTTATTATTTAAACTTACAGACGTTGTCAGTAGGCCCTAAACACAATCGACGAATGACCGCCATTTCAAGGGCGGAAGCAAATACTATAGAGACTAATACCGGACAGCTGGGGATTTTCCGTGCGAAAAGTGATTGTGCTGCGCTCTGCCGGCTTGAGGTGGCGAGACATTTGTTTATATTTACCGTCGTGCGTTTTAGGCTGGGAACTGCCTATGTTTTATTTAGCTTTAATGATTTTAGTGATCTACGATGATTGAATTACAATGGCAGGTGGCATTTGCGCCGTCTATAATTGTTTTAGTTACACTATTTGTTCTGAAAAATGTATTCCATTATCGGATTTGCTATTCCACTGACAAATATCTTTGTAATATTTTTGTTATTTCCAGCATATACAACAAATCAAACATAAGTTTCCGAAGCTTGACATTCATGTTCTGGTATAAACACTTTACTAAAATAACTTACTTTAAAATTAGAAATAAAAAAGGGGGCGCGGGGCAGACGTCAACTTTGCCCCCCCCCCCCCACACAAATATTTACAACTTAAAAAAAATATGCATAGACCCAACACTGGACAGTAAAACAAAAATATATGGCATTAATATGTCCTTGATAATTTCTAAAAAATGTTTTACTGCGTGGGAACTAAAATTATTTGTTCGTTTAAATTTTTTGATACTCGTACGCCTGAGATGCGCATTATATCGGAATTTAGCTAGAGAGACTACTCATACTTGCTAAAGCAAAAATAAATTGGATTTATCACTTCTTATTTTTGTAATGAGGAATATCGCCAATGTTGTTTTGAGAAAATAATTCTTATACAAAAATTGGCAACACAATAGTATTAATTCGCGATGAATGTTACGAAACAGTATGTCAAAAACGGACGTGTGTTGCAGGTCCTAGTGAGGAAAAACAAGCGTATATTTCTAATGTATTTCTGTAGCATACACACATGTACAAAAATGGGGGAAAAAAAAAAATTATGTTTAATCACAGTGTGTTTAGATGCGTCCCGAACATTACAAGATTTTAGAGTTCACTTGTTACTAGATTTTCGGCATTAAATACCGCCTTTTGTTTTTAAATCTAAACTACTGGACACGCATTAAGTCACCTGTACTAAAATATAATATAACAAGAAAAATGTTCCAAACAAATTACTTTATTGGAATACTGCATTTCGCGCTCAAATACTCTCGTTATGTCTACTGTGCGTATACAGTCAAAATTCGCGGGTGTTTGCCACCTCGAGTCGCTAGGCTCGCTGCTGCTGTTCACAAGCTCACCTGTGGTGTTCGTATACAGCTGTCCGGTGTTAGTCTCTCTTGTATTTGGCGGAAGTGGACAGAAGTAAATAAACAACACTAGCATCGGAAATGAAGCTGCGGTTGGTCATGAACAATTTTGACGTTCAACAAAGGTCGTGTCCGAACTACTTGTCATTGCAACCTAGCATACTTCGCTCACCCTTGGCACTTAACTTGATGGATTCCGACATTGTCTTGTTGGCTCCTAAGAATATGATCATTTCCGAAGGTTTTGGGGGTTAATAAAGTATTAAATAAGATGTAAATTTGATTTACATTAACATTTATTGCCTTGCATTATTGTATGCGAGTGAAGTTTGGTTTGCATTTTTTAACTTAGGTTGTGTAGGTTAGGAACGTAGGCTTAATACGAAAATATTGTTTGATTTTTTTTTTTTAAAGTGAAACTTGCGATAATTATTTATTCAGTCCAAAATTCTATTTGTACGAAGTAGTAACGTTGCTCTATTAAACTTAAATTTAATAATCGTCGGAAATCAATTGTAACCTACAAATTGTTTAATAAAATGGCAGCATACATTCCGCAAGTATGCGGGAGAAGAATAAAACTTCGGTTACTTATATACTCGCATACTTCACTTGCGGATCGGACAACGCTTAAGTCGTCACTTCCGTCGAAATGTACGCACAAGTATGTACTTCAGGCGAATTCGGACGTAAATCGGGCCGTGGTGCATGTGATAGTTGTTGCGCGACTACAGTTTATATGCCCATCTGTTCTATTCGCATGATATATTTTAAATCGTAATTGTTTTATATATGGAAGTGTGTGCACGATCAAGTGTGGTGTAATCGAGAAAACAATGACATTTCCGCCAAACCTGCAAAGAAGAATACGTCTGAAACGACGTGGAGAAGTGTATGTTATGTTTAAAGTTGTGTATTTGGAGGAAAAAAAAAAAAAAAAGCCACGACGTGACAAGCGGGGCTAGAAATTTCTTCCAAATTAGCGATTTACGGGCTAACTGCGAATCTGTCATTAAGCATTGTAAATATGTCCAGTTGGGATATGTGGGATAAATGGGGTTTGTGACGATTGAATTTTTCTTTTTCTTTTTATACTGTGATTAAAATTCGGTATTGTAGAGCCTTAATGAGAAATATAATTTCCCAAGACTAGTTGAATCTAGGTCCAATAAAATTTCATACGAGGCAATATCACCTACGTTATCTACACACCTTTAGGTTAAACATCGTGTAAAAACATTGATCCTGTAAAAACATCGATCCTAGGCCTCGTACTGTAAAACGATAATACTGCCAGCTAGTAGACTATAAGAATGGCACAATTATATAAACCCAGACGAATAATTGTGCCATTCATAGTCATCACTAGCTGGTAAGCACAATCATTGATATTGTGCATATTATTATGGGTTTGGTGATTAGGGGAAAAATCAGATTGTTTGCTGATGATTGTGTTGTATATGCTGGGGTGGGAGAGGGGTGCGGAAATTTGCAGGCGGACATTGATAAGATATGGTTGTGGCCCAGAAAAAATCAAATGAAGATAAATGTAAGAAAAACTAAGGTAGTGAGGTTCACAAGGAAGAAGGTGATAAGCAGGGACATGTACAGATGGGAGGGACAAGAGATAGAAGAAGCAGCAGAATATAAGTATCTAGGGATTGTACTGCAGGGAGACCTCAGATGGAAAAAAAACAGGTAGAGAGGGTGGTAGCAAAGGGAAGAAGGGCTCTGGGTATGCTGGGAAGGGTGCTGAATGGAGTCAGCTGTGAGGGGAAGGAGAAGGCGTATGACACAATGGTAGGGCCAATATTACAGAATGCAGCAGCAGTATGGGACCCATATGTGGAGGTGGAGGTGCGAGAACTGGAAAAGGTGCAGAGAAGAGCAGCAAGATAGATGAAGGGTAGGTGGAGAAGGCAGGGGCAGGATAATGAGGAAGAAGGGAACTATATGCCATCAGTGATGATTAAAGAAATGGGGTGGAACTCGTAGAAGGACAGGAGGAAAGTTGAACGGCTAGTCAGGATAGACAGGATGGTGAATGAAGAGGGAGGATGGGGAGGGCTACACTGCAAGCTAAGTAAGGGAGTGTTTAGGGGAAGAGGAAACAACAGTGAGAAGCTTCAGAGAGTGTGGAGGAGAACGGAGTGGGGTAGGCAGTCCATGCTTGTGAGGGCTATGAGGGAGTGGAATGTGTTGAGGGAAGAATTGGTATCTGTGATAGGGGTTGGTAAATTCAGGAAGGGAGTGGAAAAGGAGTTGGTTGGGTGATAGAGAGTTGAGAGATCTCGCCACCGGGCGGTAGCCTAATTGCGAGTGTATGTATATGAATGAATGTATTAAGTTTTCTAATGCTGTTAACCGAGTCAGTTGTGCCAAGTTTCGGTAATGCAGATGATATCGCCTAGTATGAAATGTCTACAAATTTTAGTGATCAAAAATTTAAATGATAAAAATTACAAGAATTAGCATAGGGGGAAAAAGTATTTGCTTAACAAACATGCTTTTATTTTGCTGATGGCGACACATTTGTCCTTACTGTAGTGTCTGATTCGTGACCTACCCAGTATCTATGATCAAACATATTTATTTAGCCTCCTGGTAACATACAACAAATGTGCTGGGAGTTGTCAATTAGTAAGACTTAAAATTATTTAAAGAAATTGTGTGATATTTATTTTTGTGCAAGAGTGATAAGCAATGGTTATTTTTGCTCTTGCCGGCTCTTAAAGTATCCAACATTTTGTGTGATTTATTTTAATGTGCTCTAAATTTGCTGGGTGTAGTTTTTTTGTATTTTCGGTTCTACTCTACAACATATCTGCCTTTTCCAGGGTTCATAGCGTGCAAGAATTTAGGTGTGCTGCAAGCAAGGTTCGGGATGAGCCAAAAAAAAAAAGATGCGCGCACTTGCAGTGTCAGAGAAAGAAATACAATGAAAGTTTACACGTGGGTCATACAAAAAAAAAAAAAAAAACAAACCAATGAGTAATTTATTTGAACCGTATGTGCTCTTGAAGTTCTTATAATAAAACCTCTCCTCACTGGACAGTGTTAATTTTTTTTTTTAAATTGTAGGTAGGGTCTAGTGATAGTTTTTCTTCCTGAAGCACCTGCTGTTGCAATTTGAACTTCGTGTATAAGTACGCCCTATCGTCCTTTCACTCCATTTATATTCAGCTCCTTTCTTATTGTAAGGTTAATTAAAGGTTTTCCAGCTTTTGTTTCATAAAATGTTTGTCACATACATTCCTGAAATGAAACAAACTTTAAAGTTTCTGGAAAGCAACTTTTTGTTTTGTAGACATTAGGATTAAAAAAATGTAACTTTGTGTGAAAATTTACTCGTATGAGTTTTGCTAATAAATAACTTCATTTCCATTGCTACCAAACTATGGGTACTAGACAGTTATGTTTGTTGTGGAAAATTTCTCCATGCAGCAGTATAATTTTGAAAGTGCCATATCTATAGTGAAAAATTGTGCACTTGTCCAAAGATGCAGACATTAATTGTAGTACATTGTTGTTTCTAAGTTTCCACATACGTGCATTGATGAGTCAGGCTGTGATAAAAAGCTCATTGACTTTCAAATGGGTAGGGGAACAATCATTAACTTGGTAATCCATGCAGTTCTCGTGAAGTGCTGGCAAAAAGAACCTTTATTCTACGCCGCTCTTTTTCCCCAAGACCTTTAGAATAGAATTATGAATGGAAAAATTTCACCACTAGAGGTAACGTTTTGGAACTAACTGTGTTACTTGCATCTTGATGTAGCCTGAGATACTTAATTCAGTATTTTACTCTTGGTATTTCAGGGTTGCTATGTATTGAAAAAAAACAGAAGCACGTATTATTCGCAGCAGAAAGAGCAGTTAATTATTTCTGCTTAACACAAGGTAGTGAAACAACGTACATATATCGGATCATGATGGTACTTTACTTTTGTGGTTTGAAAGATCGAGCAACCAGGTATTCAACAACTTTGTTGGCTCAAGGCTGAAACTGCGATCTAGGCTCGTGTTTATTTAGCATCGCTACAATGCATCTTGTTGTATGTTCTGTTCTGCACCAGCTGTAATTGGTTGCACACGAAGATTGTTTGCTGCGGTCAGTCGATACTAACGGAGACATCTGTCAAGTCGTGTTTTTTTCTTTTGGCTCCTCGTGAGAGACTGAGTAATTCGGCAATCCCATTGGAGCAAACTTTTTTTAATAGTATATTACATCTAACCATGTGTGGTTTTATACAGAAGAGCTAAAAGTAATGGACTTGTAGCTGTAGTGTCGTTCGCCAACTCAGTCCTGTAATTTCAGGGCCTTTAAGGAGCGAGGTCATACTGCTTATGTTAACACCTGACTGTGCCCTGTACGACTCTTGCTCACGTATTCACAGTAGATCCTACTAACAGGTGGTGTTACGTTCTTGGGGCCATATTTTCCAGTGCCTAGGCTCCCAAGCACATCAAACACCACCAGCTGTATTTCATAGGCTATACCTTGCTGTAAAATATGTGAAACAATTAAGAGACGTTGTGTTGCACATGGAGAAATGAAGTAATAACATTGCTCATGCTCGTGGTTAACCATTCGAATTATAATTTTCACTTTTTAACCAAAATAATTTTTTCCCCCCAATTCTTATTACCTTTGATCAGAAAGACTAGATTTTGTTCACTCAGGGTTGCCACAGCTAACAAAATTTCCTGAGTTTACGCTATTCGACAGTACCTGATGCAGGATATGTTCGTAAACGTTGCTTGTGCTCGCAGTGTAATGAACACTTTTTGTCTCTTGTCGCAGGATGGGCAGCTTCACGTCTGCGCCCAAGATCCTAAATGACGACACGCAGGACGCGGACCTGCACTTCCCTAACAAGATGAGTCGCGACGAGCTGCTGGACAGCTGTCGCCGGGAGCTGGGGAGCCTGCCGGCGCTCGTCAAGCGCTCCTTCCACCGCACCGACCGCCAGTTCGGGGACATCACCACGGGGGTCAGGCTGCTGCACTGGAACGTCATCTCGAAAGGTAGTGCCTCTTTATTACCGAAGCCACCTGGTCCTTGGGTTTACTAAAAAATAGTTAATACGAGATCAACTATTATGTTAAATGACAAACCTCGGAACACTTAGCAGTACATTATACTACATTCAAACTTTATTCAAAATGCAGTTAGGTAATGTGATATGTACATTTATCTAACCAAGAATAGAATTTTTCTGATATTGCAAAGAAGTCGAAACTAAATAAAATTGTATTGGTACCTCTGATTGGGCAAGGTTTCTTTCTTTCTCACTGCCCCTTGGTACTTTTATGGCATTCATTCACATCGTATGGGTACGCATGTTGGGGCATGTGTCTAAGTGCATCGTCATCCACAGGAGGTGGTTCTGTTCCATCCGGGCAGTTCTCGTGAGGTTGGTTAGTGTGGAAGATTCAGAATTGCAGTTTTCAGGCTGTCTGATGCATGATGTAGCTGGCCAGAGCATAATGCTTGGATGCATTCTCGTTGGGCGTGAACACCCTTACAAGTTCTCTACAAAGAGAATAAACAGTCAGCAAAACAAATTCAGCCTCGGCAGTAAAACATCGTAAATATATTTTTTGGTTATTTACCCCATATTATTGGTTTACCTCATAAAATAGGAAAATACTAAAAGTGTAAAATATCCATGCATAATTTCACTTAAAATATTACTAATTATCAAAACTTGTAGACTTCTTGAACACTGTGCCACTTCTCACTGCTGCATTAATAGGTTTCAACTGTCTTCGTCTTCTTGCATCTGGTCTAAGTGCTATCCTTGTTTTATCTGCAAACATCACATCTTGCTCACTCAATCGTCAATTCAGTGTGGGATGTCTGTGCAATATTTTATTTATGGACGCTGTCCACTTACCCATAAAGGCAAACAAAACGACGTTGCTCCTCGCACGCTACTAGCTGAGTATTGTTGAGGTGTCTGACTTCCCCGATCTCATTAACGTAATTCAACATAAAGTAGGGGCTACGGTAGTGGTGTGTTGTTCACACTACTCGCTATTTACCATGGTGAATCGCGTTAGGTTCTGGACGGGGTCGCCCCATGACCCGATCTCATTAACGTAATTCAACAAAGTAGGGGCCACGGTAGTGGTGTGTTGTTCACACTACTCGCCATTTACCATGGTGAATCGCGTTAGGTTCTGGACGGGGTCGCCCCATGACCCGATCTCATTAACGTAATTCAACATAAAGTAGGGGCCACGGTAGTGGTGTGTTGTTCACACTACTCGCCATTTACCATGGTGAATCGCGTTAGGTTCTGGACGGGGTCGCCCCATGACCCGATCTCATTAACGTAATTCAACATAAAGTAGGGGCCACGGTAGTGGTGTGTTGTTCACACTACTCGCCATTTACCATGGTGAATCGCGTTAGGTTCTGGACGGGGTCGCCCCATGACCCGATCTCATTAACGTAATTCAACAAAGTAGGGGCCACGGTAGTGGTGTGTTGTTCACACTACTCGCCATTTACCATGGTGAATCGCGTTAGGTTCTGGACGGGGTCGCCCCATGACCCGATCTCATTAACGTAATTCAACATAAAGTAGGGGCCACGGTAGTGGTGTGTTGTTCACACTACTCGCCATTTACCATGGTGAATCGCGTTAGGTTCTGGACGGGGTCGCCCCATGACCCGATCTCATTAACGTAATTCAACATAAAGTAGGGGCCACGGTAGTGGTGTGTTGTTCACACTACTCGCCATTTACCATGGTGAATCGCGTTAGGTTTTGGACGGGGTCGCCCCTGAATTTTCACATGTGGGACTCGTGCCGAACAATGCCATTGGTTGGCAGGTTTTCTCGGGGATCTTCCGTTTCCCCCGGCCTTGCAGTCCGATACTGCTCCGTACTCGCCTCATTTCACCATCATTGGCCCTCACGACCTCAATTTTGAGGGCCGCCCAAATCTCTTCACTCTTCAACATAAATTGTTCAGTATAAACAGCTAAATGGGATTATGTTAGTTGGCAATTTCAACATTTTCGTCTGCGACAGTTTGCAAAAGGTATGAATTTATGTTAAAAATAAATTCTTGCAAAAATTTACGTAGTGAATTTGAATAATTTGTAAAGTAGGCCTATAAAACAATTTTATAGATAAAACCAAAAATTTGAAGTTGCTACTTTGAAATGCAGAAACTACTATGAATGAATTTACAGATTTAATAATTGTTGATAATAACGTAAGTACCTGTCATGAATTTAGGTTGACATATTTTGTTTGTGAAAGTTTATTATTATTATTATTTTGTGTGTTCTTGCAGGATGTGATGAAGCAGTGTCTAGTCCCAACAACATTAGAGTACTCCAGTGGAATCTTTTATCACAAGGTGAGATTTTTAATAGGGATGGACCAATACCCATACGTAGGCCTATTATCCCAAAAACCAGGATTGGTTACAATCTGCTATGGCCCAACCAATTCATTTAATCAGCCCAAATGATTTAATCATCATGTAAATTACCATGCTTGGTTATCTTGCTGGACATGTTTTCACAAACAAAGAATTTGCAAACTAAAAACTATTTTTCTTAATTTTATTTTTATCTTTTAGCAACAGGTCATTCGAAATGAAATGGGAACTGATATGGCTGGCTTTGGTGCTGCCACATAGGTAACTGTATACAAGCCATACTTGGTGAAATTCATAAAATAAAATGTATTTAATACTGGTATCTGCTTTTCAGGTAGTTAAAATTCATTTGTTGAAAAAAAAAAAAAATGTTTTACTGCTATAATATTCATTGTCAGACATTTTAATTCACAGAAACTTCAACTGTATATTGCTCTATCGCTCCTACATTGTATATCGATATTTCGTTGGCAGAAAGACTCTATTCGTAAATAGATTAGTAGGAAGGTCGAATGTTGATATATGAGCTGAGTCGCTATGGCTGTGGTGCTTGTATAATGGCAGAATTATAACTGTGTATTTCATCTATAAACTAACATATCTAACCAAAAATGTTGGCAATATGACGAAAGTAAATAGTAGGCATATATAAAGTAGATGAATGTAATTTACGCACTGACCATAAACACTACCGTATTGACTTATCTTCTGTGTTTTGTGGTTATCTTCTTGACAAATAAGGCGTTTGCAACTACTGGGTGAGGTTTGTGATTATAGCTCGTTGCTTACCATCGCAAAACCGGTTAAGAATGCCAAAAATAGTTACTGTTTTAGATTGTGCCTCTGAGTTTGCTGAAGGGAAGTTTTTTTTATAAACTGACCAGTGCTAAACTGCAATGAAAAAAAAAAAATTAAAGTTAGGGGTGTTTTAAAATTACTTGGACATAATATTTAAAAAAAATTCTAATGAAATGATTTGTATCGTCACTATCAGCGGGATTGGACCCATCTCTAATTTCTAAGGATAATTATTAGTTTCTTAGGTTATTTTCTAATTAAAAACATTAAACATGAAGCAGCTTAATATGTGCAAAAATTTTCTCACAATAGTTTTAAATCTTCAGTGATTTCCAATTACAACTAGAGATTGTAAATACCGTAATTACTATTTGTTGGCGATTATCATTTGTTTGTTCACAGACAATACTGGTACATCCAACTATGTAAAATGTACACTCTAAATCATTTTCAGGATAATTATTTAATTTAAGAAATATTTTTTATTGCTCCGATATGTATGCTAGATTTTTTAAATATTATATTTAAAGAAGTGAGGCAAACTTGCAGAAAAGGACTGACAAATTTATACAACTTTTTTTTAAATCTCTTAGATTTGCAATATAATTTAAACAAAAAAATTGACCAGTAATTTGTACTGTCAAATATTGAAAATATTGTTAGTTCTGCAAATTCAATATTTTTAATCAAACTGTGGTACTCTCACACATTTGAGGCATTTACCTCATTTTATAAAGCGTGTATATATTTAAATCTGGTCTCTCTCTAGTTGTGGTTTTAAGACTGACTCTCCCTTTTGCTAACATTCTGTGATCTGACGACTAGATGGCTGGATTTCCAAGTCAGCCTCCATGGTGAATGTTTAGGAATGAAATTTACACTTACATTATTATTTGATTTGTTTGTGTTTGGCAGTTCCATCTGTTGACTTGTAAGTGTAATGTATCGTCATTGTATGGTGAAAATTTTCTTCTGTGTCTTTACAAATGTTTTTTTTTAAGAATTCTTGCAACGGGGATAACGTATTAAACAAAACATTGTTTTGGACATACTCCATTGCAATGGGTCTTGTAGAAGACCAGAATAAAGCATTGTGAAAACAACGTAGAGGCACAGAAAGAAGTAAAGATGGAAAGCAACAAGAAAAAACAAAGTAGACACGACAGAAGAACAAAAATAATAAACCCAGTTGAATCGCTTTAATATACAAGCCCGTGGTTACCTAAAAATTCAGCACTTTTTAGCGAGATTAACAAACAAGACAAAAAAAAATTACTGAATAGGCTTAACATGTTTTTAGTATGGGGCAAAGTAAATTTTTGGCACATAATTTCCTATATAGGAGATTATTAAGAGCTGCAAAAATTTTTAAACAATTTTGAGCTGTGTCCAAATTCGTGTGAATTACACACTTGTGTGTACCTGTCCCTAGAAGTGACATCACAAGTGTTGTCTGAATTGCAAGTGAAGTATGCAAGTATACATGTATATGTCTCGCATACTTGTGGTATATGTGCTGCTTTTTGAGAAGCAATTTGTAGGTTAAAATTGATATTTGACCTAATTATTTAATAAAAATTTTTGTAGGACATTACGACATGAGCTTAGAATTTTGAAGAGAGTAAATAATTATCGTAAGCTGCATCTTGCAGAAAGGTGTAAACTATAAATTCGCACTAGGCCCATGATCATAACCTACAAAAGCTTGACGCTAGCCTGGACTGGACCATGGGGGGGAATAAAGGTTGTGTGGATAGGTGATGATACAAAACTGAATTTCTCTGGTGAGCACCAGTGCTCCGTAGTGGGTAGAGCACGATGTTGATATAATCTCAGGGTTGTTCGGTCGACTACCAGTTGGCCTTAGTCTGCATCTTGCAGGTTAAGTGTCGATGATGATGAATTTCTCTGCCAGTCACGTACTATATCCAGTTTGCCTGCTCTGGTAAGGGCTGTCTGCCTCCCTTATACGCCACTACACTCTGGTGGGTTATTCTGGCTACCAAACGCTATTCTTTAAGACATGTGGGTAAAATAAAATAATACGAAAGAGGTTAAATAACCGTGAAGTGGATATTTATAATAAAAACGCAGGCATCTCACAGTCACGTGTTTTATTATAATGACTTCCCCAACGGGGCACTTACATTTGTTACACCGTCGTTATAGCCAGGCAGGCTCTTGTACCGCATAATGGCAGTAGGGCCTACATGGTTAAGAAAAGCATTACACCTCTGCCGTGAAAAAGACAGACGGAGGTGTGAGCGACCAAGTACTCGGGCGAGAGAAATAAATGAGATTTTGGCAAACTAAATTAACGATACAGAATTACATGATGAGTAGAAAACAAAGTTGATGTGCCCGGAGCACCGCAATGCGGTGGTCATCTCACGAGGTCTGACGCTACTCAATGGCTGCTTGGCGCAGAGCTCGCTCGTTGGCAGACTCTCTCGCCTTGGTAATCATGTGACATGATTAACACAAAATGAATTAAATGAAATTATATGAGCACTGCAATGCCGGAAAAATGAACATTCCTACAAACCCTTCTTAATAAAACAAAAATACACACATTAAAAATATAAAAGTAATTACTCTCGTTCAACCACATTTGCATTTTGTACATTTAAAAACGTAGCAGTCTCTCTTTAGGGCCTTTCTCCTGTAAAGTTTACTATGTGTCTACGTATTTTATCTCTGCTGAATTACGCGAGTTCATATTTGGTTGTGGACAAACGTTGTTAAAACACATTTATAATTATAAGTGGCGATTTGGCCACGTGGTTGTGTACACCGATTCGCTTCGGTGTGGCGTTGTGGAACGCAAGCCAAAAGGTTGGTATTGTAATACTGTCTGTATTGTCAGATATTGTCTTGTACTGGTTTAAAATAATTATCAGTATAAAAATATTCATAAAACGTGTAAAGGGCACAAACACTACGTAAATAATTACTAGGAATATTACGGTACAGGACACATGAAACAGTTGACTTGCATGTGACCATTTGCAATCCACACAAGATGACGTCTCGAGCGCATGAGCTGTCAACTTCAGTAAATAAACAATACACAACACAACACTAAAATGAATAATATTACAGAAACAAGAAAGAGACTGTTTGTCTCGTACTTATATGTTGGGTAGGTACACAGAAGAAATAACACTATTGCAGGGCTGCCACCAGCCCTGAAGCTGAAATCCTGGTTCCTGAATATAAAAATTCTGAAAAATCCTGGAATCATTGGGTCAAATCCTGTAAAATCCTTGGATTTAAAAAAATTGCAAATTACAGAACATAAGGGGATATGGAAGAGACATTTAAAGTAGCTTTTTTTTTTTGGTTTGGAATGTACAAACCATGGTAATTCTTTTTTTCACTCGCACTTATACTTTCATTTATACAACTGTATCTGCAATAATTTTAGTTTCCTCACTATTGTGATAAGTGCCAAATGCAAAACAGTTGCCAAAGTAGGATTGCATGCATAAAAACTACAATTTGCAGCAAAGGTTCTTTTCAATAATGGCCTTGGCCCTTGTATGCGATCATACAGCCAGGAACAGAAATATGTAGATAACTGTATACCTGTACCAGTGAATAATCAAGCAAAATATTTTGGACATATGCTATTGAAGCAACGGTGTATGTCCAAAATATTTCGCTTAATTATTCTCCTCGGTTGTGAGAATCTTTCAAACAAATGAATTGGTGAAACTGACCTACATCGCTGTGGGCACTAGTTCGCATGAACATAGCGGCCACTTGAGCAATGTGCAAAAAAAAATCTAAAGTTTAGGTTTGGATTTTTCTATAGTGTTAAAAATCAGTATAAACTGATACAATTCATCAAAACGGCAGGACTGCACTATTGATATAACACTTTGCAAAAATTAATACATACATAAAATAACGCAGACATGTAAACATTGGCACGTGGTGTGCGGCTCTGCGTGTTTGACACATTTGTAGGTTAGACTACTATCGACTTTTGCACGCGATATATTGGCTGTGTGCACTCGTGCAAGATACGGAATGAAAACAAAAACATGACACTGAAATACGCATCACTGAATACTTAACCTAACAAAACACCGACATGTGGCATTGCAGCGATACTTACGTAAATAAACATGATTGCTACACAGAACTCACTCGCGCTTCCCCAACATATTAAACAGACCATAGGAAATTAACACTTTCTGGACTTCTTGATCAATGTTGCACCATAACAAACGCACACGTGGCACTGATGCAGCTGCTACTCCGTGACTTTGTGGCATATCCCAATGTTCTAACTGGCATGTGGGGAATGGCCTGAGGTCAAGGTGCTGTTGATGTCAAGCTAGTCTAAAACAAGCAACAAAATTGCAAACTCATGTTAAATCAGCAAGACAACAAATGTTATGTAAATTAAATAGAAATATAATTTAATCCTTTATTAAACCCTGTAACTTTGGCAATTATCAAGTTATTTATTCATTAAAAGTGATCATCATACTAATAGATATTGCTGAAGCCAACAAGACTGCCTGTCCGAATTCATCAAGTTTGGTGTCGAGTGTAAGTGAAGTACGTCAGCAAGTACACTGGTATGTACCTGAATTACAGCGGGGAGGTGCAGCAGACTGCCCTAAGACTCAATCTGCAAGTCCTATTTATACTTGAGCTTGTAGATCCTCGGAAGGATGAAGGGGGAAGTTGGTCTTTGACTCCACACAAGAGTGCCTGGATGCCTTATCTGCTTGGCGCAGAGGCGGTGACTAATATCTGCCTTGCTGCGCGCTCGTGGAGGCTGTGATGCGATAGTGATACACCACAACCATCCTGGAGAAGCGGTGGCAATCTCTTAACTAGAGCAGTCTTCAGTGGGAGGGGGGGGGGGACATGACTGCTTGTGGGTGCGTGGCAAGAGACACTAAAATCTAAGATTACGTATCTGTAGTATCAGATGGGGCTTTCTCGTGTGCCTTGTAGGCATGTATCCCGCCTCAATTACTACTTGACCGGCCCATAAGGACAATGCTTTCCAAGATGGGGCGCAGTTGTAGTGTAGAGAGCACTGCCTAGAAGCGCAGAAATGACTCGTGCACGAGGATTTGGTGTTGATGACCTCAGTTGAGAGTATTTATTCAGAATGAGAAATGGTGCAAGATCGTCAACATGCCAACTCAAATTCCAGCCAGCCAGAAACTATTTATATTGTATGAAGTCTATTGCCCAAATCTTATAACAGTTTCCAGTATGATAAAAACATTTATTTTCTGTTTACCAGCAGCTTAACAAGTAGCATCAGCACCAGCCATTTGCATTTTAAAACAAATGACGTTGATTGTTAAGAGGGGTCAGTTACTGCCAGCTTGTATTTTAAAACAAATGATGTTGATTGTTAAGAGGGGTCAGTTACTGCCAGCTTGTATTTTAAAATAAATTATGTTGATTGTTAAGAGGGGTCAGTTACTGCCAGCTTGTATTTTAAAACAAATGATGTTGATTGTTAAGAGAGGTCAGTTACTGCCAGCTTGTATTTTAAAACAAATGACTTTGATTTTTAAGAGGTCAGTTACTGCCAGCTTGTATTTTTGGATTTTTTTTTGCAAAAAACCTCCATTGTGTTTGTGTTGAATTTTACGGAACGACAGCCCACAGCAAAAATTCATTTATTTTTTCCCAACTCTTACTAGATAAAAATTAATAAAGACTGTGAAAAGCTAATAACTTAACAAAGCGTAAGAAGGTATTATTTATGATCTGTCATATGAAAAATTTTGTTAAACCAACGTAAATATAAATATGTTAAGGTTGCAAGTAGGCTGCTAGGCTACCAGAAATACATAAAAAGGACAGGAATTAGAGTATTCGCAGTGTAGTATTTGTTGACGCACCGCCGACACATTTTCCACACTGTTGCACGATCGTGACTCAAGTATAAGTTGATGAAAAATGGATAAATCCGAGATTGGAGGGACTGATCCCCCTTAAAACATTATAGTATTTAGTTTTAACTTTTTATAAGGAAATCCATAACGTGTACCCCTAACCATGTTGCACTCGTATCAAAATAATGTGGTGGCTGTGGAAATGGATGTGTATCACAGGCTGTGAATTGTTGTTGCAGCCCTGGGGCAGATGAACGACAACTTCGTGTGCTGTCCTGATGAAGCACTTGAGTGGAAGACTAGGAGGTTCCACATTGTTGAAGAGATTGTAGAGTACAATCCTGATGTCATTTGCTTGCAGGTAACCCACTATTAAATATTTTCCATTTTAAAAAAGATTGTGAAATGTAGGGTTTTTGTTAATAAAAAAAATAGAATATAAGTTCGTGGCTTGATGTCTTGTCGAAGGCGTAGTCTTTGGCGCCTAACTAATTGCTCAGAAACTCGGAAGTAGGAAAGACTCTATGGTCTGTATTAATGAACCATTTCAGCATTTGTCTTGAAATATTTTGGTAAAAAAATCTAAATCTTGATGGCCGGACTGGGAGTCATATCTGGGTTTTCTCGAATTTGAGTTCAGGATATTATGGTTGCGCTACCTAGCGTGGTCAGAAAAATATTAAGTCTATAGTCATAGTATTATGGATAAAATTATGCAATTTTGAATGTAGACACCTAGTGCAACAACCTTTTGTGGAATGCAATTAAAAACACATAACATAGTTTAGATTGCAAATAGAGCACTAGGCTGCTAAAAATATATAAGAGGACAGGAATCCAAGTACTCGGTCTAGTACTTGTCGATAGGCGCGCGCGCGCACACAATGTAGGACACATTTTAGCCAGTGAAACATTGCTATTGTGCAACCGTGAGACTACTGGCGCCCTTCCTCCAGCATGAAACATTTATGATGAACAAACTGTTCAGAGTCCATTGAAATTGTAAGGTCGCAATATACATTTTTAGCCATTGTGGCATAAAACCCAGAATATAATTTTTTGGGGTATGAAAGTGTTTTCTGCATACATTTTAGGCTTTGTAGAAACTGCAAGCATTTGTGGCAGTGCGTTATATAAAAATGTTTTACTGAGTTTTCACGCAATGTTTGAAAATTATATGAATGTAAATAACATAAAGAAATTTGTGCCTGTGTGAATTAAAATGAAAGTGTGAATATTAAAATTACCACAAGTGCGGATTTTGGCTTTCCATTGTCTTTGACAAGTTCAAAGATCTAAGCACTGAAAAGTACAACCACTATCACACACACATAACGTTAAATCAGAACAGTAATTGTTAAAGAACCATTAACACAGGTACGTGAATTAAATATGATCAAGGGGTCAGTATTTAACAGGTTTGCAGTGCTGTTAAATTTTTACCATTCTTTTACCATACCAATATTTTCATCCCTGAAAAATATGAAATGTGCTCTAAATAATGGAAAAATTTCTGGATTTTTGATGATAACCAGATAGTACCCAAGACAAATTTTGCTCCTAGCCATGCCAATTTGAAATTGTCTTAGTGGCCCTTATTTATGATTAAACCTGTGCTGCTCTCGCATTATCAACATACAGTACTCTGCAAAACACGCACATTTAAAACAACTCTACAATGCTGGGAGGTATAGGTCATTCCACACCCACGTTTATTTCCTAATTTTTTTTTGGTGAGTTGGACATGAAATTTCTCATGCTGCCATTGCTTCATCTGTTCCAGGAAGTAGATCATTTCAGCTTCTTGAAAACCATTTTAGCGACGCAAGGTTACGAAGGAATGTTCTTCCCAAAGCCAGACTCGCCGTGCCTGTACATAAAGGGCAATAATGGGCCAGATGGATGTGCAATATTCTACCGCAAAGACAAGTTTGAGCTGCTGAAGATGGAAACGAGAGTCCTCGAAGTGTGGAGAGTGCAAAGTAACCAGGTTGGTGGGACATTTTCTTACGCTTGGCATGTCTGATAGAAAAATATTTCTTCATTTAATATTTGTGCTGCTCTTAACGTTGTGCCCAAGATATTGTAGCGTTTCCCATTATGTGTGTAGTCTTATCTTACAATCATAAACTTAGTATATTACTAGTGCTGAGCCAGTACCAATAGCAGGATATTTAAAAAACCGGCCAATATTTTGAATACCTGGAAAATTCGAACAGATACTTATATATATTTTAACAGATACAGAACTCTCTTTGTTTCCTTTCTTACCGTTAAAGATGGACAAATTTTATTAATACAATTGACTCCCAACACTTGATTTTGAAATTACTGGAATAGCGACCTCTGAATAACAACCCTCTTTTTCTGGTGGGTAGTGGGGAGAGGGGGGGGGGGGGAACTTGAACCATGAAAACTAATTTCATTGAAAAGGCTTTTCCTACAAAGACTCCTTCGAAATAACAACCCTATTCCTGGGAACCATGAAAAAAAGAACCAAGATTACTGCAAATGTCTTGTCCCATTTACGTTTAATTCAGGATGAAAATTTTGGTTCTTCGCCTCATTTAGGTAAAACACTTGGAATTTTTTTGAAATTTCCAATATGCACAACTGCATTGCGAGAATCAATTGATATTCAAAAGTACCGTCAGTAGGATCAAGCTCGCAAAGTATAGGGATGAGCACCACCTTGAAAGGTCAGATCTTCCATTAAAAAATTAAAGTAGGGCTGTGTGTTCTCAAAGCATCCGCAACAACTGCATCTGACGTTTTGGGGTAATCCGCAGACTTTTCATCAAATGAAAACCAATTGGATAGAGCAGAAAGACGTGATTAAGTTATGTAGGGAATGTTAAGTCATCTTTACCCCTGCAGGAGCAAATGTGCATTATGCATAAACACCATTTACTGTAATGCTAATCTCTTTAAGTTTTCTGGTGAAACTATTTCACAACTTGAAATGCAGTTTCAAATAGTCTTTAGCATACCTTGATGAATATAATGATAAGAATTCAATATTCAAATTGGGGTTGTACTAAAGATGTGAAAATTTATAAAAAATAATACCATAAATGAATTTGGTAATATGTGGCTTAAATAAAAGTGCAAAATAACTTTTAGCTGTTCCATATTTCATAGTTTATGTTTACTGCGATGAAAACTGTGTTAATAATCTACCCCAAAAAAAAAAAAATATCGGTGGGCTCAAAATTGTGTATGGAGATAGAACACTTTTACACTGGGCTTAAGGGCCACCAGTCCTCGCTGTTAAGTGGCTGCCCAGGGGCGTGATATTTTGGGTAGAGGCAGAGGAGGGAACAAATTTTTTTTTTTTATCGTGTTCTCTAGCCACAGAGTTTCTGCCCTCCACCTCTATGACACAACTTCATTATTATAAGGATAAAACAAATAAGTTTCGTAGGTTTTGTTTATTCAACACACATGGTGGTGAACAAATCAATCAATGAAACAGTGGAGCTTACTAATTTTTAACAAGATTCCCAATTCTTGGTTGAATAGAAGAAATTGCACAACGTAAATCACTGGCAATATCGAGTTTGTTTCTATACTTTGGCGCCTGCACTCCTCTTCTTAGCATATCATCGCACCTCCTTGGGGGCATGCCCCCCACTTTGAAAATCTGATTTATAGCATATTTTTTTAGAGAATTTATAAAGAAAACTTTTAATACTGCTTGTTTGATATGATCTGACCTAAAGTAGTCTTAATATTTAATGTTTCATATACTTTCCATTTTTACTTTCATAATTACCAAAGTTTATTTGTACAGAAGAAATTTTTCTGTGTTCATAATTGTTTTTTTTTTTTTTTTTTAAATTGCTGTGTACATGTATGAAATTTCCAAAAATATCACATCTGAAAAAAAATTAAAATATGTTGAATTCATTAAAATACAGGCAGTTTAAGGAATTTATTATGGCCTATTTTAGATTTCCTGTATGGATCTGACATCACGAACTTTCACCGTTTGCATTTGGTTTAACATTTTTTATTCAATTTCTCTGCTGAAATATTTTATTTCAAAGTAAACACATCTTTCAAAATTCTGACCTCTAATTTGCTGTATAATTACATTGTTTTTAACATGGCTTTGTGTTTGAATGACTGTTTATTCACGAGTGCTGTGTACAATAAATCTTTAGAATTACACACTGACAGGGAAAAGTAATAAATTAATGGTAGTAAATAATTGCACAACACGTAAGTTATTCTGGCAATGAACACTTGGGAGGGAATTGAAGAGTGATCCCCATTCTGACGTTTGTGGCTATCCTGTCATGGGCCTGTCAAACCGTCATTAATGTGTGCCCAGTCTCATTCTGCCAGATGCGATACTCCCAGGGGTAAAGATGACACTTAAAGAAACAAATTAATTTTTACATACGTCGTGGAAATTACACAAATTATATAAAAAGATATGAATTCAAGTTCGTGTAGGCTTACTTCTAATTCTTGCATAATTTCTTCTATAGGCTGTTCACGGTAAAGTGAGCACTTTTTAAGGCCGTTCTAAATTTTTCCTTTCATCGAATTTCCATCTTCCTGCCGCTTTTTAATATAAACATTGCAATGTTACCAATAAACATATTGTGTACATTTCATCACACTCTAAATTTAATGCCTGAGGCTGCAATAAGATATATATATTAGTGGTTAATGCCCGTTGTGAGGGTCTTAAAAAGTGCTCACTTTATCGTGAACAGCCTATGATAATTAATGTATGTATACAATGAAGACTAACTGTATTATCAACGTTTATGTTCATTTTAAAATGTGCAGAGCAAAAGGTATTTCAAAATATATTAAGAACTACCAGAGACTCCAATTATGCAAAAAAGAACATTTTTCTCTGGCAATCAAAAAGAAGTGATCACATGTTATAGCAACCCATTCTCTGATCCAATCTATTCATGCTTTTTGGTTTTATTACAATGTAGAGTCAGTTCAACATAAGTTTGTTGAAAATGTTTATTTAAGTTTAAAATTTTTTTCCTTCCTCCCAGGTGGCAATTGCAGCGCTTTTGAGGGTTCGAGAAACTGGGTGTGAAGTGTGTGTGGTAACGACACATCTGAAGGCTCGCAATGGTGCCCTGCTGTCGACGCTACGCAACGAGCAAGGCAAGGATCTACTGGAGTTTGTGTCGAAGCACTGTGGTGGGCGGCCAGTCATCCTGTGCGGGGACTTCAACGCAGAGCCGACTGAGCCTATCTACCACACCGTCCTGACAAACCGGCAGCTACGACTGGCCAGCGCGTACACGATGCTGGCCAGGAACTCTGACCACGACAACAATGACGACACTTTGGGAGCCCTGGAGCCGCCCTATACCACCTGGAAGATCCGGGAGGAAGGCGAAGTGTGCCACACCATTGACTATGTGTTCTACACGAGTGACAGTTTCAGTGTGGATGCGGTCCTCAATCTCCCCTCGGGGGAGGACATTGGCGAGGGTCGTGTACCCTCGTTCAGCTACCCTTCGGATCACTTCTCCCTCGTGTGTGATCTCAGGTTCACTGACACCAAGGCGTGAAAACTCTTATAATTGTGTTTGTGTGTGTGTAAGCTTAATTTATTTATATTTTTGTGATAAATAAACTTAACATTTAACACCATTTGGACACAAGTTCAGTTTGCATTGATGTACAGATAAATCACGTCCTACTACAAAGGTATCTGATGTTTTTGAGAACAGTATTGCACACCTACACTACCATCATGTACAACAGTCTATTCAAGCTGTTTTTTTAAACAAGTATTTGAAAAACAAATTTGCCCCAGGTTCAACATCTGCCTGTTTTTAAATAAACCACACACATAGAAATCTAACATTAACTAGTCAAAAATAGAATACACCAATCTTTCTTTTATAAATTGTCTCCAAAAGACATTTCGTAGCCAAACTGAATTAAAAACAGTGGCATGTTGTGTTGCTAATGGTTAGTAATAAATAATGTTAGTGATGGGACAATTCAATTATTGATTCTTGCCTGAATCGAAGAATCAAAGGGTTCAGATTGATTCGGTTCTGTAAAATTTTCTCACTGGGTAGCATATTTTGCAAACCTTGTGGTGCTCTTAAATGCAATGCAAATAGCTTATGTGCATTTGCCGTGTTTAATCAGGCAAGATTTTCGTGGTAAATCGCAATAAAATGAAATAAGTTAAAATGTGAAATAACATGAAATGTAGACAAATGTGCCATATCTCATGACATTAGCTTCCCCGACAAGAAATGCACTCTCTCTCTCCCATGTTATATACACACACATTTACTTCAGCACTATACAAATAAAAAAATTCTAGATCTCTAAACGAACTATGTTTATAAAGTCTCGTAAATTATGGAAGATGCTGCAGCCGATGTAAAAGACAGTAAAATGTGTATAATTTGGACACTTTGTTCATGCTAACATACATATCCAATGTACTACGATTGATTTGTTTTGTTTACATTCAGCAGTTATATAAAATGCCACCAGCCCTGAAGCTGAAATCTTGGTTACTGTATATAAAAATCCTGTAAAATGCTTGGAATTAAAAAAAAAAAATTGCAATTTACAGAAACAAAAGTGGATATGAAAGAAGTTTACATATTTAATGTAGTTATTTTGGTTTGGAATGTAACCATGGTAATTCTTTTCTCCACTCGCACTTATACTTTCGTTTATATGACTGTATCTGTGATAATTTTTGTTTCCTCACCATTGTGATATCGTCGCCAAATTCAGATTGCATGCGTAAAAATAGCAATTCGCTGCAACTTTTCAATAGTGGCCTTGGCCCTTGCATGCGATCATACAGCCAGGAACAGAAACATGTAGATAACTGTATACCTGCTCCAGTGAATAATTAAGCAAAATAATTTGGTTATTTACTATTGAAGCAATGGTGTATGCCCAAAATATTTCGCATAATTATCTACATCAATTATAAGAATCTTTCAAACAAATGCATCAGAAAAACTTGACATACATTGCCACTTTGGCAAAGCATTAAAACTGCAGGCCTGCGGTAGCCGCAAAAAAATCAAAAGTTAAAAAGTCACGCTGAAAACTTTATGAAAAGAATATACATATCTACGACTTGTGTTTCATGTTTAACCGTATATCCTTGAAATTATATTGTTTTGGGAAATGTGCAGTATTCTTGAAATCACGCTGTTGACATTTGTTTTACCTAGCAGGGTCATTTCTGGAATGCAGTTCGCACAGGTCTGACAAAATAATATTTTGGTTAAAGTCCGGCCGGAAATGATGATAGTTTGTCCAAGTCTATATTCCATTCCAGGTGTATGGATATAACAGTGAACAATTTCTCAAACTGTTATGGTCCTATTTCACTCGGTCTGGTATTTTCAGTCATACAAATAACGTTCTAATTTAAGTCCACGAATTGCCTTGAACTGAAAGAAAATGTGCGATTTCATTTCCAGTTCGCGCCAGAGGAAATAAGAAAGCATTATCTCGAACTATATCTAGAGCATTCTTAGTTCTGACGCCCTCTTTATTCCAGTGGAGTAGACGGGAATCAAACCCCAGGGCGGAAAAAAGATGTCCCTCCCAGGGAGTTTTACTATCCTCGCAACCAGGGCTGTCAAAATGTGGGGATGCCAGCAGTCCCGAGGGGATGAATGAAAAGCAATTAATCAATCGAGAGTGATAATGGCAGTGGTTGATCTGGCCAAGGTGACTGGGTTTATCCGCAGTGGTCTAGTCTGCCAACCTAGTCGCAGACCTGCTACTGCGGAAGTTGACTAAGGTAAGGGTAGTAGGTACAGGTGGTTGGATTACCAGACAGTGTGTACTGACCTGGGCGAGTCTTATTCAAGCTGAAGGGCTGGAGAGAGTGCTGCCTTTCCAAGCAGCAGGTTGGAGTTAAGAGCCCTGCCGCAGGCTTTGGAGAGGAAGGAGTCGTCTCAGACTGGGTGGAGCTCGCAAATCTATTTGGCCGGCGAGCTTGGCATCTCTGCTGGACCTCTATTTATACTTAAATTTTGCTGATCAGCAGTTCTTCGGGGTGCGGGGGCGTTGTGTAACCTTCCAACATGGGGATGGGTTTATCAGGGCGCTGGAGCGCCGAACATTTCTCACCTCCCCGCAACAATTTTAACACATCTCTCTGAAGCTGGCTGGATGTGACATCACAAGGTCTCTGGGATGCTGCCATCTCGGGGGTAGACTGGAACTGCTACCACTGCTAACCGAAGGGTTGTGGATTTTCAATAATAATAATTCAATTGTTAAAGGTGGCGCTGGCATGTAGAATTCCAGGCGGGCTGTGTATATTGTAATTATGTGCCTTAATTAAAATTACGTATTTGGCTGTCCAGGCTAGTGGAATCTCTTTCGCCACTGATGTGATTTACTCCAGAGCTCGGGTCGCTCGTAGATGGGATGAAGTCGCCCGTTGCGCAGCATGTTGGCATGCTTCAGTTCAAAAGTCGGACATTTTTAATTTGAAGTAGAAAATTAAAATATCTGTTCATTAACTACCTTGAACTGAAATAAACTGTTAGGATTTCATTTTCAGTTAATTGAAGAGGAAATATGGAAAAACTGTATCCCAAACTATCACTCTTACTTCATCATTTTAGTTGGACGTATATTTCCAATACAAGTTTACAGCCTACCATGAACCAATATTTAGTTCCCAGTTGCATTTACAGTTCATTGTAGCGTAAAAAATGAAATGACTTTCTCTTACTTCCTTACATAATGTATATATAATTATACATACATGTGAGTATACATATGTGTATATATACACGTCGTACATATATATACATATACACACGTGTGTGTACATATATATATTCAAATACACCCGTGTGTGTGTCCAAATACGAGCACGTGTTTCCAAATACGCGCACGTGTGAATATATACACAAGTGTTTGTATATTCCTTCCAAGTCAGTAGCCTCAAATCCTACAAATTATATTTTGAAAAATAGAAGTTAAACTATTGTATTATGAATACAGTAAAAAAATAATTCCAATAATTACATGAAGACTATGGAAGGAGGGATATCATTAAACTGTACCATGAACAGAAATTTGCTTTTACCTTTGTTTCCGGTCCAACTATAAGTACATACAGTATATCATCCTAAAAAGTGCATCCAGTCAGTTCTGACAATATTATGTTGTTTTCAGTTACACAAAGTATGACAAATATTTTATTTATGCGTTTTGAAAAATTTAATAAAAGGTCCACGGACGTGGCTCTGAGTTACTAAAAATAAATACTTGTGGTGTTTTGGTTCTGTGGCAGGCATACCTACTGGCTTGTGAACTTGCAAGTTATAAAGGAAACAATAAAGAAACAGACAATTCCACAGAGAGATCAATGTATTTTAATAAAAATAAAAAACAAAGCTTCCCTTGCTTTACAATGACGGTTCAACAGGAATCATCTTGGAATTAATTGTTTACTGCGTAGTGATCTTTGAAAAATTATGAAATCCTGCATGGTGAAAACTTAACTGAAAACTAGATTTGGAGATCAGAGTTACATACATTATAATGAATAATTTGATAATATACACATAGTCTTGCAGGACAACGATGATTAAACTCTTTTTGATTTGATGACTAAATTTTAAAGACACTAGAAGAATAGTATGCTGCATGTTTACCTAATTGGTAGCTGTGAGTGAAATTTTAGCTGTGGCAACATGTAGTGAACTGTAATATATACTGTATATACAGTGCTTACTCGAAACAGCACTATAAACGGAAAGAGGTGTTCGGAGGAGAAATGCTATTCAACAATAAAAAAACATTATTGGGGTCTGAGAGGCCGTAGTGAATAGCGAACGTCTGTGTACTTAACACCATCAAAATGACACACATATTTACATTATATATATAATGTATGTATATGTGTATATATATGTATATGTGTGTGTGTGTGTGTATGTGTGTGTATGTGTGTGTGTGTATATGTGTGTGTGTGTATATGTGTGTGTGTATGTGTGTGTGTGTATGTATATGTGTGTGTGTATGTATATGTGTGTGTGTATGTATATATACACATGAGTGAATATACACACACGTACGTGAGAGTATATATACATTAGACACATACGTGTGTGTGTATATATACACGTGTGTGTATATATGTATAAACACACACACGTGTATGTGTGTATATGCATAAACCCATACAAACGCGTGTATAGGTGCATATATGCATACATAAACGTGTGTGTATATATAGGCATTCACACACACGCGTGTGTATATATAGGCATTCACAAACACTGTGTGTGTGTGTATATATGTATGCACACACGTGCATGCATTTGTATATATGTATACACACACGTGCATGTGTGTGTATATATGTATACACACACGTGCATGTGTGTGTATATATGTATACACACACGTGCATGTGTGTGTGTACATGAATACATAAAATATGCATGCATATGTATATATGCATACGCACACATGCGCACCTGTGTGTGCATATGCATATAGACACCCGTGTGTTTATATATATTCATACACACATGCCCGCATGTGTGTATATATGCATACACATGTTTGTATATGCATACACACGTGTGTATGCATACACTCATGTGCATGCACGTGCATGTGTATATGCATAGGCAGACATGCATGCATGTGTATAGGCACATGTGTGCACATGTGTGTGTGCATATGCATACACACGTGCATGTGCATATGCATTCGCACACTTGAGCAAGTGTGCATATGCATACTCATGCATGCATGTGTGCATATGCATACACACATGCATGCATGTGTGTATATATGCATACACACATGCATGCATGTGTGTATATATGCATACACACATGCATGCATGCATGTGTGTATATATGGATACACACGCTTGGGTATGTTTATACATATACACACTCAAGCGTGTGTATATATGAATACACACAAGCATGTGTATATATATATATACCCACAAGTGTGTAAATATACACACACGTGTGAATAAATATACAAACACTTGTGTATATATTCACATGTGCTTGTATTTGGAAACACGTGCTCCTATTTGGACACACACGGGTGTATTTGAATATATATATGTACACACACATGTGTGTGTATATATATGTACGACGTGTATATATACACATATGTATACTCTCACATGTATGTATAATTTTATATACACACATGCGTGTGTATATATATATACACACACCCACACACACTTCTACACACATACAAGCGTGTGTGTGTATTAATGTACACACACACACACAAGCGTGTGTGTGTATTAATGTACACACACACACAAGCGTGTGTGTGTATTAATGTACACACACACACAAGCGTGTGTGTGTATTAATGTACACACACACAAGCGTGTGTGTGTATTAATGTACACACACACACAAGCGTGTGTGTATATTAATGTACACACACACACAAGCGTGTGTGTGTATTAATGTACACACAAACACACAAGTGTGTGTGTATATATGTACATACATGTGTGTATACATATAAATGCTCACATGTTTGTATACACATATATACACTCACACGTGTGTGGATTTATATACACATGTGTGTGACAGTATGTACTCACATGTGAATATGTTTATACACACATGTGAATATGTTTATACATGTGTATATGTAATTGAAAACGTGTGTTTTTATGCACACGTGTGTGTAATTATGCTCATGTGTGTGTATATGCTCATGTGTGGTATATAAACACACGTGTTCATATATTTGGACATGTATGTTTAAATAAATGTATACATGTGTGTGTGTATAAATTGATACACACATGTGTATATATACACATATGTGAACGTGTGTATATACACCCGCACATGTGTGTGTGTATATATATGTATACATACACACGTGTGTGTATATATATACACACTTACATGTGAGTGCATATATATACACGTGAATATATATATATGCATTCACATGTGTATATATACAAATATGTGTGTGTATATACATTCACACACTCATTGTGTATATACATGCATACTCACATTGTGTATATACATGCATACTCACATTGTGTGTGTATAGTCATACATTGTGTGCGTATATACACACGCGTGTAATTATACTTACATATGTGTATGTTCATATGTATACACACATACATGTGAGTATATATACACCCACGTGTCTGTAAACATATATACATACACACGTGTATGTGTGTGCATTTATATAAACACATGTACGCATTTGTGTATGCATATAAACACTCATGCACATGTGTGTATTCAAATATACTTACACAAATGAATGAGGGTTTCAAATATACACATGTGTGTGCAAAATACACACGCACGTTCACATATGTGTGCAAACTTACACACGCACGTGCACATGTGTGTGTGCAAACTTACACACGCACGTGCACATGTGTGTGTGCAAACTTACACACGCACGTGCACATGTGTGTGTGCAAAAAGACACACCACGTGCACATGTGTGTGTGCAAAAAGACACACGCACGTGCACATGTGTGTGCAAAAAGACACGCACGTGCACATGTGTGTGTGCAAAAAGACACGCACGTGCACATGTGTGTGTGCAAAAAGACACACGCGCGTGCACATGTGTGTGTGCAAAAATACACACACATGCATGTGCACATGTGTGTGTGCAAATATACACACATGCGATTGTGTGTGATAATATACACATGCATGTATGCATATACAAACACACGTGTGTGTGTTTGCATATACACACGTGTGTGTATGCATATATACATACATGTGAGCACATATGCATATATACACACACACACACACGTGTGAGCGCGTATGCATATATACACGCACGTGTGTGTATGCATATATACACGCATGTGTGTGTGTGCATATATACACGCAGTGTGTGTGTGGTGCATATATACACGCATGTGTGTGTGTATGCATATATACACGCATGTGTGTGTGTATACATATATACACGCATGTGTGTGTGTATGCATATATATACGTGTGTGTGTGCATATATACACGTGTGTGTGTGTATGCATATATACACACGCAAGTGTGTATGCATATATACTTACACACACATGCAAGTGTGTATGCATATATACTTACACACACATGCAAGTGTGTATGCATATATACTTACACACACATGCAAGTGTGTATGCATATATACTTACACACACATGCAAGTGTGTATGCATATATATTTACACACACATGCAAGTGTGTATGCATATATATTTACACATGCATGTTTGTATATACTCACACCCATATGTGTGTGTGTGCGCATATTTTCTCACATATGCATGGGTGTGTATATACACACATGCATGTGTTTGTGTTTATACACATGCGCTGCCGTGAATGTATATACTCGCGCGCGCTCCTGCGCGTATAAACTCGCACGCGCGCGCGCCCCTGCGCGTATTAACTCGCACGCGCGCACGCGCCCCTGCGCGTATTAACTCGCACGCGCGCACGCGCCCCTGCGCGTATTAACTCGCACCCGCCCGCGCGCGTATTAACTCGCACCCGCCCGCGCGCGTATTAACTCGCACCCGCCCGCGCGCGTATTAACTCGCACCCGCCCGCGCGCGTATTAACTCGCACGCGCCCGCGCGCGTATTAACTCGCACGCGCCCCTGCGCGTATTAACTCGCACGCGCCCGCGCGCCCCTGCGCGTATAAACTCGCACGCGCGCGCGCGCCCCTGCGCGTATAAACTCGCGCGCGCGCCCCTGCGCGTAATAAACTCGCGCGCGCGCCCGTGCGCGTATAAACTCGCGCGCGCGCGCGCCCGTGCGCGTATAAACTCGCGCGCGCGCGCCCGTGCGCGTATAAACTCGCGCGCGCGCCCGTGCGCGTATAAACTCGCGCGCCCGTGCGCGTATAAACTCGCACGGATGCGCGAATAAAGTCACACATGCGCGCGCGATTATAAAGTCACACACATGCACAGGCACGTGTTTAAAGTCACACACATGCACAGGCACGTGTTTAAAGTCACACATGTGCGCACATGCATTCAGACACAAATATGTGCGCATGCATGTAAAAACTCACATGCATGCACGTTCATGTAAATTAATACTTGCACGCGAGTGCATGTATAAACTCTCACACATGTGTGCATGCATAAACTCACACACACACGTCTGTGCATGCATATGTACAAATGCATATGTGTATAAAATATACACATGCATGTGTGTATAAATATATACACATGCGTGCTTGTGTATGAATATATACACATGTGTAAACACTCACACACATACAACATTGCACACATGTATGTACACACATGTATGTACACACATGTATGTACACACACGTGTATGTACACACACGTGTATGTACACACATGTATGTACACACACGTGTGTGTGCACACACGCGCGCGCGTGTGCATTTATGCATACATCTGTTTATGTGCACTCAGGCATGTGTATACATTTATGCACACTTGTGTGCATACAATTATGCACCTTGTGTGCATACAAATATATGTGTACTAATTTGTGCATGCATGTATAAATGTATACACACTTGTGTGTATAAATGTATACAATTGTGTGTATATATGCATATGTGTGCATGTTTGAAAATACAACCACACACATGTGCATGTGTAAACCCAGACATGTGTGTGTACATACACCCATGCATGTGTGTATGCACATGTGTGTGTATATACACCCATGCACATGTGTGCATTTTTAAACCCACAACGTGTGCCTGTATACACACCCACACGTATGTGAGTGTGTTTATATATCCGCACATGTGAGTGTGTTTATATACCCGCACATGTGTGTGTGTTTATATAACCCGCACACGTGTGTGTGTTTATATAACCTGCACATGTGTGTGTGTTTATATACCCAAACACACGTGTGTGTTTATATACCCAAACACACGTGTGTGTTTATATACCCACACACACGTGTGTGTTTATATACCCAAACATGTGTGTGTGTGAGAGTGTTTATTTACCCACACACGTGTGTGTGTGAGAGAGAGTGTTCATTTACCCACACACGTGTGTGTGCGAGAGAGAGAGAGTGTGTTCATTTACCCACACACGTGTGTGTGTGCGAGAGAGAGAGAGAGAGAGTGTGTGTTCATTTACCCACACGTGTGTGTGTGCGAGAGAGAGAGAGAGTGTGTTCATTTACCCACACACGTGTGTGTGCGAGAGAGAGAGAGTGTGTTCATTTACCCACACACGTGTGTGTGTGCGAGAGAGAGAGAGAGAGAGTGTGTTCATTTACCCACACGTGTGTGTGTGTGCGAGAGAGAGAGAGAGTGTGTTCATTTACCCACACACGTGTGTGTGTGTGCGAGAGAGAGAGAGTGTGTTCATTTACCCACACACGTGTGTGTGTGTGCGAGAGAGAGAGAGAGTGTGTTCATTTACCCACACACGTGTGTGTGTGTGCGAGAGAGAGAGAGAGAGTGTGTTCATTTACCCACACACGTGTGGTGTGTGTGCGAGAGAGAGAGTGGTTCATTTACCCACACACGTGTGTGTGTGGGGCGCGAGAGAGAGAGAGAGAGAGTGTTTCATTTACCCACACACGTGTGTGTGTGCGAGAGAGGAGAGAGAGAGAGAGAGTGTTCATTACCCACACACGTGTGTGTGTGCGCGAGAGAGAGTGTTCATTTACCCACACACGTGTGTGTGCGAGAGAGAGAGAGAGAGAGAGAGAGTGTTCATTTACCCACACACGTGTGTGTGTGTGCGAGAGAGAGAGAGAGTGTTCATTTACCCACACACGTGTGTGTGTGTGCGCGAGAGAGAGAGAGAGAGAGTGTTCATTTACCCACACACGTGTGTGTGTGCGAGAGAGAGAGAGAGAGAGAGTGTTCATTTACCCACACACGTGTGTGTGTGCGCGAGAGAGGAGAGAGAGTGTTTTATTTACCCACACACGTGTGTGGCGCGAGAGAGAGAGAGAAGAGAGAGAGAGTGTTCATTTACCCACACACGTGT